>CM075771.1:23181424-24558924 GCA_037974665.1 Ehretia macrophylla
ATAGTATCCCGAAACTTATGAAAACATTTGATTTTGGCATCCAAAAATAGACACAAGTGAGCAAGCTTGCAGCCCCCATCGTAGAGCTCTCAGAGAGCTTTCCAACGGTATGTTGTGCACCACATAACTCCTTACGGATCAAAAAGTATGGGCTCCGGAGCGACAGAGACTTGGTCTCAAGCCCCACACCCTCAGTTTACGGGCCCAGCCTCTTTGTGAAGTGAAGTTGTTCTGCTCAATGTGTCGTGGGATTCGATAATAGAAAGGTGATGGATTAGGTTGTTGTCCTTTTCGCTGCTCACGACGTACGATCCGTGACGGAAAAACAGCGCAAAGAAGAAAAGTATCCCAAAACTGATGAAAACGTTTGATTTTGGGCTCCGAAAACTGGCGCAGCTGAGCAGGCTTGCTACCCCCATCGTAGAGCTCTTGGAGAGCTTTCCAACGGTATGCTGTGCGCCGTGTAACTCCTTACGGATCAAAAGTTATGGGCACTAGACCGACGGAGACTTGGTCCCAAGGCCCACGCCCTCGATTTGCTGGCCCAGCCTCTATGTGAAGCGATGTTGTCTTGCCCAAGGTGCCATGGGATTCGATAATAGAAATGTGATGGATTAGGTTGTTCTCCTTTTCGCGGTTCACGACGTACGATCCAGGACGGAAAAACATGCAAAAGAAGAATAATGTACCGAAACTTATGAAATCATTTGATTTTGGCCTCCAAAAATAGGCGTAGCTGAGCAGGCTTGCTGCCCCGTCGTAGAGCTCTCGGAGAGCTTTCCATCACTATGTTGTGCACTGCGTAACTCCTTACGGATCAAAACTTATGGGCACCGGAGCGACAGAGACCTGGTCCTAAGACCCACGCCCTCAGTTTACGGGCCCAGCCTCTTCGTGAAGCGAAGTTGTCTTGCCCAAGGTGTCAAGGGATTCGATAATAGAAAGGTGATGGATTAGGTTGTCGTCCTTTTCGCTGCCCACGACGTACGATCAATGACGAAAAAATAGTGCAAAAGAAGAAAAGTGTCCCGAAATTGATGAAAACATTCGATTTTGGGCTCCGAAAACAGGTGCAGCCGAGCAGGCTAGTTACCCCCGTCGTAGAGAACTTGGAGAGCTTTTCAACGGTATGTTGTGCACCGCGTAACTCCTTACGGATCAAAAGTTATGGGCACCGGTGCGACAGAGACCTTATCCCAAGCCCCAAGCCCTCGGTTTACGGGCCCAGCCTCTTCGTGAAGTGAAGTTCTCTTACCCAAGGTATCGTGGGATTCGATAATAGAAAGGTGATGGATTAGGTTGTCTTCCTTTTCACGGCACACGACGTACGATCCGGGACGGTAAAATAGCACAAAAGTAGAAAAATGTCCCGAAACTAATGAAAACGTTCGATTTTGGGGCTCTGAAAATGGGTGCAGCCAAGGAAGATGGCTGCCCCCATCGTAGATCTCTCGGAGAGCTTTCCAACGGTATGCTGTGCGCCGCATAACTCCTTACGGATCAAATGTTATGGGCACCGGAGCGACGGAGATCAGTTCCCAAGCCCCACGCCCTCGGTTTACGGGCCCAGCCTCTACGTGAAACGAAGTTGTCTTGCCCAAGGTGCCATGGGATTCGATAATAGAAATTTGATGGATTAGGTTGTGGTGCTTTTCGCGGTTCACGACGTACGATCCGGGACGAAAAAACAGTGCAAAAGAAGAATAGTGTACCGAAACTTATGAATTTATTTGATTTTGGCCTCCAAAAATTGGCGCAGCCGAGCAGGTTTGCTGCCCCGTCGTAGAGCTCTCAGAGAGCTTTCCATCAGTATGTTGTGCACCGCGTAACTCCTTACGGATCAAAAGTTATGGGCACCGGAGCGACATAGACCTGGTCCTAAGACCCACGCCCTCGGTTTACGGGCCCAGCCTCTTCGTGAAGCGAAGTTGCCTTGCCCAAGGTGTCAAGGGATTCGATAATAGAAAGGTGATGGATTAGGTTGTCGTCCTTTTCGCTGCTCACGAAGTAAGATCCGGGACGGAAAAAAGTGCAAAAGAAGAAAAGTGTCCCAAAATTGATGAAAACGTTCGATTTTGGGATCCGTAAATAGGTGCAGCCGACTAGGTTTCCTGCCCATGTCGTAGAGCTCTAGGAGAGCTTTCCAACAGTATGCTATGCGCCGCGTAACTCCTTACGAATCAAAAGTTATGGGCACCGGAGCGACGGATACCTGGTCACAAGCCCCACGCCCTCGGTTTGCTGGCCCAGCCTCTACGTGAAGTGAAGTTGTCTTGCCCAAGGTATCGTGGGATTCGATAATAGAAAGGTGATGGATTAGGTTGTCGTCCTTTTCGCGGCTCACGACGTACGATCCCGGATGGTAAAATAGCGCAAAAGTAGAAAAGTGTCCCGAAACTAATGAAAACGTTTGATTTTGGGCTCTGAAAATAGGTGCAGCCAAGGAAGATGGCTGCCCCCGTCGTAGTACTCTCGGAGAGTATGTTATGCGCCGCGTAACTCCTTACGGATCAAAAGTTAAGGGCACCGGAGTAATAGAGACCTGGTCCCAAGCACCACGCCCTCTGTTTGCAGGCCCAGCCTCTACGTGAAGCGAAGTTGTCTTGCTCAAGATGTCGTGGGATTCGATAATAGAAATGTGATGGATTAGGTTGTCGTCATTTTCGAGGCTTACGACGTACGATCCGGGATAAAAAAATAGTGTAAAAAAAGAAAAGTGTCTCGAAACTGATTAAAACGTTCGATTTTGGGCTCCGAAATTAGGCGTAGAAAGGTAGGTTGGCTGCCCCTATCGTAGAGCACTCGGAGAGCTTTCCAACGGTATTCTGTGAGCCGTGTAACTCCTTACGGATCAAAAGTTGTGGGTACCAGAGCGACGGAGATCAGGTCCCAAGCCCTACGCCCTCAGTTTGCGAGCCCAGCCTCTACGTGATGCGAAGTTTTCTTGCCCAAGGTGCTGTGGGATTCGATAATAGAAATGTGATGGATTAGGTTGTCGTCCTTTTTGCGGTTCACGACGTATAATGCAGGACGGAAAAACAGCGCAAAAGAAGAATAGTATCCCGCAACTTATGAAAACGTTTGATTTTAGCCCCCAAAAATAGGTACAGTCGAGCAAGCTTGCTACCCCCATCGTAGAGCTCTTAGAGAGCTTTCCAATGGTATGTTGTGCGCCTCGTAACTCCTTTTCGCGGCTCACGACGTACGATCCGGGACAGAAAAATAGTGCAAAAGTAGAAAAGTATCCCAAAACATATGAAAACATTCGATTTTGGGCTCTGAAAACAGGCGTAGCCAAGCAGGTTTGCTACACCCGTCGTAGAGAACTCGGAGAGCTTTCCAACGGTATGTTGTGCGCCTCGTAACTCATTATATATCAAAAGTTATGGGCAAAGGAGCGACGAAGACCTGGTCCCAAGCCTCACGCCCTCGGTTTACGGGCCCTGCCTCTACGTTAAGTGAAGTTGTCTTGCACAAGGTGCTGTGGGATTCGATAATGGAAATGTGATGGATTAGGTTGTCATCCTTTTCGCGGCTCACGACGTACGATCCTTGACGAAAAAACAGCACAATAGAAGAAAAGTATCCCGGAACTAATGAAAATGTTCGATTTTGGGCTCCGAAAATAGGTGCACCTGAGCAGGCTTGCTGCCCCCGTCGTAGAGCTCTAAGAAAGCTTTCCAACGGGATGCTGTGCACAGTGTAACTCTTTACGGATCAAAAGTTATGGGCACCGAAGCGACGGACACCTGGTCCCAAGCCCTACGCCCTCAGTTTGCAGGCCCAGCCTCTACGTGAAGCGAAGTCGTCTTGCCCAAGGTGTCGTGGGATTCGATAATAGAAATGGGATGGATTAGATTGTCGTCCTTTTCGTGGCTCACGACGTACGATCATGACAGAAAAATAACGCAAAGAAGAAAAGTGTCCCGAAACTGATGACAACGTTCAATTTTGGCCTCCGAAAATCAGCGTAGCTGAGCAGGCTTGTTGCCTTGTCGTAGAGCTCTCGTAGAGCTTTCCAACGGTATGATGTTTACCGCGTAACTCCTCACATAACGAAAGTTATGGGCAAAGGAGCAACGGAGACGGGGTCCCAAGCCCCATGCCCACGGTTTACGAGCCCAGCCTCTGCGCGTAGCGAAATTGTCTTGCCCAAGGTGCTATGGGATTCGACAATAGAAATGTGATGGATTATGTTGTTGTTCTTTTCGCGGCTAACGACGTACGATCCGGGATGTAAAAATAGCGCAAAAGAAGAATAGTATCCCAAAACTGATGAAAACGATCGATTTTGGCCTACAAAAATAGGCGTAGCCAAGCAGGCTTGCTGCCCCCGTCGTAGAGCCCTCGGAGAGCTTTCCAACGGTATGTTGTGCGCCTCGTAACTTCTTACAAATCGAAAGTTACGAGCAAAGGAGCGACGGGGACCTAGTCCCAAGCCCCATGCCCTCGGTTTACGGGTCCAGCCTCTACGTGAAGTGAAGTTGTCTTGCCCAAGGTGCCATGGGATTCGATAATAGAAATGTGATGGATTAGGTTGTCGTCATTTTTGCGGCTCACGATGTACGATTCGTAATGAAAAAACAGCACAAAAGAAGAAAAGTGTCCCAAAATTGATGAAAGCATTCAATTTTAGGCTCTAAAAACAGGCGTAGCCAAGTGGGCTGGCTGCCCCCGTCGTAGAGCTCTCGGAGAGCTTTCTAACAGTATGCTGTGCACCGCGTAACTCCTTACGGATAAAAAGTTATGGGCACTGGAGTGACGGAGACCAGGTCCAAAGCCCCACGCCCTCGGTTTGCGGGCCCAGCCTCAACGTGAAGCGAAGTTGTCTTGCCCAAGGTGCTGTGGGATTCGATAATAAAAATGTGATGGATTAGGTTGTCGTCCTTTTCGCGGTTCACGACGTACGATCCGGGACGAAAAAAGAGCGCAAAAGAAGAATAGTATCCCGAAACTTATGAAAACGTTTGATTTTGGCATCCAAAAATAGGTGCAGCCGAGCAGGCTTGTGCCTCCGTCGAAGAGCTCCCGGAGAGCTTTCCAACGGTATGTTGTTCATCGCGTAACTCCTTAAGGATCAAAAGTTATGGGCATCGGAGCGACAGAGACCTGGTCCCAAGCCCCATGTCCTCGGTTTGTGGGCCCAGCCTCTACGTGAAGCGATGTTGTCTTGCCCAATGTGTCGTGGGATTCAAAAATAGAAAGGCAATGGATTAGGTTGTCGTCCTTTTCGCGGCTCATGACGTATGATCCGTGACCCAAAAACAGCGCAAAAGAAGAAAAGTGTCCCAAAACTGATAAAAACATTCTATTTTGGGCTCCGAAAACAGGCGCAGCCGGGCAGTAAAGCTCTTGGAGTGCTTTCCAATGGTATGCTGTGCGACGCGTAACTCCTTACAGATCAAAAGTTATGGGCAAAGGAGAGACGGAGACCTGGTCCCAAGCCTCACACCCTCAGTTTACGGGCCCAGCCTCTACGTGAAGCGAAGTTGTCTTGCCCATCGTGCCATGGGATTCGATAATGGAAATGTTATGGAATAGGTTGTTGTCCTTTTCGCGGCTCACGACCTACGATCCGGGATGAAAAAACAGCACAAAATAAGAAAAGTGTCCCGAAACTGATGAAAATGTTCAATTTTGGGCTCCGAAAATAGGCATAGCAGATCAGGCTTGCTGCCCCCGTCGTAGAGCTCTCAGAGAGCTTTCCAACGATATACTGTGCACCGCGTAACTCCTTATAGATCAAAAGTTATGGGCATCGGAGTGACGGAGACCCGGTCCCAAGCCCCACGCCCTTGGTTTGCGGGCCCAGTCTCCACGTGAAGCGAAGTTGCCTTGCCCAAGGTGCCATGGGATTCGATAATAGAAATGGGATGGATTAGGTTGTCTTCCTTTTCGCTGCTGACGACGTACGATCCGGGACGGAAAAACAGCGAAAAAGTATAAAAGTGTCCCGAGACTGATGAAAATGTTCGATTTTGGTCTCTGAAAATAGCCGTAGGCGAGCAGGCTTGCTCCCACCATCGTAGAGTTCTCGGAGAGCTTTCCAACGGTATGCTGTGCACCGCGTAACTCCTTACGGATCAAAAGTTATGGGCACCGAAGTGACGGAGACCTGGTCTCAAGCCCCACACCTACGGTTTGCGGGCCCAGCCTCTACATGAAGTGAAGTTGTCTTGCCCAAGGTGTCATGGGATTCGATAATAGAAATGTGATGGATTAGGTAGTTGTCCATTTTGCGGATCACGACGTACGATCCGGGACGAAAAAATAGCTCAAAAGAAGAAAAGTGTTCCAAAACTGATGAAAACAATCCATTTTAGGCTCTGAAAATAGTCGCAGCTGAGCAAGCATGCTGTGCCCGTTGTAGAGCTCTCGGAGAGCTTTCCAACGGTATGTTGTGTACCGTGTAACTCCTTACGGATCAAAAGTTATGGGCACCGGAGTGACGGAGACCTAGTCCCAAGCCCCACGCCCTCGGTTTGCGGGCCCAGCCTCTACGTGAAGCGAAGTTGTCTTGCCCAAGTTATCGTTGGATTCGATAATAGAAATGCGTTGGATAGGTTGTCGTCCTTTTCGCGGCTCACGATGTACAATCCGGGATGAAAAAACAGCGCAAAAGAAGAAAAGTATCCCGAAATGGTTAAAAATGTTTGATTTTGGGCTCTGAAAATAGACGCAGCTGAGTAGGCTTGTTGTCCCCAACGTAGAGCTCTTGCAGAGCTTTCCAATGGTATGTTATGCGTCACGTAACTCCTGACGGATTGAAAGTTATGGGCAAATGAGCGACGGAGACTAGGTCCCAAGTCCCACGCCCTCGGTTTACGGGCCTAGCCTCTGCGTGAAGCGAAGTTGTCTTGCCCAAGATGCCGTGTGATTCGATAATAGAAATGTGATGGATTAGGTTGTCGTCCTTTTCGCAGCTCACGACGTACGATCCAGGACAGAAAAATAGCGCAAAAAAAAAAAGTGTTCCGAAGCTGATGAAAACATTCGATTTTGTGCTCTGAAAATAGGCGCAGCCGAGTAGGCTTTCTACCCCTGTCGTAGAGCTCTCGGAGAGCTTTCCAACGGAATACTGTGCACCACGTAACTCTTTACAGATGAAAAGTTATGGGCACCGGAGCGACGGAGACCTGGTCCCAAGCCCCACGCCCTCGGTTTGCGGACCCAGCCTCTACGTCAAGCGAAGTTTTCTTGCCCAAGGTGCTATGGGATTCGATAATAGAAATGTGATGGAATAGGTTGTCGTCCTTTTCGCGGCTCACGACGTGCGATCCGGGACGGAAAAAATGCACAATAGAAGAAAAGTGTCCCAAAACTAATGAAAATGTTCGATTTTGGGCTCCGAAAATAGGCGCAGCCGAGCAGGATTGCTGCCCCCATTGTAGAGCTCTTGTAGAGATGTCCAACGGTATGCTGTGCACTGCGTAACTCCTTACGGATCAAAAGTTGTGGGCACTAGAGCGACGGAGACCTGGTCCCAAGCCCCACGCCCTCGATTTGCGGGCCCAGCCTCTTCGTGAAGCGAAGTTGTCTTGCCTAAGGTGCTGTGGGATTCGATAATATAAATGTGATGGATTAGGTTGTCGTCCATTTTTCGGTTCACGACGTACAATCCGGGACGGAAAAATAGCCCAAAAGAAGAATAGTGTCCTGAAACTTTTGAAAATGTTTGATTTCGGCCTCCAAAAATAGGCGCAGCCGAGCAGGCTTGCTGCCCTCGTCGTAGAGCTCTCGGAGAACTTTCCAACGGTATGCTGTGCATCGCGTAACTCCTTACGGATCAAAAGTTTTGGGCTCCGGAGCGACGGAGACCTGGTCCCAAGCCCCACGCCCTCGGTTTACGGGCCCAGTCTCTACGTGAAGCGAAGTTGTCTTGTCACGCCCCAACCCGACCTATAAAGGTTAGACTAGGGTGTGATCTAAACATTCAAGTCATATCACGTACTTAATCGTTCCTGAAAGTTTTAACACTTAACATTTTAGCCTAAACTCCAGAAATTATCTAGAAATCCGGCAGCATAACGGCTATAATTAGGCTCTTTAGTTTGACCTAATTCTCTAAAGGCCTCAAAACTTTCAATCTCAAATTCATTTCCAACTAAGATTACTATTTATCATCAATTGAAATGGCTACTAGTTGTTTCGAAGTCTCGTTTGATTAATAACCTAGCATGACGCTATGTCTCATTTGTTTGCTAATCCTCGTTACAAAAGTACCTGTTGATCTTCGCCTATCACTGACTCTCTGCTTAAGATTGGATAGATTCATTTTACTTAATCCTTACCTGATACTTCATAATCCTGTGATAGATATTAGTCAATAACGATAGCAAAGACGACCATAGTAGTGTCAATCTAGTTAAGATCGGTACAAGGTAAAATTAGACCCCAAATTACAACGGGCGTCATTTACAATACAATAACAACCAACGTAAGAAATGAAATAGTATTCAAGCAACATATTGTTCACAAAATGGCCATAGTCACCTAAGGAACAAAAGGCAAACAATCATTCTAAGGAATCATCAATAGGCATGTTGTCCTCGGGTACCTATTCCTGGTCTTCTTCACCTGAGATGATAAAAGAGGGTGAGTCCTTATGAACTTAGCGAGGGGAAAACGAGAAATAAGTTTTGAAACTCATTTTCCGGTTCAACTTATGAAAAACCCTTTTGCAAGCATGACATTATATCACAAGTAAGTACATAATGTAATGTAAAAGTAAAAGAACACAATTAACCGTCTTTCCTCCCTGAGGTCCTCTAGGAACCAAGCGAGAGTACTTATACACATAGTGAAAAGCATACGGTGAGCTTTTGCTCTCAGTTCATTTCCAGTATCAGTTGTTGCGGCCGGCTTCAATTCATCCCCTTATCACGCCAAATGGGTGTACTCCGGATGTACCCCGAAATCTTACGACCCAACTCTCCGAGGAATTCTAGCCCCCAAGCGAGAGAGCGAATTGGACAATGGTAGTCACGGTTTCACCGACAAGCCCGATACTGCCCAGTGTGCGTGAACGCTACCACGCCAGAATGAAAGGTTGCAACCTTGTATGCAATGCACATTTATGACATTTAATATATCACATTTGGAGGTCAACAAAGTAGGTTGCCTCCGAACAGTCATAAGATTGCACATTGACAAGTAAACAAGCGAGGCCCGATATGACAGGCAATTTCACTTGAAAAACACATGGAGTTATATGAATATTAAACGGGCAGCCATGTAACGCATGTAAATTAAGTCATATAACTCATTTTGAAGTTCACGCAATCAAATAATAAGATTATTCATCATGCAACAACATCTACGTGGGACCGGGTGCAAGAAAGGCCTACTTGTCAACATGTAATCATCGAAATCACATTTAGGGCTACAAGAGCAACTACAGGCAGCCTACTAATCACATAATTAAACACGATATCCATAGGATCAACACTTAGTGAGCTTGCCTAGTCAGTAGGGTTTCAATTCGTGCTTACCCGTGCGATTAAGCCCCAAGTCATCTCGTAATTAAGCTCAAGCCATGCATTGATTAATTCAAACACCCTCAAGCATTCAAAACAGTCCACACAACATCCAAATGCCACAATCCCAAGCATGTAATACAACAAGAGAAGCTACAATAATTTTTCTAAGCATATCACTAGATGAAAACCTCACTGCAATGGACTGTTTTCTCACAATCATTGAGACAAGCAACCAAAATCCAATTCCAGTGAAAAAGATGTCAAATTAAATCTTAAGGAGTGAACTAAATTCAGAAACAAACCTCGCAACATTTGGAGTTCAGGTTCAAGAGTTATAGCCAAAACCGTGAGACTACGCAAAACTGTCCAGATTTATACACATTTCAATACTTGTCGTTTTTTAGGGCTTTAGGGTCAGATTTAGCCTTAGTCTATTTCTGGAAAAAATGTCCAGAACTGACAAATCTAGAAGCACACCAAATTTAATGCATTTTGGATATTCTTTACTAAGTCAAAACTGGTTTGTTCTATGATTCGTTCTACAAGGACAGTGAATCTGCCAAAACCTGCTTCATTTTCCCAGATTTTCCAGATTTGGATACATTTTAATATTTTACCATTTTGAGGACCTTAGAATCAAAATTAGCTTTGGTCTATTTCTGCAAAAAATTCTCAGAACTGGCAAAACTAGTCACCTACCAATTTTTACATATTTTAAACCTCATTTACCTGGTCAAAATCACCCCGCACCAACAAGACAGAAGGCTGTCCCATACGCGATTTCATCTATCATCACATTCTAGCCAAATATCTTGCCATGCATGTTTATAAAAGCTCATGAGCACACATATATCACAAGTACAGAGGTAAAAATAGACATTCAAAGGCCTGCATGTGGTTTTAAAAGCTTTTCAAGAAGTTTTAGCCCTCACCTTAGCAAGACAACAAAGAAGATGCACAAACTCTTGAGGATGCACAAGATTGACTCTTTTCCTTGCTTAGCCGAGAGACCACTTGAGATTTCTCTAATTTCCTAGCTATGCTACCATGTTCTTAGTAGGTGCATGTGGTTAGAACAAGAAGAAAATGAAATGGAAGCTAACAACTCACCTAAGCCGAAATGAAGGTTCAAAGAGCTTGCATGTATGTCTTTTGCATTCTAGCTTTGCTTGGTCGAGTTCCTTGGTAGCTTGGAGGTATTGAAGAGCCTTAGGATGAAGAACTTAGCTATGTAGAGTAGAACTTCAGCCAAGGCCGAGAGAGAGAGAAGAAATGAGAGAAAGAATGAGAGAAAGAGAGAAAATGAAAAGCTTGATGGGTAGTGATGCTTGTGTCGGCCTTGAGCTTGTAAATTTCAGATTTGTGTCTTCAAGAAGCATAATTTTGAATCACCTAGCATGGGCATGGAGTGTGTGTCGAGATTTGGAGCTTTGGGTAGAGTTTTTTGAGCCATTTTTTATTGCTTTGTGTCATTAGTTGTCATAGAATGTTTAGGTACAAATTTTGAAATTGAATTGCATGCACAAAAGCTCCATGTGGTCGGCCAAGGATGTGTTCAAATCTGAATTTTTTGTCTTGTTTGAGCATTATTTAATTGAGTGCTTGGAATATGCAAAAGAATAAAGAATAAAGAATAAGAATGTCTAGCTTTTGGTGCAATTTCGTCTTCTAGTGCATTGACTTAGCATTTTAATATTAGTTAGTGGAGTTTGTAGGATTACTTAATGGTCTAGTGCTTCATGCAAGGTGCTTTCTTGATTAGCGTGAGGGCACACTTTCCTAGGTTTAGGGCACGCACTACGAGGTAAGGCATGAACTACGAGACGAATGCACGTTTCCCAAGTAAATGCAAGCAACCCTAAATGTATGCACGTAATTCAATGCAAGGCACAAAAAATGAAACACGATTCTTAAACCTAGGTCAAGGCACGCAAATCTAGGTTATGGCACATGAAATGAGGTATCGCTCGCAAATCGAGGTCGGGCCTCACATGTCTTGCCCAAGGTATCATGCGATTTGATAATAGAAAGGTAATGGATTAGGTTGTCATCCTTTTCGCGGCTCACGACGTACGATCCATGATAGAAAAACAGCACAAAAGAAGAAAAGTATCCCAAAACTGATGAAAACATTCAATTTTGGGCTCCAAAAACAAGCGCACCCGAGCAAGCTTGCTGCCCTCTTCGTAGAACTCTTTGAGAGCTTTCCAACGGTATGCTGTGCACCGCGTAACTCCTTACGGATCAAAAGTTATGGGCACCAAAGCGACGGAGACCTCGTCCCAAGCACCACGCCCTCGATTTGTGGGCCCAGCCTCTACATGAAGCGACGTTGTCTTGCCCAAGGTGCCGTGGGATTCGATAACAAAAATGTGATGGATTAGGTTGTCGTCCTTTTCGCGGCTCACGACATACGATCCGGGATGAAAAAACAGCACAATAGAAGAAAAGTGTCCCAAAACTAATGAAAACGTTCAATTTTGGGCTCCAAAAATAGGTGCAGCTAAGTAGGCTTGGTGCCCCCGTCGTAGAGCTCTCGGAGAACTTTCCAACGGTATGCTGTGTGTCGCGAAACTCCTTACAGATCGAAAGTTATGGGCAAAGAAGCGACGGAGACCTGGTTCCAAGCACCACGCCCTCGGTTTGCGGGCCCAGCCTCTATGTGAAGCGAAGTTTTCTTGCCCAAGGTGCCATGGGATTCGATAATAGAAATGTGATGGATGAGGTTGTTGTCCTTTTCGCGGCTCATGACGTACGATCAGGGACGGAAAAACAGCGCAAAAGAAGAAAAGTGTCCCGAAATTGATGAAAAAGTTCAATTTTGGGCTCCCAAAATAGGCGCAACCGAGCAAGCTTGCTGACCCTGTCGTAGAGCTCTCAGAGAGCTTTCCAACGGTATGCTGTGCGCCGCGTAACTCCTTACGGATCGAAAGTTATGGGCAAAGGAGCGACGGAGACCTAGTCCCAAGCCCCACGCTCTCGGTTTACGGGCCTAGCCTCTACGTGAAGTGAAGTTGTCTTGCCTAAGGTGCTGTGGGATATGATAATAGAAATGTGATGGATCAGGTTGTCGTCCTTTTCGCGGGTCACGACGTGCGATCCGGGACAGAAAAATAGCGCAAAAGAAGAAAAGTATCCCGAAACAGATGAAAAAGTTCGATTTTGGGCTCTAAAAATAGGCACAGCCAAGCAGGCTTGCTGCTCCCGTCGTAGAGCTCTCGCAGTGCTTTCCAACAGTATGTTGTGCGCCGCGTAACTCTTTACGGATCAAAAGTTATGGGCACCGGAGCGACAGAGATCTAGTCCCAAGCCTCACGCCCTCGGTTTGCGGGCCCAGCCTCTACGTGAAGCGAAGTTGTCTTGCTTAAGGTGCCATGGGATTCGATAATAGAAATGTGATGGATTAGATTGTCGTCCTATTCGCGGCTCATGACGTACGATCTGGGACGAAAAAATAGTGCAAAAGCAGAAAAGTGTCCCAAAACTGATGAAAACATTCGATATTAGGCTCTGAAAACAGGCACAACCAAACAGGTTGGCTACCCTCGTCGTCGAGCTCTCGGAGTGCTCTCCAACGGTATGGTGTGCGACGTGTAACTCTTTACGGATCAAAAGTTATGGGCATCGGAGCTACGGAGACCTAGTCCCAAGCCCCACGACCTCGGTTTGTGGGCCGAGCCTTTACGTGAAGCGAAGTTGTCTTTCTAAGGTGACGTGGGATTCGATAATAGAAACGGAATGGATCAGGTTCTCGCCCTTTTCGTAGCTCACGACGTACGATCTGCGACAGAAAAATAGCACAATAGAAAAAAAGTATCCCGAAACTGATGAAAACGTTCAATTTTGGGCTTCGAAAATAGGCGCAGCCAAGCAGGCTTGCTGGCCCCATCGTAGAACTCTCGGAGAGCTTTCCAACGGTATGCTGCGCGTCGCATAACTCCTTACGGATCGAACGTTATAGGCAATAGAGCGACGGAGACCTGGTCCCAAGCACCACGCCCTTGGTTTACGGGCCCAACCTGTATGTGAAGCGAAGTTTTCTTGCCCAAGGTACCATGGGATTCGATAATAGAAATGTGGTGGATTAGATTGTCGTCCTATTCGCGGCTCACGACGCACGATCTGGGACGAAAAAACAGCGTAAAAGCAGAAAAGTGTCCCAAAACTGATAAAAACATTCGATATTAGGCTCTGAAAACAAGCACAGCCATGCAGGTTGGCTGCCCCCGTCGTAGAGCTCTCGGAGTGCTCTCCAACGGTATGGTGTGCGACGCGTAACTCCTTACGGATCAAAAGTTATGGGCACCGGAGCGACGGAGACCTAGTCCCAAGCCCCACGACCTCGGTTTGTGGGCCGAGCCTTTACGTGAAGTGAAGTTGTCTTCCCAAGGTGACGTGGGATTCGATAGTAGAAATGGAATGGATCAGGTTCTCGCCCTTTTCGCAGCTCACGACGTACGATCCGGGACAGAAAAACAGCACAAAAGAAGAAAAGTGTACTGAAACTGATAAAAACGTTCAATTTTGGGCTCCAAAAATAGGTCCAGACAAGCAGGCTTGCTGCCCCCATCGTAGAGCTCTCGGAGAGCTTTCCAACGGTATGCTGCACATCACATAACTCTTTACGGATCGAAAGTTATGGGCAATGGAGCGACGAAGACCTGGTCCTAAGTACCATGCCCTTGGTTTACGGGCCCAGCCTCTACGTGAAGCGAAGTTGTCTTGCCTAAGGTGCCATGGGATTCGATGATAGAAATGTGGTGGATTAGATTGTCGTCCTATTCGCGGCTCACGACGCACGATCTAGGATGAAAAAACAGCGCAAAAGCAGAAAAGTGTCCCAAAACTGAAGAAAACATTCGATATTAGGCTCTGAAAACAGGCACAGCCAAGCAGGTTGGCTACCCCCATCGTAGAGCTCTCAGAGTGCTTTCCAACGGTATGGTGTGCGACGCATAACGCTTTACGGATCAAAAGTTATGGGCACCGGAGCGACGGAGACCTAGTCCCAAGCCCCACGACCTCGGTTTGTGGGCCGAGCCTTTACGTGAAGTGAAGTTGTCTTCCCAAGGTGACGTGGGATTCGATAACAGAAATGGAATGGATCAGGTTCTCGCCCTTTTCGCAGCTCACGACGTACGATCCACGACAGAAAAACAGCACAATAGAAGAAAAGTGTCCTGAAACTAATGAAAACGTTCAATTTTGGGCTCCGAAAATAGGCGCAGCCAAGCAGGCTTGCTGCCCCCGTCGTAGAGCTCTCGGAGAGCTTTCCAACGGTATGCTGCACATCACATAACTCTTTACGGATCGAAAGTTATGGGCAATGGAGCGACGAAGACCTGGTCCTAAGTACCATGCCCTTGGTTTACGGGCCCAGCCTCTACGTGAAGCGAAGTTGTCTTGCCTAAGGTGCCATGGGATTCGATAATAGAAATGTGGTGGATTAGATTGTCGTCCTATTCGCGGCTCACGACGCACGATATGGGACGAAAAAATAGCGTAAAAGCATAAAAGTGTCCCAAAACTGATGAAAACATTCGATATTAGGCTCTGAAAACAGGCACAGCCATGCAGGTTGGCTGCCCCCGTCGTAGAGCTCTCCGAGTACTCTCCAACGGTATGGTGTGCGACGCGTAACTCCTTACGGATCAAAAGTTATGGGCACCGGAGCGACGGAGACCTAGTCCCAAGCCCCACGACCTCGGTTTGTGGGCCGAGCCTTTACGTGAAGTGAAGTTGTCTTCCCAAGGTGACGTGGGATTCGATAATAGAAATGGAATGGATCAGGTTCTCGCCCTTTTCGCAGCTCACGACGTACGATCCGGGACAGAAAAACAGCACAATAGAAGAAAAGTGTCCTGAAACTAATGAAAACGTTCAATTTTGGGCTCCGAAAATAGGCGCAGCCAAGCAGGCTTGCTGCCCCCGTCGTAGAGCTCTCGGAGAGCTTTCCAACGGTATGCTGCGCGTCACATAACTCCTTACGGATCGAAAGTTATGGGCAATGGAGCGACGGAGATCTGGTCCCAAGCACCACGCCCTCGGTTTATGGGCCCAGCTTCTACGTGAAGTGAAGTTTTCTTGCCCAAGGTTCCATGGAATTCGATAATAGAAATGTGATGGATTAGTTTGTCATCTTTTCGCGGCTCATGGCATACGATCTGGGACGGAAAAACAGTGCAAAAGAAGAAAAGTATCCCGAAACTAATGAAAACGTTCAATTTTGGGCTCCGAAAATAGGCATAGCCAAGCAAGCTTACTGCCCCCGTAGTAGATCTCTCGGAGGGCTTCCCAACGGTATGTTGTGCGCCGCGTAAGTCCTTACGGATCGAAAGTTATGGGCAAATGAGCGACGGAGACCTGGTCCTAAGTCCTACGCCCTCGGTTTACGGGCCTAGCCACTATGTGAAGCGAAGTTGTCTTGCCCAAGGTGCCGTGAGATTCGATAATAGAAATGTGATGGATTAGGATGTCGTCATTTTCGCGGCTCACTACGTACGATCCCTGGCAAAAAAATAGCGCAAAGGAAGAAAAGTATCCCGAAACTGATGAAAGCATTCAATTTTGGGCTCTGAAAATCGGTACAGCCAAGCAGGCTTACTGCCCCCGTCGTAGATCTCTCGGAGAGCTTTCCAACGGTATGTTGTGCGCCGCGTAAGTCCTTACGGATTGAAAGTTATGGGCAAAGGAGCGACGGAGACCTGGTCCCGAGCCCCACGCCCTCGGCTTGCGGGCCCAGCCTCTACGTGAAGCGAAGTTGTCTTGGCCAAGGTGCCATGGGATTCGATAATAGAAATGTGATGGATTAGGTTGTTGTCCTTTTCGCGGCTCACGACTTACGATCCGGGACGAAAAAACAGTGCAATAGAGGAAAAGTGTCCCGAAACTGATGAAAAAGTTTAATTTTGGGCTCCGAAAATAGGCGCAGCCGAGCAGGCTTGCTGCCCCCGTCGTAGAGCTCTTGGAGAGCTTTCCAACGGTATATTGTGTGCCACGTAACTCCTTACGGATCAAAAGTTATGGGCATCGGAGCGATGGAGACCTGGTCGCAAGCCCCACGCCCTCGGTTTGCAGGCCTAGCCCCTACGTGAAGTGAATTTGTCTTGCCTAAGGTGCTGTGGGATTCAATAATAGAAATGTGATAGATTAGGTTGTCGTCCTTTTCGTGGCTCACGACGTACGATCCGTGACAGAAAAACAGCGCAACAGAAGAAAAGTGTCCCGAAACTGATGAAACATTCGATTTTGGGCTCCGAAAATAGACGCAGCCAAGCAGGATTGCTGCCCCCATCATAGAGGTCTCAGAGAGATTTCTAACGGTATGCTATGCACCGCGTAACACATTACGGATCATAAGTTATGGGCAACGGAGCGACGGAGACCTGGTCCCAAGCCCCACGCCCTCGGTTTGCGGGCCCAGCTTCTACGTGAAGCAAAGTTGTCTTGCCCAAGGTACCCTGGGATTCGATAATAAAAATATGATGGATTATATTGTCGTCCTTTTCGCGGCTGACGACGTATGATCCGGCACGAAAAAATAGTGCAAAAGAAGAAAAGTATCCCGAAACTGATGAAAATGTTTGATTTTGGTGTTCAAAAAAAGGCACAGCCGAGCGGGCTTGCTGCCCCTGTCGTAGAGCTCTTGGAGAGCTTTCCAACGGTATACTGTACGCCGTGTAAACCCTTACGGATCAAAAGTTATGGGCACCGGAGCGACGGAGACCTGGCCCCAGGCCCCACGCCCTTGGTTTGCGGGCCCAGCCTCTACGTGAAGCGAAGTTGTCTTGCCTAAGGTGCCATGGGATTCGATATTAGAAATGTGATGGATTAGGTTGTCGTCCTTTTTACGGCTCATGGCGTACGATCCGGGACGAAAAAGCAGCCTAAAAAAAGAAAAGTGTTCCGAGATTGATGAAAATGTTTGATTTTGGCCTTCGAAAAAGGGCGCAGCCAAGCAAGCTTGCTGCCCCCATCGTAGAGCTTTTGAAGAGCTTTCCAACGGTATGCTTTGCACCGCGTAACTCCTTACGGATCAAAAGTTATGTGCACCGGAGCGACGGAGACCTAGCCTCAGGGCCCACGCCCTCGGTTTACGGGCCCAGCCTTTGCGTGAAGCGAAGTTGTCTTGCTTAAGGTGCCATGGGATTCGATATTAGAAATGTGATGGATTAGGTTGTCGTCCTTTTTACGGCTCATGATGTACGATCCGGAACAAAAAAACAGCGTAAAAGAAGAAAAATATCCCGAAATTGATGAAAATATTTGATTTTGGCCTTCAAAAAAGGGCGTAGCCAAGCTGGCTTGCTGCCCCCGTCGTAGAGCTCTCGAAGAGCTTTCCAACGGTATGCTTTGCAACGCGTAACTCCTTACAGATCAAAAGTTATGGGCATCGGAGCGACGGAGACCTAGCCCCAAGCCCTACGCCCTCAGTTTGCGGGCCCAGTCTCTACGTGAAGCGAAGTTGTCTTGCCCAAGGTACTGTAGGATTCGATAATAGAAATGTGATGGATTAGGTTGTCTTCCTTTTCGCGGCTCACGATGTACGATCCAGGACAAAAAAATAGCGCAAAAGAAGAAAAGTGTCCCGAATTTGATGAAAACAATCGATTTTGGGCTCTAAAAATAGGCGCAGCCAAGCAGGCTTGCTGCCCCCATCGTAGAGCTCTCGGAGAGCTTTTCAACGGTATGTTGTGCGCCGCGTAACTCCTTACGGATCTAATGTTATGGGCAAAGGAACGACAAAGACCTGGTCCCTAGCCCCACGCCCTCGGTTTACGGGCCTAGCCTCTACGTGAAGTGAAGTTGTGAGGCCCAACCTCAATTTGCGTGCGATGCCTCGTTTTGTGTGCCCTAACCTAGAATTGCGTGCCTTGGCCTAGGTTTAAGAATCGTGTCTCGTTTTATGTGCCTTGCATCGAATTACGTGCATTCATTTAGGGTTGCGTGCATTTACTTGGAAAACGTGTATTTGTCTCGTAGTTCGTGCTTTACCTCGTAGTGCGTGCCATAAACCTAGGAAAATGTGCCCGCACGTTAATCAAGAAAGCATCTTACAAGAAGCACTAGATTATTAATTAATCCTACAAATTCCACTAACTAATATTATAATCCTAAATTAACTCACTAGAAGACAAAATTTCACCAAAAGCTAAACATTCTTATTCTTTATTCTTTATTCTTTTGCATATTCCAAGCACATACAATTAAATAATGGTCAAAACATGACAAAAATTCAGAATTGAGCAATGCTTTGGCCGACCATAACATGCATTTGACAAGAATTTACATAAATTAAAAACAAACCTAGACATTCTATGACACAATGCATAAAAAATGAAACAAAAAACACCTACCAAGCTTCAATTTCTCAACCAAAACACTCCATACTTCCTCACATTTTAATAATGCACATTGACTAAGGAAATTTCAGAAATTGTAGAGCTCCAGGCCGACACATGCATTCAAAACATCCTTAAAGCATCTTCAACCTCACTTTGCTTTCAAACCTTCTCTCAAGCTCTCATCTCCTCTCTCTCTCTCGGCCTTAGCATTTTCATAAGCTTCCAAGACCGAAAAATTTCTCCCCATAACACACAAGCATCGTCCAAGGCAAAGGGAAGCAAGCAAGAAGCAAGAAACGCATGCAAGCACATAAAAACCCTTCATTTCGGCCCTAGGTATATTTGATAGCTTTTCTTTCATCTCCCTTTTGTTCTAACCACATGCACCTACTAAGAACATGATAACTTAGCTAGGGATTAAGGAAATCAAGCAATCTCTCTCGGACAAGCAAGGAGAGAAGACCATTTTGTGCATCTTCAAGAATTTTTAGCATCATTTATCATCAATAGGCTAAGGTGAGGGTTAATCTTTTTTAAAAGCTTTCAAAAACCACATGCATACCTTCATACGCCTATATTTACCTCTGTACTTGTTGTATATGTGTGTGCATGAGCTTATATGACCATGCATGGCAAGATATTCGGCTAGAACTTGAAGATAGATAAAATCGCGTAGCTGGCAGATTTCTTACTTGGTAGAGCGAGGTACATTTGACCTAGTAAATGATGTTGAAAATGCGGGAAAATTGGCAGGTCACTAGTTTTTCCAGTTCTGAGCATTTTTCATAGAAATAGGACAAGGCTAATTATGACTCTAAAATGGAAAAACATCGAAAGGTATCTAAATCTGGAAAATCTGGGAAAATGCAGCAGGTTTTTGGCAGTTCACTGTCCTTGTAGAATGAAATAGTTTTGACCTAGTAAATGATTTTTCAGTTATGGACATTTTTGTCAGAAATAGCCCAAGGCTAATTATGACTCTAAGAACCTCAAAATTGGCAAAAACTCGTATTGTGTCTAAAACTGGACAGTTTTATGTAGTCTCACGGTTTTGGCCATAACTCCTAATTCTGAACTCCAAATGAGGTGAGGTTTGTTTCTGGATTTAAATAACTCATTAATATTTAATTTTGACATTTTGTTCACTGGAATTGGAGATTTTTTGCGTGTCTAAATGATTGTGGGAATACAGACCATTGAAATGAGGTTTTTATTTAGTGATATGCTTTGAAAAATATTGAAACTTCTCTTGTGGTATTGAATGCTTGGGATTGTGGAACTTGGATGTTGTATGGACAGTTTTGGATGATTGAGGATGTTTTAATTAACCGATGCATGGCTTGGGTTTAATTACGTGACAACTTGTGGCTCAAATCGCACGTGTAAGCATGAATTAAAACCCTATTGACTATGAAAACTCACTAAGTGTTGATCCTATGGTTATTGTGTCTAATTGTGTGATTAGTGGGCTGCCTAATAAATGTTAAGTATGCTTGAAATGTGATTCCAATGATTACATGTTGATAAGTAGACTTTTCTTGCACCCGGTCTCATGTAGACGTCGTTGTATGCTTGAATAAACTTATTACTCGATTATGTGAACCCCGAAATGAGTTATATGACTTGCTTTACATGGCTGTCCATTTAATATTCATATAACTCCATGTGTATTACAAGTGAAATTAAATGTCAAAGCATGCCTCGTGTGTTTACTTGTCAACGTGCAATCTTATAATTGCTCGGAGGCAACCTACTTTGTTGTCCTCCTAATGTGATATGTTAAATGTTATAAATGTGCATTGCATACAAGGTTGCAACCTTTTATTGTGGCATGGTAGTGTTTCACGAACGCCGGGCGGCATAGGGCTTGCCGGTGCTCCCGTGACTACCATGGTCCAATTCCCTCTCTCGCTTGGCATTCCACCCTCGGAGAGTTGGGTCGTAGGTTTTCGGGGTACATCCAGAGTACACCTAATTGGGAGAGATAAGTGGATTATTGAAGTCGGCCACAACCATCGTTATCGAAAATGATATTGAGAGCAAATGCTCACCGTATCCTTGAAATGATTGGTAATTGTATCTTCTGCTCAATTTGATTCATATACTTTGCGTACCTTGTTACTTGTGATACGTGACATGTTTTAAAAAGGGGTTTTTCATAAGTTCAACCGGAAAAAAAGTTTCAAAACATATTTCTCGTTCCCCCTCGCTGAGTTCATAAGGACTCACTCTCTTTTATCATCACATGTGAAGAAGATCAGGAACAGGTGCCCGAGGATAACGTGCCTATTGATGACTCCTTGGAGTGATTGCCTGCCCTACGTGCCTTACTTGACTGTGGCTATTTTGTAAACGATATGTTTGTTTTGAAGATTATCTCTTATGTTGTTTGTCGTTGTTATTGTAAATGACCCCCGTTGTAATTTGGGGTCTAATTCTGATCATAACTAGACAAACACTCTTATGGTCGTTTTGCTATCACTACTTTGGTTTAATATCTATCACAGGCTTATGAAGTATTAGGCAAAGGGTTAAGTAAGATGAATCTATCCAATCTTAAGCAGGTACTCATTTGTAAGCTAAGATCAACTGGTACTTGTGTAACAGGAATTGACACATAAACGAGACATAGTTAATACGCTAGGTTGTTAATAAAAAGAGACTTTCAAGATAACTAGTAGGCATATCGGTTGGAGATGGATAGTAATCTTAGTTGGAATCAAATATGAGATTGAAAGTTTTGAGGCGATTAGAAAATTAGGTCAAACTAAGGAGGCCAATTACGGCCGTTATGCTGTCGGTTTCCCAGAAAATTATTTGGAGTTCTACTCTAACGGATAAACTTAATCTTCGTTAATTGGTTGTAGTCGTAAAAGAACGTGAATGATTATATCACACCCTAGTCTAACCTCCATAGGTCGGGTTGGGGGTGGGACAAAGTTGTCTTGCCCATGGTATCATGGGATTCGATAATAAAAATGTGATAGATTAGGTTGTCGTCCTTTCCGCGGCTCACGACGTACGATCTGGGACGTAAAAACAGCGCAAAAGAAGAAAAGTGTCCCGAAACTGATGAAAACGTTCAATTTTTTACTCCAAAAATAGGCATAGCCAAGCAGGCTTGCTGCCCCAGTCGTAGAGCTCTCTGAGAGCTTTGCAACGGAATACTGTGCACCGCATAACTCCTTACAGATTAAAAGTTATGGGCACTGGAGCGACGGAGACCTGGTCCCAAGCCCCACGTCCTCAGTTTGCAGGCCCAGCCTCTACGTGAAGCGACGTTGTCTTGCCCAAGGTACCGTGGGATTCGATAATAGAAATGTGATGGATTAGGTTGTCATCCTTTTCGCGGTTCACGACGTACGGTCCGGGATGAAAAAATAGCGCAAAAGTAAAATAGTGTCCCAAAATTGATGAAAACGTTCCACTTTGGACCCCAAAAATAGGTGGTGTTGAGTAGGCTTGCTGCCCCCGTGATAGAGCTCTCGGAGAGCTTTCTAACGGTATGTTGTGCGTCGAGTAACTTCTTACGGATCGAATGTTATGGGCACCGGAGCGACAAAGACCTGGTCCTAATCCCCACGCCCTCAGTTTGCGGGCCCAGCCTCTACGTGAATCGAAGTTGTCTTGCCTAAGGTATCGTGGGATTTGATAATAGAAATGTGATGGATTAGGTTGTCGTCCTTTTCATGGCTCAGGACATATGATCAGAGATGGAAAAACAGCGCAAAAGCATAAAAGTGTCCAAAAACTGATGAAAACGTTCGATTTTAGGCTCTGAAAATAGGCGCAACCAAGCAGGCTGGCGGCCCCCATCGTAGAGCTCTCGGATTGCATTCCAACGGTATGCTGTACGCCGCATAACTCTTTGCGGATCTAAAGTTATGGGCAACGGAACGACGGAGACCTAGTCCCAAGCCCCAAGCCCTCGATTTGCGAGCCCAACCTCTACGTGAAGTGAAGTTGTCTTGCCAAGGTACCATGGGATTCGATAATAGAAATTTGATGGATTAGGTTGTTGTCCTTTTCATGGCTCACAACGTACGATCCGGGACGAAAAAATAGCGCAAAAGAAGAAAAGTGTCCAAAAATTGCTGAAAACATTCGATTTTGGGCTCCGAAAATAGGCACAGCTGAGTAGGCTTGCTGCCCCAGTCGTAGAGCTCTCGGAGAGCTTTCTATCGGTATGCTGTGCACCGCGTAACTCCTTATGGATCAAAAGTTATGGGCACCGGAGCGACGGAGACCTGGTCCCAATCCCTACGCCCGCGGTTTGTGGACCTGGTCCCAATCCCCACGCCCTCGGTTTGTGGACCTAGCCTCTACGTGAAGCGAAGTTCTCTTGCCCAAGGTGCCGTGGGAGTCAATAATAGAAATGTGATGGATTAGGTTGTCGTCCTTTTCGCGGCACATGACGTACGATCCGGGACGAAAAAATAGCACAAAAGTAGAATAATATCTCGAAAATGATGAAAATGTTCCATTTTGGACTCAAAAAATAGGCGCAGCTGAGTAGACAGGCTGCCACAGTCGTAGAGCGCTCAGAGAGCTTTGTAACAGTATGCTGTGCGCCGCATAACTCCTTACGGATAAAAAGTTATGGGCATCAGAGCGACAGAGACGTGGTCCCAAGCCCCACGCCCTCGGTTTGCGGGCCCAGCCTCTACGTGAAGCGAAGTTTTCTTGCCTAAGGTGTCGTGGGATTCGATAATAGAAATGTGATGGATTGGGTTGTCGTCTTTTTTGCGGATCACAACGTACGATCCGGGACGAAAAAATAGTGCAAAAGCATAAAAGTATACCAAAACTGATGAAAACATTCATTTTTGGGCTCTGAAAACAGGCGCAGCCCAGCCAGCTAGCTGCCACCGTTGTAGAGCTCTCGGAGTGCTTTCCAACGATATGCTGTGCACCGGGTAACTCCTTACGGATCAAAAGTTATGGGCACCGGAGTGACGGAGACCTGGTCCCAAGCCCCACGCCCTCGGTTTATGGGCCTAGCCTATACGTGAAGTGAAGTTGTCTTGCCTAAGGTGCTGTGGGATTCGATAATAAAAATGTGATGGATTAGGTTGTCGTCCTTTTCGCGGCTCACGACGTACGATCCGGAACGAAAAAATAGTGCAAAAGAAGAAAAGTG
Source organism: Ehretia macrophylla (assembly GCA_037974665.1). Lineage (NCBI taxonomy): Eukaryota > Viridiplantae > Streptophyta > Magnoliopsida > Boraginales > Ehretiaceae > Ehretia > Ehretia macrophylla. The sequence continues at coordinate 23,205,388 of CM075771.1, forward strand.
TCCCGAAATTGATAAAAATATTCGATTTTGGGCTCTAAAAATAGGCGCAGCTGAGCAGGCTTGCTGCCCTCGTCGTAGAGCTCTTGGAGAGCTTTCCAACATTATGCTGTGCATTGCGTAACTCCTTACGGATCAAAAGTTATGGACACCGGAGCGACGGAGACCTGGTCCCAAGCCCCACGCCCTCGGTTTGGGGTCCCAACCTCTACGTGAAGTGAAGTTGTCTTGCCCAAGGTGCTGCGGGATTCGATAATAAAAATGTGATGGATTAGGTTGTCGTCCTTTTCGCGTCTCACGACGTATGATTCAGGACGGAAAAACAGCGCAAAAGAAGAAAAGTGTCCCGAAATTAATGAAAACGTTCAATGTTGTGCTCCAAAAATAAGCGCAGTTGAGCAGGCTTGCTGCCCCCGTCGTAGAGCTCTGGGAGAGCTTTCCAACGGTATGCTGTGCACTGCGTAACTCCTTATGGATCAAAAGTTATGGGCACCTGAGCGACGGAGACCTGGTCCCAAGCCCGACGTCCTCGGTTTGCGGGCCAGGCCTCTAAATGAAGCGAAGTTGTCTTGCCCAAGGTGCCGTGGGATTCGGTAATAGAAATGTGATGGATTAGGTTGTCATCCTTTTCGCAGCTCACGACGTACGATCCGGAACGGAAAAACAACGCAAAAGAAGAAAAGTGTCATGAAACTGATGAAAACGTTCGATTTTGGATTCCAAAAATAGGCGCAGCCGAGCAGGCTTGCTGCCCCCATCGTAGAGCTCTCGAAGAGCTTTCCAACGGTATGCTGTGCACCGCGTAACTCCTTACGGATCAAAAGTTATGGGCACCGGAGCGACGGAGACCTGGTACCAAGCCCCACGCCCTCGGTTTGTGGGCCCAACCTCTACGTTAAGCAAAGTTGCCTTGCCTAAGGTGCCGTGAGATTCGATAATAGAAATGTGATGGATTACGTTGTCATCCTTTTCGCAGCTCACGACGTACAATCCGGGATGAAAAAACAGCGCATCAGCAGAAAAGTGTCCCAAAACTAACGAAAACGTTCGATTTTAGGCTATGAAAACAGGCGCAGCCAAGTAGGCTGGGTGCCCCCATCGTAGAGGTCTCAGAGAGCTTTCTAACGGTATGCTGTGCACCGCGTAACTCCTTACGGATCAAACGTTATGGGCACGGGAGCGACGGAGACCTGGTCCTAAGCCCTACGTCCTCGGTTTGTGGGCCCAGCCTCTACGTGAAGTGAAGTTGTCTTGCCCAATGTACCATGGGATTCGATAATAAAAATGTGATGGATTAGGTTGTCATCCTTTTCGCGGCTCACGACGTACGATCCGGGATGGAAAAACAGCGCAGAGGAAGAAAAGTGTCCCAAAACTGATGAAAATGTTGGATTTTGGGCTACGAAAATAGGCACAGCCGAGCAGGCCTACTGCCCCCGTCTTAGAGCTCTCGGAGAGCTTTCCAACGGTATGCTGTGCACCGCGTAACTCCTTACGGATCAAAAGTTATGGGCACTGGCACGACGGAGACCTGGTCCCAAGCCCCACGTCCTCGGTTTGCGGGCCCAGCCTCTACTTGAAGCGAAGTTGTCCTGACCAAGGTACCGTGGGATTCGATAATAGAAATGTGATGGATTAGGTTGTCGTCCTTTTTGCGGCTCACGACGTACGATCCGGGACGAAAAAATAGCATAAAAGAAGAAAAGTGTACTAAAACTGATGAAAAAGTTCAATTTTGGGCTTCGAAAATAGGCGCAACTCAGCCGGCTTGCTGTCCCCAACGTAGAGCTCTCAGAGTGCTTTCCAACGGTATGCTGTGCACTGCGTAACGCCTTATGGATCAAAAGTTATGAGCACCGGAGCGACAGAAACCTGGTCCTAAGCCCCACGCCCTTGGTTTACGGGCCTAGCCTATACGTGAAGAGAAGTTGTCTTGCCCAAGGTGCTGTAGGATTCGATAATAGAAATGTGATTGATTAGGTTGTCTTCCTTTCCGCGGCTCACGACGTACGATCCGGGACGAAAAAACGATGCAAAAGAAGAAAAGTGTCTCGAAACTGATGAAAACATTCGATTTTGGGCTCCGAAAATAGGCGCAGCTTAGTAGGCTTGCTACGCCCGTCATACAGCTCTCGGAGAGATTTCCAACGGTATGCTGTGCACTGCGTAACTCCTTACGGATCAAAAGTTATGGACACCGTAGCGACAGAGACCTGGTCCCAAGCCCCACGCCCTCGGTTTGGGGACCCAGCCTTTTCGTGAAGCGAAGTTGTCTTTCCCAAGGTGCTGTGGGATTCGATAATAAAAATGTGATGCATTAGGTTGTCGTCCTTTTCGCGGCTCATGATATACGATCCGGGACCGAAAACAGCGCAAATGATGAAAAGTGTCACAAAACTGATAAAAACGTTCGATTTTGTGCTCCGAAAATAGGCGCAGCCGAGCAGGCTTGCTGCCCGTGTCGCAGAGCTCTAGGAGAGCTTTCTAACGGTATGCTGTGCACTGTGTAACTCCTTACGGATCAAAAGTTATGGGCACCGGAGCGACAGAGACCTGGTCCCAAGACCCACGTCCTCGGTTTGCGGGCTCAGCCTCTACGTGAAGCGAAGTTGTCCTGCCCAAGGTGCCGTGGGATTCGATAATAGAAATGTGATGGATTTGGTTGTCGTCCTTTTCGTGGCATACGACGTACGATCCGGGACGAAAAAACAGCGCAAAAGAAGAAAAATGTCCCAAAACTGATGAAAACATTAGATTTTGGGCTCCAAAAATAGGTGCAGCCGAGCAGGCTTTCTGCCCCCATCGTAGAGCTCACGTAAAGCTTTCCAACGGTATGCTGTACACCGCGTGACGCCTTACGGATCAAAAGTTATGGGCACCGGAGCGACGGAGACCTGGTACCAAGCCCCACGCCCTCGGTTTGCGATCCCAGTCTCTACATTAAGCGAATTTGTCTTGCCTAAGGTGCCGTGGGATTCGATAATAGAAATGTGATGGACTAGGTTGTCGTCCTTTTCGCAGCTCACGATGTACGATCCGAGACGAAAAAATAGTGCAAAAGTAGAAAAGGGTCCCAAAACTGATGACAACGTTCAATTTTAGGCAATGAAAACAGACGCAGCCAAGTAGGCTGGTGGCCCCCGTCATAGAGGTCTCAGAGAGCTCAACAACGGTATGCTGTGCACCGCGTAACTCCTTACGGATCAAAAGTTATGGGCACCATAGCGACGGAGACCTTGTCCCAAGCCCTACGTCCTCGGTTTGCAGGCCCAGCCTCTACGTGAAGTGAAGTTGTCTTGCCCAAGGTGCCGTGGGATTCGATAATAAAAATGTGATGGATTAGGTTGTCGTCCTTTTCGCTGCTCACGACGTACGATCCGGGAAGGAAAAACAGTGCAAAATAAGAAAAGTGTACCAAAACTGATGAAAACGTTCAATTTTGGGCTCCGAAAATAGGCGCAGCTGAGCAGGCCTACTACCCCCGTCTTAGAGCTCTCGGAGAGCTTTCCAATGGTATGCGGTGCACCGCGTAACTCCTTACTGATCAAAAGTTATGGGTACCGGCACGACGGAGAGCTGGTACCAAGCCCCACGTCCTCGGTTTGCGGGCCCAGCCTCTACCTGAAGCGAAGTTGTCCTACCCAAGGTACCGTGAGATTCGATAATAGAAATGTGATGGATTAGGTTGTCGTCCTGTTCGCGGCTCACGATGTATGATCCAGGACGGAAAAATAGCATAATAGAAGAAAAGTGTACCAAAACTGATCAAAAAGTTCAATTTTGGGCTCCAAAAATAGGTGCAACCGAGCCGGCTTGCTGCCTCCATTGTAGAGCTCTCGGAGAGCTTTCCAACGCTATGATGTGCACCGCGTAACTCCTTACGGATCAAAAGTTATAGGCACCGGAGCGACGAAGACCTGGTCCCAAGCCCCACATCCTCGGTTTGCGGGCCCAGCCTCTACGTGAAGCAAAGTTGTCTTGCCCAAGGTGCCATGGAATTCGATAATAGAAATGTGATGGATTACGTTATTGTCCTTTTCGCGGCACACGACGTACGATCTGGGACTGAAAAACAGCGCAAAAGAAGAAAAGTGTCCCAAAATTGTTGAAAATGTTTGATTTTGGGCTCAGAAAATAGGAGCAGCCGAGCAGGCTTGCTGCCCCCGTCGTAGAGCTCAAGGAGAGCTTTCCAACAGTATGCTGTGCACTGCGTAACTCTTTACAGATCAAAAGTTATGGGCACCGGAGCGACGGAGACCTGGTACCAAGCCTCACGCCCTAGGTTTGTAGTCCTAGCCGCTACGTTAAGCGAAGTTGTCTTGCCTAAGGTGCCATGGGATTCGATAATAAAAATGTAATGAATTAGGTTGTCGTCCTTTTTGTAGCTCACGACGTACGATCCGGGAAGGAAAAATAGCGCAAAAGCAGAAAAGTGTCCCAAAACTGATGAAAACGTTCGATTTTAGGCTCTGAAAATAGGCGCAGCATTGTAGGCTGGCTGCCCTCGTCATAGAGGTCTCAGAGTACTCTCCAATGGTATGCTGTGCATCGCGTAACTCCTTACTGATCAAAAGTTATGGGCACCGGAGCGACGGAGACCTAGTCCCAAGCCCTACGTCCTCGGTTTGCGGGCCCAGCCTCTACGTGAAGTGAAGTTGTCTTGCCCATGGTGCCATGAGATTCGATAATAAAAATGTGATGGATTAGGTTGTCGTCATTTTCGCGGCCCACGACGTACGATCCGGGACGGAAAAACAGCGCAGAAGAAGAAAATTGTCCCAAAACTGATGAAAATGTTCGATTTTGGGCCCCAAAAATAGGCGCAGCCAAGCAGGCCTGCTTCCCCCATCTTAGAACTATCGGAGAGCTTTCCAACGGTATGCGGTGAACCGCGTAACTCCTTACGGATCAAAAGTTATGGGCACCGGCGCAACGGATACCTGGTCCCAAGCACCACGTCTTCGATTTGTAGGCCTAGCCTCTACTAGAAGCGAAATTTTCCTGCCCTAGGTACCGTGGGATTTCATAATAGAAATGTGATGGACTAGGTTGTCATACTTTTCGCGGCTCACGACGTACGATCCGGGACGGAAAAACAGCGTAAAAGAATAAAAGTGTACCAAAACTGATGAAAAAGTTCAATTTTGGGCTCCGAAAATAGGAGCAACCGAGCCGGCTTACTACCCCCGTCGTAGAGCTCTCGGAGAGCTTTCCAACGGTATGTTGTGCACCATGTAACTCCTTACAAATCAAAAGTTATGGGCACCGGAGCGACGGAGATCTGGTCCGAAGCCCCACGCGCTCGGTTTGCGGGCCCAGCCTCTACGTTAAGCGAAATTGTCTTGCCTAAGGTTCCATGGGATTCGATAATAGAAATGTGATAGATTAGTGTGTCATACTTTTCGCTGCTCACAACGTACGATCTGGCACGAAAAAACAGCGCAAAAGCAAAAAAGTGTCCCAAAACTGATGAAAACGTTCGATTTTAGGCTCTGAAAATAGGCACAGCCTCCAGGTTGGCTGCCCCCGTCATAGAGCTCTCGGAGAGGTTTCCAACAGTAAAAATGCTGTGCACCACGTAACTCCTTACGGATCAAAAGTTATGAGCACCGGAGAGACGGAGACCTGGTCCCAAGCCCCACGTCCTCGGTTTGCGGGCCCAGCCTTTATGTGAAGCAAAGTTGTCTTGCCCAATGTGCTGTGGGATTCGATAATAGAAATGTGATGGATTAGGTTGTCGTCCTTTTCGCGGCTCACGACATGCGATCTGGGACAGAAAAACAGCCCAAAAGAAGAAAAGTGTCCCAAAACTGATGAAAACATTCTATTTTGCTCTCCGAAAATAGGCGCAGCCGAGTAGGCTTGCTACACCCATCGTAGAGCTCTCAGAGAGCTTTTGAACGGTATGTTGTGCGCCGCGTAACTCCTTACAGATCAAAAGTTATTGGTACCGGAGCGACGGAGACCTGGTCCCAAGCCCCACGCCCTCGGTTTGTAGGCCCAGCCTCTACGTTAAGCGAAGTTGTCTTGCCTAAGGTGTCGTAAAATTCGATAATAGAAATGTGATGGATTAGGTTGTCGTCGTTTTCGCGGCTCACGACTTAAGATCTGGGACGGAAAAACAGCGCAAAAGAAGAAAAGTATCCCGAAACTGATGAAAATCTTCAATTTTAGCCTCTAAAAATAGGCGGACCCAAGCAGGCTTGCTGCCCCCATCGTAGAGCTCTCGGAGAGCTTTCCAACGGTATGCTGTGCACCGCGTAACTCCTTACGGAACAAAAATTATGGGCACCGAAGCGATGGAGTCCTGGTCCCAAGCCCTACGTCGTTGGTTTGCGGGCCCAGCCTCTACATGAGACGAAGTTGTCTTGTCCAAAGTACCTTGGGATTAGGTAATAGAAATATGATAGATTACGTTGTCGTTCTTTTCGCGGCTCACGACGTACGATCCGGGACGGAAAAACAGCGCAGAAGAAGAAAAGTGTCCCAAAACTGATGAAAACATTCTATTTTGGGCTCCGAAAATAGGCGCAGCCAAGCAGGCCTACTGGCCCCGTCTTAGAGCTCTCGGAGAGCTTTCCAACGGTATGCGGTGCACCGCGTAACTCCTTACAGATCAAAAGTTATGGGCACCGACGCGACGGAGACCTGGTCCCTAGCCCCACATCCTCGGTTTGCGGGCCTAGCCTCTACTTGAAGCGAAATTGTCCTGCCCTAGGTATCGTAGGATTTCATAATAGAAATGTGATGGATTAGGTTGTCATACTTTTCGCGGCTCACGACGTACGATCCAGGACGGAAAAACGGCGTAAATGAAGAAAAGTGTACCAAAATTGATGAAAAAGTTTAATTTTGGGCTCCGAAAATAGGCGCAACCGAGCCGGCTTGCTACCCCCGTCGTAGAGCTCTCGGAGAGCTTTCCAATGGTATGGTGTGCACCGTGTAACTCCTTACAAATCAAAAGTTATGGGTATCGGAGCGACGCAGACCTGGTCTGAAGCCCCACGCCCTCGGTTTGCGGGCCCAGCCTCTACGTTAAGCGAAGTTGTCTTGCCTAAGGTTCCATGGGATTCGATAATAGAAATGTGATAGATTAGTTTGTCGTACTTTTTGCGGCTCACGACATACGATCTGGCACGGAAAAACAGCGTAAAAGCAGAAAAGTGTCCCAAAACTGATGAAAACGTTCGATTTTAGGCTCTAAAAATAGGCGCAGCCACCAGGTTGGCTGCCCCCGTCGTAGAGCTCTCAGAGAGGTTTCCAACGGTAAAAATGCTGTGCACCACGTAACTCCTTACGGATCAAAAGTTATGAGCATCGGAGCGACGGAGACCTGGTCACAAGCCCCACTGCCTCGGTTTGCGGGCCTAGCCTCTACATGAAGCGAAGTTGTCTTGCCTAAGGTGCCGTGGGATTCGATAATAGAAATGGGATGGATTAGGTTGTCGTCCTTTTCGCAGCTCATGACGTACGATCCGGGACGGAAAAATAGCGCAAAAGAAGAAAAGTGTGCCAAAACTGATGAAAAAGTTTGATTTTGGCCTCCGAAAATAGGCGCAGCATAGCAGGCTTGCTGCCCCCGTCATAGAGCTCTCGGAAAGCTTTCCAACGGTATGCTTTGCATTGCGTAACTCCTTACAGATCAAAAGTTATAGGCATCGGAGCGACGGAAACCTGGTCTCAAGCCCCATGCCCTCGGTTTGCCAGCTCAGCCTCTACGTGAAGCGAAGTTGTCTTGCCCAAGGTGCTGTGGGATTGGATAATAGAAATGTGATAGATTAGGTTATCGTCCTTTCTGCGACTCACGATGTACGATCCGAGAAGAAAAAACAACGCAAAAGAAGATAAGTGTCCCGAAACTGATGAAAACGTTCGATTTTGGGCATCGAAAATAGGCGCAGCCGAGCACGCTTGATGCCCCCGTCGTAGAGCTCTTGGAGAGCTTTCCAACAGTATGCTATGCGCTGCATAACTCCTTACGGATCGAATGTTATGGGCAAATGAGCGACGGAGAACGGGTCCCAAGCCCCACGCCCTCGATTTACGAGCCTAGCCTCTACGTGAAGCGAAGTTGTCTTGCCCAAGGTGCCGTGGGATTCGATAATAGAAATGAGATGGATTAGGTTGTCGTCCTTTCGTGGCTCAAGACGTACGATCTGGGACGAAAAAACAGCGCAACAAAAGAAAAGTGTCCCGAAACTGATGAAAATGTTCGATTTTGGGCTCTGAAAATAGGCGCAGCCAAGAAAGCTTGCTGCCCTCGTTGTAGAGCTCTCGTAGAGCTTTACAACGGTATGCTGTGCGCTGCGTAACTCCGTACGGATCAAAAGTTATGGGCATTGGAGCGACGGAGACCTGGTCCCAAGCCCCACGCCCTCGGTTTACGGGCCCAGCCTCTGCGTGAAGCGAAGTTGTCTTGCCCAAGGTGCCATGGGATTCGGTAATAGAAATGTGATGGATTAGGTTGTCGTCCTTTTCGCGACTCACGACGTATGATCCAGGATGAAAAAACAGCGCAAAAGAAGAAAAGTATCTCGAAATTGTGGAAAATGTTCGATTTTGGGCTACGAAAACAGGTGAAGCCGAGCAGGCTTACGGCCCACGTCGTAGAGCTCTCGAAGAGCATTCCAACGGTATGCTGTACACCGCGTAACTCCTTACGGATCAAAAGTTATGGCCACCGGAACAACGGAGACCTGGTCCCAAGCCCTACGTCTTCTGTTTGCGGGCCTAGCCTCTACGTGAAGCGAAGTTGTCTTCCCCTAGGTGCCATGGGATTCGATAATAGAAATGTGATAGATTAGGTTGTCGTCCTTTTCGCGGCTCACAACGTACGATCCAAGACGAAAAAATAGCGAAAAAGTAGAATAGTGTTTCGAAACTAATGAAAACATTCCATTTTGGATGCCAAAAATTGGCGCAGCCGAGCAGGCTTGCTGCCCTCGTGATAGAGCTCTCGGAGAGCTTTCTAACGGTATGTTAAGCGCCGCGTAACTCGTTACGGATCGAAAGTTATGGGCACCGGAGTGACAGAGACATGGTCCCAAGCCCCACGCCCTCCGTTTGAGGGCCCAGTCTCTACGTGAAGCGAAGTTATCTTGCCTAAGGTGCCGTGGGATTCAATAATTGAAATGTGATTGATTAGGTAGTCTTCCTTTTCGCGGCTCACGACGTACTATCCGTAATGAAAAAATAGCTTAAAAGCATAAAAATGTCCCAAAACTGATAAAAATGTTCGATTTTAAGCTCTAAAAATAGGAGCAGCCAAGCAGGCTTGCTGCCCCCATCGTAGAGCTCACGGAGTGCATTCCAACGGTATACTTTGTGCCGCGTAACTCCTTACGGATCAAAAGTTATGGGCACCGGAGCGACGGAGACCAGGTCCCAAGCCCCATGCCCTCAATTTGTAGGCCCAGCCTCTACGTGAAGCGAAGTTGTCTTGCCCAAGGTGCCGTGGGCTTCGATAATAGAAATGTGATGGATTAGGTTGTCGTTCTTTTCGCGGCTCACGACGTACGATCCGGGACGGAAAAACAGCGCAAAAGATGAAAAGTGTCCCAAAACTGATGAAAACGTTCGATTTTGGGCTCCGAAAATAGGCACAGCAAAGCAGGCTTGCTTCCCCCATCGTAGAGCTCTCGGAGAGCTTTCCGTCGGTATACTGTGTACTGCGTAATTCCTTACGGATCAAAAGTTAAGGGCACCGGAGCGACGGAGACCTGCTCCCAAGCCCCACGCCCTTGGTTTGCGGGCCTAGCCTCTACGTGAAGGAGGTTGTCTTGCCCAAGGTGTCATGGAATTCGATAATAGAAATGTGATGGATTAGGTTGTCGTCCATTTCGCGGCACCCGACGTACGATCCGGGATGAAAAAACAGAGCAAAAGAAGAAAAGTGTCCCGAAATTGATGAAAATGTTTGATTTTGGCCTCCGAAAAAAGGCGCAGTCGAGGAGGCTTGCTTCCCCTATTGTAGAGCTCTCGGAGAGCTTTCCAACGGTATGTTGTGCACCGTGTAACTCCTTACGGATCAAAAGTTATGGGTACCGGAGCGACGGAGACCTGGCCCCAAGCCCCATGCCCTCGGTTTGCGGGCTCAGCCTCTACGTGAAGCGAAGTTGTCTTGCTTAAGGTGCCATGGGATTCGATAATAGAAATGTTATGGATTAGGTTGTCGTCCTTTTCACGGCTCATGACGTATGATTCGGGACGAAAAAATAGCATAAAAGAAGAAAAGTGTCCCGAAACTGATGCAAATGTTTGATTTGGCCTCTGAAAAAAGGAGCAGTCGAGCAGGCTTGTTGCCCCTGTCGTAGAGCTCTCGGAGAGCTTTCCAACGGTATGCTGTGCACCGCGTAAGTCCTTACGGATCGAAAGTTATGGGCACCGGAGCGACGGAGACTTGGCCCCAAGCCCCACGCCCTCGGTTTGCGGGCCCAGCCTCTACGTGAAGCGAAGTTGTCTTGCCCAATGTGCCATGGGATTCAATAATAGAAATGTGATGGATTAGGTAGTCATCCTTTTCGCGGCTCACGATGTACGATCCAGGACAGAAAAATAGCGCAAAAGTAGAAAAGTGTTCCAAAACTGATTAAAACGTTCCATTTTGGGCCCTGAAAACAAGCGCAGCCGAGCAAGCTAGCTGCTCCCATCGTAGAATTCTCAGAGAGCTTTCCAAGGGTATATTGTGCGCCGCATAACTCTTTACGAATCAAAAGTTATGGGCAAAGGAGCGACAAAGACCAGGTCCCAAGCCCCGCGCCCTCGGTTTACGGGCCTAGACTCTACGTGAAGTGAAGTTGTGAGGCCCAACCTCGATTTGTGTGCGATGCCTCATTTCGTGTGCCCTAACCTAGAATTACGTGCCATGGCCTAGGTTTAAGAATCGTGCCTCGTTTTATGTGCCTTGCATCAAATTACGTGCATTCATTTAGGGTTGCGTGCATTTGCTTGGAAAACGTGCATTCGTCTAGTAGTTCGTGCTTTATCTCGTAGTGTGTGCCCTAAACCTAAGAAAGCGTGCCCGCACGCTAATCAAGAAAGCATCTTACACGAAACACTATATTATTAAATAATCCTACAAATTCCACTAATTAATATTATAATCCTAAATCAACTCACTAGAAGACAATTTCACCAAAAGCTAAACATTCTTATTGTTTATTGTTTATTCTTTTGCATATTCCAAGCACATACAATAAATAATGCTCAAAACATGACAAAAATTCAGAATTGAGCAATGCTTTGGCCGACCATAACATGCATTTGACAAGAATTTACATAAATTAAAAACAAACCTAGACATTCTATGACAGAATACATAAAAAAAATGAAACAAAAGACACCTACCAAGCTTCACTTTCTTGACCAAAACACTCCATGCTTCCTCACATTTTAATAATGCACAATGACTAAGGAAATTTCAGAAATTGTAGAGCTCTAGGCCGACACATGCATTCAAAACATCCTCAAAGCATTTTCAACCTCACTTTGCTTTCAAACCTTCTATCAAGCTCTCATCTCCTCTCTCTCTCGGCCTTAGCATTTTCATAAGCTTCCAAGACTGAAAAATTTCTCCCCATAACACACAAGCATCATCCAAGGCAAAGGAAATCAAGCAAGAAGCAAGAAACGCATGCAAGCACACAAAAACCCTTCATTTCGGCCCTAGGTATGTTTGATAGCTTTTCTTTCATCTCCCTTTTGTTCTAACCACATGCACCTAGTAAGAACATGATAACTTAGCTAGGGATTAAGGAAATCAAGCAATCTCTCTCGGCCAAGCAAGGAGAGAAGATCATTTTGTGCATCTTCAAGAATTTTGAGCATCATTTATCATCAATAGGCTAAGGTGAGGGTTAATCTTTTTAAAAGCTTTAAAAAACCACATACATGCCTTCATACGTCTATATTTACCTCTGTACTTGTTGTATATGTCTGTGCATGAGCTTATATAACCATGCATGGCAAGATATTCGGCTAGAACTTGAAGATAGATAAAATCGCGTAGTTGGCAGATTTCTGACTTGGTAGAGCGAGGTACATTTGACCTAGTAAATGATGTTGAAAATGTTTGAAAATTGGTAGGTCACTAGTTTTGCCAGTTCTGAGCATTTTTCTAGAAATAGGCCAAGGCCAATTTTGACTCTAAGGTCTCTAAAATGGCAAAACATCGAAAGGTATCTAAATCTAGAAAATCTGGGAAAATGGAGCAGGTTTTTGGCAGTTCACCGTCCTTGTAGAACGAAATAGTTTTGAACTAGTAAACGATTTTTAAAATGAATGAAATTTGGCAGGTTTCTAGATTTTTCAATTATGGACATTTTTGTCAGAAATAGACCAAGGCTAATTATGACTCTAAGAACCTCAAAATTGGCAAAAAATCATATTTTGTCTAAAACGTGAAGCGAAGTTGTCTTGCCCAAGGTGCCGTGGGATTCGATAATAGAAATATGATGGATTATGTTGTCATCCTTTTCTAGGCACACGACGTACGATTCGGGAAGGAAAAACAGAGTAAAAGAAGAAAACTGTCCCAAAACTGATGAAAATGTTCGATTTTGGGGTCTGAAAACAAGTGTAGCCAAGTAAGCTTGCTGCCCCCGTCATAGAGCTCTCATAGAGCTTTCCATCGGTATATTATGCGCCGCGTAACTCCTTATGGATCAAAAGTTGTGGGCACCGGAGCGACGGTGACTTGGTCCAAGCCCCACGCCCTCGGTTTGCGTGCCCAGCCTGTACGTGAATTGATGTTGTCTTGCCCAAGGTGCCATGGGATTCGATAATAGAAATGTGATGGATTATGTTGTCGTCCTTTTCGGGGCTCACGACGTACGATCCGGGATGAAAAAACTGAGCAAATGAAGAAAAGTATCTCGAAACTGATGAAAATGTTCAATTTTCGGCTCCGAAAATAGAAGCTGCCAAGCAAGCTTGCGGCCCCCGTCGTAGAGCTCTTGGAGAGCTTTCCAACGATATGCTGTTCACCGCGTAACTCCTTACGGATCAAAAGTTATGGCCACCGGAGCGACGGAGACCTTGTCCCCAGCCCTACGTCCTCAGTTTGCTGGCCCAGCCTCTATGTGAAGCGAAGTTGTCTTACCCAAGGTGCCGTGGGATTCGATAATAAAAATGTGATGGATTAGGTTGTCGTCCTTTTCGCGGCTCCCGACGTACGTTTCGGGACAGAAAAATAGCACAAAAGTATAATAGTATCCCGAAATTGATGAAAACGTTACATTTTGGACCCCAAAAGTAGGCACAGCCGAGCCGGCTTGCTGCCCCCGTGATAGAGCTCTCGGAGAGCTTTCTAACGGTATGTTGTGCGTCGAGTAACTTCTTACGGATCGAATGTTATGGGCACCGGAACGACGGCGACCTAGTCCCAAGCCCCACGGCCTCAGTTTGCGGGCCCAGCCTCTACCTGAGGCGAAGTTGTCTTGCCTAAGGTGCCATGGGATTCGATAATAGAAATGTAATTGATTAGGTTGTCGTCTTTTTCGCGGCTCACGACGTACGATCCGGGACGAAAAAACAGCACGAAAGCAGAAAAGTGTCCCAAAACTGATGAAAACGTTCGATTTTAGGCTCTGAAAATAGGCGCAACTAAGCAGGCTGGCTGCCCACGTCGTAGAGCTCTCGGAGTGCATTCCAACGGTATGCTATCCACCGCGTAACTCCTTATGGATAAAAAGTTATGGGCGCCGGAGCGACGGAGTCCTGGTCCCAAGCCCCACGCCCTCGGTTTTCGGGCCTAGCCTCTACATGAAGCGAAATTGTCTTGCCCAAGGTACCGTGGTATTCGATAATAGAAATGTGATGGATTATGTTGTCGTCCTTTTCGCGGTTCACGACGTACGATCCGGGACTTAAAAACAGCGCAAAAGAAGAAAAGTGTCTCGAAACTGATGAAAACATTCGATTTTGGGCTCCGAAAATAGGCACAGCAGAGCAGGCTTGCTACCCCCGTCGTAAAGCTCTCGGAGAGCTTTCCATCAGTATGCTGTGCACTGCGTAACTCCTTACGGATCAAAAGTTATGGGCATAGGAGCGACGGAGACCTAGTCCCAAGCCCTACGCCCTCAGTTTGTGGGCCCAGCCTGTGAGGCCCGACCTCGGTTTGCGTGCGATACCTCTTTTCGTGTGTCCTAACCTAGATTTGCATGCCTTGACCTAGGTTTAAGAATTGTGTTTCATTTTGTGTGCCTTGCATTGAATTACGTGCATTCATTTAGGGTTGCGTGCAATTACTTGGAAAACGTGCATTCGTCTCGTAGTTCGTGCCTTGCCTCGTAGTGTATACCCTAAACCTAGGAAAGCGTGCCCACACATTAATCAAGAAAGTATCTTATACGAAGCACTAGATCATTAGTTAATCCTACAAACTCTACTAACTAATATTAAATTGCTAATTCAACCCACTAGAAGACAAAATCTCACAAAAAGCTAGACATTCTTTATTCCTTATTCATTATTCTTTGCATATCCCAAAAACACAATTAAAATATTGCTCAACCAAGACAAAAAAATTCAGATTCTTGCAATGCCTTGGCCGACCACCTTGTGTGCATTTGTGCTTGCTTTGCATAATTCAAATTGAACCTAGACAATTCTATGACAATTCTATGACACAAAGCAATAAAAAAATTAGCTCAAAACCCTCCTCAAAGCTCCAAATCTCGACATAAGCTCCTTGACCATGCTAGACACTTCAAATGATGCTTCTTGAAGACATAAAATCTGAATTTGCAAAGCTCAAGGCCGACATATGCTTCAAACTTTGCAAAGCTTTTATTTTTCCTTCATTTTCTCTCATTTCCTCTCATTCTTCTCTCTCTCTCTCGGCCTTGGCTGAGTTTCTACACTCCATAGCTTATCTTCATCACTCAATGGTTCATCAAGACATGCAAGAAGCTTAAGGAGCTCGACCAAACAAAACTAGGAGCAAAGAAACACACATGCAAGCCTTTAGCACATCCATTTCGGTTTAGGTGAGTTTGTTAGCTTCCATTTATTTTCTTCTTGTTCTAACCACATGCACCTACTAAGAACTTGGTTACTAAGCTAGGAAATTAGAGAAAATCGAGTGGTGTCTCGGCTAAGCAAGGAAAAGAGTCAATCTTGTGCAACCATCAAGAGTCTTGTGCATCTTCTTGTTGTTTTGCTAAGGTGAGGACTAAAACTTCTTGAAAATCTTTCAAAAAACCACATGCATGCCCTTAAACGTCTATCTTTACTTCTGTACTTGAGATATATGTGTGTTCATGAGCTTTTATAAACATGCATGGCAAGATATTTGGCTAGAATGTGATGATAGATGAAATCGGGTATGTGACAGCCTTCTGCCTTGTTGGTGCGAGGTGATTTTGACTAGGTAAATGATGTTGAAAATGCGTGAAAATTGGTAGGTAACTATTTTTTCCAGTTTTGAACACTTTTAGAAGAAATATACCAAAGCTAATTTTGACTCTAAGGTCCTCAAAATGGCTAATTATCAAAATGTGTCCAAATCTGGAAAGTATGGAAAAATGAAGCAGGTTTTGGCAGATTCACTAACCTTGTAGAACGAACCAGTTTTGACTTAGTAAATGATATCCAAAATGCATGAAATTTTTTGTGCAGCTATATTTTTCAGTTATGAACATTTTTGTCAGAAATGGACTAAGGATAAATCTGACCCTAAGGCCCTAAAAAATGACAAGTATTGAAATGTGTGCAAATCTGGACAGTTTTGTGTAGTCTCACTGTTTTGGCTATAACTATTGAACCCGAACTCCAAATGATGCGAGGTTTGTTTCTAAATTTAGTTCACTCCTTGAGATTTAATTTGAAATTTTATTCACTGGAATTAGAGATTGTTTTCTTGTCTTAATAATTGTGAAAAAAACAGTCCATTGCAGTGAGGGTTTCACTTAGTGATATGCTTAGAAAAATTATTGTAGCTCCTCTTGTTGTACTAAATGCTTGAGATTGTCTCATTTGGATGTCGTGTGGACTGTTCTGAATGCTTAAGGGTGTTTGAATTAATCAATGCGTGGCTTGAGTTTAATTACGTGATGACTTGGGGCTTAATTGCACGGGTAAGCACGAATTGAAACCCTAGTGACTAGGTAAATTCGCTAAGTTGTTGATCTTATGGATATCGTGTTTGATTATGAAATTAGTAGGCTACCCGTAGTTGCCCTCATAACCCTAAACATGATTTCGATGATTACATGTTGACAAGTAGGCCTTTCTTGCACCCGGTTCCACGTAGATGTCGTTGCATATTGAATAATCTTATTATTTGATTACGTGAACTTCGAAATGAGTTATATGACTTGATTTACATGCGTTACATGGCTGTCCATTTAATATTCATATAACTCCATGTGCTTTTCAAGTGAATTTACTTGTCATATCGTGCCTCGCGTGTTTAACTGTCAATGTGCAATCTTATGACTGCTCGGAGGCAACCTACTTTGTTGTCCTCCAAATGTGATATATTAAATGTCATAAATGTGCATTGCATACAAGGTTGCAACCTTTCATTCTGGCGTGGTAGCGTTCACGCACACCGGGCGGCATCGGGTTTGCCGGTACAACCGTGACTACCATTGTCCAATTCCCTCTCTCGCTTGGGGGCTAGACTTCCTCGGAGAGTTGGGTCGTAGGATTTCAGGGTACATCCGGAGTACACCCATTTGGCGTGATAAGGGGATGATTTGAAGCCGGCCGCAACAACTGATACTGGAATTGAACTGAGAGCAAAAGCTCACCGTATCCTTTTCACTATGTGTATAAGTACTCTCACTTGGTTCCTAGAGGACCTCGGGGAGGAAAGACGGGTAATTGTGTTCATTTACTTTACATTACGTTATGTACTTACTTGTGATACATTCATGCTTGAAAAAAGGGTTTTTCATAAGCTAAACCGGAAAATGAGTTTCAAAACTTATTTCTCGTTCCCCCCTTGCTGAGTTCATAAGGACTCACCCTCTTTTATCATCTCAGGTGAAGAAGACCAAGAACAAGTACACGAGGACGACGTTCCTAACGATGATTCCTTGGAATGATTGCTTGCCCTACGTGCCTTGCTTGATTATGGCCATTTGTGAACAATATGTTGCTTGAAGACTATCATTTCTTATGATGCTTGCTATTGTAATGTAAAAGACCTCCGTTGTAATTTGGGGTCTAATTTTGGTTTGTACTGATAATAACTAGATAGACACTACTGTGGTCATTTTGCTATCGTTATTGGCTAGTATCTATCATAGGATTATGAAGTATCAGGTAAGGATTAAGTAAAATGAACCCATCCAATCTTAAGCAGGTACTCATTGATAAGCTAAGATCAACAGGTACGTTTGTAACAAGGATTAACAAACAAACGAGACATAGTATCATGCTAGGTTATTAATCAAACGAGACTTCGAGACAACTAGTAGGCGTTTCAATTGATGATAAATAGTAATCTTTGTTGGAAATGAAATTGTGATTGGAAATTTTGAGGCGTTTTGAGAATTAGGTCAAACTAAAGAGCCCAATTACAGCTGTTATGCTGCCGGTTTTCCAGAAAATTACGGAGTTTAGGCTAAAACGTTAAGTGTTAAACCCTCTTGAACGATTAAGTACGTGATATGACTTGAATGATTAGATCACACCCTAGTCTAACCTTTATAGGTCAGGTTGGGGCGTGACACAACCTCTGCGTGAAGCGAAATTGTCTTGCCCAGGGTGCCGTGGGATTCGATAATAGAAATGTGATAGATTAGGTTGTCGTCCTTTTTGCGGCTCCCGACGTACGATCCGGGACAAAAAAACAGCGCTAAAGAAGAAAAATGTCCCGAAACTGATGAAAATGTTTGATTTTGGCCTCCGAAAAAGACGCAGCTGAGCAGGCTTGCTGCCCCCGTCGTGGAGCTCTCGGAGAGCTTTCCAACGATATGCTGTGCACCACGTAATTCCTTATGGATCAAAAGTTATGGGCACCGGAGCGACGGAGACCTGGCCCCAAGCCCCACGCCCTCGGTTTGCGGGCCCAATCTCTATGTGAAGCGAAGTTGTCTTGCCTAAGGTTCCGTGGGATTCGATAATAGAAATGTGATTGATTAGGTTGTTGTCCTTTTCACGACTCATGACGTACGATCCGGGACCAAAAAACAGCGTAAAAGAAGAAAAGTGTCCCGAAACTGATGAAAATGTTTGATTTTGGCCTCCGAAAAAAGGCGCAGCCAAGCAGGCTTGCTGCCCCCATCGTAAAGATCTCGGAGAGCTTTCCAACGGTATGCTGTGTACCACGTAACTCCTTACGGATCAAAAGTTATAGGCATCGGAGCGATAGAGACTTGGTCCCAAGCCCTACGCCCTCGATTTGCGGGCCCAGCCTCTACGTGAAGCGAAGTTGTCTTGCCCAAGGTGCCATGGGATTCGATAATAGAAATGTGATGGATTAGGTTATCGTCCTTTTCGCGGCTCATGATGTACGATCTGGGACAGAAAAACAGCACAAAAGAAGAAAAAGTGTCCCAAAACTGATGAAAACGTTCGATTTTGGGCTCTGAAAATAGGCATAGCCTAGCAGGCTTGCTGCCCTCGCTGTAGAGCTCTCAGAGAGCTTTCCAACGGTATGCTGTGCGCCACGTAACTCCTTACGGATCGAATGTTATGGGCAAAGGAGCGACGGAGACCTGGTCCTAAGCCCCACGCCCTCGGTTTACGGGCCTAGACTCTACGTGAAGTGAAGTTGTGAGGCCCAACCTCGATTTGTGTGCGATGCCTCATTTCGTGTGCCCTAACCTAGAATTACGTGCCATGGCCTAGGTTTAAGAATCGTGCCTCGTTTTATGTGCCTTGCATCAAATTACGTGCATTCATTTAGGGTTGCGTGCATTTGCTTGAGAAATGTGCATTCGTCTCGTAGGTCATGTTTTATCTAGTAGTACGTGCCCTAAACCTAGGAAAGTGTTCCCGCACGCTAATCAAGAAAGCATCTTACACGAAACACTATATTATTAATTAATCCTACAAATTCCACTAACTAATATTATAATCCTAAATCAAGTCACTAGAAGACAAAATTTCACCAAAAGCTAAACATTCTTATTGTTTATTCTTTATTCTTTTGCATATTCCAAGCACATACAATTAAATAATGCTCAAAACATGACAAAAATTTAGAATTGAGCAATGCTTTGGCCTACCATAACATGCATTTGACAAGAATTTACATAAATTAAAAACAAACCCAGACATTCTATGACACAATGCATAAAAAATGAAACAAAACACACCTACCAAGCTTCACTTTCTCGACCAAAACACTCCATGCTTCCTCACATTTTAATAATGCACAATGACTAAGGAAATTTCAGAAATTGTAGAGCTCTAGGCCGACACATGCATTCAAAACATCCTCAAAGCATCTTCAACCTCACTTTGCTTTCAAACCTTCTCTCAAGCTCTCATCTCCTCTCTCTCTCTGCCTTAGCATTTTCATAAGCTTCCAAGACTGAAAAATTTCTCCCCATAACACACAAGCATCGTCCAAGGCAAAGGAAAGCAAGCAAGAAGCAAGAAACGCATGCAAGCACACAAAAACCCTTAATTTCGGCCCTAGGTATGTTTGATAGCTTTTCTTTCATCTCCCTTTTGTTCTAACCACATGCACCTACTAAGAACATGATAACTTAGCTAGGGATTAAGGAAATCAAGCAATCTCTCTCGGCCAAGCAAGGAGAGAAGATCATTTTGTGCATCTTCAAGAATTTTGAGCATCATTTATCATCAATAGGCTAAGGTGAGGGTTAATCTTTTTTAAAAGCTTTCAAAAATCAGATGCATGCCTTCATACATCTATATTTACCTCTGTACTTGTTGTATATGTCTGTGCATGAGCTTATATAACCATGCATGGCAAGATATTCGGCTAGAACTTGAAGATAGATAAAATCGCGTAGTTGGCAGATTTCTGACTTGGTAGAGCGAGGTACATTTGACCTAGTAAATGATGTTGAAAATGTGTGAAAATTGGCAGGTCACTATTTTTCCAGTTCTGAGCATTTTTCATAGAAATAGGCCAAGGCCAATTTTGACTTTAAGGTCTCTAAAATGGAAAAACATCGAAAGGTGTCTAAATTTGGAAAATATGGGAAAATGGAGCAGGTTTTTGGCAGTTCACTATCCTTGTAGAACAAAACAGTTTTGGCCTAGTAAACGATATTTAAAATTCATGAAATTTGGTAGGTTTCTATATTTTTCAGTTATGGACATTTTTGTCAGAAATAGACCAAGGCTAATTATGACTCTAAGAACCTCAAAATTGGCAAAAAATCGTATTGTGTCTAAAACTGGACAGTTTTGCGTAGTCTCACGGTTTTGGCCATAACTCCTAAGTCTGAACTCTAAATGAGGTGAGGTTTGTTTCTAGATTTAAATCACTCATTAAGATTTAATTTTACATTTGTTTTACTGGAATTGGAGATTGTTTTCTTGTCTAAATGATTGTGGGAAAACAGACCATTGCAGTGAGGCTTTTATTTAGTGATATGCTTTGAAAAATATTGAAACTTCTCTTGTGGTATTGAATTCTTGGGATTGTGGCACTTGGATGTTGTATGGACAGTTTTGGATGATTGAGGATGTTTTAATTAACCGATGCATGGCTTGAGTTTAATTACGTGACAACTTGTGGCTCAAATCGCACGTGTAAGCATGAATTGAAACCCTATTGACTATGAAAACTCTCTAAGTGTTGATTCTATGGTTATTGTGTCTAATTGTGTGATTAGTGGGCTGCCTAATAAATGTTTAAGTATGCTTGAAATGTGATTCCAATGATTACATGTTGATAAGTAGACTTTTCTTGCAACCGGTCTCATGTAGACGTCGTTGTATGCTTGAATAAACTTATTACTCGATTATGTGAACCCCGAAATGAATTATATGACTTGCTTTACATGGCTGTCCGTTTAATATTCATATAACTCCATGTGTATTACAAGTGAAATTAAATGTCAAAGCATGTCTCGTGTGTTTACTTGTCAACGTGCGATCTTATAACTGCTCGGAGGCAACCTACTTTGTTGTCCTCCTAATGTGATATGTTAAATGTTATAAATGTGCATTGCATACAAGATTGCAACCTTTCATTGTGGCATGGTAGTGTTTCACGAACGCCGGGCAGCATAGGGCTTGCCGGTGCTCCCGTGACTACCATGGTCCAATTCCCTCTCTCGCTTGGCATTCCACCCTCGAAAAGTTGGGTCGTAGATTTTCGGGGTACATCCGGAGTACACCCAATTGGGAGCGATAAGTGGATTATTGAAGCCGGCCGCAACCATCGTTATCGAAAATGATATTGAGAGCAAATGCTCAACGTATCCGTGAAATGATTGGTAATTGTATCTTCTGCTCAATTTGATTCATATACTTTGCGTACCTTGTTACTTGTGATACGTGACATGTTTTAAAAAGGGGTTTTTCATAAGTTCAACTGGAAAAAGAGTTTCAAAACATATTTCTCGTTCCCCCTCGCTGAGTTCATAAGGACTCACCCTCTTTTATCATCACAGGTGAAGAAGATCAGGAACAGGTGCCCGAGGATAACGTGCCTAATGATGACTCCCTGGAGTGATTGCCTGCCCTACGTGCCTTACTTGACTATGGCTATTTTGTGAATGATATGTTTGTTTTGAAGATTATCTCTTATGTTGTTTGTCATTGTTATTGTAAATGACCCCCATTGTAATTTGGGGTCTAATTCTGATCATAACTAGACAAACACTATTCTGGTCATTTTGCTATCACTACTTTGGTTTAGTATCTATCACAAGCTTATGAAGTATTAGGCAAAGGGTTAAGTAAGATGAATCTATCCAATCTTAAGCAGGTACTCATTTGTAAGCTAAGATCAACAGGTACTTGTGTAACAGGAATTGACACATAAACGAGACATAGTTAATACGCTAGGTTGTTAATAAAATGAGACTTTCAAGATAACTAGTAGGCATATCGGTTGGTGATGGATAGTAATCTTAGTTGGAATCGAATCTGAGATTGAAAGTTTTGAGGCTATTAAAAAATTAGGTCAAACTAAGGAAACCAATTACGGCCGTTATGCTGCCGGTTTCCCGGAAAATGATTTGGAGTTCTAGTCTAACGGATAAGCTTAATCTTCGTTAATCGGTTGTAGTCATAAAAGAACGTGAATGATTAGATCACACCCTAGTCTAACCTCCATAGGTCGGGTTTGGGGGCGTGACAAAGTTGTCTTGCCCAAGCTTTCCAACGGTATGCTGTGTACCACGTAACTCTTTACGGATCAAAAGTTATGGGCAGCGGAGCAACAGAGACCTGGTCCTAAGCCCCACGCCATCGGTTTGCCGGCTCAGCCTCTACGTGATGCGAAGTTTTCTTGCCCAAGGTGACGTGGGATTCGATAATAGAAATGTGATGGATTAGGTTGTCGTCCTTATCTAGGCTCACGACGTACGATCCGGATGAAAAAATAGCACAAAAGAAGAAAAGTGTCTCAAAACTGATGAAAATGTTTGATTTTGGGCTCCAAAAACAGGCGCAGCTGAGCAGGCTTGCTACCCCATTCGTAGAGCTCTCGGAGAGCTTTCCAACGATATGTTGTGCGCCGCGTAACTCCTTACGGATCAAAAGTTATGGGCAAATGAGCGACGGAGACTTGGTCCCATACACCACGCCCTCGGTTTATGGGCCCAGCCTCTACATGATGCGAAGTTGTCTTGCCCAAGGTACCGTGGAATTCGATAAAAGAAATGTGATGGATTAGGTTGTCGTTCTTTTCTATCCTTACGACGTACGATCCAAAAAGGAAAAATAGCACAAAAGTAGAAAAGTGTCCCAAAATTGACAAAAATGTTCAATTTTGGGCTCCTAAAATAGGCGCAACCAAGTAAGTTTGCTGCCCCCGTCGTAGAGCTATCGCAGAGCTTTGCAACGGTTTGTTGTACGCCGCATAACTCCTTACGGATCAAAAGTTATGGGCACCAAAGCGACGGAGACCTAGTCCCAAGCGCCACACCCTCGGTTTGTGGGCCCAGCCTCTAAATGAAGCGAAGTTGTCTTATCCAAGGTGCTATGGGATTCGATAATAGAAATTTGATGGATTAGGTAGTCATCCTTTTCTAGGCTCACGACGTACGATCCGGGAAGGAAAAATAGTGCAAAAGAAGAAAAGTGTCTCAAAACTGATGAAAACGTTCGATTTTGGGCTCTAAAAACAAGCACAGCCAAGCAAGCTTGCTGCCCCCGTCGTAGAGCTCTTGGAGAGCTTTCCAACGGTATATTGTGCATTGCGTAACTCCTTACAAATCAAAAGTTATGGGCACCGGAGCGACGGAGACCTGGTCCCAAACCCCTCACCCTTGGTTTGCGGGCCCAGCCTCAACGTGAAGTGAAGTTGTCTTACCCAAGGTGCCGTGGGAATCGATAATAGAAATGTGATGGATTAGGTTGTTGTCCTTTTCACGGCTCATGACGTACGATCCGGGACGGAAAAACAGTACAAAAGAAGAAAAGTATCTCAAAATTGATGAAAACGTTCGATTTTGGGCTTCAAAAATAGGTATAGCCGAGCAAGCTTGCTGCCCCCATCGTAGAACTCTCGGAGAGCTTTTTAACGGTATGCTGTGCGCTGCGTAAGTCCTTACGGATCAAAAGTTAAGGGCACCGGAGCGACGGAGACCGGGTCCGAAGCGCCACGCCCTCGGTTTGCGGGCCCAGTCTATATGTCACGCCCCGCCCCGACCCAGCAAAAGGCCAAGCCAGGACACGACACACGGACGGAGTCTCCTCTGTACCGCGGACGATCCGGAAACCCTAAAAACAATATAATACTTGCGAAAGCCATAAAATAATCAAAACAAGCCAACTTTCTATAAAACATACATTCCTTATTATCCAACTTTCCAAACCAAAAATGCTATGCATATTACACAAGTACTTATGCCACTAAACCATTAGCCATTAGCATGCATTTTTTCACTAGTCATCAGAGTACAAGTTACAACATTACAAACTTTAATCCATTACAACAAAAGACCATTAAAGGTCTCAAAATAGGAAAATACATACAAGGCTACAAGCCTCAAAATTAAGCGTCCTTCACGCAATATACATAACAAACAAGGTTTGCACAAAACTGGTAACCAACCACCAGCAAAGCAGAGAAGTGCTATCACGGAAACACCTCCACCTGCTCCTCCTCCTCAATTACCTCGAGAGGGTCTGCCTCAACTACTCCTGTAAAAACATAGTATAGAGAGGAATGAGCAAAAACTATTGCTCAGCGAGGGCAATTGGTCTCAAGGACGGAGATGAGAGGAGTATGCAATGCAATTAGCCACGCAATACATACAAATCATATAAAGATACAACCAAAGCCAACAATAAAGCAAGGCAAGTATTTAAAGCTGCAAACACTCATTCAAAGGATACGATACTCTTTTCACGAGCAACTTTCAAACACGAATTCGATGACGACGCGCCGGCCCAAACCACCTTATAACACCAGTTTGGAATACCCCGGAAGTATCCATCAATCCTACGACCCAAATCTCCCTGGGAGGCAACCCAAGCGAGAAAGGGAATAGCAGCGGAGCTAGAGCAACCAACACTGGCAACCCAAGGCTACCCAGAGAGGCCCATCACTCACGCGCGAGACACTATGCAATGCAAGACTCGATACAAGGCGATAAACAAGCGATAAAGCCACACGTGGGAGAATAACAAAGTAGGTTACTCTCGCACGCGATAGCAGCAATTTGATAAGAAATTCAATCCAAAACAACTCAAACAAGTAATTCAAGTAATCCTAAGCATTCTATAAGCATAAAGACAAGAAAACACACAAAAACACAAATCGGCCCCAACTATCAAAACACTACCATTTCCAAACGAGGCACGGGTTCTGGAAGCGGACTTCGCCAACCCTCCTAGGTCACCATAAGGCACGTCTAAAGACCCCGAAACCTTACTTTACCCTAGAACTCGCGCAAAGCCCCGATTTCCCCCCTTTCTCGTTTGAACTACAACTACATCAACCAAACACCCAACCAACGCCATAATCACACCAAAAGTGCTTCCATGGCCTCCCGAAGCAATGCCAACACGCAAAACGAGAAAACGCAAAAGTCGACCTAAACGACCCCGACTTTCCCAAAGGCTTAATTCTCGTTTTTTCCACTACGCAACCCAAATAAACCACACATTTTAGCATTCTAGCATACCTAGCACGTTTCTACATCAACGGAAAGCATAACAGCGCAACTTCAACGTTTTACTATTCACAAAACACTATTCATTTCACAATTCAAGTTGCAATCACAACATTTAACCGCAGAAAATGTTTCAAAGCTATAAATACATGTTCTACAAATGCTAAGGAACATTCTAGAAGCATCAAATCGCTTTAAATAACGATCTACGGATAAATCTAAAATTTGACAAAGTTAACTAACACAACGTATAAATGCGCAAATAACATGCTTCCCTCACCTTAGGTACTCCTAGTCGCTAGGAAAACAACGTTGGTTGCCTCAGAAATCACCCCGCACGAGCACACGCGAAGATTGATCGTTTGGTAGATGAAAGTTTTTTTTTTCTCTATGGAAGCTCACGGCCTGCTGCTGTCTTTTTTTTTTTTATTTTGCTTAGTTTTAGCTTATTTAAGTAACAAATGGTCAAAGGTCAAAGGTCAAGGTCAACAACTTAAAAAAACTTGGTCAAAGGCCTCTATTTTGAGCGTTTTAAAGCCGTTTCAGCTAAGGTAAGATAAATTAAAGCTAGCAACATTTAAAATATAAAATTTAAGTCATCTAAATACTAGTTTCACTATTTGCTGAGGACTAGAAATCGTTATCTAGCTATCGCTCCTTAAATGCAATGCACGTTGCGTCGGCGAGAATGTAACAATTAATTCACAAAGAATTTAAGGAAATAAAATTTTCAAAATAATAAACAAAGAAAATTCATATTCCGGGCTCGGGTATTACACCCTCTCCCCCTTAAAACAATTGCGCCCACGCAATTCTTACCTGGTCAACAAACAACTCCGGATACTGATCCCGAACTTGGTCTTCTCTTTCCCAAGTCGCTTCCTCAAACCCATGATGATTCCACAGAACCTTTACTAACGGAATACTCTTTCTGCGAAGCTCCTGAACTTTCCGATCCACAATTCTAATCGGTTTCTCTTCATAAGACAACTTTTCTTCAATCTGCAAAGGCTCTAGTTCAATCTCCCAAATCAAACTTAAGATCCCGACGGTGCTTATTTGCATAACTCTTCTGACGACTCTGAGCTGTAAGCATACGCTGGCGAATAAGGTGAACATTATCTACCATCTTAATCATCTCAGGTAACACAGTTGGATCAACTGTTCTCATCTCTCCAACCTCTTCCCAATATAACGGAGATCTGCATTTACGACCATACAATGCCTCATAGGGAGCCATACCTATAGTAGACTGATAACTATTGTTGTAGGCGAACTCCGCTAAAGGCAAAAACTTCTCCCAGTTCTTCCCAAAGTCTAGCACACATGCCCGAAGCATGTCTTCCAAGATCCTGATGGTTCTCTCAGACTGGCCATCAGTTTGCGGATGATATGCAGTACTGAAGCTCAACTTAGTTCCCATGGCCTCTTGCAACTTCTGCCAAAAACGAGATCTGAATCTGGGATCCCTATCTGACACTATACTCTGTGGCACACCATGCAATCTCACAATATTAGCAACATAAAGTTCAGCTAACTTATCAAGGCTATCCTGTTTGTTCACGGAAATAAAATGTGTAACTTTAGTCAAGCGGTCCACAACAACCCAAACAGAATCACATCCTCTCGGAGATCTAGGAAGATCAGTCACAAGGTCCATTGTAATATGTACCCACTTCCACTGCGGAATCGACAATGGCTGTAGAAGTCCGGCTGGCCTCTGATGCTCAACTTTAACCCTCTGACAAGTCAAACATCTGGATACATACCCAGCAATCTCCCTCTTCATATTGTTCCACCAGAAGTGTTGCTTCAAATCTCTATACATTTTTGTACTGCCCGGGTGAATCGTATACCTCGAATTATGTGCCTCGGACAGGATCTCATTCTTCAAAGTCGGATCATCAGGAACACATACTCTATCCCTGAATCTGAAAACGCCATCTGCATGAAATTTAAACTCCGACTCTCCCCCTTTTGATTTTTCTTGGATCTTCAAGATGTGAGGATCAGTCTTCTGAGCCTCTCTGATCTGTGCTAGCAACCCTGACTGAATCTGTAAACTAGCAAATCGAATCCCTACCTCAGTAGCTTCTGGTTTCCATGAACAAATTTCTTCCAAAGTCTCCCAGTCCTTGATAATCAAGCTTGCAACAGTAGCCTTTCGGCTCAAAGCATCAGCAACAACATTTGCCTTACCTAGCACATAGTTAATAGAACAGTTATAACCACCCAATAGCTCTAGCCATCTCCGCTGCCTCATATTTAGATCCTTCTGTGAAAACAAATACTTGAGACTCTTGTGGTCAGTAAATATTTCAAATCTGCAACCCCACAAGTAATGACGCTACTTCTTCAATGCAAACACAACTGCAGCTAACTCAAGATCATGTGTAGGGTAATTGACTTCATAAGGTTTCAATTTCCTAGAAGCATAGGCAATCACCTTACCATTCTGCATTAAGACACAACCTAATCCTTCTTTAGATGCATCACTGTAGACAACGAAGTTCTCTGTTCCCTCAGGTAAAGCTAGTATAGCAGCTGTAGTTAGTCTCTTCTTCAATTCTTGGAAACTGGATTCACATTTGGCATCCTAGTTGTAAGCAACTTTCTTCCGAGTCAACTGGCTCAAAGGTCCAGAAATTTTAGAAAAGTTTTTAACAAAACTCCGGTAGTAACCTGCCAATCCAAGAAAACTCCGAATCTCTGACACCGTCTCAGGTCTCTTCCAAGATGAAACAACTTCAATCTTAGCTGGGTCCACTGAAATTCCTCGATCTGAAATGATATGGCCTAGAAAAGATATCTGGTTCAACCAGAACTCACACTTGCTGAATTTAGCAAAAAGCTTGTTTTCCTGCAAAGTCTGAAGCACAATCCTCAAGTGTTGCTCATGTTCAGCCTCGTTCTTCGAATACACTAAAATGTCGTCAATGAAGATCACGACAAACTGATCAAGGTAAGGCCGAAAAACCCTCTGCATCAAGTCCATGAATGCAGCTGGTGCATTCGTCAATCCAAACGGCAACACAACAAACTCATAGTGGCCATATCTAGTCCTGAATGCCGTCTTTGGTATATCGTCACTCCGAATTCTAAGTTGATAGTAGCCCTGCCTCAAGTCAAATTTGGAATAAACACTCGCACCCTGCAACTGGTCAAACAATTCTTCAATCAACGGCAAGGGGTATTTGTTCTTAATCGTGACTTGATTAAGTCCCCTGTAATCAATGCATAACCGTAGTGTGCCGTCTTTCTTTCTCACAAACAACACAGGTGCGCCCCACGGTGAAGAACTAGGTTGTATAAACCCTTTCTCAAGCAAGTTCTGAAGCTGAATTTTTAACTCCTGAAGTTCAGCCGATGCCATCCTATAAGGACTCCTAGAAATAGGCGCAGTGCCTGGCACAAGATCAATCACGAACTCAATCTCCCTATCCGGTGGTAAACCCGGTAATTCCTCGGGAAATACACTAGGGAAGTCTCTAACAATCGGAACCTCATTCAGACTCAACTTATCAGCAGGCTGATTGATCAAATAGGCTAAGTAGGCTTCACAACCCCTATTCAACAACTTAGAAGTCTTGATCGCTGATAAAAGTGGAATGCGGGCAGCCCTGCAGTTCCCAACAATCTCTAGTACCGGTAGGTCAGGAACCTTAAGATAAACGATCTTTGTTCTACAATCCAACTGAGCATAATACTTTCCCAACCAGTCCATTCCCAAAATGATTTCAAAGTCACGGAATGGTAATATAATTAAATCAGCAGGAAATTTACGGTTCTCAATACATATATCACAAGATTTGCAAATAGACTCAGTAACAAATTTTTCACCCAAATGAGTACTAACTTCAACTTCATGAGGCAATTTATCAATGCAAACATTCACAGATCGTGCACATGCAGGAGTTATAAACGAATGCGTAGCTCCAGGATCAATCAAAACTTTAACTGGCTGAGTAATGAGATGAAAAGTACCTTCCACAATAGCTGTATTATCGGGCAGCTCCTCTGCATCCAGTGCAAAAACCCTAGCCTGAACTCTCTGTGCTGGACGTGCACCTGCTGCCCTATTCTGAACACCTTGGCCTCCACCACGGCCCTGAACATTATTATATTTAGGGCAATCTCTCACCCTATGATCATCACCGCCACAACCCGTACATTTACCACTCTTCCTCCAGCAGTTAGCCTCAATATGCCCTGGTCGATTACAATAATTACACATCTGATTTTGCCTAACTGTAGTGTTTCCCATAGGTGCTGGGGCTCTGGCAGGGGTAGGAACTGTAGCTCCCTGCTGAGGTCTAGTCACAGCTGGCCTAGCCTGAATCTGCTGCTGTGGCTGCTACGGACGTTGCTGAGGACCCTATGCAGAAGCTTGATACTGCCTCGGCTGACTCTGGCTGCTCTGGCCCAAAAACTGTTTCTTACTCGGCTGACTGCTCTCGGCTAACATCTCAGCCTTCCGTTTCTCAAACTTCGAGGCTGCCTGAAATGCCTCGGGAAAAGTAGTGTAGGTCTGCCCAGTCAAATGCAACTGTATGTCCATTCTCAACCCACGGACAAACCTATGTATCATCCTCCTAGCTGGCCGTACCAACTCGGGCATATACCTCGACAGGCTAACAAACCTAGCCTCGTACTGTGCGACAGTCATATTTCCCTGCTTCAGGGCCACAAACTCATCTTCCCGTCTTTCCATTGCCATCTCGGGAATATATTTGTCTCGGAACTCACTTACAAAATCATCCCATAAGTGTGGAACATCCTCACAATCCCACTTCAGTCTAACATTATTCCACCACTGCTCTGCATCACCCTCAAATAAAAATGATGCATAGTCTATTCTTGCCTCATCGGTATACCTCAACGCAGCGAAAATTTTCTCGACACGATTAATCCATCTCTCGGCCGCCTCATCATCAGGCTCTCCGAAGAACTTTCCCGGCTCATGCCTCAGAAATTTCTCTAGCTGGTTATTCTCAACTCTGTACCCCTGTCCACCAGGATTAGCTTGATTACCCTGGGGATTATTCCTGTCTTGCCTCTGCTCATGTAGTACCTGTGTGATCCGGTCTACTGCAGTAGTCATGGTAGCCATAAACTGCTCAGGCAACGGCTGCTGACCCTGTTCCGCTGCCTCTTCATCTGATCCTATACCTTGAGTACCACGACGTGGCGGCATAGTAGCAACTCACAATAGCTGGCAACATTTAAAAGCAGTTTATAGACAGAAATATAACACATAAGATTAGATAACACTCAAATCAATAACAATCTAACATTCTATCACACAATTCACATAAGACAAGTTTAACTTGCCAAACTATTTCACTTAAACACATAAACATTCCAAGTTCACGAAGTCATGTTATAACATTTTCTTTTCACTTAGCAATCCTACATAAACACTTTAGCATTTTAGACCTTTACCCCACAGACCGAGAATCATATCCCGGCTCATGCAAGACTATCATGCTCTGATACGACCTAAAGATGTCACGGCCCGACCCGACCCCGCAAAAGGCCAAGCTCGGACCCGACACACGGACGGAGTCTCCTCTGTACCGCGGACGATCCGGAAACCCTAAAAACAATATAATACTTGCGAAAGCCATAAAATAATCAAAACAAGCCAACTTTCTATAAAACATACATTCCTTATTATCCAACTTTCCAAACCAAAAATGCTATGCATACTACACAAGTACTTATGCCACTAAACCATTAGCCATTAGCATGCATTTCTTCACTAGTCATCAGAGTACAAGTTACAACATTACAAACTTTAATCCATTACAACAAAAGACCATTAAAGGTCTCAAAATAGGAAAATACATACAAGGCTACAAGCTTCAAAATTAAGCGTCCTTCACGCAATATACATAACAAACAAGGTTTGCACAAAATTGGTAACCAACCACCAGCAAAGCAGAGAAGTGCTATCACGGAAACACCTCCACCTGCTCCTCCTCCTCAATTACCTCGAGAGGGTCTGCCTCAACTACTCCTGTAAAAACATAGTATAGAGAGGAATGAGCAAAAACTATTGCTCAGCGAGGGCAATTGGTCTCAAGGACGGAGATGAGAGGAGTATGCAATGCAATTAGCCACGCAATACATACAAATCATATAAAGATACAACCAAAGCCAACAATAAAGCAAGGCAAGTATTTAAAGCTGCAAACACTCATTCAAAGGATACGATACTCTTTTCACGAGCAACTTTCAAACACGAATTCGATGACGACGCGCCGGCCCAAACCACCTTATAACACCAGTTTGGAATACCCCGGAAGTATCCATCAATCCTACGACCCAAATCTCCCTCGGAGGCAACCCAAGCGAGAAAGGGAATAGCAGCGGAGCTAGAGCAACCAACACTGGCAACCCAAGGCTACCCAGAGAGGCCCATCACTCACGCGCGAGACACTATGCAATGCAAGACTCGATACAAGGCGATAAACAAGCGATAAAGCCACATGTGGGAGAATAACAAAGTAGGTTACTCTCGCACGCGATAGCAGCAATTTGATAAGAAATTCAATCCAAAACAACTCAAACAAGTAATTCAAGTAATCCTAAGCATTCTATAAGCATAAAGACAAGAAAACACACAAAAACACAAATCGGCCCCAACTATCAAAACACTACCATTTCCAAACGAGCCACGGGTTCTGGAAACCGACTTCGCCAACCCTCCTAGGTCACCATAAGGCACGTCTAAAGACCTCAAAACCTTACTTTACCCTAGAACTCGCGCAAAGCCCTGATTTCCCCCCTTTCTCGTTTGAACTACAACTACATCAACCAAATACCCAACCAATGCCATAATCGCACCAAAAGTGCTTCCATGGCTTCCCGAAGCAATGCCAACACGCAAAACGAGAAAACGCCAAAGTCGACCTAAACGACCCCAACTTTCCCAAAGGCTTAATTCTCATTTTTTCCTCTACGCAACCCAAATAAACCACACATTTTAGCATTCTAGCATACCTAGCACGTTTCTACATCAACGGAAAGCATAACAGCGCAACTTCAACGTTTCAAGGTTTTACTATTCATAAAACACTATTCATTTCACAATTCAAGTTGCAATCACAACATTTAACCGCAGAAAATGTTTCAAAGCTATAAATACATGTTCTACAAATGCTAAGGAACATTCTAGAAGCATCAAATCGCTTTAAATAACGATCTACGGATAAATCTAAAAATTGACAAAGTTAACAAACACAACGTATAAATGCGCAAATAACATGCTTCCCTCACCTTAGGTACTCCTAGTCGCTAGGAAAACAATGTTGGTTGCCTCGGAAATCACCCCACACGAGCACACGCGAAGATTGATCGTTTGGTAGGTGAAAGGTTTTTTTTTTCTCTATGGAAGCTCACGGCCTGCTGCTGTCTTTTTTTTTGCTTAGTTTTAGCTTATTTAAGTAACAAATGGTCAAAGGTCAAAGGTCAAGGTCAACAACTTAAAAAAACTTGGTCAAAGGCCCCTATTTTGAGCGTTTTAAAACCGTTTCAGCTAAGGTAAGATAAATTAAAGCTAGCAACATTTAAAATATAAAATTTAAGTCATCTAAATACTAGTTTTACTATTTGCTGAGGACTAGAAATCGTTATCTAGCTATCGCTCCTTAAATGCAATGCACGTTGCGTCGGCGAGAATGTAACCATTAATTCACAAAGAATTTAAGGAAAAAAAATTTTCAAAATAATAAACAAAGAAAATTCATATTCCGGGCTCGGGTATTACACTATATGTGAATCGAAGTTGTCTTGCCCAAGGTGCCGTGGGATTCGATAATAGAAATGTGATGGATTAGGTTGTCGTCCTTTTCTAGGCTCACGACGTACGATCCTGGAAGGAAAAATAGCTTAAAAGAAGAAAAGTGTCCCAAACATGATGAAAACTTTCAATTTTGGGCTCCAAAAACAGGCGCAGCCGAGTAGGTTTGCTGTTCGCGTCATAGAGCCCTCGGAGAGCTTTCCAATGGTATACTGTGCGCTGCGTAATTCCTTGCGGATCAAACATTATCGGCATCGGAACGACGGAGACCGTATCCTAAGTGCCACGCCCTCGGTTTGCGGGCCCAGCCTCAACGTGAAGCGAAGTTGTCTTGCCCTAGGTGTTGTGGGATTCGATAATAGAAATGTGATGGATTAGGTTGTCATCCTTTTCGCGGCTGACGACGTACGATCCGGGACGAAAAAATAGCGCAAAAGAAGAAAAGTGTCCCAAAACTGATGAAAACTCTCAATTTTGGGATCCAAAAATTGGCACAGCCGAGCAGGCTTGCTGCCCCCGTAATTGAGCTCTCGGAGAGCTTTCCAATGGTATGCTGTCCGCCGCATAACTCCTTACAGATCAAAAGTTATTGGCACCGGAGCGACGGAGACCTAGTCCCAAGCCCCACGCCCTCGGTTTGCGGGCCCAGCCTCTACGTGAAGCGAAGTTGTCTTGCCCAAGGTGCCGTGGGATTCGATAATAGAAATGTGATGGATTAGGTTGTCGTCCTTTTCTAGGCTCACGACGTACGATCCGGGAAAGAAAAATAGCGCAAAAAAAGAAAAGTATCCCAAAATTGATGAAAACGTTTGATTTTGGGCTCCGAAAATAGGCGCAGCTGAGCAGGCTTGCTGCCCCCGTCATAGAGCTCTCGGAGAGCTTTCCAACGGTATGCTGTGCGCCGCGTAACTCCTTACGGATCAAAAGTTATGGGCAACGGAGTGATGGAGACCTGGTCCCAAGCCCCACGCCCTCGGTTTGCGGGCCCAACCTCTACGTGAAGCGAAGTTGTCTTTCCCAAGGTGCCGTGGGATTCGATAATAGAAATGTGATGGATTAGGTTGTCATCATTTCTAGGCTCACGACGTACGATCCGGGAAGGAAAAACAGTGCAAAAGAAGAAAAGTATCCCAAAACTAGTGAAAATGTTTGATTTTGGGCTCCGAAATCTATCGCAGCCGAGCAGGCTTGCTGCCCCCGTCGTAGAGCTCTCGGAGAGCTTTCCAACGGTATGCTGTGCGCCGCGTAACTCCTTACGGATCAAAAGTTATGGGCAGTAGAGCGACGGAGACCTGGTCCCAAGCCCCACGCCCTCAGTTTCCAGGCCCAGCCTCTACGTGGAGCGAAGTAGTCTTGCCCAAGGTGCCGTGGGATTCGATAATAGAAATGTGATAGAGTAGGTTATCATCCTTTTCGCGGCTCACGACGTACGATCTGGGACGGAAAAACAGCGCAAAAGAAGAAAAGTATCCCGATACTGATGAAAATGTTCGATTTTGGGCTTAAAAAACAAGTGCAGCCGAGCAGGCTTGGTCCCCCCGTCGTAGAGCTCTCGGAGAGCTTTCCAACGGTATGTTGTTCACCGCGTAACTCTTTACGGATCAAAAGTTAGGTGTACCGGAGCGACGGAGACCTGGTTTCAAGCCCCATGTCCTCGGTTTGCGGGCCTAGCCTCTACGTGTATCGAAGTTGTCTTGCCCAAGGTGCCGTGGGATTCGATAATGGAAATGTGATAGATTAGGTTGCCGTCCCTTTCGCGGCTGACGACTAATGATCCGGGATGAAAAAACAACGCAAAAGAAGAAAAGTGTCCCGAAACTAATGAAAATATTCGATTTTGGGCTCCGAAAACAAGCGCAGGCGAGCTTGCTCGTTGCCCCCGTCGTAGAGCTCTTGGAGAGCTTTCCAATGGTGTGTTGTGTGCCGCGTAACTCCTTACAGATCAAAAGTTATGGGCACCTGAGCGACGGAGACTTGGTCCTAAGCACCACGCCCTCGGTTTGCGAGCCCAGCCTCTATGTG
This sequence comes from Ehretia macrophylla, assembly GCA_037974665.1. Lineage (NCBI taxonomy): Eukaryota > Viridiplantae > Streptophyta > Magnoliopsida > Boraginales > Ehretiaceae > Ehretia > Ehretia macrophylla. The sequence goes on from CM075771.1 coordinate 23,240,437, forward strand.
AAGCGAGGTTGTCTTGCCTAAGGTGCCGTGGGATTCGATAATAGAAATGTGATGGATTAGGTTGTCGGCCTATAAATGTTAGACTAGGGTGTGATCTAAACATTCAAGTCATGTCTCGTACTTAGTTGTTCATGAAAGTTTAACATTTAACGTTTTAGCCTAAACTCCATAATTTTCTGGAAAACCGGTAGCATAACGGTTGTAATTGGGCTCTTTGGTTTGACCTAGTTCTCTAAACGCCTCAAATTTCACTTCCAACTAAGATTACTATTTACCATCAATTGAAACGCCTACTAGTTATCTTGATGTCTCGTTTGATTAATAACCTAGCATGATACTATGTCTCGTTTGTTTGTTAATTCTCGTTACAAAGGTACCTGTTGATCTTAGCTTGACAATGAGTACCTGCTTAAGATTGGATAGGTTCATTTTACTTAGTCCTTTCCTTATACTTCATAATCCTATGATAGATACTAGCCAGTAACGATAGCAAAACGACCATAGTAGTGTCTGTCTAGTTATTATCAATACAAGCCAAAATTAGACCCCAAATTACAATGGGGGTCTTTTACATTACAAACATCAAGAAACATGAAAAGAAATAGACTTCAAGCAGCATAGTGTTCACAATGGCCATAATCAAGCAAAGCACATAAGATAGGCAATCATTCCAAGGAATCATCGTTAGGCACGTCGTCCTCGGATACTTGTTCTTGAACTTCTTCACCTGAGATGATAAAAGAGGGTGAGTCCTTACGAACTCAACGAGGGGGAACGAGAAATAGGTTTTGAAACTCATTTTCCGGTTCAACTTATGAAACCCTTTTTGCAAGCATGAATATATCACAAGTAAGTACATAACATGATATAAAAGTAAAGGAACACAATTACCCGTCTTTCCTCTCCGAGGTCCTCTAGGAACGAAGCGAGAGTACTTATACACATAGTGAAAAGGATACGGCGAGCTTTTGCTCTCAGTTCATGTCAGTATCAATTGTTGCGGCCGACTTCAAATCATCCCCTTATCATGCCAAATGGGTATACTCCGGATGTACCCCGAAATCCTACGACCCAACTCTCTGAGGAAGTCTAGTCCCCAAGCGAGAGAGGGAATTGGACAATGGTAGTCACGGTTGCACCGGCAAGCCCAATGCCGCTCGGTGTGCGTGAACGCTACCACGCCAGAATGAAAGGTTGCAACCTTGTATGCAATGCACATTTATGACATTTAATGTATCACATTAGGAGGACAACAAAGTAGGTTGCCTCCGAGCAGTCATAAGATTGCACATTGACAAGTAAACAAGCGAGGTATGATAAGACAAGTAATTTCACTTGAAAGGCACATGGAGTTATATGAACATTAAACGGGCAGCCATGTAACGCATGTAAATCAAGTCATATAACTTATTTCGAAGTTCACGTAATCAAATAATAAGATTATTCATCATGCAACGACATCTACGTGGGACCGGGTGCAAGAAAAGCCTACTTATCAACATGAAATCATCGAAATCATATTTAGGGCTACAAGGGCAACTACGGGCAGCCTACTAAACACATAATCCAACACAACATCCAAATGATCAACACTTAGCAAATTCACCTAGTTACTAGGGTTCCAATTCGTGCTTAGCCGTGCGATTAAGCCCCAAGTCATCTCAAAACCAAACTCAAGCCACGCATTGATTAGTTCATATACCCTCAAGTATTCAAAACATTCCACACAACATCTCAATGCCACAATCCCAAGCATTTAATACAACGAGAGAAGCTACAATAATTTTTCTAAGCATATCACTAAGTGAAACCCTCACTGCAATGTACTGATTTCTCACAATCATTAAGACAATAAAAAAATCTCCAATTCCAGTGAATAAGATTTCAAATTAAATCTTAGGAGGTGAAATAAATTCAGAAACAAACCTCGCATCATTCGGAGTTCGGGTTCAATAGTTATAGCCAAAACAGTGAGACTGCACAAAACTGTCCAGATTTGCACACATTTCAATACTTGTCATTTTTGAGGGCCTTAGCATCAGATTTAGCCTTAGTCCATTTCTGACAAAAATGTCCAGAACTGAAAAATATATCAGAAAACCAAATTTCATGCATTTTGGATGTCATTTACTAAGTCAAAACAGGTTCGTTCTACAAGGTCAGTGAATTTGCCAAAACCTGATTCATTTTTCCAGACTTTCCAGATTTGGACACATTTTAATAATTTTCCATTTTGAGGACCTTAAGTCAAAATTAGCTTTGGCCTATTTCTATGGAAAAATGTTCAGAACTGGCAAAACTAGTTACCTACCAATTGTCACCCATTTTCATCATCATTTACCTAGTCAAAATCACCTCGCACCAACAAGACAGAAAGCTGTCACATGCACGATTTCATCTATCATCACATTCTAGCCAAAATCCTGCCATGCATGTTTATAAAAGCTCATGAACACACATATATCTCAAGTACAGAAGTAAAGATACACATTTAAGAGTATGCATGTGGTTTTTTGAAAGATTTTCAAGAAGTTTTAGCCCTCACCTTAGCAAAACAACAAGAAAATGCATAAGACTCTTGGTGAAGCACAAAGTTGACCTTTTTCCTTGCTTAGCCGAGACACCACTTGATTTTTCTCAAATTTCCTAGCTTAGTAACCAATTTCTTAGTAGGTGCATGTGGTTAGAACAAGAAGAAAATAAATGGAAGCTAGCAAACTCACCTAAGCCGAAATGGAGATTCAAAGAGCTTGTATGTGTGTTTCTTGCAACCTAGCTTGCTTAGTCGAGCTCCCTAGCTTCTTGCTTGCCTTGATGAACCATGGAGTGATGAAGATGAGCTATGGAGTCTACAATATTCAGCTAGGGCCGAGAGAGAGAGAGAAGAATGAAAGGGAGAGAGAAGAATGAGAGGAATTGAGAGAAATGAAGGAAAAATGAAAGCTTTTGTAAATGTTGAAGCATGTGTTGGCCTTGGGCATACAAATTTCAGATTTGTGTCTTCAAGAAGCATGATTTTTGAATCACCTAGCATGGGCAAGGAGCTTATGTCGAGATTGGGAGCTTTGAGGAGGGTTTTGAGCTAATTTTTTTTTATTGCTTGTGTCTTTACATTGTCATAGAATGTTTGGGGAATAATTTGAATTATGCAAAGCAAGCACAAAGCACACAAGGTGGTCGGCCAAGGCTTGAAAAATCTGAATCTTTGTCATCTTTTGAGCATTATTTAATTGTGTGTTTGGAAAGTGCAAAAGAATAAGGAATAAAGAATGAGAATGTCTAGCTTTTGGTGCAATTTCGTCTTCTAGTGGGTTGAATTAGTAATTTAATATTAGTTAGTGGAATTTGTAGGATTAATTATTGATCTAGTGCTTCGTGTAAGATGCTTTCTTGATTAGCGTGAGGGCACGCTTTCCTAGGTCTAGGGCACGCACTACGAGGTAAGGCACGAACTACAAGATGAATGCACGTTTTCCAAGTAAACGCACGCAACCCTAAATGAATGCACGTAATTCAATGCAAGGCACATAAAACGAAACATGATTCTTAAATCTAGGTTAAGGCACACAAATCTATGCTAGGGCACACGAAACGAGGTATCGCACGCAAATCGAGGTTGGGCCTCACATCCTCCCCTCCTTAAAAGAATTTCATCCCGAAATTCAATATTACCTTTGAAATAAAGCTGGATACTGTTGCTCCATCTAGTCTTGCCTTTCCCACGTTGCTTCTTCAACTCCATGATGATCCCACAACACTTTCACCATCGGTATAGATTTGCTGCGCAACTCCCAATCTTGTTGGTCTAGGATCCGAATGGGCTTCTCTTCATAAGACAAGTTCTCCCAAAGCTGCAACGGCTCTGGCTCCAAGATATGCGATGGATTAGGGTGATACTTCCGCAACATCGAAACATGAAAGGCGTCGTGAATATTGGAGAGGTTTTGGGGTAGTGCCAGGCGATACGCCAATTTGCCAACCTTCTCAATTATCTCAAATGGTCCTACAAATCTCGGGCTCAACTTTCCACCCTTGCTGTGTTTAATCAATCCCCTTCGGGGTGATATCTTCAAGAACACCTTGTCGCCAACCTCAAACTCTAGGCTCCGTCTCCGTCGGTCTGCATAACTTTTCTGCCTGCTTTGGGCGGTAAGCATCCATTTTCGGATGAGGTGAATATTATCGACAGTCTTCATAAGTTCAGGTAGAAGGGTCGGTTCTAAAGTCTTCGTTTCACCTACCTCATCCCAGTAAATTGGGGATCGACACTAACGTCCATACAACGCCTCAAAGGGGGCCATCCCGATAATGGCCTGATAACTATTATTATAAGCGAACTCTGCTAGAGACAGACATTTCTCCCAACCTTTTCCGAAGTCTAAAACACACGCCCTCAGCATATCCTCCAGAATCTGAATATTTCTCTCCGATTGTCCATAAGTCTGAGGGTGATAAGCCGTGCTGAAACTCAACTTCGTTCCCAAAGCTTCTTGCAATCTCTTCCAAAATCGGGAAGTAAAACGAGGATCCCTATCCGATACAATACTCATAGGCATCCCGTGCAATCTTACAATCTCCGCCACATACATATCTCCTAATTTCTCAGGACTATCCTCCTTGTTCATCAGTAAAAAGTGCGCTGACTTAGTCAATCTATCCACTATGACCCAAACGGCGTCATGACCCTTTTGTGACTTGGGCAGGTCCATAACAAAGTCCATAGTTATATGTTCCCATTTCCATTGAGGAATCTCCAACGGCTGAAGTAAACCTGCTGGTCGTTGATGTTCCGCTTTGACTCTCTGGCAAGTCAAACACCGTGCCACAAACTCCGCAATCTCTCTCTTCATGTTATTCCACCAATAGTGTTGCTTCAAATCCCGATACATCTTTGTTCCGTCGGGGTGAATAGTGTATCTTGAATTATGGGCTTCTTCAAGAATCTTCTTTTTCAGCTCTGGCTCATTAGGAACACAAATCCGATTCCTAAACCTCCAAACACCATCATCATGAAACTTGAAATCTGTGTTGCTTTCTTTAATCTTCTGGAATTGTTGGTCCTTCTGTTGAGCCTCTCGTAATTCAGACAACAAGGTCGATTGAACTTGTGTAGTGGCAAAAAGTAACCATTTCTAAGTCAATTGTGGTTTCCACAAAAATGCTTCCTCCAACAACTCCTGCACCTTGACTTCCAGTTTTGCCATGCTTGCTTTCCTACTTAAGGCATCTGCAACTACATTTGCTTTACCGGGCACATAATTGATTGTGCAGTTATAATCATCCAAAAGCTCCATCCACCGCCTTTGCCTCATGTTCAACTCTTTTTGTGAGAACAAGTATTTCAAGCTCTTGTGATCAGTAAACACCTCGAACTTGTTACCCCACAGATAGTGCCTCTACTTTTTAAGTGCAAACACAATAGCCGCTAATTCCAAATCATGCGTCGGGTAGTTCAATTCATACGGCTTCGGTTTCCTAAAGGCATACGCAATCACTCTACCATTTTGCATCAACACACAACCCAATCCTTCATTCGAAGCATTGTTATAGATTACAAAACCCTGACTCCCTTCAGGTAATGCAAGAATAGGTGCAGTAGTCAATCTTTTCTTCAATTCTTGGAAGCTGTTCTCACACTTATCATCCCACACGAACTTTGTTTTCTTTTGAGTGAGCTTTGTAAGCGGTCCTGCAATCTTTGAGAAATCCTTCACGAACCTCCGATAATAGTCGGCTAGACCAAGAAAACTCCGAACCTCCGTAACATTTTCCGACTTCTTCCAAGACATCATCGCTTCTATCTTTGCTGGATCCACTGCTATTCCCTCTTGGGATATGATATGCCCCAAAAATGCAATCTGCTGCAACCAAAATTCGCACTTGCTAAACTTTGCATACAATTGATGCTCTTGAAGTTTCTGCAGTACCAACCGCAGATGTTGTTCATGCTCAGCCTCGGATTTCGAGTATACCAAAATATCATCAATGAAGATCACCACAAATTGGTCCAAGTAGGGTTGAAACACCCTGTGCATCAAGTCCATAAAAGTTGTAGGGGCATTGGTTAGTCCAAATGGCATCACCACATATTCATAATGCCCATATCTTGTCCTAAAAGCCGTTTTAGGCACATCCTCCTTTTTGATCCGCAACTGATAGTACCCTTGCCTCAAGTCGAGTTTCGAATACACTTTGGCTCCTTGAAGTTGATCAAACAACTCGTCGATCAGTGGAAGTGGGTATTTATTCTTGACAGTCACTTGGTTTAATCCTCTGTAATCAATGCATAGCCTCAACGTTCCGTCTTTCTTCTTTACAAATAGAACTGGTGCACCCCACGGAGAAGAACTTGGTTGAACAAACCCCTTCTTCAACAATCCTTGCAATTGGTCCTTCAATTCTGGTAGCTCGGCTGGTGCCATACAATAAGGGGCTTTAGATATCGACTGGGTGCCAGGCAATAATTCTATAATGAACTCGATCTCCCGAATTAGGGGTAAACCAGGAAATTCTTCTGGAAACACATCCGCATAGTCTTTGATCACTGGCATCTCCTCCAACTTAGCTTTGTCCGACGGCTTATTGATGAGGTAAGCTAAGTATCCACTACATCCTTTTCTCAAGGACTTCACTACTTTCGTAGATAAAATGATGGAACTCCCTGTGAAATCTCTTCGACCCATTACCTCAAGTATTGGTTGACCAGGTACCCAGAATATTACAATCTTCGTCCGGCAATCTAGTTGGGCATGATGCTTTGCCAACCAGTCCATCCCTAAGATGACTTCATAGTCTTGAAAAGGTAATACAATAAGATTGGCTGAGAATTCCATATCCTTAATTTGGATTTTACATGCTTTACAAGCTGAGCTAGTAACAAGTTTAGAACTCATCGGAGTACTAACTTCTACTTCGTAAGGCAAACATACAACTCGTAGTTTCACACGTTTCACACATAAGGGAGTAATAAATGAATGAGTAGCACCCGGATCAATTAGCACCCTAACAGGTTGATTCAGTATGAAGAATGTACCTTCAACAACAGCGGTCTCCTCTAGAAGCTCCTCGCACTCAATAGCATAAGTTTGAGCCTGAACTCTAGGAATTGGAGTCTTGCCTCTACCAGCTGATTTAACCTGATTTTGTCCTGCTTGCCATTTAGGGCAATCCTTGATCTGATGCTGATCACTGCCACACCGCACACATCGTCCTGACTTCTTCCAGCACTGGGCCTCGGTATGCCTCTTCTTGTCACAGTAAGAACAGTTGATAGACTGAGTAGCAGGTGAACTACTTGTGGATCCGCGGGTGGAAGAGGCTGATGGCGCTTTAGTTGGGCCATGGTTATTCACTGGTCTGTTCTGGCTCTGGCCCTGATTACGACTCTGACTCTAGAATTTCCTCTGTTGACCTGAAGGCTGGTATGGTTTCTTGTTCGGCTGACTCGAACCGGCTCAATCAAGTTTTCTCTTCTCAACTCGGGAAGCAGCAGCAAAGAGAGCAGAATAGGTATCGAAGTCATGCGAAGCCAACTGGTCCTGAATCTCTGGCCTCAATCCCGTAGTAAATTTCCACATCTTTGCCTCCGGAGTACTGACCATGTATTGAGCATAGTGGGACAGTCGGTCAAAACGAGCCTCGTACTGGGCCACCATCATGTTACCCTGGTTCAAGTACATGAATTCCTCAATCCGCCTCTGCTTGGAAACTGCAGGTACATATTTTTCCTTGAATGCCTTAACGAAATTACCCCACAAGCGAGGGGTATGATCAGTTTCCCACAGTGCCTCCACAGTGTGCCACCAATGCTCAGTATCCCCGTGCAACAGAAAAATAGCAAACTCCACATTTTCTTCATCAGTATAATCAAGTGGCGTGAAAATCCTCTCGATCTCAGACAGCCAAGCCTCTGCTTTCTCATCATCAGCTTCCCCGTGGAATTTGGACGGGCGAAAGTCAAGGAACTCCCTCATTCTGCTATGTCTCCCATGGTTACCATAATTCCTATTATTGTTACTGTTTGCTTCACGTGCATCTTGATGTTCCATCACTCGTGACACGCGATCCATGGCATTCGCCATCATGTTAATCATAGCTATGCCGGGATTAGTTTGATAAGCATCTCCAGTCTCTTGGGGTTCACTACTCCTATTAGTAGTGCGGGTACTAGGGCCAGCCATCCATAGGCACAGATTATGACGCACAATTTATTGGAATACGACAAGACAAGAATTTAATGTATAAGGTATGCAACATAATATAGATACACAATTCTAGAAACAATTAAGACATGTTAATCACTTAAGCACATAGAACATAGAAGGCACAATTAACATTATCACACAACAACATATAGACAAGTCATCCTAATTATCTTAGGGCTCTACCCATGATCCAAGAGTTAAACCCGGTTTAAGCAATCTATGCTCTGATACCATTCTTCTTCTATGAGGTGTCACGTCCCAACCCGGCCTATAAAGGTATCTCAATTGATGAAAATATTCAATTTTGGGGCTCCAAAAATAGGCACAGCCGAGCAGGCTTGCTTCCCCCGTCGTAGAGCTCTCGGGGAGCTTTCTAACGGTATGTTGTGCGCTGCGTAACTCCTTACGGATCAAAAGTTATGGCACCGGAGCGACGGAGACCTAGTCCCAAGTGCCATGGCCTCGGTTTGCGAGCCCAGCCTCTATGTGAAGCAAAGTTGTCTTGCCCAAGGTGCCGTGGGATTCGATAATAGAAATGTGATGAATTAGGTTGTCGTCCTTTTCTAGGCTCATAACGTACAATCCTGGAAGGAAAAATAGCGCAAAAGAAGAAAAATATCCCAAAATTGATGAAAACTTTCAATTTTGGGCTACAAAACAAGTGCAGCTGAGTAGGTTTGCTACCCCCGTCGTAGAGCTCTCGGAGAGCTTTCCAACGGTATGCTGTGCGCCGCATAACTCCTTGCGGATCAAACGTTATGGGCACCGGAGTGACGGAGACCTAGCCCCAAGTGCCACGCCCTCGGTTTGCGGGCCCAGCCTCAACGTGAAGCGAAGTTGTCTTGCCCAAGGTACTGTGGGATTCGATAATAAAAATGTGATGAATTAGGTTGTCATCCTTTTCGCCACTGACGACGTACGATCCGGTACGAAAAAAAAGTGCAAAAGAAGAAAAGTGTCACGAAACTGATGAAAACTTTTGATTTTGGGCTCTGAAAATAGGTGCAGCTGAGGAGGCTTGCTGCCCGCGTCATAGAGCTCTCGAAGATCTTTCCAACGGTATGCTGTGCGCTGAGTAACTCCTTACAGATCAAAAGTTATGGGCACCGGAGCGACAGAGACCTGGTCCCAAGCCCCACATCCTCGGTTTGCGGGCCCAGCCTCTACATGAAGCGAGGTTGTCTTGCCCAAGGTGCCATGGGATTCAATAATAGAAATGTGATGGATTAGGTTGTCGTCCCTTTCTAGGCTCACGACATACGATCCGGGAAAGAAAAACAGCGCAAAAGAAGAAAAGTATCCTGAAACTGATGAAAACGTTCGATTTTGGGCTCCAAAAATAGGCGCAGCCAAGCAGGCTTACTGCCCCCATCGGTGAGCTCTCGGAGAGCTTTCCAACGGTATGCTGTGCGCCGCAGAACTCCTTACGGATCAAAAGTTATGGGTACCGGAGCGACGGAGACCTAGTCCCAAGCCCCACGACCTTGGTTTGGGGGCCCAGCCTCTACGTGAAGCAAAGTTGTCTCGCCCAAGGTGCCGTGGGATTCGATAATAGAATTGTCATGGATTAGGTTGTCGTCCTTTTCTAGGCTCACGACGTAAGATCCGGGAAGGAAAAACAACGCAAAAGAAGAAAAGTATCCCAAAACTAGTGAAAATATTCAATTTTGGGCTCCGAAAACTATCGCAGCCGAGCAGGCTTGCTATCCCTGTCGTAGAGCTCTCGGTGAGCTTTCCAACGGTATGCTGTGCGCCGCGTAACACTTTACGGATCAAAAGTTATGGGCAGCGGAGCGACGGAGACCTGGTCCCAAGCCCCACGCCCTCGGTTTGCGGGCCTAGCCTCTACGTGAAGTGAAGTTGTCTTGCCCAAGGTGCCATGGGATTCGATAATAAAAATGTGATGGATTAGGTTGTCGTACTTTTCGCGGCTCACGACGTACGATTCGGGACGGAAAAATAGCACAAAAGAAGAAAAGTATCCCGATACTGATGAAAATGTTCGATTTTGGGCTTCAAAAACAAGTGCAGCCAAGCAGGCTTGTTCCCCTCGTCGTAGAGCTCTCGGAGAACTTTCCAACGGTATGCTGTGCACTGCGTAACTCCTTACGGATCAAAATTTAGGGGCACTGGAGCGACGGACACCTAGTCCCAAGCCCCACGTCCTCGGTTTACGGGCCCAGCCTCTACGTGAAGCGAAGTTGTCTTGCCCAAGGTGCCATGGGATTCGATAATAGAAATGTGATGGATTAGGTTGCCGTCCCTTTCGCGGCTGACGACTAACGATCCGGGACCAAAAAACAATGCAAAAGAAGAAAAGTGTCATGAAACTGATGAAAACATTTGATTTTGGGCTCCGAAAACAAGCACAGGCGAGGGAACTTGTTGTTATCGTCGTAGAGCTCTTGGAGAGCTTTCCAACGGTATATTGTGTGCCACGTAACTCCTTACGGATCAAAAGTTATGGGCACCGGAGCGATGGAGACCTGGTCCTAAGCGCTACGCCCTCGGTTTGCGGGCCCAGCCTCTATGTGAAGTGAAGTTGTCTTGCCCAAGGTGCCATGGGATTCGATAATAGAAATGTGATGGATTAGGTTGTCATCCTTTTCTAGGCTCACGACATACGATCCAGGAAGGAAAAACGGCGCAAAAGAAGAAAAGTGTCCCAAAACTGATGAAAACGTTCGATTTTGGGCTCCGAAAACAAGCACAACCGAGCAGGCTTGCTGCCCCCGTTGTACAGCTCTCGGAGAGCTTTTCAACAGTTTGTTGTGCGCCGCGTAACTCCTTACGGATCAAAAGTAATGGGCTTCGGAGCGACGGAGACCTGGTCCTAAGCCCCTCGTCCTTGGTTTTCGGGCCCAGCCTCAACGTGAAGCGAAGTTGTCTTGCCAACCATGCTGTGGGATTCGATAATAGAAATGTGATGGATTAGGTTGTCGTCCTTTTCACGGCTCACGACGTACGATCCGAGATGAAAAAACAGAGCAAAAGAAGAAAAATATCTCAAAACTGATGAAAACGTTCGATTTTGGGCTCCGAACACCTGCGCAGCCGAGTAGGCTTGCTACCCCCATTGTAGAGCTCTTGGAGAGCTTTCTAAAGGTATGCTGTGCGCTGCGTAACTCCTTACGAATCAAAAGTTATGGGCACCGAAGCGACGGAGACCTGGTCCTAAGCGCCAAGCCCTCAGTTTGCGGGCCCAGCCTCTATGTGAAGCTAAGTTGTCTTGCCCAAGGTGCCATGAGATTCGATAATAGAAATGTGATGGATTTGGTTGTCATCCTTTTCTAGGCTCCCGACGTACGATCCTGGAAGGAAAAATAGCACAAAAGAAGAAAAGTGTCCCAAAATTGATGAAAACTTTTAATTTTGGGCTCCAAAAACAGGCGTAGCCGAGTAGGTTTTGCTGCCCCCATTGTAAACTTCTCGGAGAGCTTTCCAACGGTATGCTGTGCGCCGCGTTCCTTGCGGATCAAACGTTATGGGCACCAGAGTGACGGAGCCCTAGTCCCAAGCGCCACGCCCTCGGTTTGCAGGCCCAGCCTCAACGTGAAGCGAAGTTGTCTTGCCCAAGGTGCTGTGGGATTCGATAATTGAAATGTGATGGGTTAAGTTGTCATCCTTTTCGCGGCTGACGACGTATGATCCGGGATGAAAAAACAGCGCCAAAGAAGAAAAGTGTCCCGAAACTGAAGAAAACTTTCAATTTTGGGCTCTGAAAATAGGCGCAGCAGAGCAGGCTTGCTGCCCCCATCATAGAGCTCTCGGAGAGCTTTCCAACGGTATGCTATGCGCCGCGTAACTTGTGAGGCCAGACCTTGATTTACGTGTGACACCTCGTTTCGTGTGCCTAACCTAGATTTGCGTGCCTTGACCTAGGTTTAAGAATCGTGTTTCATTTTGTGTGCCTTGCATTGAATTATGTGCATTCACTTAGGGTTGTGTGCATTTACTTGAGAAACGTACATTCGTCTCGTAGTTCGTGCCTTACCTCGTAGTGCGTGCCCAAAATCTAAGGAAGCGTGCCCACACGTTAATCAAGAAAGCATCTTACACGAAGCACTAGATCATTAATTAATCCTACAAATTCCACTAACTAATATTAAATTGCTAATTCAACTCACTAGAAGATGAATTTGCACCAAAAGCTAGATATTCTTTATTCTTTATTCTTTATTCTTTGCATATCCCAAACACACAATAAAATAAGCCTTGAACAAACAAAAAATTCAGATTTAAACACATCATTGGCCGACCACATGGAGCTTTTGTGCATGCAATTCAATTTCAAAATTTGTACCAAAATATTCTATGACAACTAATGACACAAAGCAATAAAAAAATGGCTCAAAAACCCTCCCCAAAGCTCCACCATCTCGACACAAACTCCATGCCCATACTAGACAATTCAAAAATGCTCCTTGAAGACACAAAAATCTGAATTTGCAAGCCCTAGGCCGACATATGCATCAATACCCATCAAGCTTTCATTTTTCTATCATCTTTTCTCACATTTTCTCTCACTCTCTCTCATTTCTCCTCTCTCTCTCGGCCCTAGCTGAAACTATAGAGTCCATAGCTTAAGTTCTTCATCCAATGGTTCATCAAGTCATGCAAGAAGCGAGAGAGCTCGACTAAGCAAGCTAGAATGCAAAAGACACACATGCAAGCTCTTTGAACCTTCATTTTGGCTTAGGTGAGTTGTTAGCTTCCATTTCATTTTCTTCTTGTTCTAACAACATGCACCTACTAAGAACTTGGTTACTAAGCTAGGAAATTAGAGAAAATCAAGTGGTCTCTCGGCTAAGCAAGGAAAAAGATCAACTTTGTGCTTCACCAAGAGTTTGTGCATCTTCTTTGTTGTCTTGCTAAGGTGAGGGCTAAAACTTCTTGAAAAGCTTTTAAAAAACCACATGCATGCCTTTGAATGTCTATTTCTACCTCTGTACTTGTGATATATGTGTGTTCATGAGCTTTTATAGACATGCATGGCAAGATATTTGGTAGAATGTGATGATAGATGGAATCGCGTATGGGATAGTCTTCTATCTTGTTGGTACGAGGTAATTTTGACCAGGTAAATGAGGTTGAAAAGGGTGAAAATTGGTAAGTCACTAGGTTTGCCAGTTCTGAGCATGTTTTGCAGAAATAGGAGAAAGCTAATTTTGACTCTATGGTCCTCAAAATGGCAAAATATTAAAATGTATCCAAATCTGGAAAGTCTGGAAAAATGAAGCAGGTTTTGGCAGATTCACTAACCTTGTAGAACGAACTAGTTTTGACTTAGTAAATAATATCCAAAATGCATTAAAATTGGTGTGCTGCTCGGTTTTTCAGTTCTGGACATTTTCGTCAGATATGGACTAAGGCTAAATCTGACCCTAAGGCCCTTAAAAACGACAAGTATTGAAATGGGTGCAAATCTGAACAGTTTTGTGTAGTTTCACTGTTTTGGCTATAACTCTTGAACCCGAACTCCAAATGATGCGAGGTTTGTTTTTGAATTTAGTTCACTCCTTAAGATTTAATTTCACATCTTGTTCACTAGAATTGGAGATTGTTTGCTTGTCTTAATGATTGTGAGAAAATAGTCCATTGCAGTGAGGGTTTCACCTAGTGATATGCTTAGAAAAATTATTGTAGCTTCTCTTGTTGTAATAAATGCTTGGGATCGTGGCATTGGGATGTTGTGTGGACTGTTTTGAATACTTGAGGGTGTTTGAATTAATCAATGCATGGCTTGATTTTAATTACGAGATGACTTGGGGCTTAATCGCACGGGTATGCACGAATTGAAACCCTAGTGACTAGGTAAACTCATTAAGTGTTGATCCTATGGATATCGTGTTTAATTATATGATTAATAGGCTGCCCGTAGTTACCCCTGTAGCCCTAATTGTGATTTCGATGATTACATGTTGATAAGTAGGCCTTTCTTGCACCCAGTCCTACATAGATGTTGTTGCATGTTGAATAATCTTATTATTTGATTACGTGAACTTCGAAATGAGTTATATGACTTGATTTACATGCATTAAATGGCTTCCCGTTTAATATTCATATAACTCCATGTGCTTTTCAAGTGAAATTACTTGTCATATCGTGCCTCGCTTGTTCACTTGTCAATGTGCAATCTTATGACTGCTCGGAGGCAACCTACTTTGTTGTAATCCTAATGTGATATATTAAATGTCATAAATGTGCATTGCATACAAGGTTGCAACCTTTTATTCTGGTGTGGTAGCGTTCACGCATACCGGGCGGCATCGGGTTTGCCAGTGCAACCGTGACTACCATTATCCAATTCCCTCTCTCGTTTGGGGGCTACACTTCCTCGGAGAGTTGGGTCGTAGGATTTCGGGGTACATCCGGAGTACACCCATTTGGCGTGATAAGGGGATGAATTGAAGTCGGCCACAACAACTGATACTGGAAATGGACTGAGAGCAAAAGCTCACCGTATCCTTTTCACTATGTGTATAAGTACTCTCGCTTGGTTCCTAGAGGACCTCGGGGAGGAAAGACGGGTAATTGTGTTCCTTTACTTTTACATTACATTATGTACTTATTTGTGATATATTCATGCTTGCAAACAGGGTTTTCATAAGTTGAACCAAAAAATGAGTTTCAAAACTTATTTCTCGTTCCCCCTCGCTGAGTTCATAAGGACTCACCCTCTTTTATCATCTCAGGTGAAGAAGACCAAGAACAGGTACCCGAGGACAACATGCCTAATGATAATTCCTTGGAATGATTGCTTGCCCTACGTGCTTTGCTTGACTATGGCCATTTTGTGAACGATATGTTGCTTGAAGGCTATTTCGTTTCTTATGTTGTTTGTTATTGTGTTGTTAATAACCCCCGTTGTAATTTGGGGTCTAATTTTAGGTTATACTAATCATAACTAGATAGACACTACTATGGTCGTTTTGCTATCGTTATTGTCTAGTACCTATCATAGGATTATGAAGTATCAGGTAAGGATTAAGTAAAATGAACCTATCCAATCTTAAGCAGGTACTCATTGTTAAGATAAGGCCAACAGGTACTTTTGTAACGAGGATTAACAAACAAACGAGACATAGTATCATGCTAGGTTTTTAATCAAACGAGACTTCGAGATAACTAGTAGGCGTTTCAATTGATGATAAATAGTAATCTTAGTTGGAAATCAATTTGAGATTGAAAGTTTTGAGGCATTTAAAAAATTAGGTCAAACTAAGGAGCCCAATTACAGCCGTTATGCTGCTGGTTTTTTCGTAGAATTTATGGAGTTTAGGCTAAAACGTTAAGTACGTGACATGACTTGAATGTTTAGATCACACCCTAGTCTAACCTTTATAGGTCGGGTTGGGGCGTGACACCTTAGAGAATAATGGTATCAGAGCTTAGATTGCTTAAGCCGGGTTTAACTCTCGGACCATGGGTAGAAGCCCTAAGGTAATTAGGATGACTTGTTTATATTTTATTGTGTGATAATGTTAATTGTGCCTTCTATGTTCTATGTGCTTATGTGACTAATATGTCTTAACTGTTTCTAGAACTGTGTGTTTATGTAAAATTGTATGTTGCATACCTTATACATTAAATTCTTGTCTTGTCGTATTCCAATAAATTGTGCATCGTAATCTGTGCCTATAGATGGCTAGCCCTAGTACTCGCACTACTAATAGGAGCGGTGAGCGCCAAGAGACCGGAGATGCTTATCAAACAAATCCCGGCATGGTTATGTTTAATATGATGGTGAATGCCATGGATCGCGTGTCGCGAGTGATGGAACGTCAAGATGCACGTGAAGCAAACAACAACAACAACAGGAATGATGGTAACCATGGGAGACATAGCAGAATACGGGAGTTCCTTGACTTTCGCCCGTCCAAATTCCACGGGGAAGCTGATGATGAAAAGGCAGAGGCTTGGCTGTCTGAGATCGAGAGGATTTTCAGGCCACTTGACTATACTGACGAAGAAAATGTGGAGTTTGTTGTGTTTCTGTTGCACGGGGATGCTGAGCATTGGTGGCACACTGTGGAGGCACTTTGGGAAACTGATCAGACCCCTCGCTTGTGGGGTAATTTCGTTAAGGCATTCAAGGAGAAATACGTACCTGCAGTTTCCAGGCAGAGGCGGATTGAGGAATTTATGCACCTGAACCAGGGTAACATGATGGTGGCCTAGTACGAGGCTTGCTTTGACCGACTGTCCTGCTATGCTCAATACATGGTCTGTACCCCTGAGGCAAAGATGTGGAAATTTACTATTAGATTGAGGCCATAAATTCAGGACCAGTTGGTTTCGCATTACTTCGATACCTATTATGCACTCCTTGCTGCTGCTTCCCGAGTTGAGAAGAGAAAATTTGATAGAGCCGGTCCGAGCCAGCCGAACAAGAAACCATACCAGCCTCCAGGTCAACAGAGGAAATTCTAGAGTCAGAGTCGCAATCAGTGCCAAAGCCAGAACAGACCAGTTAACAACCGTGGCCCGACTAAAGCACCCTCAGCCTCTTCCACCCGCGGATCCACAGGTAGTTCACCTGCTACTTAGTCTGTCAACTGTTCTTACTGTGACAAGAAGGGTCATACTGAGGCCCAGTGCTGGAAGAAGTCAGGATGATATGTGCGGTGTGGCAATGATCAACATCAGATTAAGGATTGCCCTAAATGGCAAGGAGGACAAAATCAGGTTAAACCAGCTGGTAGAGGCAAGACTCCAGTTCCTAGAGTTCAGGCTCGAGCTTATGCTATTGAGTGCGAGGAGCTTCCAGAGGAGACCGCTATTATTGAAGGTACATTCTTCAGACTGAATCAACCTGTTAGGGTGCTAATTGATCTAGGTGCTACTCATTCATTTATTACTCCCCTATGTGTGCAATGTGTGAAACTGAGAGTTGTATGTTTGCCTTACGAAGTAGAAGTTGGTACTCTGATGGGTTCTAAACTTGTTACTAGCTTAGCTTGTAAAGCATGTAAAATCCAAATTAAAGATAGGGAATTCTCAACCAATCTTATTGTACTACCTTTTCGAGACTATAAGGTCATCTTACGGATGGACTGGTTGGCAAAGCATCATGCCCAACTAGATTGCCGGACGAAGATTGTAACATTCCGGATACCTGGTCAACCAATACTGGAGGTAATGGGTCGAAGAGACTTCACCGGGAGTTCCATCATTTCATCTACGAAAGCAGTGAAATCCTTGAGAAAAGGATGTAGTGGATACTTAGCTTACCTCATCAATAAGCCGTCGGACAATGCTAAGTTGGAGGAGATGCCAGTGATTAAAGATTATGTGGATGTGTTTAAAGAAGAATTGCCCGGTTTACCCCCAAATTGGGAGATCTAGTTCATTATAAAATTACTGCCTGGCACCCAGCCAATATCTAAAACTCTCTAACGTATGGCGCCGGCCAAGCTACAAGAATTGAAGGAACAATTGCAAGGATTGTTGAAGAAGGGGTTTGTTCAACCAAGTTCTTCTCCGTGGGGTGCGCCAGTCCTATTTGTAAAGAAGAAAGACAGAATATTGAGGCTATGCATCGATTACCGAGGATTGAACCAAGTGACCGTCAAGAATAAATACCCACTTCCACTGATCGATGAGTTGTTTGATCAACTTCAAGGAGCCAAAGTGTATTCGAAGCTCTACTTGAGGCAACGGTACTATCAGTTACGGATCAAAAAGAAGGATGTGCCTAAAACGGATTTTAGGACAAGATATGGGCATTATGAATACGTGGTGATGCCATTTGGACTAACTAATGCCCCTGCAGCTTTTATGGACTTGATGCATAGGGTGTTTCAACCCTACTTGGACCAATTTGTGGTGATCTTCATTGATGATATTTTGGTATACTCGAAATCCGAGGCTGAGCATGAACAACATCTGCGATTGGTACTGCAGAAACTTCGAGAGCATCAATTGTATGCAAAGTTT
Source organism: Ehretia macrophylla (assembly GCA_037974665.1). Lineage (NCBI taxonomy): Eukaryota > Viridiplantae > Streptophyta > Magnoliopsida > Boraginales > Ehretiaceae > Ehretia > Ehretia macrophylla. The sequence goes on from CM075771.1 coordinate 23,258,580, forward strand.
AGCAAATGCGAATTTTGGCTGCATCAGATTGCATTTTTGGGGCACATCATATCCCAAGAGGGAATAGCAGTGGACCCAGCAAATATAGAAGCGGTGATGTCTTGGAAGAAGCCGGAAAACGTTATGGAGGTTTGGAGTTTTCTTGGCCTAGCCGGCTATTATCGAAGGTTCGTGAAGGATTTCTCAAAGATTGCAGGACCACTTACAAAGCTCACTCAAAAGAAAACAAAGTTCGTGTGGAATGACAAGTGTGATAACAGTTTCCAAGAATTGAAGAAGATTGACTACTGCACCTGTTCTTGCATTGCCTGAAGGGAGTCAAGGTTTTGTAATCTATAGCGATGCTTCAAAGGAAGGACTGGGTTGTGTGTTGATGCAAAATGGTAGAGTGATTGCGTATGGTTCTAGGAAATCGAAGCCGTATGAATTGAATTACCCGACGCATGATTTGGAGTTAGCGGCTATTGTCTTTACACTCAAGAAATGGAGGCACTATCTGTGGGGTAACAAGTTTGAGGTATTTACTGATCACAAGAGCTTGAAATACTTGTTCTCACAAAAAGAGTTGAACATGAGGCAAAGACGGTGGATGGAGCTTTTGGATGATTATAACTGCACAATCAATTATGTGCCCGGTAAAGCAAATGTAGTTGCAGATGCCTTAAGTCGGAAAGCGAGCATGGCAAAACTGGAAGTTAAGGTGCAAGAGTTGTTGGAGGAAACATTTTTGTGGAAACCACAATTGACTCGAAAAGGGTTACTATTTGCCACTACACAAGTTCAATCGACCTTGTTGTCTGAATTACGAGAGGCTCAACAGAAGGACCAACAGTTTCAAAAGATTAAAGAAAGCTACACAAATTTCAAGTTTCACGATGATGGTATTTGGAGGTTTAGGAATCAGATTTGTGTTCTTAATGAGACAGAGCTGGAAAAGAAGATTCTTGAAGAAGCCCATAATTCAAGATACACTATTCACCCCGGCGGAACAAAGATGTACCGAGATTTGAAGCAACACTATTGGTGGAATAACATGAAGAAAGAGATTGCGGAGTTTGTGGGACGGTGTTTGGCTTGCCAGAGAGGCAAAGCGGAACATCAACGACCAGCAGGTTTACTTCAGCCGTTGGATATTCCTCAATGGAAATAGGAACATATAACTATGGACTTTGTTATGGACCTGCCCAGGTCACAAAAGGGTCATGACGCCTTTTGGGTCATAGTGGATAGATTGACTAAGTCAGCGCACTTCTTACCGATGAACAATGAGGATAGTCCTGAGAAATTGGGAGATATATATGTGGCGGATATTGTAAGATTGCACGGGATGACTATGAGTATTGTATCAGATAGGGATCCTCGTTTTGCTTCCCAATTTTGGAAGAGATTGCAAGAAGCTTTGGGAACGAAGTTGAGTTTTAGCATAGCTTATCACCCTCAGACTGATGGACAATCTGAGAGAACTATTCAGATTCTGGAGGATATGCTGAGGGCGTATGTTTTAGACTTCAGGAAAGGTTGGGAGAAATATCTGTCTCTAGCGGAGTTCGCTTATAATAATAGTTATCAGGCCACTATCGGGATGGCCCCATTTGAGGCATTGTATGGACGTAAGTGTCGATCCCCAATTTACTGGGATAAAGTAGGTGAGACGAAGACTTTTGACCCGACCCTTCTACCTGAACTTAGGAAGACTGATGATAATATCCACCTCATTCGGAAACGGATGCTTACTGCCCAGAGTAGGCAGAAAAGTTATGCAGACCGACGGAGACGGTGCCTAGAGTTTGAGGCCGGCGACAAGGTGTTCTTGAAGATATCACCCCAGAGGGGACTGATTAAACACGACAAGTGTGGAAAGTTGAGCCCGAGGTTTGTGGGACCCTTTAAGATAATTGAGAAAGTTGGCAAGTTGGCGTATCGCCTGGAACTACCCCAAAACCTCTCCAATATTCATGACGTCTTTCATGTTTCAATGCTACGGAAATATCACCCTGATCCATCGCATATCTTGGAGCCCGAGCCGTTGCAGCTTCGGGAGAACTTGTCTTATGAAGAGAAGCCTATTCGGATCCTAGACCAGCAAGATCGGGAGTTGTGCAGCAAATCTATACCGATGGTGAAAGTGTTGTGGGATCATCATGGAGTTGAAGAAGTAACGTGGGAAAGGCGAGACCAGATGGAGCAACAATATCCAGCTTTATTTCAAAGGTAATATTAAATTTCGGGACAAAATTCTTTTAAGGAGGGAAGGATGTGAGGCCCGACCTTGATTTACGTGTGATACCTCGATTCATGTGCCTAACCTAGATTTGCGTGCCTTGACCTAGGTTTAAGAATCGTGTTTCGTTTTGTGTGCCTTGTATTTAACTACGTGCATTCATTTAGGGTTGTGTGCATTTACTTGAGAAACATGCATTTGACTCGTAGTTCGTACCTTACCTCGAAGTGCGTGCCCAAAACCTAGAAAAGCGTGCCCACACGTTAATCAAGAAAGCATCTTACACGAAGCACAAGATCATTAATTAATCCAACAATTTCCAATAACTAATATTAAATTGCTAATTCAACTCACTAGAAGACGAATTTACAGCAAAAGCTAGATATTCTTTATTCTTTATTCTTTATTCTTTGCATATCTCAAACACACAATAAAATAAGCCTTGAACAAACAAAAAAATTAAGATTTAAACACATCCTTGGCCGACCACATGGAGCTTTTGAGCATGCAATTCAATTTCAAAATTTGTACCAAAACATTCTATGACAACTAATGACACAAAGCAATAAAAAATGGCTCAAAAACCCACCCCAAAGTTCCACCATCTCGACACAAAATCCATGCCCATACTAGACAATTCAAAAATGCTCCTTGAAGACACAAAAATCTGTATTTGCAAGCCCTAGGTCGACATATGCATCAATACCCATCAAGCTTTCATTTTTCTTTCATCTTTTCTCACATTTTCTCTCACTCTCTCTCATTTCTCCTCTCTCTCTAGGCCCTAGCTGAAACTATAGACTCCATAGCTTAAGTTCTTCATCCAATGGTTCATCAAGTCATGCAAGAAGCTAGGGAGCTCGACTAAGCAAGCTAGAATGCAAAAGACACACATGCAAGCTCTTTGAACCTTCATTTCGGCTTAGGTGAGTTGTTAGCTTCCATTTCGTTTTCTTCTTGTTCTAACCACATGCACCTACTAAGAACTTGGTTACTAAGCTAGGAAATTATAGAAAATCAAGTGGTCTCTTGGCTAAGCAAGGAAAAAGATCAACTTTGTGCTTCACCAAGAGTTTGTGCATCTTCTTTGTTGTCTTGCTAAGGTGAGGGCTAAAACTTCTTGAAAAGCTTTTAAAAAACCACATGCATGCCTTTGAATGTCTATTTCTACCTCTGTACTTGTGATATATGTGTGTTCATGAGCTTTTATAAACATGCATGGCAAGATATTTGGCTAGAATGTGATGATAGATGGAATCGCGTATGGGACAGTCTTCTGTCTTGTTGGTGCGAGGTGATTTTGACCATGTAAATGAGGTTGAAAATGCTGGAAAATTGGTAGGTGATTAGTTTTGCCAGTTTTGAAAAGTTTTCACAGAAATAGGTCAAAGCTAATTTTGATTCTAAGGTCCACCAAATGGAAAAATATTAAAATGTGTCCAAATCTGGAAAGTCTGGAAAAATGAAGCAGGTTTTGGCAGATTCACTGACCTTGTAGAACGAACTTGTTTAGACTTAGTAACTAATATCCAAAATGCAAGAAAATCGGTGAGCTGCTAGTTGTTTCAATTCTGGACATTTTCGTTAGAAATGAACTAAGGCTAAATCTGACCCTAAGGCCCTAAAAAACGACAAGTATTGAAATGGGTGCAAATCTGGACAATTTTGTGTAGTTTCACTATTTTGGCTATAACTCTTGAACCCGAACTCCAAATGATGCGAGGTTTGTTTCTGAATTTATTTCACTCTTTAAGCTTTAATTTGACATCTTGTTCACTGGAATTGGAAATTGTTTACTTGTCTTAATGATTGTGAGAAAACAGTCCATTGCAGTGAGGGTTTCACCTAGTGATATGCTTAGAAAAATTATTGTAGCTTCTCTTGTTGTATTAAATGCTTGGGATCGTGGCATTGGGATGTTGTGTGGACTGTTTTGAATACTTGAGGGTGTTTGAATTAATCAATGCATTTCTTGAGTTTAATTACGAGATGACTTGGGACTTAATCGCACGGGTAAGTACGAATTGAAACCCTAGTGACTAGGTAAACTCATTAAGTGTTGATCCTATGGATATCGTGTTTAATTATATGATTAATAGGCTGCCCGTAGTTGTCCTTGTAGCCTTAAATGTGATTTCGATGATTACATGTTGACAAGTAGGCCTTTCTTGCCCCCGGTCCAACATAGATGTTGTTGCATGTTGAATAATCTTATTATTTCATTACGTGAAGTTCGAAATGAGTTTTATGACTTGATGTACGTGCCTTACATGGCTGCCCGTTTAATATTCATATAACTCCATGTGCTTTTCAAGTGAAATTACTTGTCATATCGTGCCTCGCTTGTTCATTTGTCAATGTGCAATCTTATGACTGCTCGGAGGAAACCCACTTTGTTGTCCTCCTAATGTGATATATTAAATGTCATAAATGTGCATTGCATACAAGGTTGCAACCTTTCATTCTGGCGTGGTAGCGTTCACGCACACTGGGCGGCATCGGGCTTGCCGGTGCAACCGTGACTACCATTGTCCAATTCCCTCTCTCGCTTGAGGGCTACACTTCCTCAGAGAGTTGGGTCATAGGATTTCGGGGTACATCCGGAGTACACCCATTTGGCGTGATAAGGGGATGAATTGAAGTCGGCCGCAACAACTGATACTGGAAATGGACTGAGAACAAAAGCTCACCGTATCCTTTTCACTATGTGTATAAGTACTCTTGCTTGGTTCTTAGAGGACCCCGGGGAGGAAAGACGGGTAATTGTGTTCCTTTACTTTTACATTACATTATGTACTTACTTGTGATATATTTATGCTTGCAGAAAGGGTTTTCATAAGTTGAACCGGAAAATGAGTTTCAAAACTTATTTCTCGTTCCCCCTCGCTGAGTTCATAAGGACTCACCCTCTTTTATCATCTCAGGTGAAGAAGACCAAGAACAGGTACCCGAGGACAACGTGCCTAATGATGATTCCTTAGAATGATTGCTTGCCCTACGTGCCTTGCTTGACTATGGCCATTTTGTGAATGACAAGTTGCTTGAAGACTATTTCATTTCTTATGTTGCTTGTGATTGTATTGTAAATGACCCCCGTTGTAATTTGGGCTTGGGTTGTACTAATCATAACTAGATAGACACTACTATGGTCATTTTGCTATCGTTATTGTCTAGTAACTATCATAGGATTATGAAGTATCAGGTAAGGATTAAGTAAAATGAACCTATCCAATCTTAAGCAGGTACTCATTGTTAAGCTAAGACCAACAGGTACTTTTGTAACGAGGATTAACAAACAAATGAGACATAGTATCACGCTAGATTTTAATCAAACGAGACTTCGAGATAACTAGTAGGCATTTCAATTGATGATAAATAGTAATCTTAGTTGGAAATGAATTCGAGATTGAAAATTTTGATGCCTTTAAAAAATTAGGTCAAACTAAGGAGCCCAATTACAGCCGTTATGCTGCCGATTTTTCCATTGAATTTATGGAGTTTAGGCTAAAACGTTAAGTGTTAAACTTTCATGAACGATTAAGTGCGTGATATGCCTTGAATGTTTCGATCATACCCTAGTCTAACCTTTATAGGTCGGGTTGGGGCGTGACACCTTAGAGAAGAATGGTATTAGAGCTTAGATTGCTTAAGCCGGGTTTAACTCTCAGACCATAGGTAGAAGCCCTAAGGTAATTAGGATGACTTATTTATATGTTATTGTGTGATAATGTTAATTGTGCCATCTATTTTCTATGTGCTTATTTGACTAACATGTCTTAACTGTTTCTAGAACTGTGTGTTTATGTAAAATTGTATGTTGCATGCCTTATACATTAAATTCTTGTCTTGTCGTATTCCAATAAATTGTGCATCGTAATCTGTGCCTATAGATGGCTGGCCCTAGTACCCGCACTACTAATAGGAGTGGTGAGCCCCAAGAGACCAGAGATGCTTATCAAACAAATCCTGACATGGCTATGTTTAATATGATGGCGAATGCCATGGATCGCATGTCACGAGTGATGGAACATCAAGATGCACGTGAAGCAAACAACAACAACAACAGGAATGATGGTAACCATGGGAGACATAGTAGAATGCGGGAGTTCCTTGACTTTCGCCCGTCCAAATTCCACGGGGAAGCTGATGATGAAAAGGCAGAGGCTTGGCTGTCTGAGATCGAGAGGATTTTCAGGCCACTTGACTATACTAATGAATAAAAGGTTGAGTTTGCTGTGTTTCTGTTGCACGGGGATGTTGAGCATTGGTGGCACACTGTGGAGGCACTTTGGGAAACTAATCAGACCCCTCGCTTGTGGGGTAATTTCGTTAAGGCATTCAAGGAGAAATACATAGCTGCAGTTTCCAGGTAGAGGCGAATTGAGGAATTCATGCACTTGAACCAGGGTAACATGACGGTGGCGCAGTACGAGGCTCGCTTTGACCGACTATCCCGCTATACTCAATACATGGTCAGTACCCCTGAGGTGAAGATATAGAAATTTACTACAGGATTGAGGCCAGAAATTCAGGACCAGTTGGCTTCACATGACTTCGAGACCTATTCGGCTCTCCTTGCTGCTGCTTCCCGAGTTGAGAAGAGAAAACTTGATAGAGCCGGTTCGAGCTAGCCGAACTAGAAACCATACCATCCTCCAGGTCAACAGAGGAAATTCCAGAGTCAGAGTCGCAGTCAGGACCAGAGCCAGAACAGATCAGTTAACAACCGTGGCCCGACTAAAGCACCCTCAGCCTCTTCCACCCGCAGATCCACAGGTAGTTCACTTGCTACTCAGTCTATCAACTATTCTTACTATGACAAGAAGGGTCATACCGAGACCCAGTGCTGGAAGAAGTCAGGATGATGTGTGCGGTGTGGCAGTGATCAACATCAAATTAAGGATTGCCCTAAATGGAAAAGAGGACAAAATCAGGTTAAACCAGCTGGTAGAGGCAAGACTCCAGTTCCTAGAGTTCAGGCTCGAGCTTATGCTATTGAGTGCGAGGAGCTTCCAGAGGAGACTGCTGTTGTTGAAGGTACATTCTTCATACTGAATCAACCTGTTAGGTTGCTAATTGATCCAAGTGTTACTCATTCATGTATTACTCCCTTATGTGTGCAACGTGTGAAACTGAGAGTTGTATGTTTGCCTTACGAAGTAGAAGTTGGTACTCCAATGGGTTCTAAACTTATTACTAGCTAAGCTTGTAAAGCATGTAAAATCCAAATTAAAGATAGGGAATTCTCAGCCAATCTTATTGTATTACCTTTTAGAGACTATGAGGTCATCTTACGGATGGACTGGTTGGCAAAGCATCATGCCCAACTAGATTGCCGGACGAAGATTGTAACATTCTGGATACCTGGTCAACCAATACTAGAGGTAATGGGTAGAAGAGACTCCACCGGGAGTTCCATCATTTCATCTACGAAAGTAGTGAAGTCCTTGATAAAAGGATGTAGTGGATACTTAGCTTACGTCATCAACAAGCCATCGGTGAAAGCTAAGTTGGAGGAGATGCCAGTGATTAAAGATTATGCGGATGTGTTTCTAGAAGAATTGCCCGGTTTACCCCAAAATTGGGAGATTGAGTTCATTATAGAATTACTGCCTGGCACCCAGCCAATATCTAATGCTCCTTATCGTATGGCGCCGGCCGAGCTACAAGAATTGAATGACCAATTGCAAGGATTGTTGAAGAAGGGGTTTGTTCAACCAAGTTCTTCTCCGTTGGGTGCGCCAGTCCTATTTGTAAAGAAGAAAGACGGAACGTTGAGGCTATGCATCGACTACCGAGGATTGAACCAAGTGACCGTCAAGAATAAATACCCACTTCCACTGATCGACGAGTTGTTTGATCAACTTCAAGGAGCCAAAGTGTATTCGAAGCTCGATTTGAGGCAAGGGTACTATCAGTAACAGATCAAAAAGGAGGATGTGCCTAAAACGACTTTCAAGACGAGATATGGGCATTATGAATACGTGGTGATGCCATTTGGACTAACTCATGCCCCTGCAGCTTTTATGGACTTGATGCAAAGGGTGTTTCAACCCTACTTGGACCAATTTGTGGTGATCTTCATTGATGATATTTTGGTATACTCGAAATCCGAGGCTGAGCATGAACAACATCTGCGATTGGTACTGCAGAAACTTCGAGAGCATCAATTGTATGTAAAGTTTAGCAAGTGCGAATTTTGGTTGCAGCAGATTTCATTTTTGGGACACATCATATCCCAAGAGGGAATAGTAGTGGAACCAGCAAAGATAGAAGCGGTGATGTCTTGGAAGAAGCCGAAAAACGTTACGGAGGTTTGGAGTTTTCTTGGCCTAGCCAGCAATTATCAGAGGTTCGTGAAGGATTTCTCAAAGATTGCAGGACCGCTTACAAAGCTCACTCAAAAGAAAACAAAGTTCGTGTGGAATGACAAGTGTGAGAACAGTTTCCAAGAATTGAAGAGAAGATTGACTAGTGCACATGTTCTTGCATTGCCTGAAGGGAGTCAAGGTTTTGTAATCTATAGCGAGGCTTCAAATGAAGGACTGGGTTGTGTGTTGATGCAAAATGGTAGAGTGATTGCGTATGCTTCTAGGAAACCGAAGCTGTATGAATTGAATTACCCGACACATGATTTGGAGTTAGCGGCTATTGTCTTTGCACTCAAGAAATGGAGGCACTATCTATGGGGTAACAAGTTCGAGGTATTTACTGATCACAAGAGCTTGAAATACTTGTTCTCACAAAAAGAGTTGAACATGAGGCAAAGGCGGTGGATGGAGCTTTTGGATGATTATAACTGCACAATCAATTATGTGCCCAGTAAAGCAAATGTAGTTGCAGATGCCTTAAGTCGGAAAGCGAGCATGGAAAAATTGGAAGTTAAGGTGCAGGAGTTGTTGGAGGAAGCATTTTTGTGGAAACCACAATTGACTCGAAAAGGGTTACTATTTGCCACTACACAAGTTCAATTGACCTTGTTGTCTGAATTACGAGAGGCTCAACAGAAGGACCAATAGTTTTAGAAGATTAAAGAAAGCTACACAGATTTCAAGTTTCACGATGATGGTATTTGGAGGTTTAGGAATCGGATTTGTGTTCCTAATGAGCCAGAGCTGAAAAAGATGATTCTTGAAGAAGCCCATAATTCAAGATACACTATTCACCCCAGCGGAACAAAGATGTACCGGGATTTGAAGCAACACTATTGGTGGAATAACATGAAGAGAGAGATTGCGGAGTTTGTGGCACGGTGTTTGACTTGCCAGAGAGTCAAAGCGGAACATCAACGACCAGCAGGTTTACTTCAGCCATTGGAGATTCCTCAATGGAAATGGGAACATATAACTATGGACTTTGTTATGGACCTACCCAGGTCACAAAAGGGTCATGACGCTGTTTGGGTCATAGTGGATAGATTGACTAAGTCAGCGCACTTCTTACCGATGAACAAGGAGGATAGTCCTGAGAAATTGGGAGATATGTATGTGGCGGACATTGTAAGATTGCACGGGATGCCTGTGAGTATTGTATTAGATAGGGATCCTCGTTTTACTTCCCAATTTTGGAAGAGATTGCAAGAAGCTTTGGGAACGAAGTTGAGTTTCAGCACGGCTTATCACCCTCAGACTGATGGACAATCTGAGAGAACTATTCAGATTCTGGAGGATATGCTGAGGGCATGTGTTTTAGACTTCAGGAAAGGTTGGGAGAAATATCTGTCTCTAGCGGAGTTCGCTTATAATAATAGTTATCAGGCCACTATCGGGATGGCCCCATTTGAGGCATTGTATGTGTGATAACCCGAACCTGGCATACATTTAAGGACATTTAATTGCATTTAACTAAGTGTTATCTTAGATGCTAGCATTGAATTTCGTGTTTATTTTTAAGTTAAACATGTATTTGTAGTTTTATTTTCATATTTCTTTTAGAGGTAATTAAAATAATACTTGAGTTAATTATTTTAACGGAATATCACCTAATTTTCATATTTTGTTAATCAGTTTTAATTTTTCTTGCATTTTAGTGCTCAGATTTCAATTAAATGAAAAGTAGCTCCGAGCCGGAGTAAATTTTAAACTATGATGCTTTTCAAAAATGATATGTTTTCTTAAATTCTTTGAGATTTAATTGTTATTCTTCTATTGACGCAAAGTGCATAGCATATCGAGAGAGATAGTTAGGAAATGAATTCGAGTCCTCAGCAAATAGTGAAAACTAGTATTTAATATTTTAATTTTAGTGTTTTAAGTTGTATTTAACTGGAATTGGATTTATGTTACTTTTTTTAGCTTTAAAATGCATGAAATAGGCTAGTTTGACCAATTTTTAAGTGGTTTGACCAAGGGGCTTGACCTTTGACCTTTGTCATCTTTTATAATAGCCTAAATAGCACAAAAGAAAAAAAAAAAATAGAGCTGAAACAGAAACTAGATGGGCCCAAAAAATGAGAGAAGAAAAAAAAGGATTTCTAGCCAAATCATCAAATCTTCCCGTGAGCTTGCACGGGATAGTTTCCGAGGCATCCTACGAGGTTTTCCTAGCGTCTAGGAGCGTCTAAGGTGAGGGTTTCATCGTTATTTGCGCATTTGAATATTGTGTATTAACTTTGATTTTTGGGTTTTATCCGTATATTGTTGTTTTAATTGATTTGAGGATTAAAGTATGTTCCCTAGAAATCGTAGAACACATATTTATAGCTTTTTAACATTTTCTGCGGTTGAATATTGAAATTGAAATATAAATTGTTAGTTGAATAGTATTTTGTGAATAGTAAATCCTTGAAACAAGAAAGTTGCGTTGTTATGCTGTATGTTGATGTGAAAAGGTGCTAGGTATCCTAGAATGCCTAAATGCATGATTTGTTTAGGTTGCATAATGGAAAAAATGAGAAAAACGCCTTGGTGAAAGTCGGGGTCGTTTAGGTCGAGTTTAGTGTTTTCTCATTTTGCGTGATGGCATTTTTTGGGAGGCCATGGAAGCACTTTTGGTGCGATTATGGCATTGGTTGGGTGATCGGTTGAGTAGCGGTAGTTCAAACGAGCAAAGGGGGAAATCGGGGCTTTGCGCGAATTCTAGGGTAAAGTAAGGTTTCGGAGTCTTTAGACGTGCCCTGTGGTGACCTAGGAGGATTGACGAAGTCAGTTTCCAGAACTCGTGGCTCGTTTGGAAATGGTAGTGTTTTGATAGTTGGGGTCGATTTGTGATTTTGCTTGTTTTCTTGATATTATGCCTATAGAATGCTTAGGGTTGCTTGATATACTTGTTTGAATTGATTCTGATTGAAATGCTTATCAACTGTTGCTATTGCGTGCGAGAGTAACCTACTTTGTTATTCTCCCACGTGTGGCTTTATTGCTCGTTTATCGTCTTGTATCGAGTCTTGCATTGCATAGTGTCCAGCGCGTGAGTGATGGGCCTCTCTGGGTAGCCTCGGGTTGCCAGTGTTGGTTGCTCTAGCTCCGTGGCTATTCCCTTTTCTCGCTTGGGTTGCCTCCCAGGGAGATTTGGGTCGTAGAATTGATGGTTACTCCCGGGGTATTCCAAACTGGTGTTATAAGGTGGTTGCACGCTTATTGTCATCGTTGTCAACATCAAGCTCGATATTGATATATCGCTCGTGAAATGGTACATTGCTCGTATGAGTGAACCATAGCCTTCAGAGTGTGGTATAGCTTTGAATGGCTGTGTTAATGCTTTCAATAATTGCTTATTGTATTGATTGTTTGTCTTGATTGCTTATTTATCAGTTATATTGCTTAACTGCCTTAATTGCATTGCACGATCTTCTTTCTCTCCACCTCGATATCTGTCTCGCCCTCACTGAGTATACGTGTTGTGTATACTCACTCCTCACCACCACATTTCAAGAAATGTCATGTTAGTTGGAAAGTTCGTGATTTCGTGAAAGTTCGTGCCTGAAGAGTTGTCTTGCGTGCCTATGTGGCTTGAGTGTCGAAGTTGTAAAGATATATGCTCTCATATGTTGTATGTATTTATTGTTAGAAGAAATGTAATTTAAATCTTGCCAAGTAGTTGAGGTGAATTGATAAGCTAGTTTATGTAATCAGTTAGCATAGTTTAACTTCAATGCATGTTTGTAATGTCCAAAGGAAAAAAGTTAGAATGGCATGATAGTTTATTTTATGCAGTAGCCTAGTGTGGTTTAATTGTCAAGTTTGAATGTACTTGTCAAAAATGAAAAGAGATAGGTTAGCTTTTAAATTGGAAATGTATGTATACTTGCTGAGTTTAATTGTTGAGAACCAAGGCTCGGATGGCCTTGAGGTGTTTGTATGATTGGACTCGGTGTTGGTCCACTTATATGCTGTCGCAGGTTTTACATTTTGCCTAGAAATAGGGGAGACTCCGTCCGTTTTCCCTGAAAATTTATGCCCAGGTTTGGTTTGGGTGGTGATTAGATCGATTGATAGAACTCCCGGTCTCGAGAGGGATCGGGGTGTTACAGTATGGACGTAAATGTCGATCCCCAATTTACTAGGATGAAGTAGGTGAGACGAAGACTTTTGACCCGACCCTTCTACCTGAACTTATGAAGACTGATGATAATATCCACCTCATCTGGAAACGGATGCTTACCGCCCAGAGCAGGCATAAAAGTTATGCAGACCGACAGCGACGGAGCCTAGAGTTTGAGGCCGGTGACAAGGTGTTCTTGAAGATATCACCCCGGAGGGGATTGATTAAACACGGCAAGGGTGGAAAGTTGAGCCCGAGGTTTGTGGGACCCTTTTAGATAATTGAGAAAGTTGGCAAGTTGGCGTATCGCCTGGAACTACCCCAAAACCTCTCCAATATTCACGACGTCTTTCATGTTTCAATGCTACGGAAATATCACCATGATCCATCGCATATCTTGGAGCTAGAGCCGTTGCATCTTCGGGAGAACTTGTCTTATGAAGAGAAGCCGATTCAGATCCTAGACCAGCAAGATCGAGAGTTGTGCAGCAAATCTATACCGATGGTGAAAGTGTTGTGGGATTATCATGGAGTTGAAGAAGCAACGTGGGAAAGGCGAGACCAGATGGAGCAACAATATCTAGCTTTATTTCAAAGGTAATATTGAATTTCGGGACGAAATTCTTTTAAGTAGGGAAGGATGTGAGGCTCGACCTTGATTTACGTGCGATACCTCGTTTCGTGTGCCTAACCTAGATTTGTGTGCCGTGACCTAGATTTAAGAATCGTGTTTTGTTTTGTGTGCCTTGCATTGAATTACGTGCATTCATTTAGGGTTGTGTGTATTTACTTGAGAAACGTGCATTCATCTCGTAATTCGTGCCTTACCTCGTAGTGCGTGCCCAAAATCTAAGAAAGCGTGCCTACACGTTAATCAAGAATGCATCTTACATGAAGCACTAGATCATTAATTAATCCTACAAATTCTACTAACTAATATTAATTTGCTAATTCAACTTACTGGAAGACGAATTTGCACCAAAAGCTAGATATTCTTTATTCTTTATTCTTTATTCTTTGCATATCCCAAACACACAATAAAATAAGCCTTGACCAAACAAAAAAAATCAGATTTAAACACATCCTTGGCCGACCACATGGAGCTTTTGTGCATGCAATTCAATTTCAAAATTTGTACCAAAACTTTCTATGACAACTAATGACACAAAGCAATAAAAAATGGCTCAAAAACCCTCCCCAAAGCTCCACCGTCTCGACACAAACTCCATGCCCATACTAGACAATTCAAAAATGCTCCTTGAGGACACAAAAATCTGAATTTGCAAGCCCTAGGCCGACATATGCATCAATACCCATCAAGCTTTCATTTTTCTTTCATCTTTTCTCACATTTTCTCTCACTCTCTCTCATTTCTCCTCTCTCTCTCGGCCCTAGCTGAAACTATAGACTCCATAGCTTAAGTTCTTCATCCAATGGTTCATCAAGTCATGCAAGAAGCTAGGGAGCTCGACTAAGCAAGCTAGAATGCAAAAGACACACATGCAAGCTCTTTGAACCTTCATTTCGGCTTAGGTGAGTTGTTAGCTTCCATTTCATTTTCTTCTTGTTCTAACAACATGCACCTACTAAGAACTTGGTTACTAAGCTAGGAAATTAGAGAAAATCAAGTGGTCTCTCGGCTAAGCAAGGAAAAAGATCAACTTTGTGCTTCACCAAGAGTTTGTGCATCTTCTTTGTTGTCTTGCTAAGGTGAGGGCTAAAACTTCTTGAAAAGCTTTTAAAAAACCACATGCATGCCTTTGAATGTCTATTTCTACCTCTGTACTTGTGATATATGTGTGTTCATGAGCTTTTATAGACATGCATGGCAAGATATTTGGTAGAATGTGATGATAGATGGAATCGCGTATGGGATAGTCTTCTATCTTGTTGGTACGAGGTAATTTTGACCAGGTAAATGAGGTTGAAAAGGGTGAAAATTGGTAAGTCACTAGGTTTGCCAGTTCTGAGCATGTTTTGCAGAAATAGGCGAAAGCTAATTTTGACTCTATGGCCCTCAAAATGAGAAAATATTAAAATGTATCCAAATCTAGAAAGTCTGGAAAAATGAAGCAGGTTTTGGCAGATTCACTGACCTTGTAGAACGAACTAGTTTTGACTTAGTAAATAATATCCAAAATGCATGAAAATTGGTGTGCTGGTAGGTTGTTCAGTTCTGGAGATTTTCGTCAGATATGGACTAAGGCTAAATCTGATCCTAAGGCCCTAAAAAATGACAAGTATTGAAATGGGTGCAAATCTGGACAGTTTTGTGTAGTTTCACTGTTTTGGCTATAACTCTTGAACCCGAACTCCAAATGATGCGAGGTTTGTTTCTGAATTTAGTTCAGTCTTTAAGCTTTAATTTAAAATCTTGTTCACTAGAATTGGAGATTGTTTGCTTGTCTTAATAATTGTGAGAAAACAGTCCATTGCAGTGAGGGTTTCACCTAGTCATATGCTTTGAAAAATTATTGTAGCTTCTTTTGTTGTATTAAATGCTTGGGATTGTGGCATTGGGATGTTGTGTTGACTATTTTGAATACTTGAGGGTGTTTGAATTAATCAATGCATGGCTTGAGTTTAATTACGAGATGACTTGGGGCTTAATCGCACGGGTAAGCACGAATTGAAACCCTAGTGACTAGATAAACTCATTAAGTGTTGATCCTATGGATATCGTGTTTAATTATATGATTAATAGGCTGCCCGTAGTTTCCCTTGTAACCCTAAATGTGATTTCGATGATTACATGTTGACAAGTAGGCATTTCTTGCACCCGGTCCCACATAGATGTTGTTGCATGTTGAATAATCTTATTATTTCATTACGTGAACTTCGAAATGAGTTATATGACTTGATTTACATGCGTTACATGGCTGCCCGTTTAATATTCATATAACTCCATGTGCTTTTCAAGTGAAATTACTTGTCATATCGTGCCTCGCTTGTTCACTTGTCAATGTGCAATCTTATGACTGCTCGGAGTCAACCTACTTTGTTGACCTCCAAATGTGATATATTAAATCTCATAAATGTGCATTGCATACAAGGTTGCAACCTTTCATTCTGGCGTGGTAGCGTTCACGCACACCGGGCGGCATCGGGTTTGCTAGTGCAACCATGACTACCATTGTCCAATTCCCTCTCTCGCTTGGGGCTAGACTTCCTCAGATAGTTGGGTCGTAGGATTTCGGGGTACATCCGGAGTACACCCATTTGGCGTGATAAGGGGATGAATTGAAGTCTACCGCAACAACTGATACTGGAAATGGACTGAGAGCAAAAGCTCACCGTATCCTTTTCACTATGTGTATAAGTATTCTTGCTTGGTTCCTAGAGGACCTCGGGGAGGAAAGACGGGTAATTGTGTTCCTTTACTTTTACATTACATTATGTACTTACTTGTGATATATTCATGCTTGCAAAAAGGGTTTTTCATAAGTTGAACCGGAAAATGAGTTTCAAAACTTATTTCTCGTTCCCCCTCACTGAGTTCATAAGGACTCACCCTCTTTTATCATCTCAGGTGAAGAAGACCAAGAACAGGTACCTGAGGATAATGTGCCTATTGATGATTCCTTGGAATGATTGCTTGCTCTATGTGTCTTGCTTGACTATGGCCATTTTGTGAATGATATGTTGCTTGAAGACTATTTCATTTCTTATGTTGCTTGTTATTGTGTTGTAAATGACCCCCGTTGTAATTTGGGGTCTAATTTTGGGTTGTAGTAATCATAACTAGATAGACACAACTATGGTCGTTTTGCAATCGTTATTGTCTAGTACCTATCATAGGATTATGAAGTATCAGGTAAGGATTAAGTAAAATGAACCTATCCAATCTTAAGCAGGTACTCATTGTTAAGCTAAGACCAACAAGTACTTTTGTAACGAAGATTAACAAACAAACGAGACATAGTATCATGTTACGTTTTTAATCAAACGAGACTTCGAGATAACTAGTAGGCATTTCAATTGATGATAAATAGTAATCTTAGTTGGAAATCCAGTTGAGATTGAAAGTTTTGAGGCCTTTAAAAAATTAGGTCAAACTAAGGAGCCCAATTACAACTGTTATGCTGCCGGTTTTTTCGAAGAATTTGTGGAGTTTAGGCTAAAATGTTAAGTGTTAAACTTTCATGAATGATTAAGTACGTGATATGACTTGAATGTTTAGATCACACCCTAGTCTAACCTTTATAGGTCGGGTTGGGGCGTGACATAACTCCTTACGGATCAAAAGTTATGGGCACCGGAGCGACGAAGACCTGGTCCCAAGCCCCACGCCCTCGGTTTACGGGCCCAGCCTCTTACGTGAAGTGAAGTTGTCTTGCCCAAGGTGCCGTGGGATTCGATAATAGAAATGTGATGGATTAGGTTGTTGTCCCTTTCTAGGCTCACGATGTACGATCCGGGAAAGAAAAACAACACAAAAGAAGAAAAGTATCCCAAAACTGATGAAAACGTTCAATTTTGGGCTCCAAAAATAGGCGCAGCCAGCAGGTTTACTGCCCCCGTCGTAGAGCTCTTAGAGAGATTTCCAACGGTATGCTGTGCGCTGCATAACTCCTTACGGATCAAAAGTTATAGGCACCGGAGCGACAGAGACCTGGTCCTAAGCCCCACGGCCTCGGTTGGTGGGCCCAGCCTCTACGTGAAGCGAAGTTGTCTTGCCCAAGGTGCCATGGGATTCGATAATAGAAATGTGATGGATTAGGTTGTCGTCCTTTTCTAGGCTCACAACGTAAGATTCGGGAAGGAAAAACAACGCAAAAGAAGAAAAGTATTCTGAAACTAGTGAAAATGTTCGATTTTGGGCTCCAAAAACTATTGCAGCCAAGCAGGCATGTCGCCCTCGTCGTAGAGATCTCAGAGAGCTTTCCAACGGTATGCTGTGCGCCACGTAACTCCTTACAGATCAAAAGTTATGGGCAGCGGAGCGACGGAGACCTGGTCCCAAGCCCCACGCCCTCTATTTGCGGGCCCAGCTTCTACGTGAAGCGAAGTTGTCTTGCCCAAGATGCCATGGGATTCGATAATAGAAATGTGATGGATTAGGTTGTTGGTCTTTTTGCGGCTCACGACGTACGATCCGGGACCAAAAAACAGTGTAAAAGAAGAAAAGTATCCCGATACTGATGAAAATGCTAGATTTTGGGCTTCAAAAACAAGTGCAGCTGAGCAGGTTTGCTGCCCCTATCGTAGAACTCTTGGAGAGCTTTTCAATGGTATGTTGTGCACCGTGTAACTCCTTACGGATCAAAAGTTAGGGGCACCGAAGTGATGGAGACCTGGTCCCAAGCCCGATGCCCTCGGTTTGCGGGCCCAGCCTCTACATGAAGCGAAGTTGTCTTGCCCAAGGTACCGTGGAATTCGATAATAGAAATGTGATGGATTAGGTTGCCGTCCCTTTCGCGGCTGATGACTAACAATCTGGGATGAAAAAACAATACAAAAGAAGAAAAGTGTTCCAAAACTGATGAAAACGTTCGATTTTGGGCTCTGAAAACAAGTGCAGTCGAGCTAGCTCGTTGCTCCTATCGTAGAGCTCTTGGAGAGCTTTCCAACGGTATGTTGTGCGCCGCGTAACTCCTTACGGATCAAAAGTTATGGGCACCGGAACGACGGAGACCTGGTCCTAAGCGCTACGCCCTTGGTTTACAAGCCCAGCCTCTACGTGAAGCGAAGATGTCTTGCCCAAGGTGTTGTGGGATTCGCTAATAGAAATGTGATGGATTAGGTTGTCGTCCTTTTCGCGGCTCATGACGTACAATCTGGGATGAAAAAATAGCGCAAAAGAAGAAAAGTGTCCCAAAACTGATGAAAACGTTTGATTTTGGGCTCCGAAAATAGGCGCAGTCGAGAAGGCTTGGTACCCCTATCGTAGAGCTCTCGGAGTACTTTCCAACAGAATGCTGTGCGCCGCGTAACTCTTTACGAATCAAAAGTTATGGGCAGCGGAGCGACGGAGACCTGCTCCCAAGCCCCACGCCCTCGGTTTGCAGGCCCAGCCTCTACGTGAAGCGAAGTTGGCTTGCCCAAGGTGCCGTGGAATTCGATAATAGAAATGTGATGAATTAGGTTATCGTCCTTATCTAGGCTCACGACGTACGATCCGGGAAGGAAAAACATCGGAAAAGGAGAAAAGTGTCCCAAAATTGATGAAAACGTTCGATTTTGGGCTGCAAAAACAGACGCAGCCGAGCAGGCTTGCTACCCCCGTCGTAGAGCTCTAGGAGAGCTTTCCAACAGTATGTTGTGCACCGCGTAACTCTTTACAGATCAAAAGTTATGGGCAAAGGAGCGACGGAGACTTGGTCCCATGCCCCACGCCCTCAGTTTGTGGGCCCAGCCTCTACGTGAAGCGAAGTTGTCTTGCCCAAGGTGTCGTGGGATTCGATAAAAGAAATGTGATGGATTAGGCTGCCGTCCTTTTCTAGGCTAACGACGTATGATTATATGAAGGAAAAACATCGCAAAAGAAGAAAAGTGTCCCGAAACTAATGAAAACGTTCGATTTTGGGCTCCGAAAATAGGTGCAGCCAAGTAGGTTTGCTACCCCCGTCGTAGAGCTCTCGGAGAGCTTTGCAGTGGTATGCTGTACGCCACGTAACTCCTTACCGATCAAAAGTTATGGGCACCGGAGCGACGGAGACCTGGTCCCAAGTGTCACGCCCTCGATTTGCGGGTACAGCCTCTACGTGAAGCGAAGTTGTCTTGTCCAAGGTGCCATGGGATTCGATAATAGAAATGTGATGGATTTGGTTGTCGTCCTTTTCTAGGCTCACGACGTACGATCCGGGTAGGAAAAACAGCGCAAAAGAAGAAAAGTATCCAAAACCTGATGAAAACGCTTGATTTTGGGCTCTGAAAACAAGCGCATCCAAGCAGGCTTGCTGCCCCAGTCCCAGAGACCTCGGAGAGCTTTACAGTGGTATGTTGTGCTGCACGTAACTCTTTAGGGATAAATAGTTATGGGGTGCGGAGTGACGGAGACCTGGTCCCAAGCCCCTCGCCCTCGGTTTTTGGTACCAGCCTCAACGTGAAGCGAAGTTGTCTTGCCGAAGGTGCCGCGGGATTCGACAATAGAAATGTGATGGATTAGGTTGCTGTCCTTTTCACGGCTCACGACGTACGATCCAGGACGGAAAAATAGCGCAACATAAGAAAAGTATCCCAAAACTGATGAAAATGTACGATTTTGGGCTCCGAAAATAGGCACAGCCGAGCAGGCTTGCTGCCCCTATCGTACAGCTCTTGGAGAGCTTTCTAAGGGTATGCTGTGCGCCGCGTAACTCCTTACGGATCAAAAGTTATGGGCATCAGAGTGACGGAGACCTAGTCCCAAGCGCTACGCCATCGGTTTGCAGGCCTAGCCTCTACGTGAAGCGAAGTTGTCTTGCCCAAGGTGCCGTGGGATTCGATAATAGAAATGTGATGGATCAGGTTGTCGTCCTTTTCTAGGCTCACGACGTAGGATCCGGGAAGGAAAAACAGCGCAAAAGAAGAAAAGTGTCCCAAAATTGATGAAAACGATCGATTTTGGGCTCCAAAAAGAGGTGCAGCTGAGCAGGCTTGCTACCCCCGTCGTAGAGCTCTCGAAGAGCTTTCCAACGATATGCTGTGCGGCACGTAACTCCTTACGGATCAAAAGTTATGGGCACCGAAGCGATGGAGACCTGGTCCTAAAACCTTCGCCCTCGATTTGTGGGCCCAGCCTCTACGTGAAGCGAAGTTGTCTTGCCTAGGGTGCCGTGGGATTCGATAATAGAAATGTTATGGATCAGGTTGTCGTCCTTTTCTAGGCTCACGACGTGCGATCCGGGACGAAAAAATAGTGTAAAAGAAGAAAAGTGACCCAAAACTAATGAAAACATTTGATTTTGGACTCCAAATATAGGTGCAGCTGAGCAAACTTGCTGCCCCCGTTGTAGAGCTCTTGGAGAGCTTTCCAACAGTATGCTGTGCGCCGCGTAACTCCTTACGGATCAAAAGTTATGGGCACCGAAGCGATGGAGACCTAGTACTAAGCCCTTCGCCCCCGGTTTGCGGGCCCAGCCTCAACATGAAGCGAAGTTGTCTTGCCCATGGTGCTGTGGGATTGGATAATAGAAATGTGATGGATTAGGTTGTCGTCATTTTCTAGGCTCACGACATAAGATCCGTGAAGGAAAAACAGCGCAAAGGTAGAAAAGTGGCCCGAAACTAATGAAAATGTTCGATTTTGGGCTCCAAAAATAGGTGCAGCCGAGCACGTTGGTTGCCCCCACCGAAGAGCTCTCGGAGAGCTTTCCAACGGTATGTTATACACCGCGTAACTCCTTACGGATCAAAAGTTATGGGCACTAGAGCGATGGAGACCTGGTCCTAAGCCCTTCGCCCTCGATTTCAGGCCCAGCCTCAACATGAAGCGAAGTTGTCTTGCCCATGGTGCTGTGGGATTCGATAATAGAAATGTGATGGATTAGGTTGTCGTCCTTTTCTAGGCTCACGACATAAGATCCGGGATGGAAAAACAGCACAAAAGAAGAAAAGTATCCTGAAACTGATGAAAATATTTGATTTTGAGCTCTCAAAACAGGCGCAACCGAGCAGGCTTGCTACTCCCAGCGCAGAGCTCTCAAAGAGCTTTCCAACGGTATGCTGTGCGTCGCGTAACTCCTTACAAATCAAAAGTTATGGGCACCGGAGCGACGGAGACCTGGTCCCAAACACCACGCCCTCGGTTTACGGGCCCAGCCTCTATGTGAAGCGAAGTTGTCTTGCCCAAGGTGCCATGGAATTCCATAATAGAAATGTGATGGATTAGGTTGTCTTCCTTTTTTGGCTCACGACGTATGATCCGAGAATTAAAAACAGTGCAAAAGAAAAAAAGTATCCCAAAACTAATGAAAATGTTCGATTTTGGGCTCCAAAAACTTGTACAGCCGAGCAGGCTTGCTACCACCATCGTAGAGCTCTCGGAGAGCTTTCCAACAGTATACTTTGTGCCGTGTAACTCCTTATGGATCAAAAGTTATGGGCAGCGGAGTGACAGAGACCAGGTCCCAAGCCCCACGCCATCGGTTTGTGGGCCCAGCCTCTACGTGAAGCAAAGTTGTCTTGCCCAAGGTGCCATGGGATTTGATAATAGAAATGTGATGGATTAGGTTGTCGTCAGTTTCTAGGCTCACGACGTACGATCCGGGAAAGAAAAATAGTGCAATTGAAGAAAAGTGTCCTAAAACTGATGAAAACGTTCAATTTTGGGCTCCAAAAAAAGGTGCAGTCGAGCAGGCTTGCTGCCCCCGTCATAGAGCTCTCGGAGAGCTTTTAAACGGTATGTTGTGTGCCGCGTAACTCCCTACGGATCAAAAGTTATGGGCACCAGAGCGACGGAGACCTAGTCCTAAGCACCACGCCCTCGGTTTACGGGCCCAGCCTCTACGTGAAGCGAAGTTGTCTTGCCCTAGGAGCCGTGGGATTTGATAATAGAAATGTGATGGATCAAGTTTTTGTCCTTTTCTAGGCTCACGACGTACGATCCGGGATGGAAAAACAGCGAAAAGGAAGAAAAGTGTCCCAAAACAGATGAAAACGTTCAATTTTGGGCTCCAAAATAGGTGCAGCCAAGCAGGCTTGCTACCCCCGTCGTAGAGCTCTCGGAGAGCTTTCCAACGGTATGTTGTACGCCGCGTAACTCCTTACAGATCAAAAGTTATGGGCACTAGAACAACGGAGACCTGGTCCCAAGCCCCACGCCCTCGGTTTACGGGCCTAGCCTCTACGTGAACCGAAGTTGTCTTGCCCAAGGTGTCGTGGGATTCGATAATAGAAATGTGATGGATTAGGTTGTCTTCCTTTTCTAGGATCACGACGTAAGATCCGGGAAGGAAAAACAACGCAAAAGAAGAAAAGTATACAAAAACTGATGAAAACGTTCAATTTTGGGTTCTTAAAACAGGCGCAACTGAGCAAGCATGCTGCCCCCGTTGTAGAGCTCTCGGAGAGCTTTCCAACGGTATGTTGTATGCCGCATAACTCATTACGGATCAAAAGTTATGGGCACCAGAGCGACGGAGACCTGGTTCTAAGCACTACGCCCTCGGTTTACGTGCCCAGTCTCTACGTGAAGCGAAGTTGTCTTGCCAAAGGTGCCGTGGGATTCAATAATAGAAATGTGATGGATTCAGTTGTCGTCCTTTTCTAGGCTCACGACGTACGATACGGGAAGGAAAAATAGCGCAAAAGAAGAAAAGTGTCCCAAAATTGATGAAAACTTTCGATTTTGG
Source organism: Ehretia macrophylla (assembly GCA_037974665.1). Classification (NCBI taxonomy): domain Eukaryota; kingdom Viridiplantae; phylum Streptophyta; class Magnoliopsida; order Boraginales; family Ehretiaceae; genus Ehretia; species Ehretia macrophylla. The sequence continues at coordinate 23,281,557 of CM075771.1, forward strand.
GCTCCAAAAACTAGTGCAGCCGAGCAGGCTTGTTACCACCGTCGTAGAGCTCTCGGAGAACTTTCCAACGGTATACTTTGCGCTGCGTAACTCCATATGGATCAAAAGTTATGGGCAACGGAGCGATGGAGACCTGGTCCTAAGCCCCACACCCTCAGTTTGCGAGCCCAGCCTCTACGTGAAACGAAGTTGTCTTGCCTAAGGTGCCGTGGGATTCGATAATAGAAATGTGATGGATTAGGTTGTTGTCCTTTTCACGACTGACGACGTACGATCCTGGACGGAAAAACAGCGCAAAAGAAGAAAAGTGTCCCGAAACTGATGAAAACGTTCGATTTTGGGCTCCAAAAATAGGTGCAGTCGAGCAGGCTTGCTATCCCCGTAGTAGTGCTCTCGAAGCGCTTTCCAACGGTATGCTGTGCGCCACGTAAATCCTTACGGATCAAAAGTTATGGGCACCGGAGCGACGGAGACCTGGTCCCAAGCCCCACACCATCGGTTTGCAGGCCTAGCCTCTATGTGAAGCGAAGTTGTCTTGCCCAAGGTGCAGTGGGATTCGATAATGGAAATGTGATAGATTAGGTTGTCGTCCTTTGTCACGCCCCAACCCGGCCTATACAGGTTAGATTAGGGTGTGATCTAAACATTCAAGTCACGTCTTGTACTTAACCGTTCATGAAGATTTAACACTTAACGTTTTGGCCTAAACTCCAAAATTTGCCAGAAAACCGGCAGCATAACGGCTGTAATTGGGCTCTTTGGTTTGGCCTAATTCTCTAAACGCCTCAAAATTTTCCAATCTCAATTTCGTTTCCAACTAGGATTACCATTTAACATCAATTGAATTGCTTATTGGTTATTTCGACGTCTCGTTTGATTTATAATCTAGCATGATGCTATGTCTCGTTTGTTTGTTTATCCTCGTTACAAAAGTACATGTTGATCTTAGCTTAATAGCGAGAACCTGTTTAAGGTTTGGATGGTTCATCTTACTTCGCCCTTACCTAATACTTCATAATCCTATTACAGCTACTAGCGATAATAAAAGCAAAACGACCAGAGCAGTATCTAGTGTATGTCTAGAAATATCAGTACAAACCAAAATTAGACCCCAAATTACAATGGGGATCTTTTACATTACAACATTAGCAACATGAAAGAAACAGTCTTCAAGTAGCATAGTTTTCACAAATGGCCATAAATCAAGCAAAGCACACAAGACAGGCAATCACTCCAAGGAATCGTCGTTAGGCACATCATCCTCGGGTACCTGTTCTTGATCTTCTTCACCTGAGATGATAAAAGAGGGTGAGTCCTTATGAACTTAGCGAGGGGGAACGAGAAGTAGGTTTTGAAACTCATTTTCCGGTGCAATTTTATGAAAACCCTTTTTGTAAGCATGATATGTATCACAAGCAAGTACATAATATAATATAATAGTAAATAACGCAATTACCAGTCTTTCCCCCCGAGGTCCTCTAGGGACCAAGCGAGAGTACTTATACACATAGTAAAAAGGATACGGTGAGCTTTTGCTCTCAGATCAATTCCAATATCAGTTGTTGCGGCTGACTTCAATTCATCCCCTTAACACGCCAAGTGGGTGTACTCCGGATGTACCCCGAAATCCTACGACCCAACTCTCCGAGGAAGTCTAGCCCCCAAGCGAGAGAGGGAATGGGACCATGGTAATCATGGGTACACCGGCAAGCCTGATGCCGACCGGTGTGCGTGATCGCTACCATGCCGACATGAAAGGTTGCAATCTTGTATGCAATGCACATTTATGACATTTAAAATATCACATTAGGAGGACAACAAAGTAGGTTGCCTCCGGACAGTCATAAGATTGCACATTGACAAGTAAACAAGTGAGGCATGGATAGACAGGTAATTTCACTTGAAAAGCTCATGGAGTTATATGAACATTAAACGGGCAGCCATGTAACGCACATAAATCAAGTCATATAACTCAATTCAAAGTCCACGTAATCAAATATCAAGATTATATAACATGCAACAACATCTACGTGGGTTCGGATGCAAGAAAAGCCTATTTGTCAACATACAATGATCAAAATCACATTTAAGGTTATAAGGGCAACTACGGGCAGCCTACTAAGCATATAATTCCACACAATATCCAAATGATCAACACTTAACAAGCCTACCTAGTCATTAGGGTTTCCATTTCATGCATATCCGTGCAATTTGAGCCCAAAACTAATTCAAAGTCAATCTCAAGCCATGCATCATTTAATTCAGCATCCTCAAACATTCAAAACAGTCCACACAACATCCCAAACTTACAATCCCAAGCATTTAATTCAACAAGAGAATTTATAACAATTTTTCTAAGCATAACACTAAGTGAAACCCTTACTGCAATAGGCTGTTTTCTCACAATCATTAAGATAAGAAAACAATCTTCAATTCTAGTGAATAAGATGTCAAATTAAAGCTTAAGAAGTGAACTAAAATCAGAAACAAACCTTGCATCATTGGGAGTTCGGAATCATTAGTTATGGTTGAAATAGTGGAATAGCACAAAACTGTCCAGATTTACACACATTTCGATAATTGACATTTTTGAGGTCCTTAGGGTCAAATTTAGCCTTAGTTCATTTATGACAAAAATGTCCAGAACTGAAAAATATAGCAGCAAACCAAATTTCATAAATTTTGGATATCATTTACTAAGTCAAATCTGGTTCGTTCTACAAGGTCAGTGCATCTGCCAAAACCTGCTTCATTTTTCCAGATTTCCAGATTTGGACACATTTCAAAGATTTGCCATTTTGAGGACCTTAGAGTCAAAATTAGCTTTGGCCTATTTCTGCGAAAAATGTTCAAAACTGGCAAAACTAGTCACCTACCAATTTTCATGCATTTTCAACAACATTTTCCTAGCCAAACTTACCTCGAAACAACTGGTCAGAGAGCTGTCACATAATCCGACTTCACCTATCATCACTTTCAAGCCAAAATCTTGCCATGCATGGTTGAAGAAGCTTATGAACGAACATATAACTCAAGTACAGAAGCAAAGACATACATTTAAGAGCATGCATGTGGATTTTTGAAGGATTTTCAAAAGGTTTTAGCCCTCACCTTAGCAATCAACCAAGTAGATGCACAAAAACTTGTTGAAGCACAACTTTCTTCTTCTCCTTTGCCTAGCCGAGGTTGCAACTAGATTTTCACTATTTTTCCTAGCTTAGTGACCAAGCTCTTAGTACATGCATGTGGTTAGAACAAGAAGAAAAGAAATGGAAGCTTAGTAACTCACCTAGGGCCGAAATGAAGACTCAATAGCTTGCATGTGTGTTTTCTTGCAATCTAACTAGCTTGGTTGAGTTCCTTTGCTTGGGCTTGCCTTGATTAACCTTAGGATGTTGAAGATGAGTTGTGAAGTGAAGAGAATCAGCCAAGGCCGAGAGAGAGAGAAAAATGAGAGGGAGAGAGAGAAGATTGAGGAAGGAAGAAGAAATGACAAAAAAAATGAAGGCCTTTGCAACTTTGATGAGCATGTTCGGCCTTGAGCTTGATGAATCAGATTTTTGTGTCTTCAAGGTGTGATTTTAAAATGCTAGCATGGGCAAAGGTTGTTTGGTCGAGCAAGGTGAGGAAGTTGAGGTGGTTTTGAGCAATTTTTTTATGCATTGATAAGTGTTTTTGTCATGACTTGTCTAGAAATGAATTTGAATTGAGCATGCATGCAAAGAAACCACATAGTGGTCCGCCAAAGCAATGAAAATTCTGATTTTTTTGTCAACTTTTGATCATTATTTAATTGTGTCTTGAAAGTGCAAAAAGAATAAGGAATAAAGAATAGGGAATGTCTAGCTTTTTGTGAGATTTTGTCTTCTAGTGGGTTGAATTAGTAATTTAATAATAGTTAGTGGATTTTGTAGGATTAATTAATGACCTAGTACTTCGTGTAAGATGTTTTCTTGTTTAGCGTGAGGGCACGCTTTCTTAGGTCTTAGGGCACGCACTACGAGGTAGGACACGAACTACGAGACGGACGCACGTTTTCCAAGTAAATGCATGCAACCCTAAATAAATGCACGTAATTCAATGCATGGCAGACAAAATGACCACAATTCTTAAACCTAGGTCAAGGCACGCAAATCTAGATTAGGGCACATGAAACGAGGTAACGCACACAATTCGAAGTCGGGGCATGTAATCCAAGGTCAGTCATATCATTATGGGTCTATGGCACACAAATCAAGGTAACACACGTTATTCGGGGTCGGGCCTCACATCCTTTCCTAGGCTCACGACGTACGATCCGGGAAGGAAAAACAACGAAAAAGAAGGAAAGTGTTCCAAAACTGATGAAAACGTTCAATTTTGGGCTCCAAAAACTAGTGCAGCCGACCAGGCTTGCTATCACCATTGTAGAGCACTTGGAGAGCTTTCCAACGGTATACTGTGCGCCGTTTAACTCCTTACGGATCAAAAGTTATAGGCAGCGGAGCGACAAAGACCAGGTCCCAAGCCCCACGCCATCGGTTTGCGGGCCCAACCTCTACGTGAAGTGAAGTTGTCTTGCCCAAGGTGCCGTGGGATTCGATAATAGAAATGTGATGGATTAGGTTGTCGTCCTTTTCGCGACTGACAACGTACGATCAGGGATGAAAAAACTGTGTAAAAGAAGAAAAGTGTCCCGAAACTAATGAAAACGTTCGATTTTGGGCTCCTAAAATCAGCGTAGCCGAGCAGGCTTGTAGCCCCGTCGTAGAGCTCGCGGAGAGCTTTCCAACGGTATGCTATGCACCGCGTAACTCCTTACGGATCAAAAGGTATGGGTAGTGGAGCAACGGAGACCTAGTTCCAAGCCCCACGTCCTCGATATGCGGGCCCAGCCTCTACATGAAGCGAAGTTGTCTTGCCCAAGGTGCTTTGTGATTCAATAATAGAAATGTGATGGATTAGGTTGTCGTCCCTTTCGCGGCTGACGACGTACGATCCGGGACGGAAAAACAATGCAAAAGAAGTAAAGTATCCCGAAACTGATGAAAATGTTCGATTTTGGGCTTCAAAAATAGGCGTTTCCAAGCAAGATTGCTGCCCCCGTCGTAGAGCTCTAGGAGAACTTTCAAACGGTATGCTGTGCCCTGCGTAACTCCTTACGAATCAAAAGTTATGGGCAGCGGAGCAACGGAGACCTGGTCCAAAGCCCTACGCCCTCGGTATACGGGCCCAGCCTCTACGTGAAGCAAAGTTGTCTTGCCCAAGGTTCCTTGGGATTCGATAATATAAATGTGATGGATTAGGTTGCCGTCCCTTTCGCACCTGACGACGTACGATCCGGGATGAAAAAACAACGCAAAAGAAGAAAAGTGTCCCGAAACTGATAAAAATGTTCGATTTTGGGCTCTGAAAATAGGCGTTGCCATGCAGGCTTGTTGCCCCCGTCGTAGAGCTCTTGAAGAGCTTTCCAATGGTATGATGTGTGCCGCGTAACTCCTTACGGATCAAAAGTTATGGGCACCGGAGCGACAGAGACCTAGTCCCAAGCCCCACGCCCTCGGTTTGCGGGCCAAGCCTCTACGTGAAGCGAAGTTGTCTTGCCCAAGGTGCCGTGGGATTTGATAATATAAATGTGATGGATTAAGTTGTCGCCCTTTACTAGGCTCACGACGTATGATCCGGGAAGAAAAAACAGAACAAAAGAAGAAAAATATCCCAAAACGGATGAAAACGTTCAATTTTGGGATCCAAAAATAGGTGCAGCCGAGCAGGTTTGCTGCCTCCGTCGTAGAGCTCTTGGAGAGCTTTCCAACGGTATGTTGTGCGCCTCGTAACTCTTTACAAATCCAAAGTTATGGGCACCGAAGCAACGGATACCTGGTCACAAGCCCCATGCTCTCGGTTTGCTGGCCCAGCCTCTGCGTGAAGTGAAGATGTCTTGCCCATGGTGCCTTGGGATTCGATAATAGAAATGTGATGGATTAAGTTGTCATCCTTTTCTAGGCTCACGACGTAAGATCCGGGAATGAAAAACAGCCCAAAAGAAGAAAAGTATCCCGAAACTGATGAAAACGTTCTATTTTGGGTTCCGAAAATAGGCACAGCCGAGCAGGCTTGCTGCCCCCGTCGTAGAGTACTCGGAGAGCTTTTCAACGGTATGTTGTGTGCCGCGTAACTCCTTACGGATCAAAAGTTATGGGCACCGAAACGACGGAGACCTGGTCTCAAGCACCACACCCTCGGTTTACGGGCCCAGCCTCTACGTGAAGCGAAGTTGTCTTGCCCAAGGTGCAGTGGGATTCAATAATGGAAATGTGATGGAATAGGTTGTCGTCCTTTTCTAGGCTCACGACGTACAATCCGGGAAGGAAAAACAGCGCAAAAGAAGAAAAGTGTTCCAAAACTGATGAAAACGTTCGATTTTGGGCTCCAAAAACTACTGCAGCCGGCAGGCTTGCTACCACCGTCGTAGAGCTCTCGGAGAGCTTTCCAACGGTATACTTTGCACCACGTAACTCCATACGGATCAAAAGTTATGGGCAGCGGAGCGATGGAGACTTGGTCCCAAGCCCCACGCCCTCAGTTTACGGGCCCAGCCTCTACGTGAATTGAAGTTTTCTTGCCCAAGGTGCCTTGGGATTCGATAATAGAAATGTGATGGATTAGGTTGTCGTCCTTTTCTAGGCTCACGACGTAAGATCCGGGAAGGAAAAACAGCACAAAATAAGAAAAATATCCCGAAACTGATGAAAACGTTCGATTTTGGGCTCCGAAAACAAGCGCAACCGAGCAGGCATACTGCCTCCGTTGTAGAGGTCTCGGAGAGCTTTCTAACGGTATGCTGTGCGCTGCGAAAAATCGTACGGATCAAAAGTTATGGGCACCGAAGCGACGGAGACCTGGTCCCAAGCACCACGCCCTCGGTTTACTGGCCCAGCCTCTACGTGAAGCAAAGTTGTCTTGCCCAAGGTGCCGTGGGATTCAATAATAGAAATGTGATGGATTAGGTTGTCGTCCTTTTCTAGGCTCACGACGTATGATTCTGGAAGGAAAAACAACGCAAAAGAAGAAAAGTGTCCCAAAACTGATGAAAATGTTCGATTTTGGGCTGCAAAAACTGGTGCAGCCGAGCAGGCTTGCTACCACCGTTGTACAGCTCTCGGAGAGCTTTCCAACGGTATACTTTGCGCCGCGTAACTCCTTACGAATCAAAAGTTATGGGCAGCGGAGCGACAAAGACCTGGTCCCAAGCCCCACGCCCTCGGTTTGTAGGCTCAGCCTCTACGTGAAGCGAAGTTGTCTTTGTGAGGCCCGACCCCGAATAACGTGTCTTACCTCGATTTGCGTGTCTTAGATCCAGAACTGTATGACCGACCTTGGATTACATGTCCTATCTTGGTTTTTGTGCATGCCTCATCATACGTGCCTTGACCTAGAATGGTATGCCTTAAACCTCGACTTATGTGCCCAGACTTCGATTTACGTTTGATACCTCAATTTGTGTGCACTAACCTTGAACTGCGTGCCCTAACCTAAGTTTAAGAGTCGTACCCCAATTTACGTGCATTGCATTGAATTACGTACCTTGCATTGGTTTTGGCGCATTCACCTAGGGTTACGTGCATTTGCATTGGAATCCGTACATTTATCTTGAAGTACGTGTCTTACCTCATAGTTCGTGTCTACCTCGTGATTCGTGCCCCGTATTGATTTATGTGTGTGTCTCGTAGTGCGTGCCCTGGACCTAGAAAAACGTGCCCGCACGCTAATCAATAAAGAATCCTACACAAAGCACAAGACAATAAAATAATCCTACACAATCCACTAACCAATATTATATTCCTAATTCAAATTCTCTACAAAACCCACTAATTAATAAAATATTCTATCACACTCAACTAACCAATAAACTATTATAAACCTACACTTATTATAATCCAAAATATACTAACTTGAATATGAAATTTCAGATTCTCCCTTGCATTACACGGCCAAAACAAGGCAATTTGATCAACTTTGCACAATTAAATTAAAGCCTAGACATTCTATGACACATGCACTAAGCACAATGCATAAAAAATTCACCTACACCCTACCCAAGCATCTCATTTTCGACCCTCTCAATGCCATGCTTCATTTCAACTCAAACAAATGCTAAAGATGACACAAAATTCAGATTTGAAAGGCGTAAGGCCAACAAACACACACACAAGCATCATTTCTCTCTCAAACTCTCTCTTTCCTCTAAAACTCTCCCATTCTCTCTCCATTTTCGACCAAGGCAGCCTTTGAGCTCCCAAGACTCCTCACAAGCTCTCAAGGACTATCTAAGACTCTCCCAAGCTCGGCCATAGCAAGCAAACACGCAAGAAAGTCTCATAAAAGCTCATAACTCATCATTTTCGGCCTTGGTAAAGTTTTGATGGTTTTCTTCCATTTCCTTTTGTTCTAAACACATGCACACCTTCTAAACAAGTTAACTAAGCTAGGATTTAAGGGAAATCAAGATATCTCTCAGCCAAGCAAGGAGAGAAGACCATTTTGTGCATCTTCAAGAATTTTGAGCTTTATTTGTCATCAATAGGCTAAGGTGAGGGTTAATCTTTTTTAAAAGCTTTCAAAAACCACATGCATGCCTTCATATGTCTATTTTTACCTCTGTATGTGTGGTATATGTGTGTACATGAGCTTTTGTAACCATGCATGGCAAGATATTTAGCTAGAACTTGAAGATAGGTAAAATCGCGAAAATGGCAGATTTCTGACTTGTTAAAGCGAAGGGAATTTGGCCTGGTATATGATGTTTACAATGCATGAAAATTGGTAGGTGACTATTTTTGCCAGTTCTGAGCATTTTTCGTAGAAATAGGCCAAGGCCAATTTTGACTCTAAGGTCTCTAAAATGGCAAAACATCGAAGTGTGTCTAAATCTGGAAAATCTGGGAAAATGGAGCAGGTTTTTGGCAGTTCACTGTTCTTGTAGAACGAAACAGTTTTAACCTAGTAAATGATATTTAAAATGTATGAAATTTGGTAGGTTGCTATATTTTTCAGTTCTGGACATTTTTATCAGAAATATACCAAGGCTAATTATGACTCTAAGAACCTCAAAATTGGAAAAAATCGTAATGTATCTAAAATTGGACAGTTTTGCGTAGTCTCGCGGTTTTGGCCATAAATCCTAAGTCTGAACTCCAAATGAGGTGAGGTTTGTTTCTAGATTTAAATCACTCATTAAGATTTAATTTGACATTTTTTTCACTAGAATTGGAGATTATTTTCTTGTCTAAATGATTATGGGAAAACGGATCATTGCAGTGAGGTTTTGTTTATTGATGTGCTTAGAATCATGTTGAGACCTTGCTTGGGGTATCGAATGCTTCGGATTGTGGCATTTGGATGTTGTATGGACTGTTTTGGATGATTGAGGGTGTTTTAATAAATATATGCATGGTTTGGGTTAGTTACATGACAACTTGTGGCTTAAATCGCACGTGTAAGCATGAATTGAAACCCTATTGAATGTAAAAACGCGCTAAGTGTTGATCCTATGGTTATTGTGTCCAATTGTGTGATTAGTGGGCTGCCTAAGAAATGTTAAGTATGCTTGAAATTTGATTCCCCATGATTACATGTTGATAAGTAGACCTTTCTTGCACCCAGTCTCACGTAGACGTCGCTACATGCTTGTATAAACTTATTATCTGATTACGTGAACCCCGAAATGAGTTATATAACTTGATTTACATGTGTTACATGGCTGCCTGTTTAATATTCATATAACTCCATGCGTATTACAAGTGAAATTAAATATCAAAGCATGCCTCGTGTGTTTACTTGACAATGTGCGATCTTATAACTGCTCGGAGGCAACCTACTTTGTTGTCCTCCTAATGTGATATGTTAAATGTTATAAATGTGCATTGCATACAAGGTTGCAACCTTTCATTCTGGCGTGGTAGTGTTTGACGCACACCGGGTGGCATCGGGCTTGTCGGTGTAATTGTGACTACCATTGTCTAATTCCCTCTCTCGCTTGGGGGCTAGACTTCCTCGGAGAGTTGGGTCATAGGATTTCGGGGTACATCCGGAGTACACCCATTTGGCGTTATAAGTGGATGATTGAAGCCGGCCGCAACAACTGTTACTGAAAATGAACTTGAACGACAGGAAGTAAGTGCTATGCGGGGGAAAGTGCTACACCTAAATATGGTGGGAGCTACCTCTTGAGCCCGTATGAGCTACCTCTAGAGTCCTGTACGTATCAAACCGTATCTTTTTTACTATGTGTTTAAGTACTTTCGCTTGGTTCCTAGAGGACCTCGGGGAGGAAAGACGGGTAAATGTGTTCATTTATATTTATGTTATGTTATGAACTTATTTATTCTAATTGACATGTTTTCAAAGGAGTTTTCATAAGATTAACCGGAAAAGAGTTTCAAAACGTTATCTCTCATTCCCCCTCGCTGAGTTCATAAGGACTCACCCTCTTTTATCATCACAAGTGAAGCAGACTTGTAACAGGTACCCGAAGTAAACATGCTAGTTGATGAACCTTCGGAACGACTATATGCATTGCGTGCTTTCCGTGAACATGAATGCTATTAGGGATGTTGTGTTTGCTTTGAAGAATATTTATTTTGTTGATATAAATGACCCCGTTGTAATTCAGGTCTAATTTTGGGATTGAACTATCTATAACTGGACGAACTCTTTATTTGGTTATTTACTTTTATTCTCTCGTATAGTAGTTATCGTAGGCGTTTAAACCACTAGATGATTAATCCACTAAGTTAACTCTATCTAATTTCACTTAGGTACTCACACGTACCCTAAAGGATAATAGGTACTTGCATAATAGTAAATTGACAAATTAATGGAACATAGTTATCAAGCTAGGCTTATTAACCAAATGAGACTTTCAAGATAAATTAGTAGGCATATCGGTTGATGACAAAATAGGAATCTTATTGGGAATCGAATCAAGGATTGGAAGTTTTGAGGTGTTTTATAAAATAGGTCAAACCAAAGGTCTTAAATATAGCCGTCATGCTGCCGGATTTTCGTAAAATATTTTGGAGTTCTAAATCAACGTTAAGTATTAATCGTAAGAAATGACCAAGTCGTACAAATAGCGTAAAAGAATTAGGTCATTCCCTAGTCTAGCCTCCATAGGTCGGGTTGGGGCGTGACACCTTATATTAGAATAGTATCAGAGCTTGGTTTGCTAACTAGGCATTAGTCTGGTTCAACTCTCGGACCGTAGGTAGAAGCCCTAAGGTAATTTTGATATATTGTTTATATGTGTTAATATGTGCTAATGTGCTTTAATTGCTTTGAGCATTGAATATTATGTGCCTTTGTGGACCATATGTATTATGTATCATGCACACCGACACGTTAGTGCCCTCGATAATGCATGCATGCTTTTATACTCCTTCCTTGATACATGTGCATAACCCTGACTGACTGTTTATACACATAGATAGTTAGGACTAGAATTTTCAGGGAAGTGAATTTATGCCGGAAGAACAAAAAGGCTCGGTTAGAGATTTCTCGCATCTTCACAGGTACTCGATGTATCGTATGTATTATTGGATATGCATATATAAAATGCGTAGCACATGTATAATTGTTGAGGTAAAGTTGTCTCCTTATCTTGGAATACCCATACCTGTGATTAAGTTGTCAATTTTATAGCTATGAAGTTCTTGATTCTGTTAAACCGTTCTTCTAATTGTGGTTCAAGTATAAAGGTTAATGACATACAACTTCCCTTAGGATATAAGAGTATACTATTAGATATGTAGAGTAGTATATATTCTCATGTGCTTATAGTGGAAGTTGACTTAGAGGTTGCTTTGAATCCATTTCTCACATCTTAAAATTGGCTTGATAGACTATCTAAGAAGTTAGCAATATACTCGTATGATTGAATCCTTACTTGATTGGAATTAAGCATTAATGAATCTAATATGGTGTATACTAGCGAGTTTCAAGTTCACTAAATGTTGAGATCATGACCTAGAAATTAAGAGATGAATTCGTGGAAGTTGACGATAGCTACTTTTAGGGGCTAAATTAATAAAGCATGGATAGTGTATTTAAGTGGCTTAACAATGGATAACCTCAAGACATGTAGGCAACTCTGGAGACTGAGTTTAACAAGGTTGATAATTCTTTAGTATAACAAGATACAGAGATATTGGAATCGAGGAATTCACGTAGCTAGAACTTGTGTTCGGAAGACTACACCTAAAATGTTAGGTCGAATGGAAGTATAAGGTATTGAATTTTGCATTAGATGACTAATGTTGCTAAAGGTCCTAAATTGGATATTGGTGATATTAAGAATCATGGTATTAGTTTGGTGCCCCTCGAATTTAGTTGTAATTATGCAAAGTAAGTCATTCTACACTCTCGTTATTTGGATACCCTAAAGGATATTAAGAAACATATATCCCTAAGTAATACCGATGGACCTAGTATATAAACCATGGAAGTGAGATTAAAGCATCCGGTTGCAAAGTCGAGTCGTTAGGGTATGAATAGTAATCCTAAATAGCTAATAGTGAGAATGCATGATGATTCATGGTAAACCCTAGGACCTAAGGTCGATAAGTCTGGATGCTCTTAGCTAGTTGAACATGTAAATGAGGAGAATAAGATTTCATATAGTTAAGATAGAGATGAACTAAAGTCATGATGACCCAAGAGACTATTATTAGACCACTATATCTATGTGCACCATTTCATGTCTAGAAACTAGTTGTTGGTAGACTTCAAATCGGGGTCGTTGAATAGAGGGGTGAATCTTGTAGTGATAGTTAAAGGAGTGGTTGACTACTTTTGAAGTTCTGTTAGATTATATTGAAGGATGCCTTGTGGTTATGATTCTTATGTTGACATAGCCTTGAAGTTATTTCGTGTAACAAGCTACTTGGATTAGTATGGTAAGTATCTTACGAGCTCAATCATTTCGGTACCCATTTATAGTCCTAGGATTGTTGTTGTACGGCCGGTAACCTAGTAGAGCATTGATATCACTTACATGGCTATGAACCCAGCTTAGTAACATTAATGTTGAAGATATATTGGCGGGCATTAAGTGTTCGAAGGAATGACTAGGTCGCTAAGTGAGTAGGACCATTGTCTTCCTAATATGACATTACCTTGGATTGAGGTGAGTGAAATTTATTTGAGATTGAAATTATTCGCCTTAGGAGTCTTGGTTAAGATTAAAAGAAATTATGAAGTCTCGTGACTTGAAGATAGAGATTTGAATAAGGAAATAAATTGTGGATCACAAGTTGATGAAACTTACTTGAAGAGTTGAACTAGTGCCACATGATTAGTTTACCCATTCAATTTCGATGGCAACTTGTTGGTGGTACTTAGTAAACCTTAGAGTTCGAGTTTAATGAATCTCAACGGTCTTTCTCCTTGATTACGAGTGTGAATGTTAACGAAGCTGGGAAAGGATGTTAGTGAATAGGAGCCTGTAACTGGGAGACTAGTCATTAGAAGATTTGCTAATCTAGTGTACCTACGAGATAAGGACTATGATACTATCGATAGATGACGATTTGAGATGGATTAGTTTGTTTGGTAAGTTCTTCTTGAAGACAGGGTCGTATTGTGGAAATGATCCATAACTTGTGTATGTCCTACGTGTTAACAATTTTGAAGCTAGTTGATAAAATATGTAAATCGGATATAGACTTATCATCTTGAAATTAGGGTATGTCACCATAGGATCATGGTATTATTGTGATATTCCTTTTTGAGGTATGAATGCAAGATTGACATGGCATAAATCATGATTTTGGAGTTATAAATATATTGTTAGAATACCGATGCAGCTTTAATTACTATGCTTGGAGGTTCTAACCTTAGTTGATGAACTTGACCTTAAGATCAATTGGAAAGAATAGAGTCGTTCAAAGGAATGAACTATAAATGTGGGGGTCACACCGAATTAACGATTGGAGAAAGTTTGGAAGTGAATCGGTTTTGGAAAAGGGGATCATGGAGCGAGCAATGGCCCGTAGTAGAAATATCAAAAGCCAGAACCCATCTAAATGACCCCAACAAGTAAGAATGAATTTCGGGACGAAATTCTTTTAAGGAGGGGAGGATGTGAGGCCCGACCCCGAATAACGTGTCTTACCTCGATTTGCGTGCCTTAGACCCAGAACTGTATGACCGACCTTGGATTACATGTCCTGTCTTGATTTTTGTGCATGCCTCGTCATACGTGCCTTGACTTAGAATTATGTGTCCTAATCCTCGACTAACGTGCCTAACTTTGATTTACGTGCGATACCTCGATTTGTGTGCACTAACCTTGAACTGTGTGCCCTAACCTAGGTTTAAGAGTCGTACCTCGATTTACGTGCATTGCACTGAATTGCCTTGGATTGGTTTACGCACATTCACCTAGGGTTACGTGCATTTGCATTGAAATCCATGCATTTATCTTGAAGTACGTGCCTTACCTCGTAGTTCGTGTCTACCTCGTGATTCGGGTCCCGTATTGATTTATGTGTGTGTCTCATAGTGCTTGCCCTAGACCTAGGAAAGCATGCCCGCACGCTAATCAATAAAGAATCCTACACAAAGCACAAGACAATAAAATAATCCTACACAATCCACTAACCAATATTATATTTCTAATTCAAATTCTCTACAAAACTCACTAACTAATAAAATATTCTATCACAGTCAACAAACCAATAAACTATTATAAACCTACACTTATTATAATCCAAAATATACTAACTAGAATATGAAATTTCAGATTCTCCCCTGCATTACACGGCCAAAACAAGGCAATTTGATCAACTTTGCACAATTAAATTAAAGTCTAGACATTCTATGACACATGCACTAAGCACAATGCATAAAAAATTCACCTACACCCTACCCAAGCATCTCATTTTCGACCCTCTCAATGCCATACTTCATTTCAACTCAAAAAAATGCTAAAGATGAGACAAAATTCAGATTTGAAAGGCTCAAGGCCAACAAACACACACACAAACATCATTTCTATCTCAAACTCTCTCTTTCCTCTCAAACTCTCCCATTCTCTCTCCATTTTTTACCAAGGCAGCCTTTGAGCTCCCAAGACTCCTCACAAGCTCTCAAGGAATCTCTAAGACTCGCCCAAGCTCGGCCATAGCAAGCCATAGCAAGCAAACACGCAAGAAAGTCTCATACAAGCTCATAACTCATCATTTTCGGCCTAGGTAAAGTTTTAATAGTTTTCTTCCATTTATTTATGTTCTAAACACATGCACACCTTCTACACAATCTAACTAAGCTAGGATTTAAGGGAAATCAGGATATTTCTCGGCCAAGCAAGGAGAGAAGACCATTTTGTGCATCTTCAAGAATTTTGAGCATCATTTGTCATCAATAGGCTAAGGTGAGGCTTAATCTTTTTTAAAAGCTTTCAAAAACCACATGCATGCCTTCAAATGTCTATTTTTACCTTTTTATGTGTGGTATATGTGTGTACATGAGCTTTTGTAACCATGCATGGCAAGATATTTACTAGAACTTGAAGATAGGTAAAATTACGAAAATGGCAGATTTCTGACTTGTTAAAGCGAAGTGAATTTGGCCTGGTATATGATGTTGAAAATGCATGAAAATTGGTAGGTAACTATTTTTTCCAGTTCTGAGCATTTTTTGTAGAAATAGGCCAAGGCCAATTTTTACTCTAAGGTCTCTAAAATGGAAATACATGGAAGGGTGTCTAAATCTGGAAAATCTGAGAAAATGGAGCAGGTTTTTGGCAATTCACTGTCCTTGTAGAACGAAATCCTTTTTACCTAATAAATGATATTTAAAATTCATGAAATTTGATATTTTACTAGATTTTTCAGTTCTGAACATTTTTGTCAGAAATAGACCAAGGCTAATTATGAATCTAAGAACCTCAAAATTGGAAAAAATCATAATGTGTCTAAAACTGGAAAGTTTTGCGTAGTCTCACGGTTTTGGCCATAACTCCTAAGTATCAACTCCAAATGAGGTGAGGTTTGTTTCTGGATTTAAATCACTCATTAAAATTTAATTTGACATTTTTTTTCACTGGAATTGGAGATTATTTTCTTGTCTAAATGATTGTGGGAAAACAGACAATTGCAGTGAGGTTTTGTTTAGTGATATGTTTAGAATCATGTTGAGACCCTGCTTGGGATATCGAATGCTTGGGATTGTGGCACTTGGATGTTGTATGGACTGTTTTGGATGATTGAGGGTGTTTTAATAAATTGATGCATGGTTTGGGTTAGTTACGTGACAACTTATAGCTTAAATCGCACGTGTAAGCATGAATTGAAACCCTATTGAATATGAAAACACGCTAAGTGTTGATGCTATGGTTATTGTGTCGAATTGTGTGATTAGTGGGCTGCCTAAGAAATGTTAAGTATGCTTGAAATGTGATTCCCGATGATTACATGTTGATAAGTAGACCTTTCTTGCACCCGGTCGCACGTAGACGTCGTTGTATGCTTGTATAAACTTATTATCTGATTACGTGAACCCCGAAATGAGTTATATGACTTGATTTACATGTGTTACATGGCTGCCCGTTTCATATTCGTATAACTCCATGCGTATTACAAGTGAAATTAAATATCACAGCATGCCTCGTGTGTTTCCTTGCCAACCTGCGATTTTATAACTGCTCAAAGGCAACCTACTTTGTTGTCCTCCTAATGTGATATGTTAAATGTTATAAATGTGCATTGCATACAAGCTTGCAACCTTTCATTCTGGCGTGGTAGCGTTTCACGCACACCGAGCGGCATCGGGCTTCTCGGTGCAACCGTGACTACCATTGTCCAATTCCCTCTCTCGCTTGGGGGTTAGACTTCCTCGGAGAGTTGAGTTGTAGGATTCCAGTGTACATCCGGAGCACACTCATTTGGCGTGATAAGTGGATGATTGAAGCCGGCCGCAACAACTGTTACTGAAAATGAACTTGAACAGCAGGAAGTAAGTGCTATGCGGGGGAAAGTGCTACACTTAAATGTGGTTGGAGCTACCTCTTGAGCCCGTATGAACTACCTCTAGAGTCCTGTACGTATCAAACTGTATCCTTTTTACTATGTGTTTAAGTACTCTCGCTTGGTTCCTAGAGGACCTCGGGGAGGAAAGACGGCTAAATGTGTTCATTTATATTTATGTTATGTTATGAATTTATTTATTCTAATTGACATGTTTTCAAAGGAGTTTTCATAAGATTAACCAGAAAAGAGTTTCAAAATGTTATCTCTTGTTTCCCCTCGCTGAGTTCATAAGGACTCACCCTCTTTTATCATCACAAGTGAAGCAGACTTGGAACAGGTACCCGAAGTAAATGTGCTAGTTGATGAACCTTTGGAATGACTATATGCATTGCGTGCTTTCCGTGAACATGAATGCTATTAGGGATGCTGTGTTTGCTTTGAAGAATATTTATTTTGTTGATGTAAATGACCCCGTTGTAATTTGGGTCTAATTTTGGGATTGTACTATCTATAACTAGACAAACTCTTTATTTGGTTTTTTTCTTTCATTATCTCGTATAGTAGTTATCGTAGGCGTTTAAACCACTAGATGATTAATCCACTAAGTTAACTCTATCTAATTTCACTTAGGTACTCGCCTGTACCCTAAAGGATAATAGGTACTTGCATAATAGTAAATTGACAAATAAATGGAACATAGTTATCAAGCTAGGCTTACTAACCAAATGAGACTTTCAAGATAAATTAGTAGGCATATCGGTTGATGACAAAATAGGAATCTTATGGGGAATCGAATAAAGGATTGAAAGTTTTGAGGTGTTTTAGAAAATAGGTCAAACCCAAGGTCTTAAATATAGCCGTCAGGCTGCCGGATTTCCGAAAAATATTTTGGAGTTCCAAATCAACGTTAAGTAGTAATCGTAAGAAATGACCAAGTCGTACAAATAGCGTAAAAGAATTAAGTCATTCCCTAGACTAGCCTCCATAGGTCGGGTTGGGGCGTGACAGTCTTGCCCAAGGTACCGTAAGATTCAATAATAGAAATGTGATGGATTAGGTTGCCGTCCTTTTCTAGGCTCACGACGTACGATATGGGAAGGAAAAATAGTGCAAAAGAAGAAAAGTGCCCCAAAATAGATGAAAATGTTCGATTTTGGGCTCCAAAAATAGGTGCAGCCGAGCACGCTTGCTACCCCCGTCGTAGCGCTCTCGGAGAGCTTCCTAACTGTATGTTGTGCGCCGCGTAACTCCTTACGGATCAAAAGTTATGGGCATTGGAGCAACGGAGACCTGGTCCCAAGCCCCACGCCCTCAGTTTGCGGGCCCAGCCTCTACGTGAACTGAAGTTGTCTTGCCCAAGGAGCCGTGGGATTCGATAATATAAATGTGATGGATCAGGTTGTCATCCTTTTCTAGGCTCACGATGTACGATCCGAGAAGGAAAAACAGCAAAAAAGAAGAAAAGTGTACCAAAACAAATGAAAACGTTCAATTTTGGGCTTCAAAAACAAGTGCAGCCGAGCAGGCTTGTTACCCCCATCGTAGAGCTCCCGGAGAGATTTCCAACGGTATGTTGTGCGCCGCGTAACTCCTTACGGATCAAAAGTTATGGGCACTGGACCAACGGAGACCTGGTCCCAAGCCCCATGCCCTCGGTTTGCGGGCCCAGCCTCTACGTGAACCAAAGTTGTCTTGCCCAAGGTACCGTGGGATTCGATAATAGAAATGTGATGGATTAGGTTGTCGTCCTTTTCTAGGCTCACTACGTAAGATACGGGAAGGAAAAACAGCGCAAAAGAAGAAAAGTATCCAGAAACTGATGAAAACGTTCAATTTTGGGCTTCGAAAACAGGCGCAACCGAGCAGCCATGCTGTCCCCATTGTAGAGCTCTCGGAGAGCTTTCTAACGGTATGCTTTGCGCAGCGTAACTCCTTACAGATCAAAAGTTATGGGCATCGGAGCGACGGAGACCTGGTCCCAAGCACCACACCCTCGGTTTACGGGCCCAGCCTCTACGTGAAGCGAAGTTGTCTTGCCTAAGGTGCCGTGGTATTCAATAATAGAAATGTGATGGATTAGGTTGTCATCCTTTTCTAGGCTCACGCTGTGAGGCCTAACCTCGATTTGCGTGCAATACCTCGTTTCATGTGTCTTAACCTAGATTTGCGTGCCTTGACCTAGGTTTAAGAGTCGTGTTTCGTTTTGTGTGCCTTGCATTGAATTACGTACATTCATTTAGGGTTAAATGCATTTACTTAAAAAATATGCATTCGTCTCGTAGTTCGTGCCCTACCTCGTAGTGCGTGCCCTAAACCTAGGAAATCGTGCCCTCATGCTAATCAAGAAAGCATCTTACCCGAAGCACTAGATCATCAATTAATCCTACAAACTCCACTAACTAATATTAAAATGCTAAGTCAATGCACTAGAAGACGAAATTACACCAAAAGCTAGACATTCTTATTCTTTATTCTTTATTCTTTTGCATATTCCAAGCACTCAATTAAATAATGCTCAAACAAGACAAAAAATTCAGATTTGAACCCATCCTTGGCCGACCACTAGGAGCTTTTGTGCATGCAATTCAATTTCAAAATTTGTACCTAAACATTCTATGACAACTAATGACACAAATCAATAAAAAATGGCTCAAAAACCCTCCACAAAGCTCCACCATCTCGACACAAACTCCATGCCCATACTAGACAATTCAAAATGCTTCTTGAAGACACAAAAATCTGAAATTTACAAGCTCAAGGCCGACACAAGCATCAATGCCCATCAAGCTTTCATTTTCTTTCATTTTTTCTCATTTCCTCTCATTCTTCTCTCATTCTTCTCTCTCTCTCAGCCCTAGCTGAAAATATACTCTCCATAGCTAAGTTCTTCATCCTAAGGCTCTTCAAGACTTCCAAGCTACCAAGGAACTCGACCAACCAAAGCTAGAGTGCAAAAGACACACATGCAAGCTCTTTGAACCTTCATTTCGGCTTAGGTGAGTTGTTAGCTTCCATTTCATTTTCTTCTTGTTCTAACCACATGCACCTACTAAGAACATGGTAACTTAGCTAGGAAATTAGAGAAATCCCAAGTTGTCTCTCAGCTAAGCAAGGAGAAGAGTCATCATTGTGCTTCATCAAGAGTTTGTGCATCTTCTTTGTTGTCTTGCTAAGGTGAGGGCTAAAACTTCTTGAAAATCTTTCAAAAACCACATGCATGCCCTTAAATGTCTATCTTTACTTATGTACTTGTGATATATGTGTGTTCATGAGCTTTTATAAACATACATGGCAAGATATTTGGCTAGAATGTGATGATATATGAAATCGCGTATGGGACAGTCTTTTGTCTTGTTGGTGTGAGGTGATTTTGACCAGGTAAATGAGGTTTAAAATACATGAAAATTGGTAGGTGACTAGTTTTGCCAATTCTGAGAATTTTGCTCAGAAATAGCAAAAGTAATTTTGATTCGAATGTCCTCAAATTGGCAAAATATTAAAATGTGTCCAAATCTGGGAAGTCTAGAAAAATGAAGCAGGTTTTGGCAGATTCACTGACCTTGTAGAATGAACCAGTTTTGACTTAGTAAATGATATCCAAAATACATGAAATTTGGTTTGCACCCATATTTTTCAATTCTAGACATTTTTGTCAGAAATGGACTAAGGCTAAATCTGACCCTAAGGCCCTCAAAAATGACAAGAATTGAAATGTGTGCAAATCTGGACAATTTTGCGTAGTCTCACTGTTTTGGCTATAACTCTTGAACCCGAACTCCAAATGATGCGAGGTTTGTTTCTGGATTTAGTTCACTCCTTAAGATTTAATTTGAAATTTTGTTTACTAGAATTGGAGTTTGTTTTCTTGTCTTCATGATTGTGAGAAAACAGCAGATTGCAGTGAGGGTTTCACCTAGTGATATGCTTAGAAAAATTATTGTAGCTTCTATTGTTGTATTAAATGCTTGGGATTGTGGCATTTGGATGTTGTGTGGACTGTTTTGAATGCTTGAGGGTGTTTGAATTAATTAATGCTTGGCTTGAGCTTAATTACGAGATGACTTGGGGCTTAATCGTACGGGTAAGCACGAATTGAAACCCTAGTAACTAGGTAAACTCGCTAAGTGTTGATCCTATGGATATCGTGTTTAATTATGTGATTAGTAGGCTGCCCGTAGTTGCCCTTGCAGCCCTAAATATGATTTTGATGATTACATGTTGATAAGTGGGCATTTCTTGTACCTGGTCCCACGTAGATGTCGTTGCATGATGAATAAACTTATTATTTGATTACGTGAACTTCGAAATGAGTTATATGAGTTGATTTAAATGCGTTACATGGCTGCCCGTTTAATATTCATATAACTCCATGTGCTTTTCAAGTGAAATTGTCTGTCATATTGTGCCTCGCTTGTTTACTTGTCAATGTGCAATCTTATGACTGTTCGGAGGCAACCTACTTTGTTGACCTCCAAATGTGATATATTAAATGTCATAAATGTGCATTGCATACAAGGTTGCAACCTTTCATTCTGGCGTGGTAGCGTTCACGCACACCGGGTGGCATCGGGCTTGCCGGTGCAACCGTGACTACCATTGTCCAATTCCCTCTCTCGCTTGGGGGCTAGACTTCCTCGGAGAGTTGGGTCGTAGGATTTCGGGGTACAACTGGAGTACACCCATTTGGAGTGATAAGGGGATGAACTGAAGTCGACCGCAACAACTAATACTGGAATTGAACTGAGAGCAAAAGCTCACCGTATCCTTTTCACTATGTGTATAAGTACTCTCGCTTAGTTCCTAGAGGACCTCGGGGAGGAAAAACGGGTAATTGTGTTCCTTTACTTTTACATTACATTATGTACTTACTTGTGATATATTCATGCTTGCAAAAAGGATTTTTCATAAGTTGAACCGGAAAATTAGTTTCAAAACTTATTTCTTGTTCCCCCTCGCTGAGTTCATAAGGACTCACCCTCTTTTATCATCTCAGGTGAAGAAGACCAGGAACATGTACTCGAGGATAACGTGCCTAATGATGATTCCTTGGAATGATTGCTTGCCCTACGTGCCTTGCTTGACTATGGCCATTTTGTGAACAATATGTTGCTTGAAGACTATTTCATTTCTTATGATGCTTGTTATTGTATTGTAAATGACCCCCGTTGTAATTTGGGGTCTAATTTTGGCTTGTACTAATCATAACTAGATAGACACTACTATGGTCGTTTTGCTATCGTTATTGGCTAGTACCTATCATACGATTATGAAGTATCAGGTAAGGATTAAGTAAAATGATCCTATCCAACCTTAAGCAGGTACTCATTGTTAAGCTAAGATCAACAGGTACTTTGTAACGAGGATTAACAAACAAACGAGACATAGTATTATGCTAGGTTATTAATCAAACGAGACTTCGAGATAACTAGTAGGCGATTCAATTGATGGTAGATAGTAATCTTAGTTGGAAATTAAATTGAGATTGGAAATTTTGAGGCATTTAGAGAATTAGGTCAAACTAAATAGCCCAATTATAGCCGTTATGCTGCCTGTTTTCCGGGAAAATTGTGGAGTTTAGGCTAAAACGTTAAGTGTTAAACTTTCATGAATGATTAAGTACGAGATATGACTTGAATGTTTAGATCACACCCTAGTCTAACCTTTATAGACCGAGTTGGGGCATGATACCTTAGAGAAGAATGGTATCAGAGCTTAGATTGCTTAAGCCGGGTTTAACTCTCAGACCATGGGTAGAAGCCCTAAGGTTATTAGGATGACTTGTTTATGTGTTATTGTGTGACAATATCAATTGTGCCTTCTCTGTTTCTATGTGCTTATGTGATTAACATGACCTAATTGTTTCTAGAATTGTGTATCTATATAAAATTATATGTTGCATATCTTATGCATTAAATTCTTGTCTTGTCGTATTCCAATAAATTGTGCATCGTAATATGTGCCTATAGATGACTGGCCCTAGTACCCGCACTACTAATAGGAGCGGTGAGCCCCAAGAGATCGGAGATGCTTATCAAACTAATCCCGGCATGGCTATGTTTAATATGATGGCAAATGCCATAGATCGCGTGTCGCGAGTGATGGAACGTCAAGATACACGTGAAGCGAACAACAACAACAACAGGAATGATGGTAACCATGGAAGACATAGCAGAATGAGGGAGTTCCTTGACTTTCGCTCGTCCAAATTCCACGGGGAAGCTGATGATGAAAAAGCAGAGGCTTGGCTGTTTGAGATCGAGAGGATTTTCAGACCACTTGACTAAACTGATGAAGAAAAGGTGGAGTTTGCTGTGTTTCTGTTGAACGGGGATGCTGAGCATTGGTGGCACACTGTGGAGGCACTGTGGGAAACTGATCATACACCTTGCTTGTAGGGTAATTTCGTTAAGGCATTATTCAAGGATAAATATGTACCTGCAGTTTCCAGACAGAGGCGGATTGAGGAATTCATGCACCTGAACCAGGGTAACATGACGGTGGCCCAGTACGAGACTAGTTTTGACCGACTGTCCCGTTATGCTCAATACATGGTCAATACTCCTGAGGCGAATATGTGGAAATTTACGAATGGGTTGAGGCCAGAAATTCAGGACCAGTTGGCTTCACATGACTTCGATACCTATTCTGCTCTCCTTGCTACTGCTTCCCGAGTCGAGAAGAGGAAACTTGATAGAGCCGGTTCAAGCCAGTCGAACAAGAAACCATATCAGCCTCCAGGTCAACAAAGGAAATTCCAGAGCCAGAGTCGTAGTCAGGGCCAGAGCTAGAACAGACCAGCTAATAACCGTGGCCCGACTAAAGCATCATCAGCCTCTTCCACCCGCGGATCCACAGGTAGTTCACCTGCTACTCAGTCTATCAACTGTTCTTATTGTGACAAGAATGGGCATACCGAGGCCCAGTGCTGGAAGAAGTCTGGACGATGTGTACGGTGTGGCAGTGATCAGCATCAGATCAAGGATTGTCCTGAATGGCAAGGAGGACAAAATCAAGTTAAACCAGCTGGTAGAGGCAAGACTCCAGTTCTTAGAGTTCAGGCTCGAGCTTATGCTATAGAGTGTGAGGAGCTTCCAGAGGAGACCGCTGTTGTTGAAGGTACATTCTTGATACTGAATCAACCTATTAGGGTGCTAATTGATCCAGGTGCTACTCATTCATTTATTACTCCCTTATGTGTACAACGTGTGAAACTACGAGTTGTATGTTTGTCTTACGAAGTAGAAGTTGGTACTCCGATGGGTTCTAAACTTGTTACTAGCTCAGCTTGTAAAGCATGTAAAATCCAAATTAAAGGTAGGGAATTCTCAGCCAATCGTATTGTATTACCTTTTTGAGACTATGAAGTCATCTTAGGGATGGACTGGTTGGCAAAGCATTATTCCTAACTAGATTGCCGGACGAAGATTGTAACATTCCAGATTCCTGGCCAACCAATACTGGAGGTTATGGGTCGAAGAGACTTCACCGGGAGTTCCATCATTTCATCTACGAAAGCAGTGAAGTCCTTGAGGAAAGGGTGTAGTGGATACTTAGCTTACCTCGTCAACAAGCCGTCGGACAAAGCTAAGTTGGAGGAGATGCCAGTGATTAAAGATTATGCGGATGTGTTTCGAGAAGAATTGCCCGGTTTACCCCCAAATCGGGAGATCGAGTTCATTATAGAATTACTGCCTGGCACCCAGCCGATATCTAAAGCTCCCTATCGTATGGCGCCGGTCGAGCTACGAGAATTGAAGGACCAATTGCAAGGATTGTTGAAGAAGGGGTTCTACGTTCAACCAAGTTCTTCTCCGTGGGGTACGCAAGTCTTATTTGTAAAGAAGAAAGACGGAACGTTGAGGCTATGCATCGATTACCGATGATTGAACCAAGTGACCGTCAAGAATAAATACCCACTTCCACTAATCGACGAGTTGTTTGATCAACTTCAAGGAGCCAAAGTGTATTCGAAGCTCGACTTGAGGCAAAGGTACTATCAGTTGCGGATCAAAAAGGAGGATGTGCCTAAAACGGCTTTTAGGACGAGATATGGGCATTATGAATTTGCGGTGATGCCATTTGGGCTAACTAATGCCCCTGCAGCTTTTATGGACTTGATGCACAGGGTGTTTCAACCTTACTTGGACCAATTTGTGGTGATCTTTGTCACACCCCAACTCGACCCCTCTTACAATCAGTCAGGACGCAACGGAATTTCGGCAGCATAACGACAGTAACATGAACATCAGGGCTCTAAACCAACCCTTAATAACAACATACATCAAACTCCACAAATCACCAACCAACTCCACAATCAAATTAACAACATACAACGCAACCATTTCATACATTAAACATTCTTTCATCAACTCATTCATAGTTATGCGCCTCCGTTCCAACATAATACATTTACTATATAACATACACTTCCAAAATAGATTATAGCCTACCTAGCAACCTAATCATAGACAAAATAAAGACTACTAAGATTGCATCAACTAATTCGTTATCTTTTCAACATCTTTTACATAATGAACTACAAAGCATATAAAAGTCTACTAAGTTAATATACAAGATAGTAAAACAATACAACACCAAGGATAAGACTCTAGAACATAGGACTCATCCACGTAAGGCACGTTTTCCACATTCTCCTCTTCAGGAGGCACGTACCCGTAATCCTGTAAAAGTACACCTGTATGCATGCAATAATAGAGAGTGAGCTTATATAAATAAGCCCAGTGAGGATCCGATAGATCTCGAGCAAGGTCTACTAAACTCCTTGGAATAATCATTTGAGTCAGTAAACACACCATAACATAAATAATACTATCATCACATAACTATATGACCATTCAATAAAGGATACTCTCTCTAGTTGGTGTAGCTCCAAATGCCATCACGATCTTAACCATTCTTCTTATAACTCCCCATTACTCACGCACCCAGGGTACCCTCAATAACCTCTCCCTCCATGACACCTCCGTCATGTGAGCTGGAGGCAGTCTCTGATAGTCATGCCGTTATCAACCCGACAGCCCGATGCTGCCCGAGAGGTGGCACACACATACCATAGACTCAGCAATAAATATAAACATCAATCATCAATATTCCGAGAGATCAGCAACGAAAGTGCCCGATTCCCGTACTCAATAATCATTCAATATTCTGAGAGATCAGCAACGAAAGTGCCCAATTCCCATACTCAATAATCAATCAATAATCATCAATCATCATATTATCATCATCAATAATCATATCAATAATCAATTTAACAACAATTAACTAAGTTAGATGACAAAGTAGGCCATCCAACCGGACATAGATTAAACACACAATCAAACCCTAGTTTACCCATCAACAACTCACAATTCAATCACTCAAACCACACCCGATCAACTAAGGCTCAATTCAATAATTTAAAGAAAGATAACCTAAACTTCAAATAATCATATCTTACATTCTACTAATCCAAACAACCCCAAATCAGTTTCAAACACTCACCCATTCAACCAACTACATTAGCCTTCTCGGAAATCCACCATAACACCTCCAAATCATGCTCGATAACCCTAAACCCTAGGATATCTTGGCTGGATTTTCCGGACTTTCCCACGAGCAATGTAATCGAAAATTCGGCATTACAACAGTGCTAACACGTAATTATCAAGTATGTAGAAATCGACGGCAATCGATTTCGATCAAAACAACTCAATTAATTCAATATTGAACAATTTAATCAAAATTTAATACCCGAAAAATAAAAATTATGCAACATCCAACAGAAACTCGTAGTATTACCACTAAACGATCCCTAGCATGCAAGGAGCAATAATCTAACATCAGATTACAATTCTAACGGTTCAAATTTCATTTATACGCAAAAACATAAAAATGACATTTTGAGATCTAGAATTTTTCTCTCACCTTTGATGTGTTTTGATGCAAGAAATGTGTAGAATGGATGCCAAACAATCAATTTCAAGCTTTGAATCACTCAATTCGGCTTTGAAACGCAAAATCTGTGAGAAAAATGCTTTGAAAATGCCTTTATCTTTCTCCTCCAAGGAGCCACGGTTTTGTGTGTGTTTTTGGTGGTGTTTTGCTTTGTTTTTAATGTGTGTTGATCATATATTAAGCAAATGTCAAATAAATAAAAGAAAGTCAAAGTGGAAACTAATTATTTTTAGTGTTTTCTTGACTTTAAATGCATTTTATTGATCACCAAAGTTCAAAACAATTATTCAACACCCAAGATAGCTCAAGTAAATTATTTTTAGGTGACAAGAAGGTTTACAATCAAACAATTTCACCAAGTCGGCTTAAAACTCGATTTTCACAAAAATTGGTATAAAAACCCTCATAAATTCTTAAGCCGATTTTAAAACCATTTTAATCAAACACAGGTCTATTAAAGTCCGTGGACTAGGTCTAGAAGGGTTAAAAAGACCAGTTTCAAAATTTTAGCGGACGTGTTTCGAAAACACTATTCACTAAAAATCGACGATAAAATTTCTGATCCCGTTTTTGATAAAAATTTCATGAATGCACATTTAGCACGTATTAGGAGTATTGACATCAAAATTATAACATTCTAGGTCATATAGCACATAAACAGGTCAAATGCACGTAAAACGAGATAAAACACGTAAATCGAGTTAAAGCAAAAAAGTGGGGTTTCACATTCTCCCCTCCTTAAAACAATTGTGTCTGCGCAATTCTCGAACTAACAGACAATTAAATCCTCAATCGTTACACTTAATAATACTTCTCTTAGTTCTCATTTATCTCTTAGGATGACAACTAACCAAAGACCTCAAAAGAACAAACTCTGTTGACTGCAAGTTGATGATCATAGTTTCAAGACAATCTTCAATTCATAATTCTCTCATACCTAATATCATATTGTATATGAAAGAAATCGCAACTCCAAAGTCTTAGCATGACACCACTAATTATCAATCATCCCCTACTACACAAAAGAGCTCTATGAACACCCCGAGGGTTTAAAAACTCATTCACGATAACATGAATGATTATTGATCAAGGAAATATCTCAAAAGTGACATTTGTCAGAATATGGCTCTTATGAAATTTACAAGGAAATACGAATATGGAAAGTCATATTCGAGCCAATAATCAAGTGAACAAGAGCTCAAACAGGTTAGAGAATCAAGAGCCTAATAGTTTAATAAGGAAGCATGATAACTAAGATAAGAAATGTCTCAGCACCTATCAGTTAAATAAGTACGAACAAAGGATGATGACGAGTCAAAACAGTGCTGAGTATGTTGAACAAAAATTCCTGAACAAGTAGATATTTCAATTCTCGATAATTGTTCAAGGAACCAACAAGTAAGTTGTACTTGAGGTGAAATGAAATTAAGAGATAAGAGATGATTAATTCAATAGAAAATATGAGTGTCAAGATAATGAGTATCTCAGCACGCAATAACCAAAGAAGTATAAATAAGAAAGAACAATGCTGAGTATATTAAATGAGCAATTACAAACAAAGTAATGGCAAGGATTTAATAATAAAACAATAGGATTAACAAGGATCAACAAGAATGACAATGATGTACTTAGGTAAAGAGTACATCAAACAAGTGAAATTGAATAAGTAAAATGGTATAACAAAGGTGAAATTACTTCCAAATGAATAGTAATAGAATGAAATGAAATATTGAAACCAATGGTTGGAGATATAGAATGAAATATAGAAGTCTCAAACCTTAACTCCAATAAGTGACATTGCTATAAGAAGCAAATATGAATGTTAAGAATAGAAACAATGTCAAATGAGTATAGGATCCATTAATCCAATAAGCAAACTTTCAAGAAACAATTGATAGGCTAGAAAAGTGTAACCCTCTCTCAAATAAGTGAGAATAGAGTAGAAAAGAATAATAAGACCGATAGAATTATGAAGCACAAGAAGGGTGTCCCACCTACACACTTAAACACCAACAAGTCAAATCCTACAATCTATCTTCCTCCAAAACAAGACACTAAGGGGATCTAGAGAACCTAAGAAGTCATAACAATCACCAAACAAGATAAATCACTCCAAAATTTTACATTCCGTACCAGACCAATCACTAAACAAGATAAATCACCGATTACCCAACATGATTCACTAATGAAGACTCCAAAATCTGATAACACAATACAGATTCATATTAACCCATTATAACACAAGCGAATCCTCAATCAACAATTTAGAAAGTCATACCACCTAGAACTCTAAAGCTCGATATAGGCAAGTAAATATTCAGTCACCAAAATGGATTCTTATTTCCTCAAATAATTCTATCTCCCAACCACTACATCTTCAAATAAAGTAACTTTAGTCAGTAATTACTCCAATTATCTCCAAGGTTTAAAGATCAAAACTCCAAAATATCCATTAATAATAATATAGCAATCCCAAATAGTAGACATATTCACATGTTATACCACAGTTCATTCCATTCACAAATATACATCACTAATTCCTCAAATAAATTCATTCTAAAATAACCTCAAGGAAGTATAGTCTGAGTTGAGACTCCAAAAGTGTCTAATCACAACCTCACAAAAACTTCAACTTATGATTCATCTCCAAGTAATAATAAGTTAAACATGGCAACAAAAGTAATTATAATCATCAAGATACATTGCTATTTTCCTCGAACAACTTCATTCTCACTAAAGGAACATCAAGATCAATCCACTAAGCCGAAACTAAAATCCATAAACATAACAATTAAAATCTAACTGATAAACTTCTAGAATAATAATAATTCAAAATCATGGCCTACCTTTATTTCCGAAAACTCTTGAAGTCATCCTTACTTCACCTAAAAGAGTCACCCACAGTTATAGAATATATACAATTACATCACATGAAAATAGGTACACCGTAATGCATGATTATTATATAATATAACATTATCACATAACACACAATTCAGCATATAAGAAGCCAACATCACATAAACAGGTTATATCAGAGAAGTAAGTTATAAACAATTAAAGTCACATAAGCAACAAACTTCACATAAGACAAGTTGATCACGTAACTCACATAGGTCACTTAAAGTACATTGAGCACCTAAAGCACGTTGTTTCACATAAGCTAGTTATAAACAATTAAAAGCACATAAACAACTAACTTCACACAAGGAAAAAAAACACATAAAAAACAAATATCACATAAAACACAATTTTCACATAATGCACATTAATCACATAATGCACAGTAATTACAACACATTGAGTATGTATAGCATGTTATCACATAAAACATATTGACCACATTAGTTCACTTAACACACAAGGCATATTGGTCACACAGAAAGTTAGACACATAAGTAAATTAATCACATAAACATATTAACATATGTTTCACTTTTCTTTCACTTAATACATACTTGCATGCTTAGACCACTACCCACATTTCGAGGATTCCCCGGCTGACAGCTAACATGCGCTCTGATACCACTTAAATGTCATGCCCCAACTCGACCCCTCTTACAATCAGTCAGGACGCAACGGAATTTCGGCAGCATAACGACAGTAACATGAACATCAGGGCTCTAAACCAACCCTTAATAACAACATACATCAAACTCCACAAATCACCAACCAACTCCACAATCAAATTAACAACATACAACGCAACCATTTCATACATTAAACATTCTTTCATCAACTCATTCATAGTTATGCGCCTCCGTTCCAACATAATACATTTACTATATAACATACACTTCCAAAATAGATTATAGCCTACCTAGCAACCTAATCATAGACAAAATAAAGACTACTAAGATTGCATCAACTAATTCGTTATCTTTTCAACATCTTTTACATAATGAACTACAAAGCATATAAAAGTCTACTAAGTTAATATACAAGATAGTAAAACAATACAACACCAAGGATAAGACTCTAGAACATAGGACTCATCCACGTAAGGCACGTTTTCCACATTCTCCTCTTTAGGAGGCACGTACCCGTAATCCTGTAAAAGTACACCTGTATGCATGCAATAATAGAGAGTGAGCTTATATAAATAAGCCCAGTGAGGATCCGATAGATCTCGAGCAAGGTCTACTAAACTCCTTGGAATAATCCTTTGAGTCAGTAAACACACAATAACATAAATAATACTATCATCACATAACTATATGACCATTCAATAAAGGATACTCTCTTTAGTTGGTGTAGCTCCAAACGCCATCACGATCTCAACCATTCTTCTTATAACTCCCCATTACTCACGCACCCAGGGTACCCTCAATAACCTCTCCCTCCATGACACCTCCGTCATGCGAGCTGGAGGTTGTCTCTGATAGTCATGCCGTTATCAACCCGACGGCCCGATGCTGCCCGAGAGGTGGCACACACATACCATAGACTCAGCAATAAATGTAAACATCAATCATCAATATTCCGAGAGATCAGCAACGAAAGTGCCCGATTCCCGTTCTCAATAATCATTCAATAATTTGAGAGATCAGCAACGAAAGTGCCCGATTCCCATACTCAATAATCAATCAATAATCATCAATCATCATATTATCATCATCAATAATCATATCAATAATCAATTTAACAACAATTAACTAAGTTAGATGACAAAGTAGGCCATCCAACCGGACATGCATTAAACACACAATCAAACCCTAGTTTACCCATCAACAACTCACAATTCAATCACTCAAACCACACCCGATCAACTAAGGCTCAATTCAATAATTTAAAGAAAGATAACCTAAACTTCAAATAATCATATCTTACATTCTACTAATCCAAACAACCCCAAATCAGTTTCAAACACTCACCCATTCAACCAACTACATTAACCCTCTCGGAAATCCACCATAACACCTCCAAATCATGCCCGATAACCCTAAAACCCTAGGATATCTTGGCTGGATTTTCCGGACTTTCCCACGAGCAATGTAATCGAAAATTCGGCATTACAACAGCGCTAACACGTAATTATCAAGTATTTAGAAATCGACGGCAATTGATTTCGATCATCACAACTCAATTAATTCAACATTGAACAATTTAATCAAAATTTAATACCCGAAAAATAAAAATTATGCTACATCAGACAGAAACTCGTAGTATTACCACTAAACGATCCCTAGCATGCACGGAGCAATAATCTAACATCATATTATAATTCTAACGGTTCAAATTTCATTTATACGCAAAAACATAAAAATGACATTTTGAGATCTAGAATTTTTCTCTCACCTTTGATGTGTTTTGATAGAAGAAATGTGTAGAATGGATGCCAAACAATCAATTTCAAGCTTTGAATCACTCAATTCGGCTTTGAAACGCAAAATCTGTGAGAAAAATGCTTTGAAAATGCCTTTATCTTTCTCCTCCAAGGAGCCACGGTTTTGTGTGTGTTTTTGGTGGTGTTTTGCTTTGTTTTTAATGTGTGTTGATCATATACTAAGCAAAGGTCAAATAAATAAAAGAAAGTCAAAGTGGAAACTAATTATTTTTAGTGTTTTCTTGACTTTAAATGCATTTTATTGATCACCAAAGTTCAAAACAATTATTCAACACCCAAGATAGCTCAAGTAAATTATTTTTAGGTGACAAAAAGTTTTACAATCAAACAATTTCACCCTAGTCGGCTTAAAACTCGATTTTCGCAAAAATCGGTGTAAAAACCCTAATAAATTCTTAAGCCGATTTTAAAACCATTTTAATCAAACACAGTTCTATTAAAGTCCGTGGACTAGGTCTAGAAGGGTTAAAAAGACCAGTTTCAAAATTTTAGCGGACGTGTTTCGAAAACACTATTCACTAAAAATCGACGATAAAATTTCTGATCCCATTTTTTATAAAAATTTCATGAATGCACATTTAGCACGTATTAGGAGTATTGACATCAAAATTATAACATTCTAGGTCATATAGCACATAAACAGGTCAAATGCACGCAAAATGGGATAAAACACGTAAATCGAGTTAAAGCAAAAAAATGGGATTTCATAATCTTTATTGATGATATTTTGGTATACTCGAAATCCGAGGCTGGGCATGAACAACATCTGCGATTAGTATTGCAGAAACTTCGAGAGCATCAATTGTATGCAAAGTTTAGCAAGTGCGAGTTTTGGTTGCAGCAGATTGCATTTTTGGGGCATATCATATCCCAAGAGGGAATAGCAGTGGATCCAGCAAAGATAGAAGCGGTGATGTCTTGGAAGAAGCCGGAAAATGTTACGGAAGTTAGGAGTTTTCTTGGTCTAGCTAGCTATTATCGAAGGTTCGTGAAGGATTTCTCAAAGATCGCAGGACCTCTTACAAATCTCACTCAAAAGAAAACAAAGTTCGTGTGGGATGACAAGTGTGAGAACAGCTTCCAAGAATTGAAGAAAAGATTGACTACTACACCTGTTCTTGCATTACTTGAAGGAAGTCAAGGTTTTGTAATCTATAGCGATGCTTCGAAGGAAGGACTGGGTTATGTGTTGATGCAAAATGGTAGAGTGATTGCATATGCTTCTAGGAAACCGAAGCCGTATGAATTGAACTACCCGACGCATAATTTGGAGTTAGCGGCTATTGTGTTTGCACTCAAGAAATGGAGGCACTATTTGCAGGGTAACAAGTTCGAGGTGTTTACTGATCACAAGAGCTTGAAATACTTGTTCTCACAAAAAGAGTTGAACATGAGGCAAAGACAGTGGATGGAGATTTTGGATGATTATAACTGCACAATCAATTATGTGCCCAGTAAAGCGAATGTAGTTGCAGATGCCTTAAGTCAGAAAGCGAGCATGGCAAAACTGGAAGTCAAGGTGCAGGAGTTGTTGGAGGAAGCATTTTTGTGGAAACCACAATTGACACAAAAAGGGTTGCTATTTGCCACTACACTAGTTCAATAGACCTTGTTGTTTGAATTACGAGAGGCTCAACAGAAGGACCAACATTTTCAGAAGATTAAAGAAAGCAACACAGATTTCAAGTTTCATAATGATGGTATTTGGAGGTTTAGGAATCGGATTTGTGTTCCTAATGAGCCAGAGCTGAAAAAGAAGATTCTTGAAGAAGCCCATAATTCAAGATACACTATTCACCCCAGCGGAACAAAGATGTACCAGGATTTGAAGCAATTTTATTGGTGGAATAATATGAAGAGAGAGATCGCGGAGTTTGTGGCACGGTATTTGACTTGCCAGAGAGTCAAAGCAGAACATCAACGACCAGCAGGTTTACTTCAGCCGTTGGAGATCCCTCAATGGAAATGCGAACATATAACTATGGACTTTGTTATGGACCTACCCAAGTCACAAAAGGGTCATGACGCTGTTTGGGTCATAGTGGATAGATTGACTAAGTCAGCGCACTTCTTACCGATGAACAATGAGGATAGCCCTGAGAAATTGGGAGATATGTATGTGGTGGAGATTGTAAGATTACACGGGATGCCTGTGAGTATTGTATCGAATAGGGATCCTCGTTTTACTTCCAATTTTGGAAGAGATTGCAAGAAGCTTTGGGAATGAAGTTGAGTTTCAGCACGACTTATCACCCTCAGACTGATGGACAATCTGAGAGAACTATTCAGATTCTGGAGGATATGCTGAGGGCGTGTGTTTTAGACTTTGGGAAAGGTTGGGAGAAATATCTGTCTTTAGCGGAGTTCGCTTATAATAACAGTTATCAGGCCACTATCGGGATGGCCCCATTTGAGGTGTTGTATGGACGTAAGTGTCGATCCCCAATTTACTGGGATGAAATAGGTGAGACAAAGACTTTTGACCCGACCCTTCTACCTGAACTTGTGAAGACTGTTGATAATATCCACCTCATCCGGAAAAGGATGCTTACTGCCCAAAGCAGGCAGAAAAGTTATGCAGACCGACAGAGACGGAGCCTAGAGTTTGAGGTCGGCGACAAGGTTTTCTTGAAGATATCGCCTCGGAGAGGACTGATTAAACATGGCAAGGGAGGAAAGTTGAGCCCGAGGTTTGTAGGACCATTCGAGATAATTGAGAAGGTTGGCAAGTTGGCGTATCGCCTGGCACTACCCCAAAACCTCTCCAATATTCACGACGTCTTTCATGTTTCAATGCTGCGGAAGTATCACCCTGATCCATCGCATATCTTGGAGCCAGAACCGTTGCAGCTTCGGGAGAACTTGTCTTATGAGGAGAAGCCCATTCGGATCCTAGACCAACAAGATCGGGAGTTGCGCAGCAAATCTATACCGATGGTGAAAGTGTTGTGGGATCATCATGGAGTTGAAGAAGCAACGTGGGAAAGGCGAGACCAGATGGAGCAATAGTATCCAGCATTATTTCAAAGGTAATATTGAATTTCGGGACGAAATTCTTTTAAGGAGGGGAGGATGTGAGGCCCGACCTCGATTTGCGTGCGATACCTCGTTTCGTGTGCCCTAACCTAGATTTGCGTGCCTTGACCTAGGTTTAAGAGTCGTGTTTCATTTTGTGTGCCTTGCATTGAATTACGTACATTCATTTAGGGTTGCGTGCATTTACTTGAAAAATGTGCATTCGTCTCGTAGTTCGAGCCCTACCTCGTAGTATGTGCCCTAAACCTAATAAAGCATGCCCTCACGCTAATCAAGAAAGCATCTTACATGAAGCACTAGATCATCAATTAATCCTACAAACTCTACTAACTAATATTAAAATGCTAAGTCAATGCACTAGAAGACGAAATTGCACCAAAAGCTAGACATTCTTATTCTTTATTCTTTATTCTTTTGCATATTCCAAGCACTCAATTAAATAATGCTCAAACAAGACAAAAAATTCAGATTTGAACACATCCTTGGCCAACCACTAGGAGCTTTTGTGCATGCAATTCAATTTCAAAATTTGTACCCAAACATTCTATGACAACTAATGACACAAAGCAATAAAAAAAAGGCTCAAAAACCCTCCCCAAAGCTCCACCATCTCGACACAAACTCCATGCCCATACCACTCAATTCAAACTTCTTATTGAAGCAACAAAAATCTGAAATTTACAAGCTCAAGGCCGACACAAGCATCAATGCCCATCAAGCTTTCATTTTCTTTCATTTTCTCTCATTTCTTCTCATTCTTCTCTCATTCTTCTCTCTCTCTTGGCCCTAGCTGAAAATATACTCTCCATAGCTAAGTTCTTCATCCTAAGGCTCTTCAAGACTTCCAAGCTACCAAGGAACTCGACCAAGCAAAGCTAGAGTACAAAAGACACACATGCAAGCTCTTTGAACCTTCATTTCGGCTTAGGTGATTGTTAGCTTCCATTTCGTTTTCTTCTTGTTCTAACCACATGCACCTACTAAGAACATGGTAACTTAGCTAGGAAATTAGAGAAATCCCAAGTTGTCTCTCGGCTAAGCAAGGAGAAGAGTCATCATTGTGCTTCATCAAGAGTTTGTGCATCTTCTTTGTTGTCTTGCTAAGGTGAGGGCTAAAACTTCTTGAAAATCTTTCAAAAACCACATGCATGCCCTTAAATGTCTATCTTTACTTCTGTACTTGTGATATATGTGTGTTCATGAGCTTTTATAAACATGCATGGCAAGATATTTGGCTAGAATGTGATGATAGATGAAATCGCGTATGGGACAGTCTTCTGTCTTGTTGGTGCGAGGTGATTTTGACTAGGTAAATGAGGTTGAAAATGCGTTCAAATTGGTAGGTAACTAGTAGTTCCAGTTCTGAGCATTTTTCGCAGAAATAGGCCAAAGCTAATTTTGACTCTAAAATGGCAAAATATTAAAATGTGTCCAAATCTGGAAAGTTTGGAAAAATGAAGCAGGTTTTGGCAGATTCACTGACCTTGTAGAACGAACCAGTTTTGACTTAGTAAATGATATCCAAAATGCATGAAATTTGGTGTGCAGCCATATTTTTCAGTTCTGGACATGTTTGTCAAAAATGGACTAAGGCTAAATCTGACCCTAAGGCCCTAAAAAATGACAAGTATTGAAATGTGTGCAGATCTGGACAGTTTTGCGTAGTCTCACTGTTTTGGCTATAACTCTTGAACCTGAACTCCAAATGATGCGAGGTTTGTTTCTGGATTTAGTTCACTCCTTAAGCTTTAATTTGAAATTTTGTTTACTGGAATTGGAGTTTTTTTTCTGGTCTTAATGATTGTGAGAAAACAGCCCATTGCAGTGAGAGTTTCACCTAGTGATATGCTTAGAAAAATTATTGTAGCTTCTCTTGTTGTGTTAAATGCTTGGGATTGTGGCATTTGGATGTTGTGTGTACTGTTTTGAATGCTTGAGGGTGTTTGAATTAATCAATGCATGACTCGAGCTTAATTACGAGATGACTAGGGGCTTAATCGCACGGGTAAGCACGAATTGAAACCCTAGTAACTAGGTAAACTCGCTAAGTGTTGATCCTATGGATATCGTGTTTAATTATGTGATTAGTAGGCTGCCCGTAGTTGCCCTTGTAGCCCTAAATATGATTTCAATGATTACATGTTGATAAGTGGGCCTTTCTTGCACCCGGTCCCACGTAGATGTCGTTGCATGATGAATAATCTTATTATTTGATTACGTGAACTTCGAAATGAGTTATATGACTTGATTTACATGCGTTACATGGCTGCCCGTTTAATACTCATATAACTCCATGTGCTTTATAAGTGAAATTTCCTGTCATATCATGCCTCGCTTGTTCACTTGTCAATGTGCAATCTTATGACTGTTCGGAGGCAACCTACTTAGTTGACCTCCAAATGTGATATATTAAATTTCATAAATGTGCATTTCATACAAGGTTGCAACCTTTCATTCTAGCGTGGTAGCGTTCATGCACACCGGGTGGTATCGGGCTTGCCGGTGCAACCGTGACTACCATTGTCCAATTCCCTCTCTCGCTTGGGGGCTAGACTTCCTTGAAGAGTTGGGTCGTAGGATTTTAGGGTACATCCGGAGTACACCCATTTGGCGTGATAAGGGGATGAACTGAAGCCGGCCGCAACAACTGATACTGGAATTGAACTGAGAATAAAAGCTCACCGTATCATTTTCACTATGTGTATAAGTACTCTCGCTTGGTTCCTAGAGGACCTCGGGGAGGAAAGACGGGTAATTGTGTTCATTTACTTTTACATTACGTTATGTACTTACTTGTGATATATTCATGCTTGCAAAAAGGATTTTTCATAAGTTGAACCGGAAAATGAGTTTCAAAACTTATTTCTCGTTCCCCATTGCTAAGTTCATAAGGACCCACCCTCTTTTATCATCTCAGGTGAAGAAGACCAGGTACAGGTACCCGAGGACAACGTGCCTAATGATGATTCCTTGGAATGATTGCTTGCCCTACGTGCCTTGCTTGACTATGGCCATTTTGTGAACAATATGTTGCTTGAAGACTATTTCATTTCTTATGATGCTTGTTATTGTATTGTAAATGACCCCCGTTGTAATTTGGGGTCTAATTTTGGCTTGTACTGATCATAACTAGATAGACACTACTATGGTCGTTTTGCTATCGTTATTGGCTAGTACCTATCATAAGATTATCCAACCTATCCAACCATAAGCAGGTATTCATTGTTAAGTAAAATGAACCTATCCAACCTTAAGCAGGTACTCATTGTTAAGCTAAGATCAACAGGTACTTTGTAACGAGGATTAACAAACAAACGAGACATAGTATCATGCTAGGTTATTAATCAAACGAGACTTCGAGATAACTAGTAGGTAATTCGATTGATGGTAGATAGTAATCTTAGTTGGAAATGAAATTGAGATTGGAAATTTTGA
Organism: Ehretia macrophylla; assembly: GCA_037974665.1. Lineage (NCBI taxonomy): Eukaryota > Viridiplantae > Streptophyta > Magnoliopsida > Boraginales > Ehretiaceae > Ehretia > Ehretia macrophylla. The sequence continues at coordinate 23,320,341 of CM075771.1, forward strand.
GGAGTTTAGAGAATTAGGTCAAACTAAAGAGCCCAATTATAGCCGTTATGCTGCCGGTTTTTTAGAAAAATTGTGGAGTTTAGGCTAAAACGTTAAGTGTTAAACTTTTATGAACGATTAAGCCGAGATATGACTTGAATGTTTAGATCACACCCTAGTCTAACCTTTATAGGCCGGGTTGGGGCGTGACACACGCCGTACGATCCGGGAAGAAAAAATAGCGCAAAAGAAGAAAAGTATCCCAAAATTGATGAAAATGTTCGATTTTGGGCTCCAAAAATGGGTGCAGCCGAGCAGGCTTGCTACCACCGTCGTAGCGTACTCGGAGAGCTTTCCAACGGTAAACTTTGTGCCGTATAACTCCTTACGGATCAAAAGGTATAGGCAACGGAGTGACAGAGACCTGGTCCCAAGCCCTACGCCCTCTGTTTGCGGGCCCAGCCTCTACGTGAAGCGAAGTTGTCTTGCCCAATGTGCAACAATAGAAATGTGATGGATTAGGTTGTCATCCTTTTCTAGGCTCACAACGTAAGATCCGGGAAGGAAAAACAGCACAAAAGATGAAAAATATCCCAAAATTGATGAAAATGTTCAATTTTGGGCTCTGAAAACAGGCGCAACCGAGCAGGCTTGCTGCCATCGTCATAGAGCTCTCGGAGAGCTTTCCAACGGTATGCTGTGCACCGCGTAACTCCTTACGGACCAAAAGTAATGGGCATCGGAGCGACGGAGACTTGGTCCCAAGCACCACGCCCTCGGTTTCCCACCATCTACGTGAAGCGAAGTTGTCTTGCCCAAGGTGCCGTGGGATTCGATAATAGAAATGTGATGGATTAGGTTGTCGTCCTTTTTGCGGCTCACGACGTACGATCCAGGACAAAAAAATAGTGCAAAAGAAGAAAAGTATCCAAAAACTGATGAAACTGTTCGATTTTGGGCTCTGAAACTAGGCGCAGCCGAGCGGGTTTACCGCCCATGTCGTATAGCTCTCGGAGAGCTTTCCAACAGTATGCTGTGCGCCACGAAACTCCTTGCGGATCAAAAGTTATGGACACCAGAGCGACGGAGACTTGGTCCTAAGCCCCACGCCCTTGGTTTGCCGGCCCAGCCTCTACGTGAAACGAAGTTGTCTTGCCCATGGTGCCATGGGATTCGATAATATAAATGTGATGGATTAGGTTGTCGTCCTTTTCTAGGCCCACGACGTAAGATCTGGGAAGGAAAAACAACGCAAAAGAAGAAAAATATCCCAAAACTGATGAAAACGTTCGATTTTGTACTCTGAAAATAGGCTCAACCGAGCAGGCATGTTGCCCTCATCGTAGAGCTCTTGGAGAGCTTTCCAATAGTATGTTGTGCGCTGTGTAAAATCTTACGGATCAAAAGTTATGGGCACCAGAGCGATGGAGACCTGGTCCCATGCCCCACGCCCTCGGTTTGCTGGCCCACCCTCTATGTGAAGCGAAGTTGTCTTGCCCAAGGTACCTTGGTATTCGATAATAGAAATGTGATGGATTAGGTTGTCGTCCTTTTCTAGGCTCACGACGTACGATCCGGGAAGGAAAAACAGCGCAAAAGAAGAAAAGTGTCCCAAAATTGATAAAAACGTTCGATTTTGGGCTCCAAAAACTGGTGCAGCCGAGAAGGCTTGCTTCCACCGTCGTAGAGCTCTCGGAGAGCTTTCCAAATGTATACTTTGCGCCGCGTAACTCCTTACGGATCAAGAGATATGGGCAGCGGAGCGACAGAGACCTAGTGCCAAGCCCCACGCCCTCGATTTGCGGGCCCAACCTCTACGTGAACTGAAGTTGTCTTGCCCAAGGAGCCGTGGGATTCGATAATATAAATGTGATGGATCAGGTTGTCATTCTTTTCTAGGCTCACGAGGTAAGATCCGGGAAGGAAAAACAGCGCAAAAGAAGAAAAGTATCCCGAAACTGATAAAAACGTTCAATTTTGGGATCCAAAAATAGGCGCAACCGAGCAGTCTTACTACCACCGTCGTAGAGCTCTTGGAGAGCTTTCCAACGGTATACTGTGTACCGCGTAACTCCTTACGGACCAAAAGTTATAGGCACCAGAGCGACGGAGACCTAGTCCCAAGCACCACGCCCTCGGTTTACTGGCCCAGCCTCTACGTGAAGCGAAGTTGTCTTGCCCAAGGTGCCATGGGATTCGATAATAGAAATGTGATGGATTAGGTTGTCGTCCTTTTCCAGGCTCATGATGTACGATTCGGGAAGTAAAAACAGCTCAAAAGAAGAAAAATGTCACAAAACTGATAAAAACGTTCGATTTTGGGCTCCGAAAACTAGTGCAGCCTAGCTGGCATGCTACCCCCGTCGTAGAGCTCTCGGAGAGCTTTCCAATAGTATGTTGTGCGCCGCTTATCTCCTTACGGATCAAAAGTTATAGGCAGCGGAGTGACAGATACCTGGTCCTATGCCCCACGCCCTCAGTTTGCTGGCCCACCCTCTATGTGAAGCGAAGTTGTCTTGCCCAAGGTGTCGTGGGATTCGATAATAGAAATGTGATGGATTAGGTTGTCGTCCTTTTAGCGGCTCACGACGTACAATTCGGGACGAAAAAACAACGTAAAAGAAGAAAAGTGTCCCAAAACTGATGAAAATGTTTGATTATGGGCTCCGAAAATAGGAGCAGCCAAGCAGGCTTGTTGCCCCTATCGTAGAGCTCTCGGAGAGCTTTCCAACAGTATGTTGTGCGCCACATAAATCCTTACGGATCAAAAGTTATGGGCACCGGAGCGACGGAGACCTGGTCCCAAGCCCCACGCCCTTGGTTTACGCGCCCACCCTCTACATGAAGCAAAGCTGTCTTGCCCAAGGTGTCGTGGGATTCGATAACAAAAATGTGATGGATTAGGTTGTCGTCCTTTTTTACGGCACACGACATACGATCCGAGACGAAAAAATAGCGCAAAAAAAGAAAAGTGACCTAAAACTGATGAAAATGTTATATTTTGGGCTCTGAAAATAGGCGCAGCATAGCAAGCTTGCTGCCCCCGTCGTAGTGCTCTCAGAGAGCTTTCCAACAATATGTTGTGCGCCGCGTAACTCCTTACGGATCAAAAGTTATGCACACCGGAGCGACGGAGATCTGGTGCCAAGCCCCACGCCCTTGGTTTATGGGCCCAGCCTCTACATGAAGCGAAGTTGTCTTGTCCAAGGTACTGTGGGATTCGATAATAGAAATGTGATGGATTAGGTTGTGGTCCTTTTCTAGGCTCACGACGTACGATCCGGGACGGAAAAATAGCGCAAAAGAAGAAAAGTGTCCCGAAACTGATGAAAATGTTCGATTTTGGGCTGCAAAAATAGGTACAGCCGAGCAGGCTTGTTACCCTCGTGGTAGAGCCCTCGGGGAGCTTTCCGACGATATTCTATGCGCCACCTAAATCCTTATGAATCAGAAGTTATGGGCACCGGAGTGACGGAGACCTGGTCCCAAGCCCCACGCCCTCGATTTGCTGGCCCACCTTCTACATGAAGCAAAGTTGTCTTGCCCAAGGTGCCGTGGGATTCGATAATAGAAATGTGATGGATTAGGATATTATCCTTTTTGCGGCTCACGACGTATGATTCGGGATGAAAAAACAGCGCAAAAGAAGAAAAGTATCCCGAAAATGATGAAAACAATCGATTTTGGGCTCCGAAAATAGTCGTAGCTGACCAGGCTTGCTGCCCCCGTTGTAGAGCTCTGGGGGAGTTTTCCAACGGTATGCTGTGCGCCGTGTAAATCCTTACAGATCGAAAGTTATGGGCACCGGAGCGACGGAGACCTAGTCCCAAGCGCCACGCCCTCGGTTTGCAGGCCCAGCCTCTACGTGAAGCGAAGTTGTCTTGCCCAAGGTGTCGTGGGATTCCATAATAGAAATGTGATGGATCAGGTTGTCGTTCTTTTCTAGGCTCACGACGTACGATCCGGGAAGGAAAACCAGCACAAAAGAAGAAAAGTGTCCAAAAATAGATGAAAATTTTCAATTTTGGGCTCCAAAAACAGGTGCAGCCGAGTAGGCTTGCTGCACCTGTCGTAGAGCTCTCGAAGAGCTTTCCAATGGTATGCTGTGTGCCGCGTAACTCCTTACGGAACAAAAGTTATAGGAACTGGAGCGACAAAGACCTGGTCCCAAGCCTCACGCCCTCGGTTTGAGGGCCCAGCATATATGTGAAGTGAAGTTGTCTTGCCCAAGGTGCCGTGGGATTCGATAATAGAAATGTGATGGATTAGGTGGTCATCCTTTTCTAGGCTCACAACGTAAGATCCGGGATGGAAAAACAGCACAAAAGAAGAAAAGTATCCCAAAACTAATGAAAACGTTCAATTTTGGGCTCTGAAAATAGGCGCAACTGAGCAGGCTTGCTGCTCCCGTCGTATAGCTCTCGGAGAGCTTTCCAACTGTATACTGTGCGCCACATAATGCCTTACGGATCAAAAGTTATGGGCACCGGAGCGAAGGAGACCTGGTCCCAAGCACCACGCCCTCGGTTTACGGGCCCAGCCTCTACGTGAAGCGAAGTTGTCTTGCCCAAGGTGCCATGGGAATCGATAATAGAAATGTGATGGATTAGGTGGTCATCCTTTTCTAGGCTCACGACGTAAGATCCGGGATGGAAAAACAGCACAAAAGTAGAAAAGTATACCAAAACTGATGAAAACGTTCAATTTTGGGCTCCGAAAATAGGCGCAACCGAGCAGGCTTGCTACCCCAGTAGTATAGCTCTCGGAGAGCTTCCCAACGGTATGCTGTGCGCCGCATAACTCCTTACGAATCAAAAGTTATGGGTACCGGAGCGACGGAGACCTGGTCCCAAGTACTACGCCCTCGGTTTACGGGCCCAGCCTCTACGTGAAGTGAAGTTGTCTTGCCCAAGGTGCCATGGGAATCGATAATAGAAATGTGATGAATTAGGTTGTCGTCCTTTTTCTAGGCTCACGACGTATGATCCGGGAAGTAAAAACAGCGCAAAAGAAGAAAAGTGTCACAAAACTGATGAAAACGTTCAATTTTGGGCTCCAAAAACTGGTGTAGCCGAGCAGGCTTGCTACCACCGTCGTAGATCTCTTGAAGAGCTTTCCAATGGTATACTTTGGGCCACATAACTCCTTACGGATAAAAAGTTATGGGCAACGGAGCGACGGAGACCTGGTCCCAAGCCCCACGCCCTCGGTTTGCGCGCCCAGCCTGTACGTGAAGCGAAGTTGTCTTGCCCAAGGTGCCATGGGATTCGATAATAGAAATGTGATGGATTAGGTTGTCGTCCTTTTCACAACTAATGACCTACGATCCGGGATAGAAAAACAGCGCAAAAGAAGAAAAGTGTCCCGAAACTGATGAAAACGTTCGATTTTGGGCTGCAAAAACAGGTGCAGCCAAGTAGGCTTGCTACCCCCGTCATAGAGCTCTCAGAGAGCTTTCCAATGGTATGCTGTGCGCCACGTAAATCCTTACGGATGAAAGGTAATGGGCACAGGAGCGACAGAGACCTAGTCCCAAGCCCCACGCCCTCGGTTTGCGGGCCCACCCTCTACCTGAAGCGAAGTTGTCTTGCCCAAGGTGCCATGGGATTTGATAATATAAATGCGATGGATTAGGTTGTTGTCCTTTTTGCGGCTCACGACGTACGATCCGGGATGAAAAAACAGTGCAAAGGAAGAAAAGTATCCCGAAACTGATGAAAATGTCAATTTTGGGCTCTGAAAATAGGTGCAGCCGAGCAGGCTTGCTGCTGCCGTCGTAGAGCTCTCGGAGAGCTTTCCAACGATATACTGTGCGATGCGTAACTCCTTACGGATCAAAAGTTATGGGCTCTGGAGCGACGGAGACCTAGTCCCAAGCCCTATGCCCTCGGTTTGCGGGCCCAGCCTCTACGTGAAGTGAAGTTGTCTTGCCCAAGGAGCCATAGGATTCGATAATAGAAATGTGATTGATCAGGTTGTCGTCCTTTTCTAGGCTCACGACGTACGATCTGGGAGGGAAAAACAGCGCAAAAGAAGAAAAGTGTCCCAAAATAGATGAAAACGTTCAATTTTGGGCTCCAAAAATAGGTGCAGCTGAGCAAACTAGCTACCCCCGTCGTAGAGCTCTCGGTGAGCTTTCCAACGGTATGCTGTGCGCCGCGTAACTCCTTACAGATCAAAAGTCATGTGCACCGGAGCGACGGACACCCGGTCCCAAGCCCCTCGCCCTCGGTCTGCGGGCCCAGCCTCTTCATGAAGCGAAGTTGTCTTGCCCAAGGTGCCATGGGATTCTATAATAGAAATGTGATGGATTAGGTTGTCGTCCTTTTCTAGGCTCACGACATACGATCCCGGAAGGAAAAACAGCGCAATAAAAGAAAAGTGTCCCAAAACTGATGAAAACATTCAATTTTGGACTCCAAAAATTGGGGCAGCCGAGCAGGCTTGCTACCACCATTGTAGAGCTCTTGGAGAGCTTTCTAATGGTATATTGTGTGCCGCGTAACTCCTTACGGATCAAAAGTTATGGGCTGCGGAGCAATGGGGACCTGGTCCCAAGCCCCACGCCCTCGGTTTGCGGGCCCAACCTCTGCGTGAAGCGAAGTTGTCTTGCCCAAGGTGCCGTGGGATTCGATAATAGAAATGTGTTGGATTAGGTTGTCGTCCTTTTCTAGGCTCACGATGTACAATCCAGGATGGAAAAAACAGTGCAAAAGAAGAAAAGTGTCACAAAACTGATGAAAACGTTCGATTTTGGACTGCAAAAAATGGTACAGCTGAGCAGGCTTGCTACCATCGTTGTAGAGGTCTCGGAGAGCTTTCCAGCGGTATATTGTGCGCCGTGTAACTCCTTACGGATCAAAAGTTATGTGCACCGGAGCGACGGAGACCCGCTCCCAAGCTCCCCGCCCTCGGTTTCCGGGCCCAGCCTCTACATGAAGTGAAGTTGTCTTGCCCAAGATGTCGTGGGATTCGATAATAGAAATGTGATGGATTAGGTTGTCGTCCCTTTCTAGGCTCACGACATACGATCCGGGAAGGAAAAACAGAGCAAAAGAAGAAAAGTGTCCCAAAACTGATGAAAACGTTCAATTTTGAACTCCAAAAATTGGTGCAGCCCAGCAGGCTTGCTACCACCGTTGTAGAGCTCTCGGAGAGCTTTCCAACGGTATATTGTGCGCCGCATAACTCCTTACGGATCAAAAGTTATCGGCTGCGGAGCGACGGGGACCTAGTCCCAAGCCCCACACCCTCAGTTTGTAGGCCTAGCCTCTACGAGAAGCGAAGTTGTCTTGCCCAAGGTGCCATGGGATTCGATAATAGAAATGTGATGGATCAGGTAGTCGTCCTTTTATAGGCTCACGACGTACGATTCGGGAAGGAAAAACTGCGCAAAAGAAGAAAAGTGTCTCAAAACATATGAAAATGTTTTATTTTGGACTCCAAAATAGGTGCAGCCGAGCAGGCTTGCTACCCCCGTCGTAGAGCTCTCGAAGAGCTTTCCAATGGTATGTTGTGCGCTGCGTAACTTTTTACGGATCAAAAGCTATGGGCACTGGAGCAACGAAGACCTGGTCCCAAGCCCCACGCCCTCGATTTACGGGCCTAGCCTCTACGTGAAGCAAAGTTGTCTTGCCCAAAGTACTGTGGGATTCGATAATAGAAATGTGATGGATTAGGTTGTCGTCCTTTTCTAGGCTCACGACGTAAGATCCAGGAAGGAAAAACAGCGCAAAAAAAGAAAAGTATCCCGAAACTGATGAAAATGTTCAATTTTGGGCTCCGAAAATAGGCACAACTGAGCATGCTTGCTGCCCATGTCGTAGAGCTCTCGGATAGCTTTCCAATGGTATGTTGTGCGCCGCGTAACTCCTTATGGATCAAAAGTTATGGGCACCGGAGCGACGGAGACCTGGTCCCAAGCACCACGCCCTCGGTTTACAGGCCCAACCTCTATGTGAAGCGAAGTTGTCTTGCCCAAGGTTGTCACGCCCCCAACCCGAACTATGGAGGTTAGACTAAGGTGTGATCTAATCATTCACGTTCTTTTACAACTATAACTGATTAACGAAGATTAAGCTTATCCGTTAGACTAGAACTCTAAAAATTCTCCAGAAAACCGGCAGCATGTATGGCTGTAATTGGCTTCCTAGTTTGACCTGATTTTCTAAACGCCTCGAAATAACCAATCTCAAATTCGATTCCAACTAAGGTTACTTTTTACCGCCAATTGATATGTTTGCTATTTATCTCAAGTCTCGTTTGATTAACACCTAGCATGGCAACTATGTCTCGTTTATGTGTCGATTCCTGTTACACAAGTACCTGTTGATCTTAGCTTACAAATGAGTTTAAGATTGCATGGATTCATTTTACTTAGCCCTTTGCCTAATACTTCATAAGCCTGTAGTAGTTACTAATCAAAGTAGTAAAACGATCAATTAGGGTGTCTGTCTAGTTATAAACAGTACAAATTAAAATTAGACCCCAAATTACAACGAGGGTCATTTACAATAACGACAACAAGCAATATAAGAAATAGTCTTCAAAACAACATATCGTTCACAAAACAGCCACAATCACGTAGGGCACGTAGGGCATGCAATCATTCCAAAGAGTCATCAATAGGCACGTTATCCACGGGTGCCTGTTCCTGATCTTCTTCACCTGTGATGATAAAAGAGGGCGAGTCCTTATAAACTCAGCGAGGGGGAACGAGAAATACGTTTTGAAACTCTTTTTCTGGTTCAACTTATGAAAAAACCCTTTTTGAAAGTATGACATATAACACAAGTAAGTTCATAATGTAATATAAAAGTAAAAGAACACAATTACCCGTCTTTCCTCCCCGAGATCCTGTAGGAACCAAGCGAGAGTACTTATACACATAGTGAAAAGGATACGGTGAGCTTTTACTCTCAATTCATTTCCAATAACAGTTGCTGTGGCCGACTTCAAATCATCCATTTATCACGCCAAATGGGTGTACTCCGGATGTACCCCGAAATCCTACGACCCAACTCTCCGAGGAAGTCTAGCCCCCAAGCAAGAGAGAGAATTGGACCATGGTAGTCACGGTTGTACCGGCAAGCCCGATGTCGTCTGGTGTGTGTGAGCGCTACATGCCAGAATGAAAGGTTGCAACCTTGTATGCAATGCACATTTATAACATTTAATATATCACATTAGAAGGACAACAAAGTCGGTTGCCTCCGAGCAGTTATAAGATCGCACATTGACAAGTAAACACACGAGGCAAGTTTTGACATGTAATTTCACTTGTAAAGCACATGGAGTTATATGAATATTAAACGGGCAGCCATGTAACACATATAAATCAAGTCATATAACTCATTTCGGGGTTCACGTAATCAGATAATGAGTTTATACAAGCATGCAACGACGTCTACGTGAGATCGGGTGCAAGAAAGGTCTACTTATCAACATGTAATCATTGGGAATTACATTTCAAGCATACTTAACATTTATTAGGCAGCCCACTAACCACACAATTAAACACGATAACCGTAGGATCATCATTTAGCGAGTTTTCATAGTCAATAGGGTTTAAATTCATGCATACACGTGTGATTAAGCCGCAAGTTGACACGCAATTAAACCCAAACCATGCATCAATTTATTAAAACATCCTCAATCATCCAAAACAGTCCACACAATATCCAAGTGCCACAATCCCAAGTATTCGATACCACAAGAGAAGTTACAACATTTTTCAAAGCATATCACTAAATAAAAACCTCACTGCAATGGTCTGTTTTCCCACAATAATTTAGACAAGCAAACAATCTCCAAGTCCAGTGAATAAAATTTCAAATTAAATCTTATTGAGTGAACTAAATCCAGAAACAAACCTCGCATTAGTTGGAGTTCGGATTCAAGAGTTATAGCTAAAACCGTGAGACTACGCAAAACTGTCCAGATTCGTACATATTTCAATACTTGCCATTTTTTAGGGTCTTAGGGTCAGATTTAGCTTTAGTCTATTTCTGACAAAAATGTCCAGAACTGAAAAATATAGCAACCTACCAAATTTAATGTATTTTAGATATTTTTTACTAGGTCAAAATTTTTTCGTTCTACAAGGACAATGAACTGCCAAAAACCTGCTCCATTTTCCCAGATTTTCCAGATTTGGACACCTTTCGATGCTTTGCCATTTTGGAGACCTTAGAGTCAAAATTGACCTTGGCCTATTTCTACGAAAAATTCTCAGAACTGGAAAAACCAGTCACCTACCAATTTTCATGCATTTTCAACATCATTTACCAGGTCAAATACACTTCGTTCTAACAAGTCAGAAATCTACCAGTTACACGATTTTGCCTATCTTCAAGTTCTAGCCGAATATCTTGCCATGCATGGTTATATAAGCTCATGCACACACATATACAACAAGTACAGAGGTAAATATAGGCATATAAGGGCCTGCATGTGGTTTTTGAAAGCTTTTAAAAAGGATTAACCCTCACCTTAGCAAGATAATAGATGAAGATGCACAAAATCCTTATTTTTGAGCTTTGTGTGTGACTTTGAGCTATCCTTGCTTGATTAACTTGCTATGGCCGATGCTCGGAGTGTCCTAGAGAGTGAGCTTGAGGTCTTGGAAGCTCAAGAGATGCCATGGTCGAAAATGAGAGAGAAGGAGAGAGAATGAGAGCTTGAGAGAGTTTTGAGAGAAAGAAATGATATTTTTGTGCATGTGGTCAGCTATAGGATTGCAAAAACTGAATTTGTGTCATCTTTTGGAGCATGTTTGAATTGTTTGGCATGCTTGGTGATGTGGCCGAGAATGTGGAGCATGGTGGTTAATAAAATAATGCTTTGGTGTATGGAAAAGATATGACAATGTGTAAGATTGTATCTTAGCATGCATGAATAAGTTATGCTGTTCAAATTTTTGCTCACGGACAAGGTATGGTCGGCCAAGTGATGTTAAATTCTGAATTTGTTGTCTTGTTTTAGGAATAATTTATTGTAGGTGCATGGGTTTTGCAAAAGAGTAGGAATAAAGAATAAGAATAAAGAATGTTTGAACATTAAAATATTGAGTTGAATTTGACTTAGGATTAAAATAGGAGTTAGTGGATTTTGTAGAAATTTGAATTAGGATTATAATAATAGTTAGTGGTGTTTGTAGGATTATTTTATAGTCTAGTGCATTGTGTAGGATTCTTTATTGATTAGCGTGCGGGCACGCTTTCCTATGTCTATGGCACACACTACGAGGTAAGGCACGCACTTCAAGACAAATGCACAGATTTCAAGGTAAATGCACGCAACCCTAAGTGAATGCACGTAAACTAATGCAAGGCACGTAATTCAATGCAATGCACGTAAATCAAGGCATGACACTTAAATCTAGGTTAAGACACGCAATTCAAGGTTAGGGCACACGAAACGAGGTATCGCACGTAAATCGAAGTTAGGGCACGTAATTCGAGGATTAGGGCACACCATTCTAGGTCAAGGCATGTATGACGAGGCATGTACGAAAACCAAGACAAGGCATGTAATCCAAGGTCGGTCATACAATTTTGTGTCTAAGGCACGTAAATCGAGGTAAGATACGTTATTCGAGGTCAGGCCTAACAAAGGTGCCATGGGATTCGATAATAGAAATGTGATGGATTAGGTTGTCGTCCTTTTCTAGGCTCACGACGTACAATTCGGGAAGGAAAAATAGCACAAAAGAAGAAAAGTGTCCCAAAATAGATGAAAATGTTCAATTTTGTTCTCCAAAAATAGGTGCAGCCGAGCCAACTTGCTACCCCAGTCGTAAAGCTCTCGAAGAGCTTTCCAATGGTATGTTGTGCGGCGCGTAACTCCATACAGATCAAAAGTATGGGCACCGGAGCGATGGAGACTTGGTCCCAAGCCCCACGCCCTCGGTTTGCAGGCCCAGCCTCTACGTTAAGCGAAGTTGTCTTGCCCAAGGTGCCATGGGATTCGATAATAGAAATGTGATGGATTAGGTTGTCGTCCTTTTCTAGGCTTACGACGTACGATCCAAGAAGGAAAAACAATGCAAAAGAAGAAAAGTGTCTCAAAACTTATGAAAATGTTCAATTTTGGGCTCCAAAAACTAGTGCAGCTGAGCAGGCTTGCTACCACCGTTGTAGAGCTCTCAGAGAGCTTTCCAATGGTATGTTGTACACCGCATAACTCCTTACGGATCAAAAGTTATTGTCACCGAGGCCACGGATACCTGGTCACAAGCCCCACGCCCTCGGTTTTCGGTCCTAGCCTCTATGTGAAGCGAAGTTGTCTTGCCTAAGGTGCCATGAGATTCGATAATAGAAATGTGATAGATTAGGTTGTCGTCCTATTCTAGGATCACGATGTACGATTCGGGAAAGAAAAACAGCACAAGATAAGAAAAGTGTTCCGATACTGATCAAAACGTTCGATTTTGTTCTCCAAAAATAGGTACAGTCGAGCAAGCTTGCTACCACAGTCGTAGAGCTCTCAGAGAGCTTACCAACGGTATGCTGTGTGGCGCGTAACTCCTTACGGATCAAAAGTTATGGGCACCGGAGCGATGGAGAGCTGGTCCAAAGCCCCACGCCCTCGGTTTGCGGGCCCAACCTCTACGTGAAGTGCAGTTGTCTTGCCCAAGGTGCCGTCGAATTTGATAATAGAAATGTGATGGATTAGGTTGTCGTCCTTTTCTAGGCTCACGACGTACAATCCAAGAAGGAAAAATAGTGCAAAAGAAGAAAAGTGTCCCAAAACTGATGAAAACGTTCAATTTTGGGCTCCAAAAATTGGTGCAGCTGAGCAGTCTTGATACCATCGTTGTAGAGCTCTCGAAGAGTTTTCAAACGGTATACTGTATGCCGCCTAACTCCTTACGGATCAAAAGTTATGGGCACCGGAGCGACAGAGACCTGGTCCCAAGCCCCACGCCCTCGGTTTGCGATCCCAGCCTCTATGTGAAGCGAAGTTGTCTTACCCAAGGTGCCATGGGATTCGATAATAGAAATGTGATGGACAGGTTGTCGTCCTTTTCTAGGCTCACGATGAACGATTCGGGAAAAAAATAGCGCAAGATAAAAAAAGTATCCCGAAACTGATGAAAACTTTCGATTTTGTTCTCCAAAAATCGGTGTAGCTGAGCAAGCTTGCTACCCCAGTCGTAGAGCTCTCGGAGAGCTTACCAATGGTATGATGTGCGGCGCTTAACTCCTTACGGATCAAAAGTTATGGGCACCGGAGCGATGGAGACTTGGTCCCAAGCCCCACGCCCTCGGTTTGCGGGCCCAGCCTCTACATGAAGCGAAGTTGTCTTGCCCAAGGTGCCATGGGATTTGATAATAGAAATGTAATGGATTAGGTTGTCGTCCTTTTCTTGGCTCACGACGTACGATCCAAGAAGGAAAAACAGTGCAAAAGAAGAAAAGTGTCACAAAAATGATGAAAACGTTCGATTTTGGGCTCCAAAAACTAGTGCAGCTGAGCAGGCTTGATACCACCGTTGTAGAGCTCTCGGAGAGCTTTCAAACGATAGGTTGTATGCTGCGTAACTCCTCTCGGATCAAAAGTTATGGGCACCGGAGCGACGAAGACCTGGTCCCAAGCCCCAGACCCTCGGTTTGCGGTCCCAGCCTCTATGTGAAACGAAGTTGTCTTACCCAAGGTGCCGTGGGATTCTATAATAGAAATGTGATGGATTAGGTTGTCGTCCTTTTCTAGGCTCACGATGAATGATTCGGGAAAGAAAAATAGCGCAAGATAAAAAAAGTGTCTCGAAACTGATGAAAACGTCCAATTTTGGGCTCTGAAAATAGACGCAGCCGGGCAAGCGTGATGCACCTGTCGTAGAGCTCTCGAAGAGCTTTCCAACGGTATGTTGTGCACCGCGTAACTCCTTACAGATCAAAAGTTATGGGCAGCGGAGCGATAGAAACCTAGTCCCAAGCCCCATGCCATCGATTTGCGGGCCCAGCCTCTACGTGAAGTGAAGTTGTCTTGCCCAATGTGCCATAGGATTCGATAATATAAATGTGATGGATTAGGTTGTCGTCCTTTTCGTGGCTCACTACGTACGATCCGAGACGAAAAAACAGTGCAAAAGAAGAAAAGTGTCCCAAAACTGATGAAAACTTTTGATTTTGGGCCCCGAAAAATAGGCGCATCCGAGCATACTTGCTGCCCACGTTGTAGAGCTCTCGGAGAGCTTTCCAACGGTATGTTGTACGCTGCGTAACTCCTTACGGATCAAAAGTTATGGGCACCGGAGTGACAGAGACCTAGTCCCAAGCCCTACGCCATCAGTTTGAGGGCCTAGCCTCTACGTGAAGTGAAGTTGCCTTGCCCAAGGTGTCGTGGTATTCGATAATAGAAATGTGATGGATTAGGTTGTCGTCCTTTTCTTGGCTCACGACGTACGATTCGGGAAAGAAAAACAGCGCAATATAAGAAAAGTGTCCCGAAACTGAAGAAAACGTTCGATTTTTGGCTCTGAAAATAGGCGCTGTTAAGCAGGTTTGTTACACCTCTCGTAGAGCTCTCAGAGAGCTTTCCAACGGTATGCTGTTCGCCGCGTAGCTCTTGTCTAATCAAAAGTTATGGGCAGCGGAGTGACGGAGACTTGGTCCTAAGCCCCACACCCTCTGTTTGGGGGCCCAGCCTGTACGTGAAGCGAAGTTTTCTTGCCCAAGGTGCCGTGGGATTCAATAATAGAAATGTGATGGATCAGGTTGTCGTCCTTTTCTAGGCTCACGACGTATGATCCGGGAAGGAAAAATAGTGCAGAAGAAGAAAAATGTCTCAAAACTGATGAAAACTTTTCATTTTGGGCTCCAAAAATAGGCGCAGCCGAGCAAGCTTGCTTCCACCGTCGTAGAGCTCTCGGAGAGCTTTCCAACGATACACTGTGCGCCGCGTAACTCCTAATGAATCAAAAGTTATGGGCAGCGGAGCGACGGAGACCTGGTCCCAAGCCCCACGCCGTCTGTATCGGGGCCCAGCGTCTATGTGAAGTGAAGTAGTCTTGCCCAAGGTGCTGTGGGATTCGATAATAGAAATTTGACGGATCAGGTTTCGTCCTTTTCTAGGCTCACGACGTACGATCCGGGAAGGAAAAATAGCGCAAAATAAGAAAAATTTCCCAAAACTAATGAAAACTTTTGATTTTGGGCTCCAAAAATAGGCGCAGCCGAGCAGGCTTGCTGCCCTCGTCGTAGAGCTCTCGGAGAGCTTTCCAACGGTATACTATGCGCCGTATAACTCCTTACGGATCAAAAGTTATAGGCACCGGTACGACGGAGACCTGGTCCTAAGCACCACGCCCTCAATTTGCAGGCCCAGCCTCTACGAGAAGCAAAGTTGTCTTGCCCATGGTGCTATGGGATTCGATAATAGAAATGTGATAGATCAGGTAGTCGCCCTTTTATAGGCTCACGACGTACGATCCGGGAAGGAAAAATAGCGCAAAAGAAGAAAAGTGTCCCAAAATAGATGAAAACGTTCAATTTTGGGCTCCAAAAATAGGTGTAGCCGGGTAGGCTTGCTACCCCTGTCGTAGAGCTCTCGGAGAGCTTTCCAACGGTATGCTGTGCCCAGCGTAACTCCTTATGGATCAAAAGTTATGAGCACCGAAGCAATGAAGACCTGGTCCCAAGCCCCACGCCCTCGGTTTGCGAGCACAGCCTCTACGTGAAGCGAAGTTGTCTTGCCCAAGGTGCCGTGGAATTTGATAATAGAAATGTGATGGATTAGGTTGTCGTCCTTTTCTAGGCTCACGACGTATGATCCGGAAAGAAAAAACAGCGCAAAAGAAGAAAAGTATCCCAAAACTGATTAAAACATTTGATTTTGGTCTCCGAAAATAGGCACAACTGGGCAGGATTGTTGCCCCCATCGTAGAGCTCTCAGATAGCTTTCCAACGGTATGCGCGTAACTCCTTACGGATAAAAATTTATGGGCACCGGAGAGACGGAGACCTGGTCCTAAGCACCACGCCCTCGGTTTATGGGCCCAGCCTCTACGTGAAACAAAGTTGTCTTGCCCAAGGAGCCGTGGGATTCGATAATAGAAAGGTGATGGATTAGGTTGTCGTCCTTTTCTTGGGTCACGACGTACGATCCAAAAAGGAAAAATAGCACAAAAGAAGAAAAGTGTCCCAAAACAGATAAAAATGTTAGATTTTGGGATCCAAAAACAGGTGCATCTGAGCAGGCTTGCTACCCCCATCGTTGAGCTCACGGAGAGCTTTCCAACGGTATGTTGTGTACTGCGTAACTCCTTACGAATCAAAAGTTATGGGCACCGGAGCAACAGAGACCTGGTCCCAAGCCCCACGCCATCGGTTTGTAGGCCCAGCCTCTATATGAAGCGAAGTTGACTTGCCCTAGGTGTCGTGGGATTCGATAATAGAAATGTGATGGATTAGGTTGTCGTCCTTTTCTAGGCTCACGACGTAATATCCGGGAAGGAAAAACAACGCAAAAGAAGAAAAGTATTCCGAAACTGATGAAAATGTTCAATTTTGGGCTTCAAAATAGGCACAACCGAGTAGGCTTGTTGAACCCGTCGTAGAGCTTTCAGAGAGCTTTCCAACGGTATGCTGTGCGCCGCGTAACTCCTTACGGATCAAAAGTTATGGGCAGCGAAGTGATGGAGACCTGGTCCCAAGCCCCACGCCATCGGTTTGTGGGCCCAGCCTCTATATGAAGCGAAGTTGTCTTACCCAAGGTGCGGTGGGATTCGATAATAGAAATGTGATGGATTAGGTTGTCGTCCTTTTCTATGCTCACGACGTAATATCCGGGAAGGAAAAACAGCGCAAAAGAAGAAAAGTATTTCGAAACTGATGAAAATGTTCGATTTTGGGCTTCAAAAATAGGCACAACCGAGCAGGCTTGCTGCACCCGTTGTAGAGCTCTCGGAGAGCTTTCCAACGGTATACTGTGCACCACGTAACTCCTTACGGATCAAAAGTTATTGGCACCGGAGCGACAAAGACTTGGTCCCAAGCACCACGCCCTCGATTTACAGGCCTAGCCTCTACGTGAAGTGAAGTTGTCTTGCCCAAGGAGCCGTGGGATTCGTTAATAGAAAGGTGATGGATTAGGTTGTCGTCCTTTTCTAGCCTCACGACGTACGATCCGGAAAGGAATAACAGCACAAAAGAAGAAAAGTGTCCTAAAACCGATGAAAATGTTCGATTTTGTTCTCCAAAAAGAGGTGCAGCCGAGTAGGCTTGCTACCCCCGTCGTAGAGCTCTCGGAGAGCTTTCCAACGGTATGCTGTGCGTCGCGTAACTCCTTACAGATCAAAACTTATGGGCACCGGAGCGAAGGAAAAACAGCGCCAGATAAGAAAAGTATCCCAAAACTGATGAAAACGTTCGATTTTGTTCTCCAAAAATAGTTGCAACTGAGCAGGCTTGCTGCCCCCGTCGTAGAGCTCTCGGAGAGCTTTCCAACGGTATGCTGTGCGCCACATAACTCCTTACGAATCAAAACTTTTTGGCACCCGAGAAAAGGAGACTTGGTCCCAAGCCCCACGCCCTCGGTTTGCGGGCCCAGCCTCTACGTGAAGGGAAGCTGTCTTGCCCAAGGTGCCTTGGGATTCGATAATAGAAATGTGATGGATTAGGTTGTCGTCCTTCTCGCGGCTCATGACATACGATCCGAAAGGAAAAACAGCGCAAAAGAAGAAAAGTATCCCGAAACTGATGAAAACGTTCGATTTTGGGCTCTGAAAATTGGCAAAGCCGAGCAGGCTTGTTGCCCCTATCATAGAGCTCTCAGAGAGGTTTCCAACGGTATGCTGTGCGCCGCGTAACTCCTTATGGTTCAAAAGTTATAGGCAGCGGAGCGATGGAGACCTGGTCCCAAGCCCCACGCCATTGGTTTGCCAGCCCAGCCTCTACATGAAGCGAAGTTGTCTTGCACAAGCTGCCGTGGGATTTGATCACACAAATGTGATGGATTATATTGTCGTCCTTTTCTCGGCTCACGACGTACGATCCGGGACAAAAAACAGCGGAAAAGAAGAAATGTGTACCGAATCTGATGAAAACATTCGATTTTGGCATCCGAGAAAACTGCAGCCGAGCAAGCTTGCTGTCCCCGTTGTAGAGCTCCCGGAGATCTTTCCAACGGTATGCTGTGCACCGCGTAACTCCTTACAGATCAAAAGTTATTGGCACCGGAGCGAAGGAGACCTAGTCCCAAGTCCCACGCCCTCGGTTTGCGGGCCCAGCCTATACGTGAAGAAAAGTTTTCTTGCCCAAGGTGCCGTGGGATTCGATAATAGAAATGAGTTGGATTAGGTTGTCCTCCTTTTCGCAACTCACGACATACGATACAGAAGGAAAAACAGCGCAAAAGAAGAAAAGTATCCCGAAATTAATCAAAACGTTCAATTTGGGCTTTGAAAACAGGCGCAGCTGAGCAGGCTTGTCGCCCCCGTCGTAGAGCTCTCGTAGATCTTTCCAACGGTATGTTATGCGCCGCGTAACTCCTTACGGATCAAAAGTTATGGGCAGCGGAGCGACAGAAACTTGGTCCCAAGCCCCACGCCCTCGGTTTGCTGGCCCAGCCTCTACGTGAAGCGAAGTTTTCTTGCCCAAGGTGCAGTGGGATTTGATAACAGAAATGTGATGGATTTGGTTGTCGTCCTTTTACCGGCTCACGACCTACGATCCGGGATGAAAAAATAGCGCAAAAGAAGAAATGTATCCCGAAACTGATGAAAACATTCGATTTTGGTCTCCGAAAACAAGCGCAGCCAAGCAAGCCTGCTGCCCCTATCGTTGAGCTCTCGGAGAGCTTTCCAACAGTATGCTTTGCGCCGCGTAACTCCTTACGGATCAAAAGTTATGGGCAGCGGAGCGACGGAGACCTGGTCCCAAGCCCCACGCCATCGGTTAGCGGGCCCAGCCTCTACGTGAAGCAAAGTTGTCTTGCCCAAGGTGCCGTGGGATTTGATAAAGGAAATGAGATGGATTTGGTTGTCGTCCTTTTACCGGCTCACGACGTACGATCCGGGACGAAAAAACGGCGCAAAAGAAGAAATGTGTCCCGAAACTGATGAAAACGTTTGATTTTAGGCGTTGAAAATAGATGCAGTCGAGCAGGATTACTGCACCTGTCGTAGAGCTCTCAGAGAGCTTTCCAACGATATGTTGTGCGCCTCGTAACTCCTCACTAATCAAAAGTTATGGGCAGCGGAACGACGGAGACCTGGTCCCAAGCCCCACGCCCTCGGTTTGCGGGCCCAGCCTCTACGTGAAGCGAAGTTGTCTTGCCCAAGGTGCCGTGGGATTCGATAATAGAAATGTGATGGATTAGGTTGTCATCCATTTCTAGGCTCACGACGTACGATTCGTGAAAGAAAAATAGCGCAAGATAAGAAAAATGTCCCAAAACTAATGAAAACGTTCGATTTTGGGCTCCAAAAATTGCTGCAGCTAAGCAGGCTTGCTACAACCGTTGTAGAGCTCTCAGAGAGCTTTCAAACGGTATGTTGTACGCCGCGTAACTCCTTACGGATCAAAGTTATGGGCACCGGAGCGACGGAGACCTGGTCCCAAGCCCCACGCCCTCGGTTTGCTATCCCAGCCTCTATGTGAAGCAAAGTTGTCTTGCCCAAGGTGCCGTGGGATTCGATAATAGAGATGTGATAGATTAGGTTGTCGTCCTTTTCTTGGTTCACGACTTACGATTTGGGAAAGAAAAACAGCGCAAGATAAGAAATGTGTCCCGAAACTGAAGAAAACGTTCGATTTTGGGCTCCGAAAACAGGAGCTGCAAAGCAGGTTTGCTGCACCCTTCGTAGAGCTCTCAGAGAGCTTTCCAACGGTATGCTGTGCGCCGCGTAACTCCTAACTATTCAAAAGTTATGGGCAGCGGAGTGACGAAAACCTGGTCCCAAGCCCTACGCCCTCTGTTTGGGGGCCCAGCCTCTACGTGAAGTGAAGTTGTCTTGCCCAAGGTCTCATGGGATTCGATAATATAAATGTGATGGATCAGGTTGTCGTCCTTTTCTAGGCTCACGACGTACGATCCGGGAATGAAAAATAGCGCAAAAGAAGAAAAGTGTCCCAAAACTGATGAAAACTTTCGATTTTGGGCTCGAAAAATAGGCACAGCCGAGCAGGCTTGCTGCCCCCGTTGTAGAGCTCTCGGAGAGCTTTCCAACGGTATACTGTGGGCCGTGTAACTTCTTATGGATCAAAAGTTATGGGCACCGGAGCGATGGAGACCTGGTCCCAAACACCACGCCCTCAGTTTGCGGGCCCAACCTCTATGAGAAGCGAAGTTGTCTTGTCCAAGGTGCTGTGGGATTCGATAATAGAAATGTGATGGATCAGGTAGTCGTCCTTTTATAGGCTCACGACGTACGATCCGGGAAGGAAAAACTGCGCAAAAGAAGAAAAGTGTCCCAAAGCATATGAAAATGTTAGATTTTGGGCTCCAAAAACAGGTGCAGCCGAGCAGGCTTGCTACCCCCATCGTAGAGCTCCCGGAGAACTTTCCAACGGTTTGCTGTGCGCCGCGTAACTCCTTACAGATCAAAAGTTATGGGCACCGGAACAACAGAGACTTGGTCCCAAGCCTCACGCATTCGGTTTGCGGGCCCAGCCTCTACGTGAAGCGAATTTGTCTTGCCCAAGGTGCTGTGGGATTTAATAATATAAATGTGATGGATTAGGTTGTCGTCCTTTTCTAGGCTCACGACGTAAGATCCAGGAAGGAAAAACAGCGCCAAAGAAGAAAAGTATTCTGAAACTGATGAAACCATCCGATTTTGGGCTTTGAAAATAGGCACAACCGAGCAGGCTTGCTGCCCTAGTCGTAGAGCTCTTGAAGAGCTTTTCATCGGTATGCTGTGCCCCGCGTAACTCCTTATGAATTAAAAGTTATGGGTAGCGGAGCGACGGAGACCTAGTCTCAAACCCCACGCCGTCTGTTTCGGGGCCCAGCGTCTATGTGAATTGAAGTTGTCTTGCCCAAGGTGATGTGGGATTCCATAATAGAAATTTGACGGATCAGGTTGTCATCCTTTTCTAGGCTCACGACATATGATCCGGGAAGGAAAAATAGCCTAAAATAAGAAAAGTGTCCCAAAACTGATGAAAACGTTCGATTTTGGGCTCCAAAAACAGGTGCAGCTGAGCAGGCTTGCTACCCATGTCGTAGAGCTCCTAGAGAGCTTTCTAACGGTATGCTGTGCGCCGCGTAACTCCTTACAGATCAAAAATTATGGGCACCGGAGCAACGGAGACCTGGTCCCAAGCCCCACGCCCTCGGTTTGCGGGCCCAGCCTCTACGTGAAGCGAAGTTGTCTTGCCCAAGGTGCCATGGGATTCGATAATAGAAATGTGATGGATTAGGTTGTTGTCCTTTTCTAGGCTCACGACATAAGATTCGGGAAAGAAAAACAGTGCAAAAGAAGAAAAGTATCCCGAAACTGATGAAAACGCTCGATTTTGGGCTTCGAAAATAGGCACAACTGAGCAGGTTTGCTGCCTCCGTCGTAGAGCTCTCAGAGAGCTTTCCAACGTTATGCTATTCACCGCGTAACTCCTTACGGATCAAAATTTATGGTCATCGGAGCGACGGAGACCTGGTCCCAAGCACCACGCTCTCGGTTTATAGGCCCAGCCTCTACGTGAAGTGAAGTTGTCTAGCCCAAGGAGCCATGGGATTCGATAATAGAAAGGTGATGGATTAGGTTGTCGTCCTTTTCTAGGCTCACGACGTACGATCCGGAAAGGAAAAATAGCACAAAAGAAGAAAAGTGTCCTAAAACTGATGAAAATGTTCGATTTTGTTCTCCAAAAAGAGGTGCAGCTGAGCAGGATTGGTACCCCAGTCGTAGAGCTCTCGGAGAGCTTTCCAACGGTATGCTGTGCGTCACGTAACTCCTTACGGATCAAAACTTATGGGCATCGGAGCGAAGGAGACCCCAGCCTCCACGTGAAGTGTAGTTATCATGCCCAAGGTGCCATGGGATTCGATAATAGAAATGTGATGGATTAGGTTGTCGTCCTTTTCGCAGCTCACGAAGTACAATCCGGGACGGAATAACAGCGCAATACAAGAATAGTATCCCGATACTGATGAAAATGTTTGATTTTGGGCTTCAAAAACAGGCGCAGCCGAGTAGGCTTCCTGCCCCCGTCGTACAGCTCTCAGAGAGCTTTCCAACGGTATGCTGTGCACCACGTAACTCCTTATGGATCAAAAGTTATGGGCACCGGAGCGACGGAGACCTCGTCCCAAGCCCCACGCCCTCAGTTTGCAGGCCCAGCGTCTACGTGAAGCGAAGTTCTCTTGCCCAAGGTACCGTGGGATTCGATAATAGAAATATGATGGATTACGATGTCGTCCTTTTCGCAGCTGACGTCGTACGATACGGGATGGAAAAATAGCACAAAGGAAGAAAAGTGTCCCGAAACTAATGAAAAGGTTTGATTTTGGGCTCTGAAAATAGGCACTGCAATGCCGGCTTGCTACCGCCGTCGTAGAGCTCTCGGAGAGCTTTCGAAC
The DNA here is from genome assembly GCA_037974665.1 of Ehretia macrophylla. NCBI lineage: Eukaryota > Viridiplantae > Streptophyta > Magnoliopsida > Boraginales > Ehretiaceae > Ehretia > Ehretia macrophylla. The sequence continues at coordinate 23,342,847 of CM075771.1, forward strand.
GGTATGATGTGCATTGCGTAACTCTTTACGGATCAAACGTTATGGGCACCGGAGCGACGGAGACCTGGTGCCAAGCCCCACGCACTCGGTTTGCGGTCCCAGCCTCTACGTGAAGTGAAGTTGTCTAGCCCAAGCTACCGTGGAATTCGATAGTAGAAATGTTATAGATTAGGTTGTCGTCCTTTTCTAGGCTCACGGCGTACGATCCGGGAAGGAAAAACAGAGCAAAAGAAGAAAAATGTTCCAAAACTGATGAAAACGTTCTATTTTGGGATCCCAAAATTGGTGCAGTCGAGCAGGCTTGCTACCCCGGTTGTAGAGCTCTCGGAGAGCTTTCCAACGGTATACTGTGCACCGCATAACTTCTTACGGATCAAAAGTTATGGGCACTGGAGCGACGGAGACCTGGTCCCAAGCCCCACGACCTCGGTTTGCCGGCCCAGCCTCTACGTTTAGTGAAGTTGCCTAGCCCAAGCTGCCGTGGGATTTGATAATAGAAATGTGATGGATTAGGTTGTCGTCCTTTTCTAGGCTCACGACATACGATCCGGGAAGGAAAAACATAGCAAAAGAAGAAAAATATCCCAAAACTGATGAAAACGTACGATTTTGGGATCCAAAAATAGGTGCAGCCGAGCAAGCTTGCTACCCCTGTCGTAGAGTTCTCGGAGAGCTTTCCAACAGTATGTTGTGCGCCGTGTAACTTCTTACGGATCAAAAGTTATGGGCATCGGAGCGACGGAGACTTGGTCCCAAGCCCCACGCCCTCGATTTGCGGGCCCAGCCTCTACGTGAAGCGAAGTTGTCTTGCCTATGGTGCCGTGGGATTTGATAATAAAAATGTGATGGATTAGGTGGTCGTCCTTTTCTTGGCTCACGACGTAAGATCTGGGAAGGAAAAACAGAACAAAAGAAGAAAAGTATCCCGAAACTGATGAAAACATTCTATTTAGGGCTCTGAAAATAGGCGCAGTCGAGCGGGCTAGCTGCCCTCGTCGTAGAGCACTCGGAGAGCTTTCCAACGGTATGCTGTGTGCCGCGTAACTCCTTACGGATAAAAAGTTATGGGCACCAGAGCGACGGAGACCTGGTTCCAAGCCCCACGCCCTCCGTTTGCGGGCCCAGCCTCTACGTGAAGTGAAGTTGTCTTGCCCAAGATGCCGTGGGATTCGATAAAAGAAATGTGATGGATTAGGTTGTCGTCCTTTTCGCGGCTCGCGACGTACGATCCGTGGTTGAAAAACAACGCAAAAGAAGAAAAGTGTCCCAAAACTGATGAAAATGTTCAATTTTGGGCTCCGAATACAGGCGCAGTCAAGAAGGCTTGCTGTCCCCGTCGTAGAGCACTCGGAGAGCTTTCCAACGGTATGCTGTGCGCCGCATAACTCCTTACTGATCAAAAGTTTTGGGCACCGGAGCGACGGAGACCTGGTCCCAAGCCCCACGGCCTCGGTTTGCGGGCCCAGTCTCTACGTGAAGCGAAGTTTTCTTGCCCAAGGTGTCGTGGCATTCGATAATAGAAATGTGATGGATTAGTGTGTTGTCCTTTTCTTGGCTCACGACGTAAGATCTAGGAAGGAAAAACATAACAAAAGAAGAAAAGTATCCCAAAACTGATGAAAACGTTCTATTTAGGGCTCCAAAAATAGGCGCAGTCGAGCGGGCTAGCTGCCCTCGTCTTAGAGCACTCGGAGAGCTTTCTAACGGTATGCTGTGTGCCGCGTAACTCCTTACGAATCAAAAGTTATGGGCACCAGAGAGACGGAGACCTGGTTTCAAGCCCCACGCCCTCGGTTTGCGGGCCCAGACTCTACGTGAAGTAAAGTTGTCTTGCCCAAGGTGCCGTGGGATTCGATAAAATAAATGTGATGGATTAGGTTGTCTTCCTTTTTGCGGCTCACGACGTACGATCCGTGGCTGAAAAACAACGCAAAAGAAGAAAAGTGTCCAAAAATTGATGAAAATGTTCAATTTTGGGCTCCGAATCCAGGCGCACTCGAGAAGGCTTGCTGCCCCCGTCGTAGAGCACTCGGAGAGCTTTCCAACGGTATGCTATGTGCCACATAACTCCTTACTGATCAAAAGTTTTGGGCACCGGAGCGACGGAGACCTGGTCCCAAGCCCCACGGCCTCGGTTTGCGGGCCCAGTCTCTACGTGAAGCGAAGTTTTCTTGCCCAAGGTGTCGTGGCATTCGATAATAGAAATGTGAAGGATTAGGTTGTCGTCCTTTTCGCGGCTGACGACGTATGATCTGGGACTGAAAAATAGCGCAAAAGAAGAAAAGTATCCTGAAATAGATGAAAATGTTGGATTTTGGGCTCAGAAAATAGGCGCTGCAACTCATGCTTGCTGCCCCCGTCATAGATCGCTCGGAGAGCTTTCCAACGGTATACTGTGCGTCATGTAACTCCTTACGGATCAAAAGTTATGGGCACCGGAGCGACAGAGACCTGGTCCCAAGCCCCACGCCCTCGGTTTGCTGGCCCATCCTCTTCGTGAAGCAAAGTTGTCTTGCCCAAGGTGCCATGGGATTCGATAATAGAACTGTGATGGATTAGGTTGTAGTACTTTTCTAGGCTCACGACGTACGAGCCGGGATGGAAAAACAGAGCAAAAGAAGAAAAATATCCCAAAACTGATGAAAATGTTTGATTTTGGGATCCAAAAATTGGTGCAGCCGAGTAGGTTTGCTACCCCCGTCGTAGAACTCTCGGGGAGCTTTTCAGGTGTCACGCCACAACCTGAAGTATAGAGGTTAGACTAGGGAGGGATCTAAACATTCAAGTCATTTCACATACCTAATCGTTCATGAAGGTTTAATACTTAACATTTACTCCAAACTCCACAAATTCTCCGAAAAACCGGCAGCATAATGGCTGTAATTGGGCTATTTAGTTTGACATAATTTCCTAAAGGCCTAAAAAACTTTCAATCTCAAATTCATTTCCAACCAAGATTACTATCTATCACTATCTATCACCAATTGAAACGCCTACTAGTTATCTCGAAGTCTCGTTTGATTATCAACCTAGCATGATAACTCTGTCTTGTTTGTTTTTTAATTCTTGTTACAAAAGTACATGTTGATCTAAGCCTACCAATGAGTACCTGTTTAAGATTAGATAGATTCATTTACTTAATCCTTCACCTGATACTTCTTAAGCCTGTGATAGGTACTAGCCAGTAGCGATAACAAAACTACCATAAGAGTGTCTATCTAGTTATGATTAGTACAAGCCAAAATTAGACCCCAAATTACAACGGGGGTCATTTACAATACAACAACAAGCAACATAAGAAATAGTCTTCAAGCAACATATCGTTCACAAAATAGCCATAGTCAAGTAAGACACGTAGGGCAAGTAATCATTCCAAGGAGTCATCATTAGGCACGTTGTCCTCGGGTACCTGTTCCTGGTCTTCTTCACCTGAGATGATAAAAGAGGGTGAGTCTTTATGAACTCAGTGAGGGGGAACGAGAAATAAGTTTTGAAACTCTTTTTCCGATTCAACTTACGAAAACCTTTTGCAAGCATGACATATATCACAAGTAAGTTCATACTGTAATATAAAAGTAAAAGAACACAATTACCCGTCTTTCCTCCCCGAGATCCTCTAGGAACCAAGCGAGAGTACTTATACACATAGTGAAAAGGATACGGTGGGCTTTTGCTCTCAGTTCATTTCCAGTATCAGTTGTTGCGGCCGACTTCAAATCTTCCACTTATCACGCCAAATGGGTGTACTCCGGATGTACCCCGAAATCCTACGACCCAACTCTCCGAGGAAGTCTAGCCCCCAAGCGAGAGAGGGAATTGGACAATGGTAGTCAGGGTTGCACCAGCAAGCCCGATGCCGCTCGATGTGCGTGAACGCTACCACGCCAGAATGAAAGGTTGCAACCTTGTATGCAATGCACATTTAATATATCACATTAGGAGGACAACAAAGTAGGTCGCCTCCAAGCAGTCATAAGATTGCACATTGACAAGTAAACACGCGAGGCACGATATGACAGGCAATTTCACTTGTAAAGCACATGGAGTTATATGAATAATAAACGGGCAGCCATGTAACGCATGTAAATCAAGTCATATAACTCATTTCGAAGTTCAAGCAATCAAATAATAAGATTATACAACATGCAACGACATCTATATGGAACCGGTTGCAAGAAAGGCCTACTTGTCAACATGTAATCATCGGAATCGCATTTAGAGGTATAAGGGCAACTACGGGCAGCCTACTAATCATATAATTAAACATGATATCCATAGGATCAACACTTAGCGAGTTTTCCTAGTCACTAGGGTTTCAATTCATGCTTACCCGTGCGATTAAGCCCCAAGTTGTCCCGTAATTAAACTCAAGCCATGCATCGATTAATTAAAACACCCTCAAGCATTCAAAACAGTCCACACAACATCCAAGTGCCACAATCCCAAGCATTTAATACAACAAGAGAAGTTACAATAATTTTCAAAGCATATCACTAGATGAAAACCTCATTGCAATGGACTATTTTCTCACAATCATTGAGACAAGAAAACAATCTCCAATTCCAGTGAACAAAATGTCAAATTAAAGCTTAAGGAGTGAACTAAATTCAAAAACAAACCTCGCATCATTTGGAGTTCGGATTCAAGAGATATAGGCAAAACTGTGAGACTACGCAAAACTGTCCAGATTTGTACCCATTTCAATATTTGTAGTTTTTGAGGACCTTAGGGTCTGATTTAGCCTTAGTCTATTTCTGACACAAATGTCCAGAACGGAAACATCTAGCATAAAACCAAATTTCATGCATTTTGGACATCCTTTACTAAGTCAAAACTGGTTCATTCTACAAGGATAGTGAATCTGCCAAAACCTGCTTCATTTTCCCAGATTTTCCAGATTTGGACACCTTTCGATGTTTTGCCATTTTGGAGACCTTAGAATCAAAATTGGCTTTGTCCTATTTCTGGGAAAAATGCTCGGAACTGGCAAAAATAGTCACCTACCAATTTTCACGCATTTTCAACATCATTTACCTGGTCAAAATCACTTCTCTCCAAGAAGTCAGAAGACTGTCCATTTACGCGATTTCACCTATCTTCACATTCTAGCCAAATATCTTGCAATGCATGTTTACAAAAGCTTATGTACACATATATATCACAAGTACAGAGGTAAAAATAGACATTTAAAGGCATGCATGTGGTTTTTGAAAGCTTTTCAAAAGAGTTTTAGCCTTCACCTTAGCAAGACAACAATGAAGATGCACAAAACTCTTGATGATGCACAAGGTCGACTTTTCTTCTTGCTCAGCCGAGAGACAACTTGAGATTCTCTAATTCCTAGCTAAGTTACCATGTTATTAGTAGGTGCATGTAGTTAGATCAAAAAGAAAATGAAATAGGAGCTATCAAACTTACCTAAGCCGAAATGAAGGTTCTATAAGCTTGCATGTGTGTCTTTTTGCATTCTAGCTTGCTTGGTTGAGTTCCTTAGTAACTTGCATGTCTTGAAGAACCTTTGGATGATGAACTTAAGCTATGGAGTCTATAATTGCAGCTAGGGCCGAGAGAGAGAGAAGAAATGAGAGAAAGAATGAAAGAAAGAGAGAATGTGAGAAAGAATGAAAAGCTTGAGGAATTTTGATACATGTGTCGGCCAAGGGCCTTGAAAATTCTGATTTTGTGTCTTCAAGAGCATAATTTGAATTGTCTAGCATGGGCAATTTGAGTGTGTCGAGAATGGGGTGCATTGGGTAGGGTTTTAAGTCAATTTTTTTTTTGCTTTGTGTCATGAGCTTGTCATAGAATGTCTAGGTTTAATTTTGAAATATGCAAGGCTTTTTCAAATGCTCCTACATGGTCGGCTAAGGCTTGCAAAATTCTGAATTTTTTTGTCTTGTTTGAGCGTTATTTAATTGAGTTCTTGGAATATGCAAAAGAATAAATAATAAAGAATAAGAATGTTAAGCTTTTTGTGAGATTTCGTCTTCTAGTGAGTTGAATTAGCATTTTAATATTAGTTAGTGGAGTTTGTAGGATTAATTAATGATCTAGTGCTTCGTGCAAGATGCTTTCTCGATTAGCGTGTGGGCACGCTCACCTAGGTCTAGGGCACGCACTACGAGGTAAGGCATGATCTACGAGATAAATGCACGTTTTCCAAGTAAATGCACGCAACCCTAAATGAATGCACGTAATTCAATGCAAGGCACACAAAACAAAACACGACTCTTATACCTAGGTCAAGGCACGCAAATCTATGTTAGGGCACACGAAATGAGGTATTGCACGCAAATCGAGGTCGGGCCTCACATCCTCCCCTCCTTAAAAGAATTTTATCCCGAAATTCAATATTACCTTTGAAATAAAGCTGGATACTGTTGCTCCATTTGGTCTCGCCTTTCCCACGTTGCTTCTTCAACTCCATGATGATCCTATAACACTTTTACCATCAGTATAGATTTGCTGCTCAACTCCTGATCTTGCTGGTCTAGGATCCGAACGGGCTTCTCTTTGTAAGACAAGTTCTCCCGAAGCTGCAACGGCTCTGGCTCCAAGATATGCGATGGATCAGGGTGATACTTCCGTAGCATTGAAACATGAAAGACGTCGTGAATATTGGAGAGGTTTTGGGGTAGTTCCAGGCGATACGCCAATTTGCCAACCTTCTCAACTATCTCAAATGGTCCTACAAACCTCGGGCTCAACTTTTCACCCTTGCCGTGTTTAATCAGTCCCCTCCGAGGTGATATCTTCAAGAACACCTTGTCGCCGACCTCAAACTCTAGACTCCGTCTCCGTCGGTCTGCATAACTTTTCTGCCTGCTTTGGGCGGTAAGCATCCGTTTCCGGATGAGGTGGATATTATCAACATTCTTCATAAGTTCAGGTAGAAGGGTCGGGTCAAAAGTCTTCGTCTTACCTACTTCATCCCCGTAAATTGGGGATCGACACTTACGTCCATACAATGCCTCAAATGGGGCCATCCCGATAGTGGCCTGATAACTGTTATTATAAGCGAACTCCGCTAGAGATAGATATTTCTCCTAACCTTTCCCGAAGTCTAAAACACACGCCCTCAGCATATCCTCCAGAATCTAAATAGTTCTCTCAGATTGTCCATCAGTCTGAGGGTGATAAGTCATCCTGATACTCAACTTCGTTCCCAAGGCTTCTTGCAATCTCTTCCAAAATCGGGAAGTAAAACGAGGATTCCTATATGATACAATACTCACAGGCATCCCGTGCAACAGAAACACAGCGAACTCCATCTTTTCTTCATCAGTATAGTCAAGTGGCCTGAAAATCCTCTCGATCTCAGACAGCCAAGCCTCTTCCTGTTCATCATCAGCTTCCCCGTGGAATTTGGATGGGCGAAAGTCAATGAACTCCCGCATTCTGCTATTTTTCCCATGGTTACCATCATTCCTGTTGTTGTTGTTGTTTGCTTCACGTGCATCTTGACGTTTCATCACTCGCGACACGCGATCCATGGCATTCGCTGTGAGGCCCGACCCCGAATAACGTGTGTTACCTTGATTTGCGTGCCATAGACCAAGAATGATATGATTGACCTTGGATTACGTGCCATGTCTTGGTTTTCGTGCATGCCTCGTCATTCGTGCCTTGACCTAGAATTATGTGCCCTAATCCTCGACTTACGTGCCCCGACTTTGAATTGCGTGCATTATCTCGTTTTATGTGCCTTGACCTTGAATTGCGTGTCCTAACCTAGGTTTAAGAGTCGTACCTCGATTTATGTGCATTGCATTGAATTACGTGCCTTGTATTGGTTTACGTGCATTTACCTAGGATTGCATACATTTGCATTGGAATCCGTGCATTTATCTTGAAGTACGTGCCTTATCTCATAGTTCGTGTCTAGCCCGTGATTCGTGCCCCGTATTGATTTCGGTGCGTGCCTCGTAGTACGTACCCTAAACCTCGAACTGTGTGTCTACACGCTAACCAATAAATAATCCTACACAAAGCACTAAACTATTAAATAATCCTACACAATCCACTAACCAATATTATATTCCTAATTCAAATCTCTACAAAACCCACTAACTATAAAATATTCTATTCTACCCAACATTCTCTTACACATGTCATGCTTTTCCTTGCACCTATGCACTATTTTACTAACACCCAAGCTCAGTTTCTTGTCCCTCTCCACCCACATGCTAAAACAATTCAAAAGATGCTCAAAAGATGACACAAAATCAGATTTTTCAAAGCTCAAGGCCGACACATAAGCCAAAGCTCACAAACAACTCTTAAAACATTCATTTTTCTCTCAAAACTCTCCCATTCTCTCTCTTTCTCTCTCATTTTCGACCATGGCTGCTCCTTGAGCATTCAAGACTCCTAACAACTCTCTAAGACTCTCCCAAGCTCAGCCATAGCAAGCACAAGCAAGCAACATAGCAAGAAAACTCACACAAAGCTCAAAAACAAGGATTTTGTGCTCATTTGCTAGATCTTCAAAGAGGTGAGGGCTAAAACTTCTTGAAAAGCTTTCAAAATCCACATGCATGCCTTTAAATGTCTATCTTTACTTCTGTACTTGTGATATATGTGTGTTCATGAGCTTTTGTAAACATGCATGGCAAGATATTTGGCTAGAATGTGATGTTAGATGAAATCGTGTATGGGACAGCCTTCTGTCTTGTTGTTGTGAGGTGATTTTAACCAGGTAAATGATGTTGAAAATGCGTAAAAATTGGTAGGTAACTAGTTTTGCCAGTTCTGAACACTTTTCACAGAAATAGGCCAAAGCTAATTTTGACTCTAAGGTCCTAAAAATGGCAAAATATTAAAATGTGTCCAAATCTGGAAAATCTGGGAAAATGAAGCAGGTTTTGGCAGATTCACTGTCCTTGTAGAACGAACCAGTTTTGACTTAGTACATGATATCCAAAATGCATGAAATTTGGTATGCTGCTATATTTTTCAGTTCTGGACATTTTTTTCAGAAATGGACTAAGGCTAAATCGGACCCTAGGGCCCTCAAAAACGACAAGTATTGAAATGTATGCAAATCTGGACAGTTTTGTGTAGTCTCACGGTTTTGGCTATAACTCTTGAACCCGAACTCCAAATGATGCGAGGTTTGTTTCTGAATTTAGTTCACTCCTTAAGATTTAATTTGACATCTTGTTCACTGGAATTGGAGATTGTTTGCTTGTCTCAATGATTGTGAGAAAACAGTCCATTGCAGTGAGGATTTCACCTAGTGATATGCTTAGAAAAATTATTGTAGCTTCTCTTGTTGTATTAAATGCTTAGGATTGTGGCATTTGGATGTTCTGTGGACTGTTTTGAATACTTGAGGGTGTTTGAATTAATCAATGCATGACTTTAGTTTAATTATGAGATAACTTGGGGCTTAATCGCACGGGTAAGCACGAATTGAAACCCTAGTGATTAGGTAAATTTGCTAAGTGTTGATCCTATGAATATCGTGTTTAATTATGTGATTAGTAGGCTGCCCGTAGTTGCCCTTGTAGCCCTAGATGTGATTTCGATGATTACATGTTGACAAGTAGGCCTTTCTTGCACCCGGTCCCACGTAGATGTCGTTGCATGTTGAATAATCTTGTTATTTGATTACATGAACTTCGAAATGAGTTATATGACTTGATTTACATGCGTTACATGGCTGCCCATTTAATATTCATATAACTCTATGTGCTTTTCAAGTGAAATTACTTGTCATATCGTGCCTCGCTTGTTTACTTGTCAATGTGCAATCTTATGACTGCTCGGAGGCAACCTACTTTGTTGTCCTCCTAATGTGATATATTAAATGTCATAAATGTGCATTGCATACAAGGTTGCAACCTTTCATTCTGGCATGGTAGCATTCATGCACACTGGGCGGCATCGGGCTTGTCGGTGCAACCGTGACTACCATTGTCCAATTCTCTCTCTCGCTTGGGGGTTAGACTTCCTCGGAGAGTTGGGTAATAGGATTTCGGGGTACATCCGGAGTACACCCATTTGGCGTGATAAGGGGATGATTTGAAGTCGGCCGCAACAATTGATACTGGAAATGAACTGAGAGCAAAAGCTCACCGTATCCTTTTTACTATGTGTATAAGTACTCTCGCTTGGTTCCTAGAGGACCTCGGGGAGGAAAGACGGGTAATTGTATTCTTTTACTTTTATATTACATTATGTACTTACTTGTGATATATGTCATGCTTGCAAAAAGGGTTTTCATAAGTTGAACCGGAAAAAGAGTTTTAAAACTTATTTCTCGTTCCCCCTCGCTGAGTTCATAAGGACTCACCCTCTTTTATCATCTCAGGTGAAGAAGACGAGGAACAGGTACCCGAGGACAACGTGCCTTTTGATGATTCCTTGAAATGATTGCTTGCCCTACATGCCTTTCTTGACAGTGGCTGTTTTGTGAACGTTGTGTTTGCTTTGAAGAATATTTATTTTGTTGATGTAAATGACCCCGTTGTAATTTGGGTCTAATTTTGGATTGTACTATCTATAACCGGACGAACTCCTTATTTGGTTATTGTTTTATTGTCTTGATTAGTAGTTATCATAGGGGTTTAAACCACTAGGTGAATAATCAACAAAGTTAACTCTATCCAACTCCACTTATGTACTAATTCGTAAGGTAAAGGATAATAGTTACATGCATGATAGGGGTAAATTGAAAAATAAACGGGACATAGTTATCATGCTAGGTTATTAGTCAAACGAGGCTTAGAGATAATTAGTAGGCATATCTATTGATAACAAAATAGGAAATTTTAGTTGGAATTGAATTGATGATTAATGGTTTTGAGGCGTTTTAGAAAATAGGTCAAACCAAAGGTCTTAAATATAGCTGTCATACTGTCGGATTTTCGAAAAATCTTTTGGAATTCTAAATCAACGTTAAGTATTAATCGTAAGAAATGACCAAGTCGTACAAATAGCATAGAAGAATTAGGTCATTCCCTAGTCTAGCCTCCATAGGTTGGGTTGAGGCGTGACATTCGCCATCATGTTAAACATAGCCATGCCAGGATTAGTTTGATAAGCATCTCCAGTCTCTTGGGGCTCACTGCTCCTATTAGTAGTGCAAGTACTAGGGCCAGCCATATATAGGCATAGATTACGATGTATAATTTATTGGAATACGACAACAAGAATTTCATGCATAAGATATGCAACATATAATTTTATATAGATACACAATTTCTAGAAACAGTTAAGACATGTTAATCACACAAGCACATAGAGACAGAGAAGGCACACTTGATATTGTCACACAATAACACATATAAACAAGTCATCTCAATTAACTTAGGGCTTCTACCCATGGTCCGAGAGTTAAACCCAGCTTAAGCAATCTAAGCTTTGATACCATTTCTCTAAGGTGTCACGCCCCAACCCGACCTATAGAGGTTAGACTAGGGAGTGATCTAAACATTCAAGTCATTTCATATACCTAATCGTTCATGAAGGTTTAATACTTAACGTTTAGCCCAAACTCCACAAATTCTCTGAAAAACCGGCAGCATAACGGCTGTAATTGGGCTATTTAGTTTAACCTAATTTTCTAAAGGCCTCAAAAACTTTCAATCTCAAATTCATTTCCAACCAAGATTGCTATCTATCACTATCTATCACCAATTGAAACGCCTACTAGTTATCTCGAAGTCTCGTTTGATTATCAACCTAGCATGATAACTCTGTCTCGTTTGTTTGTTAATTCTTGTTACAAAAGCACCTGTTGATCTAAGCCTACCAATGAGTACCTGTTTAAGATTAGATAGATTCATTTACTTAATCCTTCACCTGATACTTCTTAAGCCTGTGATAGGTACTAGCCAGTAGCGATAACAAAACTACCATAAGAGTGTCTATCTAGTTATGATTAGTACAAGCCAAAATTAGACCCCAAATTACAACGGGGGTCATTTACAATACAACAACAAGCAACATAAGAAATAGTCTTCAAGCAACATATCGTTCACAAAATAGCCATAGTCAAGTAAGGCACGTAGGGCAAGCAATCATTCCAAGGAATCATCATTAGGCACGTTGTCCTCGGGTACCTGTTCCTGGTCTTCTTCACCTGAGATGATAAAAGAGGGTGAGTCCTTATGAACTCAGCGAGGGGGAACGAGAAATAAGTTTGAAACTCTTTTTCCAGTTCAACTTATGAAAACCTTTTGCAAGCATGACATATATCACAAGTATGTTCATAATGTAATATAAAAGTAAAAGAACACAATTACCCATCTTTCCTCCCCGACGTCCTCTAGGAACCAAACGAGAGTACTTATACACATAGTGAAAAAGATACGGTGAGCTTTTGCTCTCAGTTCATTTCCAGTATCAGTTGTTGCGGCTGACTTCAAATCTTGCACTTATCACGCCAAATGGGTGTACTCCGGATGTACCCCGAAGTCTTACGACCCAACTCTCCGAGGAAGTCTAGCCCCCAAGCGAGAGAGGGAATTGGACAATGGTAGTCACGGTTGCACCGGCAAGCCCGATGCCGCCCGGTGTGCGTGAACGCTACCACGCCAGAATGAAAGGTTGCAACCTTGTATGCAATGCACATTTAATATATCAAATTAGGAGGACAACAAAGTAGGTTGCCTCCGAGCAGTCATAAGATTGCACATTGACAAGTAAACAAGCGAGGCACGATATGACATACAATTTCACTTGTAAAGCACATGGAGTTATATGAATATTAAACAGGCAGTCATGTAACGCATGTAAATCAAGTCATATAACTCATTTCGAAGTTCACGTAATCAAATAATAAGATTATACAACATGCAACGACATCTACGTGGGACTAGGTGTAAGAAAGGCCTACTTGTCAACATGTAATCATCGGATCACATTTAGGGCTATAAGGGCAACTACGGGCAGCCTACTAATCATATAATTAAACACGATATCCATAGGATCAACACTTAGCGAGTTTTCCTAGTCACTAGGGTTTCAATTCATGCTTACCCGTGCGATTAAGCCTCAAGTTGTCCCGTAATTAAACTCAAGCCATGCATCGATTAATTAAAACACCCTCAAGCATTCAAAACAGTCCACACAACATCCAAGTGCCACAATCCCAAGCATTTAATACAACAAGAGAAGTTACAATAATTTTCAAAGCATATCACTAGATGAAAACCTCACTGCAATGTACTGTTTTCTCACAATCATTGAGACAAGAAAACAATCTCCAATTCCAGTGAACAAAATGTCAAATTAAAGCTTAAGGAGTGAACTAAATTCAAAAACAAACCTCGCATCATTTGGAGTTCGGATTCAAGAGATATAGGCAAAACTGTGAGACTACGCAAAACTGTCCAGATTTGTACCCATTTCAATACTTGTCGTTTTTGAGGACCTTAGGGTCAGATTTAGCCTTAGTCCATTTCTGACAAAAATGTCCATAACTGAAACATCTATCAGCATACCAAATTTCATGCATTTTTGACATCATTTACTAAGTAAAAACTGGTTCGTTCTACAAGGTCAGTGCATCTGCTAAAACCTGCTTCATTTTTCCAAACTTCCAGATTTGGACACATTTTGATGTTTTGCCATTTTGGAGACCTTAGAATCAAAATTGGATTTGGCCTATTTCTGTGAAAAATGCTCAGAACTGGAAAACCTAGTTACCTACCAATGTTCACGCATTTTCAATATCATTTACCTGGTCAAAATCACTTCGCTCCAACAAGTCAGAAGACTGTCCATTTACACGATTTCACCTATCTTCACATTCTAGCCAAATATCTTGCCATGCATGTTTACAAAAGCTCATGTACACATATATATCACAAGTACAGAGGTAAAAATATACATTTAAAGGCATGCATGTGGTTTTTGAAAGCTTTTCAAAAGAGTTTTAGCCCTCACCTTAGCAAGACAACAATGAAGATGCACAAAACTCTTGATGATGCACAAGGTCGACTTTTCTTCTTGCTTAGCTGAGAGACAACTTGAGATTCTCCAATTCCTAGCTAAGTTACCATGTTCTTAGTAGGTGCATGTGGTTAGAACAAAAAGAAAATGAAATAGGAGCTATCAAACTTACCTAAGCCGAAATGAAGGTTCTATAAGCTTGCATGTGTGTCTTTTTGCATTCTAGCTTGCTTGGTTGAGTTCCTTAGTAACTTGCATGTCTTGAAGAACCTTTGGATGATGAACTTAAGCTATGGAGTCTATAATTGCAGCTAGGGCCGAGAGAGAGAGAGAAGAAATGAGAGAAAGAATGAAAGAAATAGAGAATGTGAGAAAGAATGAAAAGCTTGAGGAATTTTGATGCATGTGTCGGCCTAGGGCCTTGAAAATTCTGATTTTGTGTCTTCAAGAGCATAATTTGAATTGTCTAGCATGGGAAATTTTAGTGGGTCGAGAATGGGATGCATTGGGTAGGGTTTTAAGTCAATTTTTTTTTTGCTTTGTGTCATGAGCTTGTCATAGAATGTCTAGGTTTAATTTTGAAATATGCAAGGCTTGTTCAAATGCTCCTACATGGTCGACTAAGGCTTGCAAAATTCTGAATTTTTTAGTCTTGTTTGAGCATTATTTAATTGAGTGCTTAGAATATGCAAAAGAATAAAGAATAAAGAATAAGAATGTCTAGCTTTTTGTGAGATTTCGTCTTCTAATGAGTTGAATTAGCATTTTAATATTAGTTAGTGGAGTTTGTAGGATTAATTAATGAACTAGTGCTTCGTGCAAGATGCTTTCTCGATTAGCGTGTGGGCACGTTCACCTAGGTCTAGGGCATGTACTATGAGGTAAGGCACGATCTACGAGACGAATGCACGTTTCGTAGATCATGCCTAAATGAATGCACGTAATTCAATGCAAGGCACATAAAACGAAACACGACTCTTAAACCTAGGTCAAGGCACGTAAATCTAGGTTAGGGCACACGAAATGAGGTATTGCACGCAAATCAAGGTCAGGCCTCACATCCTCCCCTCCTTAAAATAATTTCATCCCGAAATTCGATATTACCTTTGAAATAAAGTTGGATACTGTTGCTCCATTTGGTCTCGCCTTTCCCACGTTGCTTCTTCAACTCCATGATAATCCCACAACACTTTCACCATCGGTATAGATTTGTTGCGCAACTCCTGATCTTGCTGGTCTAGGATCCGAACGGGCTTCTCTTCATAAGACAAGTTCTCCCGAAGCTGCAATGGCTCTGGCTCCAAGATATGCGATGGATCAGGGTGATACTTCCGTAGCATTGAAACATGAAAGACGTCGTGAATATTGGAGAGGTTTTGGGATAGATCCAGGCGATACGCCAATTTGCCAACCTTCTCAACTATCTCAAATGGTCCTACAAACCTCGGGCTCAACTTTCCACCCTTGCCGTGTTTAATCAGTCCCCTCCAAGGTGATATCTTCAAGAACACCTTGTCGCCGACCTCAAACTCTAGACTTCGTCTCCGTCGGTCTGCATAACTTTTCTGCCTGCTTTGGGCGGTAAGCATCCGTTTCCGGATGAGGTGGATATTATCAACAGTCTTCATAAGTTCAGGTAGAAGGCTCGGGTCAAAAGTCTTCGTCTTACCTACGTCATCCCAGTAAATTGGGGATCAACACTTACGTCCATACAATGCCTCAAATGGGGTCATCCCGATAGTGGCCTGATAACTGTTATTATAAGCGAACTCCGCTAGAGACAAATATTTCTCCCAACCTTTCCCGAAGTCTAAAACACACGCCCTCAGCATATCCTCCAGAATTTGAATAGTTCTCTCAGATTGTCCATCAGTCTGAGGGTGATAAGCCGTGCTGAAACTCAACTTCGTTCCCAAGGCTTCTTGCAATCTCTTCCAAAATCGGGAAGTAAAACGAAGATCCCTATCTGATACAATTCTCACAGGCATCCCGTGCAACAGAAACACAGCAAACTCCATTTTTTCTTCATCAGTATAGTCAAGTGGCCTGAAAATCCTCTCGATCTCTGACAGCCAAGCCTCTACCTGTTCATCATTAGCTTCCCTGTGGAATTTGGACGGGAAAAAGTCAAGGAACTCCCGCATTCTGCTATTTTTCCCATGGTTACCATCATTCCTGTTGTTGTTGTTGTTTGTTTCACGTGCATCTTGACGTTTCATCACTCGCGACACGCGATCCATAACATTCGCCATCATGTTAAACATAGCCAAGCCAAGATTAGTTTGATAAGCATCTCCGGTCTATTGGGGCTCACCGCTCCTATTAGTAGTGTGGGAACTAGGGCCAGCCATCTATAGGCATTGATTACGATGCATAATTTATTGGAATACGACAACAAGAATTTAATGCATAAGATATGCAACATATAATTTTATATAGATACACAATTTCTAGAAACAGTTAAGACATGTTAATCACATAAGCACATAGAGACAGAGAAGGCACACTTGATATTGTCACACAATAACACATATAAACAAGTCATCTCAATTACCTTAGGGCTTCTACCCATAGTCCGAGAGTTAAACCCGGCTTAAGCAATCTAAGCTCTGATACCATTTCTCTAAGGTGTCACGCCCCAACCCGACCTATAGAGGTTAGACTAGGGAGTGATCTAAACATTCAAGTCATTTCACGTACCTAATCGTTCATGAAGGTTTAATACTTAACGTTTAGCCCAAACTCCACAAATTCTCTAAAAAACCTGCAGCATAACGGTTGTAATTGGGCTCTTTAGTTTGACCTAATTTTCTAAAGGCCTCAAAAACTTTCAATCTCAAATTCATTTCCAACCAAGATTATTATCTATCACTATCTATCACCAATTGAAATGCCTACTCGTTATCTCGAAGTCTCGTTTGATTATCAACCTAGCATGATAACTCTGTCTCGTTTGTTTGTTAATTCTTGTTACAAAAGTACCTGTTGATCTTAGCCTACCAATGAGTACCTGCTTAAGATTAGATAGATTCATTTACTTAATCTTTCACCTGATACTTCTTAAGACTGTGATAGGTACTAGCTAGTAGCGATAGCAAAACGACCATAAGGGTGTCTATCTAGTTATGATCAGTACAAGCCAAAATTAGACCCCAAATTACAACGGGGGTCATTTACAATGCTACAACAAGCAACATAAAAAATAGTCTTCAAGCAACATATCGTTCACAAAATGGCCATAGTCAAGTAAGGCACGTAGGGCAAGCAATCATTCCAAGGAGTCATCATTACGCACGTTTTCCTCGGGTGCCTGTTCTTGGTCTTCTTGCCCACGATGCCATGGGATTCTATAATAGAAATGTGATGGATTAGGTTGTCGTCCTTTTCTAGGCTCACGACGTACGATCCGGGAAGGAAAAATAGCACAAAAGAAGAAAAGTGTCTTGGAACTAATGTAAATGTTCGATTTTAGTCTCCAAAAATAGGTGCAGCCGAGTAGGCTTGCTACCCTTGTCGTACAGCACTCGGAGAGCTTTCCAACGGTATGCTATGCGCCACGTAACTCCTTACAGATCAAAAGTTATGGGCACCAGAGCGACAGAGACCTGGTCCCAAGCGCCACGCCCTCGGTTTACGGGCGCAGCCTCTACGTGAAGTGATGTGCTCTTGCCCAAGGTGTCGTGGGATTCGATGATAGAAATGTGATGGATTAGGTTGTCGTCCTTTTCTAGGCTCACGACGTACGATCCGGGAGGAAAAAACAGAGCAAAAGAAGAAAAGTATCCCGAAACTGATGAAAATGTTTGATTTTGGGCTTCGAATATAGACACAACCGAGCAAGCTTGCTCCCCTCGCTGTAGAGCTCTTGGAGAGCTTTCTAACGGCATGCTGTGCGCCGCATAACTCCTTACGGATCAAAAGCTATGGCCTCCAAAGCGACGGAGACCTGGTACCAAGTGCCACGCCCTCGGTTTACGGGGTCGGCCTCTACGTAAGGCGAAGTTGTCTTGCCCAAGGTGCCATGGGATTCGATAATAGAAATGTGATGGATTAGGTTGTTGTCCTTTTCTAGGCTGACGACGTACGATACGGGAAGGAAAAACAGCACAAAAGAACAAAAGTATCCCAAAACGGATGAAAATGTTCAATTTTGAGTTCTGAAAACTATCGCAGCTGAGCACGCTTGCCATGCTCGTCGTAGAGCTCGCGGAGAGCTTTCCAACGGTATGCTGTGCGCCGCTTAACTCCCTACGGATCAAAAGTTATGGGCACCGGAGCGACGGAGACATGGTCTCAAGCCCTACGCCCTCGGTTTGCGAGCCCAGCCTCTATGTGAAGCGAAGTTGTCTTGCCCAAGGTATCGTGGGATTCGATAATAAAAATGTGATGGATTAGGTTGTCGTCCTTTTCTAAGCTCACGACATATGATCCGGGAAGAAAAAACAGCGCAAAAGAAGAAAAGTGTCCCAAATTTGATGAAAATGTTCGATTTTGGGCTCAAAAACTGGCGCAGCCGAGCAAGCTTACTGCCCCCATCATAGAGGTCTCGGAGAGCTTTCCAACGGTATACTGTGCGCCGCATAACTCCTTACGGATCAAAAGTTATAGGCACTGGAGCAACAGAGACCTGGTCCCAAGCCCCACGCCCTCGGTTTGCGGGCCCAACCAAAGCGAAGTTGTCTTGGCCAAGGTGCCGTGGGATTCGATAATAGAAATATGATGGATTAGGTTGTCGTACTTTTCTGGGCTCACGACGTACGAGCCGGGAAGGAAAAAAAGAGCAAAAGAAGAAAAATGTCCCAAAACTGATGAAAAAGTTCAATTTTGGGATCCAAAAATTGGTGCAGCCGAGCAGGCTTGCTACGCCGGTCGTAGAGCTCTCGGGGAGCTTTCCAACGGTATGCTGTACGCCACGTAACTTCTTACGGGTCAAAAGTTATGGGCACCGGAGCGATAGAGACCTGGTCCCAAGACCCACGCCCTCGGTTTGCGCGCCCAGCGTCTTCGTGAAGCGAAGTTGTCTTGCCCAAGGTATTTTGGGATTCGATAATAGAAATTTGATGGATTAGGTTGTCGTCTTTTTCGTGGCTCACGACGTACGATCTAGGACGGAAAAATAGCGCAAAAGAAGAAAAGTATCCCAAAACTGATGAAAACATTCAATTGTGGGCTCCGAAAAAGGCGCAGCCGAGCAGGCTTGCTGCCCTCGTCGTAGAGCACTCGGAGAGCTTTCCAAAGATACACTGCGCACCGCGAAACTCCTTACGGATCAAAAGTAATGGGGACTGGAGCGACAGAAAGTAGGTTTCAAGCCCTACGTCCTCGGTTTGCGGGCCCTGCGTCTTCGTGAAGTGAAGTTGTCTTGCCCAATGTGCCGTGGGATTCAATAATACAAATGTGATGGATTAGGTTGTCGTCCTTTTCGTGGCTCACGACGTACGATCCGGGATGTAAAAACCATGAAAAAAAAGAAAAGTATCCCAAAACTGATGAAAACATTCGATTTGGGGCTCTGAAAACAGGTGCAGTCAAGTAGGCTTGCTGCCCCCGTCATAGGGCTCTAGGAGAATTTTCCAACGGTATGATGTGCGCCGCGTAACTCCTTACGAATCAATAGTTATGGGCAGCGGAGGGACGGAGACCTTGACCCAAGCCCCACGCCCTCAGTTTGCGGGCCCAGCCACTACGTGAAGCGAAGTTGTCTTGCCCAAGGTGCAGTGGGATTCGACAATAAAAATGTGATGGAATAGGTTGTCGTCCTTTTCTAGGCTGTCGACGTATGATCCGGGAGGAAAAAACAGCTTAAAAGAATAAAAGTGTCCAAAAACTGATGAAAACGTTCGATTTTGGACTCCAAAAATAGGCACAACCGAGCAGGCTTGCTACCCCCGTCGTGGAGCTCTCGGGGAGCTTTCAAATGGTATGCTATTCGCTGCGTAACTCCTTACCGGTCAAAAGTTATGGGCATTGGAGCTACGAGGACCTGGTCCCAAGACCCACGCCCTCGGTTTGCAGGCCCAACCTCTACGTGAAGCGAAGTTGTCTTGATCAAGGTGCTGTGGGATTCGATAATAGAAATGTGATGGATTAGATTGTCGTCCTTATCTAGACTCACGACATACGATCCGGGAAAGAAAAACAGTGCAAAATAAGAAAAGTGTCCCAAAATTGATGAAAATGTTCAATTTTGGGCTCAAAAACTGGCGCAGCCGAGCAAGCTTGTTACCCCCGTCGTAGGGCACTCGGAGATCTTTCTTACGGTATGCTGTGCATCGCATAACTCCTTACGGATCAAAAGTTAAGGGCACCGGAGCGAAGGAGACCTGGGCCCAAGCCCCAAGCCCTCAGTTTGCGTGCCCAGCGTCTATGTGAAGCGAAGTTGTCGTGCCCAAGGTGCCATGGGATGCGATAATAGAATTGTGATGGAATAGGTTGTCGTCCTTTTCATGACTGACGACGTACGATCCGGGATAAAAAAACAGCGTAAAAGATAAAAAAAGTGTCTTGAAACTGATGAAAACGATCGTATTTGGGCTCCAAAAATAGGCGCTTCTATGCAAGCTTGCTGCCCTCATCGTAGAGCTCTCGGAGAGCTTTCCAACGATATGTTGTGCGCCGCGTAACTCCGTACGGATCAAAAGTTATAGGCACCGGAGTGATTGATACCTTGTTCTAAGCCACACGCCCTCGATTTGCAGGCCCAGCCTCTACGTGAAGCGAAGTTGTCTTGCCCAAGGTGTCATGGGATTCGATAATAGAAATGTGATCGATTAGGTTGTCGTCCTTTTCGCAGCTCACGACGTACGATCCGGGACAGAAAAATAGAGCAAAAGAATAAAAGTGTCCCGAAACTGATGAAAACGTTCAATTTTGGTCTTCGAAAATAGATGCAGTCGAGCAGGCTTGCTACCCCCGTCGTAGAGCTCTCGGAGAGCTTTCCAACGGTATGCTGTGCGCCACGTAACTCCTTACGGATCAAAAGTTATGGGCACCGGAGCGATGGAGACCTGGTCCCAAGCCCCACGCCCTTGGTTTGCGGACCCAGCCTCTACGTGAAGTGAAGTTGTCTTGCCCATGGTACCGTGGGATTCGATAATAGAAATGTGATGGATTAGGTAGTCATCATTTTCTAGGCTCACAACGTAAGATCTGGGAAGGAAAAACAGAACAAAAGAAGAAAAGTATCTCGAAACTGATGAAAACATTCTATTTAAGGCTCTGAAAATAGGCGCAGTCGAGCAGGCTAGCTGCCCCTATCGTAGAGCACTCGGAGAGCTTTCCAACAGTATGCTGTGTGACGCGTAACACCTTACGGATCAAAAGTTTTGGGCACCGGAGCGAAGGAGACCTGGTTCTAAGCCCCACACCCTCGGTTTGCGAGCCCAGCCTCTACGTGAAGCGAAGTTTTCTTGCCCAAGGTGTCGTGGCATTCGATAATAGAAATGTGAAGGATTAGGTTGTTGTCCTTTTCGCGGCTGACGACGTAAGATCCGGGACTGAAAAACAGCACAAAAGAAGTAAAGTGTCCCAAAACTAATGAAAATGTTCGATTTTGGACTGTGAAAATAGGTGCTGAATTGCAGTCTTGTTGTCCTCGTCGTAGAGCTCTCGGAGAGCTTTCCAACGGTATGCTATGCGCCATGTAACTCCTTACGGATCAAAATTTATGGGCACCAGAGCGACAGAGACATGGTCCCAAGCTACACGCCCTTGGTTTGCAGGCCTATCCTCTACATGAAGCGAAGTTGTCTTGCCCAAGGTATCGTGGGATTCAATAATAGAAATGTGATGGATTAGGTTGTCGTCCTTTTTTAGGCTCACGACGTACGATCCAGGAAGGAAAAATAGAGCTAAAGAAGAAAAATGTCCCAAAATTGATGAAAACGTTCAATTTTGGGCTCCAAAAATGGGTGCAGCCGAGCAAGCTTGCTGCCCCCGTCATAGAGCTCTCGGAGAGCTTTCCAACGGCATGCTGTATGCTGCGTAACTCCTTCCGGATCAAAAGTTATAGGCACCGGAGCGACGGAGACCAGGTCCCAAGCCCCACGCCCTCGGTTTGCGGGCCCAGCCTCTACATGAAGCCAAGTTGTCTTGCCCATAGTGCGATGGGATTCGATAATAAAAATGTGATGGATTAGGTTGTTGTCCTTTTCTAGGCTCATGACGTAAGATCCTGGAAGGAAAAATAGTGCAAAAAAAGAAAAATATCCGAAAACTGATGAAAACATTCAATTTTGTGCTCTGAAAACAGGCGCAGCTGAGCAGGCTTGCTGCCCCCGTCATAGAGCACTCGAAGAGCTTCCCAACGGTGTGCTACGCGTTGCGTAACTCCTTACAGATCAAAAGTTATGGGCACCAAAGCGACGGAGACCAAGTTCAAAGCCCTGTACCCTCGGTTTGCGGGCCCAGCCTCTACGTGAAGCGAAGTTGTCTTGCCCAAGGGTCCATGGGATTGGATAATAGAAATATGATGGATTAGGTTGTCGTCCTTTTTGTTGCTCACGACGTACGATCCGGGACGAAAAAATAGCGCAAAAGAAGAAAAGTATCTCGAAACTAATGAAAACATTCGATTTTGGGCTCCTAAAATAGGCGCAGCCGAGCAGGCTTACTGCTCCCGTCAAAGATCTCTCGTAGAGCTTTCCAACGGTATGTTGTGCGCCGCATAACTTCTTACGGATCAAAAGTTATGGGCAACGGAGCGACGGAGACCTTGTCCTAAGCCCCACGCCTCAGTTTGCGGGCCCAGCCTCTACGTGAGGCAAAGTTGTCTTGCCCATGGTGCTGTGGGATTCGACAATAAAAATGTGATGAATTAGGTTGTCGTCTTTTTCTAGGCTCACGACGTATGATCTGTGAGGGAAAAAAGACCCTAAAACAAGAAAAATGTCCCAAAACTGATGAAAACGTTCGATTTTGGGCTCCAAAAATAGGCAAAAACCGAGCAGGCTTACTACCCCTGTCGTAGAGCTCTCAGAGAGCTTTCCAACGGTATACTATGCGATGCGTAACTCCTTACGCAGGAAAAGTTATGGGCACTAAAGCGACAGGGACCTGGTCCCAAGCCCCACGCCGTCGGTTTGTGGGCCCAACCTCTAGGTGAAGCAAAGTTGTCTTGACCAGGGTGCCGTGGGATTAAATAATAGAAATGTGATGGATTAGGTTGTCGTCCTTATCTAGGCTCAAGACGTACAATACGGGAAGGAAAAACACGCAAAAGAAGAAAAGTGTCCCAAAACTGATGAAAACATTTGATTTTGGGTTCAAAAAACAGGCGCAGCCGAGCAGGATTGTTACCCCCGTCGTAGAACACTCGGCGAGCTTTCCAACGGTATGCTGTGCATCGTGTAACTCCTTACGGATCAAAAGTTATGGGCACCGGAGCGAAGGAGACCTGGTCCCAAGCCCCAAGCCCTCAATTTGCGGGCCCAGCCTCTACGTGAAGTGAAGTTGTCTTGCCTAAGGTGGCATGGGATTCGATAATAGAATTGTGATAGATTAGGTTGCCGTCCTTTTCGCTGCTAACGACGTATGATCTAGGACGGAAAAACAGTGTAAAAGATAAAAAGTGTCCCGAAACTGATGAAAACGATCGTATTTGGGCTCCAAAAATAGGCGCTGCAAAGCAGATTTGCTACCCCCGTCGAAGAGCTCTAGAAGAGATTTTCAATGGTATGTTGTGCGCCGCGTAACTCCGTACGGATAAAAAGTTTTGGGCACCGGAGCGACGAAAACCTGGTCCCAAGCCACACACCCTCGGTTTGCGGGCCCAGCCTCTATGTGAAGCGAAGTTGTCTTGCCCAAGGTGTCGTGGGATTTGATAATAGAAATGTGATAGATTAGGTTGTCGTCATTTTCTAGGCTCACGACGTACGATCCGGGAAGGAAAAACAGAGCAAACTAAGAAAAATGTCCCAAAACTGATGAAAATGTTCAATTTTGGGATCCAAAAATTGGTGTAGCCGAGTAGGCTAGCTGCCCTCATCTTAGAGCTCTCGGAGAGCTTTCCAACGGTATGCTGTGCGTCACGTAACTCCTTACGAATCAAAAGTTATGGGCATCGGAGCGACGGAGATCTGGTCCCAAGCCCCACGCCCTCTGTTTAAAGGCCCGGCCTCTACGTGAAGCGAAGTTGTCTTGCCCAAGGTGCCATGGGATTCGGTAATAGAAACTTGAAGGATTAGGTTGTCGTCCTTTTCTAGGCTCATGACGGAAGATCTGGGAAGGGAAAATAGCACAAAAGAAGAAAAGTATCCTGAAACTGATGAAAACGTTCTATTTTGGGCTCCGAAAAAAGGCGCAGCCAAGCAAGCTTGATGTTCCCGTCGCAGGGCACTTGGAGAGCTTTGCAACGATATGCCATGTGCCGCGTAACTCCTTACAGATCAAAAGTTATGGGCACCGGAGCGACGGAGACCTGGTTTCAAGCCCCACGCCCTCTGTTTGTGGGCCCAGCCTCTACGTGAAGCGAAGTTGTCTTGCCCAAGGTGCCATGGGATTCGATAATAGAAATATGATGGATTAGGTTGTCGTCCTTTTCACGGATCACGAAGTACGATCTGGGACGGAAAAACAGCGTAAAAGAAGAAAAGTAACCCGAAACTGATGAAAACGTTTGATTTTAGAATCCAAAAATAGGTGCAGCTGTGCAGGCTTGCTACCCTCGCCGTAGAGCTCAAGGAGAGCTTTCCAACGGTATGTTGTGCGCCGCATAACTCCTTACGGATAAAAAGTTATGGGCACTAGAGCGACGGAGACCTGGTCGCAAGCCCCACGTGCTCGGTTTGCAGGCCCAGCCTCTATGTGAAGCGAAGTTGTGTTGCCAAAGGTGTCGTGGGATTCGATAATAGAAATATGATGGATTTGGTTGTCGTCCTTATCTAGGCTCACGAACTACGATCCGGGAATGAAAAAAGCACAAAAGCATAAAAGTGTCCCAAAATTGATGAAAACGTTCGATTTTGGGCTCCAAAAACAACTGTAGCGGAGCAGGCTTGCTACCCCCACCTTAGAGCTGGCGGAGAGTTTTCCAACGGTATGCTATGCACCCCATAACTCCTTACAGATCAAAAGTTTTTGGCACCGGAGCGACGGAGACATGGTCCGAAGCCCCATGCCCTTGTTTTACGGCCTCAGCCTCTACATGATGCGAAGTTGTCTTGCCCAAGGTGTCACGGGATTCGATAATAGAAATGTGATGGATTAGGTTGTCGTCCTTTTCTTGGCTCACGACGTACGATCCGGGAAGGAAAACAGCGCAAAGGAAGAAAAGTATCCCAAACTGATGAAAATGTAAGATTTTGGGCTTCGAAAATAGGCGCAGCCGAATAGGCTTGCTGCCCCCGTCGTAGAGCTCTCGGAGAGCTTTCCAAATGTATGCTGTGCACCGCGTAATTCCTTACGGATCAAAAGTTATAGGCACCGGAGCAATGGAGACCTGGTCCCAAGCCCCACGCCCTCTGTTTGTGGGCCCAACCTCAACGTGAAGCGAAGTTGTTTTGCCCATGGTGCCATGGGATTCAATAATAGAAATGTGATGATTAGGTGGTCGTCATTTTCTAGTCTCATGACGTAAGATATGGGAAGGAAAAACAGAACAAAAGAAGAAAAGTATCCCAAAACTGATGAAAACATTCTATTTTAGGGCTTCGAAAATAGGCGCAGTCGAGCAGGCTAGCTGCCCTATCGTAGAGCACTCGGAAAGCTTTCCATCGCTATACTGTGTGCCGCGTAACTCTTTACGGATCAAAAGTTTTGGGCACCGGAGCGACGGAGACCTGGTCCCAAGCCCCATGCCCTCGGTTTGCGAGCGCAGCCTCGACGTGAAGCGAAGTTTTCGTGCCCGAGGTGTCGTGGCGTTCGACAATAGAAATGTGTAGGTTTAGGTTGTCGTTTTTGTCGTGGTTGGCGAAGTACGATCCGAGACAGAAAAATAGTGTAAAAGAAGAAAAGTGTCCTAAAACTGATGAAAACATTCGATTTTGGGCTCCGAAAATAGGCATAGCTGAGCAAGGTTGGTGCCTCAGTCGTAGAGCTCTCAGAGAGCTTTCCAACGGTATGCTGTGCGCTGCGTAACTCCTTACGGATCAAAAGTTATGGGCACCAGAGCGACGGAGACTGGTCCCAAGCCCCACGCCCTCGGTTTGCGGGCCCAACCTCTTCGTGAAGCGAAGTTGTCTTGCCCAAGGTGTCATGGAATTCGATAATAGAAATGTGATGGATTAGGTTGTCGTACTTTTCTAGGCTCACGACGTACGAGCTGGGATGGAAAAACAGAGCAAAAGAAGAAAAATGTCCCAAAACTAATGAAAACGTTCGATTTTGGGATCCAAAAATTGGTGCAGCCGAGAAGGTTTGCTACCCCCGTTGTTGCGCCACGTAACTCCTTACGGATCAAATGTTTTTGGCACCAGTGCTACAGAGACCTGGTGCCCAGCCCCACGCCCTCGATTTGCGGGCCCAACCTCTACGTGAAGCGAAGTTGTCTTGTCCATGGTGCCGTGGGATTTGATAATAGAAATGTGATGGATAAGGTTGTCATCCTTTTCTAGGCTCACGACGTAAGATCCAGGAAGGAAAACCAACGCAAAAAAAGAAAAGTATCCGAAAACTAATGAAAACATTTGATTTTGGGCTCCGAAAATAGGCGCAACTGAGCAGGCTTGATGCCCCCGCCGTAGAGCTCTCGTAGAGCTTTCCAACGGTATGCTGTGTGCCACGTAACTCTTTACAGATCAAAAGTTATGTGCAGCGGAGCGACGGAGACCTTGTCCCAAGCCCCACGCCTCGGTTTGCGGGGCAAGCCTCTACGTGAGGCGAAGTTGTCTTGCCCAAGGTGAAGTGGAATTCGAAAATAAAAATGTGATGGATTAGGTTGTCATCTTTTTCTAGGCTCACGACGTATGATCCGGGAAGGAAAAAATACCTTAAAAGAAGAAAAGTGTCCCAAAACTGATGAAACGTTCGATTTTGGGCTCCAAAAGTGGCGAAAACCGAGCATGCTTGCTACTCCAGTCCTAGAGCTATCGGAGAGCTTCCCAGCGGTATGTTGTGCGCCTCGTAACTCTGTACGGATCAAAAGTTATGGGCATCGGAGCGACGGAGACCTGGTCCTAATCCACACGCCCTCGGTTTGCAGGCCCAGCCCCTATGTGAAGCGAAGTTGTCTTGCCCAAGGTGTCGTGGGATTCAATAATAGAAAAGTGATGGATTAGGTTGGCGCCTTTTTTTAGGCTCACGACGTACGATCCGGGAAGGAAAAACTGAGCAAAGGAAGAAAAATGTCCCAAAATTGATGAAAACGTTCGATTTTGGGATACAAAAATAGATGCAGCCTAGCAGGCTTGCTACCCCCGTCGTAGAGCTCTCGGAGAGCTTTCCAACGGTATGTTGTGGGCCACGTAACTCCTTACGAATCAAAAGTTATGGGCACCAGAGCGACGGAGACCTGGTCCCAAGCCCCACGCCCTCGGTTTGCGGCCCCAGCCTCTACGTGAAGCGAAGTTGTCTTGCCTATGGTGCTATGGGATTCGATAATAGAAATGTGATGGATTAGGTGGTCATCCTTTTCTAGGCTCACGACGTAAGATCTGGGAAGGAAAAACAGCACAAAAGAAGAAAAGTATCCCAAAACTGATGAAAACATTCTATTTAGGGCTCCTAAAATAGGTGTAGTAGAGCAGGCTAGCTGCCCCCATCGTAGAGCACTCAGAGAGCTTTCCAACGGTATGCTGGGTGCCGCGTAACTCCTTACAGATCAAAAGTTTTAGGCACCGGAGCGACGGAGACCTGGTCCTAAGCCCCACCCCCTCAATTTGCGAGCCCAGCCTCTACGTGAAGCAATGTTTTTTTGCCCGAGGTGTCGTGGCATTCGATAATAGAAATGTGAAGGATTTGGTTGTCGTCCTTTTCGCGGCTGACGACGTACGATCCGAGACTGAAAAACAGCGCAAAAGAAGAAAAGTGTCCCGAAACTGATGAAAACATTCTTTTTGGGGCTTCAAAAATAGGCGCTGCAGCGCATGCTTGCTGCCTCGGTCGTAGAACTATCGGAGAGCTTTCCAACGGTATGCTGTGCACCGCGTAACTCCTTACGGATCAAAAGTTATGGGCACCGGAGCGACGGAGACCTGGTCCCAAGCCCTACGCCCTCGGTTTGCAGGCCCAGCTTCTACGTGAAGTGAAGATGTCTTGCCCAATGTGCAATGGGATTCGATGATAGAAATGTGATGGATTAGGTTGTGGTAGTTTTCTAGGCTCACGAGGTACGAGCCGGGATGGAAAAACAGAGCAAAATAAGAAAAATGTCCCAAAATTGATGAAAACGTTCGATTGTAGGATCCAAAAATTGGTGCAGCCGAGCAGGTTTGCCACCCCCGTCGTAGACCCCTCGGGGAGCTTTTCACCGGTATGCCTTGCGCCACGTAACTCCTTACAGATCAAAATTTTTGGGCACCGGTGCGACAGAGACCTGGTCCCAAGCCCCATGCCGTCGATTTGCAGGCCCAGCCTCTACGTGAAGTGAAGTTGTCTTGCCCATGGTGCCATGGACTTCGATAATAGAAATGTGATGGATTAGGTTGTTGTCCTTTTCTAGGCTCGCGACGGAAGATCCGAGAAGGAAAAATAGCACAAAAAAAGAAAAGTGTCTGAAAACTGATGAAAATATTCAATTTTGGGCTCCGAAAACAGGCGCAGCCGAGCAGGCTTGCTGCCCCGTCGAAGAGAACTCGGAGAGCTTCTCAACGGTATGCTTCGCGTTGTGTAACTCCGTACAGATCAAAAGTTATTGGCACCGGAGCGACGGAGACCTGGTCCCAAGCCCCATGCCCTCTGTTTGCAGGCCCAGCCTCAATGTGAAGCGAAGTTGTCTTGCCAAAGGTGCCATGGGATTGGATATTATAAATATGATGGATTAGGTTGTCATCCTTTTCGTTGCTCACGACGTACGATCTAGGACAGAAAAACAGCGCAAAAGAAAAAACGTGTCTGGAAACTAATGAAAACATTCGATTTTGGGCTCCGAAAATAGGCGCAGCCAAGCAGGCTTGCTGCCCCCGTCCTAGAGCTCTCGTAGATCTTTCCAACGGTATGTTATGCGCCGCGTAACTCCTTACGGATCAAAAGTTATGGGCAGCGGAGCGACGGAGACCTTGTCCCAAGCCCCACGCCCTCGGTTTACGGGCCCAACCTCTACGTGAGGCAAAGTTGTCTTGCCCAAGGTGCTATGGGATTCGACAATAAAAATGTGATGGATTAGGTTGTCGTCCTTTTCTAGGCTCACGACGTATGATCCGGGAAGGAAAAAACACCTTAAAAGAAGAAAAGTGTCCCAAAACGGAAGAAAACGTTCGATTTTGGGCTCCAAAAATTGGCAAAAATCGAGCAGGCTTGCTACCCCTGTCGTAGAGCTCTCAAAGAGCTTTCCAACGGTATGCTATTCGCTGCGTAACTCTTTACGGGTCAAAAGTTATGGGCATTGGAGCGACGGGGACCTAGTCCCAAGCCCCACGCCTTCGGTTTGCAGGCCCAGCCTCTAGGTGAAGCGAAGTTGTCTTGACCAAGGTGCCGTGGGATTCGATAATAGAAATGTGATGGATTAGGTTATCGTCCTTATCTAGGCTGACGACGTACGATCCGGGAAGGAAAAACAGCACAAAAGAAGAAAAGTGTCCCAAAATTGATGAAAACGTTCGATTTTGGGCTCCAAAAATAGGCGCAGTTGAACAGGCTTGTTACCTCTATCGTAGAGCACTCGGAGAGCTTTCCAACGGTATGTTGTGCGTCGCGTAACTCCTTACGGATCAAAAGTTAAGGGCACCGGAGCGAAGGAGACCTGGTCCCAAGCCCCAAGCCCTTAGTTTGCGGGCCCAGCCTCTACGTGAAGCGAAGTTGTCTTGCCCAAGGTGCCATGGGATTCGATAATAGAATTGTGATGGATTAGGTTGTCGTCCTTTTCGCGATTGACGACGTACGATTCGGGACGGAAAAACAGCGCAAAAGATAAAAAATGTCCCAAAACATATGAAAACGTTCGATTTTGGGATCCAAAAATTCATGTAGCCGAGTAGGCTTGCTTCCCGCATCGTAGAGCTCTCGGAGAGCTTTCCAACGGTATGTTGTGTGCCGCGTAACTTCTTACGAATCAAGAGTTATGGGCATCGGAGCGACGGAGAACTGGTCCCTAGCCGTACGCCCTCGATTTGTGGGCCCAGCCTCTATGTGAAGCGAAGTTTTCTTGCCCATGGTTCCGTGGGATCTAATATTAGAAATGTGATGGATTAGGTTGTCGTCCTTTTCTAGGCTCACGACGTAAGATCTGGGAAGGAAAAACATCACAAAAGAAGAAAAGTATCCTGAAACTAATGAAAACGTTCTATTTTGGGCTCCAAAAAAAGGCACAGCCGAGCAAGCTTACTACACCTGTCATAGAGCACTTGGAGAGCTTTCCAACGGTATGCTATGTGCCGCGTAACTCCTTACGGATCAAAAGTTTTGGGTATTGGAGCGACGGAGACCTGGTTCCAAGCCACACGCCCTCGGTTTGTGGGCCCAGCCTCTACGTGAAGCGAAGTTGTCTTGCCCAAGGTGTCGTGGGATTCGATAATAGAAATGTAATGGATTAGGTTGTTGTCCTTTTCGCAGCTCACGACGTACGATCCGGGATGAAAAAACAGCGTAAAAGAAGAAAAGTATCCTAAAACAGATGAAAACATTCAATTTTGGGATCCAAAAATAGGTGCAGCTGAGCAGGCTTGCTACCCTCGCCGTAGAGCTCGAGGAGAGCTTTCCAACGGTATGCTGTGCACCGCATAACTCCTTACGGATCAAAAGTTATGGGCACCGGAGCGACGGAAACATGGTCTCAAGCCCCACGCCCTCGGTTTGCGGCCTCAGCCTCTACGTGAAGCGAAGTTGTCTTGCCTAAGGTGTCATGGGATTCGATAATAGAAATATGATGGATTAGGTTGTCGTCTTTTTCTTGGCTCACGACTTACGATTCGGGAAGGAAAAACAGCGCAAAGGAATAAAAGTATCCCGAAACTGATGAAAATGTAAGATTTTGGGCTTCGAAAATAGGCGCAACCGAACAGGCTTGCTGCCCCCGTGGTAGAGCTCTCGGAGAGCTTTCCAACGGTATGTTGTGTGCCGCGTAACTCCTTACAGATCAAAAGTTATTGGTACCGGAGCGACGGAGACCTGGTCCCAAGCCCCACGCCCTCTGTTTGCGGGCCCAGCCTCAACGTGAAGCGGAGTTGTCTTTCCCAAGGTGTAGTGGGATTCGCTAATAGAAATGTGTTGGATTAGGTTTTCGTTCTTTTCACGGCTCACGACATACGATGCGGGACGGAAAAACAGCACAAAAGAAGAAAAATATCTCGATTTTGGGCTCCAAAAACAGGCGTAGCCGAGCAGGTTTGTAATGCCCGTCGTAGAGCTCTCAGAGAGCTTTCCAACGGTATGCTGTACACCGCGTAACTCCTTACGGATCAAAAGTGATGGGCACGGGAGCAACGGAGACCTGGTCCTAAGCGCCACGCCCTCGGTTTGCGGGCCCAACCTCTACGTGAAGTGAAGTTGTCTTGCCCACGGTGCAGTGGGATTCTATAATAGAAATGTGATGGATTAGGTTGTTGTACTTTTCTAGTCTCACGACGTACGATCCGAGAAGGAAAAATAGCGCAAAAGAAGAAAAGTGTCCCGCAACTGATGAAAATGTTCGATTATGGGCTCCAAAAATAGGTGCAGCTGAGTGGACTTGCTACCCCTGTCGTAGAGCTCTTGGAGAGCTTTCCAAGGGTATGTTGTGCGCCGCGTTACGCCTTAGGATCAAAAGTTATGGGGACCAGAGCGACTGAGACTTGGTCCTAAGCCCCACGCCCTCGATTTGCGGGGCCAGCCTCTACGTGAAGCGAAGTTGTCTTGCCGAAGATGCTGTGGGATTCGATAATAGAAATGTGATGGATTAGGTTGTCGTCCTTTTCTAGGCTCACGACGTACGATCCGGGAGGGAAAAACTGAGCAAAAGAAGAAAAGTATTCTGAAACTGATGAAAACGTTTGATTTTGGGCTCCGAATATAGACGCAACCGAGCAGGCTTGCTACCCCCGCCGTAGAGCTCTCGGAGAGCTTTCCAACGGCAAGCTGTGCACCGCGTAACTCTTTACGGATCAAAAGCTATGGGCATCGGAGCGACGGAGACCTTGTCCCAAGTGCTACGCCCTCGGTTTACGGACCTGGCCTCTACGTGAAGCGAAGTTGTCTTGCCCAAGGTACCGTGGGATTCGATAATAGAAATGTGATGGATTAGGTTGTCGTCCTTTTCTAGGCTCACGACGTACGATCCGGGAAGGAAAAATAGCGCAAAAGAAGGAAAGTATCCCAAAACTGATGAAAATATTCGATTTTCGGCTCCGAAAACTGTTGCAGCTGAGCGGGCTTGCCACCCTCATCATAGAGCTCGCAGAGAGCTTTCTAACGGTATGCTGTGCACCGCGTAACTCCCTACGCATCAAAAGTTATAGGCATCAGAGCGATGGAGACATGGTCCCAAGCCCCACGCCCTCGCTTTGCGGGCCCATCCTCTACGTGAAGCGAAGTTGTCTTGCCCAAGGTCTCGTGGGATTAGATAATAAAAATGTGATGGATTAGGTTGTCGTCCTTTTCTAGGCTCACGACATACGATCCAGGAAGGAAAAATAGGGCAAAAGAAGAAAAGTATCCCGAATCTGATGAAAATGTTCGATTTTGGGCTCCGAAAACAGGCGCAACCAGGCAAGCATACTGCCCCCATCATAGAGCTCTCGGAGAGCTTTCCAACGGTAAGCTGTGTGCCGCGTAACTCCTTACGGATCAAAAGTTATAGGCACTAGAGTGACAGAGACCTGGTCCCAAGCCCCACGCCCTCAGTTTGCGAGCCCAGCCTCTTCATGAAGCGAAGTTGTCTTGCCCAAGGTGCCATGGGATTCGATAATAAAAATGTGATGGATTAGGTTGTCGTACTTTTCTAGGCTTATGACGTACGAGCCGGGAAGGAAAAACAGAGCAAAAGAAGAAAAATTTCCCAAAACTGATGAAAACGTTCGATTTTGGGATCCAAAAATTGAAGTAGTTGAGTAGGCTTGCTACCCTGGTCGTAGAGCTCTCGGGGAGCTTTCTAACGGTATGCTGTGCACCACGTAACTCCTTACGGATCAAAAGTTATGGGCACCGAAGCGATAGAGACCTGGTCCCAAGAAC
Source organism: Ehretia macrophylla (assembly GCA_037974665.1). NCBI lineage: Eukaryota > Viridiplantae > Streptophyta > Magnoliopsida > Boraginales > Ehretiaceae > Ehretia > Ehretia macrophylla. The sequence goes on from CM075771.1 coordinate 23,375,988, forward strand.
CACGCCCTCGGTTTGCGGGCCCAACCTCTACTTGAAGCGAAGTTGTCTTGCCTATGGTACAGTGGGATTCGATAATAGAAATGTGATGGATTAGGTTGTTGTCCTTTTCTAGACTCACGACGTAAGATCTGGGAAGGAAAAACAGCGCAAAAGAAGAAAAGTATCCCAAAATTGATGAAAACATTCAATTGTGGGCTCCGAAAACAGGTGCATCCATGCAGGCTTGCTACCCACGTCGTAGAGCACTCGGAGAGCTTTCCAACGGTATGATGCACACCGCGTAACTCCTTACGGATCAAAAGTTATGTGCACCGGAGCGACGGAGACTAGGTTCCAAGCCCCACGCCCTCGGTTTGCGGGCCCAACCTCTTCGTGAAGTGAAGTTGTCTTGCCCAAGGTGTCGTGGGATTCGATAATAGAAATATGGTGGATTAGGTTGTCGTCCTTTTCGTGGCTCACGACGCACGATCCAGGACGGAAAAACAGTGCAAAAGAAGAAAAGTGTCCCGAAACTGATGAAAACATTTGATTTTGGGCTCTGAAAACAGGCGCAACCCAATAGGCTTGCTGCCCCTGTCGTAGAGATCTCGGAGAGCTTTCCAACGGTATGCTGTGCGCCGCGTAACTCCTTACGGATCAAAAGTTTTGGGCTGTGGAGCGACAGAGACCTTGTCCCAAGCCCCACACCCTTGGTTTGCAGGCCCAGCCACTACGTGAAGCGAAGTTGTCTTGCCTAAGGTGCAGTGGGATTCGACAATAAAAATGTGATCGATTAGTTTGTCGTCCTTTTCTAGGCTTACGACGTATGATCCGGGAAGGAAAAACAGCTTAAAAAAAGAAAAGTGTCCCAAAACTAATGAAAACATTCGTTTTTGGGCTCCAAAAATAGGTGCAACCGAGCACGCTTGCTACCCCCGTCTTAGAGCTCTCGGAGAGCATTCCAACGGTATGCTATTCGCTGCGTAACTCTTTACCGGTAAAAAGTTATGGGCACCGGAGCGTCGAGGACCTGGTCTTAAGCCCCACGCCCTCTGTTTGCGGGCCCAGCCTCCACGTGAAGTGAAGTTGTCTTGGCCAAGGTACCGTGGGATTCGATAATAGAAATGTGATGGATTGGGTTGTCGTCCTTATCTAGGCTCACGACATACGATCCGGGAAAGAAAAACAGCGCGAAAGAAAAAAAGTGTCCCAAAAATGATAAAAATGTTCGATTTTGGGATACAAAAATAGGCGCAGCCGAGCATGCTTGTTACCCTCGTCGTAGAGCACTCGGAGAGCTTTCCAACGGTATGGTGTGCGTCGCGTAACTCTTTACGGATCAAAAGTTACGGGCACCGGAGCGAAGGAGACCTGGTCCCAAGCCCCAAGCCCTCAGTTTGCGGGCCCAGCCTCTACGTGAAGCGAAGTTGTCTTGCCCAGGGTGTCATTGGATTCGATAATAGAAATGTGATAGATTAGGTTGTCGTCCTTTTCTACGCTTACGACGTAAGATCTGGGAAGGAAAAACAGCACAAAAGAAGAAAAGTATCCCGAAACTGATGAAAACATTCTATTTAGGGCTCCAAAAATAGGCACAGTCGAGCAGGCTAGCTGCCCCCATTGTAGAGCACTCGGAGAGCTTTCCAACGGTATGCTGTGTGCCGCGTAACTTCTTACGGATCAAAAGTTTTGGGCACCGGAGCGACGGAGACCTGGTCCTAAGTCCCACCCCCTCGGTTTGCGAGCGCAGCCTCTAAGTGAAGCGAAGTTTTCTTGACCAAGGTGTCGTGCGATTTGATAATAGAAATGTGATGGATTAGGTTGTCGTCCTTATCTAGGCTCACGACATACGATCCGGGAAGGAAAAACAAAGCAAAAGAAGAAAAATGTCCCAAAATTTATGGAAACGTTCAATTTTGGGATCCAAAAATAGGTGCAGCTGAGCAGGCTTGCTACCCCCATCGTAGAGCTCTCGGAGAGCTTTCCAACGGTATGCTGTGCGCCGCGTAACTTCTTATGGATCAAAAGTTATAGGCACCGGAGTGACAGAGACCTGGTCCCAAGCCCCACGCCCTCAGTTTGCGGGCCCAGCCTTTACGTGAAGCGAAGTTGTCTTGCCCATGCCGCGTAACTCCTTACGGATCAAACGTTTTGGGCATCGGAGTGACGGAGACCTGGTCCCAAGCCCCACCCCCCGCGGTTTGCGAGCCTAGCCTCAACGTGAAGCGAAGTTTTCTTATCGTCCTTTTCGCTGCTCACGACGTACGATCCCGGATGGAAAAACAGCGTAAAAGAAGAAAAGTGTCCACAAACTGATAAAAATGTTCGATTTTGGCCCCCAAAAAAGTGGTACATCTGAGCAGGCTTGCTACTCTCGCCGTAGAGCTCGCGGAGAGCTTTCCAATGATATGCTGTGCGCTGCGTAACTTCTTACGGATCAAAAGTTATGGGCACTAGAGTGACGGAGACCTGGTCCCAAGCCCCACATCCTTGGTATGCGGGCCCCGCCTCTACGTGAAGCGAAGTTGTGTTGCCAAAGGTGTCGTGGGATTTGATAATAGAAATATGATGGATTAGGTTGTCGTCCTAATCTAGGCTCACGACGTACGATCCGGGAAAGAAAAACGCACAAAAGTAGAAAAGGGTCCCAAAATTGATGAAAACGTTCGATTTTGGGCTCCAAAAACAGGTGCAACTGAGCAGGCTTGCTACCCCCGCCGTAGAGCTCACGGAGAGCATTCCAACGGTATGCTGTCCGTCGCATAACTCCTTACGAATCAAAAGTTATGGGCATCGGAGCGATGGAGAACTAATCCCAAGCCGCATGCCCTCGGTTTGTGGGCCCAGCCTCTACGTGAAGCGAAGTTGTCTTGCCCATTGCGCCTTGGGATTTGATAATAGAAATGTGATGGATTAGGTTGTCGTCCTTTTCTAGGCTCACGACGTAAGAACTGGGAAGGAAAAACAGCACAAAAGAAGAAAAGTATCCCGAAACTGATGAAAAAGTTCCATTTTGGGCTCCAAAAACAGGCGCAGCCGAGCATGCTTGCTGCCCCTTCATAGAGATCTCGGAGAGCTTTCCAACGGTAGGCTGTATGCCGCGTAACTCTTTACGGATCAAAAGTTATGGGCACCAGAGCGACGGAGACCTGGTCCTAGGCCCCACGCCCTCAGTTTGCGGGCCCAGCCTCTATGTGAAGCAAAGTTGTCTTGCCCAAGGTGCCATGGTATTCGATAATAGAAATGTGATGGATTAGGTTGTCCTTTTCGCGGCTCACAACGTACGATCCGGGACCCAAAAATAGCGTAAAAGAAGAAAAGTGTCCACATACTGATGAAATACTCGATTTTGGCCCCCAAAAACTGGTACAACTGAGCAGGCTTGCTACCCCAGCCGTGGAGCTCTCGGAGAGCTTTCCAACGGTATGATGTGCGCTGCGTAACTCCTTACGGATCAAAAGTTATGGGCGTTGGAGCGACGGAGACCTGGTCCCAAGCCCCACGCCCTCGGTTTGCGGGCCCAGCCTCTACGTGAAGCGAAGTTGTGTTGCCAAAGGTGCCGTGGGATTCGATAATAGAAATATGATGGATTAGGTTGTCGTCCTTATCTAGGCTTACGACGTACGATCCAAGGAAAAAAAACGTACAAAAGTGTCCCAAAACTGATGAAAACTTTCAATTTTGGGCTCCGAAAACAGGCGCAGCCGAGCATGCTTGCTACCCCCGCCGTAGAGCTCTTCAAGAGCTTTCCGACAGTATGCTGTGTGCCGCGTAATTCCTTGCGGATCAAAAGTTATAGGCACGGAGCGACAAAGACCTGGTCTCAAGCCCCACGCCCTCTGTTTGCGAGCCCAGCCTCTACGTGAAGCGAAGTTGACTTTCCCAAGGTGCCATGGGATTCGATAATATAAATGTGATGGATTAGGTTGTCGTCCTTTTCACGGCTCACGACATACGATGCGGGATGAAAAAACAGCGCAAAAGAAGAAAAGTATCCTGAAATTGATGAAAACGTTCAATTTTGGGCTCCAAAAAAAGGCACAATCGAGCAAGTTTGTAGCGCCCGTCGTAGAGTTCTCGGAGAGTTTTCCAACGGTATGCTGTATGCTGCGTAACTCTTTACGGATCAAAAGTTATGGGCACCGAAGCGACAGAGACCTGGTTCTAAGCGCCACGCCCTCGGTTTGCGGGCCCAGCCTCTACGTGAAGTGAAATTGTCTTGCCCACAGTACCGTGGGATTTTATAATAGAAATGTGATGGATTAGGTTGTTGTCCTTTTCTAGGCTCATGACGTACGATCCGAGAAAGAAAATTAGTGCAAAAGAAGAAAAGTGTCCCACATCTGATAAAAATGTTTGATTTTGGGCTCCAAAAATAGGTGTAGTTGAGTGGGCTTGCTACCCATATCGTAGAGCTCTCAGAGAGCTTTTTAACTGCATGTTGTGCGCCGCGTAACTCCTTACGGATCAAACGTTATGGACACCGGAACGATCGAGACCTGGTCCCAAGTGCCACGCACTCGGTTTACGGGCCCAACCTCTACGTGAAATGAAGTGCTCTTGCCCAAGGTGCCATGGTATTCGATAATAGAAATGTGATGGATTAGGTTGTCGTCATTTTCTAGGCTCACAGCGTACGATCCGGGAGGGAAAACCAGCGCAAAAGAAGAAAAGTATCCTAAAACTAATGAAAATATTTGATTTTGGGCTCGGAATATAGGCGGAGCTGAGCAGACTTGCTGCCCTTGTCGTAGAGCTCTCGGAGAGCTTTCCAACGGCATGCTGTGCGCCGCGTAACTCCTTACGGATCAAAAGCTATGGGCACCGGAGCGACGGAGACCTAGTCCCAAGTGCCACGCCCTCGGTTTACGGGCCCGGCCTCTACGTGAAGCGAAGTTGTCTTGCCCAAGGTGTCTGGGATTTGATAATAGAAATGTGATGGATTAGGTTGTCGTCCTTTTCAAGATTCACGACGTACGATCCGAGAAGGAAAAACAGCGCAAAAGAAAAAAAACATCCTAAAACTGATGAAAACGTTCGATTTTGGGCTCCAAGAACTGGAGCGGCCGAGCAGGCTTGCTACCACTGTCGTAGAGCTCTCGGAGAGCTTTCCAACGGTATACTGTGCGCCGGGTAACTCCTTACGGATCAAAAGTTATGAGCAGCAGAGCGACGGAGATCTGGTCCCAACCCCCACGCCCTCGGTTTGCAGGGCCAGCCTCTACGTGAAGGAAAGTTGCCATGCCCAAGGTGCCATGGGATTCAATAATAGTAATGTGATGGATTAGGTTATCGTCCTTTTCGCAGCTAACGACGTACGATCCGGGACGAAAAAATAGGGCAAAAGAAGAAAATTATATCGAAACAGATGAAAACGTTCAGTTTTGGGCTCCGAAAATAGGCGCAACAAAGCTAGATTGCTGCCCCCGTCGTAGAGCTCTCGGAGAGCTTTCCAACGGTATGTTATGGGCCACGTAACTCCTTACGGATCAAAAGCTATGGGCAGCGGAGCGACGGAAACCTGGTCCAAAGCCCCACAGCCTCGGTTTGCTGGCCTAGCCTCTACATGAAGCGAAGTTGTCTTGCCCAAGATGCCGTGGGATTCGATAATAGAAATGTGAAGGATTAGGTTGTCATCCTTTTTGCGGCTCACAACGTACGATCCGGGACGGAAAAACTGCGCAAAAGAAGAAAAGTATCCCGAAACTGATGAAAATATTCAATTTTGGGTTCCAAAAAAAGGGCAGCCGAGCAAGTTTGCTGCGCCCATCGTAGAGCTCTCGGATAGCTTTCCAACGGCATGTTGTACGCCACGTAACTCTTTACGGATCAAAAGTTATAGGCATCAGAGCGACGGAGACCTGGTACCGAGCACTACGCCCTCAGTTTGTAGGCCTAGCCTCTACGTGAAGCGAAGTTGTGTTGCCCACGGTGCATTGGGATTCTATCATAGAAATGTGATGGATTAGGTTGTCGTCCTTTTCTAGGCTCATGACGTACGATCCGAGAAAGAAAAACAACGCAAAAGAGGAAAAGTATACCAAAATTGATGAACTTGTTTGACTTTGGGATACAAAAATAGGTACAGCCGAGCTGGCTTGCTATCGTCGTCGTAGAGCTCTCGGAGAGCTTTCCAACGGTATGTTGTGCGCCGCGTAACCCCTTACGGATCAAAAGTTATGGGCACCGAAACGACGGAGACCTAGACCCAAGCGCCACGTCCTCGGTTTACGGGCCCAGCCTCTACGTGAAGTGAAGTTGTCTTGCCCAAGGTGCCGTGGGATTCGATAATTGAAATGTGATAGATTAGGTTGTTGTCCTTTTCTAGGCTCACGACGTACGATACGGGAAGGAAAAACAGCACAAAAGAAGAAAAGTATCCCAAAATTGATGAAAACGTTGGATTTTGGGCTCCAAAATAGGCGCAGCCGAGCAAGCTTGCTGCCCCCGTCGTTGAGCTCTTGAAGAGCCTTCCAACGGTATGCTGTGCGCCGCATAACTCCTTACGGATCAAAAGTTATGGGCATCTGAGCGACGGAGACGTGGTCCCAAGCGCCACGCCCTCAGTTTACAGGCCCGACCTCTACGTGAAGCGAAGTTGTCTTGCCCAAGGTGCCATGAGATTCGATAATAGAAATGAGATGGATTAGGTTGTAGTCCTTTTCGCTGCTCACGACGTACGGTCCGGGAAGGAAAAACAGCACAAAAGAAGAAAAGTGTCCTAAAACTGATGAAAATGTTTGATTTTGGGCTGCAAAAACTGGTGCAGCAAGCTGGCTTGCTACCAACGTTGTAGAGCTCTCAGAGACCTTTCCAACGGTATACTGTGCGCCACGTAACTCCTTACAGATCGAAACTTATGGGCAGCGGAGCGACGGAGACCAGGCCCCAAGCCCCACGCCCTAGGTTTACGAGCCCAGCCTCTACGTGAAGTGAAGTTGTCTTGCCCAAGGTACCATGGGATTCGATAATAGAAATGTGATAGATTAGGTTGTCGTCGTTTTCTAGGCTCACAACGTACTATCCGGGATGAAAAAACAGCGCAAAAGAAGAAAACAGTGCAAAAGAAGAAAACTTCGAAAATAGGCGCAGCTGAGCAGGCTTTATGCCCCCGTTTTAGAGCTCTTGGAGTTCTTTCCAACGGTATGATGTACGCCGCGACGGTCTCCAGGTCGGCTAAATTCTGGGCGTAACTCTTTACGAATTAAAAGCTATGGGCAGCAGAGCGACGGAGACATGGTCTGAAGCCCCACGCCCTCGGTTTATGGACCCAGCCTCTTCGTGAAGCGAAGTTGTCTTGCCCAAGGTGCTGTGGGATTCGCTAATAGAAATGTGATAGAATAGGTTGTCATCCTTTTCGCGGCTCATGATATACAATTCGGGACGGAAAACAGCGCAAAAGAAGAAAAGTGTCCCGAAACTGATGAAAATGATCAATTTTGGGCTCCGAAAATAGGCGCTGTTGAACAGGCACGCTGCCTTCATAGTAGAGCTCTTGGAGAGCTTTTCAACGGTATGCTGTGCGCCACGTAACTCCTTACGGATCAAAAGTTATGGGCACTATAGCGATGGAGACCTGGCCCCAAAGCCCCACGCCCTCGGTTTGCGGGCCCAGCCTGTACATGAAGCGAAGTTGTCTTGCCCAAGGTGCTGTGGGATTCGATAATAAAAATGTCAAGGATTAGGGTGTTGTCCTTTTTGCGGCTCACGACGTACGATCCAGAACAGAAAAACAGCGTAAAAGAATAAAAGTGTCTCGAAAATGGTGAAAACATTCGATTTTGGCCACAGAAAATAGGCGCTGTAGAACAGGCTTTCTTCCCTTGTCATAGAGCTCTTAGAGAGCTTTCCAACGGTATGTTGTGCGCCATGTAAATCCTTACGGCTCAAAAGTTATGGGCACCGTAGCGACGGAGACCTGGTCCCAAGCCCCACGGCCTCGGTTTGCTGGCCCAGCCTCTACGTGAAGCGAAGTTGTCTATCCCAAGGTTCTATGGGATTCGATAATAGAAATGTGATGGATTAGGTTGCTGTCCTTTTCATGGCTCACGACACACGATCCGGGACGGAAAAATAGCGCAAAAGAAGAAAAGTGCCCCGATACTGCTGAAAATGTCCGATTTTGGGCTCCAAAACCAAGCACAGCCGAGCAGGTTTGCTGCCCCAGTCGTAGAGCTCTCGAAGAGCTTTCCAACCGCATGCTGTGCCTAGCGCAACTCCTTACAGATCAAAAGTTATGGGCACCGGAGCGACGGAGACCTGGTCCCAAGCCCTACGCCCTCGGTTAGTTGGCCCAGCCTTGAGGTGAAGCGAAGTTGTCTTGCCCAAGGTACCGTGGGATTCGATAATAAAAATGTGATGGATTAGGTTGTCGTCCTTTTCGCGGCTCACGATGTATGATCTGGGAAGGAAAAACATCGCAAAAGAAGAAGAGTATCCCGATACTAATCAAAAAGTTCAATTTTGGGCTTCAAAAATAGGCGCAGCTGAACAGGCTTGCTGCCCCTGTCATAGAGCTCTCAGAGTGCTTTCCAACGGTATGTTGTGCGCCATGTAACTCCGTACAAATCAAAAGTTATGGGCACCAGTGCGACAGATGCCTGGTCACAAGCCCCACACCCTCTGTTTGTGGGCCCAGCCTCTACGTGAAACGAAGTTGTCTTGCCTAAGGTGTCGTGGGATTCGATAATAGAAATGTGATGGTTTAGGTTGTCATCCTTTTCACGGCTCACGATGTACGATCTGGAATGAAAAAATATCGCAAAAGAAGAAGAGTATCCTGATACTGATGAAAACGTTCGATTTTGGGCTTCAAAAACAGGCGCAGTCGAGCAGGCGTGCTGCCCCCATCGTACAGCTCTCAGAATGTTTTCCAACGGTATGTTGTGCGCCACGAAACACCTTACGGATCAAAAGTTATGGGCACCGGTGCAACAGATGCTTGGTCACAAGCCCCACGCCCTCGGTTTGCGGGCCCAGCCTCTACGTGAAGCGAAGTTGTCTTCCCTAAGATTCCATTGGATTCGATAATAAAAATGGTATGAATTAGGTTGTAGTCCTTTTCACGGCTAATGGCGTACGATCCGGGATGGAAAATTAGCAAAAAATGTGAAAAGTGTCCCAAAATTAATGAAAATGTTCAATTTTGGGCTGTGAAAATAGGTGCAGCCGAGCAGGCTTGCTTCTCTTGTCGTAGAGCTCTCGCAGAGCTTTCCAACGTTATGCTTTGCGCCGCGTAACTCCTTAGGGATCAAACGTTATGGGCACCGGAGCGACGGAGACCTGTTCCCAAGCGGCCACGCCCTCGGTTTGCGGGCCCAACCTCTACGTGAAGCGAAGTTGTCTTACCCAAGGTGCAATGGGATTCGATAATAGAAATGTGATGGATTAGGTTGTCATCCTTTTCTAGGGTCACGACGTACGATCCAGGAAGGAAAAATAGCGCAAAAGACGAAATTGTCCCAAAACTGATGAAAACCTTTGATTTTGGGCTCCAAAAATAGGTGCAGCCGAGCAGGCTTGCCACCCTCGTCGTAGAGCTCTTGGAGAGCTTTCCAACGTTATGATGTGCGCCGCGTAACTCCTTAAGGATCAAAAGTTATGGGCAACGGAGCGACGGAGACCTGGTCCCAAATCCCACGCCCTCGGTTTGAGGGCCCAGTCTCTACGTGAAGCGAAGTTGTCTTGCCCAAGTTGTCGTAGGATTCGATAATAGAAATGTGATGGATTAGGTTGTCAGCCTTTTCGAGGCTCACGACGTACTATCCGGGATGGAAAAACAGTGCAAATGAAGAAAAGTATCTCGATACTAATGAAAATGTTCAATTTTTGGCTTCAAAAATGAGCGCAGCCGAGCATGCTTGCTGCCCCCGTCGTTGAGCCCTCAAAGAGCTTTCCAACGGTATGTTGTGCGCCATGTAACTCTTTACAGATCAAAAGTTATGGGCACCGGTGCGACAGATGCCTGGTCACAAGCCCCATGCCCTCGGTTTGTGGGCCCAGCCTCTACGTGAAGTGAAGTTGTCTTGTCCATGATGCCATTGGATTCGATAATAGAAATGTGATGAATTAGGTTGTCGTCCTTTTCTAGGCTCACGACGTACGATTCGGGATGGAAAAATAGCGCAAATTATGAAAAGTGTCCCAAAACTGATGGAAACGTTCGATTTTGGGCTCCAAAAATAGGCGCAGCCAGGCAGGCTTGCTGCTCCCATCATAGAGCTCTCGTAGAGCTCTCGCAGAGCTTTCCAACGGTATGCTGTGCGTCGCGTAACTCCTTACGAATCAACCGTTATGGGCACCGAAGCGACAGAGACTTGGTCCCAAGCGCCACGCCCTCGGTATACGGGCCTAGCCTCTACGTGAAGCAGATTTGTCTTGCCCAAGGTGCCATGGGATTTGATAATAGAAATGTGATGGATTAGGTTGTCGTCCTTTTCTAGGCTCATGACATACGATCCAGGAAGGAAAAACAGCGCAAAAGAAGAAAAGTGTCCCAAAACTGATGAAAATGTTTGATTTTGGGCTCCAAAAATAGGTGCAGCTGAGCAGGCTTGAGCTGTCGGAATGCTTTCCAACGGTATGCTGTGCACTGCGAAACTGCTTACGGATCAAAAGTTATGGGCAACGGAACGACGGAGACCTGGTCCCAAGCCCCACGCCCTCAGTTTGTGGGCCCAGTCTCTACGTGAGGCGAAGTTGTCTTGTCCAAGGTGCCATGGGATTCGATAATAGAAATGTGATGAGTTAGGTTGTTGTCCTTTTCGCGGCTCACGACGTACAATCCGGGAAGGAAAAATAGCAAAAAATAAGGAAAGTATCTCGATACTGATGAAAATGTTCGATTTTGGGCTTCAAAACAGGTACATGTGAACAGGCTTGCTGCCCCCGACGTAGAGCTCTCAGAGAGCTTTACAACGGTATGCTGTGCTCCGTGTAACTCCTTACGGATCAAAAGCTATGGGCAGCGGAGCGACAAAGACGTGGTCTCAAGCCTCACGCCCTCGGTTTGCGAGCCCAGCCTCTACGTGAAGTGAAGTTGTCTTGCCCAAGGTGCCGTGGGATTCGATAATAGAAATGTGATGGATTAGGTTGTCATCCTTTTTGCGGCTCATGACGTAAGATCCGGGACGGAAAAACAGCACAAAAGAATAAAAGTGTTCCGAAACTGATGAAAACATTTAATATTGGGCTCCGAATATAGGCGCAGCCGAACAGGCTTGCTGCCCCCATCGTAGAGCTCTCGGAGAGCTTTCCAACAGTATGCTGTGCACCACGTAACTCCTTACGGATAAAAAGTTATGGGCACCTGAGCGACGGAGACCTGGTCCCGAGGCCCACGCCCTCAGTTTGCGGGCCCGGCCTCTACGTGTAACGAAGTTTTCTTGCCCAAGGTATAGTGGGATTCGACAATAGAAATGTGATGGATTAGGTTGTCGTCCTTTTTTCGGCTCACGACGTACGATCCGGAAGAGAAAAAAAAGCACAAAAGAAGAAAAGTATCTCGATACTAATGAAAATGTTTGATTTTGGGCTTCAAAACAGATCCAGGCGAGCAGGCTTGCTACCCCCGTCGTAGAGCTCTCAGAGAGCTTTCCAACGGTACGTTGTGCACCGCGTAACTCCTTACAGATCAAAAGCTATGGGTACCGGAGCGACGAAGACCTGGTCCGAAGCTCCACGCCCACGGTTTATGGGCCCAGCCTCTACGTGAAGCGAATTTGTCTTGCCCAAGGTGCCATGGGATTCGATAATAGAAATGTGATGGACTAGGCTGTCGTCCTTTTTGCGGCTCACGACGTATTATACGGGATGGAAAAACAGCACAAAAGTAGAAAAGTGTCCAGAAATTGATGAAAACGTTCAATTTTGGACTCCGAAAATAGGTGCAGCCGAACAGGCTTGCTTCCCCTATCATAGAGCTCTCAGAGGGCTTTCCAACAGTATGTTGTGCTCCACGTTACTCCTTACGGATCAAAAGTTATGGGAACCTGAGCGACGGAGACCTAGTCCCGAGCCCTATGTCCTTGGTTTGCGGGCCCGGCCTCTACGTGAAGCGAAGTTGTCTTGCCCAAGGTGTCATGGGATTCGATAATAGAAATGTGATAGATTAGGTTGTCGTTCTTTTCGCGGCTCATGACATACGATCAGGAACAGAAAAACAGCGCAAAAGAAGAAAAATATCCCGATACTGATGAAAACGTTCAATTTTGGGCTCCAAAAATAGGCGCAGCAGAATAGGCTTGTTGCCTCCATCGTAGAGCTCTCGGAGAGCTTTCCAATAGTATCTTGTGCGCCACATAACTCCTTACGGATCAAAAGTTATGGGCACCTGAGCGACGGAGACCTGGTCCCGAGCCCCACACCCTCGGTTTGCGGGCCCAGTCTCTACTTGAAGCGAAGTTGTATTGCCAAGGTGCCGGGGGATTCGATAATAGAAATGTGATGGATTAGGTTGTCGTACTTTTCGCGGCTCACAACGTACAAACCGGGACCGAAAAACATTGCAAAAGAAGAAAAGTATCTCGATAGTGATGAAAATGGTCAATTTTCAGCTTCAAAAACAAGCACAGCCGAGCATGCTTGCTGCCCCCATCGTAGAGCTCTCGGAGAGGTTTCCAATGGTATGCTGTGCACCGCGTAACTCTTTACGGATCAAAAGTTGTAGGCACAGGAGCAACGGACACATGGTCCCAAGCCCCACGCCCTCGGTCTGCAGGACGAGCGGCTAAGTGAAGCGAAGTTGTCTTGACCAATATGATGTAGGATTCGGTAATAGAAATGTGATAGATTAGGTTATCGCCCTTTTCGCGGCTCACGACTTACGATCCGGGATGAAAAAATAGCACAAAAGAAAAAAAATATCCCAAAATTGATGAAAACATTCGATTTTGGGCTCCGAAAATAGGCGAAGCTGAATAGACTTGCTGCCCCTATCGTAGAGCTCTCGGAGATATTTCCAACAGTATGCTCTGCGTTGCGTAACTCCTTACGGATCAAAAGTTATGGGCAGCGGAGTAGCGGAGCGACGGAGACCTGGTCCCAAGCCCTACGCCCTCGGTTTGCGGGCCCAGCCTCTATGTGAAGTGAAGTTGTCTTGCCCAAGGTGCAATGGGATTCGATATTAGAAATATGATGGATTAGGTTGTCGTTCTTTTCGCGGCTCATGATATACGATCCGGGATAGAAAAACTGCGCAAAAGAAGAAAAATATCCCGATATTGATGAAAACGTTCAATTTTGGTCTCCAAAAATAGGCGCAGCCGAACAGGCTCGCTGCCCACATCGTAGAGCTCTCAGAGAGCTTTCCAACAGTATGTTGTGCGCCAAGTAACTCCCTACGGATTAAAAGTTATGGGTACCTGAGCGACGGAGACCTGGTCCTGAGCCCCACGCACTCGGTTTGCGGGCCCAGTCTTTACGTGAAGCGAAGGTGTCTTGCCCAAGGTGTCGTGGGATTCGATAATAGAAATGTGATGGATTATGTTGTCGTACTTTTCGCGGCTCACGACGTACGATCCGGGACGAAAAAACAGCGTAAAAAAAGACAAGTATCTCGATACTGATGAAAATGGTCAATTTTCAGCTTCAAAAACAAGCGCAGCCGAGCATGCTTGCTGCCCCAATCGTAGAGCTCTCGGAGAGCTTTCCAACGGTATGCTGTGCATCGTTAACTCTTTACGGATCAAAAGTTATGTGCACAGGAGCGACGGATACGTGGTCCCAAGCCCCACGCCCTTGGTTTGCGGGTCCAGCCTCTACGTGAAGCGAAGTTGTCTTGCCCAAGGTGCCGTGGGATTCGATAATAGAAATGTGATGGATTAGGCTGTCGCCCTTTTCGCAGCTCACGACGTACGATCCGGGATGAAAAAGTAGCGCAAAAGAAGGAAAGTGTCCCGAAACTGATGAAAATGTTGGATTTTGGGCTCCGAAAATAGGCGAAGCCAAACAGGATTGCTGCCCCTATCGTAGAGCTCTCGGAGAGATTTCCAACAGTATACTTTGCGCCGCGTAACTCCTTACTGATCAAAGTTATGGACAGCGGAGTGACGGAGACCTGGTCCCAAGCCCCACGCCCTCGGTTAGTGGGCCCAGCCTCTACGTGAAGCGAAGTTGCCTTGCCCAAGGTGCCTTGGGATTAGATAATAGAAATGTGTTAGATTAGGTTGTTGTCCTTTTCGCGGCTCACGACGTACGATACGGGACAGAAAAATAGCACAAAAGAAGAAAAGTATCCCGATACTGATAAAAATGTTCAGTTTGGGGCTTCAAAAATAGGTGCAGCCGAGCAGGCTTGCTGCCTCCATTGTAGAGCTCTCGGAGAGCTGTCCAACCGTATGTTGTGCCCAGCGTAACTCCTTACGGATCAAAAGTTATAGGTACCGGAGCGACGGAGACCTGGTCTTAAGCCCCACGCCCTCAGTTTGCGGGCCCAAACTCTACATGAAGCGAAGTTGTCTTGCCCAATGTGCCATGGGATTCGATAATAGAAATGTGTTAGATTAGGTTGTCGTTCTTTTCGCGGCTCATGACATACGATCCGGGACAAAAAAAGAGCGCAAAAGAAGAAAAGTATCCCGATACTGATGAAAACGTTCAATTTTGGTCTGCAAAAATAGGCGCAGCCGAACAGGCTTGCTGCCCCCATCGTAGAGCTCTCGAAGAGCTTTCCAACAGAACAGGCTTGCTGCCCCCATCGTAGAGCTCTCGAAGAGCTTTCCAACAGTATGCTGTGCGCCACGTAACTCCTTACGGATCAAAAGTTATGGGCACCTGAGCGACGGAGACCTGGTCCCAAGCCCCACGTCCTCGTTTTGCAGGCCCAGTCTCAACGTGAAGCGAAGTTGTCTTGCCCAAGGTGTCGTGGGATTCGATAATAGAAATGTGATGGATTAGGTTGTCGTACTTTTTGGGAGTCACGGCGTATGACCCGGGATGAAAAACAGCGCAAAAGAAGAAAAGTATCTCGATGCTGATGAAAATGGTCAATTTTTAGCTTCAGAAACAAGTGCAGCCGAGCATGGTTGCTGGGCCCGTCGTAGAACTCTCGGAGAGCTTTCCAACGGTATGCTGTGCACAGCGTAACTCTTTACGGATCAAAAGTTATAGGTACCTGAGCGACGGAGACCTGGTCCCGAGCCTCACGCCCTCGGTTTGCGGGCTCAGACTCTACATGAAGTGAAGTTTTCTTGACCAAGGTATCGTGGGATTCGATAATAAAAATGTGATGGATTAGGTTGTCGTCCTTTTCGCGGCTCACGACGTACGATCCGAGAAGGAAAAATAGCACAAAAGAAGAAAAATATCTCGATACTGATGAAAATGTTCAATTTTGGGCTTCAAAACAGGCGTAGGAGAGCAGGATTGCTGCCCCAGTTGTAGAGCTCTCGGAGAGCTTTCCAACGGTATGCTGTGCGCCGCATAACGCCTTACGGATCAAATACTATGGGCACCGAAGCGACGGAGACCTGGTCTGAAGCCCCATGCCCTCGGGTTGCGGGCCCAGCCTCTACGTGCAGTGAAGTTGTCTTGCCCAAGGTGCCACGGGATTCGATAATAGAAATGTGATAGATTAGGTTGTCATCCTTTTTACGGCTCACGACGTACGATCTGGGACGGAAAAATAGCACATGAGAAGAAAAGTGTCCCGAAAATGATGAAAATGTTCAATTTTGGGTTCCGAAAATAGACACAGCCAAGCAGGTTTGCTACCCCGTTCGTAGAGCTCTAGGAGAGCTTTCCAACGGTATGTTGTGCGCCACGTAACTCCTTACAGATCAAAAGTTATGGGCACCTGAGCGACGGAGACCAGGTCCCAAGCCCACACCCTCGGTTAGCGGGCCCAGCCTCTACGTGAAGTGAAGTTGTCTTGCCCATATGCCGTGGGATTCGATAATAAAAATGTGATGGATTAGAATATCGTCAGTTTTGCGGCTCACGACGTACGATCCAGGATGGAAAAACAGCGTAAAAGAAGAAAAGTGTCCCGAAACTGAAGAAAACATTTGATTTTGAGCTCTGAAAATAGGTGCAGCGAAACAGGCTTGCTACCCCCATTGTAGAGCTCTCGGAGAGCTTTCCAACGGTATGCTGTGCGCCACGTAACTCCTTACGGATCAAAAGTTATAGGCATCATAGCGACGGAGACCTGGTCCCAAGCCCTACGCCCTCGGTTTGCTGGCCCAGCCTCTACGTGAAGCGAAGTTGTCTATACCAAGGTGCTATGGGATTCGATAATAGAAATGTGATGGATTAGGTTGCCGTCCTTTTCGCGGCTCACGACGTACAATCCGGGATAGAAAAACAGCGCAAAATGAGAAATGTATCCCAATACTGATGAAAATGTTCGATTTTGGGCTTCAAAAACCGGCGCAGCCAAGCAAGTTTGCTACCCCCATCGTAGAGCTCTCGGAGAGCTTTCCAACCGTATGTTGTGCACAGCGTAACTCCTTACGGATCAAAAGTTATGGGCACCGGAGCGACGGAGACCTGGTCCCAAGTGCCACGCCCTCGGTTAGCGGGCCCAGCCTCTACATGAAGCGAAGTTGTCTTGCCCAAGGTGCCGTGGGATTCGATAATAGAAATATGACGGATTAGGTTGTCGTTTTTTTTCGCGGCTCACGACGTACGATCTGGGAAGGAAAAATAGTGCAAAAGAAGAGAAGTGTCCCGAAACTGATAAAAATGTTTGATTTTGTTCTCCGAAAATAGACGCAGACTAGCTAGCTTGCTGCCACCTTTGTAGAGCTCTTGGAGAGCTTTCCAACGGTATGTTGTGTGCCGCGTAACTACTTACGGATCAAAAGTTATGGGCATCAGAGTGACGAAGACCTGGTCCTAAGTGCCATGCCCTCGGTTTGCGGGCCTAACCTCTACGTGAAGCGAAGTTGTCTTGCCCAAGGTGCCGTGGGATTCAATAATAGAAATGTGATGGATTAAGTTGTCATTCTTTTCGCGGCTCACGACGTATGATCCGGGACGAAAAAATAGCACAAAATTAGAAAAGTGTCCCGAAACTAATGAAATTGTTTGATTTTGGGCTCCGAAAATAGGCGCAGCCAAGAAGGATTCCTGCCCCCATCGTAGAGCTCTCGGAGAGCTTTCCAACGGTATGCTATGCGCCGCGTAACTCCTTACGAATCAGAAGTTATGGGCAGTGGAGCGACGGAGTCCTGGTCCCAAGCTCCTCGCCCTCGGTTTGCGGGCCCAGCCTCCACGTGAAGCGAAGTTGTCTTGCCTAGGGTGCCGTGGGATACGATAATAGAAATGTGATGGATTAGGTTGTCATCTTTTTCACAGCTCACGACGTACGATCCGGGACGAAAAAATATCACAAAAGAAGAAGAGTATCCCGATACAGATAAAAACGTTTGATTACGGGCTTCAAAAATAGGCGCAGCCGAGCAGGCTAGCTGCCCTCGTCGTAGGGCTCTCAGAGTGCTTTCCAATGGTTTGCTGTGTGCCATGTAACTCCTTACAAATCAAAAGTTATGGGCACCGGAGTGACAGATGCCTGGTTATAAGCCCCACGCCCTCGGTTTACGGGCCCCGCCTCTATGCAAAGCGAAGTTGTTTTGCGCAAGGTGCCGTGGGATTCGATAATAGAAATGTGTTAGACTAGGTTGTCATCCTTTTCTTGGCTGACGACATACGATCCTGGATGGTAAAACAGCACAAAATATGAAAAGTGTCCCAAAACTGAAGAAAACGTTCAATTTTGGGCAGTGAAAAAAGGCACAGCCGAGCAGGCTTGCTGCCCCTGTTGTAGAGCTCTCGCGGAGCTTTCCAACGGTATGCTGTGCGCCGCGTAACTCCTTACGAATCAAACGTTATGGGCACCGGAGCGACGGAGACCTGGTCCCAAGCGCCACGCCCTCAGTTTGCAGGTCCAGCCTCTACGTGAAGCAAAGTTGTCTTGCCCAACGTGCCGTAGGATTCGATGATAGAAATGTGATGGATTAGTTTGTCGTCCTTTTCTAGGCTAACGACGCACGATCCGAGAAGGAAAAACAGTGCAATAGAAGAAAAGTGTCCCAAAACTGATGAAAACGTTTGATTTTGGGCTCCAAAAATATGTGCAACCGAGCAGGCTTGCTACCCCCGTTGTAGAGCTCTCGGAGAGATTTCTAACAGTATGCTGTGCACCGTGTAACTCCTTACGGATCAAAAGTTATGGCAGCAGAGCGACGGAGACCTGGTCCCAGGCCCCACGCCCTCGGTTTGTAGGCCTAGCCTCTATGTGAAGCGAAGTTGTCTTGCCCAAGGTGCCGTGGGATTCGATAATAGAAATGTGATGGATTAGGTTGTCGTTCTTTTTGCGGCTCATGACATACGATCTGGGATGGAAAAACAGCGCAAAAGAAGAAAAGTATCCCGATACTGATGAAAACGTTTGATTTTGGGCTAAAAAAATAGGCACAGCTGAGCAAGCTTGCTACCCCCATCGTAGAGCTCTCGGATCTAGCCGTATGCTGTGCATAGCGTAACTCCTTACGGATCAACAGTTATGGGCACTGGAGAGACGGAGACCTGGTCCCAAGCCCTACGCGCTCGATTTGCCGGCCCGGCCTCTACGTGAAGCGAAGTTGTCTTACCCAAGGTGCCTTGGGATTCGATAATAGAAATGTGATGGATTAGGTTGTTGTCCTTTTCTAGGCTCACGACGTACGATCCGGGAAGAAAAAACAGCGCAAAAGAAGAAAAGTATCCCGAAACTGATGAAAATGTTCGATTTTGGGCTCCAAAAATAGGCGCAGCTGAGCAAGCTTGATGCCCCCGTCGTTGAGCTCTCGAAGAGCTTTCCAACGACATGTTGTGCGCCGCGTAACTCCTTACGGATCAAAAGTTATGGGCACCGGAGGGACGGAGACGTGGTCCCAAGTGCCACGCCCTCGGTTTATGAGCCCGGCCTCTACGTGAAGCGAAGTTGTCTTGCCCAAGGTGCCGTGGGATTCGATAATAGAAATGTGATGGATTAGGTTGTCGTCCTTTTTGCGGCTCACGACGTACGATCTAGGAAGGAAAAATAGCACAAAAGAAGAAAAGTGTCATAAAACAGATGAAAATGTTTGATTTTGGGCTCCAAAAACTAGTACAGCCAAGCTGGCTTGCTACCAACGTCGTAGAGCTCTCGGAGACTTTTCCAATGGTATACTGTGTGCCGCGTAACTCCTTACGGATCAAAAGTTATGGGCAGCGGAGCAACGGAGACCTGGCCCCAAGCCCCACGCCCTCGATTTGCAGGCGCCAACCTCTACGTGAAGCGAAGTTGTCTTGCCCAAGGTGCTGTGGGATTCGATAATAAAAATGTGATGGATTATGTTGTCGTCCTTTTCGCTGCTCACGACGTACGATCCGGGACGAAAAAACAGCGTAAAAGAAGAAAAGTGTCCCAAAATTGATGAAAATGATCGATTTTCGGCTCCGATAACAGGCGCAGCCAAGCAGGCTTGCTATCCCATCGTAGAGCTCTCGGAGAGCTTTCCAACGTTATGTTGTGCGCCACGTACATCTTTACGGATCAAAAGTTATGGGCACCGTAGCAACGAAGACCTAGTCCCAAGCCCCACGCCCTCGATTTGTAGGCCCAGCCTCTACATAAAGCCAAGTTGTCTTGCCAAAGGTGCCATGGTATTCGATAATAGAAATGTGATGGATTAGGGTGTCGTCCTTTTCGCAGCTCACGACGTATGATCCAGGACGGAAAAACAGCGTAAAAGAATAAAAGTGTCCCAAAATTGATGAAAACATTCGATTTTGGCCTCTGAAAACAGGCACTGTAGTACAGGTTTGCTGCCCCCATCGTAGAGCTCTCGGAGAGATTTCCAACGGTATGCTTTGCGCCATGTAACTCTTTACAAATCAAAAGTTATGAGCACCGTAGCGGCGGAGACCTGGTCCCAAGCCCCACTCCCTCGGTTTGTAAGCCCAGCCTCTACGTGAAATGAAGTTGTCTATCCCAAGGTTTTGTGGGATTTGATAATAGAAATGTGATGCATTAGGTTGCTGTCCTTTTCGCGGCTCACGACGCACGATCCGGGACGAAAAAATAGAACAAAAGAAGAAAAGTATCCCGATACTGATGAAAACGTTTGATTTTGGGCTTCAAAAACAAGCATAGTCAAGCAGGCTTGCTGCCTCCATCGTAGAGCTCTCGGAGAGCTTTCCAACCGCATGTTGTGCACGGCGTAACTCATTACGGATCAAAAATTATGGGCACCGGAGCGACGGAGACCTGGTCTCAAGACCTACGCCCTCGATTAGCGGGCCCAGCCTCTACGTGAAGCGAAGTTGTCTTACCCAAAATGCCGTGGGATTCAATAATAGAAATGTGATGGATTAGGTTGTCGTCCTTTTCGCAGCTCACGACGTGCGATCTAGGACAGAAAAACATCGCAAAAGAAGAAGAGTATCCTGATACTGATCAAAACGTTCGATTTTGGGCTTCAAAAAAGGCATCGCCGAACAGGCTTGGTGCCCCCGTCGTAAAGCTCTCAGAGTACTTTCCAACGGTATGTTGTGCGCCACGTAACTCCTTACGGATCAAAAGTTATGGGCACCGGTGTGACTGATGCCTGGTCACAAACCCCACGCCCTCGGTTTGCGAGCCCAGCCTCTACGTGAAGTGAAGTTGTCTTACCCAAGGTGCCGTGGGATTCGATAATAGAAATGTGATTGATTAGGTTGTTATCCTTTTCGCGGCTCATGACGTACGATCTGGGACGAAAAACATCGCAAAAGAAGAAGAGTATCCCGAAACAGATGAAAATGTTCAATTTTGTGCTCCAAAAATAGGCACAGCCGAGCAGGCTTGTTACCCCCATCGTAGAGCTATCAAAGTGCTTTCGAACGGTATGCTGTGCGCCACATTACTCCTTACGGATTAAAAGTTATGGGCACCGGTGTAACAGATGCCTGGTCACAACCCCCACGCCCTCAATTTGCGGGCTCAACCTCTATGTGAAGTGAAGTTGTCTTGCCCAAGATGCCATTGGATTCGATAATAGAAGGATGAATTAGGTTATCGTACTTTTTGTGGCTGACAACGTACGATCCGGGCTGGAAAAACAGCGCAAAATATGAAAAGTGTCTCGAATTTGATGAAAACGTTCAATTTTGGGCTCTAAAAATAGGCGCAACTGAGCAGGCTTGCTTCCCCCATCGTAGAGCTCTCGTAGAGCTTTCCAACAGTATGCTTTGCTTCGTGTAACTCTTTACGGATCAAACGTTATGGGCACCGGAGCAACGGAGACCTGGTCCCAAGCGCCACGCCCTCCGTTTGCGGGCCCAGCCTCTACGTGAAGCGAAGTTGTCTTGCCCAAGGTGCCATGGGATTCGATAATAGAAATGTGATGAATTAGGTTGCCGTCCTTTTCGCGGCTCACGATGTACTATCCGGGATGAAAAAACAACGCAAATGAAGAAAACTATCTCGATACTGATGAAAATGTTCAATTATTGGCTTCAAAAACAAGCGCAGCCGAGCATGCTTGGTGCCCCTGTCGTAGAGCTCTCAGAGAGCTTTTCAACGGTATGTTGTACGCCACGTAACTCCTTACGGTTCAAAAGTTATGGGCACCGGGGCGACAGATGCCTGGTCACAAGCCCCACGCCCTCGGTTTGTGGGCCCAGCCTCTATGTGAAGCGAAGTTGTCTTGCTCAAGATGCCATTGGGTTCGATAATAGAAATGTGATGAATTAGGTTGTCGTCCTTTTCGCGGCTGACGACGTACGATACGGGATAGAAAAACAGCGCAAAATATGAAAAATATACCGAAACTGATGAAAACGTTAGATTTTGGGCGCCGAAAATAGACGCAGCTGAGCATGCTTGTGGCCTCTGTCGTGGAGCTCTCGCAGAACTTTACAACGATATGTTGTGCGCCGCGTAACTCCTTACAGATCAAACGTTATAGGCAGCGGAGCGACGGAAACCTGGTCCCAAGCCCTACTCCCTCGGTATGCGGGCCCAGCCTCTATGTGAAGCGAAGTTGTCTTGCCCAATGTGCAGTGGGATTCGATAATAGAAATGTGATGGATTAGGTTGTCGTCCTTTTTGCGGCTCACGACGTACGATCCGTGATGAAAAAATAGCACAAAAGAAGAAAACCATCTCGAAACTGATGAAAACATTCAATTTTACGTTCCGAAAATAGTCGCAGCTGAATAGGCTTGCTGCCCCCATCGTAGAGCTCTCGGAGAGCTTTCCAATAGTATGTTGTGCGCCACGTAACTCCTTACGGATCAAAAGTTATGGGCACCTGAGCGACGGAGACCTGGTCCCGAGCCCTACGCCCTCGGTTTGCGAGCCCGGCCTCTATGTGAAACCAAGTTGTCTTGCCCAAGGTGTCGTGGAATTTGACAATAGAAATGTGATGGATTAGGTTGTTGTCCTTTTCGCGGCTCACGACGTACAATCCAGGAAGGAAAAAATAGCACAAAAGAAGAAAAGTATATCGATACTGATAAAAATGTTCAATTTTGGGCTTCAAAACTGGCGCGAGCGAGCAGGCTTGCTGCCCCCGCCGTAGAGCTCTCTGAGTGCTTTCCAACGGTATGTTGTGCGCTGCGTAACTCCTTACGGATCAAAAGCTATGGGCAGCGGAGCGACGGAGATCTGGTCCGAAGCCCCACGCCCTCGGTTTGCGGGCCCAGCTTCTATGTGAAGCGAAGTTGTCTTGCCCAAGGTGCCATGGGATTCGATAATAGAAATGTGATGGATTAGGTAGTCATCCTTTTTGCGGCTCACGACTTACAATCCGGGACGGAAAAACAGCACAAAAGTAGAAAAGTATCACGAAATTGATGAAAACGTTCAATTTTGGGCTCTGAAAATAGGCGCAGCTGAACAGGTTTCCTGCCCCCATCATAGAGCTCTCGAAGAGCTTTCCAACAGTATGTTGTGCGCCACATAACTCCTTACAGATCAAAAGTTATGGGTACCGGAGCGACGGAGACTTGGTCCCAAGCCCCACGCCCTTCGTTTGCGGGCCCAGTCTCTACGTGAAATGAAGTTGTCTTTCCAAAGGTGCCGTGGGATTCGGTAATAGAAATGTGATGGATTAGGTTGTCATCCTTTTTACGGCTCACGACGTACGATCCGGGACGAAAAAACAGCACAAAAGTAGAAAAGTGTCACGAAATTGATGAAAATGTTCAATTTTGGGCTCCGAAAATAGACGCAGCCAAACAGCTTTCCTGCCCCCATAGTAGAGCTCTCGGAGAGTTTTCCAACAGTATGTTGTGCGCCACGTAACTCCTTACGGATTAAAAGTTATAGGCACCAGAGCGACGAAGACCTGGTCCCGAGCCCCACGCCCTCGGTTTACGGGCCCAGTCTCTACGTGAAGTGAAGTTGTCTTGCCTGAGGTGCCGTGGGATTCGATAATAGAAATGTGATGGATTAGGTTGTCGTACTTTTCGCGGCTCACAACGTGCGATCCTGGATGGAAAAACAGCGCAAAAGAAGAAAAGTATCTCGATATTGATGAAAATGGCCAATTTAAGCTTCAAAAACAAGCGCAGCCGAGCATGCTTGCTGCCCCCGTCGTAGAGCTCTCGGAGAGCTTTCCAACGATATGTTGTGCACCGCGTAACTCTTTACGGATCAAAAGTTATGGGCATAGGAGCGACGGATACGTAATCCCAAGCCCCACGCTATCGGTTTGTAGGCCCGGCCTCTACGTGAAGTGAGGTTGTCTTGCCCAAGGTGCCATGGGATTCGATAATAGAAATGTGATGGATTAGGTTATCGCACTTTTTGCAGCTCACAACGTACGATTCGGGGCAGAAAAATAGCGCAAAAGAAGAAAAGTGTCCTAAAACTGATGAAAACGTTCGATTTTCGGCTCTGAAAATATTCGAAGACGAAAAGGCTTGCTGCCCCTATCGTAGAGCTCTCAGAGAGATTTCCAACAGTATGCTTTGCATCGCGTAACTCCTTACGGATCAAAAGTTATGGGCCGCGGAGCGACGGAGGTCCCAAGCCCCACGCCCACGGTTTGCGGGCCTAGCCTCCACGTGAAGCGAAGTTGTCTTGCCCAACATGCCATGGGATTCGATAATAGAAATGTGATGGATTAGGTTGTCGTTCTTTTTGCCGCTAATGACATACGATCCGGGATGAAAAAATAGCGCAAAAGAAGAAAAGTATCCCGATACTGATGAAAATGTTCAATTTTGGGCTCCGAAAATAGGTGTAGCCAAACAGGCTTGCTGCCCCCATCGTAGGGCTCTCGTAGAGCTTTCCAACAGTATGTTGTCCGCCACGTAACTCCTTACGGTTCAAAAGTTATGGGCACCTGAGCGATGGAGAGCTAGTCTTGAGCCCCATGCCCTCGGTTTGCGAGCCCAGTCTCTACGTGAAGCGAAGTTGTCTTGCCCAAGGTGCCATGGGATTCGATAATAGAAATGTGATGGATTAGGTTGTCGTACTTTTCGCAGCTCACGACGTACGATCCGGGACGGAAAAACAGCGCAAAAGAAGAAAAGTATCTCGATACTGATGAAAATGGTCAATTTTCAGCTTCAAAAACTAGCGCAACTGAGCATGCTTGCTGCCCCCGTCGTAGAGCTCTCAGATAACTTTCCAACGGTATGCTGTGTACCACGTAACTCTTTATAGATCAAAAGTTATGGGCACAGGAGCGACGGATAAGTGGTCTCAAGCCCCACGCCCTCGGTTTGCGGGTCCAGCCTCTACGTGAAGCGAAGTTGTCTTGCCCAAGGTGCCATGGGATTCGATAATAGAAATGTGATGGATTAGGTTGTCTCCCTTTTCGCGGCTCACGACGTACGATCCAGGATGGAAAAATAGCGCAAAAAAAGAAAAGTATCCCGATACTGATGAAAACGTTCAATTTTGGTATCCGAAAATAGGCGCAGCCGAATAGGCTTGCTGCCCCCATCGTAGAGCTCTCAGAGAGCTTTCCAACAGTATGTTGTGCGCTACGTAACTCCTTACAGATCAAAAGTTATGGGCACCTGAGCGACGGAGACCTGGTTTCGAGCCCCACGCCCTCGGTTTGCGGGCCCAGCCTCGATGTGAAGCGAAGTTGTCTTGCCCAAGGTGCCGTGGGATTTGATAATAGAAATGTGATGGATTAGGTTGTCGTACTTTTCGCGGCTCATGACGTACTATCCGAGACAGAAAAACAGCGCAAAAGAAGAAAAATATCTCAATACCTATGAAATTGGTCAATTTTCAGCTTCAAAAACAAGTGCAACCGAGCATGGTTGCTGCCCCCGTCGTAGAGCTCTCGGAGAGCTTTCCAACGGTATGCTGTGCAATGCGTTACTCTTTGCAGATCAAAAGTTATGGTCACAGGAGCGACGGATACGTGGTTCCAAGCCCCACGCCCTCAGTTTGAGGGTCCAGCCTCTACGTGAAGTAAAGCTATCTTGCCCAACGTGCCGTGGGATTCGATAATAGAAATGTGATGGATTAGGTTGTCGCCCTTTTCGCGGCTCCCATCGTACGATCCGGGATGAAAAAATAGCGCAAAAGAAGAAAAGTGTCCTGAAACTGATGAAAACGTTTGATTTTGGGCTCCAAAAATAGGCGAAGCCTAACAGGTTTGCTGCCCCTATCGTAGAGCTCTCGGAGAGATTTCCAACAGTATGTTGTGCGCCGCGTAACTCCTTACAGATCAAAAGTTATGGGCAGCGGAGCGACAGAGACCTGGTCCCAAGCCCCACGCCCTTGGTTTACGGGCCCAGCCTCTACGTGAAGCGAAGTTGTCTTGCCCAAGGTGTAGTGGGATTCGATAATAGAAATGTGATAGATTAGGTTGTCGTTCTTTTCGCGGCTCATGACATACGATCCGGGATGAAAAAATAACGCAAAAGAAGAAAAGTATCCCGATACTGATGAAAACGTTTGATTTTGGGCTTCAAAAATAGGCGTAGCCGAACAAGCTTATTGCCCCCGTCGTAGAGCTCTTGGATCCCGCTGTATGCTGTGCACAGCGTAACTCCTTACGGATCAAAAGTTATGGGCACCGGAGCGACAGAAACCTGGTCCTAAGCCCCACGCCCTCGGTTTGCAGGCCCGACTTCTACATGAAGCCAAGTTGTCTTGCCCAAGGTGTCATGGGATTTGATAATAGAAATGTGATGGATTTGGTTGTCGTCCTTTTCGCGGCTCACGACGTACGATCCGAGAAGGAAAAATAGCACAAAAGAAGAAAAGTATCTCGATACTGATGAAAATGTTCGATTTTGGACTTCAAAACTGGCGCAGGCGAGCAGGCTTGCTACCCCCGTCGTAGAGCTCTCGGAGGGCTTTCCAACGGTATGCTGTGCGCCGCGTAACTCCTTACGGATCAAAAGCTATGGGCACCGGAGCGACGGAGACCTGGTCTGAAGCCCCACGCCCTCGGTTTGTGGGCCCAGCCTCTACGTGAAGTGAAGTTGTCTTGCCCAAGGTGCCGTGGGATTCAATAATAAAAATGTGATGGATTAGGTTGTCGTCCTTTTTGTGGCTCACGACGTACGATCCGGGACGAAAAAACAGCACAAAAGAATAAAAGTATCCTGAAACTATTGAAAATGTTCAATTTTGGGCTCCAAAAATAGGCGTAGCCGAACAGGCTTGCTGCCCCCATCGTAAAGCTCTCGGAGAGCTTTCCAACGGTATGATGTGCGCCACGTAACTCCTTACTGATCAAAAGTTATGAGCACCTGAGCGACGGAGACCTGGTCCCAAGCCCCACGCCCTCGGTTAGCGGGCCCAGCCTCTACGTGAAGCGAAGTTGTCTTGTCCAAGGTGCCGTGGGATTTGATAATAGAAATGTGATGGATTATGGTGTCATCCTTTTTGCTGCTCACGACGTACGATCCAGGATGGAAAAACAGCGTAAAAGAAGAAAAGTGTCCCGAAACTGATTAAAACATTCGATTTTGGGCTCTAAAAATAGGCGCAGTTGTGAGGCCCAACCTCGATTTGTGTGCGATACCTCGTTTCGTGTGCCCTAATATGGATTTACGTGCCTTGACTTAGGTTTAAGAGCCGTGTTTCATTTTGTGTGCCTTGCATTGAATTACGTGCGTACATTTAGGATTGTGTGCATTTACTTGGAAAACGTGCATTTGTCTCGTAGTTCGTGTCTTACCTCGTAGTACGTGCCCTAAACCTAGGAAAGCGTGCCCTCACGCTAATCAAGAAAGCATCTTACATGAAGCACTAGATCATTAATTAATCTACAAACTCCACTAACTAATATTAAAATGCTAAGTCAATGCACTAGAAGACGAAATTGCACCAAAAGCTAGACATTCTTATTCTTTATTCTTTTTCCTTTTGCATATTCCAAGCACTCAATTAAATAATGCTCAAACAAGACAAAAAATTCAGATTTGAACCCAAGCTTGGCCGACCACAAGGAGCCTTTGTGCATGCATTTTAATTTCAAATTCTATTCCTAAACATTCTATGACATATTATGACACAAAGCCTTAAAAAAATGACTCAAAACTCTACCCAAAGCTCCACCAATCTCGACATATGCATATGCCCATGCTAGGATGATTCAAACATGCTTCTTGAAGACACAAATTCTGATTTTTCACGGCCCTAGGCCGACACAAGCATCAACACATCAAAGCTTTCATTCTTTTTTTCATTTTCTCTCTTTCTCTCATTCTTTCTCTCAATTCTTCTCTCTCTCTCTCTCTCAACCCTAGCTGAAGTTCTACTCTCCATAGCTTAAGTTCATCACTCAATGGTTCATCAAGCCATGCAAGCTACTAGGAACTCGACCAAGCAAAGCTAGAATGCAAAAGACACACATGCAAGCTCATTGAACCTTCATTTCGGCTTAGGTGAGTTTGTTAGCTTCCATTTCATCTTCTTCTTGTTCTAACCACATGCACCTACTAAGAACTTGATTACTAAGCTAGGAAATTAGAGAAATCTCAAGTTGTCTCTCGGCTAAGCAAGGAGAAGAGTCGACATTTTGCTTCATCAAGAGTTTGTGCATCTTCTTTGTTGTCTTGCTAAGGTGAGGGCTAAAACTTCTTGAAAAGCTTTCAAAAACCACATGCATGCCTTTAAATTTCTATTTTTACTTCTGTACTTGTGATATATGTGTGTTTATGAGCTTTAGTAAACATGCATGGCAAGATATTTGGCTAGAATGTGATGATAGATGAAATCGCGTATAGGACAGTCTTCTGTCTTGTTGGTGTGAGGTGATTTTTACCAGGTAAATGATGTTGAAAATACATGAAAATTGGTAGGTACTAGTTTTGCCAGTTCTGAGAATTTTTTGTAGAAATAGGCCAAAGCTAATTTTGACGCTGAGGTCCTCAAAATGGCAAAATATCAAAATGTGTCCAAATCTGGGAAAATGAAGCAGGTTTTGGCAGATTCACTGTTCTTGTAGAACGAACCAGTTTTGACTTAGTAAATGATATCCAAAATGCATGAAATTTGGTGTGCTGCTAGATTTTTCAGTTCTGGAAATTTTTGTCAGAAATCGACTAAGGCTAAATTTGACCCTAAGGCCCACAAAAACGGCAAGTATTGAAATGTGTGAAAATCTGGACAGTTTTGCGTAGTCTCACTGTTTTGGCTATAACTCTTGAACCCGAACTCCAAATGATGCGAGGTTTGTTTCTGGATTTAGTTCACTCCTTAAGCTTTAATTTTACATTTTGTTTACTGGAATTGGAGTTTGTTTGCTTGTCTCAATGATTGTGAGAAAACAGACCTTTGCAGTGAGGTTTCCATCTAGTGATATGCTTAGAAAAATTATTGTAACTTCTCTTGTTGTATTAAATGCTTGGGATTGTGGCATTGGGATGTTGTGTAGACTGTTTTGAATGTTTGAGGGTGTTTGAATTAATCAATGCATGGCTTGAGTTTAATTACGTGACAACTTAGGGCTTAATCGCACGGGTAAGCATGAATTGGAACCCCAATGACTAGGAAAACTCGCTAAGTGTTGATCCTATGAATATCGTGTTTAATTAAGTAATTAGTAGGCTGCCCATAGTTGCCCTCATAGCCCTAAACATGATTTCGATGATTACATGTTGACAAGTAGACCTTTCTTGCACCCGGTCCCACGTAAATGTCGTTGCATGTTGAATAATCTTATTATTTGATTATGTGAACTTCGAAATGAGTTATATGACTTGATTTACATGCTTTACATGGCTGCCCATTTAATATTCATATAACTCTATGTGCCTTTCAAGTGAAATTACTTGTCATATCGTGCCTCGCGAGTTTACTTGTCAATGTGCAATCTTATGACTGCTCGGAGGCAACCTACTTTGTTGTCCTCCTAATGTGATATATTAAATTTCATAAATGTGCATTGCATACAAGGTTGCAACCTTTCATTCTGGCGTGGTAGTGTTCACGCACACCGGGCGTCATCGGGCTTGCCGGTGCAACCGTGACTACCATTGTCCAATTCCCTCTCTCGCTTGGGGGCTAGACTTCCTTGGAGAGTTGGGTCATAGGATTTCGGGGTACATCCGGAGTACACCCATTTGGCATGATAAGGGGATGATTTGAAGTCGGCCGCAACAACTGATACTGGAAATGAGCTAAGAGCAAAAGCTCATCGTATCCTTTTCACTATGTGTATAAGTACTCTTGCTTGGTTCCTAGAGGACCTCGGGGAGGAAAGATGGGTAACTGTGTTCTTTTACTTTTATATTACATTATGAACTTACTTGTGATGCTTGAAAAAGGGTTTTCATAAGTTGAACCGGAAAAAGAGTTTCAAAACTTATTTCTCGTTCCCTCTCGCTGAGTTCATAAGGACTCACCCTCTTTTATCATCTCAGGTGAAGAAGACCAGGAATAGGTACTCGAGGACAACGTGCCTAATGATGATTACTTGGAATGATTGCTTGGCCTACGTGCCTTATTTGACTATGGCCATTTTGTGAACGATATGTTACTTGAAGACTATTTCATTTCTTATTTTGCTTGTTGTTGTATTGTAAATGACTCCCGTTGTAATTTGGGGTCTAATTTTGGCTTGTACTGATCATAACTAGATAGACACTACTATGGTCGTTTTTGCTATCGCTATTGACTAGTATCTATCATAGGATTATGAAGTATCAGGTAAGGATTAAGTAAAATGAATCTATCCAATCTTAAGCAGGTACTCATTGTTAAGCTAAGATCAACAGGTACTTTTGTAATAAGGATTAACAAACAAACGAGACATAGTATCATGCTAGGCTGTTAATCAAAGGAGACTTCGAGACAACTAGTAGGAGTTTCGATTGGTTATAAACAGTAATCTTAGTTGGAAATGAAATTGAGATTGAAATTTTTGAGGTCTTTAGAAGATTAGGTCAAACTAAGGAGCCCAATTACAGCCGTTATGCTGCCGGCTTTCTGGAGAATTTGTGGAGTTTAGGCTAAAACGTTAAGTGTTAAACTTTCATGAACGATTAAGTACGTGATATGACTTGAAAGCTTAGATCACACCCTAGTCTAACCTTTATAGGTTGGGTTGGGGTGTGACAGCAGTGAAACAGGCTTGCTACCCCCATCGTAGAGCTTTTGGAGAGCTTTCCAACGGTATGTTGTGCGCCACGTAACTCCTTACGGATCAAAAGCTATGGGCACTGTAGCGACAGAGACCTGGTCCCAAGCCCTACGCCCTCGGTTAGTGGGCCTAGCCTCTACATGACGTGAAGTTGTCTTGCCCAAGGTACCATGGGATTCGATAATAGAAATGTGATGGATTAGGTTGTCGTCTTTTTCGCGGCTCACGACGTACGATCCGGGAAGGAAAAACAGTGCAAAAGAAGAGAAATGTCCTGAAACTGATGAAAACGTTTGATTTTGTGCTCCAAAAATAGACGCAGGATAGCTGGCTTGCTACCACCTTCGTAGAGCTCTCGGAGAGCTTTCCAACGGTATGTTGTGTGCTGCATAACTACTTACGGATCAAAAGTTATGGGCACCGGAGCGATGGAGACCTGGTCCCAAGCGCCACGCCCTCGGTTTGCGGGCCCAGCCTCTACGTGAAGCGAAGTTGTCTTGCCCAAGGTGCCGTGGGATTCGATAATAGAAATGTGATGGATTAAGTTGTCATTCTTTTCGCGGCTCACGACGTACGATCCGGGACGAAAAAACAGTGCAAAAGTAGAAAAGTGTCCCGACACTAATGAAATTATTCGATTTTGGGCTCTGAAAATAGGCGCAGCTGTCACGGCCCAACCCGACATATAAAGGTTAGACTAGGGTGTGATCTAATCATTCAAGTCATATCACGTACTTAATCGTTCAAGAGGGTTTAACACTTAACGTTAGCCTAAACTCCGCAATTTTTTGAAAAACCGGCAGCATAACGGCTGTAATTGGGCTCTTTAGTTTGATCTAATTCTCTAAACGCCTCAAAATTTCCAATCTAAATTTCATTTCCAACTAAGATTACTATTTATAACCAATCGAAACGCCTACCAGTTATCTCGAAGTCTCGTTTGATTAATAACCTAGCATGATACTATGTCTCGTTTGTTTGTTTGTCCTCGTTACAAAAGTACCTGTTGATCATAGCTTAAAAATGAGTACCTGCTTAAGATTGGATAGGTTCATTTTACTTGGTCCTTACCTGATACTTCATAATTCTATGATAGATACTAGCCAATAACGATAGCAAAAATGACCATTGTAGTGTCTATCTAATTATTATCAGTACAAGCCAAAATTAGACCCCAAATTACAACAGGGATCTTTTACATTACAACAACAAGCATCATAAGAAATGAAATAGCCTTCAAGCAACATATTGTTCACAAAATGGCCATAGTCAAGCAAGGCACGTAGGGCAAGCAATCATTCCAAGGAATCATCATTAAGCACGTCGTCCTCGGGTACCTGTTCTTGGTCTTCTTCATCTGAGATGATAAAAGAGGGTGAGTCCTTATGAACTCAGCGAGGGGGAACGAGAAATAAGTTTTGAAACTCATTTTCCGGTTCAACTTATGAAAACCCTTTTAGCAAGCATGAATATATCACAAGTAAGTACATAACTTAATGTAAAAGTAAAGGAACACAATCACCAGTCTTTCCTCCCCGAGGTCCTCTAGGAACCAAGCGAGAGTACTTATACACATAGTGAAAAGGATACAGTGAGCTTTTGCTCTCAATTCAATTCCAGTATCAATTGTTGCGGGCTTCAGTTCATCCCCTTATCACGCCAAATGGGTGTACTCCAGATGTACCCAGAAATCCTACGATCCAACTCTCCGAGGAAGTCTAGCCCCCAAGCAAGAGAGGGAATTGGACAATGGTAGTCACGGTTGCACAAGTAAGCCCGATACCGCCCGGTGTGCGTGAACGCTACCACGCTAGAATGAAAGGTTGCAACCTTGTATGCAATGCACATTTATGACATGTAATATATCACATTAGGAGGACAACAAAGTAGGTTGCCTCCGAACAGTCATAAGATTGCACATTGACAAGTAAACAAGCGAGGCACGATATGACAGGCAATTTCACTTATAAAGCACATGGAGTTATATGAATATTAAACGGTCATCCATGTAACGCATGTAAATCAAGTCATATAACTCACTTCGAAGTTCACGTAATCAAATAACAAGATTATTCAACATGCAACGACATCTATGTGGGACCGGGTGCAGGAAATGCCTACTTGTCAACATGTAATCATCATATTCATATTTAGGGCTATGAGGGCAACAACGTCCAGCCTACTAATTACATAATCAAACACGATATCCATAAGATCAACACTTAGTGTGTTTACCTAGTCATTAGGGTTTCATTTCGTGCTCACCCGTGCGGTTAAGCCCTAAGTTGTCACGTGATTAAACTCAAGCCATGCATTGATTAATTCAAACACCCTCAAACATTTAAAACAGTCCACACAACATCCCAATGGCACAATCCCAAGCATTTAATACAACAAAAGAAGTTACAATAATTTTTCTAAGCATATCACTAAGTGAAACCCTCACTGCAATGGGCTGTTTTCTCACAATCATTGAGACAAGCAAAAAATCTCCTATTCTAGTGAACAAGATTTCAAATTAAATCTTACGGAGTGAACTAAATTCAGAGACAAACCTCGCATCATTTGGAGTTCGGGTTCAAGAGTTATAGCCAAAAAAGTGAGACTACACAAAACTGTCCAGATTTGCACACATTTCAATACTTGTCATTTTTTAGGGCCTTATGGTCAGATTTAGCCTTAGTCCATTTCTGAAAAAAATGTCCATTTCATGCATTTTGGATATCATTTACTAAGTCAAAACTGGTTAGTTCTACAAGGTCAGTGAATCTGCCAAAACCTGCTTCATTTTTCCAGACTTTCCAGATTTAGACACATTTTGATAATTTTCCATTTTGAGGACCTTAGGGTCAAAATGAGCTTTGGTCTATTTCTTAGAAAAGCATTCAGAACTGGCAAAACTAGTTACCTATCAATTTTCACGCATTTTCAAACTCTTTTACCTGGTCAAAATTACCTCGCACCAACAAGGCAGAAGGCTGTCACATACCCGATTTCATCTATCATCACATTCTAGCCAAATATCTTGCCATGCATGTTTACAAAAGCTCATGAACACACATAAATCACAAGTACAGAAGTAAAGATAGACATTTAAGGTCATGCACGTGGTTTTTGAAAGATTTTCAAGAAGTTTTAGCCCTCACCTTAGCAAGACAACAAAGAGATGCACAAACTCTCGAGGATGCACGAGATTGACCCTTTTCCTTGCTTAGCCGAGAGACAACTTGGGATTTCTCTAATTTCCTAGCTAAGTTACCATGTTCTTAGTAGGTGCATGTGGTTAGAACAAGAAGAAAATGAAATGGAAGCTAACAACTCACCTAAGCCGAAATGGATGTTCAATTAGCTTGCATGTGTGTCTTTTGCACTCTAGCTTTGCTTGGTCGAGTTCCTTGGTAGCTTGGAGGTTTTGAAGAGCCTTAGGATGAAGAACTTAGCTATGGAGTCTAAAATATTCAGCTAGGGCCGAGAGAGAGAGAGAAGAAATGAGAGGGAGAGAGAAGAATGAGAGGAAATGAGAGAAAATGAAAGAAAAATAAAAGCCTTGCAATGGTTGAAGCTTGTGTCGGCCTAGGGCCTTGCAAAAATCAGAATTTTGTGTCTTCAAGAAGCATTTTTGAATCACCTAGCATGGGCAAGAGAATGGGTCGAGAATATGGAGCCTTGGGTAGAGTTTTGAGCCAAATTTTTTATGCATTGTGTCATAGATTTGTCATAGAATGTTTAGGAATATAATTTGAAATTGGAATGCATGCACAAGTGCTCCTAGTGGTCGGCCAAGGGTGTGTTAAAATCTGAATTTTTGTCTTGGTTGAGCAATAATTAATGTGTGTTTGGGATATGCAAAGAATAAAGAATAAAGAATGTCTAGTTTTTTGTGAGATTTTGTCTTCTAGTGGATTGAATTAGCAATTTAATATTAGGTAGTGGAATTTGTAGGATTAATTAATGATCTAGTGCTTCGTGTAAGATACTTTCTTGATTAGCGTTAGGGTACGCTTTTCTAGGTCTAGGACACGCACTACGGGGCAAGGCACGGACTACAAGACAAATACACGTTCTCCAAGTAAATGCACGCAACCCTAAATGAATGCACGTAATTCAATGCAAGGCACACAAAACGAAGCACAATTTTTAAACCTAAGTCAAAGCACGCAAATCTAGGTTAGGGCACACGAAACGAGGTATCGCACGCAAATTGAGGTCGGGCCTCACATCCTCCCCTCCTTAAAAGAATTTCGTCCCGAAATTCAATATTACCTTTGAAATAATGCTGGATACTGTTGCTCCATCTGGTCTCGCCTTTCCCACGTTGCTTCTTCAACTCCATGATGATCCCACAACACTTTCACCATCGGTATAGATTTGTTGCGCAACTCCCGATCTTGCTGGTCTAGGATCCGAATGGGCTTCTCTTCATAAGACAAGTTCTCCCGAAGCTGCAATGGCTCTGGCTCCAAGATATGCGATGGATCAGGATGATACTTCAGTAGCATTGAAATGTGAAAGACGTCGTGAATATTGGAGAGGTTTTGGGGTAGTTCCACGCGATACGCCAATTTGCCAACCTTCTCAACTATCTCAAAGGGTCCTACAAACCCCGGGCTCAACTTTCCACCCTTGCCGTGTTTAATCAATCCCCTCCGAGGTGATATCTTCAAGAACACCTTATCGTCAACCTCAAACTCTAGGCTCCGTCTCCGTCGGTCTGCATAACTTTTCTGCCTGCTATGGGCTGTAAGCATCCGTTTCCAGATAAGGTGGATATTATCAACAGTCTTCATAAGTTCAGGTAGAATGGTCGGGTCAAAAGTCTTTGTCTCACCTACTTCATCCCAGTGAATTGGGGATCGACACTTACGTCCATACAATGCCTCAAATGGGGCCATCCCGATAGTAGCTTGATAACTATTATTATAAGCGAACTCCACTAGAGACAGATATTTCTCCCAGCCTTTCCCGATGTCTAAAACACACGCCCTCAGCATATCCTCCAGAATCTGAATAGTTCTGTCAGATTGTCCATCAGTTTGAGGGTGATAAGCCGTGCTGAAACTCAACTTCGTTCCCAAAGCTTCTTGCAATCTCTTCCAAAATCGGGAAGTAAAATGAGGATCCCTATCCGATACAATACTCACAGGCATCCCGTGCAATCTTACAATCTCCGCCACATACATATCTGCCAATTTCTCATGACTATCCTCCTTGTTCATCGGTAAGAAATGCGCTGACTTAGTCAATCTATCCACTACGACCCAAACGGCGTCATGACCCTTTTGTGACCTGGGCAGGTCCATAACAAAGTCCATAGTTATATGCTCCCATTTCCATTGAGGAATCTCCAACGGCTGAAGTAAACCTGCTGGTCGTTGATGTTCTGCTTTGACTCTCTGACAAGTCAAACACCGTGCCACAAACTCCGCGATCTCTCTCTTCATGTTATTCCACCAATAGTGTTGCTTCAAATCCCGGTACATCTTTGTTCCGCCGGGGTGTGTATCTTGAATTATAGGCTTCTTCAAGAATCTTCTTTTTCAATTCTGGATCATTAGGAACACAGATCCGATTCTTAAGCCTCCAAATACTATCATCATGAAACTTGAAATCTGTGTTGATTTCTTTAATCTTCTGAAACTGTTGGTCCTTCTGTTGAGCCTCTCGTAAATCAGACAACAAGGTCGATTGAACTTGTGTAGTGGCAAAAAGTAACCCTTTTTGAGTTAATTGTGGTTTCCACAAGAATGCTTCCTCCAACAACTCCTGCACCTTGACTTCCAGTTTTGCCATGCTCGCTTTCCGACTTAAGGCATCTGCAACTACATTTGCTTTACCGGGCAAATAATTGATTGTGCAGTTATAATCATCCAAAAGCTCCATCCACCGTCTTTGCCTCATATTCAACTCTTTTTGTGAGAACAAGTATTTCAAGCTCTTGTGATCAGTAAACACCTCGAACTTGTTACCCCACAGATAGTGCTTCCATTTCTTGAGTGCAAACACAATAGCCGCTAACTCCAAATCATGCGTCAGGTAGTTCAATTCATACGGCTTCGGTTTCCTAGAAGCATACGCAATCACTCTACCATTTTACATCAACACACAACCTAGTCCTTCCTTCGAAGCTTCGCTATAGATTACAAAACCTTGATTCCCTTCAGGCAATGCAAGAACAGGTGCTGTAGTCAATCTTTTCTTCAATTCTTGGAAACTATTCTCACATTTGTCATCCCATACGAACTTTTTTTTCTTTTGAGTGAGCTTTGTAAGCGGTCCCGCGTTCTTAGAGAAACCCTTCACGAACCTCCCATAATAGCCGGCTAGACCGAGAAAACTCCGAACCTCCGTAAAGTTTTCCGGCTTCTTCCAAGACATCACCGCTTATATCTTTGTTGGATCCACTGCTATTCCCTCTTGGGATATGATATGCCCCAAAAATGCAATCTGCTGTAACCAAAACTCGCACTTGCTAAACTTTGCATACAATTGATGCTCTCGAAGTTTCTGCAGTACCAACCGCAGATGTTGTTCATGCTCAGCCTCAGATTTCGAGTACACCAAAATATCATCAATGAAGATCACCACAAATTGGTCCAAGTAAGGTTGAAACACCCTGTGCATCAAGTCCATAAAAGCTGCAGGGGCATTAGTTAGCCCAAATGGCATCACCACATATTCATAATGCCCATATCTCGTCCTGAAAGCCGTTTTAGGCACATTCTCCTTTTTGATCCGCAACTGATAGTACCCTTGCCTCAAATCGAGCTTTGAATACACTTTGGCTCCTTGAAGTTGAGCAAACAACTCGTCGATCAGTGGAAGTGAGTAGTTATTCTTGACGATCACTTGGTTCAATCCTCGGTAGTCGATGCATAGCCTCAGCTTTCCGTCTTTCTTCTTTACAAATAAGACTGGTGCACCCCATGGAGAAGAACTTGGTTGAACAAATCCCTTCTTCAACAATCCTTGCAATTGGTCCTTCAATTCTTGTAGCTCGGCTGGTGTTATATGATAGGGAGCTTTAAATATCGGCTGGGTGCCAAGCAGTAATTCTATAATGAACTCGATCTCCTGATTTAGGGGTAAACCGGGTAATTCTTCTGGAAACACATCCGCATAGTCTTTGATCACTGGCATCTCCTCCAACTTAGCTTTGTCCGACGGCTTGTTAATGAGGTAAGCTAAGTATCCACTACACCCTTTTCTCAAGGACTTCACTACTTTCGTAGATGAAATGATGGAACTCCCGGTGAAATCTCTTCGACCCATTACCTCCAGTATTGGTTGACCAGGTATCCGAAATGTTACAATCTTCGTCCGGCAATCTAGTTGGGCATGATGCTTTGCCAACCAGTCCATCCCTAAAATGATTTCATAGTCTCAAAAGGATAATACAATAAGATTGGCTGAGAATTCCCTATATTTAATTTGGATTTTACATGCTTTACAAGCTGAGCTAGTAACAAGTTTAGAACCCATCGGAGTACCAACTTCTACTTCGTAAGGCAAACATACAACTCTCAGTTTCACATGTTGCACACATAAGGGAGTAATAAATGAATGAGTAGCACCTGGATCAATTAGCACCCTAACAAGTTGATTCAGTATGAAGAATGAACCTTCAACAATAGTGGTCTCGTCCATAAGCTCCTCGCACTCAATAGCATAAGCTCGAGCCTGAACTCTAAGAACTGGAGTCTTGCCTCTACCAGCTGGTTTAACTTGATTTTGTCCTGCTTGCCATTTAGGGCAATCCTTGATCAGATACTGATCACTGCCACACCGCACACATCGTCTTTACTTCTTCCAGTATTGGGCCTCGGTATGACCTTTCTTGTCACAGTAAGAACAGTTGATAGACTGAGTAGCAGGTGAGCTACCTGTGGATCCGCGGGTGGAAGAGGCTGAAGGTGCTTTAGTCGGGCCACGGTTATTAACTGGTCTGTTCTAGCTCTGGCCCTGACTACGACTCTAGCTCTGGAATTTTCTCTGTTGACCTGAAGGCTGGTATGGTTTCTTGTTCGGCTAGCTCGAAGTCATGTGAAGCCAACTGGTCCTGAATCTCTGGCCTCAATCTAGTCGTAAATTTTCACATCTTCGCCTCAAGAGTACTGACTATGTATTGAGCATAGCGGAACAGTCGGTCAAAGCGAGCCTCGTACTGGGCCACCGTCATGTTACCCTGGTTCAGGTGCATGAATTCCTCAATCCGCCTCTGCCTGGAAACTGCAGGTACATATTTCTCCTTGAATGCCTTAACGAAATTACCCCACAAGTGAGGTGTATGATCAGTTTCCCACAGTGCCTCCACAGTGTGCCACCAATGCTCAGCATCCCCGTGCAACAGAAACACAGCAAACTCCACCTTTTCTTCATCAGTATAGTCAAGTGGCCTAAAAATCCTCTCGATCTCAGACAGCCAAGCCTCTGCTTTGTCATCATCAGCTTCCCCATGGAATTTAGACGGGCGAAAGTCAAGAAACTCCCTCATTATGCTATGCCTCCCATGGTTACCATCATTCCTGTTGTTGTTGTTTGCTTTATATGCATCTTGCCGTTCCATCACTCGTGACACGCGATCCATGGCATTCACCATCATATTAAACATAGCCATGTCGGGATTAGTTTGATAGGCATCTCCGGTCTCTTGGGGCTCACCGCTCCTATTAGTAGTGCGGGTACTAGGGCTAGCCATCTATAGGCACATATTACGATGCCCAATTTATTGGAATACGACAGGACAAGAATTTAATGTATAAGGTATGCAACATTTAATTTTACATAAACACACAGTTCTAGAAACAGTTAAGACATGTTAATCACATAAGCACATAGAAACAGAGAAGGCACACTTGATATTGTCATACAATAACACATAAACAAGTCATCCTAATTACCTTGGGGTTCTACCCACGGTCCAAGAGTTAAACAAAGCTTAAGCAATCTAAGCTCTGATACCATTCTTCTATAAGGTGTCACGTCCCAACCAGACCTATAAAGGTTAGACTAGGGTGTGATCTAATCATTCAAGTCATATCACGTACTTAATCATTCAAGAGGGTTTAACACTTAACGTTAGCCTAAACACCGTAATTTTCCAGAAAACCGGCAGCATAACGGCTATAATTGGGCTCTTTAGTTTGATCTAATTCTCTAAACGCCTTAAAATTTCCAATCTCAATTTCATTTCCACCTAAGATTACTATTTATAACCAATCGAAACGTTTACCAGTTATCTCGAAGTCTCGTTTGATTAATAACCTTGCATGATACTATGTCTCATTTGTTTGTTTGTCCTCGTTACAAAAGTACCTGTTGATCATAGCTTAACAATGAGTACCTGCTTAAGATTGGATAGGTTCATTTTACTTGGTCCTTACCTGATACTTCATAATCCTATGATAGATACTAGCCAATAACGATAGCAAAAATGACCATAGTAGTGTCTATCTAGTTATTATCAGTACAAGCCAAAATTAGACCCCAAATTACAACGGGGGTCTTTTACATTACAACAACAAGCATCATAAGAAATAAAATAGTCTTCAAGCAACATATTGTTCACAAAATGGCCATAGTCAAGCAAGGCACGTAAGGCAAGCAATCATTCCAAGGAATCATCATTAGGCACGCCGTCCTCGGGTACCTGTTCTTGGTCTTCTTCACCTGAGATGATAAAAGAGAGTGAGTCCTTATGAACTCAGCGAGGGGGAACGAGAAATAAGTTTTGAAACTCATTTTCCGGTTCAACTTGTGAAAACCCATTTTGCAAGCATGAATATATCACAAGTCAGTACATAACGTAATGTAAAAGTAAAGGAACACAATTACCCGTCTTTCCTCCCTGAGGTCCTCTAGGAACCAAGCGAGAGTACTTATACCCATAGTGAAAATGATACGATGAGCTTTTGCTCTCAGTTCAATTCCAGTATCAGTTGTTGCTGCCGGCTTCAGTTCATCCCCTTATCACGCCAAATGGGTATACTCCAGATGTACCCCGAAATCCTACGACTCAACTCTCCGAGGAAGTCTAGCCCCCAAGCGAGAGAGAGAATTGGACAATGGTAGTCACGGTTGCACCGACAAGTCCGATGCCGCCCGGTGTGCGTGAACACTACCATGCTAGAATGAAAGATTGCAACCTTGTATGCAATGCACATTTATGACATGTAATATATCACATTAGGAGGACAACAAAGTAGGTTGCCTCCGAACAGTCATAAGATTGCACATTGACAAGTAAACAAGCGAGGCACGATATGACAGGAAATTTCACTTATAAAGCACATGGAGTTATATGAATATTAAACGGTCAGCCATGTAACGCATGTAAATCAAGTCATATAACTCACTTCGAAGTCCACGTAATCAAATAACAAGATTATTCAACATGCAACGACATCTACGTGGGACCGGGTGCAAGAAAGGCCTACTTGTCAACATGTAATCATCAGATTTATATTTAGGGCTATAAGGGCAACTACGGCCAGCCTACTAATTACTTAATCAAACACGATATCCATAAGATCAACACTTAGTGAGTTTACCTAGTCATTAGGATTTCATTTCGTGCTCACCCGTGCGATTAAGCCCTAAGTTGTCACGTGATTAAACTCAAGCCATGCATTGATTAATTCAAACACCCTCAAACATTCAAAACAGTCCACACAACATCCCAATGCCACAATCGCAAACATTTAATACAACAAAAGAAGTTACAATAATTTTTCTAAGCATATCACTAGGTGAAACCCTCACTGCAATGGTCTGTTTTCTCACAATCAATGAGACAAGCAACAATCTCCAATTCCAGTGAACAAGATGTCAAATTAAAGCTTAATGAGTGAACTAAATTCAGAAACAAACCTCGCATCATTTGGAGTTCGGGTTCAAGAGTTATAGCCAAAACAGTGAGACTACACAAAACTGTCCATATTTGCATACATTTCAATACTTGTCGTTTTTGAGGGCCTTAGGGCCAGATTTAGCCTTAGTCCATTTCTGAAAAAAATGTCCAGAACTGCAAAATCTAGCGGCACATGAAATTTCATGCATTTTGGATATCATTTACTAAGTCAAAACGGATTAGTTCTACAAGGTCATTGAATCTGCCAAAACCTGCTTCATTTTTCCAGACTTTCCAGATTTGGACACATTTTGATAATTTTCCATTTTTAGGACTTTAGAGTCAGAATTAGCTTTGGCCTATTTCTTCGAAAAGTGTTCAGAACTGGCAAAACTAGTTACCTACCAATTTTCACGCATTTTCAACCTCTTTTACCTGGTCACAATCACCTCGCACCAACAAGGCAGAAGGCTGTCACATACCCGATTTCATCTATCATCACATTCTAGCCAAATATCTTGCCAAGCATGTTTACAAAAGCTCATGCACACACATAAATCACAAGTACAGAAGTAAAGATAGACATTTAAGGGCATGCATGTGGTTTTTGAAAGATTTTCAAGAAGTTTTAGCCCTCACCTTAACAAGACAACAAAGAGATGCACAAACTCTTGAGGATGCACGAGATTGACCATTTTCCTTGCTTAGCCGAGAGACAACTTGGGATTTCTCTAATTTCCTAGCTAAGTTACCATGTTCTTAGTAGGTGCATGTGGTTAGAACAAGAAGAAAACAAAATGGAAGCTAACAACTCACCTAAGCCGAAATGGATGTTCAATGAGCTTGCATGTGTGTCTCTTGCACTCTAGCTTTGCTTGGTCGAGTTCCTTGGTAGCTTGGAGGTCTTGAAGAGCCTTAGGATGAAGAACTTAGCTATGGAGTCTACAATATTCAGCTAGGGCCGAGAGAGAGAGAGAAGAATGAGAGGAAATGAGAGAAAATGAAAGAAAAATAAAAGCCTTGCAATGGTTGAAGCTTGTGTTGGCCTAGGGCCTTGCAAAAATCAGAATTTTGTGTCTTCAAGAAGCATTTTTGAATCACCTAGCATGGGCAAGAGAAAGGGTCAAGAATATGGAGCCTTGGGTAGAGTTTTGAGCCAAATTTTTTATGCATTGTGTCATAGATTTGTCATAGAATGTTTAGGAATAGAATTTGAAATTGGAATGCATGCACAAGTGCTCCTAGTGGTCGGCCAAGGGTATGTTAAAATCTGAATTTTTGTCTTGGTTGAGCAATAATTAATGTGTGTTTGGGATATGCAAAGAATAAAGAATAAAGAATAAAGAATGTCTAGCTTTTTGTGAGATTTTGTCTTCTAGTAGGTTGAATTAGCAATTTAATAATAGGTAGTGGAATTTGTGGGATTAATTAATGATCTAGTGCTTCGTGTAGGATACTTTTTTGATTAGTGTGAGGGCACGCTTTCCTAGGTCTAGGACACGCACTACGGGGCAAGGCACGGACTACAAGACAAATACACGTTCTCCAAGTAAATGCACGCAACCCTAAATGAATGCACGTAATTCAATGCAAGGCACACAAAATGAAGCACAATTCTTAAACCTAAGTCAAAGCACACAAATCTAGGTTAGGGCACACGAAACGAGGTATCAAACGCAAATCGAGGTCGGGCCTCATAGCAGCCGAGAAGGATTACTGCCCCCATCGTAGAGCTCTCGGAGAGCTTTCCAATGGTATGCTGTGCACCGCGTAACTCATTACGGATCAAAAGTTATGGGTAGCAGAGCGACGGAAACCTAGTCCCAAGCTCCACGCCCTAGGTTTGCTGGCCCAGCCTCCACGTGAAGCGAAGCTGTCTTGCCCAGGGTGCCGTGGGATTCGATAATAGAAATGTGATGGATTAGGTTGTTGTCCTTTTCGCGGCTCATGACGTACGATCCGGGACGGAAAAACATCACAAAAGAAGAAGAATATCCCGATACTGATGAAAACGTTTGATTTCGGGCTTCAAAAATAGACGCAGTCGAGCAGGCTTGCTGCCCCCGTCGTAGAGCTCTCAGAGTGCTTTCCAATGGTATGCTGTGCGCCATGTAACTCCTTACAGATCAAAATTTATAGGCACCGGAGCGGCAGATGCCTGGTCACAAGCCCCACGCCCTCGGTTTGTGGGCCCAGCCTTTATGCAAAGCGAAGTTGTCTTGCCCAAGGTGCCCTGGGATTCGATAATAGAAATGTGTTAGATTAGGTTGTCATCCTTTTCGTGGCTGACGACGTACGATCCGGGATGAAAAAACAACGCAAAATACGAAAAGTGTCCTGAAACTAATGAAAATGTTTAATTTTGGGTTCTGAAAATAGGCGCAGCCGAGTAGACTTGATGCCCCCGTAATAGAGCTCTCGCGGAGCTTTCCAACGGTTTGCTGTGCGCCGCGTAACTCCTCACGAATCAAACGTTATGGGCATTGGAGCGACGGAGACCTGGTCCCAAGCGCCACGCCCTCGGTTTGCGAGCCCAGCCTCTACGTGATGTGAAGTTTTCTTGCCCAACGTGCCGTGGAATTCGATAATACAAATGTGATGGATTAGTTTGTGGTCCTTTTCTAGGCTAACGGCGCATGATCCGGGAAGGAAAAACAGTGCAAAAGAAGAAAAGTCTCCCAAAACTAATGAAAACGTTCGATTTTGGGCTCAAAAAATAGGTGCAGCCGAGCAGGCTTGCTACCCTCGTTGTAGAGCTCTCGGAGAGATTTCCAAAAGTATACTGTGCATCGCGTAACTCCTTACGGATCAAAAGTTATGGGCTGCGGAGCGACGGAGACCTGGTCCCAAGCCCTACGCCATCGGTTTGCAGGCCCAGCCTCTATGTGAAGCGAAGTTGTCTTGCCCAAGGTGCTATGGGATTCGATAATAGAAATGTGATAGATTACGTTGTCGTTCTTTTCGCGGCTCATGACATACGATCCGGGACGGAAAAACAACGCAAAAGAAAAAAAGTATCCCGATACTGATGAAAATGTTTGATTTTGGGCTTAAAAAATAGGCGCTGCCGAGCAAGCTTGTTGTCCCCGTCGTAGAGCTCTCGGATCCAGCCGTATGCTGTGCACAGCGTAACTCCTTACAGATCAACAGTTATGGGCATCGGAGCGACGAAGACCTGGTCCCAAGCCCCACGCCCTCGGTTTGGGGGCCCGGCCTCTACGTGAAGCGAAGT
This sequence comes from Ehretia macrophylla, assembly GCA_037974665.1. Lineage (NCBI taxonomy): Eukaryota > Viridiplantae > Streptophyta > Magnoliopsida > Boraginales > Ehretiaceae > Ehretia > Ehretia macrophylla. The sequence goes on from CM075771.1 coordinate 23,420,563, forward strand.
TGTCTTGCCAAAGGTGTCATGAGATTTGATAATAGAAATGTGATGGATTAGATTGTCATCCTTTTCGCGGCTCACGACGTACGATCCGAGAAGGAAAAATAGCAGAAAAGAAGAAAAGTGTCTCGATATTGATGAAAATGTTCGATTTTGGGTTTCAAAACAGGCACAAGCGAGCCAGCTTGCTACCCCCATCGTAGAGCTCTCGGAGAGCTTTCCAACGATATGCTGTGCGCAGCGTAACTCATTACGGATCAAAAGCTATGGGCACCGGAGCAACGGAGACCTGGTCCGAAGCCCCACGCCCTCGGTTTACAAGCCTAGCCTCTACGTGAAACGAAGTTGTCTTGCCCAAGGTGCCGTGGGATTCGATAATAGAAATGTGATGGATTATGTTGTCATCCTTTTTGCGGCTCACGACATACGATCCGGGACGAAAAAACAACGCAAAAGATGAAAAGTATCCCAAAAATGTTGAAAACGTACAATTTTGGGCTCCGAAAATAGGTGCAGCCAAACAAGCTTGCTGCCCCCATCGTAGAGCTCGCGGAGAGTTTTCCAACGGTATGCTATGTGCCATGTAACTCCTTGCGGATCAAAAGTTATGGGCAGCGGAGCGACGGAGACTTGGTCCCAAGCCCTACGCCCTCGGTCTGCAGGCCCACCCTCTACGTGATGCAAAGTTGTCTTGCCCAATGTGCCGTGGGATTCGATAATAGAAATGTGATAGATTAGGTTGTTATCCTTTTCGCGGCTCACGTCACATGATCTGGGACAAAAAAACAGCGCAAAAGAAGAAAAGTATCCCGATACTGATGAAAACATTCGATTTTGGGCTTCAAAAACAGGCGCAACCGAGCAAGCTTGCTGCCCCCGTCGTAGAGCTCTCGGATCCAGCCGTATGCTGTGCACAGCGTAACTCCTTACGGATCAAAAGTTATGGGCACCGGAGTGACGGAGACCTAGTCCCAAGCCCCACGCCCTCGGTTTGCGGGCCCGGCCTCTACGTGAAGCGAAGTTGTCTTGCCCAAGGTGTCGTGGGATTCGATAATAGAAATGTGATGGATTAGATTGTCGTCCTTTTCGCGGCTCACGACGTACGATCCGAGAAGGAAAAATAGCACAAAAGAAGAAAAGTATCTCGATTGTCACACCCCAACCCGGCCTATAAAGGTTAGACTATGGTGTGATCTAAACATTCAAGTCATATCTAGTACTTAATCGTTCATGAAAGTTTAACACTTACGTTTTAGCCTAAACTCCATAATTTTCTGAAAAATTGGCAGCATAACGGCTGTAATTGGGCTCTTTGGTTTGACCTAATTCTCTAAACGCCTCAATTTTTCCAATCTCAATTTCATTTCCAAATAAGATTACTATTTACCATTAATTGAAATGCCTACTGGTTATCTCGAAGTCTCGTTTGATTAATAACCTAGCATGATATTATGTCTCATTTGTTTGTTAATCCTCGTTACAAAAGTACCTGTTGATCTTAGCTTAAGAATGAGTACCTGCTTAAGATTAGAAAGGTTCATTTTACTTAGTCCTTACCTGATACTTCATAATCCTATGATAGATACTAGCCAATGACGATAGCAAAACGACCATAGTAGTATCTATCTAGTTATTATCAGTACAAGCCAAAATTAGACCCCAAATTTCAACGGGGGTCTTTTACAATACAACAACAAACATCGTAAGAAATGAAATAGTCTTCAAGCAACATAGTTTTCACAAATGGCCATAATCAAGCAAGGCACGTAGGACAAGCAATCATTCCAAGGAATCATCATTAGGCACGTCGTCCTCGGGTACCTGTTCTTGGTCTTCTTCACCTGAGATGATAAAAGAGGGTGAGTCCTTATGAACTCAGCGAGGGGGAACGAGAAATAAGTTTTGAAACTCATTTTCCAGTTCAACTTATGAAAACCCTTTTTACAAGCTTGAACATATCACAAGTAAGTACATAACATAATATAAAAGTAAAGGAACAAAATTACCCGTCTTTCCTCCCCGAGGTCCTCTAAGAACCAAGCGAGAGTACTTATACACATAGTAAAAAGGATACGGTGAGCTTTTGCTCTCAATTCATGTCAGTATCAGTTGTTGCGGCCGACTTCAAATCATCCCCTTATCACGCCAAATGGGTGTACTCCGGATGTACCCCGAAATCCTACGACCCAACTCTCCGAGGAAGTCTAGCCCCCAAGCGAGAGAGGGAATTAGACAATGGTAGTCACGGTTGCACCGACAAGCCCAATGCTGCCCGGTGTGCGTGAACGCTACCACGCCAGAATGAAAGGTTGCAACCTTGTATGCAATGCACATTTATGACATGTAATATACATCACATTAGGAGGACAACAAAGTAGGTTGCCTCCGAGTAGTCATAAGATTGTACATTGACAGTTAAACACGCGAGGCACCATGCATGTGGTTTTTTTGAAAGATTTTCAAGAAGTTTTAGCCCTCACCTTAGCAAAACAACAAGAAGATGCACAAGACTCTTGGTGAAGCACAAATTGACCTTTTTCCTTGCTTAGCCGAGACACCACTCGATTTTTCTCTAGTTTCCTAGCTTAGTAACCAAGTTCTTAGTAGGTGCATGTGGTTAGAACAAGAAGAAAAGAAATGGAAGCTAGCAAACTCACCTAAACCGAAATGGAAGTGCTAAAGGCTTGCATGTGCATTTCTTTGCTCCTAGCTTTGCTTGGTCGAGTTCCTTGGTTGCTTGGAAGTCTTGAAGAGCCTTAGGATGAAGAACTTAGCTATGGAGTCTACAATATTTAGCTAGGGCCGAGAGAGAGAAAGAAGAATAAGAGGGAGATAGAAGAATGAGAGGAAATAAGAGAAATGAAAGAAAAATAAAAGCCTTGCAAATGTTGAAGCATGTGTCGGCCTTGGGCATATAATTTTTATACTTTTGTGTCTTCAAGAAGCATTTTGAATTACCTAGCATGGGCAAGGAGCTTGTGTCGAAATGGTGGAGCTTTGGGGAGGGATTTGAGCTAATTTTTTTATGCATTTATGTCATAGAATTGTCATAGAATGTCTAGGAATTAATTTGAATTAAGCAAGCAAGCACAAATGCTCACAAGGTGGTCGGCCAAGGCATGAAAAATGCTAAATCTTTGTCATCTTTTGAGCATTATTTAATTGTGTGTTTGGAAAGTGCAAAAGAATAAGGAATAAAGAATAAGAATGTCTAGCTTTTGGTGCAATTTCGTCTTCTAGTGGGTTGAATTAGTAATTTAATATTAGTTAGTGGAATTTGTAGGATTAATCAATGATTTAGTGCTTCGTGTATGATGCTTTCTGGATTAGCGTAAGGGCACGCTTTCCTAGGTTTTAGGCACGCACTACGAGATAAGGCATGAACTACGAGACGAATGCGCGTTTCCCAAGTAAATGCATGCAACCCTAAATGTATGCACATAATTCAATGCAAGGCACACAAAACAAAGCACGATTCTTAAACCTAGGTCAAGGCACGCAAATCTAGGTTAGGTCACACGAAACGAGGTATTGCACGTAAATCGAGATCGGGCCTCACATCGATACTGATGAAAATGTTCAATTTTGGGCTTCAAAACAAGTTCAGGCGAGCAGGCTTGCTACCCCCGTCGTAGAGCTCTCGGAGAGCTTTCTAACCGTATGTTGTGCATCGCGTAACTCCTTACGGATCAAAAGCTATGGGCACCGGAGCGACGGAGACCTGGTCCAAAACCCCACGCCCTCGGTTTACGGGCCCAGCCTCTACGTGAAACGAAGTTGTCTTGCCCAAGGTGCCGTGGGATTCGATAATAGAAATGTGATGGATTAGGTTGTCGTCTTTTTTCGCAGCTCACGATGTACGATCTGGGAAGGAAAAACAGCGCAAAAGAAGAAAAGTGTCCCGAAACTAATGAAAATATTAGATTTTGGGCTCCGAAAATAGACAAAGACTAGTTGGCTTGCTGCCACCTTCGTAGACCTCTCGGAGAGCTTTCCAACGGTATGCTGTGTGCAGCGTAACTACTTACGGATCAAAAGTTATGGGCACCGGAGCGATGGAGACCTGGCCCTATGCGCCACGCCCTCGGATTGCGGGCCCAGCCTCTACGTGGAGCGAAGTTGTCTATCCCAAGGTACTGTGGGATTCGATAATAGAAATGTGATGGATTAGGTTGTCGTCCTTTTTGCGACTCACGACGTACGATCCGGGACGAAAAAACAGCGCAAAAGAAGAAATGTATCCCGATACTGATGAAAACGTTCAATTTTGGTGATCAAAAACTGGCGCAACCGAGCAAGCTTTCTACCCCAGTCGTAGAGCTCTCGGAGAGCTTTCCAACCGTATGTTGTGCACAGCGTAACTCCTTACGGATCAAAAGTTATGGGCACTGGAGCAACAGAGACCTGGTCTCAAGCCCCACGCCCTCGGTTAGCGGGCCCAGCCTCTACATGAAGCGAAGTTGTCTTGCCCAAGGTGCTGTGGGATTACGTTGTCGTCTTTTTTGTGGCTCACGACATACGATCCGGGAAGGAAAAACAGCGCAAAAGAATAGAAGTGTCCCGAAACTGATGAAAATGTTTGATTTTGGGCTCTGAAAATAGACGCAGACCAGTTGGCTTGCTGCCACCTTCGTAGAGCTCTCAGAGAGCTTTCCAACGGTATGCTGTGCGACGCGTAACTACTTATGGATCAAAAGTTATGGGCACCGGAGCAACGGAGACCTTGTCCCACGCGCCACGCCCTTGGATTGTAGGCCCAGCCTCTACGTGGAGCGAAGTTGTCTTGCCCAAGGTGCCGTGGGATTCGATAACAGAAATGTGATGGATTAAGTTGTCATTCTTTTCGCGGCTCACGATGTACGATCTGGGACGGAAAAATAGCGCGAAAGAAGAAAAGTGTCCTGAAACTGATGAAATCTTTCGCTTTTGTTCTCCAATAATCGGTGCAATCGAGAAGGCTTACTACACCTATCGTAGAGCTCTCGGAGAGCTTTCCAACGGTATGCTGTGTGCCGTGTAACTCCTTACGAATCAAAAGTTATGGGCAGCGGAGCGACGGAGACCTGGTCCCAAGCTCCACGCCCTCGGTTTGCAGGCCCAGCCTCTACGTGAAGCGAAGTTGTTTTGCCAAGGGTGCCGTGGGATTCAATAATAGAAATGTGATGGATTAGGTTGTCGTTCTTTTCGCGGCTCACGACGTACGATCCTGGATGGAAAAACATCACAAAATAATAATGAAAACGTTTGATTTTGGGCTTCAAAAATAGGCGCAGCTAAGCAGGCCTGCTGCTCCCGTCGTAGAGCTCTCAGAGTGCTTTCTAATGGTTTGCTATGCGCCATGCAACTCCTTATAGATCAAAAGTTATGGGCACTGGAGTGACAGATGCCTGGTCACAAGCCCTACACCCTCGGTTTGCGGGCCCAGCCCCTATGCAAAGCGAAGTTGTCTTGCCCAAGGTGCCATGGGATTCGATAATAGAAATGTGTTGGATTAGGTTGTCATCCTTTTCGCGGCTGATAACGGATGATCCGAGACTAAAAAACAGCGCAAAATATGAAAAGTATCCCGAAACTGATAAAAACATTCAATTTTGGGTTCTGAAAATAGGCGCAGCTGAGCAGGCTTGCTGCCCCCGTCGTAGAGCTCTCGTAGAGCTTTCCAACGGTATGTTGTGCGTCGCGTAACTCCTTACAAATCAAACGTTATGGGCACCAGAGCGACGGAGACCTGGTCTCAAGCGCCACGCCCTTGGTTTGCGAGCCCAGCCTCTACGTGAAGCGAAGTTGTCTTGCCCAACGTGCCATGGGATTCGATAATAGAAATGTGATGGATTAGTTTGTCGTCCTTTTCTAAGCTCATGACGTACGATCCGGGAAGGAAAACAGTGCAAAAGAAGAAAAATGTCCTAAAATTGATGAAAACGTTCGATTTTGGGCTCCAAAAATAGGTGCAGCCAAGCAGGCTTGCTACCCCCATTGTAGAGCTCTCGGAAAGCTTAGCAACGGTATGCTGTGCGCTGCGTAACTCCTTACGGATCAAAAGTTATGGGCAGCGGAGCGATGGAGACCTGGTCCCAAGCCTCACACCCTCGGTTTGCGGACCCAGCCTCTACATGAAGTGAAGTTGTCTTGCCCAGGGTGTTGTTGGATTCGATAATAGAAATATGATGGATTAGGTTGTCGTCTTTTTCACGGCTCACGACGTACGATCCGGGACGGAAAAACAGCGCAAAAGAAGAAAAGTATCCTGATACTGATGAAAACGTTTGATTTTGGGCTTCAAAAATAGGCGCAACCTAGCAGGCTTGCTGCCTCGTCGTAAAGCTCTCAAAGAGATTTCCAACGGTATGCTGTGCGCCGCGTAACTCCTTACGGATCAAAAGTTATAGGCAGCGAAGCGACGAAGACCTGATCCCAAGGCCCACGCCCTCGGTTTACGAGCCCAGCCTCTACGTTAAGCAAAGTTGTCTTGCCTAAGGTGCCATGGGATTCGATAATAGAAATGTGATAGATTAGGTTGTCGTCCTTTTAGCGGCTCACGCCGTACGATCCGGGATGGAAAAACATCGCAAAAGAATAAGAATATCCCGATACTGATGAAAACGTTTGATTTCGGGCTTCAAAAATATGCGCAGCCGAGCAGGCTTGCTACCCCCGACGTAGAGCTCTCAGAGTGCTTTCCAATGGTATGTTGTGCGCCACGTAACTCCTTACAGATCAAAAGTTATGGGCATCGGAGCGACAGATGCCTAGTCACAAGCCCACGCCCTCGGTTTACGAGCCCAGCCTCTACGCAAAGCGAAGTTGTCTTGCCCAAGGTGCCGTGGGATTCGATAATAGAAATGTGTTAGATTAGGTTGTCATCCTTTTCGCGGCTAACGACGTACTATCCGGGATGGAAAAACAGCGCAAAATATGAAAAGTGTCCCGAAATTGATGAAAACGTTCAATTTTGGGTTCTGAAAATAGGCGCAACTGTGAGGCCCGACCTCAATTTGGGCGCGATACCTCGTTTCGTGTGCCTAACCTAGATTTGTGTGCCTTGACCTAGATTCAAGAATCGTGTTTCGTTTTGTGTGCCTTGCACTGAATTACGTGCATTCATTTAGGGTTGCGTACATTTACTTGGGAAACGTGCATTCGTCTCGTAGTTCATGCATTATCTCGTAGTGCGTGCCCTAAATCTAGAAAAGCGTGTCCTCACGCTAATCAAGAAAGCATCTTACACGAAGCACTAGATCATTAATTAATCCTACAAATTCCACTAACTAATATTAAATTGCTAATTCAACCCACTAGAAGACAAAATCTCACAAAAAGCTAGACATTCTTTATTCTTTATTCTTTATTCTTTGTATATCCCAAACACACAATTAAATATTGCTCAACCAAGACAAAAATTCAGATTTTGCACAAGCCTTGGCCGACCAACTCTTGCACTTGTGCATGCATTCCAATTTCAAATTCTATTCCTAGACATCCTATGACAATTTATGACACAATGCATAAAAAAATTTGGCTCAAACTCTACCCAAGGCTCCATATTCTCGACCCATCCTCTTGCCATGCTAGGTGATTCAAAATTATGCTTCTTGAAGACACAAATCTGAATTTTACAAGGCCCTAGGCCGACATATGCATTAAACATTCCAAGCTTTCATTTTTCTTTCATTCTTTTTCTCTTTCTCTCATTTCTTCTCTCTCTCTCTCTCGGCCCTAGCTGAAAATATAATCTCCATAGCTAAGTTCTTCATCCTAAGGCTCTTCAAGACCTCCAAGCTACCAAGGAACTCGACCAAGCAAAGCTAGAGTGCAAGAGACACACATGCAAGCTCATTGAACATCCATTTCGGCTTAGGTGAGTTTGTTAGCTTCCATTTCGTTTTCTTCTTGTTCTAACCACATGCACCTACTAAGAACTTGGTTACTAAGCTAGGAAATTATAGAAAATCGAGTGGCCTCTCAGCTAAGCAAGGAAAAGAGTCAATCTTGTGCATCCTCAAGAGTTTGTGCATCTTCTTTGTTGTCTTGCTAAGGTGAGGGCTAAAACTACTTGTGATATATGTGTGTTCATGAGCTTTTAAAAATATGCATGGCAAGATATTTGGCTAGAATGTGATGATAGTTGAAATCGCGTATGGGACAGCCTTCTGCCTTGTTGGTGCGGGGTGATTTTGACCTGATAATGAGGTTGAAAATGCGTGAAATTTGGTAGGTGACTAGTTTTGCCAGTTTTGAGAATTTGTCGCAGAAATAGGCCAAAGCTAATTTTGACTCTAATGTCTTCAAAATGGCAAAATATCAAAATGTGTCCAAATCTGGAAAATCTGGAAAAATGAAGCAGGTTTTGGCAGATTCACTGTTCTTGTAGAATGAACCGGTTTTTACTTAGTAAATGATATCCATAATGCATGGAATTTGGTGTGCTGCTATAGTTTTTAGTTCTGGACATTTTTATCAGAAATTGACTAAGGCTAAATCTGACCCTAAGGCCCTAAAAAACGACAAGTATTGAAATGTGTGCAAATCTAGACAATTTTGTGTAGTCTCACTGTTTTGGCTATAACTCTTGAACCCGAACTCCAAATGATGTGAGGTTTGTTTCTGGATTTAGTTCACTCCTTAAGCTATAATTTGACATTTTTTTTTACTGGAATTGGAGTTTATTTGCTTGTCTTAATAATTGTGAGAAAATAGCCCATTGCAGTGAGGGTTTCACCTAGTGATATGCTTAGAAAAATTATTGTAGCTTCTCTTGTTGTATTAAATGCTTGGGATCGTGGCATTTGGATGTTGTGTGGACTGTTTTGAATACTCGAGGGTGTTTGAATTAATCAATGCATGGCTTGAGTTTAATTACGAGATGCCATGGGGCTTAATCGCACGGGTAAGCACGAATTGAAACCCTAGTGATTAGGTAAATTCGCTAAGTGTTGATCCTATGAATATCGTGTTTAATTATGTGATTAGTAGGCTGCCCGTAGTTGCCCTTGTATCCCTAAATGTGATTTCAATTATTAGATGTTGACAAGTAGGCCTTTCTTGCACCCGGTCCCACATAGATGTCGTTGCATGTTGAATAATCTTATTAATTGATTACGTGAACTTCGAAATGAATTATTTGACTTGATTTACATGCGTTACATGGCTGCCCGTTTAATATTCATATAACTCCATGTGCTTTATAAGTGAAATTACCTATCATATCGTGCCTCGTGTGTTTAACTGTCAATGTGAAATCTTATGACTGCTCGGACACAACCTACTTTGTTGTCCTCCAAATGTAATATATTAAATGTCATAAATGTGCATTGCATACAAGGTTGCAACCTTTCATTCTGGCGTGGTAGCGTTCACGCACACCGGGCGACATCAGGTTTGCCCGTGCAACCGTGACTACCATTGTCCAATTCCGTCTCTCGCTTGGGGGCTAGACTTCCTCGGAGAGTTGGGTCGTAGGATTTTGGGGGAAATCCGGAGTACACCCATTTGGCATAATAAGGGGATGATTTGAAGCCAGCCGCAACAACTGATACTGGAAATGAACTGAGAGCAAAAGCTCACCGTATCCTTTTCACTATGTGTATAAGTACTCTCGCTTGGTTCCTCGAGGACCTCGAGCAGGAAAGACGGGTAATTGTGTTCTATTACTTTTACATTACATTGTGTACTTACTTGTGATATAATGTTATGCTTGCAAAAAGGGTTTTCATAAGTTGAACCAGAAAAATGAGTTTCAAAACTTATTTCTCGTTCCCCCTCGCTGAGTTCATAAGGACTCACCCTCTTTATCATCTCAGGTGAAGAAGACCAGGAATAGGACCTGAGGACGACGTGCCTAATGATGATTCCTTGGAATGATTGCTTGCCCTACGTGCCTTACTTGACTATGGCCATTTTGTGAATGATGTGTTGCTTGAAGACTATTTCATTTCTTATGTTGCTTGTTATTGTATTGTAAATGACCCCCGTTGTAATTTGGGGTCTAATTTTGGCTTGTACTGATCATAACTCGATAGACACTACTATGGTCGTTTTTACTATCGTTATTGGCTAGTATCTATCATAGGATTATGAAGTATTAGGTAAGGATTAGGTAAAATGAACCTATCCCATCTTAAGCAGGTACTTATTGTTAAGCTAAGACCAACAGGTACTTTTGTAACGAGGATTAACAAACAAACGAGACATAGTATCATGCTAGGTTATTATTCAAACAAGACTTCGAGATAACTGGTAGGCATTTCGATTGGTTATAAATAGTAATCTTAGTTAGAAATGAAATTGAGATTGGAAATTTTGAGGCGTTTAGAGAATTAGGTCAAACTAAATAGCCCAATTATAGCCATTATGCTGCCGATTTTCTGAAGAATTTGTGGAGTTTAGGCTAAAACGTTAAGTGTTAAACCCTCTTGAACGATTAAGTACGTGATATGACTTGAATATTTAGATCACACCCTAGTCTAACCTTCATAGGTCGTGTTGGGGCATGACACCTATTGAATAATGGTATCAGAGCTTAGATTGCTTAAGTCGGGTTTAACTCTCGGACCGTGGGTAGAAGCCCTAAGGTTATTAGGATGACTTATTTATGTGTTATTGTGTGACAATATCAAGTGTGCCTTCTTTGTTTCTATGTGCTTATATGATTAACATGTCTTAATTGTTTCTAGAATTGTGTATCAATATAAGATTATATGTTGCACATCTTATACATTAAATTCTTGTTTGTCGTATTTCAATAAATTGTGCATTGTAATCTGTGCCTATAGATGGCTGGCCCTAGTACCCGTACTACTAATAGGAGCAGTAAGCCCCAAGAGACTGGAGATGCTTATCAAACTAATCCCGGCATGGCTATGTTTAATATGATGGCGAATGCCATGGATCGTGTGTCACGAGTGATGGAACGTCAAGATGCACATGAAGCAAACAACAACAACAACAGGAATTATGGTAACCATTGGACACATAGCAGAATGCGGGAGTTCCTTGACTTTCGCCCGTCCAAATTCCACGGGGAAGCTGATGATGAAAAGGCAGAGGCTTGGCTGTCTGAGATCAAGAGGATTTTCAGGCCACTTGACTATACTGATGAAGAGAAGGTGGAGTTCGCTGTGTTTCTGTTGCACGGGGATGCTGAGCATTCGTGGCACGCTATAGAGGCACTTTGGGAAACTGATCATACGCCTCGCTTGTGGGGTAATTTCGTTAAGGCATTCAAGGAGAAATATGTAACTGCAGTTTCCAGGCAGAGGCGGATTGAGGAACTCATGCACCTGAACCAGGGTAACATGACGGTGGCCAAGTACGAGGCTCGTTTTGACCAACTGTCCCGCTATGCTCAATACATGGTCAGTACTCCTGAGGCGAATATGTGGAAATATACGAATGGGTTGAGGCCAGAAATTCAGGACCAGTTGGCTTCGCATGACTTCGATACCTATTCTGCTCTCCTTGCTGCTGCTTCCCGAGTTGAGAAGAGAAAACTTGATAGAGCTGGTTCAAGCCAGCTGAACAAGAAACCATACCAGCCTCCAAGTCAACAGAGGAAATTCCAGAGCCAGAGTCATAGTCAGGGACAGAGCCAGAACAGACCGGTTAATAACCGTGGCCCGGAGGCACTATTTGTGGGGTAACAAGTTCGAGGTGTTTACTGATCACAAGAGCTTGAAATACTTGTTCTCACAAAATGAGTTGAACATGAGGCAAAGACGGTGGATGGAGCTTTTGGATGATTATAACTGCACAATCAATTATGTGCCCGGTAAAGCAAATGTAGTTGCAAATGCCTTAAGTCGGAAGGCGAGCATGGCAAAACTGGAAGTTAAGGTGCAGGAGTTGTTGAAGGAAGCATTTTTGTGGAAACCACAATTGACTCAAAAAGGGTTACTATTTGCCACTACACAAGTTCAATCGACCTTGTTGTCTAAATTACGAGAGGCTCAACAGAAGGACCAACAGTTTCAGAAGATTAAAGAAAGCAACACATATTTCAAGTTTCATGATGATGGTATTTGGAGGTTTAGGAATCAGATTTGTGTTCCTAATGAGCCAGAGCTGAAAAATAAGATTCTTGAAGAAGCCCATAATTCAAGATATACTATTCACCCCGGCGGAACAAAGATGTACCGGGATTTGAAGCAACACTATTGGTGGAATAACATGAAGAGAGAGATTGCGGAGTTTGTGGCACGATGTTTGACTTGCCAGAGAGTCAAAGCAGAACATCAACGACCAGCAGGTTTACTTCAGCCATTGGAAATTCCTCAATGGAAATGGGAACATATAACTATGGACTTTGTTATGGACCTGCCCAGGTCACAAAAGGGTCATGACGCCGTTTGGGTCATAGTGAATAGATTGACTAAGTCATCGCACTTCTTACCGATGAACAAGAAGGATAGTCCTAAGAAGTTGGGAGATATATATGTGGCGGAGATTGTAAGATTACACGGGATGCCTGCGAGTATTGTATCGGATAGGGATCCTCGTTTTACTTCCCGATTTTGGAAGAGATTGCAAGAAGCTTTGGGAACGAAGTTGAGTTTCAGCACGGCTTATCACCCTCAGACTGATGGACAATCTGAGAGAACTATTTAGATTCTGGAGGATATGCTGAGGGCGTGTGTTTTAGACTTCGGGAAAGGTTGGGAGAAATACCTGTCTCTAGCGGAGTTCGCTTATAATAATAGTTATCAGGCCACTATCGGGATGGCCCGATTTGAGGCGTTGTATGGACGTAAGTGTCGATCCGCAATTTACTGGGATGAAGTAGGTGAGACGAAGACTTTTGACCCGACCCTTCTACCTGAACTTATGAAGACTGTTGATAATATCCACCTCATCTAGAAATGGATGCTTACCGCCCAGAGCAGGCAGAAAAGTTACGCAAACCGACAGAGACGGAGTCTAGAGTTTGAGGTCGGCGACAAGGAGTTCTTGAGGATTTCACCTCGGAAGGGACTGATTAAACATGGCAAGGGTGGAAAGTTGAGCCCGAGGTATGTAGGACCATTCGAGATAATTGAGAAGGTTGGCAAATTAGTGTATCGCCTGGCACTACCCCAAAACCTCTCTAATATTCACGACGTCTTTCATGTTTCGATGCTACGGAAGTATCACCCTGATCCATCGCATGTCTTGGAGCCAGAGCCATTGCAGCTTCAGGAGAACTTGTCTTATGAAGAGAAGCCCATTCGAATCCTAGACCAACAAGATCGGGAGTTGCGCAACAAATCTATACCAATGGTGAAAGTGTTGTGAGATCATCATGGAGTTGAAGAAGCAACGTAGGAAAGGCGAGACCAAATGGAGCAACAATATCCAGCATTATTTCAAAGGTAATATTGAATTTCGGGACGAAATTCTTTTAAGGATGGAAGGATGTGAGGCCCGACCTCAATTTACGTGCGATACCTCATTTCATGTGCCTAACCTAGATTTGCGTGCCTTGACCTAGATTCAAGAATCGTGTTTCGTTTTGTGTGCCTTGCACTGAATTACGTGCATTCATTTAGGGTTGCGTACATTTACTTGGGAAACGTGCATTCGTCTCGTAGTTCATGCATTATCTCGTAGTGCGTGCCCTAAACCTAGAAAAGTATGCCCTCACGCTAATCAAGAAAGCATCTTACACGAAGCACTAGATCATTAATTAATCCTACAAACTCCACTAACTAATATTAAATTGCTAATTCAACCCACTAGAAGACAAAATCTCACAAAAAGCTAGACATTCTTTATTCTTTATTCTTTATTCTTTGCATATCCCAAACACACAATTAAATATTGCTCAACCAAGACAAAAATTCAGATTTTGCACAAGCCTTGGCCAACCAACTCTTGCACTTGTGCATGCATTCCAATTTCAAATTCTATTCCTAGACATCCTATGACAATCTATGACACAATGCATAAAAAAATTTGGCTCAAACTCTACCCAAGGCTCCACATTCTCGACCCATCCTCTTGCCATGCTAGGTGATTCAAATTTATGCTGCTTGAAAACAAAAATATCAATTTTACAAGGCCCTAGGCCGACATATGCATTAAACACTCCAAGCTTTCATTTTTCTTTCATTCTTTTTCTCTTTCTCTCATTTCTTCTCTTTCTCTCTCGGCCCTAGCTGAAAATATACTCTCCATAGCTAAGTTCTTCATCCTAAGGCTCTTCAAGACCTCCAAGCTACCAAGGAACTCGACCAAGCAAAGCTAGAGGGCAAGAGACACACATGCAAGCTCATTGAACATCCATTCCGGCTTAGGTGAGTTTGTTAGCTTCCATTTCATTTTCTTCTTGTTCTAACCACATGCACCTACTAAGAACTTGGTTACTAAGCAGGGAAATTAGAGAAAATCGAGTGGTCTCTCGGCTAAGCAAGGAAAAGAGTCAATCTTGTGCATCCTCAAGAGTTTGTGCATCTTCTTTGTTGTCTTGCTAAGGTGAGGGCTAAAACTTCTTGAAAAGCTTTTGAAAACCACATGCATGCCTTTGAATGTCTATTTTTACCTCTGTACTTGTGATATATGTGTGTTCATGAGCTTTTAAAAACATGCATGGAAAGATATTTGGCTAGAATGTGATGATAGTTGAAATCGCGTATAGGATAGCCTTCTGACTTGTTGGTGAGGGGTGATTTTTACCAGGTAAATATGGTTTAAAATGCGTGAAAATTTGTAGGTGACTAGTTTTGCCAGTTTTGAGTATATTTTACATAAATAGGCCAAAGCTAATTTTGACTCTAAGGTCCTCAAAATGGCAAAATATCAAAATGCATCCAAATCTGGAAAATCTGGGAAAATGAAGCAGGTTTTGGCAGATTCACTGTTCTTGTAGAACGAACCAGTTTTTACTTAGTAAATGATATCCCAAATTTGGTGTGCTGCTAGATTTTTCAGTTCTGGACATTTTTGTCAGAAATGGACTAAGGCTAAATCGGACCCTAATGCCCTCCAAAATGACAAGTATTGAAATGTGTGCAAATCTGGACAGTTTTGTGTAGTCTCACGGTTTTGGCTATAACTCTTGAACCCGAACTCCAAATGATGCGAGGTTTGTTTCTGGATTTAGTTCACTCCTTAAGATTTAAGTTGAAATTTTGTTTACTAGAATTGGAGTTTGTTTGCTTGTCTTAATGATTGTGAGAAAATAGCCCATTGAAGTGAGGGTTTCACCTAGTGATATGGTTAGAAAAATTATTGTATCTTCACTTGTTGTATTAAATTCTTGGGATCATGGCATTTGGATGTTGTGTGACTGTTTTGAATACTCGAGGGTGTTTGAATTAATCAATACATGGCTTGAGTTTAATTACTAGATAACTTGGGGCTTAATCGCATGGGTAAGCACGAATTGAAACCCTAGTGATTAGGTAAATTCGCTAAGTGTTGATCCTATGAATATTGTGTTTAATTATGTGATTAGTAGGCTTCCCGTAGTTGCCCTTGTAGCCCTAAATGTGATTTCGATGATTACATGTTGACAAGTAGGCCTTTCTTGTACCCGGTCCCACGTAGATGTCGTTGCATGTTGAATAATCTTATTAATTGATTACGTGAACTTCGAAATGAATTATATGACTTGATTGACATGCATTACATGGCTGCCCGTTTAATATTCATATAACTCCATGTGCTTTATAAGTGAAATTACCTGTCATATCGTGCCTCGCGTGTTTAATTGTCAATGTGCAATCTTATGACTGCTCGAAGGCAACCTACTTTATTACCTATCATATCGTGCCTCGCGTGTTTAGATCACACTCTAGTCTAACCTTCATAGGTCAGGTTAAGGCGTGACAGCAGCTGAGCAAGCTTGCTGCCCCCGTCGTAGAGCTCTCGCAGAGCTTTCCAACGGTATGTTGTGCGCCGTGTAACTCCTTAAGAATCAAACATTATGGGCACCGGAGGGACAAAGACCGGGTCCCAAGCGCCACGCCCTCGATTTGCGGGCCCAGCCTCTACATGAAGCGAAGTTGTCTTGCCCAACGTGTCGTGGGATTCGATAATAGAAATGTGATGGATTAGCTTGTCGTCCTTTTCTAAGCTCACGACGTACGATACGGGAAGGAAAACAGTGCAAAAAAAGAAAAGTGTCCCAAAACTGATGAAACCGTTCAATTTTGGGCTCCAAAAATAGGTGCAGCCGAGCAGGCTTCCTACCACCGTCATAGAGCTCTCGGAGAGCTTACCAACGGTATGCTGTACGCCCCATAACTCCTTACGGATCAAAAGTTATGGGCAGCAGAACGATGGAGACCTGGTCCCAAGCCCCATGCCCTCAGTTTGCGGACCCAGCCTCTACGTGAAGCGAAGTTGTCTTGCCCAGGGTGTCATGGGATTCGATAATAGAAATGTGATGGATTAGGTTGTCATCTTCTTCACGGCTCACGACGTACGATCCGGGACGAAAAAACAGCGCAAAAGAAGAAAAGTATCCTGATACTGATGAAAATGTTCGATTTTGGGCTTCAAAAACAGGCGTAACCTAGCAAACTTGCTGCCCCCGTCGTAGAGCTCTCGGAGAGCTTTACAACTGTATGCTATGCGCCGCATAACTCCTTACGGATCAAAAGTTATGGGCAGTGGAGCGACGGAGACCTGGTTCCAAACCCCACGCCCTCGGTTTGCGGGCCCAGCCTCTACGTGAAGTGAAGTTGTCGTGCTAAAGGTGCCATGGGATTCGATAATAGAAATGTGATGGATTAGGTTGTCGTCCTTTTTACGGCTCACGACATACGATCCGGGACGGAAAAACAGCACAAAAGAAGAAAAGAGTCCCAAAATTGATGAAAACGTTCAATTTTGGGCTCCGAAAATAGGCGCAGCCAAACATGCTTGCTGCCCCCATCGTAGAGCTCTCGGAGAGCTTTCCAACGGTATGCTGTGCGCCACGTAACTCCTTACAGATCAAAAGTTATGGGCACCTGAGCGATAGAGACCTGGTCCCAAGCCCCACGCCCCACGCCCTCGTTTAGCGGGCCCAGCCTCTACGTGAAGCGAAGTTGTCTAGCCCAAGGTGCCGTGGGATTCGATAATAAAAATGTGATAGATTAGGGTGTCGTCCTTTGCGCGGCTCACGACGTACGATCCATGACGAAAAAATAGCGTAAAAGAAGAAAAGCGTCCCGAAACTGATGAAAACATTCGATTTTGGCTTCTGAAAATAGGAGCAGTGAAATAGGCTTGCTGCCCCCATCGTAGAGCTCTTGGAGAGCTTTCCAACGGTATACTGTGCGCCACATAACTCCTTACGGATCAAAAGTTACGGGCACCGTAGCGACGGAGACCTGGTCCCAAGCCCCACGCCCTTGGTTTGCGGGCCCAGGCACTACGTGAAGCGAAGTTGTCTATCCCAAGATGCTGTGGGATTCGATAATAGAAATGTGATGGATTAGATTTTCGTCCTTTTCGCGGCTCATGACGTACGATCCGGGACGGAAAAATAGCACAAAAGAATAAAGGTATCCTGATACTGATGAAAACGTTCGATTTTGGGCTTCAAAAATTGAGGCAGCCAAGCAAGCTTGCAGCCCCTGTCGTATAGCTCTCGGAGAGCTTTCCAACTGTATGCTTTGCACAGCGTAACTCCTTACGGATCAAAAGTTATAGGTACCTGAGCGACGGAGACCTGGTCCCAAGCCCCACGCCCCATGCCCTCGTTTAGCCGGCCCAGCCTCTACTTGAAGTGAAGGATTCGATAATAGAAATGTGATGGATTAGGGTGTCGTCCTTTTCGCGGCTCACGACGTACGATACAGGACGGAAAAACAGCGTAAAAGAAGAAAAGTGTCCCGAAACTGATGAAAACATTCGATTTTGGCTTCTGAAAATAGGAGCAGGGAAATAGGCTTGCTGCCCCCATCGTAGAGCTCTCGGAGAGCTTTCCAACGGTATACTGTGCACCACGTAACTCCTTACGGATCAAAAGTTATGGGCACCGTAGCGACGGAGACCTGGTCCCAAGCCCTACGTCCTCGGTTTGCGGGCCCAGCCACTACGTGAAGCGAAGTTGTCTATCCCATGGTGCTGTGGGATTTGATAATAGAAATGTGATGGATTAGATTTCCGCCCTTTTCGCGGCTCATGAGGTACGATCCGGGACGGAAAAATAGCACAAAAGAATAAAGGTATCCCGATACTGATGAAAACGTTCGATTTTGGGCTTCAAAAATCGACGCAGCCGAGCAAGCTTGCAGTGTCCGTCGTGGAACTCTCGGAGAGCTTTCCAACCGTATGCTTTGCATAGTATAACTCCTTACGGATCAAAAGTTATGGGCACCGGAGTGACGGATACCTGTTCCCAAGCCCCATGCCCTCGGTTAGCGGGCCCAGCCTCTACATGAAGTAAAGTTGTCTTGCCCAAGGTGTCAAGGGATTCGATAATAGAAATGTGATGGATTAGGTTGTCGTCTTTTTTGCGGCTCACAACGTACAATCCGGGAAGAAAAAATAGTGCAAAAGAAGAGAGGTATCCCGAAACTGATGAAAATATTTGATTTTGGGCTCCGAAAATAGACGCAGACTAGCTGGCTTGCTGCCAGCTTCGTAGAGCTCTCGGAGAGCTTTCCAACGATAAGCTGTGCGCCGCGTAACTACAAACAGATCAAAAGTTATGGGCACCGGAGCGAAGGAGACCTGGTCCCTAGTGCCATTCCCTCAGTTTGCGGGCCCAGCCTCTACGTGAAACGAAGTTGTCTTGCCCAAAGTGCCGTGGGATTCGATAACAGAAATGTGATGGATTAAGTTGTCATTCATTTCGCGGCTCACGACGTACGATCCGTGACGGAAAAATAGTACAAAAGTAGAAAAGTATCTCGAAACTGATGAAATCGTTCGATGTTGGGCTCCAAAAATAGGCACAGAAGAGAAGGCTTGATGCCCCAGTCGTAGAGCTCTCGGAGAGCTTTCCAACAGTATGTTGTACGCCGCGTAACTCTTTACGGATCAAAAGTTATGGGTAGCGGAGCGTCGGAGACCTAGTCCGAAGGTCCACGCCCTCGGTTTGCGGGCCCAGCCTCTACATGAAGCGAAGTTGTCTTGCCTAGGGTGCCATGGGATTCGATAATAGAAATGTAATGGATTAGGTTGTTGTCCTTTTTGCGGTTCACGACGTACAATCCCGGACGGAAAAAGATCGCAAAACAAGAAGAGTATCCCGATACTGATGAAAACGTATGATTTCTGGCTTCAAAAATAGGCGCAGCCGAGCAGGCTTGCTGCCCCCATCGTAGAGCTCTCAGAGTGCTTTCTAATGGTATGCAGTGCGCCATGTAACTCCTTACGGATCAAAAGTTATTGGCACCGGAGCGACAGATGCCTGGTCACAAGCCCCACGCCCTCGGTTTGCAGGCCCCGCCTTTACGCAAAGCGAAGTTGTCTTGCCATGGTTGTCACGCCCCGACCCGACCCCGCAAAAGGCCAAGCCCGGACCCGACACACGGACGGAGTCTCCTCTGTACCGCGGACGATCCGAAAACCCTAAAATCAACATAATACTTGCGAAAGCCATAAAACAATTAAAACAAGCCGACTTTCTTTAAAACATACATTTCTTAGTAACCAACTTTGCAACCCAAAAATGATATGCATACTACACAAGTATTTATGCCACTAATCAATTCCATTAGCATGCATTACTTTACTAGTCACAAGAGTATAAGTTTACAACTTTACATTCTTTCAACTTATACAACATAAGACCGTAGAGGCCTCAAACTAGAAAATACATACAAGGCTACAAGCCTCAAAATTAAGCGACATCCAAGCAATATACATATCAAGCAAGGCTCGCACAAAATCTGGTAACCAACCACCAGCAAAGCAAAGAAGTGTTATCACGGGAACACCTCCACCTGTTCCTCCTCCTCAATTACCTCAAGAGGGTCTGCTTCAACTACTCCTGTAAAAATATAGTATAGAGAGGAATGAGCAAAAACTATTGCTCAGCGAGGGCAATTGGTCTCAAGGACGGAGATGAGAGGAGTATGCAATGCAATTAGTCAAGCAATTTATACAAATATCATATAGATAAACAATTAAAGCCACCAACAAACAAAACAAACATTTAGGCTATAAACACTCAATCAAAGGATACGGTACTCTTTTCACGAGCAACTTTCAATCACGAATTCGATGACGACACGCCGGCCCAAACCACCATATAACACCAGTTTGGAATATCCCGGAAGTATCCATCAATCTACGACCCAAATTTCCCTAGAAGGCAACCCAATGAGAAGAGGGAATAGCATCGGAGCTAGAGCAACCAACACTGGCAACCTGAGGCTACCCAGAGAGGCCCATCACTCACGCGCGAGACACTATGCAATGCAAGACTCGATACAAGGAGATAAACAAGCACTTAAGCCACACGTGGGAGAATAACAAAGTAGGTTACTCTCGCACGCAATAGCAACAGTTGATATGCATTTCAATCAAATTCAATTCAAACAAGTATATCAAGCAACCCTAAGCATTTTATAGCCATAATATCAAGAAAACAAGCAAAAATACAAATCGGCCCCAACTATCAAAACACTACCATTTCCAAACGAGCCACGAGTTCTGGAAACCGACTTCGCCAATCCTCCTAGGTCACCATAAGGCACGTCTAAAGACCCCGAAACCCTACTTAACCCTAGAATTCACGCAAAGTCCCGATTTTCTCCTTTGCTCATTTGAACTACAACTATATCAACCAAACACCCAACCAATGCCATAATCGCACCAAAAGTGCTTCCATGGCCTCCCAAAACAATGTCAACACGCAAAATGAGAAAACGCTAAAGTCGACCTAAACGACCCCGACTTTCACCAAGGCTTAATTCCCATTTTTTTCCATTACGCAACCTAAACAAACCATGCATTTAGGCATTCTAGTACACCTAGCACATTTCTACATCAACGGACAGTATAACGGAACAACTTCATCGTTCCAAGGGTTTACTATTCATAAAACACTATTCAACAACTAATTTAAACTTCAATCTCAACATTTAACCGTAGAAAATGTTAAAAAGCTATAAATACACGTTCTACAATTGCCAAGGAACATTCTAGAAGCATCAAAACGCTTTAAACAACAATCTACGGATAAAATCTAAAAATCACAAAGTTGATATACTTGACATTTAAATGCGCAAATAACATGCTTCCCTCACCTTAGGTACTCCTAGTCGCTAGGAAAACAACGCTGGACACTTCGGAAATCACCCCGCATGAGCTCACGCGAAGATTGAACGATTGGAAGTTAAAAGGTTTTTTTTTCTCTCTCTTGAAGCTCACGGCCTGCTTGCTGCTGTTCAGCTGCTATTTTTTTTTATTTTGCTTTGTTTTAGCTTATTAAGGTGTTAAGTTGGTCAAATGGTCAAAGTCCTAGGTCAAACAACTTAAAACTTGGTCAAATGGCCTTATTTTGTGCATTTTAAGCTAAAATAACTATCACCAATATAATTTTCAGCTAGCAACAATTAAAATATAAAATTTAAGTCATCTAAATACTAGTTTCACTATTTGCTGAGGACTAGAAACCGTTCTCTAGCTATCGCTCCCTAAATGCAATGCACGTTGCGACAGCAAGAAAGTAACAATTAATTCCCAAAGAATTTAAGGAAATATAATTTTCAAAATAATAAACAAGGGAATTTCACATTCCGGGCTCGGGTATTACACCCTCTCCCCCTTAAAACAATTGCGCCCACGCAATTCTTACCTGGTCAACAAACAACTCTGGATACTGATCCCGAACCTGGTCCTCTCTTTCCCAAGTTGCTTCCTCAAACCCATGATGATTCCACAGAACTTTTACTAACGGAATACTCTTTATGTGAAGCTCCTGAACTTTCCGATCCACAATTCGAATTGGTTTCTTATCATAAGACAACTTCTCTTCAATCTGCATAGGCTCTGGTTCAAGTACATGTGAAGGGTCTGGATGGTATTTCTTTAACATAGACACGTGGAACACATCGTGCAGTCTCGACAAGCTCGGAGGCAAAGCTAACCGATAAGCCAAAGGACCTACCTTTTCAGTGATCTCATACGGACCCACATACCTGGGACTAAGTTTCCCGCTCTTACCGTGCCGAATCAATCCCTTTCTAGGAGAAATCTTAAGAAACACCCAATCTCCCAAATCAAACTCAAGATCCCGACGGTGCTTATCCGCATAACTCTTCTGACGGCTCTGAGCTGTAAGCATATGCTGGCGAATAAGGTGAACATTATCTACCATCTTAATCATCTCAGGTAACACAGTCGGATCAACTGTTCTCATCTCTCCAACCTCTTCCTAATATAATGGGGATCTGCATTTTCGACCATACAACGCCTCGTAGGGAGCCATACCTATAGTAGATTGATAACTATTGTTGTAGGCGAACTCCGCTAAAGGCAAAAACTTCTCCCAGTTCTTCCCAAAGTCTAGCACACATGCTCGACGCATGTCTTCCAAGATCCTGATTGTTCTCTCAGACTGGTCATCGGTTTGTGGATGATATGCAGTACTGAAACTCAACTTAGTTCCCATGGCCTCTTGCAACTTCTGCCAAAAACGAGATCTGAATCTAGGATCCCTATCTGACACTATACTCTGTGGCACACCATGCAATCTCACAATATTAGCAACATAAAGCTCAGCTAGCTTATCAAGGCTATCATGTTTGTTCACGGGAATAAAATGTGTAACTTTAGTCAAGCGGTCCACAACAACCCAAACAGAATCACATCCTCTCGAAGATCTAGGAAGATCGGTCACAAGGTCCATTGTTATATGTACCCACTTCCATTGCGGAATCGACAACGGCTGTAGAAGTCCGACTGGCCTCTGATGCTCAACTTTAACCCTCTGACAAGTCAAACATCTGGATACATACCCAACAATCTCCCTCTTTATATTGTTCCACCAGAAGTGTTGTTTCAAGTCTCTATACATTTTTGTACTGCCCGGGTGAATCATATACCTCAAATTATGTGCCTTGGACAGAATCTCATTCTTCAAAGTCAGATCACCAGGAACACACACCCTGTCCCTGAATCTGAAGACACCATCTGCATGTAATTTAAACTCCGACTCTCCCCCTTTTGATTTTTCTTGGATTTTCAAAATGTAAGGATCAGTCTTCTGAGCCTCTTTGATCTGTGCTAGTAACCCTGACTGAAGCTACAAACTACCAAATCGAATCCCTACCTCAATAGCTTCTGGCTTCCATGAACAAATTTCTTCCAAAGTCTCCCAATCCTTGATAATTAAGCTTGCAACAGTAGCCTTTCTGTGACACCCTGATCCCTCTCGAGACCGGGAGTTCTATCATTCAATCTAATCACAACCCAAACCAAAACCCGGGCATAATTTTCAGGGTAAACGGACGGAGTCTCTCCTGTTTATAGGCGAAATGTAAAACCTGTAATAGCATATAAATGGACCACCACCGTGTCCAACCATACAAAACTTCCTCAAGGCCATCCGAGCCTCGGTTCTCAACAATTTAAACTCAGCAAGTATACATACATTTCCAATTTAAAAACTAACCTATCTTTTCATTTTGACATGTACATTCAAACTAGACAATTAAACCATACTAAGCTACTGCATAAAATAAACTATTATGCCATTCTAATTTTTTTCCTTTGGACATTACAACCATGCATTGAAGTTAAGCTACATTAACTATATACATAATCTAACTTATCAAACCATTCCAACTACTTAGCTAGATTTAAATTACATTTCTTTTAACAATAATTATATACAACATAAAAGCATACAACTTTACAACTTTGACAACTCAAGTCACATAGGCACGCAAGATAACTCTTCAAGCACGGACTTTCACGAAATCACAAACTTTCCAGCTAACATGGCATTTCCTGAAATGTGGTGGTGAGGAGTGAGTATACACAACACGTATACTCAGTGAGGGCGAGACAGATATCGAATTGGAGAGAAAGAAGATCGGGCAATGCAAATAGGTACAGTTAAGCAATACAATCAATAAAAGGCATTCAATATAAACAACAATACAATTAAACAACTAAAGAAAGCATTAACACAACCAATCAAAGCTATACCACACTTTGAAGGCTATGGTTCACTCGAGCGAGTAATGTACCGATCACGATTCCGATGACTTTAACGATGACGCGCCGGCCCAAACCACCTTATAACACCAGTTTGGAATACCCCGGAAGTATCCATCAATTCTACGACCCAAAACTCCCTGGGAGGCAACCCAAGCGAGAAGAGGGAATAGCAGCGGAGCTAGAGCAACCAACACTGGCAACCCGAGGCTACCCAGAGAGGCCCATCACTCACGCGCGAGACACTATGCAATGCAAGACTCGATACAAGGCGATAAACGAGCGATATCAAGCGTTCTCAACAAAAGATAAACATTTCAATCAATAATCAACTAACATTATCAAACAATAACAAGTATTCTATAAGCATTATAAGCATTCTATAGGCAACATAAGCATTCTATAATCAATACAATCATTCCATGAGCAATATAAGCATTCTATAATCAATATAAACATACTATAAGCAATATTCTAAGAATACACACAAAATCACAAAAATGACCCCAACTTCAAAACACTACTACTTTCAAACGAGCCACGAGCTTTGGAAACCGACTTCACCAATCCTCCTAGGTCACCATAAGGCACGTCTAAAGACCCCGAAACCCTACTTTACCCTAGAATTCACGCGAAGTCCCGATTTCCCCCTTTGCTCGTTTGAACTACAACTATACCAACCAAACACCCAACCAATGCCATAATCGCACCAAAAGTGCTTCCATGGCCTCCCGAAACAATGCCAACACGTAAAATGAGAAAATGCCAAACTCGACCTAAACGACCCCGACTTTCACTAAGCAGTTTTTCTCCGTTTTTCCATTACACATTCCAATTAAACTACACATTTAGGCATTCTAGCATATCTAGCACCTTTCTGCATCAATAGAACGCAACTCGGAGCAAAATTTCGAATGGGGGTTTACTATTCACGTTTTTCACTATTCACTCAACATTTGAAATACAATAATCAATTTAACCGTAGAAATTGCGAAAAACTTACAAAAGTAAGGTCTACTAACATCATAGAACATATTTCAAGCAACAAAATGAATTAAACAACATTCTATATGCAATTTCTAAAAATTAAAGTCTTGACATCATATTTTCTAATGTGCAAATAACGATGCATCCCTCACCTTAGCTACTAATAGACGCTAGGAAAACAACGTTAGAAGCCTTGGAAACGATCCCGTGCAAGCCCTCGCAAAGATTTGAAGATTTGAAGTTGAAAATTCTTTTTTTTTCTTTTCTCCTTGAACTCTTGGTTTTCTCTCTTTATTTTTCAGCTTTTCGTTTTTTTTCTATGCTATTTTATGCTTATAAAAGATGGCAACAATAGTCAAAGCTTCGGTCAACCCGCTAAACCAAAACAGCTATGCGCGACCTTACGAAAACGGCCATAACTTCTTCTAGAAAACTCCAATTCACGAACGGTTTGAAGCCACAGAAACTAGACTCATAGAGCTTTCCAACCATATATAATTTGCTACCTAACTCTTCCCCAATTGGTTCAGATTTAATTCCAAAGTTGACCCAAAATTTGACTAACTTAACATTTCATTTTTTTATTTCTAATCCCAAGTTTGCCCTTTATTAAACATTTCAAAAATTTTCACCATGTCCTAGTTGGTCAATGTAGATAAAAAGTCAACTATTTTGGTCAAAGAAGGTGAAAGGTCAATAAAATGCAATTTAAATGAACTTTAAATGCTATTGAATACATGCCAGGTTCGGGGTATCACACTTTCGGCTCAAAGCATCAGCAACAACATTTGTCTTACCTGGTACGTAGTTAATAGAATAGTTATAACCAGTCAATAGCTCTAACCATCTCCGTTGCCTCATATTCAGATCCTTCTGTGAAAACAAATACTTGAGACTCTTGTGGTCAGTAAAAATTTCAAATCTGCTACCCCACAAGTAGTGACGCCACTTCTTCAAAGAAAACACAACTGCAGCTAACTCAAGATCATATGTAGGGTAATTGACCTCATAAGGTTTCAACTTCCTAGAAGCATAAGCAATCACCTTACCATTCTGCATTAAAACACAGCCCAATCCTTCCTTAGATGCATCACTGTAGACAACAAAGTTCTCTGTTCCCTCAGGTAAAGCTAATATAGGAGCTGTAGTTAGTCTCTTCTTAAATTCTTGGAAACTGGATTCACATTTAGCATCCCAGTTGTAAGCAATTTTCTTCCGAGTCAACTAGCTTAAAGGTCCAGAAATTTTGGAAAAGTCTTTAACAAACCTCCGGTAGTAACCTGCCAATCCAAGAAAACTCTGAATCTCTGACACCGCCTCAGGTCTCTTCCAAGATGAAACAACTTCGATCTTAGCTGGGTCTACTGAAATCCCCTGATCTGAAATGATATGGCCTAGAAAAGATATCTGATTCAACCAGAACTCGCACTTGCTGAATTTAGCAAAAAGCTTGCTTTCTTGCAAAGTCTGTAGCACAATCTTCAAGTGTTGTTCATGCTCAGCCTCGTTCTTCGAGTACACTAAAATGTCGTCAATAAAGATTACGACAAACTGATCAAGATAGGGCTGAAAAACCCTCTGCATCAAGTCCATGAATGCGGCTGGTGCATTCGTCAATCCAAACGGCAATACAACAAATTCATAATGGCCATATCTAGTCCTGAATGCCGTCTTTGGTATATCGTCACTCCGAATCCTAAGTTGATAGTAACCCTGCCTCAAATCAAATTTGGAGTAAACACTCGCACCCTGCAACTGGTCAAACAATTCTTCAATCAACGGCAAGGGGTATTTGTTCTTAATCGTGACTTGATTAAGTCCCCTGTAATCAATACATAACTATAGCGTGCCGTCTTTCTTCCTCACAAACAACACATGCGCACCCCACGGCGAAGAACTAGGTTGTATAAACCCTTTCTCAAGCAAGTTCTGAAGCTAAATTTTTAACTCCTGAAGTCCAGCCGATGCCATTCTATAAGGACTCCTAGAAATTGGCGCAGTGCCTGGCACAAGATCAATCATGAACTCAATCTCCCTATCCGGCGGTAAACCCAGTAATTCCTCGGGAAATACACCAGGGAAGTCTCTAACAATCGGAACCTCATTCAAACTCAACTTATCAGTAGGCTGATTGATCAAGTAGGCTAAGTAAGCTTCACAACCCTTATTCAACAACTTAGAAGTCTTGATCGCTGATAAAAGAGGAATTCAGGCAGCCCTGCAGTTCCCAACAATCTCTAGTACCGGTAGGGCAAGAACCTGAAGATAAACAATCTTTGTTCTACAATCCAACTGAGCATCGTACTCCCCCAACCAGTCCATTCCCAAAATGATTTCAAAGTCACGGAATGGCAATATAATTAAATCAGCAGGAAATTTACGGTTCTCAATACATATATCACAAGATTTGCAAATAGACTCAGTAACAAATTTTGCACCCAAAGGTGTACTAACTTCAACTTCATGCGGCAATTTATCAATGCAAACATTCACAGATCGTGCACATGCAGGAGTTATAAACGAATGTGTAGCTCCGGGATCAATCAAAACTTTAACTGGCTGAGTATTGAGAAGAAAGGTACCTTCCACTATAGCTGTAGTATCGAGTAGCTCCTCCGCATCTAGTGCAAAGACCCTAGCCTGAACTCTCTGTGCTGGACGTTCACCTGCAGCCCTATTCTGAACACCCTGGCCTCCAGTACGACCCTGAACATTGTTATACTTAGGGCAATCTCTCACCCTATGGTCATCACTGCCACAACCCGTACATTTACCACTCTTCCTCTAGTAATTAGCCTCAATATGCCCCGATCAATTACAATAGTTACACTGCTGATTTTTCCTTACAACAGTGTTTCCCGTAGGTGCTGGGGCTCTGGTAGTAGTAGGAACTGTACCTCCCTGCTGGGGTCTAGTCACAGCTGGCCTAGCTTGAATCTGCTGCTGTGGCTGATACAGACGTTGCTGAGGAACATGTGCAGAAGTCTAATACTGCCTCGGCTGACTCTGGCTGCTCTGGCCCAAATACCGTTTCTTACTCGGCTGACTACTCTCAGCTAACATCTCAGCCTTCCGTTTCTCAAACTTCGAGGCTGCCTGAAATGCCTCGGGAAATGTAGTGTAGGTCTGCCCAGTCAAATGCAACTGAATGTCCATTCTCAGCCCACGGACAAACCTATGAATCATCCTCCTAGCCGACCGTACCAACTCGGGCATATACCTCGACAGGCTAACAAACCTAGCCTCGTACTGTGCAACAGTCATATTTCCCTGCTTCAGGGCCACAAACTCATCTTCTCTTCTTTCCATAGCCATCTCGGGAATATACTTGTCTCGAAACTCACTTACAAAATCATCCCATAAATGTGGAACATCCTCACAATCCCACCTCAATCTGACAGTATTCCACCACTGCTCTGCGTCGCCCTTAAACAGGAATGACGCATAATCTATTCTTGCCTCATCAGTGTACCTCAAAGCGGTGAAAATTTTCTCAACACGATTAATCCATCTCTCGGCTGCCTCATCATCCGGCTCTCCGAAGAACTTACCCGGCTCGTGCCTCAGAAATTTCTCCAACTGATTATTCTCAACTCTATACCCCTGTCCACCAGGATTAGCTTGATTTCCCTGGGGATTATTCCTGTCCTGCCTCTGCTCATGCAGCACCTGTGTAATCCGGTCAACTGCTGTAGTCATAGTAGCCATAAACTGCTCAGGCAACGGTTGCTGACCCTATTCTGCTGCCTCTTCATCTGACCCTATACCTTGAGTACCACGACGTGGAGGCATAGTAGCAATTCACAATAGCTGGCAACATTTAAAAGCAGTTTATAGACAGAAATATAGCACATAAGATTAGATAACACTCAAGTCAATAACAATCAAACATTCTAACACGCAATTCACATAACACAAGATTGACATGCCAAACTAATTCACTTTAAACACATAAGTATTCTAAGTGCACAAAGTCATGCTATAACACTTTCTTTCCACTTAACAATTATACAATAACATTCTAGCATTTTGGACCTGTACCCCACAGACCGAGAAACATATCCCGACTCATGCAAGACTATCATGCTCTGATACCACCTAAAGATGTCACGCCCCGACCCGACCCCGCAAAAGGCCAAGCCCGGACCCGACACACGGACGGAGTCTCCTCTGTACCGCCTACGATCCAAAAACCCTAAAATCAACATAATACTTGCGAAAGCCATAAAACAATTAAAACAAGCCGACTTTCTTTAAAACATACATTTCTTATTAACCAACTTTGCAACCCAAAAATGATATGCATACTACACAAGTATTTATGCCACTAATCAATTCCATTAGCATGCATTACTTTACTAGTCACAAGAGTATAAGTTTACAACTTTACATTCTTTCAACTTATACAACATAAGACCGTAGAGGCCTCAAACTAGAAAATACATACAAGGCTACAAGCCTCAAAATTAAGGGACATCCAAGCAATATATATATCAAGCAAGGCTCGCACAAAATCTGGTAACCAACCACCAGCAAAGCAAAGAAGTGTTATCACGGGAACACCTCCACCCGTTCCTCCTCCTTAATTACCTCAAGAGGATCTGCTTCAACTATTCCTGTAAAAATATAGTATAGAAAGGAATGAGCAAAAACTATTGCTCAGCGAGGGCAATTGGTCTCAAGGACGGAGATGAGAGGAGTATGCAATGCAATTAGTCAAGCAATTCATACAAATATCATATAGATAAATAATTAAAGCCACCAACAAACAAAACAAACATTTAGGCTATAAACACTCATTCAAAGGATACGGTACTCTTTTCACGAGCAACTTTCAATCATGAATTCGATGACGACGCGCCGGCCCAAACCACCTTATAACACTAGTTTGGAATACCCCAGAAGTATCCATCAATTCTACGACCCAAATCTCCCTGGGAGGCAATCCAAGCAAGAAGAGGGAATAGCAGCGGAGCTAGAGCAACCAACACTGGCAACCCGAGGCTACCCAGAGAGGCCCATCACTCACGCGCGAGACACTATGCAATGCAAGACTCGATACAAGGCGATAAACAAGCACTTAAGCCACACGTGGGAGAATAACAAAGTAGGTTACTCTCGCACGCAATAGCAACAGTTGATATGCATTTCAATCAAAATCAATTCAAACAAGTATATCAAGCAACCCTAAGCATTCTATAAGCATAATATCAAGAAAACAAGCAAAATCACAAATCGGCCCCAACTATCAAAACACTATCAATTCCAAACGAGCCACGAATTCTGGAAACCGACTTTGCCAATCCTCCTAGGTCACCATAAGGCACGTCTAAAGACCCTGAAACCCTACTTAACCCTAGAATTCACGCAAAGTCCCGATTTCCCCCTTTGCTCGTTTGAACTACAACTATATCAACCAAACATCCAACCAACACCATAATCACACCAAAAGTACTTCCATGGCCTCCCGAAACAATGCCAACACGCAAAACGAGAAAATGCCAAACTCGACCTAAACGACCCCGACTTTCACCAAGGCTTAATTCCCGTTTTTTCCATTACACAACCCAAACAAACCATGCATTTAGGCATTCTAGTACACCTAGCACATTTCTACATCAACGGACAGCATAACGGAGCAACTTCATCGTTTCAAGGGTTTACTATTCATAAAACACTATTCAACAACCAATTTAAATTTCATTCTCAACATTTAACCGTAAAAAATGTTAAAAAGCTATAAATACACGTTTTACAATTGCCAAGGAACATTCTAGAAGCATCAAAACGCTTTAAACAACAATATACGGATAAAATCTAAAAATCACAAAGTTGATATACTTGACATTTAAATGCTCAAATAACATGCTTCCCTCACCTTAGGTACTCCTAGTCGCTAGGAAAATAACGCTGGACACTTCGGAAATCACCCCGCACGAGCTCACGCGATGATTGAACGATTGAAAGTTGAAAGGTTTTTTTTTTCTCTCTTGAAGCTCACGGCCTGCTTGCTGCTGTTCAGCTGCTATTTTTTTTTATTTTGCTTTGTTTTAGCTTATTAAGGTGTTAGGTTGGTCAAATGGTCAAAGTCCTAGGTCAAACAACTTAAAACTTGGTCAAATGGCCTTATTTTGTGCATTTTAAGCTAAAATAACTATCACCAATATAATTTTCAGCTAGCAACAATTAAAATATAAAATTTAAGTCATCTAAATACTAGTTTCACTATTTTCTGAGGACTAGAAACCGTTCTCTAGCTATCACTCCCTAAATGCAATGCTCGTTGCGATAGCAAGAAACAATTAATTCTCAAAGAATTTAAGAAAATATAATTTCCAAAATAATAAACAAGAAATTTTCACATTCCGGGCTCGGGTATTACAATGGTGTCATGGGATTCGATAATAGAAATGTGTTGGATTAGGTTGTCATCCTTTTCGCGGCTGACGACGTACAATCCGGGATGGAAAAACAGCGCAAAATATGAAAAGTGTCCCGAAACTAATGAAAACACTCAATTTTGGGCTCTGAAAATAGGCATAGCCAAGCAGGCTTGCTACCCAGGTCGTAGAGCACTCAGAGAGCTTTCCAATGCTATGCTGTGCACCGCGTAACTCCTTACAGATCAAAAGTTATGCGCAGCGGAGCGACGGAGACCTGGTCTAAAGCCCCACGCTCTCGGTTTGCGGACCCAGCCTCTACGTGAAGCGAAGTTGTCTTGCCTAAGGTGTCATGGGATTCGATAATAGAAATGTGATGGATTAGGTTGTCGACTTTTTTGCGGCTCACGACATACTGTTCGGGATAAAAAAAATAGCGCAAAAGAAGAAAAGTATCCTGATACTGATGAAAACATTCAATTTTGGGCTTCAAAAACAGGCGCAACCTAGCAGGCTTGCTGCCCTTGTCATAGAGCTGTCGGAGAGCTTTACAACGGTATGCTGTGCGCCGCGTAACTCCTTACAGATCAAAAGTTATGGGCACCGGAGCGACGGAGACCTGGTCCCAAGCCCCACGCCCTCAGTTTGCTGGCCCAGCCTATACGTGAAGCAATGTTGTCTTGCCTAAGGTGCAATGGGATTCGGTAATAGAAATGTGATGGATTACGTTGTCGTCCTTTTTGCGGCTCACGACGTACAATTCGGGATAAAAAAATAGCGCAAATGAAGAAAAGTATCCCGAAACTGATGAAAACGTTCTATTTTGAGCTCTGAAAATAGACACAGCTTTGCTGGCTTGCTGCCACCTTCGCAGAGCTCTCGGAGAGCTTTCTAACGGTATGCTGTGCACT
The DNA here is from genome assembly GCA_037974665.1 of Ehretia macrophylla. Classification (NCBI taxonomy): domain Eukaryota; kingdom Viridiplantae; phylum Streptophyta; class Magnoliopsida; order Boraginales; family Ehretiaceae; genus Ehretia; species Ehretia macrophylla. Next base: position 23,452,916 of record CM075771.1, read on the forward strand.
GCGTAACTACTTACGGATCAAAAGTTGTCTAGCTGAGGGTGCCATGGGATTCGATAATAGAAATGTGGTGGATTAGGTTGTCGTCCTTTTCGCCGCTCACGACGTACAATCCGGGACAAAAAAACATCACAAAAGAAGAGGAGTATCCCGATACTGATGAAAATATATGATTTTGCGCTTCAAAAATAGGCGCATTCGAGCTGGCTTGCTGCCCCCGTCGTAGAGCTCTCAGAGTGCTTTCCAATGGTATGCTGTGCGCCACGTAACTCCTTACAGATCAAAAGTTATGGGCACCAGAGCAACAGATGCCTGGTCACAAGCCCCACTCCCTAGGTTTGCAGGCCTAGCCTTTACGCAAAGCGATGTTTTCTTGCCCAAGGTGCCGTGGGATTCGATAACAGAAATGTGTTGGATTAGGTTGTCATTCTTTTTGCGGCTGACGACGTACTATCCGGGATGGAAAAACAACGCAAAATATGAAAAGTGTCCAGAAACTAATGAAAATGTTCAATTTTGGGCTTCAAAAATAGGCGCAGCCGAGTAGGCTTGCTGCCCCGTCGTAGTGCTCTCGGAGAGCTTTCCAACGGTATACTGTGCGCCACGTTACTCCCTACGGATCAAAAGTTATGGGCAGCGGAGCGACGGAGACCTGGTCCTAAGCCCCATGCCCTCGGTTTGTGGGCCCAGCCTCTACGTGAAGCGAAGGTGTCTTGCCCAAGGTGCCGTGGGATTCGATAACAGAAATGTGTTGGATTAGGTTGTCATTCTTTTTGCGGCTGACGACGTACTATCCGGGATGGAAAAACAACGTAAAATATGAAAAGTGTCCAGAAACTGATAAAAACATTCAATTTTGGGCTCTGAAAATAGGCGCAGCCGAGCAGGCTTGACGTCCCGGTTGTAGAGCTCTCACAGAGCTTTACAACGATATGCTGTGCGCCACGTAACTCCTTACGAATCAAACGTTATGGGCACGAGAGCGACGGAGACCTTGTCCCAAATGCTATGCCCTCCATTTGCGGGCCCAGCCTTTACATGAAGCGAAGTTGTCTTACCCAAGGTTCCATGGGATTCGATAATAGAAATATGACGGATTAGGTTGTCGCCCTTTTCTACGCTCACGACGTACTATCCGGGACAGAAAAATAGCGCAAAAGAAGAAAAGTATCTCAAAACTGATGAAAATGTTAGATTTTGGGCTCCGAAAATAGGCACAGCCCAGCAGGATTCTGCCCCGTCGTAGAGCTCTAGAAGAGCTTTCCAATGGTATGCTGTGCGCCGCGTAACTCCAAACGGATCAAAAGTTATGGGCAGCGGAGCGACGGAGACCAGGTCCCAAGCCCTACACCCCCTGTTTGCGGGCCCAGCCTCTTCGTGAAGCGAGGTTGTCTTGTCCAAGGTGCCATGGGATTCGATAATAAAAATGTGATGGATTAGTTTGTCGTCCTTTTCGTGGCTCGCGACGTACGATCCGGGACAGAAAAACAGCCCAAAAGAAGAAAAGTATCCCAATACTGATGAAAATGTTCAATTTTGGGCTTCAAAAATAGGCGTAGCCGAGCAGGCTTGCTGCCCCCGTCGTAGAGCTCTCGGAGAGCTTTCCAACGGTATGTTGTGTGTCACGTAACTCCTTACAAATCAAAAGTTATGGGCAGCGGAGCGACGAAGACCTGGTCCTAAGCCCCACGCCCTCGGTTTGCGGGACCAGCCTCTACGTGAAGCGAAGGTGCCTTGCCCAAGGTGCCGTGGTATTCGATAATAGCAGTGTGATGGATTAGGTTGTCGTCCTTTTTGCAACTCATGACGTACGATCCGGGACGAAAAAAACAGCGCAACAAAAGAAAACTGTCCCAAAACTAATGAAAACGTTCGATTTTATGCTCTGAAAATTGGCACAGTCTAGTAGGCTTGCTACCCCCATCGAAGAACTCTTGGAGTGCTTTCTAACTATATGTTGTGCGCCACGTAACTCCTTACGGATCAAAAGTTAAGGGCACCAGAGTGACAATTGCCTGGTCACAAGCTCCACGCCCTCGGTTTGCGGGCCCAACCTCTACGTGAAGCGAAGTTGTCTTGCCCAAGGTGCCGTGAGATTCGATAATAGAAATGTGATGGATTAGGTTGTCTTCCTTTTAGCGGCTCACGACGTACGATCCGGGATAGAAAAACAGCGCACAAGAAGAAAAGTATGCTAATGCTGATGAAAATGTTCAATTTTGGGCTTCAAAAACAGGCGCTTCCAAGCAGGCTTGCAACCCCCATCGTAGACTTCTCGAAGTGCTTTCTAACGGTATGTTGTGTGCCGCTTAACTCCTTACAGATCAAAAGTTATGAGCACCAGAGCGACGGAGAACTGGTCCCAAGCCCCACGCCCTCGGTTTGCGGGCCCAGCCTCTACGTGAAACAAAGTTGTCTTGCCCTAGGGGCTGAGGGATTCGATAATAGAAATGTGATGGACTATGTTGTTGTCCTTTTCACGGCTGACGACATACGATCCGAGATGGAAAAACAGTACAAAAGATGAAAAGTATCTCGAAACTGATGAAAATGTTCAATTTTCGACTCCAAAACAGGCGCAGCCGAGCAGGCTTGCTGCCCCCGTCGTAGAGCTCTCAGAGAGCTTTCTAACGGTATGCTGTGCGCCACGTAACTCCTTACGGATCAAACGTTATGGGCACTAGAGCGACGGAGACCTGGTCCCAAGCACCACGCCCTCGATGTGCGGGCCCAGCCTCTACATAAAGTGAAGTTGCCTTGCCCAAGGTGCCGTGAGATTCGTTAATAGAAATGTGATGGATTAGGTTGTCGTCCTTTTCTTGGCTCACGACGTACGATCCGAGAAGGAAAAACAGCGCAAAAGAAGAAAAGTGTCCCAAAACTAATGAAAACGTTCGATTTTGGGCTCCAAAAATTGGTACGACCGAGCAGGCTTACTACCCCTATCGTACAGCTCTCGTAGAGCTTTCCAACGGTATGTTGTGCGCCACATAACTCCTTACGGATCAAAAGTTATGGGCAGCGAAGGAACGGAGACCTGGTCCCAAGTCCCACACCCTCGGTTTGCGGGCCCAACGTCTATGTGAAGCAAAGTTGTGTTGCCCAAGGTGCCATGGGATTCGATAATAGAAATGTGATGGATTAGGTTGTCTTCCTTTTCGCAGCTTACGACGTACGATCCGGGATGGAAAAACAGCGCAAAAGAAGACAAATATGCTGATACAGATGAAAACGTTTGATTTTGGGCTTCAAAAATAGGCGCAGTTGAGCAGGCTTGTTGCCCCCATCGTAGAGCTCTCGGTGTGGTTTCCAACGGTATGCTGTGCACCGCGTAACTCCTTATGGATCAAAAGTTATGAGCACCGGAGCGACGGAGACCTGGTCTCAAGCCCCACTCCGTCGGTTTGCGGGCCCAGCCTCTACGTGAAACGAAGTTGTCTTGCCCAAGGTGCCTTGGGATTCGATAATAGAAATATGATAGATTAGGTTGTCGTCATTTTCGCGGCTCACGACGTACGATTCGGGACAAAAAAATAGCGCAAAAGAAGAAAAGTGTCCCGAAACTGATGAAAACGTTCAATTTTGGGCTCCAAAATAGGCGCAACCAAGTAGGCTCGCTGCCCCCGTCGTAGAGCTCTTGGAGTGATTTCTAATGGTATGTTGTGCGCCACTTAACTCCTTACGGATCAAAAGTTATGGGCACCGGAGCGACAGATACCTGGTCAGAAGCCCCACGCCCTCGGTTTGCAGGACCATCCTCTACGTGAAGTGAAGTTGTTTTGCCCAAGGTGTCGTGGGATCCGATAATAAAACTTTGATGGATTAGGTTGTTATCCTTTTCGCGGCTCACGACGCACGATTCGGGACAGAAAAACAGCATAAAAGAAGAAATGTGTCCCAAAACGGATGAAAATGTTCTATTTTGGGCTTAAAAAACAAGTGTAACCATGCAGGCTTGCTTCCCCCGTCGTAGAGCTCTCTGAGAGCTTTCCAACGGTATGCTGTGAGTCGCTAACTCCTTACGGATCAAACGTTATGGGCACCGGAGCGACGAAGATCTAGTCCTAAGCACCATGCCCTCGATTTGCTGGCCCCTCCTCTACGTAAAATGAGTTGTCTTGCCCAATGGTCCGTGGGATTCGATAATAGAAATGTGATGGATAAGGTTGTCGCCCTTTTCTAGGCTCACGATGTACAATCCGACAAGGAAAAATAGCACAAAAGAAGAATAGTATCCCAAAAATGATGACAACGTTTGATTTTGGGATCCAAAAATAGGTATGACTGAGCAGGCTTGCTACCCCTGTCGCACAGCTCTCGTAGAGCTTTCCAACGGTATGTTGTGCGCCACATAACTCCTTACGGATCAAAAGTTATGGCCAGCAAAACGACGGGGACCTAGTCCTAAGTCCCATGCCCTCGGTTTGCAGACCCAACCTCTACGTGAAGCAAAGTTGTCATGTCCAAGATGTTGTGGGATTCGATAATAGAAATGTGATGGATTAGGTTGTCTTCCTTTTCGCGGCTTACGAAGTACGATCCGGGATAGAAAAATATCACAAAAGAAGAAAAGTATCCTGATACTGATGAAAACATTTGATTTTGGGCTTCTAAAACAGGCGCAGCCGAGCAGGCTTGCTATCCCCGTCGTACAGCTCTCGAAGTGGTTTCCAACGGTATGCTGTGGGCCGCGTAACTCCTTACGGATCAAAAGTTGTGAGCACCGGAGCGACGGAGACCTAGTCCCAAGCCCCACGCCCTCTGTTTGCGGGGCCAGCCTCTACGTGAACCGAAGTTGTGTTGCCCAAGGTGCCGTGGGATTCGATAATAGAAATGTGATGGATTAGTTTGTCGTCATTTTCGCGGCACACAACGTACGATCCGGGATGAAAAAATAGCGCAAAAGATGAAAAGTATCCCGAAACTGATGAAAATGTTCAATTTTGGGATCCAAAATAGGCGCAGCCGAGCAGGCTTGCTACCCCCATCGTAGAGCTCTCAGAGAGCTTTCTAACGGTATACTATGCGCTACTTAACTCCTTACGGATCAAAAGTTGTGGGCATCGGAGTGACAGATACCTAGTCAGAAGCCCCACGACCTCGGTTTGCAGGACCATCCTCTACGTGAAGCGAAGTTGCTTGCCCAAGGTGCCGTGGGATCCGATAATATAACTTTGATGGACTAGGTTGTCGTCCTTTACGCAGCTCATGACACACGATCCAGGACGAAAAAACAGTGCAAAAGAAGCAAAGTGTCCCAAAACTGATGAAAACGTTCGATTTTGGGCTCCGAAAACAAGTGCAGCCATGCAAGATTGCTGCCCCAGTCGTAGAGCTCTCGGAGTGCTTTCCAACGGTATGCTGTGCACCGCGTAACTCCTTCCAAATCAAAAGTAATGGGCACCGGAGCGACAAAGACCTAGTCCCAAGCCCCACGCCATCGGTTTACGGGCCCAGCCTCTACGTGAAGCATAGTTGTCTTGCCCAAGGTGCCATGGGATTCGATAATAGAAAAGTGATGGACTAGGTTGTCGTCCTTTTTGCAGCTCATGATGTACGATGCGAGACCCAAAAACAGCAGAAAACAAGAAAAGTGACCCAAAACTGATGAAAACGTTCAATTTCGGGCTCTTAAAACTGGGGCGACGGAGCAGGCTTGCTGCCCCATCACAGAGCTCTTAGAGAGCTTTCCAACGGTATGCTGTGCACCGCGTTCCTCCTAACGAATCAAAAGTTATGGGTACCGGAATGACGGAGACCTGGTCCCAAGCCCCACGCCCTTGGCTTGCGGGCCCAGCCTCTACGTGAAGCGAAGTTGTCTTGCCCAAGGCTCCGTGGGATTCGATAATGGAAATGTGATGGATTAGGTTTTTGTCCTTTTCTAGGCTCACGACGTACGATTCGGGAAGGAAAAACAGCGCAAAAGAGGAAAAGTATCCCGAAACTGATGAAAACGTTCAATTTTGGGCTTCGAAAATAGGCACAGCCGAGCAGGCTTTATGTCCTCGTCGTTGACCTCTTAGAGAGCTTTCCAACGGTATGTTGTGCACCGCGTAACTCCTTACAGATCAAAAGTTATGGGCACCGGAGCGACGGAGACCTGGTCCCAAGCCCCACGCCCTCGGTTTGCGGGCCCAGCCTCTACGTGAAGCGAAGTTGTCTTGCCCAAGGTGCCGTGGGATTCGATAATAGAAATGTGATGGATTAGGTTGTCGTCCTTTTCGCGGCTCACGACATACGATCCGGGACCCAAAAACAGCGCAAAAGAGGAAAAGTATCCCAAAACTGATGAAAATGTTAAACTTTGGGCTCCTAAAATAGGCGCAGCTGGGCAAGCTTGATGCCCCCGTCGTTGAGCTCTCAGATATCTTTCTAACAGTATGTTGTGCGCCGCGTAACTCCTTACGGATCAAAAGTTATGGGCACCGAAGCGACGAAGACCTGGTCCCAAGCGCCACACCCTCGGTTTGCGGGCCCAGCCTCTACATGAAGCAAAGTTGTCTTCTCCAAGGTACCGTGGGATTCGATAATAGAAATGTGATGGATTAGGTTGTCGTCCTTTTCGTGGCTCACAACGTACGATTGGACTGAAAAACAGTGCAAAAGAATAAAAGTATCCCGAAACTGATGAAAACATTCAATTTTGGGCTCTCAAAACAGGCACTGCAAGGTAGGTTTGCTACCCCCGTCATAGAGCTCTCGGAGAGCTTTTCAACGATATGCTATGCGCTGCGTAACTCCTTACGGATCAAAAGTTATGGGCACCAGAGCGACGGAGACCTGGTCCCAAGCCCCACGACCTCGGTTTGCGAGCCCGACCTCTACATGAAGCGAAGTTGTCTTGCCCAAGGTGCCATGGGATTCGATAATAGAAACGTGATGGATTAGGTTGTCATCTTTTTCGTGACTCACGACGTACGATTAGGGACAGAAAAATAGCGCAAAAGAAGAAAAGTATGCCGATACTAATGAAAACGATCGATTTTGGGCTTCAAAAACAGGAGCAGTAGAGCAGGCTTGCTTCCTCTGTCGTAGAGCTCTTGGTGAGCTTTCCAACGATATGTTGTGCGCTGCGTAACTCCATACGGATCAAAAGTTATGTGCACGAGAACGACGGAGACCTAGTCCCAAGCCCCACGGCCTCGGTTTAAGGGCCCAGCCTCTACGTGAATTGAAGTTGTCTTGCCCAAGGTGCCATGGGATTCGATAATAGAAATGTGATAGATTAGGTTGTCCTTTTTGCGGCTTACGACGTACGATCCGGGATGGAAAAACAGCGCAAAAGAAGAAAAGTGTCCCGAAACTGATGAAAACGTTCGATTTTGGGCTCTGAAAATAAGCGCGGCCTAGCAGGCTTGCTGCCCCCGTCGTACAGCTTTTGCAGAGCTTTCCAACGGTATGCTGTGCACCACGTAACTCCTTACGGATCAAAACTTATGGGCACCAGAGTGACAGATATCTAGTCATAAGCCCTACGCCTTCGGTTTGCGGGCCCAGCCTCTACGTGAAGTGAAGTTTTCTTGCCCAAGGTACCGTGGGATTCGATAATAGAAATATGATGGATTAGGTTGTCATCCCGAAACTAATGAAAACGTTCAATTTTGGGCTCCGAAAATATGAGCAGCCGATCTAGCATGTTGCCCCCGTCATAGAACTCTCGGAGAGCTTCCCAACAGTATGTTGTGCGCCTTGTAAATCCTTACGGATAAAAAGTTATGGGCACCGGAGCAATGGAGACTTGGTCCTAAGCCCCACGCCCTCGGTTTGCGGACCCACCCTCTACATGAAGCGAAGTTGTCTTGCCCAAGGTGCCGTAGGATTCGATAATAGAAATATGATGGATTAGGTTGTCATCATTTTCTAGGCTCATGACGTACGATCTGGGACAGAAAAACAACGCAAAAGAAGAAAATTGTCACGAAACTGATGAAAATGTTCGATTTTGGGATATGAAAATAGGCAGAGCTGGGCATGCTTTCTGTCCCCTCCGTAGAGCTCTCAGAGAGCTTTCCAACGGTATACTGTGCACCGTGTAACTCCTTACGAATCAAAAGTTATGTGCATCGGAGCGACGGGGACCTGGCCCAATCCCCACACCCTCAGTTTGCGGGCCCAGCCTCTACGTGAAACGAAGTTTTCCTGCCCAAGGTGCTATGGATTTTGATAATAGAAATGTGATGGATTTGGTTGTCGTCCTTTTCTAGGCTCACGACGTACGATCCGGGAAGGAAAAACAGCGCAAAAGAAGAAAAGTACCCCAAAACTGATGAAAACGTTTGATTTTGGGCTCCAAAAATAGGCGCAGCCGAGCAGGCTACATGCCCTCGTCGTAGAGCTCTTGGAGAGCTTTCCAACAATATGTTGTGCGCCGTGTAACTCCTTACGGCTCAAAAGTTATGTGCAATAGAGCGACGGAGATTGGGTTGTAAGCCCTATGCCCTCGGTTTGCAGTCCCAGCCTCTACATGAAGCGAAGTTGTCTTACCCAAGGTGACGTGGAATTTGATAATAGAAATATGACGGATTACGTTGTTGTCCTTTTCGCGGCTCACGATGTACGATCCGGGGAGGAAAAACAGCGCAAAAGAAGAATAGTGTCCCAAAATTGATGAAAACGTTCGATTTTGGGCTCCAAAAATAGGCGCAGCCTAGAAGGATTGCTGCCCCCATTGTACAGCTCTTGGAGAGCTTTCCAACGGTATACTGTGCGCCATGTAACTCCTTACGGATCAAAAGTTATGGGCACCGGAGCGACAGATATCTAGTCATAAGCCACACGCCCTTGGTTTGTGGGCCCAGCCTCTACGTGAAGTGAAGTTGTCTTGCCCAAGGTACCGTGGGATTCGCTAATAGAAATGTAATGGATTAGGTTGTCACCTTTTCGAGGCTGACGACGTACGATCCGGGATGTAAAAACAGCGCCAAAGATGAAAAGTGTCCCATAACTGATGAAAACATTCAATTTTGGACTTTGAAAATAGGCGCAGCCTAGCAGGCTTGCTTCCCCCGTCGTTGAGCTCTCGGAGAGCTTTCCAACGATATGATGTGCCCTGCGTAACTCCTTACGGATCAAATGTTATGGGCAGCGGACCGACGGAGACCTGGTCCCAAGCCCCACGCCCTCGGTTTGCAGGCCAAGCCTCTACGTGAAGCGAAGTTGTCTTGCCCAAGGCGCCGTGGAATTCGATAATAGAAATGGGATGGATTTGGTTGTCGTCCTTTTTGTGGCTCACGACGAACAATCCTAGACCAAAAAATAGCGTAAAAGAAGAAAAGTATCCCAAAACTGATGAAAACATTCAATTTTGGCCTCCGAATATAGGCGTAGCCAAGCAGGCTTGCTACCCCCGTCGTAGAGCTATCGGAGAGCTTATCAACGGTATGTTGTGCGCCGTGTAACTCCTTACAGATCAAACGTTATGGGCACCGGAGCGACGGAGGCCTGATCCATTGCCCCACGCCCTCGGTTTGCAGGCCCAGCCTCTACGTGAAGCGAAGTTGTCTTGCCCAAGGTGTTGTGGGATTCGATAATAAAAATGTGATAGATTAGGTTGTCGTCCTTTTCGTGGCACACGACGTATGATCGTGGACTGAAAAACAGCGCTAAAGAAGAAAAGTATCCCGAAACAGATGAAAACATTCAATTTTGTGCTACGAGAACAGGCGCAGCCGAGCAAGCTTATTACCCCCGCCGTAGAGCTCTCGAAGAGCTTTTCAACGGTATGCTGTATGCCGCGTAACTCCTTACGGATCAAAAATTATGGGCACCGGAGCGATAGAGACCTGGTCCCAAGCCCCACGCCCTCGGTTTGCGGGCCCAGCCTCTACTTGAAGCAAAGTTGTCTTGCCCAAGTTGCCATGGGATTCGATAATAGAAACATGATGGATTAGGTTGTCATCCTTTTTGTGGCTCACGATGTACGATCCGGGATGGAAAAATAGCGCAAAAGAAGAAAAGTATCTCTATACTAATGAAAATGATCGATTTTGGGCTTCAAAAACAGGTGCAGTAGAGCAGGCTTGCTACCCCTGTCGTAGAGCTCTCGGAGAGTTTTCCAACGATATGTTGTGCGCCGCGTAACTCCTTATAGATCAAAAGTTATGTGCACGGGAGCGACGGAGACCTGGTCTAAAGCCCCACGCCCTCGGTTTGTGAGCCCAGCCTCTACGTGAAGCGAAGTTGTCTTGCCTAAGGTGCCATGGGATTTGATAATAGAAATGTGATGGATTAGGTTGTCGTCCTTTTCGCGGCTCATGACGTACGATCCGCGACGGAAAAACAGCGCAAAAGAAGAAAAGTGTCCCAAAACTAATGAAAACGTTCGATTTTGCGCTCTGAAAATAGGCACAGCCTAACAGGCTTGCTGCCCCCGTCGTACAGCTCTTGGAGAGCTTTCCAACGGTATGCTGTGCACCACGTAACTCCTTACGGATCAAAACTTATGGGTACCGGAGCGATAGATATCTGGTCACAAGCCTCACGCCCTCAGTCTGAAGGCCCAGCCTCTATGTGAAGCAAAGTTGTCTTGCCCAAGGTGTCATGGGATTCGATAATAGAAACGTAATGGATTAGGTTGTCGTCCTTTTTGCGATTGATGACGTACGATCCGAGATGGAAAAATAGGGCAGAAGACGAAAAGTATCACGAAACTGATGAAAATGTTCAATTTTGGGGTCAGAAAATAGGCACAGCCTAGTAGCCTTGCTGCCCCCGTCGTAAAGCACTCGAAGAGCTTTCCAACGGCATGCTGTCCGCCGCGTAACTCCTTACGGATCAAACGTTATGGGCACCAGAGTGACGGAGACCTGGTCCCAAGTGCCACGCCCTCGGTTTGCGGGGCCAGCCTCTACGTGAAGCGAAGTTGTCTTGCCCAAGATGTCGTGGGATTCGATAATAGAAATGTGATGGATTAGGTTGTCGTCCTTTTCTAGCCTCACGACGTACGATCCGGGAAGGAAAAACAACGCAAAAGAAGAAAAGTATCCCAAAACTGATGAAAACATTCAATTTTGGGCTCCAAAAATAGGTGCAGCCGAGCAGGCTTGCTACACCCATCGTAGAGCTCTCGGAGAGCTTTCTAACGGTATGCTGTGCGTCGCGTAACTCCTTGCGGATCAAAAGTTATGGGCTACGGAGCGACGGAGACCTAGTCCCAAGCCCCACGCCCTCGGTTTGCGGGCCCAGCCTCTATGTGAAGTGAAGTTGTCTTGCCCAAGGTGCCGTGGGATTCGATGACAGAAATGTGATGGATTAGGTTTTCGTCCTTTTCTAGCCTCACGAGGTACGATCCGGGAAGAAAAAACAGAGCAAAAGAAGAAAAGTATTCCAAAATTGATAAAAACGTTAGATTTTGGGCTCCCAAAACAGGTGCAGCTGAGCAGGCTTGCTACCCCCGTCGTAGAGGTCTTGGGGAACTTTCCAACGGTATGCTGTGCGCCGCATACCTCCTTACGGATCAAAAGTTATGGGCACCGGAGCGACGGAGACCTGGTCCCAAGCCCTACGTCCTCGGTTTACGGGCCCAACCTCTACGAGAAGCGAAGTTTTCTTGCCCAAGGTGCTGTGGGATTCGATAATAGAAATGTGATGAATTAGGTTGTCATCTTTTTCAAGGCTCACGACGTACGATCTGGGAAGGTAAAATAGTGCAAAATAAGTAAAGTATCCTGAAACTGATGAAAATGTTCAATTTTGTACTCCGAAAATAGGTGCAGCCTAGCAGGCTAGATGCCTCCATCGTAGAGATCCCGAAGAGCTTTCCAACGGTATGCTGTGCGCCACGTATCTCCTTACGGATCAAAAGTTATTGCCACCGGAGCGACGGAGACCTGGTCCCATGCCCCACACCCTCGGTTTTTGGGCCTATCCACTACGTGAAGTGAAGTTGTCTTGACCAATGTGCCGTGGGATCAAATAATATAAATTTGATGGATTAGGTTGTCATTCTTTTCGCAGCTCACAACGCACGATCCGGGATGGAAAAACAACGCAAAAGAAGAAAAATGTTCCAAAACTGATAAAAATGTTCAATTTTGGGCCTTGAAAATAGGTGCAGCCGTGCAGGATTGCTGCCCCAGTTGTAGAACTCTCAGAGAGCTTTCCAACGGTATGCTGTGCACCGCGTAACTCCTTACAGATCAAAAGTTATGGGCACCGGAGCGATGGAGACCTGGTCCCAAGTCCCACGCCCTCGGTTTACGGGCCCAGCCTCTACGTGAAGCGAAGTTGTCTTGTCCAAGGTGCCGTGGGATTTGATAATAGAAAGTGATGGATTAGGTTGTCGTCCCTTTCTAAGCTCACGACGTATGATCTGGGATAGAAAAACAGCGCAAAAGAAGAAAATTATCCCGAAACTGAGGAAAATGTTCGATTTTGGGATCCAAAAATAGGCAAAGCGGGGCATGCTTGCTGTCGCCGTCGTAGAGCTCTCAAAGAGCTTTCCAACGGTATGCTGTGCACCACGTAACTCCTTACGGATCAAAAGTTATGGGCAGCGGAGCGACGGAGACCTGGCCCCAAGCCCCACACCCTTGGTTTACGGGCCCACCCTCTATGTGAAGAGAAGTTGTCTTGCTCAAGGTGCCGTGCGATTCGATAAAAGAAATATTATGGATTAGGTTGTCGGCCCTTTCTAGGCTCACGACGTACGATCCGGGACAAAAAAATAGCGCAAAAGAAGAAAATTGTCCCGAAACTAATGAAAACGTTCAATTTTGGGATCCGAAAATAGGCAAAGCCTGGCATGCTCGTTGCCCCTGTCGTAGTGCTCTCGGAGAGCTTTCCAACGGTATGTTGTGCACCGCGTAACTCCTTACGGATCAAAAGTTATGGATAGCGGAGCGATGGAGACCTAGCCCTAAGCCCCGCACCCTCGATTTGCGGGCCCAACCTCTAGGTGAAGTGAAGTTGTCTTGCCCAAGGTGCTGTGGGATTCGATAATAGAAATGTAATGGATTAGGTTGTCATCTTTTCGCGGCTGATGACGTACGATCCGGGATGGAAAAACAGCGCAAAAGATGAAAAGTGTCCCGAAACTTATGAAAACGTTCAATTTTGGGCTTCGAAAATAGGCGCAGCCTAGCAGGCTTGCTAGCCCTGTCGTAGATCTCTCAAAGGGCTTTTCAACGGTATACTGTGTGCCACGTAACTCGTTACGGATCAAACGTTATGGGCACTGGAGCGACGGAGACCTGGTCCCAAGCCCTATGCCCTCGGTTTGCGGGCCAAGCCTCTACGTGAAGTGAAGTTGTCTTGCCCAAGGTGCCATGGGATTCAATAATAGAAATGTGATGGATTAGGTTGTCGTCCTTTTCGTGGCTCACGACGTACGATCCTAGACCTAAAAACAGCGTAAAAGAAGAAAAGTATCCCAAAATTGATGAAAACATTCGATTTTGGACTTCGAAAATAGGCAAAGCAAAGCAGGCTTGCTACCCCCGTTGTAGAGCTCTCGGAGAGCTCTCCAACGGTAGGCTGTGCGCCGCGTACCTCCTTACGGATCAAAAGTTATGGGCACCGGAGCGACGGAGGCCTGGTCTAAAGCCCCACGCCCTCGGTTTTTGGGCCCATCCACTACGTGAAGTGAAGTGGTCTTGACCAATGTGCCGTGGGATCAAATAATATAAATTTGATGGATTAGGTTGTCGTTCTTTTTGCAGCTCACGACGCACGTTCCGGGACAGAAAAACAACGCAAAAGAAGAAAAGTGTTCCAAAACTGATGAAAACGTTCAATTTTGGGAAAATAAAATAGGTGCAGCCGTACAGGATTGCTACCCCAGTCATAGAGCTCTCGGAGAGCTTTCCAACGGTATACTGTGCACCGCGTAACTCCTTACAAATCAAAAGTTATGGGTAGCGGAGCGACGGAGACCTGGCCCCAAGCCCCACACCCTCGGTTTACGGGCCCACCCTCTATGTGAAACGAAGTTGTCTTGCTCAAGGTCCTGTGGGATTCGATAATAGAAATATGATGGATTAGGTTGTCGTCCATTTCTAGGCTCACGACGTACGATTCGGAACAGAAAAATAGCGCAAAAGAAGAAAATTATCTCGAAACTGATGAAAACGTTAGATTTTGGGATCCGAAAATATGCTAAGTTGGGTATGCTTGTTTCCCCCGTCGTAGAGCTCTCGGAGAGCTTTCCAACGGTATGCTGTGCACCGCGTAACTCCTTACGGATCAAAAGTTATGGGCAGCGGGGCAACAGAGACCTGGCCCCAAGCCCCACGCCCTCAGTTTGCAGGCCCAGCCTCTATGTGAAGTGAAGTTGTCTTGCCCAAGGTGCTGTGGGATTCGATAATAGAAATGTAATTGATTAGGTTGTCGTCTTTTCGTGGCTGACGACGTACGATCCTGGATGGAAAAACAACGCAAAAGATGAAACGTGTCCCGAAACTTATGAAAACTTTCAATTCTGGGCTTCAAAAATAGGCGCAGCCTGGCAGGCTTTCTGGCCCCGTCGTAGAGCTCTCAGAGAGCTTTCCAACGGTATGCTGTGCGCTAGTAACTCCTTACGGATCAAACGTTATGGGCACTTGAGCGACGGAGATTTGGTCCCAAGCCCCACGCCCTCGGTTTGGGGACCCAGACTCTAGGTGAAGTGAAGTTGTCTTGGCTAAGGTAATGTGGGATTCGATAATAGAAATGTAATGGATTAGGTTATCATCTTTTTGCGGCTGACGACGTACGATCCGGGATGGAAAAACAGCGTAAAAGATAAAACGTGTCCCGAAACTTATGAAAACTTTCAATTTTGAGCTTCAAAAATAGGCGCAACCTAGCAAGCTTGTTGGCCCCATCGTAGAGCTCTCAGAGGGCTTTCCAACGGTATGCTATGAGCCACGTAGCTCCTTACGGATCAAATGCTATGGGCACGGAAGAGACGGAGACCCCGTCCCAACCCCCACGCCCTCGGTTTCCGGGCCCAACCTCTACGTGAACTGAAGTTGTCTTGCCTAAGGTGCCGTGTGATTCGATAATAGAAATGGGATGGATTAGGTTGTTGTCCTTTTCGTGGTTCACGACGTACGATCCTGGACCCAAAAACAGCGTAAAAGAAGAAAAGTATCCCAAAACTGATGAAAACATTCAATTTTGGGCTCCAAAAATAGGCGCAGCCAAGAAGGCTTGTTACCCCTATCGTAGAGCTCTCAGAGAGCTTTTCAACGGTATGTTGTGCACCGCGTAACTCCTTACGGATCAAAAGTTATGGGCACTGGACCGAGAGAGGCCTGGTCCAAAGCCCCACACCCTCGGTTTGCGGGCCTAGCCTCTACGTGAAGCAAAGCTGTCTTGCACACAGTGCCATGGGATTCGATAATAGAAATATGATGGATTAGGTTGCCGTCCTTTTCGTTGCAAACGACGTACGATCCTGGACCGAAAAACAGCGCAAAAGAAGAAAAGTATCTCGAAATAGATGAAAACATAGATTTTTGGCTACAAAAACAGGCGCAGCCGAGCAGGCTTGCTGCTCCCGTCGTAGAGCTCTAGGAGAGCTTTTCAACGGTATGATGTGCGCGCGTAACTCCTTACGGATCTAAAATTATGGGCACCGGAGAGACGGAGACCTAGTCCCAAGTCCCACGCTCTCGGTTTGTGGGCCCAGCCTCTACGTGAAGCAAAGTTGTCTTGCCCAAGGTGCCCTGGGATTCGATAATAGAAACGTGATGGATTAGGTTGTCATCCTTTTCGTGGCTCACGACGTACAATCCGGTACGAAAAAATAGCGCAGAAGAAGAAAAGTATGCCGATACTGATGAAAATGATCGATTTTGGCCATCAAAAATAGGTGCAGTAGAGTAGGCTTGCTATCCCCATCGTAGAGATCTCGGAGAGCTTTCCAACGTTATGCTGTGCGCCGCGTAACTCCTTACGGATCAAAAGTTATGTGCACGGGAGCGACGGAGACCAGGTCCAAAGCCCTACGCCCTCGGTTTCCGGGCCCAGCCTCTACGTGAAGCGAAGTTGTCTTGCCCAAGGTGTCATGGGATTCGATAATAGAAATGTGATGGATTAGGTTGTCGTCCTTTTCATGGCTCACGACGTATGATCCTAGACCCAAAAACGGCGTAAAAGAAGAAAAATATCCTAAAACTGATGAAAATATTCAATTTTGGGCTCCGAAAATAGACGCAGCCAAGCAGGCTTGCTACCCCTATCATAGAGCTCTCGGAGAGCTTTTCAACTTTATGATGTGCGCTGCGTAACCCTTTCCGGATCAAAAGTTATGGCCACCGGAGCGACGGAGGCCTGTTCCAAAGCCCAACGACCTCAGTTTGCGGGCCCAGCCTCTACGTGAAGCGAAGTTGTCTTGTGCAAGGTGTAGTGGGATTCAATAATAAAAATGTGATGGATTAGGTTGTCGTCCTTTTCGCGGCTCACGACGTACGATCCGCGACGGAAAAACAGCGCAAAAGAAGAAAAATGTCTCGAAACTGATGAAAATGTTCAATTTTGGGCTCTAAAAACAAGCGCAACCTAACAGGCTTGCTGCCCCCGTCGTACAGCTCTTGGACAGCTTTCCAACGGAATGTTGTGCGCCACGTAAAATCTTACGGATCAAAACTTATGGGCACCGGAGCGACAGATATCTGGTCACAAGCCCATGCCCTCGGTTTGCTGGCCCAGCCTCTACGTGAAGCGAAGTTGTCTTGCCCAAGGTGTCGTGGGATTCGATAATAGAAACGTAATGGATTAGGTTGTCGTCCTTTTCTAGGCTCATGACGTACGATCCGGGAAGGAAAAACAACGCAAAAGAAGAAAAGTGTCCCAAAACTGATGAAAACATTCAATTTTGGGCTCCAAAAATAGGTGCAGCTGAGCAGGCTTGCTACATCCGTCGTAGAGCTCTCGGAGAGCTTTCTAACGGTATGTTGTGCGTCGCGTAACTCCTTGCGAATCAAAAGTTATGGGCAGCGGAGCGACGGAGACCTAGTCCCAAGCCCCACGTCCTCGGTTTGCGGGCCCAGCCTCTACGTGAAGCAAAGTTGTCTTGCCCAATGTGCCATGGGATTCGATAATGGAAATGTGATGGATTATGTTTTCGTCCTTTTCTAGGCTCACGAGGTACGATCCGGGAAGGAAAAATAGAGCAAAAGAAGAAAAGTATTCCAAAACTGATAAAAACGTTCGATTTTGGGCTCCCAAAATAGGTGCAGCTGAGCAGGCTTGCTACCCCTGTCGTAGAGGTCTTGGAGAACTTTCCAACGATATGCTGTGCGCAGCATACCTCCTTACGGATCAAAAATTATGGGCACCGAAGCGACGGAGACTTGGTCCCAAGCCCCACGCCCTCGGTTTACGGGCCCAGCCTCTACGAGAAGCGAAGTTTTCTTTCCCAAGGTGCTGCGGGATTCAATAATAGAAATGTGATGAATTAGGTTATCATCCTTTTCTAGGCTCACAACGTACGATTCGGGAAGGTAAAACAGCGCAAAATAAGAAAAGTATCCTAAAACTGATGAAAACGTTCAATTTTGGACTCTGAAAAAAGGGAGAGGCTTAGAGGCTGGACGCCCCATTGTAGAGCTCCCAGAGAGCTTTCCAACGGTATGCTGTGCGCCGCGTAACTCCTTACGTATCAAAAGTTATTGGCACCGGAGCGACGGAGACCTAGTCCCTTGCCCCATGCCCTCGGTTTTTGGGCCCATCCACTACGTGAAGTGAAGTTGTCTTGACTAATGTATCGTGGGATCCGATAATATAAATTTGATGGATTAGGTTGTCATTCTTTTCGCAGCTCACGACACACGATCCGGGATGGAAAGACAGGGCAAAAGAAGAAAAGTGTCCCAAAACTGACGAAAATGTTCAATTTTGGTCTCTGAAAACAGGTGCAGCTAAGCAAGATTGTTGCCCCCGTCGAAGCGCTCTTGGAGAGCTTTCCAACTGTATGCTATGCACCGTGTAACTCCTCACATATCAAAAGTTATGGGCACCGGAGCGACGGAGACCTGGTCCAAAGCCCCACGCCCTCGGTTTATGGGCCCAGCCTCCACGTGAAGCGAAGTTGTCTTGCCCAAGGTGCCATGGGATTTGATAATAGAAAGTGATGGATTAGGTTGTCGTCCCTTTCTAGGCTCACGACGTACAATTCGGGACAGAAAAACAGCGCAAAAGAAGAAAATTGTCCCGAAACTGATGAAAATGTTCAATTTTGGGATCTGAAAATAGGCAAAGCCGGGCATGCTTGCTGCCCCCGTCGTAGAGCTCTCGGAGAACTTTCCAACGGTATGCTGTGCACTGCGTAACTCCTTACAGATCAAAAGTTATGGGCAACAGAGCGACTGAGACTTGGCCTCAAGCCACACACCCTCGGTTTACGGGCCCACCCTCGACGTGAAGCGAAGTTGTCTTGCTCAAGGTGCCATGGGATTCGATAATAGAAATATGATGGAATAGGTTGTCGTCCCTTTCTAGGCTCACAACGTACGATCCGGGATAGAAAAACAGTATAAAAGAAGAAAATTATCCCGAAACTGATAAAATCGTTCGATTTTAGGATCTGAAAATAGACAAAGCCGGGCATGCTTGTTGCCCCCGTCGTAGAGCTCTCGAACAGCTTTTCAACGGTATGTTGTGCACCGCCTAACTCCTTACGGATCATAAGTTATGGGCAGCGGAGCGATGGAGACTTGGCCCTAAGCCCCACGCCCTCGGTTTGCGGGCCCAACCTCTACGTGAGGCGAAGTTATCTTCCCCAACGTGCCATGGGATTCGATAATAGAAATGTGATGGATTTGGTTGTCGTCCTTTTCTAGGCTCACGACATACGATCCGGGAAGGAAAACAGCGCAAAAGAAGAAAAGTATCCCAAAACTGATGAAAACGTTCGATTTTGGGCTCCAAAAATAGGCGCAGCGGAGTAGGGTTCCTGCCCTCGTCGTAGAGCTCTCGGAGAGCTTTCCAACGATATGTTGTGCGTCGCGGAACTCATTACGACTCAAAAGTTATGTGCACGGGAGCGACGGAGACCTGGTCCTAAGCCCCACACCCTCGGTTTACAGGCCCAGCCTCTACATGAAGCGAAGTTGTCTTGCCCAAGGGGCCATGGGATTCGATAATAGAAATGTGATGGACTAGGTTGTCGTTCTTTTCGCGGCTCACGACGTATGATCCGGGATGGAAAAATAGCGCAAAGGAATAAAAGTGTCCTAAAATTGATGAAATCGTTTGATTTTGGGCTCCGAAAATAGGCAGCGCAGCCTAGCATGCTTGCTGCCCCCATCGTACAGCTCTTGGCTAGCTTTTCAACGGTATACTGTGCACCACGTAACTCCCTACGGATCAAAAGTTATGGGCATCGGAGCGACAGATATCCAGTCACAAGCCACACGTCCTCGGTTTGCGAGCCCAGCCTCTAGGCGAAGTGCAGTTGTCTTGCCCAAGGTGTTGTGGGATTCGATAATAGAAATGTAATGGATTAGGTTGTCGTCTTTTCGCGACTGATGACATACGATCCGGGATGGAAAAAGACCGCAAAAGATGAAAAGTGTCCCGAAACTTATGAAAATGTTCAATTTTGGGCTTCGAAAATAGGCACAGCATAGCAGGCTTGCTAGCCCCGTCGTAGAGCTCTTAGAGAGCTTTCCAACGCTATGTTGTACGCCGCGTAACTCCTTACGGATCAAACGTTATGGGCACTGGAGTGACGGAGACCTGGTCCCAAGCCCCACGCCTTCGGTTTGCGGGCCAAGCCTCTACGTGAAGCAAAGTTGTCTTGCCCAAGGTACCATGGGATTCGATAATAGAAATGTGATGGATTAGGTTGTCATCCTTTTCGTGACTCACGACGTATGATCCTAGACCCAAAAACAGCGTAAAAGAAGAAAAGTATCCCAAAACTGATGAAAACATTTGATTTTGGGCTCCAAAAATAGACGCAGCCAAGCAGGCTTGCTACCCCCGTCGTAGAGCTCTCGGAGAGCTTTTCATCTGTATGTTGTGCGCCGCGTAACTCCTTACAGATCAAAAGTTATAGGCACCAGAGCGACGGAGGCCTGGTCCAAAGTCCCAAGCCCTCAGTTTGCGGGCCCAGCCTCTACGTGAAGCGTAGTTGTCTTGCGCAAGGTGCTGTGGGATTCGATAATAGAAATGTGATGGATTAGGTTGTCGTCCTTTTCGTGGCTCACGACGTACGATCTTGGACCGAAAAACAACGCAAAAGAAGAAAAGTATCTTGAAATAGATGAAAACATTCGATTTTGGGCTACGAAAATAGGCAGAGCTGAGCAGGCTTGCTGCCCTTGTCGTAGAGCTCTCGAAGAGCTTTTCAACGGTATGCTGTGTGCCGCGTAACTCCCTACGGATAAAAAATTATGGGCACCGGAGCAACGGAGACCTGGTCCCAAGCCCCACGCCCTCGGTTTGCGGGCCCAGCCTCTACGTGAAGCAAAGTTGTCTTGCCCAAGGTGCCTAGGGATTCGATAATAGAAACGTGATGGATTAGGTTGTCATCTTTTTCGTGGCTCACGACGTAGGATACGGTACGAAAAAATAGCACAGAAGAAGTAAAGTATCCCGATACTTATTAAAATGATCGATTTTGGGCTTCAAAAATAGGTGCAAAAGAGCAGGCTTGCTACCCCCATCGTAGAGCTCTCGGAGAGCTTTCCAACGATATGTTGTGCGCCGCGTAACTCCATACGAATCAAAAGTTATGTGCATGGGGGCGACGGAGAACTGGTCCAAAGCCCCATGCCCTCGGTTTGCGGGCCCAGCCTCTACGTGAAGCAAAGTTGTCTTGCCCGAGGTGCCAAGGGATTTGATAATAGAAATGTGATAGATTAGGTTGTCGTCCTTTTCGAGGCTCACAACGTAGGATCTGGGACGGAAAAATAGCGCAAAATGAGAAAAGTGTCCCGAAACTGATGAAAATATTCAATTTTTGGCTCTAAAAACAGACGCAGCCCAACAGGCTTGCTGCCCCCGTCGTACAGCTCTTGGAGAGCTTTCCAATGGTATATTGTACGCCATGTAACTCCTTACGAATCAAAACTTATGGGCACCGGAGCGACAGATATCTGGTCACAAGCCCCACGCCCTCGGTTTGTGGGCCCAGCCTCCAAGTGAAGCGAAGTTGTCTTGCCCAAGGTGTCATGGGATTCGATAATAGAAATGTAATGGATTAGGTTGTCGTCCTTTTCGCGGCTGTCGACGTACGACTCCGGGATGGAAAAATTGTGCAAAAGAAAAAGTATCCCAAAACTGATAAAAATGTTCAATTTTGGGCTCGAAAAATAGGTGCAGCCTAGCAGGATTGCTACCCCCGTCGTAAAGCTCTCGGAGAGCTTTCCAACGGTATGCTGTGCGTCTAGTAACTCCTTACGCATCAAACGTTATGGGCACCAGAGCAACAGAGACCTGGTCCCAAGCGCCACGCCCTCGGTTTGTGGACCCAGCCTCTGCTTGAAGCGAAGTTGTCTTGCCCAAGGTGCCATGGAATTCAATAATAGAAATGTGATGGAATAGGTTGTCGTCCTTTTCTAGGCTCGCGACATACGATCCGGGAAGGAAAAACAACGCAAAAGAAAAAAAGTGTCCAAAAACTGATGAAAATGTTCAATTTTGGGCTACAAAAATAGGTGCAGCCGAGCAGGCTTGCTACACCTGTCGTAGAACTCTCCGAGAGCTTTCCAACAGTATGTTGTGCGCTGCATAACTCCTTACGAATCAAAAGTTATGGGCACCGGAGCGATAGAGACCTGGTCCCAAGCCCCACGCCCTCGGTTTGCGGGCCCAGCCTCTACGTGAAGCGAAGTTGTCTTGCCCAAGGTGTCGTGGGATTCGATAATAGAAATGTGATGGATTAGGTTTTCGTCCTTTTCTAGGCTCACGAGGTACGATCCGGGAAGAAAAAATAGAGCAAAAGAAGAAAAGTATTCCAAAACTGATGAAAACGTTCGATTTTGGGCTCTCAAAACAGGTACAGCTGAGCAGGCTTGCTACCCCCGTCGTAGAGGTCTTGGAGAACTTTCCAACGGTATGCTGTGCACCGCATACCTCCTTACGGATCAAAAGTTATCGGCATCGGAGCGACGGAAACCTGGTTCAAAGCCCCACACCCTCGGTTTACGGGCCCAACCTCTACGAGAAGCGAAGTTTTCTTGCCCAAGGTGCTGTGGGATTCGATAATAGAAATGTGATGAATTAGGTTGTCATCATTTTCTAGGCTCACGACGTACGATCCGGAAGGTAAAACAGCGCAAAATAAGAAAAGTATCCTAAAATTGATGAAAACGTTCGATTTTGGACTAATAAAATAGGTGCAGCCAAGCAGGCTGGATGCCCCCGTCGTAGAGCTCCGACAGAGCTTCCCAACGGTATGCTGTGTGCTGCGTAACTCCTTATGGATCAAAAGTTATTGGCACTGGAGCGACGGAGACCTGGTCCCATGCCCCACGCCCTCGGTTTTTGGGCCCATCCACTACGTGAAGTGAAGTGGCCTTGACAAATGTGCCGTGGGATCAAATAATATAAATTTGATGGATTAGGTTGTCGTTCTTTTCGCAGCTCACGACGCATGATCCGGGACAGCAAAACAGCGCAAAAGAAGAAAAGTGTTCCAAAACTGATGAAAATGTTCAATTTTGGGCTCTGAAAATAGGTGCAGCCATGCAGGATTGCTTCCCCGGTAATAGAGCTCTCGGAGAGCTTTCCAACGGTATGCTGTGCACCGCGTAACTCCTTACAGATCAAAAGTTATGGGCACCGGAGCGACGGAGACCTAGTCCCAAGCCCCACGCCCTCGATTTACGGCCCCAGCCTCTACGTGAAGCGAAGTTGTCTTGTCTAAGGTGCCATGGGATTTGATAATAGAAAGTGATGTATTAGGTTGTCGTCCCTTCCTAGGCTCACGACGTACGATCTGGGACAGAAAAACAGCGCAAAAGAAGAAAATTGTCCCAAAATTGATGAAAATGTTCGATTTTGGTATCCAAAAATAGGCAAAGCCAGGCATGCTTGCTGCCCCCGTCGTAGAGCTCTCGGAGAGCTTTCCAAAGGTATGTTGGGCACCGCGTAACTCCTAACAGATCAAAAGTTATGGGCAGCGGAGTGACGGAGACTTGGCCCCAATCCCCACACCCTCGGTTTACGGGCCCACCCTCTATGTGAAGCGAAGTTGTCTTGCTCAAGGTGCTGTGGGATTCGATAATAGAAATATGATGGATTAGGTTGTCGTCCCTTTCTAGGCTCACAACGTACGATCCAGGACAGAAAAATAGCACAAAAGACGAAAATTATCCCGAAACAGATGAAAACTTTTAATTTTGGGATTCAAAAATAGGCTAAGCCGGGTATGCTTGTATCCCCCATCATAGAGCTCTCGGAGAGCTTTCCAACGGTATGCTGTGCACCGCGTAACTCCTTACGGATCAAAAGTTATGGGCAGCGGGGCAACGAAGACCTGGCCCCAAGCCCCACGCCCTCGGTTTACGGGCCCAGCCTCTAGGTGAAGTGAAGTTGTCTTGCCCAAGGTGCTATGAGATTCGATAATAGAAATGTAATGGATTAGGTTGTCGTCTTTTCGTGGCTGACGACGTACGATCCGGGATGGAAAAACAGGGCAAAAGATGAAAAGTGTCCTAAAACTAAAGAAAATGTTCAATTTTGGGCTTCAAAAATAGGTGCAGTCTAGCAGGCTTACTGCCCCTATCGTAGAGCTCTCGGAGTGCTTTCCAACGGTATGTTGTGCGCCACGTAACTCCTTACGGATCAAACGCTATGGGCACTGGAGCGACGGAGACCTGGTCCCAAGCCCCACGCCCTCGGTTTGCGGGCCAAGCCTCTACGTGAAGTGAAGTTGTCTTGCCCAAGGTGCCATGGGATTCAATAATAGAAATGTGATGGATTAGGTTGTCGTCCTTTTCGTGGCTCACGACGTACGATCCTAGACCTAAAAATAGCGTAAAAGAAGAAAAGTATCCCAAAACTGATGAAAATATTCGATTTTGGGCTATGAAAATAGACGCAGCTAGGCAGGCTTGCTACCCCTATCGTAGAGCTCTCGGAGAGCTTTTCAACGGTATGTTGTGCGCCGCGTAACTCCTTACAGATTAAAAGTTATGGGCACCGGAGCGACGGAGGCCTGGTCCAAAGCCCCACGCCCTCGGTTTGCGGGCCCAGCCTCTACGTGAAACGAAGTTGTCTTGCACAAGGTGCCTTGGGATTCGATAATAGAAATGTGATGGATTAGGTTGCCGTCCTTTTCGTGGCTCACGACGTACGATCCTGGATCGAAAAATAGCGCAAAAGAAGAAAAGTATCCCGAAATATATGAAAACATTCGATTTTGGGCTAAGAAAATAGGCGCAGTAGAGCAGGCTTGCTGCCCCCGTCATAGAACTCTCAGAGAGCTTTTCAACGGTATGCTGTGCGCAGCGTACCTCCTTACGGATCAAAAATTATGGGCACCGGAGCGACGGAGACCTGGTCCCAAGCCCTATGCCCTCGGTTTGCGGGCCCAGCCTCTACGTGAAGTAAAGTTGTCTTGCCCAAGGTGCCCTGGGATTCGATAATAGATACGTGATAGATTAGGTTGTCATCCTTTTCATGGCTCACGACGTACGATCCGGTACGGAAATATAGCACAGAAGAAGAAAAGTATCCCGATATTGATGAAAATGATCGATTTTGGGCTTCAAAAATAGGTGCAGAAGAGCAGGCTTGCTACCCCCATCGTAGAGCTCTCAGAGAGCTTTCCAACGATATGCTGTGCGCCGCGTAACTCCTTACGGATCAAAAGTTATGTGCACGGGAGCGACGGAGACCTAGTCCAAAGCCCCACGCCCTCGGTTTGTGGGCCCAGCCTCTACGTGAAGCGAAGTTGTCTTGCCAAGGTGCCGTGGGATTCGATAATAGAAATGTGATGGATTAGGTTGTCGTCCTTTTCGTGGCTCACGACATACGATCCTAGACCGAAAAATAGCGTAAAAGAAGAAAAGTATCCCAAAACTGATGAAAACATTCGATTTTGGGGTCTGAAAAGAGACGTAGCCAAGCAGGCTTGCTACCCCCGTTGTAGAGCTCTCGGAGAGCTTTTCAACAGCAGCATAACTCCTTACGGATCAAAAGTTATGAGCACCGGAGCGACGGAGGCCTGGTCCAAAGCTCCACGATCTCGGTTTGCGGGCCCAGCCTCTACGTGAGGCGAAGTTGTCTTGCGCAAGGTGCCGTGGGATTCGATAATAGAAATGTGATGGATTAGGTTGTCATCCTTTTTGTGGCTCACGACGTACGATCCGTAACGAAAAAACAGCGCAAAAGAAGAAAAATATCCCGAAACTAATGAAAACGTTCGATTTTGGGCTCTGAAAATAAGCGCAGCCTAATAGGCTTGCTGTCCCCGTCGTACAGCTCTTGGAGAGCTTTCCAACGGTATGCTGTGCGCCACGTAACTCCTTACGGATCAAAATTTATGGGCACCGGAGCGACAGATATCTGGTCACAAGCCCCATGCTCTCGGTTTGCGGGCCCAGCCTCTACGTGAAGCGAAGTTGTCTTGCCCAAGGTGTCGTGGGATTCGATAATAGAAACGTAATGGATTAGGTTGTCGTCCTTTTCGCGACTGATGACGCACGATCCGGGATGGAAAAACAGCGTAGAAGATGAAAAGTAACCCGAAACTGACGAAAATGTTCAATTTTGGGCTCAGAAAATAGGCGCAGCCAAGTAGTTTTGCTACCCCCGTCTTAAAGCTCTCAGAGAGCTTTCCAACGGTATGTTGTGCGCTGCGTAACTCCTTACGGATCAAACGTTATAGGCACCAGAGCGATAGAGACCTAGTCCAAAGCCCCACGCCCTCCGTTTGAGGGCCCAGCCTCTACGTGAAGCGAAGTTGTCTTGCCCAACGTGCCATGGGATTTGATAATAGAAATGTGGTGGATTAGGTTGTCGTCTTTTTCGCGGCTCATGACATACGATCTGGGACGGAAAAACAGCCCAAAAGAAGAAAAATGTCTCGATATTGATGAAAACATTCGATTTTGGGCTCTGAAAACAGGTGTAGCCTAACAGGCTTGCTGCCCCCGTCGTACAGATCTTGGAGAGCTTTCTAATGGTATGTTGTGCGCCATGTAACTCCTTACGGATCAAAACTTATGGGCACCAGAGCGACAAATATCTGGTCACAAGCCCCACGTCCTCGGTTTGCGGGCCCAGCCTCTACGTCAAGCAAAGTTGTCTTGCCCAAGGTTTCGTGGGATTCGATAATAAAAATGTAATGGATTACGTTGTTGTCCTTTTCACGGCTGACGACGTACGATCCGGGATGGAAAAACAGTGCAAAAGACAAAAAGTATCCCAAAACTGATGAAAATGTTGAATTTTGGGCTCGGAAAATAGTCGCAGCCTAGCAGGCTTGCTGCCCCCGTCGTAAAGCTCTCAGAGAGCTTTCCAACGGTGTGTTGTGCGCCTCGTAACTCCTTACGGATCAAACGTTATGGGCACTAGAGCGACAGAGACTTGGTCCCATGCGCCACGTCCTCGGTTTGCGGGCCCAGCATCTACGTGTAGCGAAGTTGTCTTGCCCAAGGTGCCATGGGATTTGATAATATAAATGTGATGGATTAGGTTGTCGTCCTTTTCTAGGCTCACGACGTACGATCCGGGAAGGAAAAACAACGAAAAAGAAGAAAAATATCTCAAAACTGATGAAAACATTTGATTTTGGGCTCCAAAAACACGTGCAGCCGAGCAAGCTTGCTACACACGTTGTAGAGCTCTCGGAAAGCTTTCTAACGGTATGCTGTGCGTCGCGTAACTCCTTGCGAATCAAAAGTTATGGGCAGCAGAGCGACGGAGACCTGGTCCCAAGCCCCACGCCCTCGGTTTACGGGCCCAGCCTCTACGTCAAGCGAAGTTGTCTTGCCCAAGGTGTCGTGGGATTCGATAATAGAAATGTGATGGATTAGGTTTTCGTCCTTTTCTAAGCTCACGAGGTACGATCCAGGAAGGAAAAACTGAGCAAAAGAAGAAAAGTGTCCCAAAACTGATGAAAACGTTCAATTTTGGGCTCCCAAAATAGGTGCAGCTGAGCAGGCTTGCTATCCCCGTCGTAGAGTTCTCGAAGAACTTTCAAACGGTATGCTGTGCGCCACGTAACTCCTTACAGATCAAAAGTTATGGGCACCGGAATGACGGAGACCTGGTCTTAAGCCCCACGCCCTCGGTTTACGGGCCCAGCCTCTACGAGAAGCGAAGTTGTCCTGCCTAAAGTGCTGTGAGATTCAATAATAGAAATGTGATGAATTAGGTTGTCATACTTTTCTAGGCTCACGACGTACGATCCGGGAAGGAAAAACAGCGCAAAAGAAGAAAAGTATACTGAAACTGATGAAAACATTCGATTTTGGACTCCAAAAATAGGCGCAGGTTAGCAAGTTGGCTGCCCCCGTCGTAGAGCTCTCGGAGAGCTTTCCAACGGTATGCTGTGCACCGCGTAACTCCTTACGGATCAATAGTTATTGATACCGGAGCGACGGAGACCTGGTCCCATGCCCCACGCCCTCGGTTTTTAGGCCCATCCTCTACGTGAAGCGAAGTTGTCTTGCCCAAGTTGCCGTGGGATTCGATAATAGAAATGTGATGGATTTGGTTGTAGTCCTTTTCTAAGCTCACGACGTATGATCCGGGGAGGAAAAACAGCGCAAAAGAAGAAACTTATCCCGAAACTGATGAAAATGTTCGATTTTGGGCTCCAAAAATAGGCGCAGCCGAGTAGGCTTAATGCCCTTGTCGTTGAGCTCTCAGAGAGCTTTCCAACGGTATGTTGTGCGCCGCGTAGGGCTTTGTGGATCAAAAGTTATGGGCACCAGAGCGACGGAGACCTGGTCCCAAGCCCCACGCCCTCGGTTTGCGGGCCTAGCCTCTACGTGAAGCGAAGTTGTCTTGCCCAAGGTGCCATGGGATTCGATAATAGAAATGTTAGGTTGTTGTCCTTTTTGCGGCTCACGACGTACGATCCGGGACGAAAAACCATCGCAAAAGAAGAAAAGTGTCCCGAAACTAATGAAAACGTTCGATTTTGGGCTCTGAAAACTGGAGCAGCCGAGCAAGCTTGTTGCCCCCGTCATAGAGCTCTCGGAGTGCTTTCCAATGGTATGCTGTGTCACGCCCAACCCGACCTATAGAGGTTAGACTAGGGTGTGATCTAAATATTCATATCATTTCACGTACTTAATCGTTCATTAAGGTTTAACGCTTAACGTTAGCCTAGAACTCCAAAATTCTCCAGAAAACCGGCATCATAACGGCTGTAAATGGCTCCTTAGTTTGACCTAACTCCTAAACGCCTTAAAACTTTCAATCTCAAATTCGATTTCAACTAAGATTACTATTTATCACCAATTGAAATGCCTACTAGTTATTTCGAAGTCTCGTTCGATTAACAACCTAGCATGGTAACTATGTCTCGTTTGTTTGTCAATCCTTGTTACAAAAGTACTTGTTGATCTTAGCTTACCAATGAGTACCTGCTTAAGATAGATAGATTTTCCTCAACTTTTATCTAGTACTTCATAAGCCTGCAGTAGTTACCAATCAAAGTAGCAAAACGAGCAAATAGGGCGTCTGTCTAGTTAATATCGGTACAAATCAAAATTAGACCCCAAATTACAACGGGGGTCATTTACAATAATGACAACAAGTAACATAAGAAATAGTCTTCAAAGCAACATATCGTTCACAAAATGGCCATAGACAAGTAAACCACGTAGGGCAAGCAATCACTCCAAGGAGTCATCAATAAGCACGTTATCCTCGGGTACCTATTCCTGGTCTTCTTCACCTGAGATGATAAAAGAGGGTGAGTCCTTATGAACTCAGCGAGGGGGAAACGAGAAATACGTTTTGAAACTCTTTTTCCAGTTAACTTATGAAAAACCCTTTTTGAAAGCATGACATATAACACAAGTAAGTATATAACGTAATATAAAAGTAAAGAAATTACCCGTCTTTCCTCCCTGAGGTCCTCTAGGAACCAAGCGAGAGTACTTATACACATAGTGAAAAGGATACGGTGAGCTTTTGCTCTCAATTCATTTCCAATAACGGTTGTTGCGGCCGACTTCAATTCATCCACTTATCACGCCAAATGGGTGTACTCCGGATGTACCCCGAAATCCTACAACCCAACTCTCCGAGGAAGTCTAGCCCCCAAGCAAGAGTGGGAATTGGACCATGGTAGTCACGGTTGCACCGGCAAGCCCGATGCCGCCCGTTGTGCGTGAATGCTACCATGCCAGAATGAAAGGTTGCAACTTTGTATGCAATGCACATTTATGCCATTTAACATTTCACATTTGGAGTTCAACAAAGTAGGTTGCCTCCGAGCAAGTATAAGATCACATTTTGACATATTGGCATATAAGGCATTGTAAGAACATGTAATCGTTTCATATATCAATTCGAAAGCAATTAAACCTTCACGGGCAGCCAAGTAACCATGATCAAATAAGTCATAGCATGTCTTTTAACAATTCACATTAGGAGGTCAACAAAGTAGGTTGCCTCCGAGCAAGTATAAGATCACATATCGATAAGTAAACATACAAGGCATGCTTTGACATGTGTATTCACTTTGTAAAACACTTAGGAGCATGTGAACATTTAATGGACAGCCAAGTGACACCATATAAAACAGGTCATATAGCCCATTTTAGTTCACATATTAAGTGTTGAGATCATACAAGCATGCAACGACACTTATACAAGACCGGGTGCAAGAATAGTTCACGTATCAACATGCAATCATCGGGAATCATGTTTAGAGTTATAAAAACAATTCCGGGTAGCCTATTAACCTCCTTCAACATCATTTATAATTCACACAAAAATGGTTTATGACTCGGGAACCTACGGGGCCATTAGGGTTTGCTAGGCCGTGCTCGGGGTCGGTTTGTTTGCTAAGCACCATAAGCAATTCTTAAACCATTTCAAGCATACTTAAAATTTATTAGGCAGCCCACTAATCACACAATTAAACAAAATAACCATAGGATCATCGCTTAGCAAGTTTTCATAGCCGATAGGGTTTCGTTTCATGCTTACACGTGTGATTAAGCCACAAGTTGACAAATAATTAAACCCAAGCCATGAATTGATCAATTAAAACATCCTCAAACATCCAAAACAGTCCACACAACATCCAAGTGCCACAATCCCAAGCATTTAATACCACAAGAGAAGTTACAATAATTTTCAAAGCATATCACTAGATACAAACCTCACTGCAATGTTCTGTTTTCCCACAATCATTTAGACAAGCAAACAATCTCCAATTCCAGTGAGAAAAATTTCAAATTAAAGCTTAATGAGTTATTTAAATCTAGAAACAAACCTCGCATCATTTGGAGTTCGGATTCAAGAGTTATAGCCAAAACCGTGAGACTGCACAAAACTGTACAGATTTGTACACATTTCAATACTTGTCATTTTTGAGGGCCTTAGGGTCAGATTTAGCCTTAGTATATTTCTGATACAAATGTCCAGAACTGAAAATTCTAGCAACCTACCAAATTTCATACATTTTGAATATCGTTTACTAGGCCACAATGGTTTCGCTCTACGAGGTCAGTGAACTGCCAAAAACCTGCTCTATTTTCCAGATTTTCCAGATTTCGACACCTTTTTATATTTGGCCATTTTAGGGGTCTTAGAGTCAGAATTGGCTTTAGTCTATTTCTAGAAAAAATGTCCATAACTGCAAACTATAGCAACCTACCAATTTTCATGCAATTTCACCAACAATTACTAGATCAAAAAAACTTCGTTCTACAGAGCCAGTAATCTGTCAAAACCTCTCTCATATTTCCAGATTTAGACACCTTTTGTTATTTTGCCATTTTGGAAGCCTTAGATTCAAAATTGGCCTTGGCCTATTTCTACGAAAAATTCTCAGAACTGGAAAAACTAGTCATCTACCAATTTTCACGCATTTTCAACATCATTTACCTGGTCAAATTTGCTTCGCTCCAACAAGTCAGAAAACTGCTCAGATTTCGCGATTCGTCCTATCTTCAAGTTCTAGCCAAATATCTTGCCATGCATGGTTACAAAAGCTCAAGTGCACACATATATCACAATTACAGAGGTAAATATAGACATATGAAGGCTTGCATGTGGTTTTTGAAAGCTTTTAAAAAAGGATTAACCCTCACCTCTTGAAGATTTAGCAAATGAGCACAAATGCTCTTCAAAATGCATAAAGGGAGCTTCTTCCTTGCTTTGGGCTACCATGGCTGAACTTGGGAGAGTCTTGAGAGCATGCTTGAGGTCTTGGAAGGTCAAGAGGCAGCCATGGTCGAAATAGAGAGAGAATGAGAGCTTGAGAGGGTTTTTGAGAGGAAAAATGAAGTTTTAGTGTGTGTGTGTGTGTGTGTGTGTGTGCTTGGTTTTGCAGAATTTTTGTCTGTCAAATGCCTTCTAAAGTTGCTGAATATTGTGCCTAGGAAATGTAATGTGTAAGGAATAAGTGCATGAGCATGTTGGAGGCTTAGGAGTTAGCAAAAAAGGCATAGAACTTAGGAAAAGTTATGACATGGTATAAGAGAATGTTGGGTAGAATAGAATATTTTATAGTTAGTGGGATTTGTAGAGAATTTGAATTAAGAATTTAATAATGGTTAGTGGATTGTGTAGGATTATTTTATTGTCTAGTGCTTTGTGTAGGATTCTTTATTGATTAGCATGCAGGCACGCTTTACTAGGTCTAGGGCACGCACAGAAATCAATATGGGGTACGAATCATAAGGTAGACACGAACTACGAGGTAAGACACAAACTTCAAGACTAAGGCACGTACTTCAAGACTAATGCACGCAATCCTAGGTGAATGCACATAAACCAATGCAAGGCACGTAATTCAATGCAATGCACGCAAATCAAGGCACGACTCTATATCTAGGTTAAGGTACGCAATTCAAGATTAGGGCACACGAGACGAGGTAACGCACGTACATTGAGGTCAGGGTACGTATATCTAGGTATTGTACATCAATCGGGGATTAGGGCACACCATTCTAGGTTAAGGCACGAATGACGAAGCATGCACGAAAACCAAGACAGGGCATGTAATCCAAGGTCAGTCATATAATTCTTGGTCTATGGCACGCAAATCGAGGTAACACATGTTATTCGGGGTCGGGCCTCACATGCTGTGCGCCATGTAAATCCTTACGGATGAAAAGTTATGGGCACCGGAGCGATGGAGACCTGGTATCAAGCCCCACGCCCTCGGTTTACGGACCCACCCTCTACGTGAAGTGAAGTTTTCTTGCCCAAGGTAACGTGGGATTCGATAATAGAAATATGATGGACTAGGTTGTCGTCCCTTTCTAAGCTCACGACGTACGATCCGGGACAGAAAAATAGTACAAAAGAAGAAAATTATCCCAAAACTGATGAAAACATTCGATTTTGGGATCCGAAAATAGGCAAAGTCGGGCATGCTTGCTACCCACGTCGTAGAGCTCTCGGCGAGCTTTCCAACGGTATGCTGTGCACCGCGTAACTCCTTACGGATCAAAAGTTATGGGTAACAGAGCGACGGAGACCACGCCCCAAACCCCACGCCCTCGGTTTGTTGGCCCAGCCTCTACGTGAAGCGAAGTTGTCTTGCCCAAGATACCGTGGGATTCGATAATAAAAATGTGATGGATTTGGTTGTCTTCCTTTTCTAGGCTCACGACGTACGATCCGGGAAGAAAAAACAATGCAAAATAAGAAAAGTATCCCAAAACTGATGAAAACGTTTGATTTTGGGCTCCGAAAATAGACGCAGCCGATCAAGCTTGCTGCCCCCATTGTATAGCTCTTAGAGAGCTTTCCAACGGTATACTGTGCGCCACGTAACTCCTTACGGATCAAAAGTTATGGGCACTTGAGCGATAGATATCTGGTCACAAGCCACACACCCTCGGTTTGCGGGCCCAGCCTTTACGTGAAGTGAAGTTGTCTGCCCAAGGTGTCATGGGATTCGATAATAGAAATGTAATGGATTAGGTTGTCGTCTTTTCGCGGTTGACGGCGTACCATCTGGGATCAAAAAACAGCGCAAAAGATGAAAAGTATCCCAAAACTGATGAATACGTTCAATTTTGGGCCTAGAAAATAGGCGCAACCTAGCAGGCTTGCTTACCCCATCGTAGAACTCTCGGAGAGCTTTCCAACGGTATGCTGTGCGCCGCGTAACTCCTTACGGATCAAACGTTATAGGCCATGGAGCGACGGAGACCTGGTCCCAAGCCCCACGCCCTAGGTTTGCGAGCCCAGCCTCTACGTGAAGCGAAGTTGTCTTGCCTAAGGTGTCATAGGATTCGATAATAGAAATGTGATGGATTAGGTTGTCGTCCGTTTCGTGGCTCATGACATACGATCTTGGACCCAAAAACAGCGCAAAAGAAGAAAAGTATCCCGAAACTGATGAAAACATTCAATTTTGGGCTCCGAAAATAGCCGTAGCCGAGCAGGCTTCCTACCCCCGTCGTACAGCTCTCGGAGAGCTTTTCAACGGTATGTTGTGCGCCGCGTAACTCCTTACGGATCAAAAGCTATGGGCACCAGAGCGATAGAAACCTGGTCCCAAGCCCTACGCCCTTGGTTTGCGGGCCTAGCCTCTACGCGAAACGAAGTTGTCTTGCCCAAGGTGCCATGGGATTCGATAATAGAAATGTGATGGATTAGGTTGTCGTCCTTTTCGTGGTTCACGACGTACGATCATGGACCGAAAAATAGCGCAAAAGAAGAAAAGTATCCCAAAACTGATGAAAGCATTCGAGTTTGGGCTCCGAAAATAGGCGCAGCCGAGCAGGCTTGTAACCCCTGTCTTAGAGCTCTCGGAGAGCTTTTCAACGGTATGTTGTGCGCCGCGTAACTCCTTACGGATCAAAAGTTATGCGCACCAGAGCGACGGAGACCTGGTCCCAAGCCCCACGCCCTCGGTTTGTGGGCCTAGCCTCTACGTGAAGCGAAGTTGTCTTGCCCAAGGTGTCGTGGGATTCGATAATAGAAATGTGATGGATTAGGTTGTCGTCCTTTTCGTGGCTCGCGATGTGAGGCCCGACCTCGATTTGCGTGCGATACCTCGTTTCATGTGCTCTAATCTAGTTTTGCATGCCTTGACCTAGGTTTGAGAATTGTGTTCGTTTTGTGTGCCATGCATTGAATTACGTGCATTCATTTAGGGTTGCATGCATTTACCTCGAAAATGTGTATTCATCTCGTAGTTCGTGTCCAACCTCGTAGTGTGTGCCATAGACCTAGGAAAGCGTGCCCTCACGCTAATCAAGAAAGCATCTTACACAAAGTACTAGACTATCCTACAAAATCCACTATCAATATTATAATCCTAATTCAACTCACTAGAAGACAAAAAGTTTATTAAACACTAGACATTCCTTATTCTTTATTCTTTGTTCTTTTTGCACTTTCAACATACAATTAAATAACACTCAAAAGATGACAAAAATTCAGAAATTATACATGCTATGGCCGGCCATACCAAGACATTTGAGCAAGGATTAAACAATTATTCATTTAAACATGCATGCTTAGACAAACTATGACAAACACTTAGCACAATGCATAAAAAATGCTCAAAACCACCTCAATCCTCTACCTTGCTCGACCAAACCACCTTTGCCCATGCTAAACATTTCAAAATTAAAGCATTTTGAAGACACAAAGCTGAAATTGAAAGCCCCAAGGCCGAACATGCTCATCTAACTTCAAGGCTTTTGTTTCTTTTCATTCTCTCATTTCTCTCTCCCTCCCTCTCATTTTGTCCCTCTCTCTCGGCCTTGGCTGCTTCTCTTCACTTCACAACTCATCTTCATCATCCTAAGGTCATTCAAGGCAAGCCCAAGCAAAGGAAAGCAAGTAGTTAGCTCAAAAGATGCATGCAAGCACATAGAGTCTTCATTTCGGCCCTAGGTGAGTTTTTAAGCTTCCATTTCTTTTCTTCTTGTTCTAACCTCATGCATGTGCTAAGAGCTTGGTCAGTAAGCTAGGAAAAATAGAGAAAATCTAGTTGGAATCTCGGCTAGGCAAAGGAGAAGAAGAAAATTGTGCTTCAACAAGTTTTGTGCATCTTCTTGGTTGATTGCTAAGGTGAGGGCTAAAACCTTTTGAAAATCCTTCAAAAATTCACATGCATGCTCATAAATGTATGTCTTTGCTTCTGTACTTGAGCTATATGTTCGTTCATAAGCTTCTTCAACCATGCATGGCAAGATCTTGGCTTGAAAGTGGTGATAGGTGAAGTCGGATTATGTGACAGCTCTCTGACCAGTTATTTCGAGGTAAGTTTAGCTAGGCAAATGTTGTTGAAAATCCATGAAAATTGGTAGGTGACTTTTTTTTTCCAGTTTTGAACATTTTCACAGAAATAGGCTGAAGATAATTTTGACTCTAAGGTCCTCAAAATTGCAAATCTTTAAAATGTGTCCAAATCTGGAAATCTGGAAAAATGAAGCAGGTTTTGGCAGATGCACTGACCTTGTAGAACGAACCCTATTTGACTTAGTAAATGATGTCCAAAATGAATTAAATTTGGTATTCTGCTATATTTTTCAGTTCTGGACATTTTTTGTCAGAAATGAACTAAGGCTAAATCTGACCCTAAGGACCTCAAAAACGTCAATTATCAAAATGTGTGCAAATCTGGATAGTTTTGTGCTATCCCACTGTTTCGGCTATAACTAATGATCCCGAACTCCAAATGATGCAAGGTTTGTTTCTGATTTTAGTTAACTTCTTAAGCTTTAATTCAAAATCTTACTCACTGAAATTGGATATTGTTTGCTTATCTTCATGATTGTGAGAAAACAGCCTATTGCAGTAAGGGCTTCACTTAGTGTTATGCTTAGAAAAATTGTTGTAACTTCTCTTGTTGAAATAAATTCTTGGGATTGTAGCTTTGGGATGTTGTGTGGACTATTTTGAATGTTTGAGGATGGTGAATTAAATGATGCATGGCTTGAGATTGATTTTGAATGGGTTTGGGGCTTAAATTGAACGGATATGCACGAAATGGAAACCCTAATGACTAAGTAGTCTTGCTAAGTGTTGATCATTTGGATATTGTGTGGAATTATGTGCTTAGTAGGCTGCCCGTAGATGCCCTTATAGTCCTAAATGTAATTTTGATTATTGCATGTTGACAAATAGGCTTTCTTGCATCCGAGCCCACGTAGATGTTGTTGCATGTTATATAATCTTATTATTATTTGATTACGTGGACTTTGAATTCAGTTATATGACTTGATTTATGTGCGATACATGGCTGTCCGTTTAATGTTCATATAACTCTATATGCTTTTCAAGTGAAACTACTTGTCCATTCGTGCCTCACCTATTTACTTGTCAATGTGCAATCTTATGACTGTCCAGAGGCAACCTACTTTGTTGTCATCCTAATGTGATATGTTAATGTCATAAATGTGCACTGCATACAAGGTTGCAACCTTTCATGTCGGCATGGTAGCGATCACGCACACTGGGCAGCATCGGGCTTGCCGGTGCACCCGTGACTACCATGGTCCTATTCCCTCTCTCGCTTGGGGGCTAGACTTCCTCGGAGAGTTGGGTCATAGGATCTCGGGGTACATCCGGAGTACACCCACCTGGCGTGTTTGGGGGATGATTTGAAGTCGGCCGCAACAATTGATTCTAGAACAGATCTGAGAGAAAAAGCTCACCGTATCCTTTTACTATGTGTATAAGTACTCTCGCTTGGTTCCTAGAGAATCTCGGGGAGGAAAGACTAGTATTTATGTTCATTTACTTTATATTATTGTTATATTCATGCTTACAAAAGGATTTTCATAAGTTGAACCAGAAAATGAGTTTCAAAACCTATTTCTCGTTCCCCCTCGCCGAGTTCATAAGGACTCACCCTCTTTTATCATCTCAGTTGAAGAAGATCCAGAACAGGTACCCGAGGATGGTGTGCCTAACGATGAATCCTTGGAGTGATTGCCTGTTTGTGTGCTTTGCGTGATTATGGCCACTTGTGGACTTTATGCTACTTGAAGACTATTTCCTTTATGTTGCTCGATGTTGTAATTTAAAACACCCCCGTTGTAATTTGGGGTCTAATTTTGGTTTGTACTGATATTGCTAGACAGACATTAGACACTACTATGATCGTTTTGCTATTATTACCGCTAGTATCTATCATAGGTTATGATGCATTAGTTAAGGACTAAGTAAATGAACCTATCCAATCTTAAACAGGTACTCACTATTAAGCTAAGATCAACATGTACTTTTGTAACGAGGATAAATAAACGAACGAGACATAGTATCATGCTAGGTTATAAATCAAACGAGACATCGAGATAACCAATAGGCATTTCAACTGATGTTAAATAGTAATCCTAGTTGGAAATTAAACTTGAGATTAGAAAATTTTGAGGCATTTAGATAATTAGGTCAAACCAAAGAGCCCATTTACAACCGTTATGCTGCTGGTTTTCTGGAAAAACCTTGGAGTTTAGGCCAAAACATTAAGTGTTAAATCTTCATAAATGATTAAGTATGCGATATGACCTGAATGTTTAGATCACACCCTAGTCTAACCTTATAGGCAGGGTTGGGGCGTGACACACGACGAACGATCCGGGACGAAAAAATAGTGCAAAAGAAGAATTGTGACCCAAAACTGATGAAAACATTCAATTTTGGCCTTCGAAAATAGGCGCAGCCGAGCAGGCTTGCTGCCCCCATCGTAGAGCTCTCGGAGAGCTTTTCAACGGTATGTTGTGCGTCGCGTAACTCCTTACGGATCAAAAATTATGGGCACCGGAGCGACGGAGACCTGGTCCCAAGCCCCACGCCCTCAGTTTGCGGGCCCAGCCTCTACGTGAAGTGAAGTTGTCTCACCCAAGGTGCCGTGAGATTCGATAATAGAAACGTGATGGATTAGGTTGTCAACCTTTTCGTGGCTCACGACGTATCCAGGACGGAAAAATAGCGCAAAAGAATAAAAGTATCCTGATACTGATGAAAATGATCGATTTTGGGCTTCAAAAACAGGCGCAGAAGAGCAGGCTTGCTATTTTCGTCGTAAAGCTCTCAGAGAGCTTTCCAACAATATGCTGGCACCGCGTAACTCGTTGCGGATCAAAAGTTATGTGCACGGGAACAACATAGACCTGGTCCAAAGCCCCATGCCCTCGGTTTGTGGGCTCAACCTCTACGTGAAGCGAAGTTGTCTTGCCCAAGGTGCTATGGGATTCGATAATAGAAATGTGATGGATTAGGTTGTCGTTCTTTTCGCGGCTCACGACGTACGGTCTGAGAAGGAAAAACAACGCAAAAGAAGAAAAGTACCCCAGAATTGATGAAAACATTCGATTTTAGGCTCCAAAAATTGGTGCAGCAGCGCAGGCTTGCTACACCAGTCGTACAGCTCTTGGAGAGCTTTCCAACGGTATGTTGTGTGCCACGTAACTCCTTACGGATCAAAACTTATAGGCACCGGAGCGACATATATCTGGTCACAAGCCCCACGCCCTCAGTTTGTGGGCCCAGCCTCTACATGAAGCGAAGTTGTCTTGCCCAAGGTGCCATAGGATTCGATAATAGAAATGTGATGGATTAGGTTATCGTCCATTTCTAGGCTCACGACGTACGATCCTGGGCGGAAAAACAACGCAAAAGAAGAAAAGTGTCCCAAAACTGATGAAAACATTCGATTTTGGGCTCCAAAAACAGGTGCATCTGAGCAGGCTTGCTACACTTGTCGTAGAGCTCTCGGAGAGCTTTCTAACGGTATGCTGTGCATCGCGTAACTTCTTGCGGATCAAAAGTTATAGGCAGCGGAGTGACGGAAACCTGGTCCCAAGCCCCACGCCCTTGGTTTGCGGGCCCAGCCTCTACGTGAAGCGAAGTTGTCTTGCCCATGGTGCCGTGGGATTCGATAATAAAAATGTGATGGATTAGGTGGTCGTAATTTTCATGGCTCACGACGTACGATTTGGGATGGAAAAACAGTGCAAAAGAAGAAAATTATCCCGATACTGATGAAAACGTTCAATTTTGTGTTTCAAAAATAGGCGCAGCCTAGCAGGCTTACTACCTCTGTCGTAGAGCTCTAGGAGAGCTTTCCAACCGTATATTGTGCATAGCATAACTCCTTACGGATCAAAAGTTATGTTCACCGGAGCGACGAAGACCTAGTCCCAAGCCCCACGCCCTCGGTTTGCGGGCCCAGCCTCAACGTGAAGCGAAGTTGTCTTGCCCAAGGTGTCGTGGGATTCATTATTAGAAATGTGATGGATTAGGTTGTCGTCCTTTTTGCAGCGCACAACGTACGATCCAGGATGAAAAAATAGCGTAAAAGAAGAAAAGTATCCCGAAACTGATGACAACATTAGATTTTGGGCTTCGAAAATAGGCGTAGCCGTGTAGGCTTGGTGTCCCCGTCGTTGAGCTCTTGGAGAGCTTTCCAACAGTATGCTGTGCACCGCGTAACACCTTACGGATCAAAACTTTTGGGCACCAGAACAACGGAGACCTGGTCCCAAGCACCACACCCTCGGTTTGCGTGCCCAGCATCTACGTGAAGCGAAGTTTTCTTGCCCAAGGTGCCATGGGATTCGGTAATAGAAATGTGATGGATTAGGTTGTCGTCCTTTTCGCGGCTCATGACGTACGATCCGAAAAGGAAAAACAGCGCAAAAGAAGAAAAATATCACGAAACTGATGAAAACGTTTGATTTTGGACTCTGAAAATAGGCGCAGCCGAGCAAGCTTGCTACCCTCGTTGTAGAGCTCTTGGATGGCTTTCCAACGGTATGCTGTGCGCCACATAACTCCTTGCAGAACAAAAGTTATGGGCACTGGAGGGACGGGGAGCTAGTCACAAGCCCAACACCCTCGGTTTGTGTGCCCAGCCTCTACGTGAAGCGAAGTTATCTTGCCCAAGGTACCGTGGGATTTGATAAAAGAAATGTGATGGATTAGGTTGTCATCCTTTTCGTGGCTCACGACTTACGATCCGGGACCAAAAAACAGCGCAAAAGAACAAAAGTGTCCAGGAACTAATGAAAAGTTCAATTTTGGGCTCCGAAAATAGGCGCAGCCTAGCACGCTTGCTGCCCCCGTCGTAGACCTCTCGAAGAGCTTTCCAACGGTGTGTTGTACTCCACGTAGGTCCTTATGGATCAAAAGTTATGGGCACCGGAGCGACAAATACCTGGTCACAAGCCCCATGCCCTCGATTTGCGGGCCCAGCCTCTACGTGAAACGAAGTTGTCTTGCAAAAGGTGCCATGGGATTCGATAGTATAAATGTGATGGAATAGGTTGTCGTCCTTTTCGCAGCGGACGACGCACGATCCGAGATGGAAAAATACCGTAAAAGGTGAGAAGTGTCCCAGAACTGATGAAAACGTTCAATTTTGGGCACTGAAAATAGGCGAAGCCGAGCAAGCTTGCTACCCCCATCATACAGCTCTTAAAAAGCTTTCCAACAGTATGCTGTGCACCATGTAACTCCTTACAGATCAAAACTTATGGGCACCAGAGCAACAAATATCTGGTCACAAGCCCTACGCCCTCGGGTTACGGGCCCAGCCTCTACGTGAAGCAAAGTTGTCTTGCCCAAGGTGCCATGGGATTCGATAATAGAAATGTGATGAATTAGGTTGTCGTCCTTTTCTAAGCTCACGACGTAGGATCCGGGAAGGAAAAATAGTGCAAAAGAAGAAAAGTATCCCGAAACTATTGAAACATTCAATTTTGGGCTCCGAAAACAGGTGCAGCCAAGCAAGCTTGCTACCCCCGTCATAGAGCTCTCAGAGACCTTTCCAACCGTATGCTGTTCGCGGAGTAACTCCTTACGGATCAAAAGTTATGGGCACCGGATCAACGGAGACCTGGTCCCAAGTGCCACGCCCTCGGTTTGCAGGCCCAACCTCTACGTGAAGCGAAGTTGTCTTGCCCAATGTGCCATGGGATTTGATAATAGAAATGTGATGAATTAGGTTGTTGTCCTTTTCTAGGCTCACGACGTACGATCCGGGAAGGAAAAACAACGCAAAAGAAGAAAAGTGTCACAAAATAGATGAAAACATTCAATTTTGGGCTCCAAAAACAGGTGCAGCCGAGCAGGCTTGCTACCCCCGTCGTAGAGCTCTCGGAGAGCTTTCCAATGGTATGCTGTGCGTCGCATAACTCCTTGATGATCAAAATTTATAGGCAGCGGAGCGACGGAGACCTAGTCCAAAGCCCCACGCCTTCAATTTTGTCACGCCCCAACCCGGCCTATAAAGGTTAGACTATGGTGTGATCTAAACATTCAAGTCATGTCTCGTACTCAATCGTTCATGAAAGTTTAACACTTAACGTTTAGCCTAGACTCCATAATTTTTCCAGAAAACCGGCAGGATAACGGCTGTAATTGGGCTCTTTAGTTTGACCTAGTTCTCTAAACGCCTCAAAATTTCCAATCTCAATTTCATTTCCAACAAAGATTACTATTCATCAATTGAAACGCTACTAGTTGTCTCGAAGTCTCGTTTGATTAATAACCTAGCATGATACTATGTCTCGTTTGTTTGTTAATCCTCGTTACAAAAGTACCTGTTGATCATAGCTTAA
Source organism: Ehretia macrophylla (assembly GCA_037974665.1). Classification (NCBI taxonomy): domain Eukaryota; kingdom Viridiplantae; phylum Streptophyta; class Magnoliopsida; order Boraginales; family Ehretiaceae; genus Ehretia; species Ehretia macrophylla. The sequence continues at coordinate 23,494,519 of CM075771.1, forward strand.
CAATGAGTACCTGCTTAAGATTGGATAGGTTCATTTTACTTAGTCCTTACCTGATACTTCATAACCCTATGATAGATACTAGCTAATAACGATAGCAAAAACGACCATAGTAGTGTCTATCTAGTTATTATCAGTACAAACCAAAATTAGACCCCAAATTACAATGTGGGTCTTTTACATTACAACAACAAGCAACATAAAAGAAATAGTCTTCAAGCAACATATTGTTCACAAAATGGCCATGGTCACGTAAGGCATGTAGGGCAAGCAATCATTCCAAGGAATCATCGTTAGGCACATTGTCCTCGAGTACCTGTTCCTGATCTTCTTCACTTGAGATGATAAAAGAGGGTGAGTCCTTATGAACTTAGCGAGGGGGAACGAGAAATAGGTTTGAAACTCATTTTTCGATTCAACTTATGAAAACCCTTTTTGCAAGCATGAATATATCACAAGTAAGTACATAACATAATATAAAAGTAAAGGAACACAATTACCCGTCTTTCCTCCCCGAGGTCCTCTAGGAACCAAGCGAGAGTACTTATACACATAGTGAAAAGGATACGGTGATCTTTTTCTCTCGATTCGTTTCCAGTATCAGTTGTTGTGGCCGACTTCAAATCATCCCCTTATCATGCCAAATGGGTGTACTCCGGATGTACCCCGAAATCCTACGACCCAACTCTCCGAGGAAGTCTAGGCCCCAAGCGAGAGAGGGAATTGGACAATGGTAGTCACGGTTGCACCGGCAAGCCCGATGCCATCCGGTGTGCGTGAACGCTACCACGCCAGAATGAAAGGTTGCAACCTTATATGCAATGCACATTTATGACATGTAATATATCACATTAGGAGGACAAAAAAGTAGGTTGCCTCCGAGCAGTCATAAGATTGCACATTGACAAGTAAACAAGCGAGGCACGATATGACAGGCAATTTCACTTATAAAGCACATGGAGTTATATGAATATTAAACGGGCAGCCATGTAATGCATGTAAATCAAGTCATATAACTCATTTCAAAGTTCACGTAATCAAATAATAAGATTATTCAACATGCAATGACGTCTACGTGGAACCGGGTACAAGAAAGGCCTACTTGTCAACATGTAATCATTGAAATCATGTTTAGAGCTATGAGGGCAACTACGGGCAGCCTACTAATTTCATAATCAAACACGATATCCATAAGATCAACAACTTAGCAAATTTACCTAGTCACTAGGGTTTCAATTCGTGCTTACCCGTGCAATTAAGCCCCAAGTCATCTCGTAATTAAACTCAAGCCATGCATTGATTAATTCAAACACCCTTAAGCATTTAGAACAGTCCACACAACATCCAAATGCCACAATCTCAAGCATTTAATACAACAAGAGAAGCTACAATAATTTTTCTAAGCATATCACTAAGTGAAACCCTCACTGCAATGGACTGTATTCCCACAATCATTAAGACAAGCAAACAATCTCCAATTCCAGTGAATAAGATTTCAAATTAAAGCTTAAGTAGTGAACTAAATTCAGAAACAAACCTCGCATCATTTGGAGTTCGGGTTCAATAGTTATAGCCAAAACAGTGAGACTACACAAAACTGTCCAGATTTGCACACATTTCAATACTTGTCATTTTTGAGGGCCTTAGGGTCAGATATATCCTTAGTCCATTTCTGACAAAATGTCCAGAACTGAAAAATCTAGTTGCGCACCAAATTTCATGCATTTTGGATATCATTTACTAAGTAAAAACCGGTTCTTTCTACAAGGTCAGTGAATTTGCCAAAACCTGCTTCATTTTTTCAGAATTTCCAGACTTGGATACATTTTTATAATTAGCCATTTTGAGGACCTTAGAGTCGAAATTAGCTTTGGCCTATTTCTTTGACAAGTGTTCAAAACTGGCAAAATTAGTTAACTACCAATTTTCACTCATTTTCAACATCATTTACCTAGTCAAAATCACCTCGATCCAACAAGGAAGAAGGCTGTCACATACCCGATTTCATCTATCATCACATTCTAGCCAAATATCTTGCCATGCATGTTTACAAAAGCTCATGAACACACATATATCACAAGAACAGAAGTAAAGATAGACATTTAAGGGCATGCATGTGGTTTTTTTGAAAGATTTTCAAGAAGTTTTAGCCCTCACCTTAGCAAAACAACAAGAAGATGCACAAGACTCTTGATGAAGCACAAAGTTGATCTTTTTCCTTGCTTAGCCGAGAGACCACTCGATTTTCTTTAATTTCCTAGCTTAGTAACCAAGTTCTTAGTAGGTGCATGTGGTTAGAACAAGAAGAAAAGAAATGGAAGCTAGCAAACTCACCTAAGCCGAAATGGAGGTTCAAAGAGCTTGCATGTGTGTTTCTTGCAACCTAGCTTGCTTAGTCGAGCTCCCTAGCTTCTTGCATGCCTTGATGAACCATGGAGTGATGAAGATAAGCTATGGAGTGTAGAAACTCAGCCAAGGCTGAGAGAGAGAGAGAAGAATGAGAGGGATAGAGAAGAATGAGAGGAAATGAGAGAAAATGAAGGAAAGATAAAAGCTTTGCAAAGTTTGAAGCATATGTCGGCCTTGAGCTTTGCAAATTCAGATTTGTGTCTTCAAGAAGCACAATTTGAATCATCCTAGCATGGGCATATGCATGTGTCGAGATTTTGGGTGCATTGGGTAGGGTTTTGGGTTAAATTTTTTTATGCATTGTGTCATTAAATTGTCATAGAATGTTTGGGGAATAAATTTTGAAATTGGATTGCATGCTCAAAGCTCCTAGTGGTTGGCCAAGGCTTGTGCAAAATCTGAATTTTTTGTCTTGTTCAAGGCTTATTTTATTGTGTATTTGGGATATTCAAAGAATAAAGAATAAAGAATAGAGAATGTCTAACTTTTTGTGAGATTTTGTCTTCTAGTGGGTTGAATTAGCAATGTAATATTAGTTAGTGAAGTTTGTAGGATTAATTAATGATTTAGTGCTTCGTGTAAGATGCTCTCTTGATTAGCGTGAGGGCACGCTTTCCTAGGTTTAGGGCATGCACTACGAGGTAAGGCACGAACTACGAGATGAATACAAGTATTCCAAGTAAATGCACACAACACTAAATGAATGCACGTAATTCGATGCAAGGCATACAAAATGAAACACAATTCTTAAACCTAGGTCACGGCATACAAATCTAGGTTAGGGCACACGAAACGAGGTATCGCACGTAAATCAAAGTCAGGCCTCACAGTTTGCCGGCCCAGCCTCTACGTGAAGTGAAGTTGTCTTGCCTAAGGTGCCGTGGGAATCGATAATAGAAATGTGATGGATTAGGTTGTCGTCCTTTTCGTGGCTCACGACGTACAATCCGGGAGGAAAAACCAGTGCAAAAGAAGAAAAGTATCCCGAAACTAATGAAAACGTTCAATTTTGGGCTCCGAAAAAGGAGCAGCCGAGCAAGCTTGTTGCCCCCGTCGTAGAGCTCTCGGAGAGCTTTCCAACGGTATGTTGTGCGTCATGTAAATCCTTACGGATCAAAAGTTATGGGCACCGGAGCGATGAAGATCTAGTCCCAAGCCCCACGCCTTCGGTTTGCGGACCCACCCTCTACGTGAAGCGAAGTTGTCTTGCCTAAGGTGCCGTGGGATTCGACAATAGAAATATGATGGATTAGGTTGTCGTCCCTTTCTTGGCTCACGACGTACGATCTAGGATAGAAAAACAGCGCAAAAGAATAAAATTATACTGAAACTATGAAAACGTTCGATTTTGGGATCGAAAAATAGGGACAGCCGGGCAGGCTTGATGCCTCTGTCTTAGAGCTCTCGGAGAGATTTCCAACGGTATGCTGTCCACCGCGTAACTCCTTACGGATCAAAAGTTATGGGCAGCGGAGCGACAGAGACCTGGTCTCAAGCCCCACGTGTAACGCCCCGATCCCTCACGAGACCGGAGGCTCTAATGACCATGCTATTCTCAACCCAATACCAAACCCGGTCACAAAATTTTAAGGAAAAACGGACAGAGTTTCCCCTGTACTATGGACATTCTGAAAACCTGTAAATTCTCAAATAAGGTAACTACAAGATAAACAAACTTTTCATGGCTAAATATTTAAAGATTCAAGGCCATCCGAGCCTTGAAGCAAACAACAGTTCCAAAACCACACAAGCATGCAAGTAACTTGTTTATAATATAGTCTAATAACCATGCCATTCTAGGATAACATTAAAACATACTTAGAGATAAAACATTCTACACTAAGCCATTCACTCCCAAGCATGCAAAGCAGCTAATAGCAGAAATATAAGTTATTACATGCCATGGTTCTAAATCTACCACTACAACATCTATCCCTCAATTTGCAAACTATATAATATACACATATCACTTAGGTTACAAAATAGAACATAAAGTAAAGAAAACAAGTCCTACTCTCATCAACAAGAACATAGTCCACCTCAAGCAACTAGACAAAGCAACTAAAGCAACTCCTCCAATTGAGCCACCTGAAACATGTTAGCGAGGTATGAGCAACCACTGGTGCCCAGTGAGGGATATGGTCCCGGGGCGGGCAATGCAACAGATAATACAGTTATACAACAATAACACGTAGTCAATTAAAGAAACAATCATAACTGAAATAACCACACATTTAAAAGGATACATTTCACTCAATCCCCTATACACCAATCTTCACTGGTCTTCAATCACGATCCACGAACCACGAGCACGATCACGATAAGCCGGCATAACCCCAATCACTCCAGTGGGTGTACTCCGGATGTACCCCAAATCCTACGACCCAACATCCCCTGGCAATCTCCGGACCAGGCGAATGAGGGAATAGGGTACGGAGTTTGAATATCCACCGGCAAGCCCTCTGCCGCCCAGCCGATATTCAACACATCCGCCCCTGACACTATGGTTGCGCAACCACTATGCAATGCACTTAACGATGGCAAGTTAATAGCAATAATATAAGCATTAACACATATGAGGATCAACAAAGTAGGTTGACCTCGATGCAATTAGAATAGAACAATTATATAAGCAAATATGCAGTTTTACAAAGAGACATTAGCAAGATAAGTTTAAAATCATACCAAAAGCTCCAAATCAACTTAAAATCACTTATAAACACTCAAGAAGTCATGACATGGGTTTAGAAGTGTGAGACAACCTAAATTGCACCTAAACCCCTTTGTTTTTCAAACTAATTCTTTTCCAAACCAAGGTTAATGATTCCATTTGCAAAGGAAACTCTCCCAACCTTCTAACTAACCCTCAAGGTACCCTCTTAACCTCTAACTCATTCAAACGCTCACGTTTACCCCGAAAGCCACAAATTCCCTCTTATGGCTTTAAACTACACATACATTGTCCGGGCTTCAAACAAGGGATATCAAGGCATCTATAGCACCTAGGTAGCCTAAGGATACTAGAATTGAAGCCCGAATCCACCCGGATTCGCATTAACCCCAAAAGCCCCAAGTTAAAGTCGGCTATTTCACGTTTTATGCGATTCTAGAGCAATTTAAGTGCACGGGGCTAATAGACTACCTTCATTAGCACCTAAGGCATCTATTAGGAGTGTTGAATCAAGCTAATACGTGCAATTACATAAAACCCTAGAAAAACGTCACTATTCACCTCATAAATTCAAATGACGATTCCAACCGTTTAAAATGCGAACTAATAGCTCAAATGTGTTCTCTAGCACTTATATACAAGGTATAATAGCATAGATAAGCTTTGCAATAGCATTTGATAACATTTTCAACAAATCAAGAAAAATGTAACATTTTAGATATGCATAAAAAGTCATGAAAACCCTCACCAATTGCGCGTAGGAACTCTCGGGAGGCTAGCAAACACCCTAAACTACTTGCTCCTAGCTTGGCTTGGCTTGGCTTGAAGATTTGATGAGCAAAATCCTCTCATTCTCCTCCTACACTATTCTCGGATTTGCTACAGTGATTTTTCAGCATTTTTTTGTTTTTGTTCTTTGCTAGTTATGAGCTAAGGTGGGTAATATAGGGTGCATAGTTGGGTGGGGTCAAGTTTGGGTATTTAAAAGGTCACTTATAATGCGCGTAGTAAGCTTAAAACGAGCCTAAAGTGAAGCATGTGTGCTAGTTAATTAAAACTCTAAGTTAGTTACGTAACACTATTCATTGAACTACTAAAATCATTTTCTAAACGAGTGCTCCTATCGCTCCTAGCTCAATTGCACAATTTTCACATTCCTTTAACAATTAATATGATTTAATAAAAATGCTAATTCACTAATATAATGCAGTTTAAAAATTGAATGAATAGTGACCAAGAAAGACAACAGGTAAAGCACATAATTTAATGCACAATTAATGGATGCAACATTTAAAAATGTGTACGGTAGAATCTCGGGCGTTACATCCTCTCCCCCTTAAACAAATTGCGTCCACGCAATTCTTATTCACAAGGGAACTCCACAACAACTGAAAACCAACTCCGATTACTCGTCATCAATTGCTAAGCAAGAATACCATATACGAACTCTCGTGGGAGCTCATTAAGAAATCCCAGTAGTATTGCCTGCGAACCTCACGTAATAAGGCCAAATAAAGGCTCCAATAGAGATGCTACTTCGAAATCCAAATAGGAATCCCGCTGGCACGAATACCATAGAAGAATAGAATCCCAACTAACAGTGGCGAGAAAATACCAATAAGAATTTAGAGTACAAATACCGAAGATAATTCCATATAATAAGGCTGATTAGAATCCCAAACTAAGTCTTCCGAGTAATGCCAGCAAGAAAATACTAGAAGAATACTCAATAAGAAAACCGAGAGAACGGTCATATAGAAATCCCAAAGGAAAACATTCATTTCTGACTACTAAGCAGAGAAAATGCCTTGGAAGAAATCCCAATAACTAAGCTCTGCCCACAACACCAACTCCCAAATAAAAGGTTGATCAACCGCTTCACGTTCCTACTAATCCACATAACTTGAAAGGCCAGCCACTAATCACCTCTCTTCAGGGGAGGAAGAAGTTTTTTCTTACCATTCGACGAGCTATGTATGCATGCCAAACAATTGCATATGTATAAACATTCTTTAAACTATTACGCAAACATGTTAATAAAAGAGTTTGTGAAACAGTGTAATCATCAAAGTCATTCAAGCACGATAATCAAGTCAATCATAATACAACTCAATCAAAGACATTCAAATACACACATTACAAACAACAGTTCAAGCAATTAATAATTCACGAGGTCAATTTGATGCATAACTAGCCACTTTACTTCACTTAGCACACATTTAGCACGTAACATATAATTATATCACATAGGTACACACATTCAATACAAGACACACAATCAAATATGCAAGCATACACTTTTAAGACACACACTTAACAAGCACAAACTCAAGGGTTACTACCCGACAGGCCGAGGACCCTGTCCCGGCTTAGAGCTAACTAAGCTCTGATACCACGTGTAACGCCCCGATCCCTCACGAGACCGGGGGCTCTAATGACCATGCTATTCTCATCCCAATACCAAACCCGGTCACAAAATTTTAGGGAAAAACGGACAGAGTTTCCCCTGTACTATAGACATTCTGAAAACCTGTAAATTCTCAAATAAGGTAACTACAAGGTAAACAAACTTTTCATGGCTAAATATTTAAAGATTCACGGCCATCCGAGCCTTGAAGCAAACAACATTTCCAAAACCACACAAGCATGCAATTAACTTGTTTATAATATAGTCTAATAACCATGCCATTCTAGGATAACATTAAAACATACTTAGAGATAGAACATTCTTCACTAAGCCATTCACTCGCGAGCATGCAAAGAAGCTAATAGCAGAAATATAAGTTATTACATGCCATGGTTCTAAATCTACCACTACAACATCTATCCCTCAATTTGCAAACTATATAATATACACATATCACTTAGGTTACAAAATAGAACATAAAGTAAAGAAAACAAGTCCTACTCTCATCAACAAGAACATAGTCCACCTCAAGCAACTAGACACAGCAACTAATGCAACTCCTCCAACTGCGCCACCTGAAACATGTTAGCGAGGTATGAGCAACCACTGTTGCCCAGTGAGGGATATGGTCTCGGGGCATGCAATGCAACAGATAATACAGTTATACAACAATAACACTTAGTCAATTAAAGAAACAATGATAACTTAAATAACCACACATTTAAAAGGATACATTTCACTCAATCCCCTATACACCAATCTTCACTGGTCTTCAATCACGATCCACGAACCACGAGCACGATCACGATAAGCCGGCATAACCCCAATCACTCCAGTGGGTGTACTCCGGATGTACCCCAAATCCTACGACCCAACATCCCCTGGCAATCTCCGGACCAGGCGAATGAGGGAATAGGGTACGGAGTTTGAATATCCACCGGCAAGCCCTCTGCCGCCCAGCCGATATTCAACACATCCGCCCCTGACACTATGGTTGCGCAACCACTATGCAATGCACTTAACGATGGCAAGTTAATAGCAATAATATAAGCATTAACACATATGAGGATCAACAAAGTAGGTTGACCTCGATGCAATTAGAATAGAACAATTATATAAGCAAATATGCAGTTTTACAAAGAGACATTAGCAAGATAAGTTTAAAATCATACCAAAAGCTCCAAATCAACTTAAAATCACTTATAAACACTCAAGAAGTCATGACATGGGTTTAGAAGTGTGAGACAACCTAAATTGCACCTAAACCCCTTTGTTTTTCAAACGATTTCTCTTCCAAACCAAGGTTAATGATTCCATTTTCAAAGGAAACTCTCCCAACCTTCTAACTAACCCTCAAGGTACCCTCTTAACCCTCTAACTCATTCAAACGCTCACGTTTACCCCGAAAGCCACAATTTGCCTCTTATGGCTTCAAACTACACATACATTGTCGGGGCTTCAAACAAGGGATATCAAGGCATCTATAGCTCCTAGGTAGCCTAAGGATACTAGAATTGAAGCCCGAATCCACCCGGATTCGCATTAACCCCAAAAGCCCCAAGTTAAAGTCGGCTATTTCACGTTTTATGCGATTCTAGAGCAATTCAAGTTCACGGGGCTATTAGACTACCTTCATTAGCACCTAAGGCATCTATTAGGACTGTTGAATCAAGATAATACGTGCAATTACATAAAACCCTAGAAAAACGTCACTATTCACCTCATAAATTCAAATGATGATTCCAACCGTTTAAAATGCGAACTAATAGCTCAAATGTGTTCTCTAGCACTTATATACAAGGTATAATAGCATAGATAAGCTTTGCAATAGCATTTGATAACATTTTCAACAAATCAAGAAAAATGTAACATTTTAGATATGCATAAAAAGTCATGAAAACCCTCACCAATTACGCGTAGGAACTCTCGGGAGGCTAGCAAACACCCTAAACTACTTGCTCCTAGCTTGGCTTGGCTTGGCTTGAAGATTTGATGAGCAAAATTCTCTCATTCTCCTCCTACACTATTCTCGGATTTGCTACAGTGATTTTTCAGCATTTTTTTGTTTTTGTTCTTTGCTAGTCATGAGCTAAGGTGGGTAATATAGGGTGCATAGTTGGGTGGGGTCAAGTTTGGGTATTTAAAAGGTCACTTATAATGCGCGTAGTAAGCTTAAAACGAGCCTAAAGTGAAGCATGTGTGCTAGTTAATTAAAACTCTAAGTTAGTTACGTAACACTATTCATTGAACTACTAAAATCATTTTCTAAACGAGTGCTCCTATCGCTCCTAGCTCAATTGCACAATTTTCACATTCCTTTAACAATTAATATGATTTAATAAAAATGCTAATTCACTAATATAATGCAGTTTAAAAATTGAATGAATAGTGACCAAGAAAGACAACAGGTAAAGCACATAATTTAATGCACAATTAATGGATGCAACATTTAAAAATGTGTACGGTAGAATCTCGAGCGTTACACCACGCCCTCGGTTTGCTAGCCCAACCTCTACGTGAAGCGAAATTGTCTTGCCCAAGGTTCCATGGGATTCGATAATAGAAATTTGATGGATTTGGTTGTCATCCTTTTCTAGGCTCACGACGTACGATTCGGGAAGGAAAAACAGCGCAAAAGAAGAAAAGTATCCTGAAACTGATGAAAACGTTCGATTTTGGGCTACGAAAATAGGTGCAGCGTAACTCCTTACGAATCAAAAGTTATGGGCTCCGGAGCGACGGAGACCTAGTCCCAAGCCCCACGCCCTCGATTTGCGAGCCCAACCTCTACGTGCAGTGAGGTTGTCTTGCCCTAGGTGTCGTGGGATTCGATAATAGAAATGTGATGGATTAGGCTGTCGTCCTTTTCGTGGCTCACAACGTACGATCCTGGACCAAAAAACAGCGCAAAAGAAGAAAAGTATCCCAAAACTGATTAAAACATTCAATTTTAGGCTTCGAAAATAGGCGCAGCTGAACAGGCTTACTACTCCCGTCGTAGAGCTCTTGGACAGCTTTTCATCGGTATGCTGTGCGCCGCGTAACTCCGTACGGATCAAAAGTTATAGGCACTGGAGCGCAGAGACCTGGTCCCAAGCTCCACGCCCTCGGTTTGCGGGGCCTAGCCTCTACATGAAGCGAAGTTGTCTTGCCCAAGGTGCCATGGGATTCAATAATAGAAATGATGGATTAGGTTGTCGTCCTTTTCTAGGCTCACGAAGTACGATCTGGGAAGGAAAAACAGCGCCAAAGGAGAAAAGTATGCCGAAACTGATGAAAACGTTCGATTTTGGGCTCTGAAAACAGGCGCATCTGAGCATGCTTGCTGTGCCCGTTGTAACGCTCTCGGAGAGCTTTCAATGGTATGTTGTGCGCTGTGTAACTCTTTACGAATCAAAAGTTATGGGCACTGGAGAGACAGAAACCTGGTCCCAAACCCCACGACCTTGGTCTACGGGCCCAGCCTCTACGTGAAGCAAAGTTGTCTTGCCCAAGGTGCCAAGGGATTCGATAATAGAAATCTGATGGATTAGGTTGTCATCATTTTCTAGGCTCATGACGTACGATCTGGGATAGAAAAACAGCGCAAAAGAATAAAAGTGTCCTAATACTGATGAAAATGTGCAATTTTGGGCTTCAAAAATAGGCGCAGCCTAGCAGGCTTGTTACCTCTGTCGTAGAGCTCTCAGAGTGCTTTCCAACCGTATGCTGTGCACTGTATCACTCCTTGCGGATCAAAAGTTATGTTCATCGGAGCGATGGAGATCTAGTCCCAAGCCCCACGCCCTTGGTTTGCAGGCCCAGCCTCTGTCGTGAAGCGAAGTTGTCTTGCCTAAGGTGTCGTGGGATTCAATAATATAAATTGATGGATTAGGTTATTGTCCTTTTTGCGGCTCACGATGTACGATCTGGGATGAAAAAATAGCGCAAAAGAAGAAAAGTGTCCCGAAACTGATGATAACATTCGATTTTGGGTGCTGAAAATTAGCGTAGCCATGTAGGCTTGGTATCCCTGTCGTTGAGCTCTCGGAGAGCTTCCCAACGGTATGCTGTGCACCGCGTATCTCCTTACGGATCAAAAGTTTTGGGCACCGGAACGACGGAGACCTGGTCCCAAGCCCCACGCCCTCGCTTTACGGTCCCAGCCTTTACGTGAAGTGAAGTTGTCTTGCCCAAGGTGCAGTGGGATTTGATAATAAAAATGTGATGGATTAGGTTGTCGTCCTTTTCTAGGCTCACGACGTACGATCCGGGAAGGAAAAACAGCGCAAAAGAAGAAAAGTGTCCCAAAATGGATGAAAACGTTCAATTTTGGGCTCCGAAAATAGGCGCAGCCGAGCAGGCTTGCTGCCCCCGTCGTAGAGCTCTCAAAGACCTTTCCAACAGTTTGCTGTTTGCCGCGTAACTCTTTACGGATCAAAAGTTATGGGCACCGGATCGACGAAGACCTGGTCCCAAGTGCCACGCCCTCGGTTTGCGGGCCCAGCGTTTACGTGAAGCGAAGTCGTCTTGCCCAATGTGCAGTGGGCTTCGATAATAGAAATGTTATGAATTAGGTTGTCGTCCTTTTCTAGGCTCACGACGTACGATCCGGGAAGGAAAAATAATGCAAAAGAAGAAAAGTGTCTCAAAACTGATGAAAACATTCGATTTTGGGCTCCAAAAATAGGTGCAGTCGAGCAGGCTTGCTACCCCCATCGTAAAGCTCTCGGAGAGCTTTCCAACGGTATGCTATGCGTCGCATAACTCCTTGCGGATCAAAATTTATGGGCAGCGGAGCGACGGAGACTTGGTCCAAAGCCCCACGCCTTCGGTTTGCCGACACAACCTATACGTGAAGCGAAGTTGTCTTGCCCCAGGTGCTGTGGGAATCGAAAATAGAAATGTGATGGATTACGTTGTCGTCCTTTTCGCAGGTCACGACGTACGATCCGAGATAGAAAACCAGTGCAAAAGAAGAAAAGTGTCCCAAAACTAATGAAAACGTTTGATTTTGGGCTCCAAAAACAGGAGCAGCTGAGCAAGCTTGTTGCCACTGTCGTAGAGCTCTCGGAGAGCTTTCCAACGGTATGTTGTGCGCCATGTAAATCCTTACGGATCAAAAGTTATGGGTACCGGAGCGATGGAGACCTGGTCCCAAGCCCCACGCCCTCAGTTTGCGGACCCACCCTCTACGTGAAGCGAAGTTGTCTTGCCCAAGGTGCTGTGGGATTCGAAAATAGAAATATGATGGATTAGGTTGTCGTCCCTTTCTAGGCTCACGACGTACGATCCGGGACAGAAAAACAGCGTAAAAGAAGAAAATTATCCCAAAACTAACGAAAACATTCGATTTTGGGATCGAAAAATAGGCACAGCCGGGCAGGCTTGCTGCCCCCATCGTAGAGCTGTCGGAGAGCTTTCCAACGGTATGCTATACACCGCGTAACTCCTTACGGATCAAAAGTAATGGGCAGCGGAGCGATGGACACCTGGTCCCAAGCCCCACGCCCTCGGTTTGCAGGCCCAGCCTCTACGTGAAGCGAAGTTGTCTTGCCCAAGGTGCTGTGGGATTCGATAATAGAAATGTGATGGATTTGGTTGTCGTCCTTTTCTCTCACGACGTACGATCCGGGAAGGAAAAACATTAGAAAAGAAGAAAAGTATCCCGAAACTAATTAAAACGTTCGATTTTGGGCTTCGAAAATAGGTGCAACCGAGCAGGCTTACTTCCCCCGTCGTTGAGCTCTCATAGTGCTTTCCAACGGTATGCTGTGCGCTGCGTAGCTCCTTACGGATCAAAAGTTATGGGCACCAGAGCGATGGAGACCTGGCCCCAAGCCTCACGCCCTCGGTTTGCGGGCCCAACCTCTACGTGAAGCGAAGTTGTCTTGCCCAAAGTGCCGTGGGATTCGATAATAGAAATGTGATGGATTAGGTTGTCGTCCTTTTCGTGGCTCACGACGTATGATCTTGGACCAAAAAATAGCGCAAAAGAAGAAAAGTATCCTAAAACTGATGAAAACATTTGATTTTGGGCTCCGAAACAGGTGCAGCCGAGCAAGCTTACTATCCTCGTCGTAGAGCTCTCGGAGAGCTTTTCACCGGTATGCTGTGCACCGCGTAACTCCTTACGGATCAAAAGTTATGTGCACTAGGGCGATGGAGACCTGGTCCCAAGCCCCACACCCTCGGTTTGCGGGCCCAACCTCTACGTGAAGAGAAGTTGTCTTGCCCAAGGTGCCATGGGATTCAATAATAGAAATGTGATGGATTAGGTTGTCATCCTTTTCTAGGCTCACGAAGTACGATCCGGGAAGGAAAAACAGCGTAAAAAGAGAAAATTATGCCGAAACTGATGAAAATGTTTGATTTTGGGTTTCAAAAATAGGTGCATCTAAGCATGCTTGCTGCGCCCATCGTAACGCTCTCGGAGAGCTTTCCAACGGTATGTTGTGCGCAACGTAACTCTTTACGAATCAAAAGTTATGGGCACCGGAGCGACGAAAACCTAGTTCCAAACCCCACGACCTCGGTTTGCAGGCCCAGCCTCTACATCAAGCGAACTTGTCTTGCCCAAGGTGCCATGGGATTCGATAATAGAAATATGATGGATTAGGTTGTCATCCTTTTCTAGGCTCACGACGTACGATCCGGGATAGAAAAACAGCGCAAAAGAAGAAAAGTGTCCCGAAACTAATGAAAACATTAAATTTTAGGCTCTGAAAATAGGCGCAGCTGCTTAGGCATGCTGCTTCCGTCATAGAGCTCTCGGAGAGCTTTCCAACGGTATACTGTGCGCCACGTAACACCTTACGGATCAAAACTTATGGGCACCGGAGCGATAGATATCTGGTCACAAGCCCCACACCCTCGGTTTGCGGGCCCAGCCTCTAAGTGAAACGAAGTTGTCTTGCCCAAGATGCCATGGGATTCGATAATAGAAATGTGATGGATTAGGTTGTCATCCTTTTTGCAGCTCACGACGTACGATCCGGGACAGAAAAATAGCGCAAAGGAAGAAAAGTATCCCGATACTGATGAAAACGATCTATTTTGGTCTTCAAAAACATGCGCAGCAGTGCAGGCTTGCTGCCCTCGTCGTAGAGCTCTCAGAGAGCTTTCCAACGATATGCTATGCGCCACGTAATTCCTTACGGCTCAAAAGTATGTGCATAGGAGCGACAGAGACCTGGTCCCAAGCCCTTCGCCCGGTTTGCGGGCCCAACCTCTGTGTGAAGCGAAGTTGTCTTGCCCAAGGTACAGCCTAGTAGGCTTGCTGCCCCCATCGTAGAGCTCTCTGAGAGATTTTCAACGGTATGCTGTGCACCACGTAACTCCTTACGGATCAAACGTTATGGGCACCGGAGCGATAGAGACCTGGTCCCAAACGCCATGCCCTCGGTTTGCAGGCCCAACCTCTACGTGAAGTGAAGTTGTCTTGCCCAAGGTGCCGTGGGATTCAATAATAGAAATGTGGAGGATTAGGTTGTCGTCCTTTTCTAGACTCACGACGTATGATCCGGGAAGGAAAAACAACACAAACGAAGAAAAGTGTCCCAAAACTGATGAAAACATTCGATTTTGGGCTCCAAAAACAGGTGCAGCCGAGCAGGCTTGCTGCCCCCATCATAGAGCTCTCGGAGAGCTTTCCAACGGTATGCTGTGCGTCGCGTAACACCTTACGGATCAAAAGTTATAGGCAGCGAAGCGACGGTGACCTGGTCCGAAGCCCCACGCCCTCGGTTTGCGGGCCCAGCCTTTATGTGAAGTGAAGTTGTCTTGCCTAAGGTACCATGGGATTCAATAATAGAAATGTGATAGATTAGGTTATCGTCATTTTCGCGGCTCACGACGTACGATCTGGGATGGAAAACCAGCGCAAGAAAAGAAATGTGTCCCGAAACTGATGAAAATGTTCGATTTTGGGCTCCAAAAATAGGAGCAACCAAGCAAGGATGCTGCCCCCGTCGTAGAGCTCTCGGAGAGCTTTCCAACGGTATGCTGTGCGCCACGTAAATCCTTACGGATCAAAAGTTATGGGCACCAGAGCGATGGAGACTTGGTCCCAAGCCCCACACCCTCGGTTTGAGGGCCCACCCTCTACGTGAAGCGAAGTTGTCTCGCCCAAGGTGCCGTGGGATTCGATAATAAAAATGTCATGGATTAGGTTGTCGTCCTTTTCGCGGCTCACGACGTACGATCTGGGACAAAAAAAATGCGCAAAAGAAGAAAAGTATCCCGATACAGATGAAAACGTTCAATTTTGGGCTTCAAAAATAGGCACAGCCTAGCAAGCTTGCTGCCTCCGTCGTAGAGCTCTGAGAGAGCTTTTTCCAACCGTATGTTGTGCAAAGTGTAACTCCTTATAAATCAAAAGTTATGTTCACCGGAGCGACGAAGATCTGGTCCCAAGCCCCACACCCTCAGTTTACAGGCCCAGCCTCTACGTGAAGCGAAGTTGTCTTGCCCAAGGTGTCGTGGGATTCAATAATAGAAATGTAATGGATTAGGTTGTCGTCCTTTTCGTGGCTCACGACGTATGATCCGGGACGAAAAGACGGCGCAAAGGAAGAAAAGTGTCCCAAAACTGATGAAAACATTCAATTTTGGGCTCCGAAAATAGGCGCAGTGGAACAGTATTGCTGCCCCCGTCTTAGAGCTCTCGGAGAGCTTTCCAACGGTATGCTGTGCACCGCGTAATTCCTTACGAATCAAAGGTTATGGGCACCGGAGCGACGGAGACCTGGTCCCAAGCCCCACGCCCTCGGTTTGCGGGCCAAGCCTCTACGTGAAGCGAAGTTGTCTTGCCCAAGGTGTCATGGGATTCAATAATAGAAATTGATGGATTATGTTGTCGTCTTTTTCGTAGCTCACGACGTACGATCCGGGACGGAAAAACAGCGCAAAAGAAGAAAAGTATCCCGATACTAATAAAAACGTTCAATTTTGGGCTTCAAAAACATTCGCAGCTGAGCAGGCTTGCTGCCGCCATCGTGGAGCTCTCGGAGAGCTTTCCATCGGTATGCTGTGCGCCGCGTAACTCCTTGCGGATCAAAAGTTATAAGCACCGGAGCGACGTAGACCTGGTCCCAAGCCCCACGCCCTCTGTTAGCATGCCCAGCCTCTACGTGAGGTAAAGTTGTCTTGCCCAAGGTGCCGTGGGATTTGATAATAGAAATGTGATGGATTAGGTTGTCATCCTTTTCGCTGCTCACGACTTACGATCCGGGGCGGAAAAACAGCGCAAAAGAAGAAAAGTGTCCCGATATTGATAAAAACATTCAATTTTGGTCTCCGAAAATAGGCACAGCCTACCAGGCTTTTTGCCCACGTCGTAGACCTCCCAGAGAGATTTCCAACGGTATGCTGTGCACCACGTAAATCCTTACGAATCAAAAGTTATGGGCACCGGAGCGACAGATACATGGTTACAAGCCCTACGCCCTTAGTTTGCGGGCCCAGCCTGTACGTGAAACGAAGTTGTCCTGCCCAAGGTGCCGCGGGATTCGATAATAGAAATGGGATGGATTGGGTTGTCATCCTTTTCGCGGTTGACGACGTATGATCTGCGATGGAAAAACAGCACAAATGATGAAAAGTGTCCCGAAACTGATGAAAACGTTCAATTTTGGGCATCGAAAATAGGCGTAGCCGAGTAAGCTTGCTGCCCCCGTCGTAGAACTCTCGGATAGCTTTCCAATGGTATTTTGTGCGGCGCGTAACTCCTTACGGATCAAACGTTATGGGCACCGGAACGACAGAAACCTTGTCCCAAGCGCCACGCTCTCGGTTTGCGGGCCCGGCCTCTATGTGAAGTGAAGTTGTCTTGTCCACGGTGCCATGGGATTCGATAATAGAAATGTGGTAGATTAGGTTGTCGTCCTTTTCTAGGCTCACGACGTACGATCCGGGAAGAAAAAATAGCGCAAAAGAAGAAATGTGTCCCAAAACGAATGAAAACGTTCGATTTTGGGCACCAAAAATAGGTGCAACTGAGCAGGCTTAATGCCCCCGTCGTTGAGCTCTCAGAGAGCTTTCCAACGGTATGCTGTGCGCCGTGTAACTCCTTACAGATCAAAAGTTATAGGCACCGGAATGACGGAGACTTGGTCCCAAGCCCCACGCCCTTGGTTTCCGGGCTAGCCTCTACATGAAGCGAAGTTGTCTTGCCCAAGGTGCCATGGGATTCGACAATAGAAATATGATGGATTAGGTTGTCGTCCTTTTCTAGGCTCGCAACGTACGATCCGGGAAGGAAAAATAGCAGAAAAGTAGAAAAGTATCCGAAAACTATTGAAAACGTTTGATTTTAGGCTCCGAAAATAGATGCAGCCGAGTAGGCTTAATGCCCCCGTTGTAGAGCTCTCGGAGAGCTTTCCAACGGTATGATGTGCACCGCGTAACTCCGTACGGATCAAAAGTTATGGGCACCGGAGCGACGGAGACCTGGTCCCAAGCCCCATGCCCTCGGTTTGCGGGCCCAGCCTCTACGTGAAGCGAAGTTGTCTTGCCCAAGGTGCCATGGGATTTGATAATAGAAATGTGATAAATTTGGTTGTCATCCTTTTCAAGGCTCACCACGTACGATACGGGAAGGAAAAACAGTGCAAAAGAAGAAAAAGTATCCCGAAACTGATGAAAATGTTCGATTTTGGGATCCGAAAATAATCGCCGTTGAGCAGCTACCCCCATCGTAGAGCTCTCGGAGAGCTTTCCAACGGTATGTTGTGCGCCGCGTAACTCCTTACGGATCAAACGTTATGGGCAGCGGAGCGACGGAGACCTTGTCTCGAGCGCCACGCCCTCGGTTTATGGGTCCAGCCTCTACGTGAAGCGAAGTTGTCTTGCCCAAGGTGCCGTGGGATTCGATAATAGAAATGTGATGGAATAGGTTGTCGTCGTTTTCTAGGCTCACGACATACGATCCGAGAAGAAAAAACAGTGCAAAAGAAGAAATATGTCCCAAAACTAATGAAAAGGTTCGATTTTGGGCTCCAAAAACAGGTGCAGTCAAGCAGGCTTAATGCCTCTGTCGTTGAGCTCTCAGAGAGCTTTCCAACGGTATGCTGTGCGCCGCGTAACTCCTTACAGATCAAAAGTTATGGGCATCGAAACGACGGAGACCTGGTCCCAAGCCCCACGCCCTTGGTTTTCGGGCCAGCCTCTACGTGAAACGAAGTTTTCTTGCCCAAGGTGCCGTAGGATTCGATAATAGAAATGTGATGGATTAGGTTGTCGACCTTTTCTAGGCTCACGACGTACGATCCGGGAAGGAAAAACAGCGCAAAAGAAGAAAAGTATCCCAAAACTGTTGAAAACGTTCAATTTTGGGCTCCAAAAATAGGCGCAGCCGCGCAGGCTTGCTGCCCCCATATTAGAGCTCTCGGAGAGCTTTTCAATGGCATGTTGTGCGCTGCGTAACTCCTTACGAATCAAAAGTTATGGGCACCAGAGCGACGGAGCCCTGGTCCCAAGCCCCATGCCCTCGGTTTGCGAGCCCTACCTCTATGTGAAACGAAGCTGTCTTGCACAAGGTGCCGTGGGATTTGATAATAGAAATGTGATGGATTTGGTTGTCGTCCTTTTCTAGGCTCACCACGTACGATACGGGAAGGAAAAACAGTGCAACAGAAGAAAAAGTATCCTTAAACTGATGAAAACATCTTATTTTGGGATCTGAAAATAATTGCAGATGAGCAGGCTTGCTACCCCCATCGTAGAGCTCTCGGAGAGCTTTCCAACGGCATGCTGTGTGCCGCATAACACCTTATGGATCAGAAGTTATGGGCTGCGGAGCGACAGAGACCTAGTCCAAAGCCCCACGCCCTCAGTTTGCGGGCCCAGCCTCTACGTGAAGCGAAGTTGTCTTGCCCAAGGTGCCGTGTAATTCGATAATAGAAATATGATGGATTAGGTTGTCATCCTTTTCTAGGCTCACGACGTACGATCCGGGACAGAAAAACAGCGCAAAAGAAGAAAAACATCCCTAAACTGATGAAAACATTCTATTTTGGGCCACGAAAAAAGGTGCAGCCGAGCAAGCTTGCTACCCCCGTCTTAGATCTCTCAGAGAGCTTTCCAACGGTATACTGCGCGCCGCATAACACCTTACGGATCAAAAGTTATGGGCACTGGAATGACGGAGACCTTGTCCCAAGCCCCACGCCCTCGGTTTGCGGGCCCAGCCTCTGCGTGAAGTGAAGTTGTCTTGCCCAAGGTGCCGTGGGATTCGATAATAGAAATGTGATGGATTAGGTTGTCGTCCTTTTCTAGGCTCACGACATACGATCTGGGAAGGAAAAACAGCACAAAAGAAGAAAAGTATTTCGAAACTGATGAAAACATTCGATTTTGGGCTCCGAAAACTGTCATAGCCAAGCAGGCTTGCTGCCGCCATCGAAGAGCTCTCGGAGAGCTTTCCAACGGTATGCTCTACGCCACGTAACTCCTTTGGGATCAAAAGTTATGGGCACTAGAGCGACGGAGACCTGGTCCCAAGCTCCACGCCCGCGATTTGTGGGCCCAGCCTCTACGTGAAGCGAAGTTGTCTTGCCCAAGGTACCGTGGGATTCGATAATAGAAATGTTATGGATTAGGTTGTCGTCCTTTTCGCGGCTCACGACGTACGATCCGGGACCTAAAAACAGCGCAAAAGAATAAAAGTGACATAAAACTGATGAAACGTTCGATTTTGGGCTCCAAAAATAGGTGCAGCCAAGCAGGCTTCCTACCCCCGTCGTAGAGCTCTCAGAACGCTTTCCAACGGTATGTTGTGCGCCACGTAACTCTTTACGGATCAACAATTATGGGCACCATAGCGACGGAGACCTTGTCCCAAGCCCCCTACCCTTGGTTTGCGGGCCCAGCCTCTACGTGAAGCGAAGTTGTCTTGCCCAAGGTGCCGTGGGATTCGATATTAGCAATGTGATGGATTAGGTTGTTGTCTTTTTCTAGGCTCACGACGTACGATCCGGGAAGGAAAAATAGCGCAAAAGAAGAAAAGTATCCCGAAACTGATGAAAATGTTCTATTTTGGGCTCCGAAAATAGGCGCAGCTAAGCAGCCATGCTGCCCCTGCCGTAGAGCTCTCGGAGAGCTTTCCAACGGTATGCTGTGCACCGCGTAACTCCTTACGGATCAAAAGTTATGGCCACCGGAGCGACAGAGACCTGGTCCCAAGCCCCTCGCCCGCGATTTGCGGGCCCAGCCTCTACGTGAAGTGAAGTTTTCTTGCCCAAGGTGCCATGGGATTTGATAATAGAAATGTTATGGATTAGGTTGTCGTCCTTTTCTAGGCTCACGACGTATGATCCTGGAAGCAAACACAGTGCAAAAGAAGAAAAATGTCCCAAAATTGATGAAAACGTTCGATTTTGGGCTCCCAAAACAGGTTCAGCCGAGTAGGCTTGCTACCCCCATCGTAGAACTCTCAGAACGCTTTCCAACAGTATATTGTGCGCCGCGTAACTCCTTACAAATCAACAAAAGAAGAAAAATGTCCCAAAATTGATGAAAACGTTCGATTTTGGGCTCCCAAAACAGGTTCAGCCGAGTAGGCTTGCTACCCCCGTCATAGAGCTCTTGGAGGGCTTTCCAACGGTATGCTGTACGCCGCGTAACTCCTTACGGATCAAAAGTTATGGGCACCGAAGCGTCGGAGACTTGGTCCCAAGCCCCACGCCTTTGGTTTGCGGGCCCAGCCTCTACAAGAAGCGAAGTTGTCTTGCCCAAGGTGCTGTGGGATTTGATAATAGAAATGTGATGGATTATGTTGTAGTCCTTTTCTAGGCTCACGACGTACGATCAAGGGAAGGAAAAACAACGCAAAAGAAGGAAAATATCCTGAAACTTTTAAAAACGTTCAATTTTGATATTCGAAAACAGGTGCAGCCGAGCAAGCTTGCTGCCCCCGTCGTAGAGCTCTCAGAGAGCTTTCCAACGGTATGCTGTGCGCCGCGTAACTCCTTACGGATCAAAAGTTATAGGCACCGGAGCGACGGAGACCTAGTCCCAAGCCCCACACCCTCGGTTTGCGGGCCCAACCTCTACGTGAAGTGAAGTTGTCTTGCCCAAGGTGCCATGGGATTCGATAATAGAAATGTGATGGATTAGGTTGTCGTCCTTTTCTAGGCTCACGATGTACAATCCGGGAAAGAAAAACAGCGCAAAAGAAGAAAAGTATCCCAAAACTACTGAAAACGTTCAATTTTGAGCTCCGAAAATAGACGCAGCAGACCAAGCTTGCTGCCCTTGTTGTAGAGCTCTCGGAGAGCTTTCCAATGGTATGCTGTGCGCCACGTAACTCCTTATGGATCAAAAGTTATGGGCACCGGAGCGACGGAGACCTGGTCCCAAGTCCCATGCCCTCGGTTTGCGGGCCCAGCCTCTACGTAAAGCGAAGTTGTCTTGCCCAAGGTTGTGAGACCCAACCTCGATTTGCGTGCGATACCTAGTTTCGTGTGTCCTAATCTAGATTTGCGTGCCTTGACTTAGGTTTAAGAGTCGTGTTTCATTTTATGTGCCTTGCATTGAATTACGTGCATACATTTAGGGTTGTGTGCATTTACTTAGAAAACGTGCATTCATCTCGTAGTTTGTGCCCTACCTCGTAGTGCGTGTCTTAAACCTAAGAAAGCGTACCCTCACGCTAATCAAAAAAGCATCTTACACGAAGCACTAGATCATTAATTAATCCTACAAACTCCACTAACTAATATTAAAATCCTAATTCAACTCACTAGAAGACAAAATGTCACAAAAAGCTAGACATTCTTATTCTTTATTCTTTATTCTTTGCATATCCCAAACACAATTAAAATAATGCTCAAAAGATGACAAAGATTCAGCATTTTGCAAGCCTTGGCCGACCATCTCTTGCATTTGTGCATGCATTGCAATTCCAAAAATTAAATCTAGACATCCTATGACAATCTATGACACAAGACATAAAAAAAAAATAACCCAAAACCCTACCCAATGCACCCATATTCTCGACACAAACTCAATTGCCCATGCTAAGGATTCAAATTATGCTTCTTGAAGACACAAAAATCAGATTTTACAAGGCCCTAGGCCAACACAAGCATCATCCATTTCAATGCTTTTCATTTTTTTTTTCATTCTTTCTTTTCTTCTCACATTTTCTCTCACTCTCTCTCATTTCTTCTCTCTCTCTCGGCCCTATCTGAAATTGTAGACTCCATAGCTAAGTTCTTCATCCTAAGGCTCTTCAAGACCTCCAAGCTACTTAGGAGCTCGACCAAGCAAAGCTAGGAGCAAAGAAACACACATGCAGGCTCTTTGAACCTTCGTTTTGGCTTAGGTGAGTTGTTAGCTTCCATTTCGTTTTCTTCTTGTTCTAACCACATGCACCTACTAAGAACATGGTAACTTAGCTAGGAAATTAGAGAAATCCCAAGTTGTCTCTCGGCTAAGCAAGGAGAAGAGTTGTCATTGTGCTTCATCAAGAGTTTGTGCATCTTCTTTGTTGTCTTGCTAAGGTGAGGGCTAAAACTTCTTGAAAAGCTTTTAAAAACCACATGCATGCCTTTGCATGTCTATTTCTACCTCTGTACTTGTGATATATGTGTGTTCATGAGCTTTTGTAAACATACATGGCAAGCTATTTGGCTATAATGTGATGATAGATGAAATCGCGTATGGGACAGTCTTCTGTCTTGTTGGTGCGGGGTGATTTTGACAATGTAAATTATGAGAATTTTTTGCAGAAATAGGCCAAAGCTAATTTTGACTCTAAGGTCCTAAAAATGGCAAAATATCAAAATGTTTCCAAATCTAGAAAATCTGGGAAAATGAAGCAGGTTTCGGCATATTCATTATTCTTGTAGAACGAACCAGTTTTAACTTAGTAACTGATATTCTCAATGCATGAAATTTGGTATGCTACTATATTTTTCAGTTCTAGACATTTTTGTCAGAAATGGACTAAGGCTAAATCTGACCCTAAGGTCCTCAAAAACGACAAGTATTGAAATGTGTGCAAATCTGGACAGTTCTGCGTAGTCTCACTATTTTGGCTATAACTCTTGAACCCAAACTCCAAATGATGCGAGGTTTGTTTCTGGATTTAGTTCACTCCTTAAGATTTAATTTGAAATTTTGTTTACTGGAATTGGATTTTGTTTTCTTGTCTCAATGATTGTGAGAAAACAGACCATTGCAGTGAGGTTTTCATCTATTGATTTGCCTTGAAAATTATTGTAACTTCTCTTGTTGTATTAAATGCTTGGGATTGTGGCATTGGGATGTTGTGTATACTGTTTTGAATGTTTGAGGGTGTTTGAATTAATCAATTCATGGCTTGAGTTTAATTACGTGACAACTTAGGGCTTAATCGCATGGGTGAGCGTGAATTGAAACCCTAATGACTAGGTAAACTCACTAAGTGTTGGTCCTATGAATATCGTGTTTAATTATGTAATTAGTAGGCTACCCGTAGTTTCCCTTATAGCCCTAAATATGATTCCGATGATTACATGTTGACAAGTAGGCCTTTCTTGCACCTGGTCCCACGTAGAAGTCTTTGCATGTTGAATTATCTTATTATTTGATTACGTGAACTTCGAAATGAGTTATATGACTTGATTTACATGCGTTACATGGCTACCCGTTTAGTATTCATATAACTCCATGTGCTCAAGTAAAATTACTTGTCATATCGTGCCTCGCGTGTTTACTTGTCAATGTGCAATCTTCTGACTGCTCGGAGGCAACCTACTTTGTTGCCCTCCAAAAGTGATATATTAAATGTCGTAAATGTGCATTGCATACAAAGTTGCAACCTTTTATTCTGGCGTGGTAGCGTTCACGCACACCAGGCGGCATCGAGCTTGTCGTTGCAACCGTGACTACCATTGTCCAATTCCTTCTCTCGCTTAGGGGATAGACTTCCTTAGAGAGTTGGGTCGTAGGATTTCGGGGTACATCCGGAGTACACCGATTTGGCGTGATAAGGGGATGATTTGAAGTCGACCGCAACAACTGATACTAGAAATGAACTGAGAGGAAAAGCTCACCGTATCCTTCTCACTATTTGTATAAGTACTCTCACTTGGTTCCTAGAAGACCTCAGGGAGGAAAGACGGGTAATTGTGTTCTTTTACTATTACATTACATTCTGTACTTACTTGTGATATATGACATGCTTGCAAAGGGTTTTCATAAGTTGAACCAAAAAATGAGTTTCAAAACTTATTTCTCATTCCCCCTCACTGAGTTCATAAGGACTCAGCCTCTTTTATCATCTCAGGTGAAGAAGACCAGGAACAGGTACCGGATGACAACGTGCATATTGATAATTCCTTCGAATGATTTCTTGCCCTACGTGCCTTACTTGACTATGGCCATTTTGTGAACGATATGTTGCTTGAAGACTATTTCATTTCTTATGTTGCTTGTTATTGTATTGTAAATGACCCCCGTTGTAATTTGGGGTCTGATTTTGGCTTGTACTGATCCTAACTAGATAGACACTACTATGGTCATTTTTGCTATCGTTATTGGCTAGTATCTATCATAAGATTATGAAGTATCAGGTAAGGATTAAGTAAAATGAATCTATTCAATCTTAAGCAGGTACTCATTGTTAAGCTAAGATCAACATGTACTTTTGTAACAATGATTAACAAACAAATGAGACATAGTATCATGCTAGGTTATTAATCAAACGAGACTTCGAGACAACTAGTAGACATTTCGATTGGTGATAAATAGTAATCTTAGTTAGAAATGAAATTGAGATTGGAAATTTTGAGGCGTTTAGAGAATTAGGTCAAACTAAAGAGCCCAATTACAGCCGTTATGCTGCCGGTTTTTCGGAGAATTTGTGGAGTTTAGGCTAAAACGTTAAGTGTTAACCTTCATGAACGATTAAGTACATGATATAACTTGAATGTTTAGATCACACCCATTCTAACCTTTATAGGTCGGGTTGGGGCTTGACACCTTATAGAAGAATGGTATCAAAGCTTAAATTGCTTAAGCTGGGTTTAACTCTCAGACCGTGGGTAGAAGCCCTAAGGTTATTAGGATGACTTATTTATATGTGTTAATGTGTGATAATGCTATTTGTGCCTTCTATGTTCTATGTGCTTATGTGATTAACATGTCTTAATTGTTTTTAGAAATTGTGTATCTATATAAAATTATATGTGGCATACCTGATAAATTAAATTCTTGTCTTGTCGTATTCCAATAAATTGTGCATCGTAATCTGTGCCTATAGATGGCTGGCCCTAGTACCCGTACTACTAATAGGAGCGGTGAGCCCCAAGAGACCGAAGATGCTCATCAAAGTAATCCCGGCATGGCTATGTTTAATATGATGGCGAATGCCATGGATCGCGTGTCGCGAGTGATGGAACGTCAAGACGCATGTGAAGCAAACAACAACAACAGGAATGATGGTAACCAAGGGAGACATAGCAGAATGAGGGAGTTTCTTGACTTTCGCTCGTCCAAATTCCATGGGAAAGCTGATGATGAAAAGGCAGAGGCTTGGCTGTCTGAGATCGAGAGGATTTTCAGGCCACTTGACTATACTGATGAAGAAAAGGTGGAGTTTGCTGTGTTTCTGTTGCACGAGGATGCTGAGCATTGGTGGCACTCTGTGGAGGCACTTTGGGAAACTAATCATACACCTCGCTTGTGGGGTAATTTCGTTAAGGCATTCAAGGATAAATATGTACCTGCAGTTTCCAGGCAGAGGCAGATTGAGAAATTCATGCACTTAAACCAGGGTAACATAACGGTGGCCCAGTACGAGTCTCGTTTTGACCGACTGTCCCGCTATGCTCCATACATGGTCAGTACCCCTGAGGTGAATATGTGAAAATTTACGAATGGGTTAACGCCAGAGATTCAGTACGAGTTAGCTTCGCATGACTTCAATACCTATTCTTCTCTCCTTGCTGTTGCTTCCCGAGTTGAGAAGAGAAAACTTGATAGAGTTGGTTCGAGCCAGCCGAACAAGAAACCGTATCGGCCTTCAGGTCAACAGAGGAAATTCTAGAACCAGAGTTGTAGTCAGGGCCAGATCCAGAACAGACCAGTTAATAACCGTGGCCCGACAAAAGCACCATCAGCCTCTTCCACCCGCGGATCCACAGGTAGTTCACCTGCTACTCAGTCTATCAACTGTTCTTACAGTGACAAGAAGGGTCACACCGAGGCCCAGTGCTGGAAGAGGTCAGGATGATGTGTGCAGTATGGCAGTGATCAGCATCAGATCAAGGATTGCCCTAAATGGCAAGGATGACAAAATCAAGTTAAACCAGCTGGTTGAGGCAAGGCTCCAGTTCCTAGAGTTCAGGCTCGAGCTTATGCTATTGAGTGCGAGAAGCTTCCAGAGGAGACCGCTGTTGTTGAAGGTACATTCTTGATACTGAATCAACCTGTTAGGGTGCTAATTGATCTAGGTGCTACTCATTCATTTATTACACTCTTATGTGTGCAACATGTGAAACTAAAAGTTGTATGTTTGCCTTACGAAGTAGAAGTTGGTACTCCGATGGGTTCTAAACTTGTTACTAGCTCAGCTTGTAAAGCATGTAAAATCCAAATTAAAGATAGGGAATTCTCAGCCAATCTTATTGTATTACCTTTTCGAGACTATGAAGTCATTTTAGGGATGGACTGGTTGGCAAAGCATCATGCCCAACTAGATTGCCGGACGAAGATTGTAACATTCCGGATACCAAGTCAACCAATATTGGAGGTAATGGGTCGAAGAGACTTCACCGGGAGTTCCATCATTTCGTCTACGAAAGCAGTGAAGTCCTTGAGAAAAGGGTGTAGTGGATACTTAGCTTACCTCATCAACAAGCCGTCGGACAAAGCTAAGTTGGAGGAGATGCCAGTGATTAAAGATTATGCGGATGTGTTTCCAGAAGAATTACCCGGTTTACCCCCAAATCGGGAGATCAAGTTCATTATAGAATTACTGCCTGGCACCCAGCTGATATCTAAAGCTCCCTATCGTATGGCACCAGCCGAGCTACAAGAATTGAAGGACCAATTGCAAGGATTGTTGAAGAAGGGGTTTGTTCAACCAAGTTCTTCACCGTGGGTTGCACCAGTCCTATTTGTAAAGAAGAAAAACGAAACATTGAGGCTATGCATCGACTACCGAGGATTGAACCAAGTGACCGTCAAGAATAAATACCCACTTCCACTGATCGATGAGTTATTTGATTAACTTCAAGGAGCCAAAGTATATTTGAAGCTCGACTTGAGACAAGGGTACTATCAGTTGCGGATCAAAAATGAGGATGTGCCTAAAACGGCTTTTAGGATGAGATATGGGCATTATGAATATGTGGTGATGCCATTTGGACTAACTAATGCCCCTGCAGCTTTTATGGACTTGATGCACAGGGTGTTTCAACCCTACTTGGATCAATTTGTGGTGATCTTCATTGATGTTATTTTGGTGTACTCGAAATCTAAGGCTGAGCATGAACAACATCTGCGATTGGTACTGCAGAAACTTCGAGAGCATCAATTGTATGCGAAGTTTAGCAAATGCGAATTTTGGTTGCAGCAGATTGCATTTTTGGGGCACATCATATCCCAAGAGGGAATAGCAGTGGATCTAGCAAAGATAGAAGCGGTGATGTCTTGGAAGAAGCCGGAAAACGTTACGGAGGTTCGGAGTTTTCTTGGTCTAGCCGGCTATTATCAGAGGTTCGTGAAGGATTTCTCAAAGATTGTAGGACTGCTTACAAAGCTCACTCAAAAGAAAACAAAGTTCGTGTGGGATGACAAGTGTGAGAACAGCTTCCAAGAATTGAAGAAAAGATTGACTACCGCACCTATTCTTGCATTGCCTGAAGGGAGTCAAGGTTTTGTAATCTATAGCGATGCTTCGAAGGAAGAACTAGGTTGTGTGTTGATGCAAAATGGTAGAGTGATTTCGTATGCTTCTAGGAAACCGAAGCCATATGAATTGAATTACCCGACGCATGATTTGGAGTTAGCGGCTATTGTGTTTGCACTCAAGAAATGGAGGCACTATATGTGGGGTAACAAGTTCGAGGTATTTACTGATCACAAGAGCTTGAAATACTTGTTCTCTCAAAAGGAGTTGAACATGAGGCAAAGAAGGTGGATAGAACTTTTGGATGATTATAACTGCACAATCAATTATGTGCCTGGTAAAGAAAATGTAGTTGTAGATGCCTTAAGTCGAAAAGCGAGCATGGCAAAACTGGAAGTTAAGGTGCAGGAGTTGTTAGAGGAAGCATTCTTGTGGAAACCACATCTGACTCAAAAAGGGTTACTTTTTGCCACTACACAAGTTCAATCGACCTTGTTGTCTGAATTACGAGAGACTCAACAGAAGGACCAACAATTTTAGAAGATTAAAGAAAGCAACACAGATTTCAAGTTTCATGATGATGGTATTTGGAGATTTAGGAATCAGATCTGTGTTCCTAATGAGCCAGAGTTTAAAAAGAAGATTCTTGAAGAAGCCTATAATTCAAGATATACTATTCACCTAGGCGGAACAAAGATGTACCGGGATTTGAAGCAACACTATTGGTGGAATAACATGAAGAGAGAGATTGCAGAGTTTGTGGCACGGTGTTTGACTTGCCAGAGAGTCAAAGCGGAACATCAACGACCAGCAGGTTTACTTCAACCATTGGAAATTCCTCAATGGAAATGGGAACGTATAACTATGGACTTTGTCATGGACCTGTCCAGGTCACAAAAGGGTCATGACGCCGTTTGGGTCGTAGTGGATAGATTGACTAAGTCAGCACACTTTTTACCGAGGAACAAGGAGGATAGTCCTGAGAAACTAGGAGATATGTATGTGGCGGATATCATAAGGTTGCACGGGATGCCTGTGAGTATTGTATCGGATAGGGAACCTCGTTCTACTTCCCGATTTTGGAAGAGATTGCAAGAAGCTTTGGGAACGAAGTTGAGTTTCAGCACGGCTTATCACCCTCAGACTGATGGACAATCTAAGCGAACTATTCAGATTCTGGAGGATATGCTGAAGGCGTGTGTTTTGGACTTCGGGAAAGGTTGGGAGAAATATCTCTCTAGCAGAGTTCGCTTATAATAATAGTTATCAGGCCACTATCGGGATGGCCCCATTTGAGGCATTGTATGGATGTAAGTGTCGATCCCTAATTTATTGGGATGAAGTAGGTGAGACGAAGACCTTTGACCCGACCCTTCTACCTGAACTTACGAAGACTGTTGATAATATCCACCTCATCCGGAAACGGATGCTTACCGCTCAGAGCAGGCAGAAAAGTTATACAAACCGATGGAGACGGAGACTAGAGTTTGAGGTCGGCGACAAGGTGTTCTTCAAGATATCACCCCAGAGGGGACTGATTACACACGGCAAGGGTGGAAAGTTGAGCCCAAGGTTTGTATGACCATTTGGGATAATTGAGAAGGTTGGCAAATTGGCGTATCACCTCGAACAACCCCAAAACCTCTCCAATATCCATGACGTTTTTCATGTTTCAATGCTACGGAAGTATCATCCTGATCCATCGCATATCTTGGAGCGAGAGCCGTTGCAGCTTCAGGAGAACTTGTCTTATGAGGAGAAGCCCATTCGGATCCTAGACCAGCAAGATCGGGAGTTGCGCAACAAATCTATACCGATGGTGAAAGTGTTGTGGGATCATCATGGAGTTGAAGAAGCAACGTGGGAAAGGTGAGACCAGATAGAGCAACAGTATCCAGCTTTATTTCAAAGGTAATATTGAATTTCGGGATGAAATTCTTTTAAGGAGGGGAGGATGTGAGGCTTGACCTCGATTTGCGTGCGATACCTCGTTTTGTGTGCCATAATCTAGATTTGCGTGCCTTGACTTAGGTTTAAGAGTCATGTTTTGTTTTGTGTGCCTTGCATTGAATTACGTGCATACATTTAGGGCTGCGTGTATTTACTTGGGAAACGTGCATTCGTCTCGTAGTTCATGCCCTACCACGTAGTGCGTGCCCTAAACCTAAGAAAGTGTGCCCTTACGCTAATCAAAAAAGCATCTTACACGAAGCACTAGATCATTAATTAATCCTACAAACTCCACTAACTAATATTAAAATCCTAATTCAACTCATTAGAAGACAAAATCTCACAAAAAGCTAGACATTCTTATTCTTTATTCTTTGCATATCCCAAACACACAATTAAAATAATGATCAAAAGATGACAAAGATTCAGCATTTTGCAAGCCTTGGCCGACCATCTCTTGCATTTGTGCATGCATTGCAATTCCAAAAATTAAATCTAGACATCTTATGACAATCTATGACACAAGGCATAAAAAAAAAACCCAAAACCCTACCCAATGCACCCATATTCTCGACACACACTCAATTGCCCATGCTAAGGATTCAAATTATGCTTCTTGAAGACACAAAAATCAGATTTTACAAGGCCCTAGGCCGACACAAGCATCAAACATTTCAAAGCTTTTCATTTTTCTTTCATTCTTTCTTTTCTTCTCACATTTTCTCTCACTCTCTCTCATTTCTTTTCTCTCTCTCAGCCCTAGCTGAAATTGTAGACTCCATAGCTAAGTTCTTCATCCTAAGGCTCTTCAAGACCTCCAAGCTACTTAGGAGCTTGACAAAGCAAAGCTAGGAGAAAAGAAACACACATGCAAGCTCTTTGAACCTTCATTTCGGCTTAGGTGAGTTGTTAGCTTCCATTTCATTTTCTTCTTGTTCTAACCACATGC
The DNA here is from genome assembly GCA_037974665.1 of Ehretia macrophylla. NCBI lineage: Eukaryota > Viridiplantae > Streptophyta > Magnoliopsida > Boraginales > Ehretiaceae > Ehretia > Ehretia macrophylla. The sequence continues at coordinate 23,525,720 of CM075771.1, forward strand.
ACCTACTAAGAACATAGTAACTTAGCTAGGAAATTAGAGAAATCCCAAGTTGTCTCTCGGCTAAGCAAGGAGAAGAGTTGTTATTGTGCTTTATCAAGAGTTTGTGCATCTTCTTTGTTGTCTTGCTAAGGTGAGGGCTAAAACTTCTTGAAAATCTTTTAAAAACCACATGCATAACTTTGAATGTCTATTTTGACCTTTGTACTTGTGATATATGTGTGTTCATGAGCTTTTCTAAACATGCATGGCAAGATATTTGGCTAGAATGTGATGATAGATGAAATCGCGTATGGGACAGTCTTTTGTCTTGTTGGTGCAGGGTGATTTTTACCAGGTAAATGAGGTTTAAAATGTGTGAAAATTGGTAGGTAACTATTTTTTCCAGTTATGAGAATTTTTCGCAGAAATAGACAAAAGCTAATTTTGACTCTAAGGTCCTCCAAATGGCAAAATATCAAACTGAGTCCAAATCTGGAAAATCTAGGAAAATGAAGCAGGTTTTGGCAGATTCACTGTTCTTGTAGAACTAACCAGTTTTGACTTAGTAAATGATATCGAAAATGTATGAAATTTAGTGTGCTACTATATTTTTCAGTTCTGGACATTTTTGTCAGAAATGGACTAAGGCTAAATCTGACCCTAAGTCCTTGAAAAACGACAAGTATTGAAATGTGTGCAAATCTGGACAGTTTTGCATAGTCTCACTGTTTTGGCTATAACTCTTGAACCCGAAATCCAAATAATGCGAGGTTTGTTTCTGGATTTAGTTAACTTCTTAAGCTTTAATTTGAAATTTTGTTTACTAGAATTGGAGTTTGTTTTCTTGTCTCAATAATTGTGAGAAAACAGACCATTGCAGTGAGGTTTTCATCTAGTGATTTGTTTTGAAAATTATTGTAACTTCTCTTGTTGTATTAAATGCTTGGGATTGTGGCATTGGGATGTTGTGTAGACTGTTTTGAATGTTTGAGAGTGTTTGAATTAATCAATGCATGGCTTGAGTTTAATTACGTAACAACTTAGGGCTTAATCGCACGGGTGAGCGTGAATAGAAACCCTAATGACTAGGTAAACTCGCTAATTGTTGATCCTATGAATATCGTGTTTAATTATGTAATTAGTAGGCTGCCCGTAGTTTCCCTTATAGCCCTAAATATGATTCCGATGATTACATGTTGACAAGTAGGCCTTTCTTGCACCCGGTCCCACGTAGATGTCGTTGCATGTTGAATTATCTTATTATTTGATTACGTGAACTTCGAAATGAGTTATATGACTTGATTTACATGCGTTACATGGCTGCCCGTTTAGTATTCATATAACTCCATGTGCTTTTCAAGTGAAATTACTTGTCATATAGTGCCTCGCGTGTTTACTTGTCAATGTGCAATCTTATGACTGCTCGGAGGCAACCTACTTTGCTGCCCTCCAAATGTGATATATTAAATATCATAAATGTGCATTACATACAAGGTTGTAACCTTTCATTCTGGTGTGGTAGCGTTCACGCACACCGGGCGGCAACGGGCTTGCCGGTGCAACCGTGACTACCATTGTCCAATTCCCTCTCTCGCTTAGGGGATAGACTTCCTCGGAGAGTTGGGTCGTAGGATTTCGGGGTATATCCGGAGTACACCCATTTGGCGTGATAAGGGGATGATTTGAAGTCGGCCGCAACAACTGATACTGGAAATGAATTGAGAGCAAAAGCTCACCGTATCCTTCTCACTATTTGTATAAGTACTCTCGCTTGGTTCCTAGAGGACTTCGGGGAGAAAAGACGGGTAATTGTGTTCTTTTACTGTTACATTATATTTTGTACTTACTTGTGATATTTGACATGCTTACAAAGGGTTTTCATAAGTTGAAACGGAAAATGAGTTTCAAAACTTATTTCTCGTTTCCCTCGCTGAGTTCATAACGACTCATCCTCTTTTATCATCTTAGGTGAAGAAAACCAGGAACAGGTACCCGAGGACAACGTGCATATTGATGATTCCTTGGAATGATTTCTTGCCCTACGTGCCTTACTTGACTATGACCATTTTGTGAACGATATGTTGCTTGAAGACTATTTCATTTCTTATGTTGCTTGTTTTTGTATTGTAAATGACCCCCGTTGTAATTTGGTGTCTGATTTTGGCTTGTACTGATCCTAACTAGATAGAAACTACTATGGTCGTTTTTGCTATTGTCACGTCCCAACCCGACCTATGGAGGCTAGACTAGGGAATGACCTAATTCATTTATACTATTTCACATTCTTAGCCTTTTGTTATGATTTAATGCTTAACATTGGCCTAGAACCCCAAAAGTTTTTCCGAAAATCCGGCAGCATGACGATTGTAATTGGGCTTTTTAGTTTGACCTGATTTCCTAAACGCCTCAAACCTTGATTCGATTCCAACTAAGATTCCTATTTTGTCATCAACCGATATACCTACTAGTTTATCTTGAAAGTGTCGTTTGGTTAATAAGCCTAGCTTGATAACTATGCTCCATTTATTTATTGAATTCCTGTTGTGCAAGTACCTACTATCCTTTAATGTACGGGTGAGTACCTAAGTGAAATTAGATAGAGTTAACTTAGTCGATTAATCATCCAGTGGTTTGAACGCCTACGATAACTACCATACGAGACCATGAAAACAAATAACAAAATAAAAGGTCTGTCCGGTTATAGATAGTACAATCCCAATATTAGACCCAAATTACAACAGGGTCATTTACAATACAATAACAAGCAACATGAAAATAAATAGTCTTCAAGTAGCATAGTGTTCACAAACGACCATAATCAAGCAAAGCACATAGGACAGGCAATCATTCCAAGGAATCATCGTTAGGCACGTCGTCCTCGGGTACCTATTCTTGATCTTCTTCACCTGGGATGATAAAAGATGGTGAATCCTTATGAACTCAGCGAGGGGGAACGAGAAATAGGTTTTGAAACTCATTTTCCGGTTCAACTTATGAAAATCCTTTTGCAAGCATGAATATATCACAAATGAGTACATAACAATAATATAAAAGTAAAGGAACACAATTACCCGTCTTTCCTCCCCGAGGTCCTCTAGGAACCAAGCGAGAGTACTTATACACATAGTGAAAAGGATACGGTGAGCTTTTGCTCTCAGTTCATTTCCAGTATCAGTTGTTGCGGCCGACTTCAATCATCTCTTTATCACGCCAAATGGGTGTACTCCGAATGTACCCCGAAATCCTACGACCCAACTCTCCGAGGAAGTCTAGCCCCCAAGCGAGAGAGGGAATTGGACAATGGTAGTCACGGTTGCACCGGCAAGCCCGATGCCGCCCGATGTGTGTGAACGCTACCATGCCAGAATGAAAGGTTGCAACCTTGTATGCAATGCACATTTATGACATTTAATATATCACATTAGGAGGACAACAAAGTAGGTTGCCTCCGAGCAGTCATAAGATTGCACATTGACAAGTAAACAAGCGAGACACGATAAGACAAGTAAATTCACTTGAAGGGAATACGGAGTTATATGAACATTAAACAGGCAGCCATGTAACACACGTAAATCAAGTCATATAACTCATTTCAAAGTTCACATAATCAAACAATGAGATTATTCAACATGCAACGACATCTACGTGGGTTCGGGTGCAAGAAAAAACCTACTTGTCAACATGTAATCATCAAGATCGCATTTAGGGCTACAATGGCAACTACGGGCAGCCTACTAAACATATAATTAAACACAATATTCATAGGATCAACACTTAGTGAATTTACCTAGTCACTAGGGTTTCCATTTCGTGCTTACCCGTGCGATTAAGCCCCAAGTTAACTCAAAATCAATCTCAAGCCATGCATCGATTAATTCAAACATCCTCAAGTATTCAAAACAGTCCACATAACATCCCAATGCCACAATCCCAAGCATTTAATACAACAAGAGAAGCTACAATAATTTTTCTAAGCATATCACTAAGTGAAACCCTCACTGCAATGGGCTGTTTTCTCACAATCATTAAGACAAGCAAACAATCTCCAATTCTAGTGAATAAGATTTCAAATTAAAGCTTAAAAAGTGAACTGAATTCAGAAACAAACCTCGCATCATTTGGAGTTCGGGTTCAATAGTTATAGCCAAAACAGTGAGATTGCACAAAACCGTCCAGATTTGCACACATTTCAATACTTGTCGTTTTGAGGTCCTTAGGGTCAGATTTAGCCTTAGTCCATTTCTGACAAAAATGTCCAGAACTGAAAAATATAGCATCACACCAAATTTCATGCATTTTTGATATCATTTACTAAGTAAAAACTGGTTCGTTCCACAAAGTCAGTGAATCTGCCACAACCTGCTTCATTTTTCCAGATTTGGACACATTTTAATGATTTACCATTTTGAGGACCTTGGAGTCAAAATTAGCTTTGGCCTATTTCTGGGACAAATGTTCAGAACTGGCAAAACTAGTTACCTACCAATTTTCACGCATTTTCAACATCATTTGTCTAGCCAAAATCATGAAAGCTATCTCAAACCCGATTTCATCTATCATCACCTTCTAGCCCAAAATCTTGCCATGCATGGTTATAAAAGCTTATAAACACACATATATCTCAAGTACAGAAGCAAAGACAAACATTTAAGAGCATGCATGTGGTTTTTTTTGAAGGATTCTCAAGAAGTTTTAGCCCTTACCTTAGCAAAACAATAAGAAGATGCACAAGATTTTGATGAAGCACAAGGTTGACTCTTTCCTTGCTTAGCCGAGACACCACTCGATTTTCCTCTAGTTTCCTAGCTTTGTAATCAATTTCTTAGTAGGTGCATGTGGTTAGAACAAGAAGAAAAGAAATGGAAGGTAGCAAACTCACCTAAACCGAAATGGAAGTTCAATGAGCTTGCATGTGTGATTCTTGCAACCTAGCTTGCTTAGTCGAGTTCCCTACCTTCTTGCTTGCTTTGATGAACCATGGTGTGATGAAGATGAGCTATGGAGTGAAGAAACTCAGCCAAGGCCGAGAGAAAGAGAGAAGAATGAGAGGGGGAGAGAGAAATGTGAGGAAATGAGAGAAATGAAGAAAAAAAATGAAGGCTTTTGCAAATGTTGATGCATATGTCGGCCTTGAGCTTTGCAATTCAGATTTTTGTGTCTTCAAGAAGCATTTTGAAATTCCTAGCATGGGCAAGGAGCTTATGTCGAGATTGGTGGAGCTTTGGGGAGGGTTTTGAGCTAGTTTTTTATGCATTTGTGTCATAGAATTGTCATAGATTGTCTAGGAATTAAATTGAATTAAGCAAAGCAATCACAAAGCCCAACAAGTGGTCGGCCAAGGCATGTAGAAATCTGATTTTTTTTTGGTCTTCTTTTGAGCATTATTTAATTGTGTGTTGAAAGTGCAAAAGAATAAGGAATAAAGAATAAGAAATGTCTAGCTTTTTGTGAGATTTTGTCTTCTAGTGGGTTGAATTAGTAATTTAATATTAGTTAGTGGAATTTGTAGGATTAATTAACGATCTAGTGCTTCGCGTAAGATGCTTTTTTGATTAGCGTGAGGGCACGCTTTCCTAGGTTTTGGGCACGCACTATGAGACGAATGCACGTTTTTCAAGTAAATGCACGCAACCCTAAATGAATGCACGTAATTTAATGCAAGGCATAAAAAACGAAACACGATTCTTAAATCTAGATTAAGGCACGCAAATCTAGGCTAAGGCACACGAAACGAGGTCTCACACGCAAATCGAGGTCAGGGCACGTAAGTCGAGGATTAGGGCACATAATTCTAGGTCAATGCACAAATGATGAGGCATGAGCGAAAACCAAGACATAACACATAATCCAAGGTCAGTCATATAATTTTAGGTCTAAGACACGCAAATCGAGGTAACACACGTTATTCGGGGTCAGGCCTCACAGCTATCGTTATTGGCTAGTATCTATCATAAGATTATGAAGTATCAGGTAAGGATTAAGTAAAATGAATCTATCCAATCTTAAGCAGGTACTCATTTTTAAGCTAAGATCAACAGGTACTTTTGTAACAATGATTAACAAACAAACGAGACATAGTATCATGCTAGGTTATTAATCAAACGAGACTTTGAGACAACTAGTAGGCATTTCGATTGGTGATAAATAGTAATCTTAGTTAGAAATAAAATTGAGATTGGAAATTTTGAGGCGTTTAGAGAATTAGGTCAAACTAAAGAGCCCAATTACAGTCGTTATGCTGCCGGTTTTTCGGAGAATTTGTGGAGTTTAGGCTAAAACGTTAAGTGTTAACCTTCATGAACGATTAAGTACGTGATATGACTTGAATGTTTAGATCACACCCTAGTCTAACATTTATAGGTCGGGTTGGGGCGTGACACCTTATAGAAGAATGGTATCAGAGCTTAGATTGCTTAAACTGGGTTTAACTCTCGGACCGTGGGTAGAAGCCCTAAGGTTATTAGGATGACTTGTTTATATGTGTTAATGTGTGATAATGTTAATTGTGCCTTCTATGTTCTATGTGCTTATGTGATTAACATGTCTTAATTGTTTCTAGAAATTGTGTATCTATATAAAATTATATGTGGCATACCTGATACATTAAATTCTTGTCTTGTCGTATTCCAATAAATTGTGCATCGTAATCTGTGCCTATAGATGGCTGGCCCTAGTACACGCACTACTAATAGGAGCGGTGAGCCCCAAGAGACCGAAGATGCTCATCAAAGTAATCCCGGCATGGCTATGTTTAATATGATGGCGAATGCCATGGATCACGTGTCGCGAGTGATGGAACGTCAAGACGCATGTGAAGCAAACAACAACAACATGAATGATGGTAACCATGGGAGACATAGCAGAATGTGGGAGTTTATTGACTTTCGCCCGTCCAAATTCCATGGGGAAGCTCATGATGAAAAGGCAGAGGCTTGGCTGTCTGAGATCGAGAGGATTTTCAGGCCACTTGACTATACTGATGAAGAAAAGGTAGAGTTCACTGTGTTTCTGTTGCATAGGGATGCTGAGCATTGGTGGCACAGTGGCACACTGTGGAGGCACTTTGGGAAACTGATCATACACCTCGCTTGTAGGGTAATTTCGTTAAGGCATTCAAGGAGAAATATGTACCTGCAGTTTCCAGGCAGAGGCAGATTGAGGAATTCATGCACTTGAAGTAGGGTAACATGACGGTGGCCTAGTACGAGGCTCGTTTTGACCGATTGTCCCACTATGCTCCATACATGGTCAGTACCCTTGAGGCGAAGATGTGGAAATTTACGAATTGGTTGAGGCCAGAGATTCAGGACCAGTTGGCTTCTCATGACTTCGATACCTATTCTGCTCTTCTTGCTGCTGCTTCCCGAGTTAAGAAGAGAAAACTTGATATAGCCGGTTCGAGCTAGCCGAACAAGAAACCGTATCAGCCTTCAGGTCAACATAGAAAATTCTAGAGCCAGAGTAGTATTCAGGGCCAGAGCCAGAACATACCAGTTAATAACCGTGGCCCGACTAAAGCACCATCAGCCTCTTCCACCCGCGGATCCACAAGTAGTTCACCTGCTACTCAGTCTATCAACTGTTCTTACTGTAACAAGAAGGGTCACACCGAGGCCCAGTGTTGGAAGAAGTCAGGATGATGTGTGCGGTGTGGCAGTGATCATCATCAGATCAAGGATTGCCCTAAATGGCAAGGAGGACAAAATCAAGTTAAACCAGCTGGTAGAGACAAGGCTCCAGTTCCTAGAGTTCAGGCTCGAGCTTATGCTATTGAGTGCGAGGAGCTTCCAGAGGAGACCGCTGTTATTGAAGGTACATTCTTGATACTGAATCAACCTGTTAGGGTGCTAATTGATCCAGGTGCTACTCATTCATTTATTACTCCCTTATGTGTGCAACGTGTGAAACTGAAAGTTGTATGTTTGCCTTACGAAGTAGAAGTTGGTACTCCGATGGGTTCTAAACTTGTTACTAGCTCAGCTTGTAAAGCATGTAAAATCCAAATTAAAGATAGGAAATTCTCAGCCAATCTTATTGTATTACCTTTTCGAGACTATGAAGTCATTTTAGGGATGGACTGGTTGGCAAAGCATCATGCCAACTAGATTGCCGGACGAAGATTGTAACATTTTGGATACCTGGTCAACCAATATTGGAGGTAATGGGTCGAAGAGACTTCACCGGGAGTTCCATCATTTCATCTACGAAAGCAGTGAAGTCCTTTAGAAAAGGGTGTAGTGGATACTTAGCTTACCTCATCAACAAGCCATCGGACAAAGCTAAGTTGGAAGAGATGCCAGTGATTAAAGATTATGCGGATGTATTTCCAGAATAATTACCCGGTTTACCCCCAAATCGGGAGATCGAGTTCATTATAGAATTATTGCCTGGCACCCAACCAATATCTAAAGCTCCCTATCGTATGACACTAGCCGAGCTACAAGAATTGAAGGACCAATTGCAAGGATTGTTGAAGAAGGGGTTTGTTCAACCAAGTTCTTCACCGTGGGGTGCACCAGTCCTATTTGTAAAGAAGAAAGACGGAACGTTGAGGCTATGCATCGACTACCGAGGATTGAACCAAGTGACCGTCAAGAATAAATACCCACTTCCACTGATCGATGAGTTATTTGATCAACTTCAAGGAGCCAAAGTATATTCGAAGCTCGACTTGAGGCAAAGGTACTATCAGTTGCGGATCAAAAAGGAGGATGTGCCTAAAACGGCTTTCAGGACGAGATATGGGCATTATGAATATGTGGTGATGCCATTTGGACTAACTAATGCCCTTGTAGCTTTTATGGACTTGATGCACACGGTGTTTCAACCCTACTTGGATCAATTTGTGGTGATCTTCATTGATGATATTTTGGTGTACTCGAAATTTGAGGCTGAGCATGAACAACATCTGCGATTGGTACTACAGAAACTTCGAGAGCATCAATTGTATGCGAAGTTTAGCAAATGTGAATTTTGGTTGCAGCAGATTGCATTTTTGGGGCACATCATATCCCAAGAGGGAATAGCAGTGGATCCAGCAAAGATAGAAGCGGTGATGTCTTGGAAGAAGCCGGAAAACATTACGGAGGTTCGGAGTTTTCTTGGTCTAGCCGGCTATTATCGGAGGTTCGTGAAGGATTTCTCAAAGATTGCAGGATCGCTTACAAAGCTCACTCAAAAGAAAAGAAAGTTCGTGTGGGATAACAAGTGTGAGAACAGTTTCCAAGAATTGAAGAAAAGATTGACTACCGCACATGTTCTTGTATTGCTTGAAGGGTGTCAAGGTTTTGTAATCTATAGCGTTGCTTCGAAGGAAGGACTAGGTTGTGTGTTGATGCAAAATAGTAGAGTGATTGCGTATGCTTCTAGGAAACCGAAGCCGTATGAATTGAATTACCCGACGCATGATTTGGAGTTAGCGGCTATTGTGTTTGCACTTAAGAAATGGAGGCTCTATCTATGGGGTAATAAGTTCGAGGTATTTACTGATCACAAGAGCTTGAAATACTTGTTCTCTCAAAAGGAGTTGAACATGAGGCAAAGACGGTGGATGGAGCTTTTGGATGATTATTACTGCACAATCAATTATGTGCCTGGTAAAACAAATGTAGTTGTAGATGCCTTAAGTCGGAAAGCAAGCATGGCAAAATTGGAAGTTAAGGTGCAGGAGGTGTTACAGGAAGCATTCTTGTGGAAACCACAACTGACTCAAAAAGGGTTACTTTTTGCCACTACACAAGTTCAATCGACCTTGTTGTCTGAATTACGAGAGGCTCAACAGAAGGACCAACAGTTTCAGAAGATTAAAGAAAGCAACACAGATTTCAAGTTTCATGATGATGGTATTTGGAGATTTAGGAATCAGATCTATGTTCCTAATGAGCCAGAGTTGAAAAAGAAGATTCTTGAAGAAGCCCATAATTCAAGATATATTATTCACCCTGGCGGAACAAAGATGTACCGGGATTTGAAGCAACACTATTGGTGGAATAACATGAAGAGAGAGATTGCAGAGTTTGTGGCACGGTATTTGACTTGCCAGAGAGTTAAAGCGAAACATCAACGACCCGTAGGTTTACTTCAGCCGTTGGAGATTCCTCAATGGAAATGGGAACATATAACTATGGACTTTGTTATGGACCTGCCCAGGGCACAAAAGGGTCATGACACCGTTTGGGTCGTAGTGGATGGATTGACTAAGTCATCACACTTCTTACCGATGAACAAGGAGGATAGTCCTGAGAACTAGGAGATATGTATGTGGCGGACATCGTAAGGTTGCACGGGATGCCTGTGAGTATTGTATCGGATAGGGATCCTCGTTTTACTTCTCGATTTTGGAAGAGATTGCAAGAAGCTTTGGGAACGAAGTTGAGTTTCAGCACGACTTATCACCCTTAGACTGATGGACAATCTGAGAGAACTATTCAGATTCTGGAGGATATGCTGAGGGCGTGTGTTTTAAACTTCAGGAAAAGTTGGGAGAAATATCTGTCTCTAGCGGAGTTCGCTTATAATAATAGTTATTAGGCCACTATCGGGATGGCCCCATTTGAGGCATTGTATGGATGTAAGTGTCGATCCCCAATTTACTGGGATGAAGTAGGTGAGGCAAAGACTTGTGACCCGACCCTTCTACTTGTACTTATGAAGACTGTTGATAATATCCACCTCATCTGGAAACGGATGCTTACCGCCCAAAGCAGGCATAAAAGTTATGCAGACCGACGGAGACGGAGCCTAGAGTTTGAGGTCGGCGACAAGGTGTTCTTGAAGTTATCACGTCGGAGGGGACTGATTAAACATGGCAAGGGTGGGAAGTTAAGCCCGAGGTTTGTAGGACCATTTGGGATAATTCAGAAGGTTGGCAAATTGGCGTATCATCTGGAACTACCCCAAAACCTCTCCAATATCCACGACATTTTTCATGTTTCAATGCTACGGAAGTATCACCCTGATCCATCACATATCTTGGAGCTAGAGCCGTTGCAGCTTCGGGAGAACTTGTCTAATGAAGAGAAGCCCATTCGGATCCTAGATCAGCAAGATCGGGAGTTGCGCAACAAATCTATACCGATGGTGAAGGTGTTGTGGGATCACCATGGAGTTGAAGAAGCAACGTGCGAAAGGCGAGACCAGATGGAGCAACAGTATCCAGCATTATTTCAAAGGTAATATTGAATTTCGGGACAAATTTCTTTCAAGGAGGGGAGGATGTGAGGCCCGACCTCGATTTGCGTTCGATTTGTCGCTTCGTGTGTGCTAACCTAGATTTGCGTGCATTGACCTAGGTTTAAGAGTCGTGTTTCATTTTATGTGCCTTGCATTGAATTATGTGCATACATTTATTGTTGCGTGCATTTACTTAGGAAACGTGCATTCGTCTCGTAGTTCATGCCCTACCTCGTAGTGCGTGCCCTAAACCTAAGAAAGCATGCCTCACGCTAATCAAAAAAGCATCTTACACGAAGTACTAGATCATTAATTAATCTTACAAACTCCACTAACTAATATTAAAATCCTAATTCAACTCACTAGAAGAAAAAATCTCACAAAAAGCTAGACATTCTTATTCTTTATTCTTTATTCTTTGCATATCCCAAACACACAATTAAAATAATGCTCAAAAGATGACAAAGATTCAGCATTTTGCAAGCCTTGGTCGACCATCTCTTGCATTTGTGCATGCATTGCAATTCTAAAAATTAAATCTAGACATCCTATGACAATCTATGACACAAGGCATAAAAAAAAACCCAAAACCCTACCCAATGCACCCATATTCTCGACACACACTCAATTGCCCATGCTAAGGATTCAAATTATGCTTCTTGAAGACACAAAAATCAGATTTTACAAGGCCCTAGGCCGACACAAGCATCAAACATTTCAAAGCTTTTCATTTTTCTTTCATTCTTTCTTTTCTTCTCTCATTTTCTCTCACTCTCTCTCATTTCTTCTCTCTCTCTCGGCCCTAGCTGAAATTGTAGACTCCATATCAAAGTTCTTCATCCTAAGGCTCTTCAAGACCTCTAAGCTACTTAGGAGCTCAACCAAGCAAAGCTAGGAGCAAAGAAACACACATGCAAGCTCTTTGAACCTTCATTTCGGCTTAGGTGAGTTGTTAGCTTCCATTTCGTTTTCTTCTTGTTCTAACCACATGCACCTACTAAGAACATGGTAACTTATCTAGAAAATTAGAGAAATCCCAAGTTGTCTCTCGGCTAAGCAAGGAGAAGAGTTGTCATTGTGCTTCATCAAGAGTTTGTGCATCTTCTTTGTTGTCTTGCTAAGGTGAGGGCTAAAACTTCTTGAAAAGCTTTTAAAAACCACATGCATGCCTTTGAATGTCTATTTCTACCTCTGTACCTGTGATATATGTGTGTTCATGAGCTTTTGTAAACATGCATGGCAAGGTATTTGGCTAGAATGTGATGATAGATGAAATCGTGTATGGGACAGTCTTCTGTCTTGTTGGTACGGGGTGATTTTTACCAGGTAAATGAGGTTTAAAATGAGTGAAAATTAGTAGGTGACTAGTTTTGCTCGTTCTAAGCAGTTTTTGCAGAAATAGGCCTAACCTAATTTTGACTCTAAGGTCCTAAAAATGGCAAAATATCAAAATATGTCCAAATCTGAAAAATCTGGGAAAATGAAGCAAGTTTTGGCAGATTCACTGTTTTTGTAGAACAAACCAGTTTTGATTTAGTAAATGATATCCACAATGCATGAAATTTGGTGTGCTGCTATATTTTTCAGTTCTGGACATTTTTTTTAAGAAATGGACTAAGGCGAAATCTGACCCTAAGGCCCTAAAAAACGACAAGTATTGAAATGTGTGCAAATCTGGACAGTTTTGCGTAGTCTCACTGTTGTGGCTATGACTCTTGAACCCGAACTCAAAATGATGTGAGGTTTGTTTTTGGATTTAGTTCACTCCTTAAGCTTTAATTTGACATTTTGTTTACTAGAATTGGAGTTTGTTTGCTTGTCTCAATGATTGTGAGAAAACAGACCATTGCAGTGAGGTTTTCATCTAGTGAGTTGCCTTGAAAATTATTGTAACTTCTCTTGTTGTATTAAATGCTTGGGATTGTGGCATTGGAATGTTGTGTAGACTGTTTTGAATTTTTGAGGGTGTTTGAATTAATCAATGCATGACTTGAGTTTAATTACGTGACAACTTAGGGCTTAATCGCACGAGTGAGCGTGAATTGAAACCCTAATGACTAGGTAAACTCGCTAAGTGTTAATCCTATGAATATCGTGTTTAATTATGTAATTAGTAGGCTGCCCGTAGTTTCCCTTATAGCCCTAAATATGATTCCAATGATTACATGTTGACAAGTAGGCCTTTCTTGCACTTGGTCCAACGTAGATGTCGTTGCATGTTGAATTATCTTATTATTTGATTACGTGAACTTCGAAATGAGTTATATGACTTGATTTACATGCGTTACATGGCTGCCCGTTTAGTATTCATATAACTCCATGTGCTTTTCAAGTGAAATTACTTGTCATATCGTGCCTCGCGTGTTTACTTGTCAATGTGCAATCTTATGACTGCTCGGAGGCAACCTACTTTGTTGCCCTCCAAATGTGATATATTAAATGTCATAAATGTGCATTGCATACAAGGTTGCAACCTTTCATTCTGGCGTGGTAGCGTTCACGCACACTGGGCGGCATCGGGCTTGCCGGTGCAATCGTGACTACCACTGTCCAATTCCCTCTCTCGCTTGGGGGATAGACTTCCTCAGAGAGTTGGGTTGTAGGATTTCAGGGTACATCCGGAGTACACCCATTTGGCGTGATAAGGGGATGATTTGAAGTCAGCCGCAACAATTGATACTAGAAATGAACTGAGAGCAAAAGCTCACCGTATCCTTCTCACTATTTGTATAAGTACTCTTGCTTGGTTCCTAGAGGACCTCGGGGAGGAAAGACGGGTAATTGTGGTCTTTTACTGTTACATTACATTCTGTACTTACTTGTGATATATGACATACTTGCAAAGGGTTTTCATAAGTTGAACCGGAAAATGAGTTTCAAAACTTATTTCTCGTTCCCCCTCGCTGAGTTCATAAAGACTCACCCTCTTTTATCATCTCAGGTGAAGAAGACCAGGAACAGGTACCCGAGGACAACGTGCATATTGATGATTCCTTGGAAAGATTGTTTGCCCTACGTGCCTTACTTGACTATGGCCATCTTGTGAATGATATGTTGCTTGAAGACTATTTCATTTCTTATGTTGCTTGTTATTGTATTGTAAATGACCCCCGTTGTAATTTGGGATATGATTTTGGCTTGTATTAATCCTAACTAGATAGACACTACTATGGTCATTTTTGCTATCGTTATTGACTAGTATCGATCATAAGATTATGAAGTATCAGGTAAGGATTAAGTAAAATGAATCTATCTAATCTTAAGCAGGTACTCATTGTTAAGCTAAGATCAACAGGTACTTTTGTAACAAGGATTAACAAACAAACGAGACATAGTATCATGCTAGGTTATTAATCAAACGAGACTTCGAGACAACTAGTAGGCGTTTCGATTGGTGATAAATAGTAATCTTAGTTAGAAATGAAATTGAGATTGGAAATTTTGAGGCGTTTAGAGATTTAGGTCAAACTAAAGAGCCCAATTATAGCTGTTATGCTGTCGGTTTTCTGGAGAATTTGTGGAGTTTAGGCTAAAATGTTAAGTGTTAACCTTCATGAATGATTAAGTACGTGATATGACTTGAATGTTTAGATCACACCCTAGTCTAACCTTTTGCGCTGTTGGGGCGTGACAAAGGTGTCGTGGAATTTGATAATAGAAATGTGATGGATTTGGTTGTCGTCCTTTTCTAGGCTCACCACGTACGATACGGGAAGGAAAAACAGTGCAAAACAAGAAAAAGTATCCCGAAACAAATGAAAACGTTCGATTTTGGGATCCGAAAATAATCTCAGCCGAGCAGGCTTGCTGCCCCATCGTAGAACTCTCGGAGAGCTTTCCAACGGTATGTTGTGCGCCGCGTAACACCTTACGGATCAGAAGTTATGGGCAGCGGAGCGACGGAGACCTGGTCCCAAGCCCCACGCCCTCAGTTTGCGGGCCCAGCCTCTACGTGAAGCGAAGTTGTCTTGCCCAAGATGCCGTGTAATTTGATAATAGAAATATGATGGATTAGGTTGTCGTCCTTTTCGTGGCTCACGACGTACTATCCGGGACTAAAAAACAGCGCAAAAGAATAAAAGTGTCCCAAAACTAATGAAAACGTTCGATTTTGGGCTCCAAAAATAGGTGCAGCCGAGCAGGCTTGCTACCCCCGTCGTAGAGCTATTGGAACGCTTTCCAACGATATGTTGTGCACCGCGTAACTCCTTACGGATCAACAGTTATGGGCACCATAGCGATGGAGACCTGGTCCCAAGCCCCCTACCCTTGGTTTGCGGGCCCAGCCTCTACGTGAAGCGAAGTTGTCTTGCCCAAGGTTTCATAGGATTCGATAATAGCAATGTGATGGATTAGGTTGTCGTCTTTTTCTAGGCTCACGACGTACGATCTGGGAAGGAAAAACAGCGCAAAAGAAGAAAAGTATCCCGAAACTGATGAAAATGTTTGATTTTGGGCTCTGAAAACAGGCGCAGCCGAGCAGCCTTGCTGCCCCCGCCGTAGAGCTCTCGGAGAGCTTTCCAATGGTATGCTGTGCATCGCGTAACTCCTTACGGATCAAAAGTTATAGGCACCAGAGCGACGGAGACCTGGTCCTAAGCCCCACGCCCTCGGTTTGTGGGCCTAGCTTCTACGTGAAGTGAAGTTGTCTTGCCTAAGGTGCCGTGTAATTTGATAATAGAAATATGACGGATTAAGTTGTCGTCCTTTTCTAGACTCACGACGTACGATCCGGGATAGAAAAACATTGCAAAAGAAGGAAAACGTCCCTAAACTGATGAAAACGTTCTATTTTGGGCCACGAAAACAGGTGCAGCCGAGCAGGCTTGCTACCCCTTTTGTAGAGCTCTCAGAGAGGTTTCCAACGGTATGTTGTGTGCCGCGTAACTCCTTACGGATCAAACGTTATGGGCACTGGAGCGACGGAGACCATGTCCCAAGCGCGACGCCCTCGGTTTGCTGGCCCAGCCTCTACGTGAAGCGAAGTTGTCTTGCCCAAGGTGCCGTGGGATTCGATAATAGAAATGTGATGGATTAGTTTGTTGTCCTTTTCTAGGCTCACGATGTGAGGCCCGACCCCGAATACGTGTGTTATCTCGATTTACGTGCCTTAGACCTAGAATTATATGACTGACCTTGGATTATGTGTCATGTCTTGGTTTTCGCGCATGCCTCGTCATTCGTGCATTGACCTAGAATTATGTGCCCTAATCCTCGACTTACGTGCCCCGATCTCAATTTGCATGCGATACCTCGTTTTGTGTGCCTTAGCCTAGATTTGCGTGCCTTAATCTAGATTTAAGAATCGTGTTTCGTTTTGTGTGCCTTGCATTGAATTACGTGCATTCATTTAGGGTTGCATGCATTTACTTAGAAAATGTGCATTCGTCTCGTAGTACGTGTCCAAAACCTAGGAAAGTGTGCCCTCACGCTAATCAAGAAAGCATCTTACACGAAGCACTAGATCATTAATTAATCCTACAAATTCCACTAACTAATATTAAATTACTAATTCAACCCACTAGAAGACAAAATCTCACAAAAAGCTAGACATTCTTTATTCTTTTGCACTTTCAACACACAATTAAATAATGCTCAAAAGATGACAAAAAAAAATCAGATTTCTACATGCCTTGGCCGACCACTTGTTGGGCTTGGTGATTGCTTTGCTTAATTCAATTTAATTCCTAGACGATCTATGACAATTCTATGACACAAATGCATAAAAAACTAGATCAAAACCCTCCCCAAAGCTCCACCAATCTCGACATAAGCTCCTTGCCCATGCTAGGAATTTCAAAATGCTTCTTGAAGACACAAAAATCTGAATTGCAAAGCTCAAGGCCGACATATGCATCAACATTTGCAAAAGCCTTCATTTTTGTTTTCTTCATTTCTCTCATTTCCTCACATTTTTCTCTCCCTCTCATTCTTCTCTCTCTCTCTCGGCCTTGGCTGAGTTCCTTCACTCCATAGCTCATCTTCATCACACCATGGTTCATCAAGGCAAGCAAGAAGGTAGGGAACTCGACTAAGCAAGCTAGGTTGCAAGAATCACACATGCAAGCTCATTGAACTTCCATTTAGGTTTAGGTGAGTTTTCTAGCTTCCATTTCTTTTCTTCTTGTTCTAACCACATGCACCTACTAAGAACTTGATTACTAAGCTAGGAAACTAGAGGAAAATTGAGTGGTGTCTCGGCTAAGCAAGGAAAGAGTCAACCTTGTGCTTCATCAAAATCTTGTGCATCTTCTTGTTGTTTTGCTAAGGTGAGGGCTAAAACTTCTTGAGAATCCTTCAAAAAAAACCACATGCATGCTCTTAAATGTTTGTCTTTGCTTCTGTACTTGAGATATATGTGTGTTTATAATCTTTTATAACCATGCATGGCAATATTTTGGGCTAGAAGGTGATGATAGATGAAATCGGGTTTGAGACAGCTTTCTATCTTGTTGGTGCAAGATGATTTTGGCTAGGAAAATGATGCTGAAAATGCGTGAAATTGGCAGGTAACTAGTTTTGCCAGTTCTGAATAGTTTTCCCCGAAATAGGATAAAGCTAATTTTGACTCTAAGGTCCTCAAAATGGTAAATCATTAAAATGTGTCCAAATCTGGAAAATCTGGAAAAATGAAGCAGGTTTTGGCAGATTCACTGACTTTGTGGAACAAACCTGTTTTGACTTAGTAAATGATATCCAAAATGCATGAAATTTGGTGTGATGCTATATTTTTCAGTTCTGGACATTTTTTCCAGAAATGGACTAAGGCTAAATCTGACCTTAAGGACCTCAAAAACGACAGGTATTGAAATGTGTGCAAATCTGGACAGTTTTGTGCAATGTCACTGTTTTGGCTATAACTATTGAACCCGAACTCCAAATGATGCGAGGTTTGTTTCTGAATTTAGTTATCTTCTTAATCTTTAATTTGACATCTCATTCACTGGAATTGGAGATTTTTTGCTTGTCTTAATAATTGTGAGAAAACAGCCCATTGCAGTGAGGGTTTCACTTAGTGATATGCTTAGAAAAATTATTGTAGCTTCTCTTGTTGTATTAAATGCTTGGGATTGTGGCATTGGGATGTTATGTGGACTGTTTTGAATACTTGAGGATGTTTGAATTAATCGATGCATGGCTTGAGATTGATTTTGAGTTAACTTGGGGCTTAATCGCACGGGTAAGCACGAAATGGAAACCCTAGTGACTAGGTAAATTCACTAAGTGTTGATCCTATGAATATCGTGTTTAATTATATGTTTAGTAGGCTGCCCGTAGTTTCCATTGTAGCCCTAAATGCGATCTTGATGATTACATGTTGACAAGTAGGTTTTTTTCTTGCACCCGAACCCACGTAGATGTCGTTGCATGTTGAATAATCTCATTGTTTGATTATGTGAACTTTGAAATGAGTTATATGACTTGATTTATGTGCGTTACATGGCTGCCCGTTTAATGTTCATATAACTCCGTATGCCCTTCAAGTGAAATTACTTGTCTTATCGTGCCTCGCTTGTTTACTTGTCAATGTGCAATCTTATGACTGCTCGGAGGCAACCTACTTTGTTGTCCTCCTAATGTGATATATTAAATGTCATAAATGTGCATTGCATACAAGGTTGCAACCTTTCATTCTGGCGTGGTAGCGTTCACGCACACCGGGCGGCATCGGGCTTGCCGGTGCAACCGTGACTACCATTGTCCAATTCCCTCTCTTGCTTAGGGGCTAGACTTCCTCGGAGAGTTGGGTCGTAAGATTTCGGGGTACATCTGGAGTACACCCATTTGGCGTGATAAAGGAATGATTGAAGTCGGCCGCAACAACTGATATTGGAAATGAATTGAGAGCAAAAGCTCACCGTATCCTTTTCACTATGTGTATAAGTACTCTCGCTTGGTTCCTAGAGGACCTCGGGGAGAAAAGACGGGTAATTGTGTTCCTTTACTTTTATATTATTGTTATGTACTCATTTGTGATATATTCATGCTTGCAAAAGGATTTTCATAAGTTGAACCGGAAAATGAGTTTCAAAACCTATTTCTCGTTCCCCCTCGCTGAGTTCATAAGGACTCACCCTCTTTTATCATCTCAGGTGAAGAAGATCAAGAACAAGTACCCAAGGACGACGTGCTTAACGATGATTCCTTGGAATGATTGCCTGTCCTATGTGCTTTGCTTGATTATGGCCGTTTGTGAACACTATGCTACTTGAAGACTATTTCTTTTCATTTTGCTTGTTGTTGTATTGTAAATGACCCTGTTGTAATTTGGGTCTAATATTAGGATTGTACTATCTATAACCGGACATACCTTTTATTTTGTTATTTGTTTTCATGGTCTCGTATGGTAGTTATCGTAGGCGTTCAAACCACTGGATGATTAATCCACTAAGTTAACTCTATCTAATTTCACTTAGGTACTCACCTGTACATTAAAGGATAGTAGGTACTTGCACAACATGAATTCAACAAATAAATGGAGCATAGTTATCAAGCTAGGCTTATTAACCAAACGACACATTCAAGATAAACTAGTAGGCATATTGGTTGATGACAAAATAGAAATCTTAGTTGGAATCGAATCAAGGTTTGAAAGTTTTAAGGCATTTAGGAAATTAGGTCAAACTAAAGAGCCCAATTACAGTCGTCATGCTGCCGGATTTTCGGAAAAACTTTTGGGGTTCTAGGCCAATGTTAAGCATTAAATCATAACAAAAGGCTAAGAATGTGAAATAGTATAAATGAATTAGGTCATTCCCTAGTCTAGCCTCCATAGGTCGGGTTGGGGCGTGACACATGACGTACGATCCGGGAAGAAAAAACAGCGCAAAAGAAGAAAAGTATTCTGAAACTGATGAAAATGTTTGATTTTGGGCTCCAAAAAAGGTACAATCGAGCAGGCTTACTGCCCCGTTGTAGAGCACTCGGAGAGCTTTCCAACGATATGCTGTGCGCCGCGTAAATCCTTACGGATCAAAAGTTATGGGCACCGAAACGACGGAGACGTGGTCCCAAGCCCCACGCCCTCGGTTTGCGAGCCCAGCATCTACGTGAAGTGAAGTTGTCTTGCCCAAGGTGTCATGGGATTCGATAATAGAAATGTGATGGATTAGGTTGTCGTCCTTTTATAGGCTCACGACATACGATCCGGGAAGGAAAAATAGTATAAAAGAAGAAAAGTATTCTGAAACTGATGAAAATGTTCGATTTTGGGCTCCGAAAATAGGAACAGCCGAGAAGGCTTGCTGCCCCCGTCGTAGAGCTCTCGGAGAGCTTTCCAACGGTATACTGTGAGCCGCGTAACTCCTTGCAGATCAAAAGTTATGGGCACTAGAGCGACGGAGACCTGGTCTCAAGCTCCACGCCCACGAATTGCGGGCCCAGCCTCTACGTGAAGTGAAGTTGTCTTGCCCAAGGTACCGTGGGATTCAATAATAAAAATGTGATGGATTAGGTTGTCGTCCTTTTCGCGGCTCACGACGTACGATTCGGGATCGAAAAATAGCGCAAAAGAATAAAAGTGTCCCAAAACTGATGAAACGTTCAATTTTGGGCTCCAAAAATAGGTTCAGCCAAGCAGGCTTGCTACCCCCGTCGTAGAGCTCTCGGAATTTTTTCCAACGGTATGCTATGCAGCACGTTACTCCTTACAGATCAACAGTTATGGGCACCATAACGACGGAGACTTGGACCCAAGCCCCCTACCCTTGGTTTGCGGGCCCAGCCTCTACGTGAAGCTAAGTTGTCTTGCCCAAGGTGCCGTGGGATTCGATAATAGCAATGTGATGGATTAGGCTATCGTCCTTTTCTAGGCTCACGACGTACGATCCATGAAGGAAAAACAGCGCTGAAGAATAAAAGTATCCCAAAATTGATGAAAATGTTCGATTTTGGGCTCCGAAAACAGGTGCAGCTGAGCAGCCTTGCTGCCCCCGCCGTAGAGCTCTCGCAGAGCTTTCCAATGGTATGCTGTGCACCGCGCAACTCCTTACGAATCAAAAGCTATGGGCACCGGAGCGACGAAGACCTGGTCCTAAGCCCCACGCCCTCGGTTTGCCGGCCCAGCTTCTACGTGAAGCGAAGTTGTCTTGCCCAAGGTACTGTGTAATTCGATAATAGAAATATGATGGATTAGGTTGTCGTCCTTATCTAGGCTCACGACGTACAATCCGGGACAGAAAAATAGCGCAAAAGATGAAAAGCATCCCAAAACTGATGAAAACTTTCTATTTTGGGCCACGAAAATAGGTGCAGCCGAGTAGGCTTGCTACCCCCTTCGTAGAGCTCTCGGAGAGCTTTCTAATGGTATGTTGTGCGCTGCTTAACTCCTTACGGATCAAACGTTATGGGCACCAGAGCGACGGAGACCTTGTCCCAAGCGCGACGCCCTCGGTTTGCGGGCCCAGCCTCTACATGAAGTGAAGTTGTCCTTCCCACGGTGCCGTGGTATTCGATAATAGAAATGTGATGGATTAGGTTGTCGTCCTTTTCTAGGCTCACGACGTACTATCCGAGAATGATAAACAGCGCAAAAGAAGAAAAGTATTCCAAAACTGATGAAAACATTTGATTTTGGACTCCGAAAATAGGCACAGCCGAGTAGGATTGCTGCCCCTGTCGTAGAGCACTTCGAGAGCTTTCCAACTGTATGCTGTGCGCCACGTAGCTCCTTACGGATCAAAAGTTAATGGCACATGAGCCACAGAGACCTGGTCCCAAGCTCCATGCCCGCGAATTGCGGGCCCAGCATCTACGTGAAGCTAAGTTGTCTTGCCCAAGGTGCCGTGGGTTTCCATAATAGAAATGTGATGGATTAGGTTGTCTTCCTTTTCTAGGCTCACGACGTGCGATCCTGGAATGAAAAACAGCGCAAAAGAAGAAAAATGTCTCAAAACTTATGAAAACATTCGATTTTGGGCTCCCAAAATAGGTGCAGCCAAGCAAGCTTGCTACCCTCGTCGTAGAGCTCTTGGCGAGCTTTCCAATGGTACGCTGTACGCCGCGTAACTCCTTACGGATCAAAAGTTATGGGCACCGAAGCGACGGAGACCTGGTCTCAAGCCCCACACCCTCGGTTTGCGGGCCCAGCCTCTACGTGAAGCGAAGTTGTCTTGCCCAAGGTGTCGTGGGATTCGATAATAGAAATATGATGGATTAGGTTGTCGTCCTTTTCGCGGCTCACGACGTACGAGCCGGGAAGGAAAAACAGCGCAAAAAAAGAAAAGTGTCCTGAAACTGATGAAACATTTGATTTTGGGCTATAAAAATAGGCGCTGTCGAGCAGGCTTGCTGCCCTCGTCGTAGAGCTCTCGGAAAGCTTTCCAAAGGTATGCTTTGCGTGGCGTAACTCCTTACGGATCAAAAGTTATGGGCACTGGAGCGACGGAGGCCTAGTCCCAAACCCCAAGCCCCTGGTTTACAGGCCCAGTCTCTACGTGAAGCGAAGTTGTCTTGCCCAAGGTGTTGTGTGATTCGATAATAGAAATTTGATGGATTAGGTTGTCGCCCTTTTCGCGGCTCACGACGCACGATCCGGGACGGAAAAACAACGAAAAAGAAGAAAAGTATCCCGAAACTTATTAAAATGTTCAATTTTGGGCTCTGAAAACAAGCGCAGCCATGCATGAATGATGCCCCCGTCGTAGAGCTCTCGGAGAGTTTTCCAACGGTATACTGTGCACCGCATAACTCCTTACGGATCAAAAGTTATGGGCACTGAAGCGACGGAGACCTGGTCCTAAGCCCCACGCCCTCGGTTTTTTGGCCCAGCCTCTACATGAAGCGAAGTTGTCTTGCCCAAGGTACAGTGGGATTCGATAAGAGAAATGTGATTGATTAGGTTGTTGTCCTTTTCGCGGCTCACAACGTACGATCTTGGATAGAAAAATAGCGCAAAAGAAGAAATGTGTCCCAAAACTAATGAAAACGTTCGATTTTGGGATCCAAAAATAGGCGCAACTAAGCAGGCTTGCTGCCCAAATCGTATGTTCAAAATTGATGAAAATATTCAATTTTGGGCTCCAAAAACAGGTGCAGCTAAACAACCTTGCTGCCCCCGCTGTAGAGCTCTCGGAGAGCTTTCCAACGGTATGCTGTCCACCACGTAACTCCTTGCGGATCGAATGTTATGGGCACCGGAGCGACTGAGACCTGGTCCCAAGTCCCACTCCCTCGGTTTGCGGGCCCAGTCTCTACTTAAAGTGAAGTTGTCATGCCCAATATGCCATGGGATTCGATATTAGACATGTGATGGATTAGGTTGTCGTCCTTTTCGCGGCTCACGACGTACGATCCGGGAGGGAAAAATAGCGCAAAAGGAAGAAAGTGTCCGAATATTGATGAAAACGTTCAATTTTGGGCTTCGAAAATAGGCGCAGTTGAGCAGGCTTGTTGCCCCAGTCGTCGAGCTCTCGGAGAGCTTTCTAATGGTATGCTGTTCATCACATCACTCCTTACGGATCAAAAGTTATGGGCACCGGAGTGACGGAGACCTGGTCCCAAGCCCCACGCCTTCGGTTTGCTAGCCCAGCCTCTACATGAAGCGAAGTTATCTTGCCCAAGGTATAGTGGGATTCGATAATAGAAATGTGATGGATTAGGTTGTTGTCCTTTCCGCGGCTCATGACGTACGATCCTGGACGAAAAAATAGCGCAAAAGAAGAAATGTGTCCCGAAACTGATAAAAATGTTCGATTTTAGGATCCAAAAATAGGCGCAGTTGAGCAGGCTTGCTTCCCTTATCGTAAAGCTCTCGGAGAGCTTTTCAACGGTATGCTGTCCACCACGTAACTCCTTGCGGATCAAAAGTTATGGGTAGCGGAGCGATGGAGACCTGGTCCCAAGCCCCACGCCCTCAGTTTGCAGGCCCAGCCTCTACGTCAAATGAAGTTGTCTTGCCCAAGGTGCCGTGGGATTTGATAATAGAAATGTGATGGATTAGGTCGTTGTCCTTTTTGCGGCTCACGACTTACAATCTGGGACGAAAAAACAGTGCCAAAGAAGTAAAGTATCCCGATAATGATGAAAATGTTCGATTTTGGGCTTCAAAAATAGGTGCAACCGAGTAGGCTTGTGGCCCCCGTCGTAGAGCTCTCAGAGAACATTCCAACGGTATGTTGTGCGCTGCGTAATTCCTTACGAATCAGAAGTTATGGGCACCTAAGTGACAGAGACTTGCTCCCAAGCCCTTCGCCCGCGGTTTGCGGGCCCAGCCTCTACGTGAAGTGAAGTTGTCTTGCCCAAGGTGTCGTGCGATTCAATAATAGAAATGTGATGGATTAGGTTGTCGTCCTTTTCGTGGCTCACGACGTACGATCCGGGACAGAAAAATAGCGCAAAAGTAGAAAAGAGTTGCGAAACTGATGAAAACGTTCGATTTTGGGATCCAAAAATAGGCACAGCTGAGCAGGCTTGCTTCCCCCGTCGTACAGCTCACGGAGAAATTTCCAACGGTATGCTGTCCATCACGTAACTCCCTGCGGATCGAATGTTATGGGCACCGGAGCGACTAAGACCTGGTCCCAAGCCATACGCCCTCAGTTTGTGGGCCCAGTCTCTACGTGAAGTGAAGTTGTCATGCCTAATGTTCCATGGGATTTGATAATAGACATATGATGGATTAAGTTGTCGTCCTTTTCGCGGCTCACGACGTATGATCCGGGGCGGAAAAATAGAGCAAAAAAACAAAAGTATCCTGATACTGATGAAAAAGTTCCATTTTGGGCTTCAAAAATAGGCGCAGCCAAGCAGGGTTGCTACCCCTGTCGTAGAGCTCTCGTAGAGCTTTCCAACGTTATGCTGTGCACTGCGTAACTCCTTACGGATCAAAAGTTATGGGCACCGGAACGACGGAGACCTGGTCCCAAGCCCCACGCCCTCGGTTTGCGGGCCCAGCCTCTACGTGAAGCGAAGTTGTCTTGCCCAAGGTGCCATGGGATTCGATAAAAGAAATGTGATGGATTAGGTTGTCGTTCTTTTCACGACTCACGACGTACGATACGGGACGAAAAAACAGCGCCAAAGAAAAAAAGTATCTCGATAATGATAAAATGTTCAATTTTGGGCTTCAAAAATAGGCGCAGCCGAGCAGGCTTGCTTTCCCCGTCGTAGATCTCTCAGAGAGCTTTCCAACGGTATGCTGTGCACCGCGTAACTCCTTACGGATCAAAAGTTATGGGCACCGGAGCGACGGAGACCTGGTCCCAAGCCCCACGCCCTTGGTTTGCAGGCCCAGCCTCTACGTGAAGCGAAGTTGCCTTGCCCAAGGTGCAGTGGGATTCGATAATAGAAATGTGATGGGTTAGGTTGTCGTCCTTTTCGCAGCTGACGACGTACGATCCGAGATGAAAAAATAGCGCAAAAGAAGAAAAGTGTCCCGAAATTGATGAAAATGTTCAATTTTGGGCTCCTAAAATAGGCGCAAAAGAGCAGGCTTGCTGCCCCCGTCGTAGAGCTCTCGGAGAGCTTTCCAACGGCATGTTGTGCGTCGTGTAACTCCTTACGGATCAAAAGATATAGGCACCGTAGCGACGGAGACCTGGTCCCAAGCGCCACGCCCTCAGTTTGCGGGCCCAGCCTTTACGTGGAGTAAAGTTGTCTTGCCCAAGGTGCCGTGGGATTCGATAAAAGAAGTGTGATGGATTAGGTTGTCGTCCTTTTCGCGGCTCACAACGTACAATCCGGGATGGAAAAACAGCGCAAAAAAAGAAAAGTATCCCGATACTGATGAAAAAGTTCAAATTTGGTCTCCGAAAATAGGTGCAACCCAACAGGCTGGCTGCCCCCGTCGTAGAGCTCTCGGAGAGCTTTCCAACGGTATGTTGTGCGCCGCGTAACTCCTTACGGATCAAAAGTTATAGGCACCGGTGCGACGGAGACCTAGTCCCAAGCCCTACGCCCTCGGTTTACGATCCCAGCCTCTGTGTGAAGCGAAGTTGCCTTGCCCAAGGTGTCGTGGGATTCGATAATAGAAATTGGATGGATTAGGTTGTCGTCCTTTTCGCGGCTCACGATGCACGATCCGGGACTAAAAAACAGCGCAAAAGAAAAAAAGTATCCCAAAACTGATGAAAACGTTCGATTTTGGGCTCCGAAAATAGGTGCAGCTTTGCTGGATTACTGCCCCTATCATAGAACTCTCGGAGAATTTTTTAACGGTATGCTGCGCGCCACGTAACTCCTTACGGATCAAAAGTTATGGGCACCAGAGCGACGAAGACCTGGTCCCAAGCTCCACGCCCTTGGTTTACGGGCCTAGCCCTTACGTGAAACAAAGTTGTCTTGCCCAAGGTACCGTGGGATTCGATAATAGAAATGTGATGGATTAGGTTGCCGTCCTTTTCGCGGCTGACGACATACGATCCGAGATGAAAAATAGCGCAAAAGAAGAAAAGTGTCCCGATATTAATGAAAAAATTCAATTTTGGGCTTCTAAAACAGGCACAGCAAAGAAGGCTTGTGGCCCCCATCGTAGAGCTCTTGGAGAGCTTTCCAACGGTATATTGTGCACCGCTAAATTCTTTACAGATCGAAAGTTATGGGCATCAGAGCGACAAAGACCTGGTCCCAAGTCCCACGCCCTCGGTTTGCGGGCCCAACCTCTGCGTGAAGCGAAGTTGTCTTGCCCAAGGTGCCATGGGATTCGATAATAGAAATGTGATGGATTAGGTTTTCATCCTTTTCGCGGCTCACCACGTTCGATCCGGGACGGAAAAATAGCGCAAAAGAAGAAAAGTGTCCCAAAACTGATGAAAACTTTCGATTTTGGGCTCCAAAAATAGGTGCAGCCTAGCTGGATTGCCGCCCCCATCATAGAGCTCTCGGAGTGTTTTCCAACGGTATGCTGTGCGCCGCGTAACTCCTTACGGAACAAAAGTTATGGGCACCGGAGCGACAGAGACCAGGTCTGAAGCCCCAAGCCCTCGGTTTACCAGCCCAGCCTCTACGTGAAGCAAAGTTGTCTTGCCCAAGGTACCATGGGATTCGATATTAGAAATGTGAATGATTAGGTTTTCGTTCTTTTCCCGGCTCACGACGTACGATCCGGGACTGAAAAACAGCGCAAAAGAAGAAAAGTGTTCCGAAACTGATGAAAACATTCAATTTTGGGCTCCAAAAATAGACGCAGCCATGCAGGCTTGCTACCCCCGTCGTAGAGCTCTCGTAGAGCTTTTCAACGGTATGCTGTGCACTGCGTAACTCCTTACGGATCAAAAGTTATGGGCACCGGAGCGACAGAGACCTGGTCCTAAGCCCCATGCCCTCAGTTTGCGGGCCCACCCTCTACGTGAAGTGAAGTTGTCTTGCCCAAGGTTCTGTGGGATTCATTAATAGAAATGTGATGGATTAGGTTGTCTTCCTTTTCGCGGCTCACGACGTATGATCTGGGACGGAAAAATAGTGCAAAAGAATAAAAGGGTCCCTAAACGGATGAAAACGTTCAATTTTCGACTCTGAAAATAGGCGCAACTAAGCAGGCTTGCTACCTCCATCGTAGAACTCTCGGAGAGCTTTCCAACGGTATGCTGTGCGCCGCGTTACTCGTTGCGGATCAAAAGTTATGGGCACCGATACGACGGAGACCTGAACCTAAGCCCCACGCCCTCGGTTTGCGGGCCTAGCCTCTACGTGAAGCGAAGTTGCCTTGCCCAAGGTACAGTGGGATTCAATAATAGAAATGTGATGGATTAGGTTGTCGTCCTTTTCGCGGCTAACGACGCACGATCCGGGACTTAAAAACAGGGCAAAAGAAGAAAAGTATCCCGAAACTGATGAAAACTTTCGATTTTGGGTTCCGAAAACAGGTGTAGCCAAGCTGGATTGCTGCCCCTATCATAGAGCTCTTGGAGAGTTTTCAAATGGTATACTGCGCGCCGCGTAACTCCGTACGGAACAAAAGTTATGGGCCCCGGAACGACGGAGACCTAGTCGCAAGCTGCACGCCCTCAGTTTACGAGCCCAGCCTCGACGTGAAGCGAAGTTGTCTTGCCCAAGGTGCCGTGGGATTCGATATTAAAAATGTGATGGATTAGGTTTTCGTGCTTTTTCGGCTCACGACGTACGATCCGGGACTGAAAAAAATTGCAAAAGAAGAAAAGTGTTCCGAAACTAATAAAAACGTTTGATTTTGGGCTCTGAAAATTGTCGCAGCCAAGCGGGCTTGCTGCACCCGTCGTAGAACTCTCGGAATGCTTTGCAACGGTATGCTGTGCGCCGCGTAACTCCTTACAGAACAAAAGTTATGGGTGCCGGAGCGACGGAGATTTGGTCCTAAGCCCTATGCCCTCGGTTTGCTGCCCAGCCTCTACGTGAAGTGAAGTTGTCTTGCACAAGGTGTTGTGGGATTCGACAATGGAAATGTGATGGATTAGGTTGTCATCCTTTTTGCGGCTCACGACGTACGATCCGGGACTGAAAAATAGTGCAAAAAAATAAAAGGGTCCCGAAACTGATGAAAACGTTCAATTTTGGGCTCTAAAAACAGGCGCAGCTGATTAGGCTTGCTGCCCCGACTTAGAGCTCTCGGAGAGCTTTGTAACGGTATGTTGTGCGCCGCGTAACTCCTTACGGATCAAAAGTTATCGGCACCGGAGCGACGGAGACCTGATCCCAAGCCCCACGCCCTCGGTTTGCGAGCCCAGCCTCTACGTGAAGCGAAGTTGTCTTGCCCAAAGCGCAGTGGGATTCGATAATAGAAATGTGATTGATTAGGTTGTTGTCCTTTTTGCAGCTCACGACGTACGATCCTAGACAGAAAAACAGCGCAAGAGAAGAAAAGTGTCCCGAAACTGATAAAAACGTTCGATTTTGGGATCCAAAAATAGGCGCTGGAAAGTAGGCTTGCTTCCCCCGTCATAGAGCTCTCAGAGAGCTTTCCAACGGTATGCTATCCACCGCGTAACTCCTTACGGATCGAATGTTATGGGCACCGGTGCGACAGAGACCTTGTCCTAAGCCCTACACCCTCGATTTGCAGACCCAGCCTTTACGTGAAGTGAAGTCGTAATGCCCAAGGTGCCATGGGATTCGATAATAGACATGTGATGGACTACGTTGTCGTCCTTTTCGCGGCTCACGACGTACGATTCAGGACGAAAAAAGAGCAGAAAAGAAGAAAAGTGTCCCAAAACTGATGAGAACGTTCAATTTTGGGCTCCGAAAACAGGCACAGGCAAGCAAGCTTGCAGCCCCTATCGTAGAGCTCTCTTAGAGCTTTCCACCGGTATGTTGTGTGACACGTAACTCCTTACGGATCAAAAGTTATGGGCAGCGGACCGACGGAGACCTGGTCCAATGCCCTACGCTTTCAATTTGCGGGTCCAGCCTCTACGTGAAGCGAAGTTGTCTTGCCCAAGGTGCCGTGGGATTCGATAATAGAAATGTGATAGATTAGGTTGTCGTCCTTTTCTAGGCTCACGACGTACGATCTTGGAAGGAAACACAGAGCAAAAGAAGAAAAGTGTCTCAAAACTGATGAAAACCTTCGATTTTGGGATCCCAAAACAGGTGCAGCCGAGCAGGATTGTTACCCCCGTCGTAGAGCTCTTGGAAGGCTTTCTAACGGTATGCTGTACGCCGTGTAACTCCTTACGGATCAAAAGTTATGGGCACTTGAGCGACGGAGACCTGGTCCCAAGCCCCACGCCCTCGGTTTGCTGGCCCAGCCTCTACGAGAAGCGAAGTTGTCTTGCCCAAGGTGCCGTGGGATTCGATAATAGAAATGTGATGGATTACGTTGTAGTCCTTTTCTAGGCTCACGACGTACAATCAGGGGAAGAAAAAATAACACAAAAGAAGAAAAGTATCCTAAGACTTTTGAAAACGTTTGATTTTGGGATCCGAAAATAGGCACAGCCTAGCAAGCTTGCTGCCCTCGTCGTAGAGCTCTCGGAGAGTTTTCCAACGGTATGCTGTGCGCCACGTAAGTCCTTACGGATCAAAAGTTATTGGACCGGAGCGACGGAGACCTGGTCCCAAGCCCTACGCCCTCGATTTGCGGGCCCATCCTCTACGTGAAGCGAAGTTGACTTGCCCAAGGTGTCGTGAGATTCGATAATAGAAATTTGATGGATTAGGTTGTCTTCCTTTTCTACGCTCACGACGTAAGATTCAGGAAGGAAAAATAGCACAAAAGAAGAAAAGTATCCTGAAACTACTGAAAATATTCGATTTTGGGCTCTACAAATAGGTGGAGCTGAGCCGGCTGGCTGCCCCCGTCGTAGAGCTCTCGGAGAGCTTTCCAACGGTATACTATGCGCCGTATAACTCCTTACGGATCAAAAGTTATAGGCACCGAAGCGACAGAGACTTGGTCCCAAGCCCCACGCCCTCGGTTTGTGGGCCCAGCCTCTACGTGAATAGAAGTTGTCTTGCCCAAGGTACCGTGGAATTCGATAATAGAAATGTGATGGATTAGGTTGTCGTCCTTTTCTAGGCTCACGACGTACGATCCTGGAAGGAAAAACAGCGCAAAAGAATAAAAGTGACACAAAACTGATGAAGACGTTTGATTTTGGCCTCCCAAAATAGGTGCAGCCGAGCAGGGTTACTAGCCCGGTCGTAGAGCTCTTGGAGAGCTTTTCAGCAGTATGCTGTGCGCCGCGTAACTCCTTATGGATCAAAAGTTATGGGCACCGAAGCGACGAAGACCTGGTCCCAAGCCCCACGTTCTCGTTTTACGGGTCCAGCCTCTACGAGAAGCGAAGTTGTCTTGCCCAAGATGCCGTGGGATTCTATAATAGAAATGTGATGGATTAGGTTGTCGTCCTTTTCTAGGCTCACGACGTACGATCCGGGAAGAAAAAATAGCACAAAAGAAGAAAAGTATCCTGAAACTAATGAAAACATTCAATTTTGGGCTCTGAAAACAAGCATTGCCAAGCAAGCTTGTTGCCCCCGTCGTAGAGCTCTCGGAAAGCTTTCCAACGGTATGCTGCGCGTCGCATAACTCCTTACGGATCAAAAGTTATTGGCACCGGAGCGACGGAGACCTGTTCCCAAGCCCCACGCCCTAAGTTTGCGGGCCCAGCCTCTACGAGAAGTGAAGTTGTCTTCTCCAAGGTGCCGTGGGATTCGATAATGGAAATGTGATGGATTATGTTGTCGTCCTTTTCTAGGCTCATGACGTACGATCAGGGGAAGGAAAAACAACGTAAAAGAAGAAAAGTATCCTTAAACTTTTGAAAATGTTTGATTTTGGGATCCGAAAATAGGTGCAGCTGAGCAATCTTGCTGCCCCCGTCGTAGAGCTCTCGGAGAGTTTTCCAACGCTTTGCTGTGCGCCACGTAACTCCTTACGGATCAAAAGTTATTGGCACCGGAGCGACGGAGACCTGGTCCCAAGCCCCGCGCCATCGGTTTGCGGGCCCATCCTCTACATGAAGCGAAGTTTACTTGCCCAAGGTGTCGTGGGATTCAATAATAGAAATTTGATGGATTAGGTTGTCGTCCATTTCTACGCTCACGACATAAGATCCGGGAAGGAAAAACAGCACAAAAGAAGAAAAGTATCCCGAAACTACTGAAAATGTTCGATTTTGGGCTCTGAAAATAGGTGCAGCTGAGCAGGCTTGCTGCCCTCATCGTAGAGCTCTCGGAGAGCTTTCCAACAGTATAATGTGCGCCGCATAACTCCTTACGGATCAAAAGTTATGGGCACCGAAGCGACGGAGACCTGGTCCCAAGCCTCACGCCCTCGGTTTGCTGGCCCAGCCTCTACGTGAATCGAAGTTGTCTTGCCAAAGGTGCTATGGGATTCGATAATAGAAATGTGATGGATTAGGTTGTCGTCTTTTTCTAGGCTCACGACGCACGATCCTGGAAGGAAAAACAACGCAAAAGAAGAAAAGTATCCTAAAATTGATGAAAACATTTGATTTTGGGCTCTGAAAACAGGCGTTGCCGGCCAGGCTTGATGCTCCCGTCGTAGAGCTCTCGGAAAGCTTTCCAACGGTATGTTGTGCGTTGCGTAACTCCTTACGGATCAAAAGTTATGGGCACCGGAGCGACAGCGGCCTGGTCCCAAACCCCACGCCCTTGGTTTATGGATCCAGTCTCTACGTGAAGCGAAGTTGTCTTGCCGAAGGTGTCATGGGATTCGATAATAGAAATTTGATGGATTAGGTTGTCGTCCTTTTCGGGGCTCACGACGCACGATCCGGGACGAAAAATCAACGTAAAATAAGAAAAGTATCCCGAAACTTATGAAAACGTTCGATTTTGGGCTCTGAAAACAGGCGCAGCCATGAAAGATTGCTGCCCCTATTGTAGAGCTCTCGGAGAGCTTTCCAACGGTATGCTGTGCGACACATAACTTCTTACGGATCAAAAGTTATGGGCACCAAAGCGACAAAGACCTAGTCATAAGCCCTACGCCCTCAGTTTGCTGGCTCAGCCTCTACATGAAGCGAAGTTGTCTTGCCCAAGGTACAGTGGGATTCGATAAGAGAAATGTGATGGATTAGGTTGTTGTCCTTTTCGCGGCTCACAACGTACGATCCTGGACGAAAAACTGCGCAAAAGAATAAATGTGTCCCGAAACTGATGAAAACGTTCGATTTTGGGATCCAAAAATAGGCGCAGCTGAGCAGGCTTGCTTCCCCCGTCGTACAGCTCTCGAAGTGCATTCCAACGGTATGTTGTCCACCGTGTAACTCCTTGCGGATCGAATGTTATGGGTACCGGAGCGACTGAGACCTGGTCCCAAGCCCCACGCCCTCGGTTTGCTAGCCCAGTCTCTACGTGAAGTGAAGTTGTCATGCCCAATGTGCCATGGGATTTGATAATAGACATGTGATGGATTAGGTTGTCGTCCTTTTCGAGGCTCACGATGAACGATCCGAGACAAAAAAATAGCGCAAAAGAAGAAAAGTATTCGTAAATTGATAAAAACAGGCGCAGCCGAGCAGGCTTGCTGCCCCTATCGTATAGCTCTCGGAGTGCTTTCCAACGGTATGCTGTGTGCCGCGTAACTCCTAATGGATCAAAAGTTATGGGCACCGGAGCGACGGAGACCTGGTCCCAATCCCCATGCCCTCAGTTTGCTGGCCCAGCCTCTACATGAAGCGAAGTTGTCTTGCCCAAGGTACAGTTTGATTCGATAAGAGAAATGTGATGTATTAGGTTGTTGTCCTTTTCGCGGCTCACGACGTACGATCCTGGACGAAAAAACAGCGCAAAAGAAGAAATGTGTCCCGAAACTGATGAAAATGCTTGATTTTGGGCTCCGAAAAATAGGCGCAGCTGAGCAGGCTTGCTTCCACCATCGTAAAGCTCTCGGAGAGCTTTCCAACGGTATGCTATCCACCGCGTAAGGAATGTGCCCTGGGATTCGATAATAGAAATGTGATGGATTAGGTTGTTGTCCTTTTCGCGGCTCACGATGTACGATCCGAGACGAAAAAATAGCACAAAAGAAGAAAAGTGTCCAAAAATTGATGAAAATATTTGATTTTGCCCTCCTAAAACAAGCGCAGCCGAGCAGGCTTGCTTCCCTCGTCTTAGAGCTCTCGAAGAGCTTTCCAACGGTATGCTGTCCACCGCGTAACTCCTTACAGATCGAATGTTATGGGTACTGGAGCGATTGAGACCTGGTCCCAAGCTCTACGCCTTCGGTTTGCGGGCCCAACCTCTACGTAAAGTGAAGTTGTCATGCCCAAGGTGTCGTAGGATTCGGTAATAGAAATGTGATGGATTAGGTTGTCGTCGTTTTTGCGGCTCACGACGTACGATCTGGGATGAAAAAACAACGCCAAATAAGAAAAGTATCCCGATAATGATGAAAATATTTGATTTTGGGCTTCAAAAATAGAAGCAGCCGAGCAGGCTTACAGCCCCCGTCGTAGAGCTCTCACGACGTACGATCTGGGACGGAAAAACAGCGCCAAATAAGAAAAGTATCCCGATAATGATGAAAATGTTTGATTTTGGGCTTCAAAAATAGAAGCAGCCGAGCAGGCTCACTGCCCCCATCGTAGATCTCTCAGAGAGCTTTCCAACGGTATGCTGTGTGCGTAATTCCTTACGGATCAAAAGTTATGGGCACCAAAGTGACGGAGACCTAGTCCCAAGCCCCACGTCCTAAGTTTGCGAGTCCAACCTCTACTTGAAGCGAAGTTGTCTTGCCCAAGGTGCCGTGAGATTCGATAATATTCATGTGACAGATTAGGTTGTTGTCACGCCCCCAACCCGACCTATGAAGGTTAGACTAGGGCATGATCTAATCATTAACGTTCTTTTACGATTATAACTGGTTAACGAAGGTTAAGCTTATCCGTTAGACTAGAACTCCAACAATTTTTTGGAAAAACTGGCAGCATAACAGCTGTAGTTAGGACCTTTTTGTTTGACCTAATTTCTAAATGCCTCGATTATTCCAATTATTAATCCAATTCCATTAAGGACTCCTATTTTGTCATCAACCGATATGCCTACCAGTCTATCTTGAAAGTCTCGTTTGGTTAATAAGCCTAGCATGATAACTATGTCCCGTTTATTTATCAATTTCCTATCATGCAAGTACCTATTATTCTTTCGTTTACAAATAAGCACCTAAGTGGAATTAGATAGAATTGACTTAGTTGATTTTTCACCTAGTGGTTTAATTGCCTACGATAGTTACTATTCAAGATAATGAAAGCAAATAACCAAATAAGAAGTTTGTCCGGTTATAGATAGTACAATCCTAAAACTAGACCGAAATTACAACGGGGCCATTTACATCAATAACATGAACAGTTTGCAATCAAACACAACATCCATATAGCAACCACTTTCAGGCAAAGCACAAAAGCACGTAGTCACTCCAAGGAATCATCAACAAGCACGTTTAGTTCGGGTACTTGTTCCAAATCTGCTGCACCTGTGACAAAAAAGAGGGTGAGTCCTTATGAACTCAGCGAGGGGGAACGAGAAATACGTTTTGAAACTCTTTTTCCGATTCAACTTATGAAAAACCCTTTTTGAAAACATGACATATAACACAAGTAAGTTTATAATGTAATATAAAAGTAAAAGAACACAATTACCCGTCTTTCCTCCCCGAGGTCCTCTAGGAACCAAACGAGAGTACTTATACACATAGTGAAAAGGATACGGTGAGCTTTTGCTCTCAGTTCATTTCTAGTATCAGTTGTTGCGGCCGACTTCAAATCATCCCCTTATCACGCCAAATGGGTGTACTCCGGATGTACCCCGAAATCCTACGACCCAACTCTCCGAGGAAGTCTAGCCCCTAAGTGAGAGAGGGAATTGGACAATGGTAGTCACGGTTGCACCGGAAAACCCGATGCCGCCCCGGTGTGCATGAACGCTATCACGCCAGAATGAAAGGTTGCAACCTTGTATGTAATGCACATTTATGACATTTAATATATCACATTTGGAGGACAACAAAGTAGGTTGCCTCCGAGCAGTCATAAGATTGCACATTGACAGTTAAACACGCGAGGCACGATATGACAAGTAAATTCACTTGAAAAGCACATGGAGTTATATGAATATTAAATGGGCAGCCATGTAACGCATGTAAATCAAGTCATATAACTCATTTCAAAGTTCACGTAATCAAATAATAAGATTATTCATCATGCAACGACATCTACGTGGGACCGGGCGCAAGAAAGGCCTACGTATCAACATGTAATCATCGAATCATATTTAGGGCTACAAGGGCGACTACGGGCAGCCTACTAAACACATAATCAAACACAATATCCATAGGATCGACACTTAGCGAGTTTACCTAGTTACTAGGGTTTCAATTCGTGCTTACCCATGCGATTAAACCCCAAGTCATCTCGTAATTAAGCTCAAGCCATGTATTGATTAAATTAAACATCCTCAAGCATTCAAAACAGTCCACACAACATCCAAATGCCACAATCCCAAGCATTTAATACAACAAGGGAAGCTACATTAATTTTCTAAGTATATCAATAGGTGAAACCCTCACTGCAATGGACTGTTTTCTCACGATCATTAAGACAAGCAAACAAGTTGTCAAATTAAAGCTTAAGGAGTGAACTAAATTCAAAAACAAACCTCGCATCATTTGAAGTTTGGGTTCAAGAGTTATAGCCAAAACAGTGAGACTACACAAAACTGTCCAGACTTGCACACATTTCAATACTTGTCATTTTTGAGGGCCTTAGGGTCAGATTTAGCCTTTCTGACAAAAATGTCCAGAACTGAAAAATCTAGCTGCACACCAAATTTAATGCATTTTGGATATCATTTACTAAGTCAAAACTGGTCCGTTCTACAAGGTCAGTGAATCTGCCAAAACCTGCTTCATTTTTCTAGACTTTCCAGATTTGGACACATTTTGATATTTTGCCATTTTGAGGACCTTAGAGTCAAAATTAGCTTTGGCCTATTTCTGCAAAAAAATGCTCAGAAATGGCAAAACTAGTTACCGACCAATTTTTACCAATTTTTAACATCTTTTACCTGGTCAAAATCACCTCGCACCAACAAGGCAGAAGGCTGTTACATACCCGATTTCATCTATCATCACATTCTAGCCAAAAATCTTGCCATGCATGTTTACAAAAACTCATGAACACACATATATCTCAAGTACAGAAGTAAAGATAGACATTTAAGGGCATGCATGTGGATTTTGAAAGAATTTCAAGAAGTTTTAGCCCTCACCTTAGCAAGACAATAGTTGAAGATGCACAATGCTCTTGAAGATGCACCAATGGAGCTTCTTTCTTGCTTCTTGCTTGCTTGGGCTGCTATGGCTGAGCTTGGGAGAGATCTTAAGAGTGAGCTTGAGGTCTTGGAAGCTCAAGAGAAGCCATGGTCGAAAATGAGAGAGAAGGAGAGAGAATGAGAGCTTGAGAGGATTTTTGAGAGGAAAATGAAATGTGATAAGTTGTGTGTGTGTGTGTGTCGGCCCTAAGGCCTTCAAATCTGATTTTTGCTTTGTCAATTACGCAATTTGAATTGTGAGGAGCATGCTTGGTGATTTGGTCGAGAATGGGAAGGGTTTGGGTGATGTTTTTTTTATTGTTATATTTTTTGTATTGTCATGCATTTGTCTATCCTAGGTTGCATTGTGTTTTGTACTTGTCATAGGAATGTTTAGATAATAGGAAAGTGCTTAGGGTTTAGCATGTGTGTAAGAGAATGTTGGGTATTTAGGGATTTTAGGTAGAATAGAATATAGGATATGTTTAGAGGTTTGTGAGATTTTGTCTTGTAGTGAGTTTAAAATATAATATTTAGGTGTTAGTGGATTATGTACAGATTTGAATTAGGATTATAATAATAGTTAGTGGTGTTTGTAGGATTATTTTATAGTCTAGTGCTTTGTGTAGGATTCTTTATTGATTAGTGTGCGGGCACGCTTTCCTAGGTCTAGGACACGCACTACGAGACACGCACAGAAATCGATATGAGGCACGAAACACAAGGTAGACACATACTTCATGACTAAGGCACGTACTTCAAGACTAATGCACACAATCCTAGGTGAATGCACGTAAACCAATGCAAGGCATGCAAATCAAGGCACGACTCTATATCTAGGTTAAGGTACGCAATTCAAGGTTAGGGCACATAAAATGAGGTAACGCACTTACATCGAGGTCAAGGTACGTATATCTAGGTATTACACATCAGTAGGGGATTAATACACACCATTCTAGGTCAAGGCACGAATGACAAAACATGCATAAAAACCAAGACAGGGCACGTAGTCTAAGGTCGGTCATACAATTATAGGTCTAAGGCACGAAAATCTAGATAACACACGTTATTCGGGGTTGGGCCTCACAGTTTTTGTCATTTTCAAGGCTCACGACATACTATCCGGGACCGAAAAATAGCGCAAAAGAAGAAAAGTATCCCAAAATTGATGAAAATGTTCAATTTTTGGCACCCAAAAATAGGCGCAACTGAGCAATCTTGCTGCCCCCGTCGTAGAGCTCTCGGAGAGCTTTCCAACGGTAAGCTATGCGCCGCGTAACGCCTTACGGATCGAAAGTTATGGGTAGCGGAGATACGGAGACTTGGTCCCAAGCCCCACGCCCTCGGTTTGCGGGCCCAACCTCTACGTGAAGCAAAGTTGTCTTGCCCAAGGTGCCGTGGGATTCGATAATAGAAATGTGATGGATTAGGTTGTCGTCCTTTTCGCGGCTCATGACGTACGATCCGGGACGGAAAAATAGCGCCAAAGAAGAAAAGTATCCCGATAATGATGAAAATTTTCAATTTTGGGCTTCAAAAACAGGCGCAACTGAGCAGGCTTACTGCCCCGGTCATAGAGCTCTTAGAGAGCTTTTCAACGGTATGCTGTGCACTGCATAACTCCTTACGGATCAAAAGTTATGGGTACCGGAGCGATAGAGACCTGGTCCCAAGCCCCACGCCCTCGGTTTGTAGGCCCAGCCTCTACGTGAAGCGAAGTTGTCTTGCCCAAGGAATCGTGGGATTCAATAATAGAAATGTGATGGATTAGGTTGTCGTCCTTTTCGTGGCTCACGACGTACGATCCAGGAAGGAAAAATAGCGCAAAAGTAGAAAAGAGTCCCGAAACTGATGAAAACGTTCGATTTTGGGATCCAAAAATAGGCGCAGCTAAGCAAGCTTGCTTCCCCGTCGTACAGCTCTCAGAGAGCTTTCCAACAGTATGCTGTCCACCGTGTAACTCCTTGCGGATCGAATGTTATAGGCACCAGAGCGACTAAGACCTGGTCCCAAGCCCCACACCCTCGGTTTGCGGGCCCAGTCTCTACTTGAAGTGAAGTTGTCATGCCCAATGTGCCATGGGATTCGATAATAGACATGTGATGGATTAGGTTGTCGTCCTTTTCGCGGCTAACGACGTACGATCCGGGGTGAAAAAATAGCACAAAACAAGAAAAGTGTTCAAAAATTGATGAAAACATTCGATTTTGGGATACGAAAATTGGTGCAGCCGAGCAGCCTTGCTACCCCCATCGTAGAGCTCTTGGAGAGCTTTCCAACGGTATGCTATGCGCTGCGTAATTCCATACGGATCAAAAGTTATGGGCGCCGAAGTGACGGAGACCTGGTCCCAAGCCCCACGCCCTCGGTTTGCAGGCCCGACCTCTACTTCATGCTAAGTTGTCTTGCCTAAGGTGCCATAGGATTCAATAATAGACATGCGATGGATTAGGTTGTCATCCTTTTCGCGGCTCACGACATACGATCCGGGATGGAAAAAAATAGCATAAAAGAAGAAAAGTGTCCCAAAACTGATGAAAACGTTCGATTTTGGGCTCCGAAAACAAGCACAACATAGCAGGCTGGCTGCCCCCGACGTAGAGCAATCGGAGAGCTTTCCAACGGTAAGTTGTGCACCACGTAATGCCTTACAGATCAAAAGTTATGGGCAGCGGGGCGACGGAGACCTGGTCCCAAGCCCCACACCCTCGATTTGCGGGCGCAGCCTCTACGTGAAATGAAGTTGTCTTGCCCAATGTGCCCTGGGATTCGATAATAGAAATGTGATGGATTAGGTTGTCGTCCTTTTCGCGGCTCACGACGTACGATATGGGACAAAAAAATAGTGCCAAAGAAGAAAAGTATCCCGATAATAATGAAAATGTTCGATTTTGGGGTTCAAAAATAGGTGCACCCGAGTAGGCTTGCTGCCCCTATCGTAGAGCTCTCAGAGAGCTTTCTAATGGTATGCTGTGCACCGCGTAACTCCTTACGGATCAAAAGTTATGGGCACCGGAGCGACGGAGACCTGGTCCCAAGCCCCACGCCCTCGGTTTACGGGCCCAGCCTCTACGTGAAGCGAAGTTGTCTTGCTCAAGGTGTCATGGGATTCATTAATAGAAATGTGATCGAGTAGGTTGTCGTCCTTTTCGCGGTTCACGATGTACGATCCGGGATGAAAAAATAGCGCAAAAGTAAAAAAGTATCCCAAAACTGATGAAAACGATTGATTTTGGGCTCCGAAAACAGGTGCAACCGACTAGGTTTGCTGCCCCCATCGTAGAGCTCTCAGAGAACTTTCCAACGGTATGTTGTGCATTGCGTAACTCCTTACGGATCCAAAGTTATGGGCAGCGGAGCAACGGAGACCTGGTCCCAAGCCCCAAGCCCTCGATTTGTGGGCCCAGCCTCTACGTGAATCAAAGTTGTCTTGCCCAAGGAGCCGTGGGATTTGATATTAGAAATGTGATGGATTAGGTTGTCGTCCTTTTCTCGGCTCACGACGTACAAACCGGGACAGAGAACCAGTGCAAAAGAAGAAAAGTGTCCTGAAACTAATGAAAACGTTCAATTTTAGGCTCCGACAACAAGCGCAACCGAGCAGGCTTGTTGACCCCATCGTAGAGCTCTCAGAGAGCTTTCCAACTATATGTTGTGTGCCACGTAACTCCTTACAAATCAAAAGTTATGGGCACCGGAACAATAGATACTTGGTCACAAGCCCCACGCCCTCGGTTTGTGGGCACAGCCTCTACGTGAAGTGAAGTTGTCTTGCACAAGGTGCCGTGGGATTCGATAATAGAAATGTGATGGATTAGGTTGTCGTCCTTTTCACGGCTGATGACGTACGATCCGAGATGGAAAAACAGCTCAAAAGAAGAAAAGTGTCCAGAAACTGACCAAAACGTTCAATTTTGGGCTCCTAAAATAGGCGCAGAAGAGCAGGCTTACTGCCCCGGTCGTAGAGCTCTCGGAGAGCTTTCCAACGGTATGCTGTGCGCCGCGTAACTCCTTACGGATCAAAAGTTATGGGTACCAGAGCGACGGAGACCTGTTCCCAAGCACCACGCCATCAGTTTGCGGGCCCTGCCTTTACGTGAAGTAAAGTTGTCTTGCCCAAGGTGCCGTGGGATTTGATAATAGAAATGTGATGGATTACGTTGTCGTCCGTTTCGTGGCTTACGACATACGATCCAGGATGGAAAAACAGCGCAAAAAAAGAAAAGGATCCCGATAATGATGAAAAAGTTCAATTTTGGGCTTCAAAAACAGGCGCAGCCAAACATGCTTGCTGACCCCGTCGTAGAGCTCTCGGAGAGCTTTCCAACAGTATGTTGTGCGCCGCGTAACTCCTTACATATAAAAAGTTATGGGCACCGGAGTGACGGAGACCTGGTCCCAAGCTCCACGCCCTCGATTTACGGGCCCAACCTCTACGAGAAGCGAAGTTGCCTTGCCCAAGGTGCCGCGGGATTCGATAATAATAATTTGATGGATTAGGTTGTCATCCTTTTCGCGGCTCACGACGCACGATCCAAGACTAAAAAACAGCGCAAAAAAAGAAAAGTATCCCGAAACTGATGAAAATGTTAAATTTTGGTCTCCAAAAATAGGCTCTGCTAGCTGCCCCTATCGTAGAGCTCTCGGAGAGCTTTCCAACGGTATACTGTACGCCGCGTAACTCCTTACGGATCAAAAGTTATGGGCACTAGAGCGACGAAGACCTGGTCCCAAGCCCCACGCCCTCGGTTTA
Organism: Ehretia macrophylla; assembly: GCA_037974665.1. Lineage (NCBI taxonomy): Eukaryota > Viridiplantae > Streptophyta > Magnoliopsida > Boraginales > Ehretiaceae > Ehretia > Ehretia macrophylla. The sequence goes on from CM075771.1 coordinate 23,567,316, forward strand.
CGAGCCTAGCCCCTGCGTGAAGCGAAGTTGTCTTGCACAAGGTGCCGTGGGATTCGATATTAGAAATGTGATGGATTAGGTTGTCATCCTTTTCATGGCTCACGACGTACGATCCGGGACGGAAAAACAGCGCAAAAGAAGAAAAGTGTCCCAAAACTGATGAAAACGTTCGATTTTGGGCTCTGAAAATAGGTGCAACTGAGCAGGCTGGCTACCCTCGTCGTAGAGCTCTCGGAGAGCTTTCCAACTGTAAGCTGTGCGCCGCGTAACACGTTACAGATCAAAAGTTATGGGCAACGGAGCGACGGAGACCTTGTCCCAAGCCCCACACCCTCAGTTTGCCGGCCCAGCATCTACGTGAAGCGTAGTTGTCTTGCCTAAGGTGCCCTGGGATTCGATAATAGAAATGTGATGGATTAGGTTGTCATCCTTTTCGCAGCTCACGACGTACGATACGGGACGAAAAAATAGAAGCAAAAAAGAAAAGTATCCCGATAATGATAAAAATGTTCGATTTTGGGCTTCAAAAATAGGAGCAGCTGTAATACCCGAGCCCGGAATGTGAAAATTTCTTGTTTATTATTTTGAAAATTATATTTCCTTAAATTCTTTATGAATTAATTGTTACTTTCTCGCTGTCACAACGTGCATTGCATTTAAGGAGCGATAGCTAGAGAACAATTTCTAGTCCTCAACAAATAGTGAAACTAGTATTTAGATGACTTAAATTTTATATTTTAGTTGTTGCTAGCTGAAAATTTAGTTGGTGTTAGTTATTGAGCTTAAAAATGCACAAAAATAAGTCATTTTGACCAAGTTTTAAGTTGTTGACCTAAGCCTTTGACCATTTGACCATGTAGCATTTAAATAAGCTTTTAACTTAGCAAAATTTAAAAAAAAAAAAACAGCAGCTGAAACAGAGGTGCAGGCCGTGAGCTTCATAGATAAAAAAAAAACTTTTCAACTTCCAATCGATCAATCTTCGCGTGGGCTCGTGCGGGGTGATTTCCGAGGCAACTAGCGTTGTTTTCCTAGCGACTAGGAGTACCTGAGGTGAGGGAATCATGTTATTTGCGCATTTAAATGTTAAGTGTATCAACTTTGCAATTTTTAGATTTTATCTGTAGATTGTTGTTTAAATCGTTTTGATGCTTCTAGAATGTTCCTTGGCTATTGTAGAACGTGTATTTATAGCTTTGTAACATTTTCTGCGGTTAAATGTTGAGATTGCAATTTAATTTGGATGTTGAATAGTGTTTTATGAATAGTAAACCCTTGGAACGATGAAGTTGTTCCGTTATGCTATCTGTTGATGTAGAATTGTGCTAGGTGTGCTAGAATGCCTAAATGCATGGTTTGTTTGGGTTGCGTAGTGGAAAAAATGAGAATTAAGCCTTGTTGAAAGTCGGGGTCGTTTAGGTCAACTTTAGCATTTTCTCGTTTTGCGTGTTGGCATTGTTTTGGGAAGCCATGGAAGCCTTTTTGGTGCAATTATGGCGTTGGTTGGGTGTTTGGTTGATATAGTTGTAGTTCAAACGAGAAAGGGGGAAATCGGGCTTTGCGCGAGTTCTAGGGTAAAGTAAGGTTTCGGGGTCTTTAGACGTGCCTTATGGTGACCTAGGAGGTTTGGTGAAGTCGGTTTCCAGAACTCATGGCTCGTTTGGAAATGGTAGCGTTTTGATAGTTGGGGTCAGTTTGTGTTTTTGTGTGTTTTCTTGACTTTATGCCTATAGAATGCTTAGGATTGCTTGAAATACTTGTTTGAATTGATTTGGATTGAAATCCTTATCAATTGCTGCTATTGCGTGCGAGAGTAACCTACTTTGTTATTCTCTCACGTGTGGCTTTATCGCTTGTGTATCGCCTTGTATCGAGTCTTGCATTGAATAGTGTCTCGCGCGTGAGTGATGGGCCTCTTTGGGTAGCCTTGGGTTGCCAGTGTTGGTTGCTCTAGCTCCGCTGCTATTCCCTTTCTCGCTTGGGTTGCCTCCCAAGGAGATTTGGGTCGTAGGTTGATGGATACTTCCGGGGTATTCCAAACTGGTGTTATAAGGTGGTTTGGGCCGGCGCGTCGTCATCGAATTTGTGTTTGAAAGTTGCTCGTGAAAAGAGTATCGTATCCTTTGAATGAGTGTTTGTAGCTTTAAATACTTGCCTTGCTTTATTGTTGGCTTTGGCTTGTATCTCTATATGAATTGTATGTATTGCTTGGCTAATTGCATTGCATACTCCTCTCATCTCCGTCCTTGAGACCAATTGCCCTCGCTGAGCAATAGTTTTTGCTCATTCCTCTCTATACTATGTTTTTACAGGAGTAGTTGAAGCAGACCCTCTTGAGGTAATTGAGGAGAAGGAACAGGTGGAGGTGTTCCCGTGATTGCACTTCTTTTCTTTGCTGGTTGGTTGCCAGATTTTGTGCGAGCCTTGCTTGATATGTATATTGCTTGGATGTCGCTTAATTTTGAGGCTTGTAGCCTTGTATGTATTTTCTGGTTTGAGGCCTCTACGGTCTTATGTTGTATAAGTTGGAAGAATGTAAAAGTTGTAAACTTATACCCTTGTGACTAGTAAGGAAATGCATGCTAATGGAGTTGATTAGTGGCATAAATACTTGTGTAGTATGCATGGCATTTTGGTTTGGAAAGTTGGTTAATAAGAGAATGTATATTGTAAAGAAAGTCGGCTTGTTTTGATTATTTTATGGCTTTCGCAAGTATTATATTGATTTTAGGGTTTTCGGATCGTCCGCGGTACAGGGGAGACTCCGTCCGTGTGTCGGGTCCGGGCTTGGCCTTTTGTGGGGTCGGGTCGGGGCATGACATCTTTAGGTGGTATCAGAGCATGATAGTCTTGCATGAGCCGGGATATGATTCTCGGTCTGTGGGGTAAAGGTCTAAAATGCTAAAGTGTTTATGTATGATTGCTAAGTGAAAAGAAAATGTTATAGCATGATTTTGTGAACTTGGAGTGTTTATGTGTTTAAGTGAAATAGTTTGGCATGTCAAACTTGTGTTATGTGAATTGCGTGTTAGAATGTTTGATTGTTATTGACTTGAGTGTTATCTAATCTTATGTGCTATATTTCTGTCTATAAACTGCTTTTAAATGTTGCCAGCTATTGTGAATTGCTACTATGTCGCCACGTCGTGGTACTCAAGGTATAGGATCAGATGAAGAGGCAGCAGAACAGGGTCAGCAGCCGTTGCCTGAGCAGTTTATGGCTACCATGACTACTGCAGTAGACCGGATTACACAGGTGCTGCATGAGCAGAGGCAGGACAGGAATAATCCCTAGGGAAATCAAGCTAATCCTGGTGGACAGGGGTACAGAGTTGAGAATAATTAGTTAGAGAAATTTCTGAGGTATGAGCCAGGAAAGTTCTTCGGAGAGCCGGATGATGAGGCGGCCGAGAGATGGATTAACCGTGTCGAGAAAATTTTCACCGCTTTGAGGTACACTGATGAGGCAAGAATAGATTATGCGTCATTCCTGTTTGAGGGTGATGCAGAGCAGTGGTGGAATACTGTCAGATTGAGGTGGGATTGTGAGGATGTTCCACATCTATGGGATGATTTTGTGAGTGAGTTTCGGGACAAGTATATTCCCGAGATGGTTATGGAAATGAGGGAAGATGAGTTTGTGGCCCTGAAGCAGGGAAATATGACTGTTGCACAGTACGAGGCTAGGTTTGTTAGCCTGTCGAGGTATATGCCCGAGTTGGTACGGCCGGCTAGGAGGATGATTTATAGGTTTGTCCGTGGGCTAAGAATGGACATACAATTGCATTTGACTGGGCAGACCTACACTACTTTTCCCGAGGCATTTCAGGCAGCCTCGAAGTTTGAGAAACGGAAGGCTGAGATGTTAGCTGAGAGCAGTCAGCCGAGTAAGAAGCAGTATTTGGGCCAGAGCAGCCAGAGTCAGCCGAGGCATTATCAGACTTCTGCACAGGTTCCTCAGCAACGTCCGTATCAGCCACAGCAGCAGATTCAGGCTAGGCCAGCTGTGACTAGACCCCAGTAGGGAGGTACAATTCCTACTAATACCAGAGCCCCAGCACCTACGGGAAACACTGCAGTTAGGCAAAATCAGCAATGTAATTATTGTAATCGATCAGGGCATATTGAGGCTAACTGCTAGAGGAAGGGTGGTAAATGTACGGGTTATGGTAGAGGCCAAGGTGTTCAGAATAGGGCTGCAGGTGCACGTCCAGCACAGAGGGTTCAGGCTAGGGTCTTTGCACTAGATGCAGATGAGCTACCCGATACTACAGCTATAGTGGAATGTACATTTCTTCTCAATACTCAGCCAGTTAAAGTTTTGATTGATCCCGGAGCTATACATTCGTTTATAACTCCTGCATGTGCACGATCTGTGAATGTTTGCATTGATAAATTGCCTCATGAAGTTGAAGTTAGTACTCCTTTGGGTGCAAAATTTGTTACTGAATCTATTTGCAAATCTTGTGATATATGTATTGAGAACCATAAATTTCCTGCTGATTTAATTATATTGCCATTCCGTGACTTTGAAATCATTTTGGGAATGGACTGGTTGGGAAAGTATTATGCTCAGTTGGATTGTAGAACAAAGATTGTTTATCTTCAAGTTCATGATCTACTGGTACTAGAGATTGTTGGTAACTGCAGGGCTGGCCGAATTCCACTTTTATTAGCGATCAAGACTTCTAAGTTGTTGAATAGGGGTTGTGAAGCTTACTTAGCCTATTTGATCAATTAGCCTGCTGATAAGTTGAGTTTGAATGAGGTTCCGATTGTTAGAGACTTCCCTGGCGTATTTCCCGAGGAATTACCGGGTTTACCACCGGATAGGGAGATTGAGTTCGTGATTGATCTTGTGCCAGGCATCGCGCCAATTTCTAGGAGTCCTTAAAGAATGGCTTCGGCTGAACTTCAGGAGTTAAAAATTCAGCTTCAGAACTTGCTTGAGAAAGGGTTTATACAACCTAGTTCTTCGCCGTGGGGCACACCTGTGTTGTTTGTGAGAAAAAAAGACGGCACGCTACGGTTATGCATTGATTATAGGGGACTTAATCAAGTCACGATTAAGAACAAATACCCATTGCCGTTGATTGAAGAATTGTTTGACCAGTTGCAGGGTGCGAGTGTTTACTCCAAATTTGACTTGAGGTAGGGTTACTATCAACTTAGGATTCGGAGTGACGATATACCGAAGACGGCTTTCATGACTAGATATAGCCACTATGAGGTTGTTGTTTTGCCGTTTGGTTTGACGAATGCACCAGCTGCATTCATGGACTTGATGTAGAGAGTTTTTCGACCTTACCTTGATCAGTTTGTCGTGATCTTTATTGACGACATTTTAGTTTATTCGAAGAACGAGGCTGAACATGAGCAACACTTGAAGATTGTGCTTCAGACTTTGCAGGAAAACAAGCTTTTTGCTAAATTCAGCAAGTGCGAGTTCTGGTTGAATCAGATATCTTTTCTAGGCCATATCATTTCAGATCATGGAATTTCAGTGGACCCAGCTATGATTGAAGTTGTTTCATCTTGGAAGAGACCTGAGACGGTGTCAGAGATTCGGAGTTTTCTTGGATTGGCAGGTTACTACCGGAGATTTGTTAAAGACTTTTCCAAAATTTCTGGGCCTTTGAGCCAGTTGACTCGGAAGAAAGTTGCTTACAACTGGGATGCCAAGTGTGAATCCAGTTTCCAAGAATTGAAGAAGAGACTAACTACAGCTCCTATACTAGCTTTACCTGAGGGAACAGAGAACTTTGTTGTCTACAGTGATGCATCTAAAGAAGGTTTGGGCTGTGTTTTAATGCAGAATGGTAAGGTGATTGCCTATGCTTCTAGGAAATTGAAACCTTATGAAGTCAATTACCCTATACATGATCTTGAGTTAGCTGCAGTTGTGTCTGCTTTGAAGAAGTGGCATCACTACTTGTGGGGTTGTAGATTTGAAATTTTTACTGACCACAAGAGTCTCAAGTATTTGTTGTCACGGAAGGATTTGAATATGAGGCAGCGGAGATGGCTAGAGCTTTTGGGTGGTTATAACTGTTCTATTAACTACGTGCCAGGTAAGGCAAATGTGGTTGCTGATGCTTTGAGCCGAAAGGCTACTGTTGCAAGCTTGATTATCAAGGATTGGGAGACTTTGGAAGAAATTTGTTCATGGAAGCCAGAAGCTACTGAGGTAGGGATTCGATTTGCTAGTTTGCAGATTCAGTCAGGGTTGCTAGCACAGATCAGAGAGGCTCAGAAGACTGATCCTCACATCTTGAAGATCCAAGAAAAGTCAAAAGGGGGAGAGTCGGAGTTTAAATTACATGCAGATGGCATCTTCAGATTCAGGGATAGAGTATGTGTTCCTGATGATCCGATTTTGAAGAATGAGATTCTGTCCGAGGCACATAATTCGAGGTATACGATTCATCCGGGCAGTACAAAGATGTATAGAGACTTGAAACAACACTTCTGGTGGAACAATATGAAGAGGGAGATTGCTGGGTATGTATCCAGATGTTTGACTTGTCAGAGGGTTAAAGTTGAGCATCAGAGGCCAGCCGGACTTCTACAGCCGTTGTCGATTCCGCAATGGAAGTGGGTACATATAACAATGGACCTTGTGACCGATCTTCCTAGATCTCCGAGAGGATGTGATTCTGTTTGGGTTGTTGTGGACCGCTTGACTAAAGTTACACATTTTATTCCCGTGAACAAACATGATAGCCTTGATAAGCTAGCTGAGCTTTATGTTGCTAATATTGTGAGATTGCATGGTGTGCCACAGAGTATAGTGTCAGATAGGGATCCTAGATTCAGATCTCGTTTTTGGAGTAAACACTTCCGATCTGTCAGTCCCTGGGTTCCAAACCTGCGATCGAGAAATCGGGAATTTCTTAAAAGAAAGAAGCATGAAAATAAGGGATCCAAAAAGGGCCGTTACCCGCGAGTTCGGGGTGGGCAGTCTTGTTTGCGGGTGTACGATCTAATCCTAATCCTATACCCGCAGGGAGGCGAAACTTCCTGTTATTGAGGGGATGGCAGAAGTTGCAAGAGGCCATGGGAACTAAGTTGAGCTTCAGTACTGCATATCATCCGCAAACTGATGGCCAGTCTGAGAGAACCATCAGGATCTTGGAGGACATGCTTCGAGCATGTGTGCTAGACTTTGGGAAGAACTGGGAGAAGTTTTTGCCTTTAGCGGAGTTCGCCTACAACAATAGTTATCAATCTACTATCGGTATGGCTCCCTACGAGGCGTTGTATGGTCGGAAATGCAGATCCCCGTTATATTGGGAAGAGGTTGGAGAGATGAGAACAGTTGATCCGACTGTGTTACCTGAGATGATTAAGATGGTAGATAATGTTCACCTTATTCGCCAGCGTATGCTTACAGCTCAGAGTCGTCAAAAGAGTTATGCGGATAAGCACCGTCGGGATCTTGAGTTTGATTTGGGAGATTGGGTGTTTCTTAAGATTTCTCCACGGAAGGGATTGATTCGGCACGGTAAGAGCGGGAAGCTTAGTCCCAGGTATGTGGGTCCGTATGAGATCACCGAAAAGGTAGGTCCTTTGGCTTATCGATTAGCTTTGCCTCCGAGCTTGTCGAGACTGCACGATGTGTTCCACGTGTCTATGTTGAAGAAGTACCATCCAGACCCTTCACATGTACTTGAACCGGAGCCTTTGCAGATTGAAGAAAAGTTGTCTTATGAAGAGAAACCGATTAGAATTGTGGATCGGAAAGTTCAGGAGCTTCGCAGAAAGAGTATTCCGTTAGTAAATGTTCTGTGGAATCATCATGGGTTTGAGGAAGCAACTTGGGAAAGAGAGGACCAGGTTCGGGATCAGTATCCGGAGATGTTTGTTGACCAGGTAGGAATTGCGTGGGCGCAATTGTTTTAAGGGGGAGAGGGTGTAATACCCGAGCCCGGAATGTGAAATTTCTTGTTTATTATTTTGAAAATTATATTTCCTTAAATTCTTTATGAATTAATTGTTACTTTCTCGTTGTCGCAACGTGCATTGCATTTAGGGAGCGATAGGTAGAGAATGATTTCTATTCCTCAGCACATAGTGAAACTAATATTTAGATGACTTAAATTTTATATTTTAGTTGTTGCTAGCTGAAATTTTAGTTGGTGTTAGTTATTGAGCTTAAAAATGCACAAAAATAAGTCATTTTGACCAAGTTTTAAGTTGTTGACCTAAGCCTTTGACCATTTGACCATGTAGTATTTAAATAAGCTTTTAACTTAGCAAAATTAAAAAAAAAAAAACAGCAGCTGAAACAGAGGTGCAGGCCGTGAGCTTCATAGATAAAAAAAAAACTTTTCAACTTCCAATCGATCAATCTTCGCGTGAGCTCGTGCGGGGTGATTTTCGAGGCAACTAGCGTTGTTTTCCTAGCGACTAGGAGTACCTGAGGTGAGGGAATCACGTTATTTGCGCATTTAAATGTTAATTCTATCAACTTTGCAATTTATAGATTTTATCCGTAGATTGTTGTTTAAATCATTTTGATGCTTCTAGAATGTTCATTGGCAATTGTAGAACGTGTATTAATAGCTTTTTAACATTTTCTACTGTTAAATGTTGAGATTGCAATTTAATTTGGATGTTGAATAGTATTTTATGAATAGTAAACCCTTGGAACAATGAAGTTGTTCCGTTATGCTGTCCGTTGATGTAAAATTGTGCTAGGTGTGCTAGAATGCCAAAATGCATGGTTTTTTTTGGTTGCGTAGTGGAAAAAATAGGAATTAATCCTTGTTGACAGTCGGGGTCGTTTACGTCAACTTTATCGTTTTCTTGTTTTGCGTGTTGGCATTATTTCGGGAAGCCATGGAACCACTTTTGGTGCGATTATGGCGTTGGTTGGGTGTTTGGTTGTTATAGTTGTAGTTCAAACGAGAAAGGGGGAAATCAGGGCTTTGCGCGAGTTCTAAGGTAAAGTAAGGTTTCGGGTTGTTTGGATGTACCTTTTGGTGACCTAGGAGGTTTGGTGAAGTCGGTTTCCAGAACTCGTGGCTCGTTTGGAAATGGTAGCGTTTTGCTAGTTGGGGCCAATTTGTGTTTTTGTGTGTTTTCTTGACTTTATGCCTATAGAATGCTTAGGATTGCTTGAAATACTTGTTTGAATTGACTTGGATTGAAATGCTTATCAATTGCTGCTATTGCGTGCGAGAGTAACCTACTTTGTTATTCTCTCACGTGTGGCTTTATCGCTTGTTATCGCCTTGTATCGAGTCTTGCATTGCATAGTGTCTCGCGCGTGAGTGATGGGCCTCTCTGGGTAGCCTTGGGTTGCCAGTGTTGGTTGCTCTAGCTCCGCTGCTATTCCCTTTCTCGCTTGGGTTGCCTCTCAGGGAGATTTGGGTCGTAGGTTGATGGATACTTCCGGGGTATTCCAAACTAGTGTTAGAAGGTGGTTTGGGCCGGCGCGCCGTCATCAAATTTGTGTTTGAAAGTTGCTCGTGAAAAGAGTATCGTATCCTTTGAATGAGTGTTTGCAGCTTTAAATACTTGCCTTGCTTTATTGTTGGCTTTGGCTTGTATCTCTATATGATTTGTATGTATTGCTTGGCTAATTGTATTGCATACTCCTCTCATCTCCGTCCTTGAGACCAATTGCCCTCACTGAGCAATAGTTTTTGCTCATTCCTCTCTATACTATTTTTTTACAGGAGTAGTTGAAGCAGACCCTCTTGAGGTAATTGAGGAGGAGGAACAGGTGGAGGTGTTCCCGTGATTGCACTTCTTTGCTTTGCTGGTGGTTGGTTGCCAGATTTTGTGCGAGCCTTGCTTGATATGTATATTGCTTGGATGTCGCTTAATTTTGAGGCTTGTAGCCTTGTATGTATTTTCTGGTTTGAGGCCTCTACGGTCTTATGTTGTATAAGTTGGAAGAATGTAATAGTTGTAAACTTATACCCTTGTGACTAGTAAGGAAATGCATGCTAATGAAGTTGATTAGTGGCATAAATATTTGTGTAGTATGCATGGCATTTTGGTTTGGAAAGTTGGTTAATAAGAAAATGTATATTGTGAAGAAAGTCGGCTTGTTTTGATTATTTTATGGCTTTTGCAAGTATTATATTGATTTTAGGGTTTTCGGATCGTCCGCGGTACAGAGGAGACTCCATCCATGTGTCGGGTCCGGGCTTGGCCTTTTGCGGAGTCGGGTCGGGGTGTGATAGCAGCCGAGCAGGCTTGCTGCCCCCATCGTAGAACTCTTAGAGAACTTTCCAATGGTATGCTGTGCACCGCGTAACTCCTTACGGATCAAAAGTTATGGGCACCGGAGCGACGGGACCTTGTCCCAAGCCCCACGCCCTTGGTTTGCAGGCCCTGCCTCTACCTGAAGCGAAGTTGTCTTGCCCAAGGTGCCGTGGGATTCGATAATAAAAATGTGATGGATTGGGTTGTCGTCCTTTTCGCAGCTCACGACGTACGATCCGGGACGGAAAAACAGCGCAAAAGCATAAAAGTGTCCCAAAACTGATGAAAACGTTCAATTTTGGACTTTGAAAATAGGCGCAGCCGAAAAGACTAGTTGCTATCGTTGTAGAGCTCTTAGAGAACTTTTCAACGGTATGCTGTGCACCGCGTAACTCCTTACGGATCAAAAGTTATAGGCAGCGGAGCGATGGAGACGTGGTCCCAAGCCCCACGCCCTCAGTTTGCAGACCCAGCCTCTACGTGAAATAACGTTGTCTTGCCCAAGGTACCATGGGATTCGATAATAGAAATGTGATGGATTAGGTTGTCGTCCTTTTCGCGGCTGATGACGTACGATCCATGACAGAAAAACAGCGAAAAAGAAGAAAATTATACCGATACTGGTGAAAATGTTTGATTTTGGGGTTCAAAAAAAGCGCGGCTGAGCAGGCTTGCTGCCCCCGTCGTAGAGCTCTCGGAGAGCTTTCCAACAATATGTTGTGCGCCACGTAACTCCTTACGGATCAAAAGTTATGGGCACCGGAGCGACGGAGACCTAGTCCCAAACCCATCGCCCTAGGTTTGCGGGCCCAACCTCTATGTGAAGCGAAGTTGACTTGCCCAAGGTGCAGTGGGATTCGATAATAGAAATACTATGAATTAGGTTGTCGTCCTTTTAGCTGCTCACGACGCACGATCCGAGACGAAAAAATAGCACAAAAGAAGAAAAGTGTACCGAAATTGAAGAAAACGTTCAATTTTGGGCTCCGAAAATAGGCGCGGCCGAGCAGGTTTGCTGCTCCCGGCGTAGAGCTCTCGGAGAGCTTTCCAACGGTATGTTGTGCGCCACGTAACACCTTACGGATCAAAAGTTATGGGTACCGGAGCGATAGATACATGGTCACGAGCCCCACGCCCTCGGTTTTTGGGCTTAGCCTCTACGTGAAGCAAAGTTGTCTTGCCCAAGATGCCATGGGATTCAATAATAGAAATGTGATGGATTAGGTTGTCATCCTTTTCGCGGCTAATGACGTATGATCCGGGATGGAAAAACTGCGCAAAAAAAGAAAAGTATCCCAATACTGATGAAAAAGTTCAATTTTGGGCTTATAAAACAAGCGCAGCCAAGCAGGTTTGCTACCCACGTCGTAGAGCTCTCAGTGAGCTTTCCAACGGTATGTTGTGCACCGCGTAACTCCTTATGGATCAAAAGTTATAGGCACCGGAGTGACGAAGACCTGGTCCCAAGCCCTACCCCTCGGTTTACGGGCCCAGCCTCTACGTGAAGCGAAGTTGTCTTGCCCAAGGTGCCGTGGGATTCAATAATAGAAATGTGATGGATTAGGTTGTCGTCCTTTTCGCTACTCACGACGTACGATCCGGGACCGAAAAAGATCGCAAAAAAAAAAGTGTCCCAAAACTGATGAAAACGTTTGATTTTGGGCTCCAACAGTAGGCGTAGCCAAGCAAGCTTGTTGCACCCATCGTAGAACTCTCGGAAAGCTTTGCAACGGTATACTGTGCGCCGCGTGCCTCCTTACGGATCAAAAGTTATGGGCACCGGAGCAACGGAGACCTGGTCCCAAGCCCTACGTCCTCGGTTTGCGGGCCTAGCCTCTACGTGAAGCAAAGTTGTCTTGCCCATGGTACTGTCGGATTCAATAATAGAAATGTGATGGATTAGGTTGTCGTCCTATTCGTGGCTCACGACGTACGATCCGGGACAGAAAAACAGTGCAAAAGAATAAAAGGGTTCTGAAACTGATGAAAACGTTCGATTTTAGGCTCCGAAAACAGATGCAGCCAAGCAGGCTTGCTACCCCCATGATAGAGCTCTCGGAGAGTTTTCCAAAGGTATGCTCTGCACCGCATAACTCCTTACGGATCGAATGTTATGGGCACCAGAGCGACTAAGACCTGGTCCCAAGCTCCACGCCCTCGGTTTACGGGCCTAGCCTCTACGTGAAGCGAAGTTGTCTTTCCCAAGGTGTCGTGGGATTCGATAATGGAAATCTGATAGATTAGGTTGTCGTCCTTTTCGCGACTCACGACTTACGATTCGGGATGAAAAAACAGTGCAAAAGAATAAAAGGGTCCCGAAACTGATGAAAATGTTCGATTTTGGGCTCTGAAAACAGGCACAGCCTAGCAAGCTTGCTGCCCCCGTCGTAGAGCTCTTGGAGAGCTTTCCAAAGGTATGTTGTGCACCGTGTAACTCCTTACAGACCGAATGTTATGGGCACCGGAGCGATTGAGACCTAGACCCAAGCCCCACGCCCTCGGTTTGTGAGCCCAGCCTATACGTGAAGTGAACATGTCATGCCCAAGGTGTCGTGGGATTCGGTAATAGAAATGTGATTGATTAGGTTGTCGTTTCGCTGCTGATGTCGTACGATCCGGGACTAAAAAGCAGCGCAAAAGAAGAAAAGTGTCCCGAAACTGAATAAAACGTTCGATTTTGGGCTCCAAAAATAGGTGCAGGTAAGCCAGCTTGATTCCCTCATCGTAGAGCTCTCGGAGAGCTTTCCAACGGTATGCTATGCGCCGCGTAACTCCTTACGGATCAAAAGTTATGGGCATCGGAGCGACGGAGACCTAGTCCCAACCCCACGCCCTCGGTTTGCGGGCCCAGCCTCTACGTGAAGCAAAGTTTTCTTGCCCAAGGTGTCGTTTGATTCAATAATAGACATGTGATGGATTAGGTTGTCGTCATTTTCATGGCTCACGACGTACGATCCGGGATGGAAAAACTGTGCAAAAGAAGAAAAGTATCCTAAAATTGATGAAAACGTTTGATTTTGGGCTCTGAAAATAGGTGCAGCAGAGAAGGCTAGTTGCCCCCGTCAGAGAGCTCTTGGAGACTTTTCCAACGGTATGCTGTGCGTCCCGTAACTCCTAACGGATCAAAAGTTATAGGTACCGGAGCGACGGAGACCTGGTCCCAAGCGCCACACCCTCGGTTTTCGGGCCCAGCCTCTATGTGAAGCGAAGTTTTCTTGCCCAAGTTGCCATGGGATTCGATAATAGAAATGTAATGGATTAGGCTGTCGTCCTTTTCGAGGCTCATGACGTACGATCCGGGGCAGAAAAACAGCGCAAAAGAATAAAATTATCCCGATACTGATGAAAACGTTCGATTTTGGGGCTCAAAAACATGCGTAGCCGAGCAGGCTTGCTACCACCATCGTAGAGCTCTCGGAGAGCTTTCTAACGGTATGTTGTGCGCCGCGTAGCTCCTTACGGATCAAAAGTCATGGGCACCGGAGCGACGAAGACCTGGTCCAAAGCCCTACGCCCTCTGTTTGTGGGCCCATCCTGTACGTAAAACGAAGTTGTCTTGCCCAAGGTGCAGTGGGATTAGATAATAGAAATGTGATGGATTAGGTTGTCGTCCTTTTCATGGCTCACGACATAAGATTCGGGACGGAAAAACAGTGCAAAAAAAGAAAAGTATCTCGATAACGATGAAAAAGTTTGATTTTGGGCTTCAAAAACAAGTGCAGCCAAGCAGGCTTGCTGCCCTCGTCGTACAACTCTCGGAGAGCTTTCCAACGGTATGCTGTGCATAGCGTAACTCCGTACGGATCAAAAGTTATGGGCTCCAAAGCGACAGAGACCTGGTCCCAAGCCCCATGCCCTCAGTTTGTAGGCCCAGCCTCTATGTGAAGCGAAGTTGTATTGCCTAAGGTACCGTGGGATTCAATAATAGAAATGTGATGGATTAGGTTATCGTCCTTTTCGCGGCTCACGACGTACGATCCGGAACAGAAAAACAGCACAAAAGAAGAAAAGTATCACAAAACTGATGAAAACATTAGATTTTGGGCTCCAAAAATAGGTGCGGCAGAGCAGGCTTGCTGCCACCATCGTAGAGCTCTCGGACAGCTGTCCAACGGTATGTTGTTCGCCACGTAACTTCTTACGAATCAAAAGTTATGGGCACTAGAGCGACAAAGACCGGGCCCCAAGCCCCACGCCCTCAGTTTGCGGGCCCAACCTCTACGTGAAGCGAAGTTGTGTTGCCCAAGGTACCATGGGATTCGATAATAGAAATGTGATGGATTAGGTTGTCGTCCTTTTCGTGGCTCACGAAATACAATCCAGGATGAAAAAACTGCGCAAAAGAATAAAAGTATCCCGAAACTGATGAAAACGTTCGATTTTGGGCTCCGAAAATAGGTGCAGTCGAGCAGGCTTGCTGCCCCGTACGTAGAGCTCTCGGAGAGCTTTCCAACGATATGCTTTGCGTCGCGTAACTCCTTACGGATCAAAAGTTATGGGCAGCGGAGCGACTGAGACCTGGTCCCAAGCCCCACGCCCTCGGTTTGCTGGCCCAGCCTTTATGTGAAGCGAAGTTGTCTTTTCTAAGGTACTGTGGGATTCGATAATATAAATGTGATGGATTAGGTTGTTGTCATTTTTGCGGCTCATGACGTACGATCTGGGACGAAAAAACATCGCAAAATGAGAAAAATGTCCCAAAACTGATGAAAACTTTCGATTTTAGGCTCCGAAAACTGGCACAGCCTAGCAAGCTTCCTGCCCCTATCATAGAGCTCTCGGAGAGCTTTCCAACGGAGCGACGGAGACCTGGTCCCAAGCTCCACGCCTCGGTTTGTAGGCCCAGCCTCTACGTGAAGTGAAGTTGTCTTGCCCAAGGTGCCATGGGATTCGATAATAGAAATGTGATGGATTATGTTGTCGTCCTTTTCTAGGCTCACGATGTACGATCTGGGAAGGAAAAGCAGCGCAAAAGAAGAAAAGTGTCCCAAAACTAATGAAAACATTCGATTTTGGGCTCCCAAAACAGGTGCAACCGAGCAGGCTTGCTACCCTCTTCGTAGAGATCTTTGAGAGCTTTCCAACGGTATGTTGTGTGCTGCGTAACTCCTGACGGATCAAAAGTTATGGGCACTAGAGCGATGGAGACCTGGTCCCAAGCCCCACGCCCTCGGTTTGCGGGCCCAGCCTCTACGTGAAGCGAAGTTGTCTTGCCCAAGGTGCCGTGGGATTTGATCATAGAAATGTGATGGATTAGGTTGTCGTCCTTTTCTAAGCTCACGACGTACGATCCGGGAAGGAAAAACAGCGCAATAGAAGAAAAGTGTCCCAAAACTAATGAAAACGTTCGATTTTGGGCTCCCAAAAGAGGTACAGCCGAGTAGGGTTGCTACACCCGTCGTAGAGCTCTCGGAGAGCTTTCAAACGGTATGTTGTGTGCCACATAACTCCTTACGGATCAAAAGTTATGGGCACCGGAGTGACAGATACCTGGTCACAAGCCCCACGCCCTCGGTTTACGGTCCCAGCCTCTACGTGAAGCAAATTTGTCTTGCCCAAAGTGCCGTGGGATTCGATAATAGAAATGTAATGGATTAGGTTGTCGTCCTTTTCGCGGCTGATGACGTACGATCCGGGATGAAAAAACATCATAGAAGAAGAAAAGTGTCCTGAAATTGATTAAAATATTTGCTTCAAAAATAGGCGCAGCCAAGGAGGCTTGCTGCCTCCGTCGTAGATCTCTCGGAGAGCTTTCCAACGGTATGCAGTGCGCCGCGTAACTCCATACGAATCAAAAGTTATGGGCACCGGAGCGACGGAGACCTGGTCCCAAGTGCCACACCCTCGGTTTGCGGGCCCAGCCGCTACGTGAAGTGAAGCTGTCTTGCCCAAGGTGCTATGGGATTCGATAATAGAAATGTGATGGATTAGGTTGCCGTCCATTTTGCGGCTCACGACGTACGGTCCGGGACGAAAAACCAATGCAAAAGAAGAAAAGTGTCCCAAAATGGATGAAAATGTTCGATTTTGGGTTCCAAAAGTAGGTACAGCAGAGCAGGCTTGCTGCCCTTGTCGTAAAGCTCTTGGAGTGCTTTCTATCGTTATGCTGTGCGCTGCATAACTCCTTACGGATCAAAAGTTATGGGCACCGGAGTGACGGAGACTTGGTCCCAAGCCCCATGCCCTCAGTTTGCGGGCCCAGCCTCTACATGAAAAGAAGTTGTCTCGCCCAAGGTGCCCTGGGATTCGATAATAGAAATGTGATGGATTAGGTTGTCGTCCTTTTCTAGGCTCACGACGTACGATCCAGGAAGGAAAAACAGCGCAAAAGAAGAAAAGTATCCTGAAACTGATGAAAACATTCAAATTTGGGCTCCGAAAATAGGCACAGTCGAGCAGGATTACTGCCCCCGTCGTAGAGCTCTCAGAGAGCTATCCAATGGTATGCTAAGCGCTGCGTAACTCTTGACGAATCAAAAGTTTTGGGCACCGGAGCGACGGAGAACTAGTCCCAAGCCCCACACCCTTGGTTTGCGGGCCAGCCTCTATGAGAAGCGAAGTTGTCTTGCAAAAGGTGCCGTGGGATTCGATAATAGAAATGTGAAGGATTAGGTTGTCGTCCTTTTCTAGGCTCACAACGTACGATCCGGGAAGGAAAAACAGCGCAAAAGAAGAAAAGTATCATGAAACTAATGAAAACGTTCAATTTTGGGATCCGAAAATAGGCGCAGCCGAGCAGGCTTACTACCCTTGTCGTAGAGCTCTCAGAGAGCTTTCCAACGGTATGCTGTACGCCGCGTAACTCCTTACGGATCTAAAGTTATGGGCACCGGAGCGACGGAGACCGGGTTCCAAGCCCTACGCCCTCGGTTTGCGGGCCCATCCTCTACATGAAGCGAAGTTGTCTTGCCCAATGTGCCTTGTGATTCGATAATAGAAATTTGATGGATTAGGTTGTCGTCCTTTTCGCGACTCATAACGCACGATCCGGGACGGAAAAACAGCGTAAAAGAAGAAAAGTGTACCGAAACTGTTGAAAACATTCATTTTTGGGCTTCGAAAATAGGCCCAATCGTGCAGGCTTGCTGCCCCCGTCATAGAGCTCTCGGAGAGCTTTCCAACGGTATGCTGTGCACCGCGTAACTCCTTACGGATCAAAAGTTATGGGCACCGGAGCGATGGAGACCTGGTCCCAAGCCCCACGCCCTCGGTTTACGGGCCTAGCCTTTACGTGAAGCGAAGTTGTCTTTCCCAAGGTACAGTGGGATTCAATAATAGAAATGTGATGGATTAGGTTGTCGTCTTTTTCGTGGCTCACGACGTACGATCCAGGACGAAAAAACATTGCAAAAGAATACAAGGGTCCCGAAACTGATGAAAACATTCGATTTTGGGCTCCAAAAACAGGTGCAACGACCTAGGCTTGCTGTCCCCATCGTAGAGCTCTCGGAGAGCTTTCTAAAGGTATGTTGTGCAACTCCTTACAAATCAAAAATTATGGGCACCGGAGCGACAGAGACCTAGTCCCAAGCCCCAAGCCCTCGGTTTGCGAGCCCAGCCTCTACGTGAAGCAAATTTGTCTTGCCCAAGGTGCCATGGGATTCAATAATAGACATGTGATGGATTAGGTTGTCGTCATTTTCGCAGCTCACGATGTACGATCCGGGACGAAAAAACAGCGCAAAAGAAGAAAAATGTCCTGAAACTGATGAAAATGTTTCATTTTGGGCTCCGAAAATAGGCCCAGCTGAGAAGGCTAGCTGCCCCCGTCGTAGAGCTCTCGAAAAGCTTTCCAATGGTATGCTGTGCGCCCCGTAACTCCTTATGAATCAAAAGTTATGGGTACCGGAGCGACGGAGACCTGGTCCCCAGCGCCACGCCCTCGGTTTGTGTGCCCAGCCTCTATGTGAAGCGAAGTTGTCTTGCCCAAGGTGCCGTGGTATTCGATAATAGAAATGTGATGGATTAGGTTGTCGTCCTTTTCGCGGCTCACGACGTACGATCCGGGACATAAAAAATCGCAAAAAAAGAAAATTATCCCGATACTGATGAAAAAGTTCAATTTTGGGGTTCAAAAACATGCGCAGCCGAGTAGCCTAGCTACCACCGTCGTGGAGCTCTCGGAGAGCTTTCCAACGGTATGCTGTGCGCCGCGTAACTCCTTACGGATCAAAAGTTATGGGCACCGGAGCGACGGAGACCTGGTCTCAAGCCCTACGCCCTCGGTTTGCGGGACCAGCCTCTACGTGAAGCGAAGTTGTCTTACCCAAGGTGCCGTGGGATTAGATAATAGAAATGTGATGGATTAGGTTGTCGTATTTTTCGTGGCTCATGACGTGCGATCCGGGAAGGAAAAACAGCGCAAAAAAAGAAAAGTATCCCGATACTAATGAAAAAGTTTGATTTTGGGCTTCAAAAATAGGTGCAGCCAAGCAGGCTTGCTGCCTCCGAAGTAGAGCTCTCGGAGAGCTTTCCAACGGTATGCTGTGCATCGCGTAACTCCGTACGGATCAAAAGTTATGGGCATTGGAGCGACGAAGACCTGGTCCCAAGCCCCATTCCCTCGGTTTGCAGGCCCAACCTCTATGTGAAGCGAAGTTGTATTGCCCAAGGAGCCGTGGGATTCGATAATAGAAATGTGATGGACTAGGTTATCGTCCTTTTTGTGGCTCACGACGTACGATCCGTAACGGAAAGACAGCACAAAAGAAGAAAAGTTTCCCAAAACTGATGAAAATATTCGATATTGGGATCCAAAAACCGACACGGCCGAGCAGGCTTGCTGCCACCGTTGTAGAGCTCTAGGAGAGCTGTCCAACGGTGTGCTGTGCACCACGTAACTCCTTACGGATCAAAAGTTATGGGCACTAGAGCGATCAAGACCTGGCCCCAAGGCCAACGCCCTCAGTTTGCGGGCCCAGCCTCTACGAGAAGCGAAGTTGTCTTTCCCAATATGCCGTGGGAATCGATAATAGAAATATGATGGATTAGGTTGTCGTCCTTTTCGCGGCTCACGACGTACGATCCAGGACAAAAAAACACCGCAAAAGAAGAAAAGTGTCCTGAAACTGATCAAAACGTTCAATTTTGGGCCCGACAATAGGCGCAGCCTAGTAGGCTTGCTACCCCCATCGTAGAGCTCTCGGAGAGCTTTCCAACGGTATTCAGAGCCACGTAACTCCTTACGGATCAAAAGTAATGGGCCCCAGAGCGACAGATACATGGTCACAAGCCCCACACCCTCAGTTTGCGGGCCTAGCCTCTACGTGAAGCGAAGTTGTCTTGCCCAAGGTGCTATGGGATTTGATAATAGAAATGTGATGGATTAGGTTGTCGTCCTTTTTGCGGCTCACGACGTACGATCCGGGACAAAAAAACGGCGGAAAAGAAGAAAAGTATCCCGAAACTGATGAAAACATTCAATTTTGGGCTCCCAATATAGGCACAGCCGAGCAGGCTTGCTGCCCTCCTCGTATAACTCTCGGAGAGCTTTCCAACTGTATGTTGTGCGTCGCGTAACTCGTTACAGATCAAAGTTATGGGCAGCGGAGCGACGGAGACCTGGTCCCAAGCCCCACGCCCTCGGTTTACGGGCCCAGCCTCTACATGAAGCAAAGTTGTCTTGCCTAAGGTGCAGTGGAATTCGATAATATAAATGCGATGGATTAGGTTGTCGTTCTTTTCGCAGCTCACGACATACGATCCGGACGGAAAAATGACGCAAAAGAAGAAAAGTATCCCAAAACTTATGAAAACATTCAATTTTGGGCTCCAAAAATAGGCGCAGCTGAGCAGGCTTGCTGCCCACGTCGTAGAGCTCTCGGAGAGCTTTCCAATGGTATGATGTGCGTCATGCAACTCCTTACGGATCAAACGTTATGGGCATTAGAGCGACGGATACCTGGTCACAAGTCCGACGCCCTCGGTTTGCTCGCCCAGCCTCTACATGAAGTGAAGTTGTCTTGCCTAAGGTGCTGTGGGATTCAGTAACAGAAATATGATGGATTAGGTTGTCGTCCTTTTCGCAGCTCATGACGTACGATCTGGGACGAAAAAATAGTGCAAAAGAAGAAAAGTATCCCGATACTGATGAAAACGTTTGATTTTGGGCTCCGAAAATTGGCGCAGCTGTGAGGCCCGACCTCGACTTGTGTGTGATACCTCGTTTCATGTGCCCTAACTTAGATTTGCGTGCCTTGACCTAGGTTTAAGAATTGTGTTTTATTTTGTGTGCCTTGCATTGAATTACGTGCATTCATTTAGGATTGCGTGCATTTACTTGGGAAATGTGCATTCGTCTCGTAGTTCGTGCCTTACCTCGTAGTGCGTGCCCTAAACCTAGGAAAACATGCCCTCACGCTAATCAAGAAAGCATCTTACACGAAGCACTAGACCATTAATTAATCCTACAAATTCTACTAACTAATATTAAATTGCTAATTCAACCCACTAGAAGACAAAATCTCACAAAAAGCTAGACATTCTTTATTCCTTATTCTTTATTCTTTGCATATCCCAATAACACAATTAAAATATTGCTCAACCAAGACAAAAAATTCAGATTCTTGTAATGCCTTGGCCGACCACCTTGTGTGCATTTGTGCTTGCTTGCATAATTCAAAATTGAACCTAGACAATTCTATGACACAAAGCAATAAAAAAATTAGCTCAAAACCCTCCTCAAAGCTCCAATTCTCGACACAAGCTCCTTGCCCGTGCTTGACACTTCAAATGATGCTTCTTGAAGACACAAAATCTGAATTTGCAAAGCTCAAGGCCGACATATGCTTCAAACTTTGCAAAGCTTTTATTTTTCTTTCATTTTCCTTCATTTCCTCTCATTCCTCTCTCATTTCTTCTCTCTCTCTCGGCCTTGGCTGAGTTTCTACACTCTATAGTTTATCTTCATCACTTCACGGTTCATCAAAGCATGCAAGAAGCTAGGGAGCTCGACTAAGCAAGCTAGGTTGTAAGAAACACACATGCAAGCTCTTTGAACCTCCATTTCGGCTTAGGTGAGTTTGCTAGCTTCCATTTCTTTTCTTCTTGTTCTAACCACATGCACCTACTAAGAACTTGGTTACTAAGCTAGGAAATTAGAGAAAATCAAGTGGTGTCTCAGCTAAGCAAGGAAAAGAGTCAATCTTGTGCAACCATCAAGAGTCTTGTGCATCTTCTTGTTGTTTTACTAAGGTGAGGGGCTAAACTTCTTGAAAATCTTTATAAAAAAAAACCACATGCATGCCCTTAAATGTCTATCTTTACTTTTGTACTTGAGATATATGCGTGTTCATGAGCTTTTATAAACATGCATGGCAAGATTCTTGGCTAGAATGTGATGATAGATGAAATCAGATATGTGACAGTTTTCTGCCTTGTTAGTACGAGGTGATTTTGACTAGGTAAATGATATTAAAAATGCGTGAAAATTGGTAGGTAACTAGTTTTTGCAGTTCTCAACACTTGTCACAGAAATAGGCCAAATCTAATTTCGACTCTAAGGTCCTCAAAATGGCTAATTATCAAAATGTGTCCAAATCTGGAAAGTCTGGAAAAATGAAGCAGGTTTTGGTAGATTCACTGACCTTGTAGAACGAACCAGTTTTGACTTAATAAATGATATCCAAAATGCATGAAATTTTGTGTGCAGCTATATTTTTCAGTTCTGGACATTTTTGTCAGAAATGGACTAAGGCTAAATCTGACCCGAAGGCCCTAAAAAACGACAAGTATTGAAATGTATGCAAATCTGGACAGTTTTGTGCAGTCTCACTGTTTTGGCTATAACTATTGAACCCGAACTCCAAATGATGCGAGGTTTGTTTCTGAATTTAGTTCACTCCTTAACCTTTAATTTTACATCTTATTCACTGGAATTGGAGATTATTTTCTTGTCTTAATGATTGTGAGAAAACAGTCCATTGCAATGAGGGTTTCACTTAGTGAAATGCTTAGAAAAATTGTTGTAGCTTCTCTTGTTGTATTAAATGCTTGAGATTGTGGCATTTGGATGTTGTGTGGACTGTTCTAAATGCTTAAGGGTGTTTGAATTAATCAATGCGTGGCTTGAGTTTAATTACGAGATGACTTGGGACTTAATTGCACACGGGTAAGCACGAATTGAAACCCTAGTGACTAGGTAAATTTGCTAAGTTGTTGATCTTATGGACATCATGTTTGATTATGAAATTAGTAGACTACCCGTAGTTGCCCTCATAGCCCTAAACATGATTTCGATGATTACATGTTGACAAGTAGGCCTTTCTTGCACCCGGTTCCACGTAGACGTCATTGCATGTTGAATAATCTTATTATTTGATTACGTGAACTTTGAAATGAGTTATATGACTTGATTTACATGCATTACATGGCTGCCCGTTTAATATTCATATAACTCCATGTGCTTTATAAGTGAAATTGCCTGTCATATCGTGCCTCGCTTGTTTACTTGTCAATGTGCAATCTTATGACTGCTCGGAGGCAACCTACTTTGTTGTCCTCCTAATGTGATATATTAAATGTCATAATTATGCATTGCATACAAGGTTGCAACCTTTCATTCTGGCGTGGTAGCGTTCACGCACACTGGGCGGCATCGGGCTTACCGATGCAACCGTGACTACCATTGTCCAATTCCCTCTCTCGCTTGGGGGCTAGACTTCCTCAGAAAGTTGGGTCGTAAGATTTCGAGGTACATCCGGAGTACACCCATTTGGCATGATAAGGGGATGATTTGAGGTCGGCCGCAACAACTGATACTGGAATTAAACTGAGAGCAAAAGCTCACCGTATCCTTTTCACTATGTGTATAAGTACTCTCGCTTGGTTCCTAGAGGACCTCGGGGAGGAAAGACGGGTAATTGTGTTCCTTTACTTTTACATTACGTTATGTACTTACTTGTGATATATTCATGCTTGCAAAAAGGATTTTCATAAGTTGAACCGGAAAAATGAGTTTCAAAACTTATTTCTCATTCCCCCTCGCTGAGTTCATAAGGACTCACCATCTTTTATCATCTCAGGTGAAGAAGACCAAGAACAGGTACCCGAGGACGATGTGCCTAATGATGATTCCTTGGAATGATTGCTTACCCTACGTGCCTTGCTTGACTATGGCCATTTTGTGAACCATATGTTGCTTGAAGACTATTTCATTTCTTATGATGCTTGTTGTTGTAATGTAAAAGACCCTCGTTGTAATTTCGGGTCTAATTTTGGCTTGTACTGATAATAACTAGATAGACACTACTATGGTCGTTGTTGCTATCGTTATTGGCTAGTATCTATCATAGGATTACGAAGTATCAGGTAAGGACTAAGTAAAATGAACCTATCCAATCTTAAGCAGGTACTCATTGATAAGCTAAGATCAACAGGTACTTTTGTAACAAGGATTAACAAACAAACGAGACATAGTATCACGTTTGGTTATTAATCAAACGAGACTTCGAGATAACTAGTAGGTATTTCGATTGGTTATAAATAGTAATCTTAGTTAGAAATAAAATTGAGATTGGAAATTTTGAGGCGTTTAGAGAATTAGGTCAAACCAAAGAGCCTAATTACAGCCGTTATGCTGCCGGATTTCTGAAAAATTGTGGAGTTTAGGCTAAAGCATTAAGTGCTAAACTCTCTTTAACGATTAAGTACGTGATATGACTTGAATTATTAAATCACACCCTAGTCTAACTTTCATAGGTCGGGATGGGGCGTGACACCTTATAGAAGAAGAATGATATCAGAGCCAGGTTGCTTGAGCTGGGTTTAACTCTTTGACCATGGATAGAGCCTTAATGTAATTAGGATGACTTGTCTATATATTATTGTGTGATCATGTTAAATGTGCCTTCTATGTTCTATGTGCTTAAGTGATTAACATGTCTTAATTGTTTCTAGAATTGTGTATCTATATTATGTTGCATATCTTATGCATTAAATTATTGTTTGTCATATTTCAATAAATTGTGCATCGTAATCTGTGCCTATAGATGGCTGGCCTTAGTACCCGTACTACTAATAGGAGCGGTGAGCCCCAAGAGACCGGAGATGCTTATCAAACTAATCCCGGCATAGCTATGTTTAACATGATGGCAAATGCCATGGATCGCGTGTCGCAAGTGATGGAACGTCAAGATGCACGTGAAGCAAACAACAACAACAACAGGAATGATGGTAACCATGGGAGACATAGCAGAATGAGGGAGTTCCTTGACTTTCGCCCGTCCAAATTCCACGAGGAAACTGATGATGAGAAAGCAGAGGCTTGGCTGTCTGAGATCGAGAGGATTTTCAGGCCACTTGATTATACTGATGAAGAAAAGGTGGAGTTTGCTGTGTTTCTGTTGCACGGGGATGCTGAGCATTGGTGGCACACTGTGGAGGCACTGTGGGAAACTGATCATACCCCTCGCTTGTGAGGTAATTTCGTTAAGGCTTTCAAGGAGAAATATGTACTTGCAGTTTCCAGGCAGAGGCGGATTGAGGAATTCATGCACTTGAACCAGGGTAACATGACAGTGGCCCAGTACGAGGCTCGTTTTGACCGACTGTCCCGTTATGCTCAATACATGGTCAGTACTCCGGAGGTGAAGATGTGGAAATTTACGACTGGATTGAGGCCAAAGATTCAAGACCAGTTGGCTTCGCATGACTTCGATACCTATTCTGCTCTCTTTGCTGCTGCTTCCCGAGTTGAGAAGAGGAAACTTGATAGAGCCGGTTCGAGTCAGCCGAACAAGAAACCATACCAGCCTCCAAGTCAACATAGGAAATTCCAAAGCCAGAGTCGTAGTCAGGGCCAGAGCCAGAACAGACCAGTGAATAACTGTGGCCCGACTAAAGCGCCATCAGCCTCTTCCACCCGCGGATCCACAGGTAGTTCACCTGCTACTCAGTCTATCAACTGTTCTTACTGTGACAAGAAGGGTCATACCGAGGCCCAGTGCTAGAAGAAGTCAGGACGATGTGTACGGTGTGGCAGTGATCAGCATCAGATCAAGGATTGCCCTAAATGGCAAGCAGGACAAAATCAAGTTAAACCAGCTGGTAAAGGCAAGACTCCAATTCCTAGAGTTCAGGCTCGAGCTTATGCTATTGAGTGCGTGGAGCTTCCACAGGAGACCATTGTTGTTGAAGGTACATTCTTCATACTGAATCAACCTGTTAGGGTGCTAATTGATCTAGGTTTTGCTCATTCATTTATTACTCCCTTATGTGTGCAACGTGTAAAGCTACAAGTTGTATGTTTGCCTTACGAAGTAGAAGTTGGTACTCCGATGGGTTCTAAACTTGTTACTAGCTCAGCTTGTAAAGCATGTAAAATCCAAATTAAAGATAGGGAATTCTCGACCAATCTTATTGTATTACCTTTTCGAGACTATGAAGTCATTTTAGGGATGGACTGGTTGGCAAAGCATCATGCCTAACTAGATTGCCAGACGAAGATTGTAACATTCCAGGTACCTGGTCAACCAATACTGGAGGTAATGGGTCAAAGAGATTTCACCGGGAGTTCTATCATTTCATCTACGAAAGCAGTGAAGTCCTTGAAAAAAGGGTGTAGTGGATACTTAGCTTACCTTATTAACAAGCCGTCGGACAAAGCTAAGTTGGAGGAGATGCCAGTGATCAAAGACTATGCGGATGTGTTTCAAGAAGAATTGCCTGGTTTACCCCCAAATCGGGAGATTGAGTTCATTATAGAGTTACTGCTTGGCACCCAGCCGATATCTAAAGCCCCCTATTATATGGCACCGGCCGAGCTACAAGAATTGAAGGACCAATTGCAAGGATTGTTGAAGAAGGGGTTTGTTCAACCAAGTTCTTCTCCATGGGGTGCACTAGTCCTATTTGTAAAGAAGAAAGACGGAACACTGAGGCTATGCATCGATTATCGAGGATTGAAACAAGTGACTGTCAAGAATAATACCCACTTCCACTGATCGACGAGTTGTTTGATCAACTTCAAGGAGCCAAAGTGTATTCGAAACTCGACTTGAGGCAAGGGTACTATTAGTTGCGGATCAAAAAAGGAGGATGTGCCTAAAACGGCTTTCAGGACGAGATATGGGCATTATGAATATGTGGTGATGCCATTTGGACTAACTAATGCCCCTGCAGCTTTTATGGACTTGATGCACAGGGTGTTTCAACCCTACTTGGACCAATTTGTGGTGATCTTCATTGATGATATTTTGGTATACTTGAAATCTGAGGCTGAGCATGAACAACATCTGCGGTTGGTACTGCAGAAACTTCGAGAGCATCAATTGTATACAAAGTTTAGCAAGTGCGAATTTTGGTTGCAGCAGATTGCATTTTTGGGGCATATCATATCCCAAGAGGGAATAGCAGTGGATCCAGCAAAGATAGAAGCGGTGATGTCTTGGAAGAAGCCGGAAAATGTTACGGAGGTTCGGAGTTTTCTTGGTCTAGCCGGCTATTATCGGAGGTTCGTGAAGGATTTCTCTAAGATTGCAGGACCGCTTACAAAGCTTACTCAAAAGAAAACAAAGTTCACGTGGGATGACAAGTGTGAGAACAGCTTCCAAGAATTGAAGAAAAGATTGACTACCGCACATGTTCTTGCATTGCCTGAAGGGAGTCAAGGTTTTGTAATCTATAGCGATGCTTCGAAGAGAGGACTGGGATGTGTGTTGATGCAAAATGGTAGAGTGATTGCGTATGCCTCTAGGAAACCGAAACCGTATGAATTGAACTACCCGACGTATGATTTGGAGTTAGCGGCTATTGTGTTTGCACTCAAGAAATGGAGGCACTATCTGTGGGGTAACAAGTTTGAGGTGTTTACTGATCACAAGAGCTTGAAATACTTGTTCTCACAAAAGGAGTTGAACATGAGGCAAAGACGGTGGATGGAGCTTTTGGATGACTATAACTGCACAATCAATTATGTGTCTGGTAAAGCAAATGTAGTTGCAGATGCCTTAAGTAGGAAAGCGAGCATGGCAAAACTGGAAGTCAAGGTGCAGGAGTTGTTGGAGGAAGCATTTTTGTGGAAACCACAATTGACTCGAAAAGGGTTACTATTTGCCACTACACAGGTTCAATCGACCTTGTTGTTTGAATTATGAGAGGCTCAACAGAAGGACCAACAATTTTAGAAGATTAAATAAAGCAACACAGATTTCAAGTTTCATGATGATGGTATTTGGAGGTTTAGGAATCGGATTTGTGTTCCTAATGATCCAGAGTTGAAAAAGAAGATTATTGAAGAAGCCCATAACTCAAGATACACTATTCACCCTGGCGAAACAAAGATGTTGTGAGGCCCGACCCCGATTTGCATGCAAAGCCTAGCTTTGTTTGCCCTGACCTAGATTTGCGTGCCATGACCTAGGTTTAAGAAATGAGTTCATTTTATGTGCCATGCATTGAATTACATGCATTCGTTTGGGATTGCGTGCATTTACTTGAAAAACGTGCGTTCGTCTCGTAGTTCGTGTCCTACCTCGTAGTGCGTGCCCTAGACCTAGGAAAGCGTGCCTTCATGCTAATCAAGAAAGTATCTTTCACGAAGCACAAGACTATTAAACAATCCTACAAAGTCCACTATCAATATAATAATCCAAATTCCATTCACTAGAAGACAAAAATGCACCAAAAACAAAACATTCCTTATTCTTTATCCATTATTCTTTTTGCACTTCAAAATACAATTAGAATAATGCTCAAGATGACACAAATTCAGCCATTTTATTAGCCTTGGCCGACCATACCATGGTTTTGCACAAGGTTTGAGCAAATTATTTTATTCTATTGCATGCCAAGACAAATTATGACTCATAGCATTAAAAAATTGCTCAAAATTCACTCAATCTCCTCACCATTCTCGGCCATAACACCTTTCCATGCTAGACATTTCAAAATTTAAAGCATTTGGAAGACAAAAGCTGAAATTGAAAGCATCAAGGCCGAGCAAGCTCCTCAACTTGCAAGGCTTTTGTTTTATTTTCATTTCCTTCATTTCTTCCTCTCACATTTCTCTCTCATTCTCATTTTCCTCTCTCCATTTCGGTCCTTGGCTGAGTTCTCACCACCTTTGCTCCTCTTCATCATTCCTTAGTCGAACAAGGCAAGCAAATCATCCAAGCAACTCAAGCAAACAAGCTAGAGTTCGAAAATCACTCTTGCATGTGCATTGAAGCTTCATTTCGGCCCTAGGTACGCTTCTTGACAACCATTTCTTTTCTCCATTGTTTAACCTCATGCTTGTGCTAAGAGATTGATCATTAAGCTAGGAAAAATAGAGAAAAACTAGTGAGGTTCTCGGCTAAGCAAGGGAAAGGAGAAGATTTGAGCTTCAACAAAGGGTCTTGAGCATTTTGTGGTTGATTGCTAAGGTGAGGGTTAAAACCTTTTGAAAACTCTTCAAAATTTCACATGCATGCTCATGAATGTGTGTATTTGCTTCTGCACTTGAGATATATGGTCGTTCATAAGCTTAAACAACCATGCATGGCAAGATCTTGGCTTGAAAATGATGCTAGGTGAAGTCGAAATGGATGACAGCTCTCTGACCAGTCTGTTCGAGGTAAGTTTAGCTAAGCAAATGATGTTGCAAATTATTTAAAATTTGTGGGTGATCAGTTTGGAAAGTTTTGAACATTTTTCCAAGAAATAGGCCGAAGCTAATTTTGACTCTAAGGTCCTCAAAATGGCAAATCATTAAAATGTGACCAAATCTGGAAATCTGGAAAAATGAATCAGGTTTTGGAAGATGCACTGACCTTGTCGAACGAATCATATTTGACTTAGTAAATGTTGTCTAAAACGCATGAAATTTTGTGTACTTCTATATTTTTCAGTTCTGGATAATTTTGTCAGAAATGGACCAAAGCTAAAACTGACTCTAAGGACCACAAAAACGTCAATTTCTGAAAAGTGTACAAATCTGGACAGTTTTGTGCTACCTCACTGTTTCGGCTATAACTAATGATTCTGAATTCCAATTGATGCAAGGTTTGTTTCTGATTTTAGTTAACTTCTTAAGCTTTAATTTGACATCTTATTTACTGAATTTGGAGATTTTTTGATTATCCTATTGATTGTGAGAAAATAGCCTATTGCAGTAAAGGTTTTATTTAGCCATATGCTTGGAAAATTGTTGTAACCTCTCTTGTGGTACTAATTGTGTGGAAATGTGGTGTTGGGATGTTGTGTGGACTATTTTGAACGTTTGAGGATGTTGAATTAAATGATGTATGGTTTGAGATTGACATTGAGTTGGGTTGAGGCTCAAATTGCACGAATATACTTGAAATGGAAGCCCTAACGACTAGGTAGTCTTAATAAGTGTTGATTATTTGGATATTGTGTTGGAATCATAAGCTTAGTGGTCTGCCCGTAAATGTTTTATAACTTCAAAAGTGATCTTGACCATTGCATGTTGACAATTAAGCTTTTCTTGCATCCGAACCCATGTTAATATCATTGCATGGTGAATAATCTTATCACTTGATTGTGTGGACTTTTAATGAGTTATATGGCCTGTTTTACATGTTTTACATGGCTGCCCGTTTAATTTCCATATAACTCTATATGCCTTTTAAGTGAAATTTCCTGTCTTATCGTGTCCTGCTTGTTTATCTGTCAATGTGCAATCCTATGACTGTCCGGAGGCAACCTACTTTGTTGTCTTCCTTCTGTGATATATATTACCTGTCATGAATGTGCATTGCATACAAGGTTGCAACCTTTCCTGTCGGCATGGTAGCGATCATGTACGCCGGGCGGCATCGGGCTTGCCGGTGTTACCGTGACCACCATGGTCCCATTCCCTCTCTCGCTTGGGGGCTAGACTTCCTCGGAGAGTTGGGTCGTAGGATTTTGGGGTACATCCGGAGTACACCCACCTGGTGTGTTTGGGGGATGATTTGAAGTTGGCCGCAACAACTGATCCTGGATCTGATCTGAGAGCAAAAGCTCACCGTATCCTTTTTATTATGTGTATAAGTACTCCCGCTTGGATCCTAGAGAACCTTGGGGATGAAAGACCGGTATTCCTGTTCTGTACTTGTATTTCTGTACTTGTATTTCTGTACTTGTATTTCTGTTGTATTCATGTTTGAGAAAGGGGTTTTCATAAGTTTAACCGGAAAATGAGTTTCAAAACTTATTTCTCGTTCCCCCTCGCTGAGTTCATAAGGACTCACCCTCTTTTATCATCTCAGGTGAAGAAGAACAGGTACAGGAACCCGAGGATAATGTACCTAACGATGAACCCCTGGAGTGATTGCCTGTTATTGTTATTTTGCTTGAACGTGACTACTTGTGTACTTTGTGCTGCTTGAAGACTATCTATCTTATGTTGTTGTTGTCGCTAATGTAAAAGACCCCCGTTGTAATTTGGGGTCTAATTTTGGTTTGTACTTATATTAAGTAGACTGATACTAGACATACTATGATCGTTTTTGCTTTTGTTATCATTAGTATCTATCATAGGTTATGATGTTAGTTAAGGAATAGGCAAATGAACTTACCCAATCTCAACAGGTACTCGCTAATAAACTAAGATCAACAGGTATATTTTGAAACGAGGATAAATGGACAAACGAGACATAGTATCATGCTAGGTTATAAATCAAACGGGACGTCGAAATAACCAATAGGCAATTCAATTGATGATAAAATAGTAAACTCTAGTTGGGAATGAACTTGAATTGAAAGTTTTGAGGTTGTTAGAAAATTTAGGTCAAAACAAGAGCCCAATTACAGCTGTTATGCTGCCGGATTTCTGGAAAATTTTGGAGTCTAGAATAAAACGTTAAGTGTTAAACCTCCTAGAATGGTTAAGAATGTGAAAGGACTTGAATGTTTAGATCACACCCTAGTCTAACCTTTATAGGCCGGGTTGGGGCGTGACAGATGTACTGGGATTTGAAACAACACTATTGGTGGAATAACATGAAGAGAGAGATCACGGAGTTTGTGGCATGGTGTTTAACTTGCTAGAGAGTCAAAGAAGAACATCAACGACCAGTAGGTTTACTTCAGCCGTTGGAGATTCCTCAATGGAAATGGGAGCATATAACTATGGACTTTGTTATGGACCTACCCAGGTCACAAAAGGGTCATGACGCCGTTTGGGTCATAGTGGATAGATTGACTAAGTCAGCACACTTCTTACCGATGAACAAGGAGGATAGTCCTGAGAAATTGGGAGATATGTATGTGGCGGAGATTGTAAGATTGCACAAGATGCCTGTGAGTATTGTATCGGATAGGGATCCTCGTTTTACCTCCCGATTTTGGAATAGATTGCAAGAAGCTTTGGGAACGAAGTTGAGTTTCAACATGGCTTATCACCCTCAAACTGATGGACAATCGAAGAGAACTATTCAGATTCTGGAGGATATGCTGAGGGCGTGTGTTTTAGACTTTGGGAAAGGTTGGGAGAAATACCTGTCTCTAGCGGAGTTCGCTTATAATAATAGTTATCAGGCCACTATTGGGATGGCCCCATTTGAGGCGTTGTATGGACGTAAGTGTCGATCCCCAATTTACTGGGATGAAGTAGGTGAAACGAAGACTTTTGACCCGACCCTTCTACCTGAACTTATGAAGACTGTTGATAATATCCACCTCGTCCGGAAACGGATGCTTACCGCCCAAAGTAGGCAGAAAAGTTATGTAGACCGACGGAGACGGAGCCTAGAGTTTGAGGTCGGCGACAGGGCCGTTCAGGCTTTCCAAAATGTTTTATGAGTCACATTTCTATTATCGAGTCCCACTGCATCTTGGCCAAGACAACTTCACGTCGTGTAAAGGCTAGGCCCGCAAACCGAGGGCGTGGGGCCTGTGACCAGGTCTTCATCGCTCCGATGCCCATAACTTTTGATTCTTAAGGTATTATGTGACACACAGCATACCATTGCAAAGCTCTCCGAGAGCTCTACGATGGGGGCAGCAAGCCTGCTTGGCTGTGCCTATTTTCAGAGCCAAAAAATTGAACGTTTTCGTCAATTTTGGGCCACTTTTATTCTTTTTGTGCTGTTTCTTCATCCCGGATCGTTCGTCTGGAGCCACAAAATGGATAACAAATAAGGGCTTTGCGCCCTCAACATGACGGGTACGATCATACCATCAGTAATGCACTAGATCCCATCAGAAGTCTGAAGTTAAGCGTGCTTGGGCGAGAGTAGTACTAGTGGCGCCTGTTTTTGGGGCCCAAAATTGAACGTTTTAATCAATTTCGGGCCACTTTTCTTCTTTTTACGCTGTTTCTTCATCCCGGATCGTTCGGCATGAGATGAAAAATGGACGACACATAAAGGCTTTGCATCCTCAACATGATGGGTGCAATCATACCATCAGTAATGCAACGAATCCCATCAGAAATCCAAAGTTAAGCGTGCCTAGGCGACAGTAGTACAACGATAAGTGACCCCCTAGGAAGTCCTCGTGTTGCACCCCCCTTTTCATTTTGTTTTTTTTTCCCATTCAGGCTTGCCAAAATGCTTTATCCATCACATTTCTATTATCGAGTCCCACGACATCTTGGGCAAGACAACTTCGCTTTGCGTAGAGGCTAGGCTTGCAAACCGGTGGCGTGGGGCCTGTGGACAGGTCTCCGTCGTTTTATTGCCCATAACTTTTGATTCGTAAGGAGTTATGAGGCACAAAGCATACCGTTGGAAAGCTCTCCGCAAGCTCTACGACGGGGTCAACAAGCCTCCTCGGCTGTGCCTGTTTTTAGGGCCCAAAATCAAATGTTTTCATCAGTTTTGAGCCACTTTCTTCTTTTTACGTTGTTTCTTTATCTTGGATCATTCGTCGGGAGCCGCGAAAAGGATGACACTTAAGGGCTCAGTACCCTCAAAATGATGGGTACGATCACACCAACAGAAATGCACCGGATCCCATCTGTACTTCGAAGTTAAGGGTGCTTGGGCGAGAGTAGTACAAGAATGGGTGACCGCCTGGGAAGTCCTCGTGTTGCGCCCCCTATTCGTTTTGTTTTTTTTGCCCTGTTCATGCTTGCCAAAATGCTTTATCTGTCACATTTCTGTTATCGTGTCCCACGACATCTTGGGCAAGACAACATTACTTCTCGTAGAGGCTAGGCCCGCAAACCGAGGGCGTGGGGCCTGTGACCAGGTCTCCGTCGCTCTGGTCTCCATAACTTTTGATCCGTAAGGAGTTATGTGGCGCACAACATACCGTTGGAAAGCTCTCCGAGAGCTCTACGATGGGAGCATTAAGCTTGCAGGGCTGCGCCTATTTTCGGAGCCCAAAATCGAATGTTTTCATCAGTTTCGAGCCACTTTCGTCTTTTTGCGCTATTTCTTTGTCTCGGATCGATCGTCAGGAGCCGCAAAAAGGATGACACATAAGGGCTTAGCGCCCTCAACATGACGGATGCTATCATACCAACAGAAATGCACCGGATCCCATCTGTACTCCGAAGTTAAGCGTGATTGGGCGAGAGTAGTACAAGGATGGATGACCCCCTGGGAAGTCCTCGTGTTGCACCCCTCATTTCGTTTTGCTTTTTTGCCCCGTTGAGGCTTGCCAAAATGCTTTATCCGTCACACTTCTATTATCGACTCCCACGGCATCTTAGCCAAGACAACTTCGCTTCGCGTAGAGTCTACGCCCGCAATCTGAGGGCGTGGGACCTGTGAACAGGTCTCCATTATTCTGGTACCCATAACTTTTGATCGGTAAGGAGTTATGTGGCGTGCAGCATAACTTTCGAAAGCTCTCCAAGAGCTCTATGACGGGGGCATCTAGCCTGCTCGGCTGCGCCTATTTTCGGGGCCCAAAATTGAACATTTTCATCAGTTTTGGGCCAAATTTCTTCTTTTTGCGGTGTTTCTTCGTCCCGGATCGTTCATCGGGAGACGCGAAAAGGACGACACATAAGGGCTTTGCGCCATCAACTTGACGGGTGCGATCATGCCATCAGTAATGCACCGAATCCCATCAGAACTCCGAAGTTAAGCATAGTTGGGCGAGAGTAGTACGAGGATGGGTGATCCCCCGGGAGGTCCTCGTGTTGCACCCCCATTTTCGTTTTGTTTTTTTGCCCTGTTCAGGTTTGCCAAGATGCTTTATCCATCACATTTCTATTATCGAGTCCCACAGCATCTTTGGCAAGACAACTTCGCATCGCGTAGAGGCTAGGCCCGCAAACTGAGGGCGTAGGTTCTGTGACTAGGTCTCCGTCGCTCTGATGCCCATAACGTTTGATCCGTAAAGAGTTATGCGGCACATAGCATACCGTTAGGAAGCTCTCCGAGAGCTCTACAACGGTGCGGCAAGCCTTCTCGGCTGCGCCTATTTTTTGAGCAAAAAAATTAAATGTTTTCATCAGTTTCAGGCCACTTTTCTTCTTTTTGCGTTGTTTCTTCATCCCGGATCGTTCGTCGGGAGTCGCGAAAAGAACGACACATAAGGGCTTTACGCCCTCAACATGACGGATGCGATCATACCATCAGTAATGCAATAGATCCCATCAGAACTCCAAAGTTAAGCGTGCTTGGGCGAGAGTAGTACTAGGATGGGCGACCCCCTGGGAAGTCCTCGTGTTGCTCCCCTTTTTTCGTTTTGTCTTTTAGCCCTGTTCAGGCTTGCCAAGATGCTTTATCCTTCATATTTATATTATCGTGTCCCACGGCATCACGGCCAAGACAACTTCGCTTTGCGTAAAGGCTAGGCCCGCAAACTGAGGGCGTAGGGCCTGTGACCAGGTCTCCGTCGCTCCGATGCCCATCACTTTTGATTTGTAAGGAGTTATGCGGCGCATAACATACCGTTGGGAAGCTCTCCAAGAGCTCTACGACGGGGACTGCAAGCCTGCACAGCTGCGCCTTTTTCAGTGCTTAAAATTGAACATTTTAATCAGTTTGGGGCCTCTTTTCTTCTTTTTGCGGTGTTTCTTCGTCTCAGATCGTTCGTTGTTAGCCGTGAAAAGGACGATACATAAGGGCTTTGCGCCCTGAACATGACGGGTGCGATCATACCATCAGTAATGCACTAGATCCCATTAGAACTCCAAAGTTGAGCGTGCTTGGGCGAGAGTAGTACAAGGATGGGTGACCCCTTAGGAAGTCCTCGTGTTGCACCCCCCTTTTCATTTTGTTTTTTTGCCCCGTTCAGGCTTGCCAAGAAGCTTTATCCGTCATATTTCGATTATCGAGCCGCACGGCATCTTGGGCAAGACAACATCACTTCGCGTAGAGGCTAGGCCCGCAAACCGAGGGCGTGGGGCCTGTGACCAAGTCTCCATCGCTCTAGTGCCCTTAACTTTTGATCGGTAAGGAGTTATGTGGCGTACAACATACCGATGGAAAGCTCTCCGAAAGCACTAAGACAAGGTAGTAAGCCTGCTCGGCTGCGCCTATTTTCGGAGCTCAAAATCAAATGTTTTTATCTGTTTTGAGCCACTTTCTTCTTTTTGTGATGATTCTTCATCTCGAATCGTTTGTCGGGAGCTGTGAAAAGGACGACACATAAGGGCTTAGCGCCCTTAACATAACGGGTGCGATCATACCAATAGAAATGCACCGGATCCCATCTGTACTCCGAAGTTAAGCCTGCTTGGGCTAGAGTAGTACTAGGATGGGTAACCCCCTGGGAAGTCTTCGTGTTGCACCCCCCTTTTCGTTTTGTTTTTTTGCCCCGTGCAAATTTGCAAAAATGCTTTATCCATCACATTTCTATTATCGAGTCCCACGGCATCTTGGCCAAGACAAATTTGCGTCGCATAGAGGCTAAGCCCGCAAACCGAGGGCGTGAGGCCTGTGAACAAGTCTCTGTCGTTCTATTGCCCATAAATTTTTATCCGTAAGGAGATATACGTCGCATAGAATACCGTTGGGAAGCTCTCCGAGAGCTCTACAACGTGGTCAGCAAGCCTGCTCAGCTATGCCTATTTTCTGAGGCCCAAAATTAAACATTGTCATCAGTTTTCGGCCACTCTTATTCTTTTTCCGTTGTTTCTTCATCCCGGATCGTTCATCGGGAGCCGCAAAAAGGACGACACATAAGGGCTTTGCGGCCTCAATATGATGGGTGCGATCATACCATCCGTAATGTACCGGATCCCACCAGAACTCCAAAGTTAAGCGTGTTTGGGCGAGAGTTGCACTAGGATGGGTAACCCTTTGGGAAGTCCTCGTGTTGCACCCCCTTTTTCATTTTGTTTTTTCGCCCCGTTCTGGCTTGCCAAAATACTTTATCCATCACATTTCTATTATCGAGTCTCACGGCATCTTGGGAAAGACAACATCATTCGCATAGAGGCTAGGCCCACAAACCGAGTGCGTGGGGCCTGTGACCAGGTCTCCGTCGCTCTAGTGCCCATAACTTTTGGTTCGCAAGGAGTTATGCGGTGCACAACATACCGTTGGAAAGCTCTTCGAGAGCTCTACGACGGGGGCAGTGAGCTTACTCGGCTGCGCCTATTTTCAGAGCCCAAAATCTAATGTTTTCATCAGTTTTGAGCCACTTTCTTCTTTTTTGAGGTTTCTTCGTCTCAAATCATTCGTCGGGAGCCGCGAAAAGGACGACACACAAAGGCTTAGCGACCTCAACATGATGGGTACAATCATACCAACAGAAATGCACCGGATCCCATCTGTACTCCGAAGTTAAACGTGCTTGGGCGAGTGTAGTACAAGGATGGGTGACCCTCTGGGAAGTCCTAGTGTTGCACCCCCCCTTTTTGTTTTGTTTTTTTGCTCCGTTTGGGCTTGCCAAGATGCTTTATCCGTCACATTTCTATTATCGAGTCCCACGGTATCTTGGGCAAGACAACTTCGCGTAGAGACTAGGCCTGCAAACCGAGGGTGTAGGGCCTATGACCTGGTCTCCGTCGTTTCGATGCCCATAACTTTTGATCCGTAAGGTGTTATATGGCGCACGGCAAACCGTTGGAAAGCTCTCCGAGAGCTCTACGACGGAGACTACAAGCCTGCTCAACTGCGCCTATTTTAGGAGCCCAAAAATCAAATGTTTTCATCAGTCGAAGGCTATTTTTCTTTTTTTTGCGCTATTTCTTTGTCCCAGATC
This sequence comes from Ehretia macrophylla, assembly GCA_037974665.1. NCBI lineage: Eukaryota > Viridiplantae > Streptophyta > Magnoliopsida > Boraginales > Ehretiaceae > Ehretia > Ehretia macrophylla. The sequence goes on from CM075771.1 coordinate 23,604,570, forward strand.
GTTCGTCGGGAGCCGCGAAAAGGACAACAAATAAGGGCTTCGCACCCTCAACATGATGGGTGTAATCATACCATCAGTAATGCACCGGATCCTATATGTACTCCAAAGTTAAGCGTGCTTGGGCGAGAGTAGTACAAGGATGGGTAACCCCCTGGGAAATCCTCGTGTTGCACCCCCCTTTTCGTTTTATTTTTTTGCCCCGTTCATGCTTGCCCAAATGCTTTATCAGTCACATTTCTATTATCGAGTCCCACGGCATCGTGGGCAAGAGAACTTGGCTTCGCGTAGAGGCTAGGCCCGCAAATCGAGGGCGTGGGGCCTATGACTAGGTCTCCGTCGTTCTGGTGCCCAAAACTTTTGATCCATAAGGTGATATGCGGTGCACAGCATACCGTTGAAAAGCTCTCTGAGTGCTCTACGACGAGGGCAGCAAGCCTGCTCAGTTGCATATATTTTTGGTGCCAAAAAATTGAACGTTTTCATCAGTTTCATGCTACTTTTCTTTTTTCTGAGCTGTTTCTTCATCCCGCATCATTCGTTGAGAGCCGCGAAAAGGACGACACATAAGGGCTTAGCGCCCTCAACAAGATGGGTGCGATCATACCATCAGTTTTGCACTGGATCCCATCAGAACTCCAAAGTTAAGCGTGCTTTGGCAAGAGTTGTACTAGAATGGGTGACCCCCTGGGAAGTCCTCGTGTTGCACCCTCATTTTCCTTTTGTTTTTCGCCCCGTTCATGCTTGCCCAAATGCTTTATCTGTCACATTTCTATTATTGAGTCCCACGACATCTTGGGCAAGACAACTTCGCTTCGTGTAGAGGATAGGCCCACAAACCGAAGGCGTGGGGCCTGTGACCAGGTCTCCGTCATTCTGGTGCCTATAACTTTTGATCCGTAAGGTGTTATGCGGCACACAACATACCGTTAAAAAGCTCTCCGAGTGCTCTTTGACGGGGGCTGCAAACCTACTCGTCTGTGCTAGTTTTCGGAGCCCAAAAATTAAACGTTTTCATCAGTTTTAGACCACTTTTCTTCTTTTTGAGCTGTTTCTTTGTCCTGGATCATTTGTCGGGAGCCGCAAAAATGACGACTCATAAGGGCTTTGCGCCCTCAACATGTCGGGTGCGATCATACCATCAGTAATGCACTAGATCCCACCATAACTCCAAAGTTAAGCGTGCTTGGGCGAGAGTAGTACTATGATGGGTGACCCCCTGGGAAGTCCTCATGTTTCACCCCCTTTTTCCTTTTGCTTTTTGCCCCGTTCATGCTTGCCTAAATGCTTTATCTGTCACATTTCTATTATCGAGTCCCACGACATCATGGGCAAGACAACTTCGCTTCGCGTAGAGGTTAGGCCCACAAACCGAGGGCGTGGGGCTTGTGACCAAGTCTCCGTCATTCTGGTGCCTATAACTTTTTATCCGTAAGGTGTTATGCAGCGCAAAACATACCGTTGGAAAGCTCTCCGAGTGCTCTTCGACAGGGGTTGCAAGCCTGCTCGGCTGCGCTAGTTTTTGAAGCCCAAAAATTAAACATTTTCATCAGTTTTAGACCACTTTTCTTCTTTTTGAGCTGTTTCTTCATCCCGGATCACTCGTCGGGAGCCGCAAAAATGACGACTCACAAGGGCTTTGCGCCCTCAACATGTCGGGTGCGATCATACCATCAGTAATGCACTGGATCCCACTAGAACTCCAAAGTTAAGCGTGCTTGGGCGAGAGTAGTACTAGGATGGGCGACCCCCTCGGAAGTCCTCGTGTTCCCCCCCCCCCCCCCCCCCCCGCCTTTTCGTTTTGTTTTTTTACCCCGTTCAGGCTTGCGAAAATACTTCATCCGTCACATTTCTATTATCGAGTTCCACGACATCATGGCTAAGACAGCTTCGCTTCGCGTAGAGCCTAGGCCCGCAAACCGAGGGTGTGGGGCTTGTGAATAGGTCTCCTCTCCGTCATTCTAGTGTCCATAAGTTTTGATCCATTAGGAGTTGTGCGGCGCACAACATACCCTTGGAAAGATCTCTGAGAGCTCTACGACGAAGGCGGCTAGCCTTCTCGTTTGCGCCTATTTTCGGTGACCAAAATCAAATGTTTTCATCAGTTTTGGCCTACATTTCTTCTATTTGCGATGTTTCTTAGTCCCGAATCGTTCATCGGGAGACACGAAAAGGAGGACACATAAGGGCTTTGCGCCCTCAACATGACGGGTGCGCTCATACCATCAGTATTGCACCGGATCCCATCAGAACTCTGAAGTTAAGCGTGCTTGGGCGAGAGTAGTACTAGAGTGGGTGACCCCCTGGGAAGTCCTCGTGTTGCACCCCCTTTTTGTTTTGTTTTGTTTTTTCCTCGTTCAGGCTTTCCAAGATGCTTTATCCGTCACATTTCTATTATCGAGTCCTACGGCATCTTGGGCAAGACAACTTCGCTTCGCATAAAGGCTGGGCCTGCAAACCGGGGGCGTGGGGCCTGTGACCAAGTCTCCGTCACTCTGATGCCCATAACATTTGATCCGTAAGAAGTTATACGGCGCACAACATACCATTGGGAAGCTCTCCGACAACTCTACGACGGGGGCAGCAAGCTTGCTCGGCTGCATCCATTTTTGGAGCCCAAAAATTAAACATTTTCATCAGTTTTAGGCCAATTTTCTTCTTTTTGCGCTGTTTCTTCGTCCCGGATCTTCGTCGGGAGCCGCGAAACGGAAGACACAAAAGGGCTTTGTGCCCTCCACATGACGGGTGCGATCATACCACCATTAATGCACTGGATCCCATTAGAACTCCAAAGTTAAGCGTGGTTGGGCGAGAGTAGTACTAGGATGGGTGACACCCTAGGAAGTCCTCGTGTTACACCCCCCATTTTTGTTATGTTTTTTTGCCTCGTTCATGCTTTCCGAAATGCTTTATCTGTCACATTTCAATTATCGTGTCCCACGAAATCTTGGGCAAGACAACTTCGCTTTGCGTAGAGGCTAGGCCCGCAAAACGAGGGTGTGGGGCCTGTGACCAAGTCTCCGTCGTTCTGGTGCGTATAACTTTTGATTCGTCAAGTGTTATGCGGCGCACAGCATACCGTTGGAAAGCTCTCCGATAGCTCTACGACGCGGGCAGCAAGCCTGCTCAGCTGCGCCTGTTTCTGGTGTGAGGCTCGACCCCGAATAATGTGTCCTACCTCAATTTGCGCACCTTAGACCTAAAATTAAATGACCGACCTTGGATTACGTGTCCTGTCTTGGTTTTCATGCATACCTCGTCATACGTGCCTTGACCTAGAATAGTGTGCCCTAATCCCCGACTCATGTGCAGTACCTAGAAATACGTTCCCTGACCTCGATGTACGTGCGTTACCTCGTTTCGTATGCCCTAACCTTGAACTACGTACCTTAACCTAGATATAGAGTCATTCCTTGATTTGCGTGCATTTGTATTAGAATCCGTGCATTTATCTTGAAGTATGTGCATTAGTCATGAAGTTCGTGTCTTACTTCGTAGTTCGTGTCTACCTCGTAATTCGTGCCCTAGACCTAGGAATCCATGCCACCACGTTGATCAAGAAAGAATCCTACACAAAGCACTAGACACTAAAATAATCCTGCACAATCCACTAACCAATATTATATTCCTAATTCAAATTCTCTACAAACTCCACTAACAATAAAATAATATTAAACTATTCCTACATTTCCCACTAACTATTATTCTATTCATAATTCAACTCATCAACAAACATTCCTATATTTTATTTTACCTAGATTCCCTAATTTCTCAACATTCCTATGACAATTCTAATGACACAAATGCATAAAGAATTATTCCTAGACAAACTATGACAAACACTTAGCACAATGCATAAAACAATGCTCAAAACCACCTAAATCCTCTACCTTGCTCAACCAAACCACCTTTGCCCATGCTAAACATTTTAAAATCACACATTGAAGACACAAAAATCAGAATTTAATGGCCCAAGGCTGACCAAGTGCTTGAATAATGCAAAAGCCTTCATTTTTTTGTCATTTCTTCTTTCGTCTCACATTTTCTCTCTCTCCCTCTCATTCTCTCTCTCCATTTCGGTTTTGGCTGAGTTCTCTCCACCTCTTAGCTCATCTTCATCATCCTAAGGTGCATCAAGACAAACCACAAGCAAAGAAACTCACCCAAGCAAGCTAGGATGCAAGAAACACACATGCAAGCATTTTGAGTCACCATTTTCGGCCTAGGTAAGTTTTTTTGGATTCCATTTCTTTTCTTCTTGTTCTAACCTCATGCATGTGCTAAGAGATTGATCACTAGGCTAGGAAAAATAGAGAAACCAAGTTGGAATCTCGGCTAAGCAAGAAGAAGAAGAGATTTGAAGCTTCAACAAGTTTTTTGTGCATCTTTGTGGTTGATTGCTAAGGTGAGGGCTAAAACCTTTTGAAAACTCTTCAAAAATTCACATGCATGCTCATAAATGTATGTCTTTGCTTCTGTACTTGAGTTATATGTTCGTTCATAAGCTTAAACAACCATGCATGGCAAGATCTTGGCTAGAAAGTGGTGATAGGTGAAGTCGGATTGTTGACAGCTCTCTGACCAGTCGGTTTCGAGGTACGTTTAGCTAGGAAAATGATGTTGAAAATCCTTGAAAATTGGTAGGTGACTATTTTGGACAGTTTTGAACACGTTTCTCAGAAATATGCCAAAGCTAATTTCGACTCTAAAGTCCTCAAAATGGTGACTCTTTAAAATATGTCCAAATCTGGAAATCTGGAAAAATGAAGCAGGTTTTGGAAGATGCAATGACCTTGTAGAACGAACCAGATTTGACTTAGTTAATGATGTCCAAAATGCATGAAAATTGGTGTGCTGCTAGATTTTTCAGTTATGGACATTTGTGGCAGAAATGGACTAAGGCTGAATCTGACCCTAAGGACCTGAAAAACGTCAATTATCGAAATGTGTACAAATCTGGACAGTTTTGTGCTATTCCACTGTTTCGGCTATATCTAATGATCCCGAACTCCAATTGATGCAAGGTTTGTTTCTGATTTTAGTTAACTTCTTAAGCTTTAATTTGAAATCTTATTCACTAGATTTGGAGATTGTTTGATTATCCTATTGATTGTGAGAAAACAGCCTATTGCAGTAAAGGTTTCACTTAGCTACATGCTTGGAAAATTGTTGTAACCTCTCTTGTGGTACTAATTGTGTGGAAATGTGATGTTGGGATGTTGTGTGGACTGTTTTGAGTACTTGAGGATGTTTGAATTGAATGATGCATGACTTGAAAATGATTTTGAGATTTACTTTGAATTGGGTTGAGGCTCAAATTGCATGAATATACACGAAATGGAAACCCTAATGACTAGGTAGTTTTGCTAAGTGTTGATCATTTGGATGTTGTGTGGAAATTATATGCTTAGTGGGCTGCCCGTAAATGTCTTATAACTTCAAATGTGAATTTGATCATCGCATGTTGACAAATGAGCTTTTCTCGCACCCGAACCCACGTAAATGATATTGCATGTTGAATAATCTTATCACTTGATTACGTGGACTTCGAAATGAGTTATATGGCTTGACTCGCATGTGTTACATGGCTGCCCGTTTAATGTTCATATGGCTCTATATGCCTTTCAAGTGAAATTACTTGTCTTATCGTGCCTCGTTTGATTACTTGATAACATGTGATCTTGAAATTGATCGGAGGCAACCTACTTTGTTGTCCTCCTAATGTGAATTGTTAAAAGATATTCAATGGTTTAATTGAACATGATTACTTGGCTGCCCGTTAAAGTTTAATTGCTTTCAAATGGATATATGAAATGATTATATGTTCTTACAATGCCTTATATGCCAATATGTCAAAATGTGATCATATACTTGCTCGGAGGCAACCTACTTTGTTGACCTCCTAATGTGAAATGTTAAATGACATAAATGGGCATTGTATACAAGGTTGCAACCTTTCATTGTGGCATGGTAGCGTTTCACGAACGCCGGGCGGCATAGGGCTTGCCGGTGCTCCCGTGACTACCATGGTCTAATTCCCTCTTTCGCTTGGCATTCCACCCTCGAAGAGTTGGGTCGTAGGATTTCAGGGTACATCCGGAGTACACCCACCTGGCGTGTTTTTGGGGATGATTTGAAGTCGGCCGCAACTTCTGATTCTGAAACTGATCTGAGAGCAAAAGCTCACTGTATCCTTTTTACTATGTGTATAAGTACTTTCGCTTGGTTCCTAGAGAACCTCGGGGAGGAAAGACTGGTATTCCTGTTCCTGTATCTTATATCATTGTTATATTCATGCTTGTAAAAAGGATTTTCATAAGTTGAACCGGAAAATGATTTTCAAAACCTGTTTCTCGTTCCCCCTCGCTGAGTTCATAAGGACTCACCCTCTTTTTTGTCACAGGTGCAGCAGATTTGGAACAAGTACCCGAAGTAAATGTGCTTGTTGACGATTTCTGGGAGTGACTACGTGCTTTTGTGCTTTGCCTGAAAGGGGTTGCTATATGGATATTGTGTTTGATTGCAAAATGTTCATTTTATTTATGTAAATGACCCCGTTGTAATTTGGGTCTAATTCTGGGATTGTACTATCTATAACCGGACGAACTTTTATTTGGTTGTTTGCTTTCGTTTTCTTAGTTATCGTAGGCATTCAAACCACTAGATGAACAATCAACTAAGTTAATTCTATCTAATTTCACCTCGGTGCTCATTTGCAAACTAAAGGATAATAGATACTTGTATGATAGGAAATTGACAAATAAATAAGACATAGTTATCATGTTAGGCTTATTAACCAAACGAGGCTTTCAAGATAAACTAGTAGGAAAATCGGTTGGTGACAAATAGGAGTCCCTAATGGAATTAGATTAATGATTGGAATAATTGAGGCGTTTAGAGAATTAGGTCAAACCAAAGAGCCCAATTACAAACGTTATGCTACCGGTTTTCCGAAAAAACTTAGAGTTTAGACTAAAATGATAAGTGTTAAATCTTCATGAACGGTTAAGTATGTGACATGTCCTGAACGTTTAGATCACACCCTAGTCTAACCTTATAGGCCGGGTTGGGGCGTGACATCTGGGGCCCAAAATTGAAAGTTTTAATCAGTTTTGGGTCACTTTTCTTCTTTTTGTGCTATTTCTTCGTCCCGGATCATTCGTCGGGAGCCGCAAAAAGGACGACACAAACGAGCTTTGTGCCCTCAACATGGAGTGTGCGATCATACAATCAGTACTGCACCGGATCCCATCAGAACTCCAAAGTTAAGCGTGCTTGGGCGAGAGTAGTACTAGGATGGGTGACCCCCTGGGAAGTCCTCGTGTTGCACAACCCCTTTTCATTTTGTTTTTTTTTCCCATTTAGGCTTGCCAAGATGCTTTATCCATCACATTTTTATTATCGAGTTCCACGGCATCTTGGGCAAGACAACTTCGCTTCACGTAGAGGCTAGGCCCGCATACCGAGGGCTTGGGGCCTGTGACCAGGTCTCCGTTGAACCCGATACCCATAACTTTTGATCCGTAAGGAGTTATGCAGCGCAAAACATACCGTTGGAAAGCTCTCCGAGAGCTCTACGACGGGGGCAGCAAGCATGCTCGGATGGGCCTATTTTCAGAGTCTAAAATTGAATGTTTTCATCAGTTTCCTGCCACTTTTTTCTTTTTGGGTTGTTTCTTCATCTCGGATTGTTCGTCGAGAGCCGCGAAAAGGACGACACATAAGAGCTTAGCGCCCTCAACATGACGGGTGCGATCATACAAACAGTAATGCACCGGATCTCATCTGTACTGCGAAGTTAAGCATGCTTGGTCGAGAGTAGTACAAGGATGAGTGACCCCCTTGGAAGTCGTCGTGTTGCACCCCCTTTTTTGTTTTGTTTTTCTGCCCTTTCAGGCTTGCCAAAATGCTTTATCCATCACATTTCTATTATCAAGTCCCAAGGCATCTTGGCCAAGACACCTTCGATTCACGTAGAGGCTAGGCCCGCAAATTGAGGGCGTGGGGCCGGTGACCAGGTCTCCTTCGTTCTGGTCCCCATAACTTTTGATCCGTAAGGAGTTATGCGGTGCATAACATACCCTTGGAAAGCTCTCCGAGTGCTCTACGACGGGGGTAGCACGCCTGCTAGGCTAGGCCTATTTTCGGGGCCCAAAATCAAACGTTTTAATTAGTTTCGGGCCACTTTTATTCTTTTTCCGCTGTTTCTTCGTCCCAGATCGTTCGTCGGGAGCCGCGAAAAGGATGACACATAAGGGCTTTCCGCACTCAACATGACGTGTGTGATCTTACCATCAGTAATGCACTGGATCCCATCAGAACCCCAAGGTTAAGCGTGCTTGGGCGAGAGTAGTACTAGGATGGGTGACCCACTAGGAAGTCCTCATGTTGCACCCCCCTTTTCTTTAAGTTTTTGTGCGCAGTTCAGGCTTGCCAATATGCTTTATTCGTCACATTTCTATTATTGAGTCCAACAGCATCTTGGGCAAGACAACTTCATTTCGCGTAGAGGCTAGGCCCACAAACTGAAGGCGTGGGGCCTCTGACTAGGTCTCCGTCGCTCCGATGCCCATAACTTTTGATCCGTAAAGTGTCATGGGGCGCACAGTATACCGTTGCAAAGCTCTCCGAGTGCTCTACGACGGGGGTAGCAAGCCTACTCGGCTGCACATGTTTTCGGTGCCTAAAAATTGAACATTTTTATCTGTTTCAGTATACTTTTCTTCTTTTTACGCTGTTTCTTCATCCTGGATCCTTCGTCGGGAGCCGTAAAAATGACGAGACATAAGGGCTTAGCGCCCTCAACATGACAGGTGCAATCATACCAACAGAAATACACTAGATCCCATCTATACTCCAAAGTTAAGTGTGCATGGGCGAGAGTAGTACTAGGATGGGTGACCCCCTGGGAAGTCCTCGTGTTGCACCCCCCATTTTCGTTTTGTTTTTTTGCCCCGTTCAAGCTTTCCCAAATGCTTTATCTGTCACATTTCAATTATCGAGTCCCACGACATATTGGGCAAGACAACTTCGCTTCACGTAGAGGCTAGGCCCCTAAACCGAGGGCATGAGGCCTATTAACAGGTCTCCGTCGTTCTAGTGCCCATAACTTTTGATTCCTAAGGAGTTATACAGCGCACAACATACCTTTGGAAAGCTCTCCGAGAGCTCTACGACGAGGGCGGCTAGCGTGCTCGGCTGCGCCAATTTTTGTGGCCCAAAATTGAACGTTTTCATCAGTTTTGGGCCATATTTCTTCTTTTTGTGCTGTTTCTTCATCCCGAATCGTTCGTTGGGAGACGCGAAAAGGACGACACATAAGGGCTTTGCACCATCAACATGATAGGTACAATCATACCATCAGCAATGCACCGGATCCCATCAGAACTCCGAAGTTAAGCGTGCAAGGGTGAAAGTAGTACTAGGATGGGTGACCCCCTAGGAAGTCCTCGTGCTGCACCCCCTTTTTCGTTTTGTTTTTTTGCTCTGTTCAGGCTTGCCAAGATGCTTTATCCGTCACATTTCTATTATCGAGTCCCACAGCATCTTGGGCAAGACAATTTCGCTTCGCATAAAGGCTAGGCCCACAAACCGAGGGCGTGGGGCCTTTGACCAGGTCACCGTCGTTCCGATGCCCATAACTTTTGATCTGTAAGGAGTTATGCGGTGGACAGCATACCGTTGAGAAGCTCTCCGGGAGCTCTACGACGAGGCAGCAAGCCAGCTCTGCTACGCCTATTTTTTAAGCCCAAAAATTAAACGTTGTCATCAATTTTAGGTCACTCCTATTCTTTTTGCGTTGTTTCTTCGTCCCAGATCGTTCGTCGGGAGCCGCGAAAAGGACGACACATAGGGGCTTTGCGGCCTCAATATGATGGGTGCGATCATACCATCAGTAATACACTGGATCCCATCAGAACTCCAAAGTTAAGCATGTTTGGGCGAGAGTTGTACTAGGATGGGTGACCCCTTGGGAATTCCTTGTGTTGCACCCCCTTTTTCGTTTTGTTTTTTTTCCCCACTCCGGCTTGTCAAAATGCTTTATCAGTCACATTTCTATTATCGAGTCCCACGGCATCTTGGGCAAGACAACATCATTCGCATAGAGCCTAGGCCTACAAACCGAGTGTGTGGGGCCTGTGACCAGGTCTCTGTCGCTCTGGTGCCCATTACTTTTGATTCGCAAGGAGTTATGCGGTGCATAACATACCGTTGGAAAGCTCTCCGAGATCTCTACGACGGGGGCAGCGAGCTTACTCGGCTGCGCCTATTTTCAGAGCCCAAAATCGAATGTTTTCATTAGTTTTGAGCCACTTTCTTCTTTTTTCACAGTTTCTTCATCTCAAATCGTTAGTCGGGAGCCGCAAAAAGGACGACACACAAGGGCTTAGCGACCTCAACATGATGAGTGAGATCATACCAACAGAAATGCACCGGATCCCATCTGTACTCCAAAGTTAAACGTGCTTGGGCGAGTCTAGTACAAGGATGGGTGACCCCCTGGGAAGTCCTGCTGTTGCACCCCCTTTTTTTTTTGTTTTTTTGCTCCGTACTGGCTTGCCAAGATGCTTTATCCGTCATATTTCTATTATCGAGTCCCACAGCATCTTGGGCAAAACAACTTCACTTCGCGTAGAGGCTAGGCCTGCAAACCGAGGGTGTAGGGCCTGTGACCTGGTCTCTGTCGTTCCGATTCCCATAACTTTTGATCCGTAAGGTGTTATGCAGCGCACAGCATACTGTTGGAAAGCTCTCCGAGTGCTCTACGACGGAGGCAGCAAGCCTGCTCAATTGCACCTGTTTTCGGAGCCCAAAAATCGAACGTTTTCATCAGTGGATGGCCACTTTTCTTCTTTTTGCGCTATTTCTTCGTCCAGGATCGTTCGTCTGGAGCCGCGAAAAGGAGAACAAATAAGGGCTTCGCACCCTCAACATGACGGGTACAATCATACCATCAGTAATGCATGGGATCCCATCTGTACTCCAAAGTTAAGCGTGCTTGGGTGAGAGTAGTACAAGGATGGGTGGTCCCCTGGGAAATCCTCGTGTTGCACCGCCCTTTTCATTTTTTTTTCTTGCCCCGTTCATGTTTGCCCAAATGCTTTATCAGTCACATTTCTATTATCGAGTCCCACGGCATCGTGAGCAAGAGAACTTGGCTTCCCGTAGAGGCTAGGCCTGCAAACCGAGGGCGTGGGGCCTATGACCAGGTCTCTGTCGTTCTGGTGCCCATAACTTTTGATCCGTAAGGTGTTATGCGACGCACAGCAAACCGTTGAAAAGCTCTCCGAGTGCTCTATGATGGGGGCAACAAGCCTGCTCGGTTGCGTCTATTTTCGGTGCCAAAAAATTGAATGTTTTCATTAGTTTCATGCTACTTTTCTTCTTTCTGAGATGCTTCTTCATCCCGGATCGTTCGTCAGGAGCCGCGAAAAGGACGACACATAAGGGCTTTGCGCCCTCAACAAGATGGGTGTGATCATACCACCAGTTTTGCACTGGATCCCATCAGAACTTGAAAGTTAAGCGTGCTTTAGCGAGAGTAGTACTAGGATGGGTAACCCCCTGGGAAGTCCTCGTGTTGCACCCCTCTTTTCGTTTTGTTTTTTGCCCCGTTCATACTTTCCCAAATGCTCTATCTGTCACATTTCTATTATCGAGTCCTACGACATCTTGGGCAACACAACTTCGCTTCGCGTAGAGGCAAGGCCTACAAACCGAGGGCGTGGGGCCTGTGACTAGGTCGCCGTCATTCTGGTGCCTATAACTTTTGATCCGCAAGGTGTTATACGGCGCACAGCATACCATTGGAAAGCTCTTTGAGTGCTCTTCTACGGGGGCAGCAAGCCTCCTTGCTTGTGCTAGTTTTTGGAGCCCAAAAATTGAACATTTTCATCAATTTTAGGCCACTTTTCTTCTTTTTGAGCTGTTTCTTCGTCCCGGATCGTTCTTCGGGAGCTGCGAAAATGACGACTCATAAGGGCTTTGCGCCCTCAACATGTCGGGTGCGATCATACCATTAGTAGTGCACTGGATCCCACCAAAACTCCAAAGTTAAGTGTGCTTGGGCGAGAGTAGTACTAGGATGGGTGACCCCCTCGGATGTCCTCGTGTTGCACCCCCTTTTTCGATTTTTTTTTTTGCCCCATTCATGCTTTCCCAAATGCTCTATCCGTCACATTTCTATTATCGAGTCCCACGACATCTTGGGCAAGACAACTTTGCTTCGCATAGACGCTAGGACCGCAAACCGAGGGCGTGGGGCCTGTGACCAGGTATCCATCATTCTGGTGCGCAAAACTTTTTATCTGTAAGGAGTTATGCGGCGCACAACATACAGTTGGAAAGCTCTCCGAGAGCTCTAAGACGTGGGCAGCAAGCCTGCTCGGCTGCGCCAGTTTTCAGGGCCCATAATTGATTGTTTTAATCAGTTTCAGGCCGCTTTTCTTCTTTTTACGTTGTTTCTTCGTCCTGGATCATTTGTCGGGAGCAGCGAAAAGGACGACACATAAGGGCTTTGCGCCCTCAACATGACGGGTGCGATCATACCATCTGTATTGCACCGGATCCCATCAGAACTCCAAAGTTAAGCGTGCTTGGGTGAAAGTAGTACTAGGATGGTTGACCCCCTAGGAAGTCCTCGTGTTGCACCCCCCTTTTCGTTCTGTTTTTTTGCCCCGTTCAGGCTTGCCAGGATGCTTTATCCATCACATTTCTTTTATCGAGTCCCACGGCATCTTGGCCAAGACAACTTCGCTTCACATAGAGGCTAGGCCCGCAAACCGAGGGCGTGGGGACACCAAAGGCCTCTGCCCTTCCATCCCTTGGATAGATAGAGAGGGAGGGCAGAGCTTTTGGTTTTTTCATATTGTCAAAGAGTTGAACAATGGTTTTTTCGTGTTGTCAAAGATTTGAACAATGAAAATAGAAGGCGAGTGCCTGATCGAATTGATCAGGTCATGTAGGAACAAGGTTCAAGTCTACCGGTCTGTTAGGATGCCTCAGCTGCATACATCACTGCACTTGGAAAGCTCTCCGAGAGCTCTTCGACGGGGGCAGCAAGCCTGCTCGGCTGTGCCTGTTTTTGGAGCCCAAAAACCGAACGTTTCCATAAGTTTCAGGCCACGTTTCATCTTTTTGCGCTATTTCTTCATCCCAGATCGTTCATCGGGAGCCGCGAAAAGGACAACAAATAAGGGCTTTGCGCCCACAACATGACGAGTGCAACCATACTATTAGTAATGCACTGGATCCCATCTGTACTCCGAAGTTAAGCGTGTTTGGGCGAGAGTAGTCCAAGGATGGGTGACCCCCTGGGAAGTCCTCGTGTTGCACCCCCCTTTTCGTTTTGTTTTGTTGCCCCGTTCTTGCTTGCTTAAATGCTTAATCCGTCACATTTCTATTATCGAGTCCCACGGCATCATGGGCAAGACAACTTCGCTTCGCATAGAGGCTAGGCCCGCAAATCGAAGGCGTGGGGCCTATGACCAGGTTTCCGTCCTTTTGGTGCCCATAACTTTTGATCCGTAAGGTGTATGCGGCGCACAACATACCATTGGAGAGCTCTCCGAGTGGTCTATGATTAGGGAAGCAAGCCTGCTTGGTTGCGCCACCTTTTGGAGCCCAAAAAGTGAACGGTTTCATCAGGTTCAGGCCACGTTTCTTCTTTTCGAGCTATTTCTTCATCCCTGATCGTTCGCCGGGAGCCGCGAAAATGATGACACAAAAGGGCCTTGTGACCTCAACATGACGGTTACGATCATACCACCAGTAATGCACTGGATCCCATCAGAACTACAAAGTTAAGCATGCTTGGGTGGGAGTAGTACTATGATGGGTGACCCCCTAGGAAGTCCTCGTGTTGCACCCCCTTTTTCGTTTTGTTTTTTTTCCCCACTCCGGCTTGTCAAAATGCTTTATCAGTCACATTTCTATTATCGAGTCCCACGGCATCTTGGGCAAGACAACATCATTCGCATAGAGCCTAGGCCTACAAACCGAGTGTGTGGGGCCTGTGACCAGGTCTCTGTCGCTCTGGTGCCCATTACTTTTGATTCGCAAGGAGTTATGCGGTGCATAACATACCGTTGGAAAGCTCTCCGAGATCTCTACGACGGGGGCAGCGAGCTTACTCGGCTGCGCCTATTTTCAGAGCCCAAAATCGAATGTTTTCATTAGTTTTGAGCCACTTTCTTCTTTTTTCACAGTTTCTTCATCTCAAATCGTTAGTCGGGAGCCGCAAAAAGGACGACACACAAGGGCTTAGCGACCTCAACATGATGAGTGAGATCATACCAACAGAAATGCACCGGATCCCATCTGTACTCCAAAGTTAAACGTGCTTGGGCGAGTCTAGTACAAGGATGGGTGACCCCCTGGGAAGTCCTGCTGTTGCACCCCCTTTTTTTTTTGTTTTTTTGCTCCGTACTGGCTTGCCAAGATGCTTTATCCGTCATATTTCTATTATCGAGTCCCACAGCATCTTGGGCAAAACAACTTCACTTCGCGTAGAGGCTAGGCCTGCAAACCGAGGGTGTAGGGCCTGTGACCTGGTCTCTGTCGTTCCGATTCCCATAACTTTTGATCCGTAAGGTGTTATGCAGCGCACAGCATACTGTTGGAAAGCTCTCCGAGTGCTCTACGACGGAGGCAGCAAGCCTGCTCAATTGCACCTGTTTTCGGAGCCCAAAAATCGAACGTTTTCATCAGTGGATGGCCACTTTTCTTCTTTTTGCGCTATTTCTTCGTCCAGGATCGTTCGTCTGGAGCCGCGAAAAGGAGAACAAATAAGGGCTTCGCACCCTCAACATGACGGGTACAATCATACCATCAGTAATGCATGGGATCCCATCTGTACTCCAAAGTTAAGCGTGCTTGGGTGAGAGTAGTACAAGGATGGGTGGTCCCCTGGGAAATCCTCGTGTTGCACCGCCCTTTTCGTTTTGTTTTCTTGCCCCGTTCATGTTTGCCCAAATGCTTTATCAGTCACATTTCTATTATCGAGTCCCACGGCATCGTGAGCAAGAGAACTTGGCTTCCCGTAGAGGCTAGGCCTGCAAACCGAGGGCGTGGGGCCTATGACCAGGTCTCTGTCGTTCTGGTGCCCATAACTTTTGATCCGTAAGGTGTTATGCGACGCACAGCAAACCGTTGAAAAGCTCTCCGAGTGCTCTATGATGGGGGCAACAAGCCTGCTCGGTTGCGTCTATTTTCGGTGCCAAAAAATTGAATGTTTTCATTAGTTTCATGCTACTTTTCTTCTTTCTGAGATGCTTCTTCATCCCGGATCGTTCGTCAGGAGCCGCGAAAAGGACGACACATAAGGGCTTTGCGCCCTCAACAAGATGGGTGTGATCATACCACCAGTTTTGCACTGGATCCCATCAGAACTTGAAAGTTAAGCGTGCTTTAGCGAGAGTAGTACTAGGATGGGTAACCCCCTGGGAAGTCCTCGTGTTGCACCCCTCTTTTCGTTTTGTTTTTTGCCCCGTTCATACTTTCCCAAATGCTCTATCTGTCACATTTCTATTATCGAGTCCTACGACATCTTGGGCAACACAACTTCGCTTCGCGTAGAGGCAAGGCCTACAAACCGAGGGCGTGGGGCCTGTGACTAGGTCGCCGTCATTCTGGTGCCTATAACTTTTGATCCGCAAGGTGTTATACGGCGCACAGCATACCATTGGAAAGCTCTTTGAGTGCTCTTCTACGGGGGCAGCAAGCCTCCTTGCTTGTGCTAGTTTTTGGAGCCCAAAAATTGAACATTTTCATCAATTTTAGGCCACTTTTCTTCTTTTTGAGCTGTTTCTTCGTCCCGGATCGTTCTTCGGGAGCTGCGAAAATGACGACTCATAAGGGCTTTGCGCCCTCAACATGTCGGGTGCGATCATACCATTAGTAGTGCACTGGATCCCACCAAAACTCCAAAGTTAAGTGTGCTTGGGCGAGAGTAGTACTAGGATGGGTGACCCCCTCGGATGTCCTCGTGTTGCACCCCCTTTTTCGATTTTTTTTTTTGCCCCATTCATGCTTTCCCAAATGCTCTATCCGTCACATTTCTATTATCGAGTCCCACGACATCTTGGGCAAGACAACTTTGCTTCGCATAGACGCTAGGACCGCAAACCGAGGGCGTGGGGCCTGTGACCAGGTATCCATCATTCTGGTGCGCAAAACTTTTTATCTGTAAGGAGTTATGCGGCGCACAACATACAGTTGGAAAGCTCTCCGAGAGCTCTAAGACGTGGGCAGCAAGCCTGCTCGGCTGCGCCAGTTTTCAGGGCCCATAATTGATTGTTTTAATCAGTTTCAGGCCGCTTTTCTTCTTTTTACGTTGTTTCTTCGTCCTGGATCATTTGTCGGGAGCAGCGAAAAGGACGACACATAAGGGCTTTGCGCCCTCAACATGACGGGTGCGATCATACCATCTGTATTGCACCGGATCCCATCAGAACTCCAAAGTTAAGCGTGCTTGGGTGAAAGTAGTACTAGGATGGTTGACCCCCTAGGAAGTCCTCGTGTTGCACCCCCCTTTTCGTTCTGTTTTTTTGCCCCGTTCAGGCTTGCCAGGATGCTTTATCCATCACATTTCTTTTATCGAGTCCCACGGCATCTTGGCCAAGACAACTTCGCTTCACATAGAGGCTAGGCCCGCAAACCGAGGGCGTGGGGACACCAAAGGCCTCTGCCCTTCCATCCCTTGGATAGATAGAGAGGGAGGGCAGAGCTTTTGGTTTTTTCATATTGTCAAAGAGTTGAACAATGGTTTTTTCGTGTTGTCAAAGATTTGAACAATGAAAATAGAAGGCGAGTGCCTGATCGAATTGATCAGGTCATGTAGGAACAAGGTTCAAGTCTACCGGTCTGTTAGGATGCCTCAGCTGCATACATCACTGCACTTGGAAAGCTCTCCGAGAGCTCTTCGACGGGGGCAGCAAGCCTGCTCGGCTGTGCCTGTTTTTGGAGCCCAAAAACCGAACGTTTCCATAAGTTTCAGGCCACGTTTCATCTTTTTGCGCTATTTCTTCATCCCAGATCGTTCATCGGGAGCCGCGAAAAGGACAACAAATAAGGGCTTTGCGCCCACAACATGACGAGTGCAACCATACTATTAGTAATGCACTGGATCCCATCTGTACTCCGAAGTTAAGCGTGTTTGGGCGAGAGTAGTCCAAGGATGGGTGACCCCCTGGGAAGTCCTCGTGTTGCACCCCCCTTTTCGTTTTGTTTTGTTGCCCCGTTCTTGCTTGCTTAAATGCTTAATCCGTCACATTTCTATTATCGAGTCCCACGGCATCATGGGCAAGACAACTTCGCTTCGCATAGAGGCTAGGCCCGCAAACCGAAGGCGCGGGGCGTGTGACCAGGTCTCCGTCGTTTTGGTGCCCATAACTTTTGATCCGTAAGGTGTATGCGGCGCACAACATACCATTGGAAAGCTCTCCGAGTGGTCTATGATTAGGGAAGCAAGCCTGCTTGGTTGCGCCACCTTTTGGAGCCCAAAAATTGAACGTTTTCATCAGGTTCAGGCCACTTTTCTTCTTTTCGAGCTATTTCTTCATCCCTGATCGTTCGTCGGGAGCCGCGAAAATGATGACACAAAAGGGCTTTGTGACCTCAACATGACGGTTACGATCATACCACCAGTAATGCACTGGATCCCATCAGAACTACAAAGTTAAGCATGCTTGGGTGGGAGTAGTACTATGATGGGTGACCCCCTAGGAAGTCCTCGTGTTGCACCCCCCTTTTCGTTTTGTTTTTTTGCCTCGTTCATGCTTGCCCAAATGTTCTACCCATCACATTTCTATTGTCGAGTCCCAAGACATCTTGGGAAAGACAACTTCGCTTCGCGTATAGGCTAGGCCCGCAAACCTAGGGCGTGAGGCCTGTGACCAGGTCTTCATCTTTCTGGTGCCCATAACTTTTGATCCGTAAGGAGTTATACCGCACACAGCATGCCGTTGGAAAGCTCTCCGAGAGCTCTACGATGGGAGCAACAAGCATGCTTGGCTGCGCTAGTTTTCGGGGCCCTAAATTGATCATTTTAATCAATTTTGGGCCACTTTTCTTCTTTTTGAGCTATTTCTTCGTCCCGGATCGTTCCTCGGCAGGCCGCGAAAAGGATGACACATAAGGGCTTTGCACCTTCAACATGACAGGTGCGATCATTCCATCAGTAATGCACTAGATCCCATCAGAACTCCAAAGTTAAGCATGCTTGGGCAAGAGTAGTACTAGGATGGGTGACCCCCTTGGAAGTCCTCGTGTTGCACCCCCCTTTTAGTTTTGTTTTTTTGCCCCGTTCAGGCATGCGAATATGCTTTATCCGTGACATTTCTATTATTAAGTCCCACGGCATCTTGGGCAAGACAACTTTGCTTCGTGTAGAGGCTAGGCCTGCAAACCGAGTGCGTGGGGCCTGTGACCAGGTCTCCGTCGCTCTGGTGCCCATAACTTTTGATCCGCAAGGAGTTATGCGACGCACAGCATACCGTTGGAAAGCTCTTCGAGAGCTTTACGACGGGGGCAAGAAGCCTGCTTGGCTGTGCCTTATTTCGGTGACCAAAATGAATGTTTTCATCAGTTTTGAGCTACTTTCTTCTTTTTGTGCTGTTTTCTTTGTTTCGTATCGTTCGTCGGGAGCCGCGAAAAGGATGACACATAAAGGCTTAGCGCCCTCAACATTACGGGTGCGATCATACCAACAGAAATGCATTGGATCCCATCTGTACTCCGAAGTTAAGCATGCTTGGGCGAGAGTAGTACAAGGATAGGTGACCCCCTGGGAAGTGCTCGAGTTGCACCCCCCTTTTTGTTTTGTTTTTTGCTCCGTTCAGGCTTGCCAAGATGCTTTATCCGTCCCATTTCTATTATCGAGTCCCACGGCATCTTGGGCAAGACAACTTCGCTTCGCGTAGAGGCTAGGCCCGCAAACTGAAGGCGTGGGTCCTGTGACCAGGTCTCCGTTGTTCCGATGCCCTAACTTTTGATCTGTAAGGTGTTATGCAGTGCACAGTATACCGTTAGAAAGCTTTCCGAGTGCTCTATGATTGGGGCTGCAAGCCTACTCAGCTGCGATTGTTTTCAGAGCCCAAAAATTGAACGTTTTCATCAGTTTCAGGCCATTTTTTTTCTTTTTATGATGTTTCTTCGTCCCGGATCGTTCGTTAGGAGCGGCAAAAAGGACAACAAATAAGGGCTTTGGGCCCTCAGCATGACGAGTACGATCATACCATCTGTAATGCATCGGATCCTATCTATAATCCGAAGTTAAGCGTGCTTGGGCGAGAGTAGTACAAGTATGGGTGACCCCCTGGGAAGTTCTTGTATTGCACCCCCCTTTTCATTTTTTTTTTGCCCTGTTCATGCTTGCCCAAATGTTTTATCCATCACATTTCTATTATCGAGTCCCACGGCATCTTGGCCAAGACACCTTCACTTCGCGTAGAGGCTATGCCCACAAACCGAGGGTGTGGGGCCTGTGGCAAGGTTTCTATCGCTCCGATGCCCATAACTTTTGATTTGGAAGGTGTTATGCGCTGCACAGCATACCGTTGGAAACCTCTTTGAGTGGTCTATGATGGGGGTAGCAAGCCTGCTCTACTGCATCTGTCACGCCCCAACTCGACCCCACCTACAATCAGTTAGCACGCAACGGAATTTCAGCAGTATAACGACAGTAATTAAGACACCGAGGCTCTAAACCAACCCCTCATAACATCATACAATCAAACTCCTCAACCAAACAACAACCAATTCCTCAATACCATTAACAACATACAACATAACCATATTATACAACAATCATTCTTAGACGATCCACTCATAGTTATACGCCTCCGTTCCAACATAATACCTTAACTTTAACATACATATCAAAATAGATTATAAACCAATTTAGTAATCTAAACAAGGTCAAAAGAAGACTACTAAATCATTATACATCAGTCTTTATACTAAGGTAGGTTTTACAATACATCATATTACAATAACTATAAACAATCTCATGGCAAAGACTCTTGCACATAAGACTCATCCACGTAAGGCACATTTTCCCCTTCTGGAGGCACGTACCCGAAATCTTGAGAAATGACACCTTTAAGCATGCAATAATAGAGAGTGAGCTTATATAAAACAAGCTCAGCGAGGATCCGATAAATCTTTAACAGTATTTACTACACTCCTTGGAAATGATCCTTTGAGCAAGTAAACACACAATAACATCAATAATACTATCATCACATAAACTATAATGACCATTCAATGAAGGATACATTAGTTGGTGTAGCTCCAAATGCCATCACGATCATAACAGCCTTCTTGTGACTCCCATAAACTCACGCACCTGAGGTACCTCAATAACCTCTCCCTCTATGACCCCTCTGTCATGTGAGTTGGAGGTAGTCTCTAGTAGTCATGCCGTTATCAACCCGACAGCCGGATGCTGCCCGAGAGGTGGCACACACATACCAATGACTCAGCAATAATAATAAACATCAATCATTCACAGGAGGACAACCTTTTCCATTGACTATCTCCCGGTTCATCAATCATCAATCAATAATCATATTATCATCATAATAACATCAATAATCAATTTAACAACAAATAACTAAGTTAGATGACAAAATAGGCCATCCAACCGAACATGTGTTAAACACACAATCAAACCCTAGTTTACCCATCATCAACTCACAATTCAATCACTCAAACCACACCCAATCAACTAAGGCATAATTTAACATTTTAAAGAAAGACAACCTAAACTTCAAATATTCATAACCTACATTCTACTAGTCCAAACCACTTCAAATCAGTTTCTATTACTCACCCAATCAATCAACTACATTAGCCCCCTCGGAAACCAACCAAAACACATCCAAATCATGCCCAACAACCCTAAAACCCTAATGCGTCATGGCTGAAATTTCTGGACTTCCACACGGACATCACAATCGAAAATTCGGCATTACAACAGCGCTACCAAGTAATTATCAAACTTTTAGAAATGGACGGCAATCGATTTCAACTAATACAACTCAAGATAATCAAGAAATGGCAAATAACTCAACTTTAAATACCCAAAAATAAATAATTATGCTACAACGGTTCAAATCTCGTAAGATTACATATAAATGATCCCTATCATGCACTAAGCAATAATCTAATATCAAATTAACATTTTAACGGTTCAATAATCAATTCTACGCAAAAACATAAAAGATGAGTTTTGAGATCCAGAATTTTTCTCTCACCTTTGATGCGAAATAAGCCTAGATATGCGTGTAATGCGTGCCCAACAAGAGGAATCCAACTCGGCACGAAAATTTACAAACAAAAACTAGCTTTTTCTTTGAAAATTTGCTTTGAAAACCTTGAAATTTCTTTCTCTTTTTTTCCTCTCCTTCCTCACGTCAATGTGTGTGCAAATGGGTATGTTTTTGTGCTTTGCTTGTGTGTGTTGGTGATATATGCATAAAGGTCAACAACTTAAATGAAAGTCAAAGTTGAAATTAATTGATTTTTAGTGTTTTCTTGACTTTAAATTCATTTTTTTTATCACCATTTCTCAAAACAATTATACAACACCCAAGATAGCTCAAGTAGGTTATTTTTAGGTGACAAGAAGTTTTACATCCAAACAATTCTACCCTAGTCGGCTTAAAACTCGATTTTTACAAAAGTCGGTGTAAAAACCCTAATAAATTCCTAAGCCGATTTGAAAACCGTTTTAATCAAACACATGTCTATTAAAGTCCGAGGACTAGGTCTAGAAGGGTTAAAAAGACCAGTTTCAAAATTTTAGCGGACGTGTTTCAAAAATACTATTCACTAAAAGTCGACGATAAAATTTCTGACTCCATTTTTGATAAAAATTTCATGAATGCACATTTAGCATGTTCTAGGAGTAATATCAAAATTATCACATTCTAAGTCATATAGCACATAAACAAGTCAATTCACGCAAAACGAGATAAAGCACGTAAAACGAGACAGGATAGAAAAGTGGGGTTTCACATTCTCCCCCCCCCCCCCTTAAAGAAATTTCGTCCTCGAAATTCTTACTTGATGTATTGAACAGATCTGGGGACTGCTGATGCATCTGATCTCGTCTCTCCCAATTAGCTTCCTCGATACCGTGATGCTTCCACAAGACCTTAACCATCGGAATCTTCTTCGACCTCAACTCTCGTTCCATCTGATCAAGAATACGAATTGGACGCTCGTCATAAGTCAGATTCTCACGAAGCTATAGCGGCTCTGGCTCAAGAATATGAGAAGGATCCGGATTATATTTTCGCAAATTAGACACGTGAAATACATCGTGGACATTTG
The DNA here is from genome assembly GCA_037974665.1 of Ehretia macrophylla. Lineage (NCBI taxonomy): Eukaryota > Viridiplantae > Streptophyta > Magnoliopsida > Boraginales > Ehretiaceae > Ehretia > Ehretia macrophylla. Next base: position 23,626,905 of record CM075771.1, read on the forward strand.
AGAAATTCTCTGGTAAAGCCAACCGATATGCCAACTTACCTACTCTGCTAGTAATCTCAAATGGCCCTACAAACCTCGGACTCAGCTTACCACCTTTACCATAACGAGCAAACCCCTTACGAGGAGACAATCTCAAGAAAACCTGATCTCCGACTGCAAACTCCATGTCCCGACGACGCTTATCAGCATAACTCTTGAATCTACTATGCACCGTAAGCATTCTCTGCCTGATCAACTGAATATTCTCAATCTTCTCAAGAAGCTCTGGCATGATAGTCGGATCAATAGTCTTCATCTCCCCTACCTCATCCCAATACAAAGGTGAACGACACTTACGACCGTAAAGAGCGGCAAAAGGTGCCATCCCAATAGTAGCTTGATAACTATTGTTATAGGCAAACTCAGCAAGTGGTAGATGTTTCTCCCAGTTCTTCCCGAAGTCCAGAAAACAAGCCCTGAGCATATCTTCCAGAATCTGAATAGTCCTCTCAGATTGACCGTCGGTCTGGGGATGATACGCTGTACTGAAATTAAGCTAAGTACCCAAAGTCTCCTGAAGTTTCTCCTACAAGCGAGAAGTAAATCGAGGATCTCGATTTGAGACAATACTAGATGGAATCCCGTGAAGTCTAACAATCTGATCCAAATAAAGACCTGTTAACTTTGTAACCTCATCTCCCATCCTCATCGAAATAAAATGAGCTGTCTTCGTCAAACGATCCACGACAACCCAAACTGCATCATTACCCCTCGCTGTTCTAGGCAAACTAATGACGAAACCCATCGTAATATGCTCCTATTTCTACTCTGGTATAGCCAACGACTAAAGTAACCCTACAGGTCGTTGATGCTCGGATTTTACCTTCTGACAAGTCAAACATCTAGATACAAACTGAGCAACCTCTCTCTTCATGTTATTCCACCAGTAATGTTGCTTCAAATCCCGATACATCTTGGTTCCACCTGGATAAATAGTATACTTAGAATTATGAGCCTCCTCCAGAATACCTCGCCTTAAGCCCGATTCATCGGGAACACAAACCCTGTTCCGAAATCGAAGAATACCATCCTCATGCACTTTGAAGTCAGACTGATCATCCGTGATCTGGTCCTTGATCTTCTGAAGTTTAGCGTCAAGTTGCTGAGCTTCTCTGATTTGAGACATCAATAAAGGCTGAATACGGAGATGTGAACACATCACCCCAACTTGAGTCAACTCCGGTCTCCAATAAGTAAATTCCTCAAGAACCTCCCATTTCTTGATAGCCAAACAAGAAACACTTGCCTTACGGCTAAGAGCGTCTGCCATAACATTTGCCTTCCCAGGCAGATAGTTGATAGAACAATTATAATCTCCAAGAAGTTCCATCCACCTCCGCTGATGCATATTCAACTCCTTCTGTGAAAATAAATACTTAAGACTCTTATGATCAGTGAAAATCTCGAACTTACTACCCCACAGATAATGACGCCACTTTTTCAGTGCGAAAACAACAGCTGCCAACTCAAGATCATGAGTCGGATAATTCTTCATAATGTTTCAACATTCTAGATGCATAGGCAATAACCTGGTCATTCTGCATAAGTACACATCCCAAGCCCTCCTTGGATGCATCGCTGTAGATGACCATATTGTCAGTCCCCTCTGGTAGAGCAAGTACTGGAGCAGTAGTCAACCTCTTTTTCAACTCTTGAAATCCACTCTCGCATTTCTCATCCCAAACAAAACTAGTCTGTTTCTGAGTTAACTTAGAAAGTGGCCCTGCAATCTTAGAAAAGTCCTTGACAAACCTACGATAATAACCTTCCAAGCCAAGAAAGCTACGAACCTCCGAAACATTCTTCGGACGTTTCCAAGACATCACCACTTCAATCTTAGTGGAATCTATAGATATATCGCTCTATGTAATCACGTGGCCAAGAAAAGATATGTGTTGCCGCCAAAATTCATATTTGCTGAACTTGGCAAACAACTAATGCTCCTGCAATTTCTGTAAGACAAGCTATAGATGTTGCTCGTGCTCCGATTCAGATTTAGAATAGACCAAGATATCATCAATAAATATAACCACGAATTGGTCCAAGTACGGCATAAAAACCCGAAGCACAAGGTCCATAAATGCTGCCGGTGCATTAGTTAATCCAAAGGGCATAACTACAAACTCATAATGCCCGTACCGAGTCCTGAAGGCAGACTTCGGAACATCCTCCGTGCGAATCGGAAGCTGATAATACCCCTACCTCAAGTCAAACTTAGAGTAGACTTTGGCTCCCTAAAGTTGATCAAACAACTCATCAATCAGTGGCAAAGGATACTTGTTCTTGATGGTCACCTGATTCAAACCACGATAATCAATACACAATCTCAAGGTACCATCTTTCTTCTTCACAAATAAAACAGGAGCTCCCCAAGGTGAAGAGCTCTGCTGAATGAAACCCTTATCTATTAACTCCTGCAACTGAGTTTTCAGCTCCTTCAACTTAGCTGGTGCCATCCGATACGCTGATTTTGAAATCGGTTGAGTACCGGGAATAAGATTAATCACAAACTCCACATCTCTCTCTGGCAGTAACCTTGGCAACTCCTCGGGAAATACATTAGGATATTCCCGAATAATAGGAACTTCCTCTAGCTGTAGCTTATCAGATGTCTTGTTGATCAAATAAGCTAGATAACCCGAACACCCCTTACTCACCAACTTAACGGCTTTAGTTGCTGAGATAACAAAACTCGTCTTAGCACCCCGGTTCCCTACTACCTCAACTACTGGCTGATCTGGCAAACGAACTGTACTACCTTTGTTCTATAGTTCAACTAGGCATCATACTTAGATAGCGAATCCATACCCAAGATAACATCGTACCGCCGGATAGGAAATAAGATAAGGTCCGAAGGAAAATTATACCCTTTAACATGTAATATACAATCCTTACATATTAAGCCAGTAACATACTTATCAGTCAAAGAGGTACTAATCTCAACCACATAAGGCAATCTTTCAGGTTGCATATTAACACGTTGCACACAAGCAGGAGTAATGAAAGAATGCGTAGCACCAGAATCAATCAACACTTTAACAAGTTGATCAAGTATAAGGAAGTGGCCTTCCACCACTGCAGTCTCCTCAGGCATCTCCTCTAAGTCAACTGCGTAGGCCCGAGCCTGAACTCGCTGCTGCTAAGGTGCACTGGCCGCAAGTCGGCCCTGATAACCCTGAGTCGCTGTCCAACCCTTAGTCCTCGAATATCTAGGGCAATCCCTCGCCCTATGCTAATTTTTGCCTCATCCTAAACACATCCCTGCCCTCACTCTATAATCGGCCTCCACATGCCCCGTGTGCTTGCAATGTGTACACTGCGGTGATGATGCACTAACACTACCCCTGGAAGAACCAGAAGCTGAAGAAACAGCTGAACCAGCCAGCTGCTGAGGCCTTACCAAACTAGGCCTGTACTGACCCTGAGATTGGGCTGGCCTAAACTGGGACTGAACCTGATATGACCCCTGTTGAAACTGAGGCTGATAATAACTCTGTTGTCCCTGTAGCCTAAAAGAACCTTGCTGAGCTGGTGGCCTGTACACAACCTGCTGTATGGGAGGCCTATACATGCTCTGCTGAAACTGCGGCTGATACGACCTCTTACTAAGCTGACTAGACACAAGCTAATCCCCCTTTCTCTTTTATAACCTAGAAGCTGCATCAAAGGCCTCAATGAATATATCATATCGATTCAGAGCTATCGCATCCTGAATCTCGGGCCTCAACCCCAACATAAATCTACAAGTCCTCCGCTCCTCATCAGCCACATACTTAGGTGCATACCGGGACAATCGAGTAAATGTGGCCTCATACTAAGCTACTGAGGCATCCTCCTGAATCAGAGACAGAAACTCAGCCTCTCTCCTCTCCTGTGCAATCCTTCGGACATACTTCTCCCGAAAAGCTCTCAGGAAGGTATCCCAGGCATAAGGAACACCCCGAGTCTCCCAGCTAGCTCTCATTGTGCGCTACCATTCCTCTGCCTCATCATCTAATAAGTATACGGCAAAGGTAACCTTTCGTTCATCGGTGTAATCAAGACGATCATAAATCTTCTCCACCTTATTAATCAACGCTTCAGCCTTCCGATCATCGGGTTCCCCCTAAAATCAAGGTGGATGATACCCTAAGAACTCTTTTAGGGTACCACACCCGTGGTTTCCACCATGTACATTCAATAGCTGAGCCTGCAAAGCCTGAGTCTGGGCAGCTTGCCCTGCTAACAACTGTGCATGTCCGGCCACTAACTCAGCAATCCTATCCATAGCTGCCCCAAAACGATCATCACCCCTATCACGGCCTGGTGCCGCATTACCAGGAGTCTCATCTACTACCTCGGGCCAACCTCTGGTCCTTGGTCTATTGGCCATTCTACTAATCAAAGAGTTAACACAGGTTATAGCACGTAAACAGGTTATAAACAACTATTAGCACATAAACAACAAACTCATATAAAACACATAAACAAATTGATCACATAATCACATAAGCACTGAATCACATAATCACTTAATCACTTAATCATTTTAATCATATTAATACATGGTTCACTTTTCTTTCTTTTCATACATACTTTCATGCTAAGACCATTACCCACATTCCGAGAATACACCGGCTGACATCTAAACATGCGCTCTGATACCACTTAAATGTCACGCCCCAACTCGACCCTACCTACAATCAGCCAGGACGCAACGGAATTTCAGCAGTATAACGACAGTAATTAAGACACCGCGGTTCTAAACCAACCTCTCAGAACATCATTCATTCAAACTCCTCAACCAAACAACAATCAATTCCTCAATACCATTAACAACATACAACATAACCATATTATACAACAATCATTCTTAGACGATCCATTCATAGTTATACGCCTCCGTTCAAACACAATACCTTAACTTTAACATACATATCAAAATAGATGATAAACCAATCTAGTAATCTAAACAAGGTCAAAAGAAGACTACTAAACCATTATACATCAGTCTTTATACTAAGGTAGATTTTACAATACATCATATTACAATAACTATAAACAATCTCATGGCAAAGACTCTTGCACATAAGACTCATCCACGTAAGGCACATTTTTCTCTTCTGGAGGAATGTACCCGAAATATTGCGAAAGAACACTTTTAAGCATGCAATAATAGAAAGTGAGCTTATATAAAACAAGCTCAGCGAGGATCCGATAGATCTCTAACAGTATTTATTATACTCCTTGGAAATGATCATTTGAGCAAGTAAACACATAATAACATCAATAATACTATCATCACATAAACTATAATGACCATTCAATAAAGGATACACTAGTTGGTGTAGCTCCAAACGCCATCACGATCATAACAGCCTTCTTGTGACTCCCATAAACTCACGCACCTGAGGTACCACAATAACCTTTCCCTCCATGACACCTCCGTCATACGAGCTGGAGGTAGTCTCTGGTAGTCATGCCATTATCAACCCGACAGCCCGATGCTGCCCGAGAGGTGGCACAAACATACCAAAGGCTCAGCAATAATAATAAACATCAATCATTCACAGGAGGACAACCTTTTCCGTTGACTATATCCCGGTTCATCAATCATCAATCAATAATCATATTATCATCATAATAACATCAATAATCAATTTAACAACAAATAACTAAGTTAGATGACAAAGTAGGCCATCTAACCGAACATGCGTTAAACACACAATCAAACCCTAGTTTACCCATCATCAACTCACAGTTCAATCACTCAAACCACACCCAATCAACTAAGACAAAATTTAACATTTTAAAGAAAGACAACCTAAACTTCAAATAATCATAACCTACATTCTACTAGTCCAAACCCCTCCAAATCAGATTCTATCACTCACCCAATCAATCAACTACATTAGCCCCCTCGAAAACCAACCAAAACACATCCAAATCATGCCCAACAACCCTAAAACCCTAATGCGTCATGGTTTAAATTTTTGGACTTCCACACGGACATCACAATCGAAAATTCGGCATTACAACAGTGCTACCAAGTAATTATCAAACTTTTAGAAATCGACGACAATCGATTTCAACCAATACAACTCAAGATAATCAAGAAATGGCAAATAACTCAACTTTAAATACCCAAAAATAAATAATTATGCTACAACGGTTCAAATCTCGTAAGATTACATATAAATGATCCCTATCATGCACTAAGCAATAATCTAATATCAAATTAACAATTTAACGGTTCAATAATCAATTCTACGCAAAAACATAAAAGATGAGTTTTGAGATCCAGAATTTTTCTCTCACCTTTGATGCGAAATAAGCCTAGATATGCGTGTAATGCATGCCCAACAAAAGGAATCCAACTCGGTACGAAAATTTACGAACAAAAACTAGCTTTTTCTTTGAAAATTTGCTTTGAAAACCTTGAAATTTCTTTCTCTTTTTTTCCTCTTCTTCCTCACGGCAATGTGTGTGCAAATGGTTGTGTTTTTGTGCTTTGCTTGTGTGTGTTGGTGATATATGCATAAAGGTCAACAACTTAAATGAAAGTCAAAGTTGAAATTAATTGATTTTTAGTGTTTTCTTGACTTTAAATTCATTTTTTTGATCACCATTGCTCAAAACAATTATACAACACCCAAGATAGCTCAAGTAGGTTATTTTTAGGTGACAAGAAGTTTTACATCCAAACAATTCTACCCGAGTCGGCTTAAAACTTGGTTTTCGCAAAACTCGGTGTAAAAACCCTAATAAATTCCTAAGCCGATTTGAAAATCGTTTTAATCAAACACAGGTCTATTAAAGTCCGAGGACTAGGTCTAGAAGGGTTAAAAAGACCAGTTTCAAAATTTTAGCGAACGTGTTTCAAAAACACTAATCATTAAAAGTCAACGATAAAATTTCTGACTCCGTTTTTGATGAAAATTTCATGAATGCACATTTAGCATGTTCTAGGAGTATTAATATCAAAATTATCACATTCTAAGTCATATAGCACATAAACAGGTCAATTGACGCAAAACGAGATAAAGCACGCAAAACGAGACAAGATAGAAAAGTGGGGTTTTACCGCGTCTGTTTTCAAAGCCCAAAAATTGAACATTTTCATCAGTTTCGGGCCACTTTTCTTCTTTTTCCGCTGTTTCTTCCTCCCGGATCGTTCGTCGGGAGCCGAAAAAAGGACAACAAATAAGGGCATTAAGCCTTCAACATGACGGGTGCAATCATACCATCAGTAATGCACCGGATCCCATGTGTACTCCGAAGTTAAGCATGCTTGGGCGAATTAGTACAAGGATGGGTGACCCCATGGGAAGTCCTCGTGTTGAACCCCTATTTTCTTTTTGTTTTTTTGCTTAATTCAGGCTTGCCAAGATGCTTTATCTGTCATATTTCTATTATCGAGTCCCACGGCATTTTGGGCAAGACAACTTCGCTTCACGTAGAGGCTAGGCCCGCAAACTGAGGGCATGGGGCCTGTGACTAGGTCTCCGTCGCTCCGATGCTGTAACTTTTGATCTGTAAGGTGTTATGCGGCGCACAGCATACCGTGAGAAAGCTTTCTGAGTGCTCTACGACGAGGGCAGCAAGCCTGCTCGGCTACGCTTGTTTTCAGAGCCTAAAATTTGAACGTTTTCATCAATTTCGAGCCACATTTCTTCTTTTTGCGTTGTTTCTTCGTCCCAGATCGTTCGTCGGGGGCCGCAAAAAGGACAATAAATAAGGGCTTTGCACCCTCAACATGACGAGTGCGATCATACCATCAGTAATGCATCGGATCCCATCTATACGCCGAAGTTAAATGTGCTTGGGCGAGAGTAGTACAAGTATGGGTGACCCCTTGGGAAGTCCTCGTGTTGCACCCCCCTTTTCATTTTTTTTGGCCCCGTTCATGCTTGCCCAAATGTTTTATCCGTCACATTTCTAGTATCGAGTCCCACAGTATCTTGGCCAAGACAACTTCGCTTTGCGTAGAGGCTAAGCCCGCAAACCAAGGGTGTGGGCCCTATGACAAGGTCTTCGTCACTCCGATGCCCATAACTTTGGATCCGGAAGGTGTTATGCGCCGCACAGCATACCGTTGGAAACCTCTTTGAGTGCTCTATGATGGGGGCAGTAAGCCTGCTCTATTGCATCTATTTTCAGGGCCCAAAAATTAAACATTTTCATCAGTTTTAGGCCACTTTTCTTCTTTTGGAGCTATTTCTTCGTCCCGGATTGTTCGTCGGGAGTCGCGAAAAGGACTACAAATAAGGGAATTAAGCCTTCAACATGATGGGTGCAATCATACTATCAGTAATGCATCGGATCCCATCTATACTCCGAAGTTAAGCGTGCTTGGGCGAGAGTAGTACAAGGATGGGTAACCCACTAGGAAGTCCTCGTGTTGCACCCCCCTTTTAGTTTTGTTTTTTTGCCCGTTCATGCTTTCCCAAATGCTTTCTCCATCACATTTCTATTATCAAGTCCCACGGCATCTTGGTCAAGACAACTTCGCTTCGCGTAGAGGCTAGGCCCGCAAATTGAGAGCGGGGAGCCTGTGACCAGGTCTCCGTCGCTCTGGTTCCTATAACTTTTGATCCGCAAGGAGTTATGTGGCGCACAGCATACCGTTGGAAAGCTCTCCGAAAGATCTACGATTGGGGGAGCAAGCTTGCTTGGCTGTGCCTATTTTCGGAGCCCAAAATAAAATGTTTTCATCAGCTTAGAGCCACTTTCTTCTTTTTGCGCTGTTTCTTCGTCTTGAATTGTTCGTCGGGAGTTGCGAATAGGAAGACACATAAGGGCTTAGCGCCCTCAACATGACGAGTGCGATCATACCAACAGAATTGCACCGGATCCCATTTGTACTCCGAAGTTAAGCGTGCTTGGGCGAGAGTAGTATAAGGATGGGTGACCCCCTAGGAAGTCCGGGTGTTGTACCCCCCTTTCGTTTTGTTTTTTTTGCTCCGTTCAGGCTTGCCAAGATGCTTTATCCATCCAATTTCTATTATTGAGTCCCACGGCATCTTGGGCAAGACAACTTCGCTTTGCGTAGAGGCTAGGCCTGCAAACCGAGGGTGGGGGCGTGTGACCAGGTCTCCGTCGCTCCGATGCCCATTATTTTTGATCCGTAATGAGTTATGAGGTGCACAACATACCCTTGGAAAGATCTCCGAGAGCTCTACGACGGGGCCAGCAAGCTTGCTTGGCTGCGCCTATTTTCAGGGGCCAAAATCAAATGTTTTCATCAGTTTCGGGCAACTTTTCTTCTTTTTGCGCTGTTTTTTCATCCCGGATCGTTCGTCGGGAGACGCGAAAAGGATAACACATAAGGGCTTTGCGCCCTCAACATGACGGGTGCGACCATACCATCAGTAATGCACTGGATCCCATCAGAACTCCGAAGTTAAGCATGCTTGGGCGATAGTAGTACTAGGATAGGTGACCCCCTGGGAAGTCCTAGTGTGAGACCCCATATTTTGCTTTATCTCGTTTTGCGTGCTTTACCTCGTTTTGCATGAATTGATCTGTTTATGTGCTATATGACTTAGAATGTGTTAAAAATGTGATTAATACCCCTAATACAAGCTCAGTGTGCATTCATGAAATTTTTAACAAAAACGGAATCATAAATTTTTATCGCCGATTTTGGTGAATAGTATTTTTGAACACCTGTCCGCTAAAATTTTTACAGGGGTGTTTTAAACGTTTTAAAACCTAGTCCTCGAGTATTAATAGACCCGTATTTGATTAAAACGGATTTGGAATCGGGTTTGGAATTTTAAAGATTTTTACACTTTCTTTTGCAAGAAAATGAGTTTTAAGCCGAGTTGGGTGAAACTATTTTAATGTAACCTTCTTTGTCACATAAAATATAATGTCTAGAATTAATTTAAGTGTTGATTTGTTAGTTGAGCAAGAAATACTCAAGAAATGAATTAAAAGACTAGAAAAACAATTAAAGGACTAAATAAACTACTTTGACTTTGCATTTTTTTATTTGACCAAACCTTTATATGCATAATATCATCAACACACACAAAACACAACACAAAACACACTCAAAAAGCACACTCATAGCCGAGAGCTTCAAGGGAGAAAAGAGAAAGAAATTTCAAAGGTTTTCAAAGCAATTTTTCATAGAAAAACCTAGTTTTTGTCCGTAGAATTTCATGTCGAGTTGGATTCCGCTTGTTGGGCATGCATTGCACGCATATCTAGGCTTATATCGCATCAAAGGTGAGAGAAAAATTCTAGATCTCAAAAGTCATATTTTTTTTTTTTTGCATATAATCGATTATTGAACCTTTAGAATGTTAATTTGAAGTTATATTATTGCTCAGCGCATGCTAGGGATCGTTCATGTGTATTACTACGAGATTTGAACCATTGTAGAAAAATTATTTATTTTCAGGTATTTAAAGTTGATAGATTGGCCTTTTGATGATTATCTTGAGTTGTTGAGGTTGGAATCGATTGCCGTCGATTTCTAAAAGTTTGTCAATTACGTGGTAATGCCGTTATAATGCCAAATTTTTGATTGCGATGTTTGGGTGAAAATCCGGAAATTTCAGCCTAGGTGCATTGAGGTTTTAGGGTTGTTGGGCTTGATTTTGATGTGTCTTGGTTGGTTTCCGAGAGACCTAATGTATTTGATTGAATGGGTGAGTGTTTGAAACTGATTTGGAGTTGTTTGGATTAGTAGAATGTAAGATATGATTATTTGAAGTTTAGGTTGTCTTTCTTTAAATTGTTGAATTGAACCTTTAGTTGATTGGGTGGTATTTGTTTGTCATCTAACTTAGTTGTTGTTGTTTAATTGATTATTGATGTTATATTTGTAACACCCCGATCCCTCTCTAGACCGGGAGTTCTATAAATCAATCTAATCACAACCCAAACCAAACCCGGGCATAAATTTTTAGGAAAAAAGGACGGAGTCTCCCCTGTTGCTAGGCGAAATGTAAAAACCTGTGACTGCATATAAGTGGACCAATACCATGTCCAAACATTCAACCACCTCAAGGCCATTCGAGCCTTGGTTCTCAACAACTAAACACAGCATATAAATATACATTTCCAGTTTAAAACTAACCTATCTCTTTACATCTTTTACAAGAACATTCAAGCTTGACATTTAATCCATACTAATCTACTGCACAAAATATACTATCATACCATTCTCACTCTTTTCTTTTAGTCAATTACAAACATGCATCGAGGTTAACTACACTACTGAATACATAACTAACTTATCAATCGACCTCAACTACTTAGCTAGATTAAATTACATTTCTTTTAACAATAAATACATACAACATATGAACATACATCTTTACATCTTTGACAGCTCAAGCCACAAAGCACGCAAGACAACTCTTCAGGCCCGAACTAACACATAATCACGAACTTTCCAGCTAACATGGCATTTCGTGAAATGTGGTGGTGAGGAGTGAGTATACACAACACGTATACTCAGTGAGGGCGAGACAGATATCGAGTTGGAGAGAAAGAAGATCGTGCAATGCAAATAAATACAGTTAAGCAATAAAGACAATAAGGAAACATTCAATACAAACAACAATACTATAAACAATCAAGAAAGCATTAACACAGCCCTTTAAAGCTATACCACACTCTGAAGGCTGTGGTTCACTCATACGAGCAATGTACCATTTCACGAGCGATACATCAATCTCGAGCTTGATGTTGACAACGATGACAATAAGCGCGTATCCACCTTATAACACCAGTTGGAATACCCCGGAAGTATCCATCAATTCTAAGACCCAAATCTCCCTGGGAGGCAACCCAAGCGGGAAAAGGGAATAGCAGCGGAGCTAGAACAACCAACACTGGCAACCCGAGGCTGCCCAGAGAGGCCCATCACTCACGCGCGAGACACTATGCATTGCAAGACTCGTTACAAGGCAATAAACGAGCGATAGCACAACAATACAAACTAGTGACAACAAACGAGATAACAAGCAATCTCAATCAATACTAGCATTCAACTAATTTTTCAAGCATAACAAGCAATAATAAGCAACAATAACAACAATTAAACAAGTAACGGCAGTTCAAACACGAAAACAACAAATATCACTATTCAACCCCAACTTCCAAGGACAATTACGAGCAAACGAGCTGCGGGATTAGGAAACCGATTTCACTACATTCACTCAGACACTACAAGGCACATTTCTATGTCTCTAAACTTCACTTTCTCACCCGAGACCCGAAAGTCCACCTACTACATTTGAACTACAGCTATGCTAACCGGTCATTCAATCAACGCCACAACAGCGCCAAAAGTGCTTCCATTCCTTCAATTACAAAACCCCCAACTCAATTCGAGCACGGTCAACTTTTGGTCAAACGGCCCCTTTACGTTTCTTTGTCTAATTTTCAATTTTAACAAAGGCCGATCCATTTTTATTTCACATTTTAGCTTTTTATCACTAATGGCACCTATCCAAATCAAGCAAACGCAATTCGGATCGAAATCCGAAATTCTAGGGTTTACTATTCATAATTCACTATTCATTATTTTTTTCCAATTTCAAATATGCAGTTTCAACCGTAAAAATTGCTAAATAACTATCAAGAGATGCTCTACGAACCCTAAAGAAGCATTTCCAATCAATTTCAGGCATTATAACGCATTAAATATCAAATCTAAAAATTTGTATCAAAAATCAAATTTCATTTAATATGCACAAAAGCATGAAAACCCTCACGGAGATTGAAGACCAAGACCCGCAAGGACCCGAGCCACGACCCTTGAGCAATTCCACGCGCAATTGTAGAAGAAAATTGCAAGAAAATCTTTTCTTTTCTCCTCCATGAAGCTTTGGCCATGAGAAGGATATTTTGGGCATTTTGCTAATTGTTTTTATTGATTTTTTCCTTGTTTTATTATTTATTAGGTGACAAAGGGCATTTTGGTCTTTTGCAAAATCAAACTTTAATTAAAAATAGTCAAATAAGCTTATTTTGATGCCATTAAATCTAATTCAAGTTAAAAGAATGCAATTAAATGAAAAACAACTAAAACTAGTTAAATTAAGCTAAAACATTTTTCACTAAATCCGAAAAATATTTCTCTAACTCTTATTTTTGAAATTCTACGATCGAACGGTCACTAATCGATCGCTAATAAAGTGATGAACAATAATATAAAACTCTAATTCTTTAAAAAGTAGAATAGTTTAAAATTAACTCCGGCTTGGAGTTACTTTTCTCATTTAATTGAAAACCGAGTAATTTAATGCAAGAAAATTAAAACTGATTTTTAAAATAATCAAAATAGTCAAAGTAATCAATATTCATTTAAAATCAATTAATTTAACTATTCCAAGAATATTTTAAAGATTTATGAAGTTAATGTTAAGTTACAAATGAACAAATAAATATAAACATGTAATCAAGTGCAATTAAATATTAACATTTAAGACGACACTTAATTAATCACAAGAGAATAAGTTCAATTACTACAATGAATAGAAATAGGTAATAATCTTTTAATCAAATAATATAAATCCTTTTCGAATTCTTCTAAAAGAAATAGCAAAACAGTGAAAATTAGATGATTTAACTAATTAAACATTTAATCAAATGCAGTCAAGTGCTAATAAATGCATGCCGGGTTCGGGTTATCACATCCTTCCCCCCCTTAAAACAATTGCGTCCTCGCAATTCTTCTTCCAATAGGACTCTGCATCATCTAAAATCCAACTCTGATAAATCTTCATCAGTTGCTGAGCAGGATAATATATAAGAATGCTCGTAGGAAATCCCGAATAGAAATTCCAATCAAGAATGCTGAGGAAATACCAACTAAAGACTGAAGCAAAGATACTGTAGATATTATCAATACCACATACTAATGGCAGGAAGAGTACCAAAGGAATACCCTATTTAAGAAGCTTCAATAGAAGTCTAACAAGTACCAAATAAGAAAGTTAAGAGATAGCCAGAGTAGATGCACCTCATGCAGTACTGACTACCGTAAATAGACCCAGCTGAAAATTCTGTAAAGGAATATAGAGAAGAATATCAAAGGCCAACATCTAAATGAAATCTTCCAATCACTGTGTTCCTACCACAACATCTTAGTCAAACAGCAAATATAGATTCCCCTGAGTGGAAAGGTCAAAGGAGAAGCCGTAACCAGTACAAGATAATATGTCCAAACAGAATTCCAAGTGTAGGATCTTCCAATAAATGCCAATAAGGAAAATACTAGTAAAATGCCCGATGAGAATTCCAAAGAATACCGTAAGTAATATGAGATAATGAGTCTGATAGGGATTCCAGTTACCAAACCAACTGAGGGATGCCAAAGAAAATACCCGAACAATGCTCCAGTAAGAAAGTACCAAGAATTGCCCAATAAGTAATACTAAATAAATGACCACTAAGAATCCTAGAGAATGCCATTGAAGAATTTCCAATAAGGAATACCAGTAACACTCCAACAAAGACCGAGACACATATACCATAGATAATACCATGCAGTAAGTCCAACTGAAAACCCAATAGCCAAGTCTACCAAGAAGTGCCAATAGAAGTCTCCAAAGAATATCCAGTAAGGAACCCAAGAATGCTACCAAGAGCCATCATACAGAAACCCCAAAGAAAGTTATCTTTTTATGATTGCCATTCACAATAAGAGTCTTAGAAGTGTGCCAACAACTGAGCTCCATAAACCAACACCAACTCCCCAAATAAGGCTAGTCAAATGCCATTCATTTCTTGCCAATCCATATACCTTGAAAAGCCAGCAATGAACCACTTTCTTCAGGGGAGGAAGAGGACTTACTTACCATTTCCATAGGACATGTATGAATGCCAATATATCACAGTTATACACATGCCTTAAACTATTATGCAAGCAAGTTTACAAAAGAGTTCACCAAACCATTTAATCATCTAAGTCATTCAAACATGACAATCAATTCAAGCACAACACAATCAATTCAAATCACGGCAAAACCAATTCAATATATTCCAATACACACATTACAAGCAATACTTCAAGCAACTAACAATTCACGAGGTCGATTCGATTCACGAGGGCAATTCAATAAGTCAATTCGATAGACAACTAGACATTTCACCTTTCTTGAGAAACATTTAACATATAACACATAACTTTATCACATAAGTGCATACATTCAAGTCAAGACACACAATCTCACATACAAGCATACACTTTCAAGACACACTTAACAAGCACACATTCAAGGGTCACTACCCACCAGACCGAGGACCCTGTCCCGGCTTATGAGCTAGACAAGCTCTGATACCACCTGTAACACCCCGATCCCTCTCGAGACCAGGAGTTCTATAAATCAATCTAAACACAACCCAAACCAAACCCGGGCATAAATTTTCAGGGAAAACGGATGGAGTCTCCCCTGTTTCTAGGCGAAATGTAAAAACCTGCGACAACATATAAGTGGACCAATACCATGTCCAAACATTCAACCACCTCAAGGCCATCCGAGCCTTGGTTCTCAACAACTAAACACATCATATAAATATACATTTCCAGTTTAAAACTAACCTATCTCTTTACATCTTTTACAAGAACATTCAAGCTTGACATTTAATCCATACTAATCTACTGCACAAAATATACTATCATACCATTCTCACTCTTTTCTTTTAGTCAATTACAAACATGCATCGAGGTTAACTACATTACTGAATACATAACTAACTTATCAATCTACCTCAACTACTTAGCTAGATTAAATTACATTTCTTTTAACAATAAAAACATACAACATATGAACATACATCTTTACATCTTTGACAGCTCAAGCCATAAAGCACGCAAGACAACTCTTCAGGCCCGAACTAACACATAATCACGAACTTTCCAGCTAACATGGCATTTCCTGAAATGTGGTGGTGAGGAGTGAGTATACACAACACGTATACTCAGTGAGGGCCAGACTAATATCGAGTTGGAGAGAAAGAAGATCGTGCAATGCAAATAAACACAGTTAAGCAATAAAGACAATAAGGAAACATTCAATACAAACAATAATACTATAAACAATCAAGAAAGCATTAACACAGCCCTTTAAAGCTATACCACACTCTGAAGGCTGTGGTTCACTCATACGAGCAATGTACCATTTCACGAGCGATACATCAATCTCGTGCTTGATGTTGACAACGATGACAATAAGCGCGCATCCACCTTATAACACCAGTTGGAATACCCCTGAAGTATCCATCAATTCTACGACCCAAATCTCCCTGGGAGGCAACCTAAGCGGGAAAAAGGAATAGCAGCGGAGCTAGAGCAACCAACACTGGCAACCCGAGGCTACCCAGAGAGGCCAATAACTCACGCGCGAGACACTATGCAATGCAAGACTCGATACAAGACAATAAACGAGCGATAGCACAACAATACAAACTAGTGACAACAAACGAGATAACAAGCAATCTCAATCAATACTAGCATTCAACTAACTTTTCAAGCATAACAAGCAATAATAAGCAACAATAACAACAATTAAACAAGTAACGGCAGTTCAAACACGAAAACAACAAATATCGCCATTCAACCCCAACTTCCAAGGACAATTACGAGCAAACGAGCTACGGGATTAGGAAACCGATTTCACTACATTCACTCAGGCACTACAAAGCACGTTTCTATGTCTCTAAACTTCACTTTCTCACCCGAGACCCGAAAGTCCACCTACTACGTTTGAACTACAGCTATGCTAACCGGTCATTCAATCAACGCCATAACAGCCAAAAGTGCTTCCATGCCCTCAATTACAAAACCCCCAACTCAATTCGAGCACGGTCAACTTTTGGTCAAACGGCCCCTTTACGTTTCTTTGTCTAATTTCCAATTTTAACAAAGGCCGATCCATTTTTGTTTCACATTTTAGCTTTCTATCACTAATGGCACCTATCCAAATCAAGCAATCGCAATTCGGATCGAAATCCAAAATTCTAGGATTTACTATTCACAATTCACTATTCATTATTTTTTCCCAATTTCAAATACGTAGTTTCAACCGTAAAATTGCTAAATAACTATCAAGCAATGCTCTACAAACCCTAAAGAAGCATTTCCAATCAATTTCAGGCATTATAACGCATTAAATATCAAATCTACAAATTTGTATCAAAAATCAAATTTCGTTTAATATGCACAAAAGCATGAAAACCCTCACAGAGATTGAAGACCAAGACCCGCAAGGACCTGAGCCACGACCCCCGAGCAATTCCACGGGCAATTGTAGAAGAAAATTGCAAGAAAATCTTTTCTTTTCTCCTCCATGAAGCTTTGGCCATGAGAAGGATATTTTGGGCATTTTGCAAATTGTTTTTATTGATTTTTGCCTTGTTTTATTATTTATTAGGTGACAAAGGGTATTTTGGTCTTTTGTAAAATCAAACTTTAATTAAAAATAGTCAAATAAGCTTATTTTGATGCCATTAAATCTAATTCAAGTTAAAACAATGCAATTAAATGAAAAACAACTAAAACTAGTTAAATTAAGCTAAAAACATTTTTCACTAAATCCAAAAAATATTTCTCTAACTCTTATTTTTTAAATTCTACGATCGAACGGTCACTAATTGATCGCTAATAAAGTGATGAACAATAATATAAAACTCTAATTCTTTGAAAAGTAGAATAGTTTAAAATTAACTCCGGCTCAGAGTTACTTTTCTCATTTAATTGAAAACAGAGTAATTTAATGCAAGAAAATTAAAACTGATTTTTAAAATAATCAAAATAGTCAAAGTAATCAATATTCATTTAAAATCAATTAAATTAACAATTCCTAGAATATTTTAAAAAATTATGAAGTTAATGTTAAGTTACAAATGAACAAATAAATATAAACATGTAATCAAGTGCAATTAAATATTAACATTTAAGACGACACTCAATTAATCACAAGAGAATAAGTTCAATTACTACAATGATTAGAAATAGGTAATAATATTTTAATCAAATAATATAAATCATTTTCGAATTCTTCTAAAAGAAATAGCAAAATAGTGAACATTAGATGATTTAACTAATTAAACATTTAATCAAATGCAGTCAAGTGCTAATAAATGCATGCCGGGTTCGGGTTATCACAATATTGATGTTAAATTTATAATTATTGATTATTATTGATGATTATGGATGATTATTGATTGATGATTGATGAACCGGGAGATAGGCAATTCTGCTAGATTGTCCTCCTGTGAATGATATTTATTATTATTGTTGAGTCTTGGTATGAGTGTGCCATCTCTCGGGCAGCGTCGGGCTGTCGGGTTGATAATGGTATGACTACCACAGACTACCTCCAACTCGCATGACGGAGGTGTCATGGAGGGCGAGGCTAGTAAGCATCCTCGGGTGCGTGAGTAATGGGAAGTTATAAGAAGAATGGTTGAGATTGTGATGGAGTTTGGAGCTACACCAAATTGAGTATCCTTTATTGATTGGTCCTTATAGTTATGTGTTTATATTGTTATTGATGTTTATTTGTGTGTTTACTTGCTTAAAGGATCATTTCCAATGAGTATAGTGAATACTGTTAGAGATCTATCGGATCCTCGCTGAGCTTGTTTTATATAAGCTCACTCTCTATTATTGCATGCATACAGGTGTCCTTTCGCAAGATTTCGGGTACGTGCCTCCAGAAAGGAAAAATGTTCCTTACGTGGATGAGGCTTATGTGCAAGAGTCTTTGCCATGAGATTGTTTATAGTTATTGTAATATGATGTATTGTAAAACCTACCTTAGTATAAAGACTGATGTATAGTGGTTTAGTAGTCTTCTTTTGACCTTGTTTAGATTACTAAATTGGTTTATAATCCAATTTGATTTGTATGTTAAAGTTAAGGTATTATGTTGGAACGGAGGCGTATAACTGAATGGATCGTCTAAGAATGATTATTGTATAATATGGTTATGTTGTATGTTGTTAATGGTATTGAGGAATTGATTGTTGTTCGGTTGTGGAGTTTGATTGTGTGATGTTTTGAGAGGTTGGTTTAGAGCCTCGGTGTCTTAATTACTGTCGTTATACTGCCAAAATTCCGTTGTGTCTTGACTGATTATAGGTGGGGTCGAGTTGGGGCATGACATTTAAGTGGTATCAGAGCGCATGTTAGCTATCAGCCGGGGTATTCTCGGATTGTGGGTAATGGTCTTAGCATGAAATTATGTATGAAGTGAAAGAAAAATGAACTATGTGTTAATATGGTTAAGTGATTATGTGATTTAGTGCTTATGTGATTGTGTGACTAGTTTGTTTATATGATTGATACTTAAGTGATTTATGTGCTTTATATGAGTTTGTTGTTTATGTGTTAATAGTTGTTCATAGTTTGTTAATGTGCTATAACCTGTGCTAACTCTTTGATTAGTAGAATGACGGGTAGACCGAGGACCAGAGGTAGGCTTGAGGTGATTGATGAGGTTCTGAGAAATGTGGCACCAGGCCAAGTTAGGGATGATGATCGCTTCGGAGCAGCTTTTGATAGGTTAACCGAGATCATGGCCGGGCAGGCACAGTTACTGGCAGGACAGGCTGCCCAAACTCAGGCATTGTAGAATCAGTTACTGAATGTACAAGGTGGGTACCACGGTCGTGGTACACTGAAAGAGTTTTTAGGGTATTATCCACCCCGGTTTCAGGGGGAGCCAGACGATCAGAAGGCTGAGGCGTGGATTAGTAAGGTGGAGAAGATCTTTGACCCTATGGATTATACCGACGAGCAGAAGGTCACCTTTGCCGTGTACTTGCTGGATGATGAGGCAGAAGAATGATGGCGCACGGTGAGAACTAGTTGGGTGACTCAGGGTATTCCGTATGTTTGAGGTACCTTTCTATTAGCTTTCCGGGCAAAGTATGTCCCGAGGATCACGAGGGAGCGGAGAGAGGCAGAGTTTCTAGCCTTAGTACAGGGAGACGCTTCAATGGCTCAGTATGAGGCCACTTTCACTAGGTTGTCCCGATATGCACCATAGTATGTGGCTGACGAGGAACGTAAGACTCGTAGATTCATGTTGAGGTTGAGACCCAAGATTCAGGATGCAATGGCCCTGAATCGGTATGATATACTTACGGAGGCCTTTGATGCAGCTTCTAGACTGGAGAAGAGAAAGGGGGAACAGATTGTATCTAGCCAGCCTAGCAGAAGGCCATTTCAACCTTAGGGTTAGCAGGGACTGTATAGGCCTCCCGTACAGCAAGGTGTGTACAGGCCGCCAGCTCAGCAGGGTTCTTACAAACCGCAAGGTCAGTAGAGTTATTATCGGCCACAATTTCAGCAGGGGTCTTATCAGGCTCAGTCTCAGTTTAGGCGGGCCCAGTCTCAGGGTCAATACAGGCCTAGTTTTGTTAGACCACAGCAGCAGGCTGGTACAGCTTCTAGTTCTTCTAGGGGCAGTGTCAGTGCATCATCACCGCAGTGTACTTACTGCAAACGCCAGGGCCATGTGGAGGCCAACTGCAGGGTAAAGTCAGGGGCTTGTTTGGGTTTCGGTAGCAATCAGCATAGGGCGAGGGATTGCCCTAGATATCAGAGGACAGAGAATCGGGCAGCTACTCAGGGTTATCAGGGTCGACCTGCAGGCAGTGCACCTCAGCAGCAGCGGGTTCAGGCTCGGGCCTACGCAGTTTACTTGGAAGAGATGCCTGAGGAGACTGCAGTTGTGGAAGGTAACTTTCTTATACTTGATCAACTTGTTAAAGTGTTGATTGATTCTAGTGCTACGCATTCTTTCATTACTCCTGTTTGTGTACAACGTGTTAATGTGCAACCTGAAATACTGCCCTATGTGGTTGAGATTAGTACCTCTTTGACTGATAAGTATGTGACCGACCTAGTTTGTAAGGATTGTATAATACATGTTAAGGGGTATAATTTTCCTTCGGACCTTATCTTATTTCATATCCGGGGGTATGATGTTATCTTGGGTATGGATTAACTTTCTAAGTATGATGCCCAGTTGAACTGTAGAACAAAGATAGTACAGTTTCGTTTTCCAGATCAGCCAGTAGTTGAGGTAGTAGGGAATCGGGGTGCTAAAACGAGTTTTGTTATCTCAGCAACTAAAGCCGTTAAGTTGGTGAGTAAGAGGTGTTCGGGTTATCTAGCTTATTTGATCAACAAGCCATCTGATAAGCTATAGCTGGAGGAAGTTCCTATTATTCAGGAATAGCCTAATGTATTTCCCGAGGAGTTGCCAGGGTTACCGCCAAAGAGAGATGTGGAGTTTGTGATTAATCTTGTTCTCGGTACTCAACCTATTTCAAAATCAGCGTACCGGATGGCACCAGTTGAGTTGAAGGATCTAAAAACTCAGTTGCAGGAGTTAATAGAGAAGAGTTTCATTCAGCAGAGTTCTTCACCTTGGGGAGCTCCTGTTTTATTTGTGAAGAAGAAGGATGGTACCTTGAGATTGTGTATTGATTATCGTGGTTTGAATCAGGTGACCATCAAGAACAAGTATCCTTTGCCACTGATTGACGAGTTGTTTGTCAACTTCAGGGAGCCAAAGTCTACTCTAAGTTTGACTTGAGGCAGGGGTATTATCAGCTTTGGATTCGCACGGAGGATGTTCCGAAGTCTGCCTTCAGGACTTGGTACGGGCATTATGAGTTTGTAGTTATGCCATTTGGATTAACTAATGTACCAGCATTTATGGACCTTATGCATCGGGTTTTTCAACCGTACTTGGACCAGTTCGTGGTTATCTTTATTGATGATATCTTGGTTTATTCTAAGTTTGAATCGGAGCACGAGCAACATCTACGACTTGTCTTACAAAAGTTGCAGGAGCATCAGTTGTTTGCGAAATTCAGCAAATGTGAATTTTCGCTGCAACGCATATATTTTCTTGGTCATGTTATCACATAGAGCGGTATTTCTATAGATCCCACTAAGATTGAATCGGTGCTGTCTTGGAAACGTCCGGAGAATGTTTTTGAGGTTCGTAGCTTTCTTGGCTTGGCGGGTTATTATTGTAGGTTTGTCAAGGACTTTTCGAAGATTGCTGGGCCACTTTCTAAGTTAACTCAAAAACAGACTAGCTTTGTTTGGGATGAGAAATGTAAGAATGGGTTTTAGGAGTTGAAAAAGAGGTTGACTACTGCTCCAGTACTTGCTCTACCAGAGGGGACCGATAATATGGTCATCTACAGCAATGCATCCAAGGAGGGCTTGGGATGTATACTTATGCAGAATGGGCGGATTATTGCCTATGCTTCTAGAAAGTTGAAGCCTTATGAAGTGAATTATCCGACTCATGATCTTGAGTTGGCAGCTGTTCTTTTCTCACTGAAAAAGTCGCATCATTATCTGTGGGGCAGTAAATTCGAGATTTTCACTAATCATAAGAGTCTTAAGTATTTATTCTCACAGAAGGAGTTAAATATGCGTCAGCGGAGGTGGATGGAACTTCTTGGAGATTATAATTGTTCTATCAGCTATCTGCCTGGAAAGGCAAATGTTGTGG
The DNA here is from genome assembly GCA_037974665.1 of Ehretia macrophylla. NCBI lineage: Eukaryota > Viridiplantae > Streptophyta > Magnoliopsida > Boraginales > Ehretiaceae > Ehretia > Ehretia macrophylla. The sequence continues at coordinate 23,649,437 of CM075771.1, forward strand.
CAGACGCTCTTAGCCGTAAGGTGAGTGTTTCTTGTTTGGCCGTCAAGAAATGAGAGGTTCTTGATGAATTCACTTATTGGAGACCGGAGTTGACTTAGGTTGGGGTGATGTGTTCACATCTGCATATTCAGCCTTTATTGTTGTCTCAGATCAGAGAAGCTCAGCAACTTGACGTTAAACTTCAAAAGATCAAGGATCAGATCACGGATGATCAGTCTGACTTCAAAGTGCATGAGGATGGTATTCTTCGGTTTCGGAACAGGGTTTGTGTTCCCGATGAATCGGGCTTGAGGTGAGGTATTCTGGAGGAGGCTCATAATTCCAAGTATACTATTCATCCTGGTCGAAACAAGATGTATCAGGACTTGAAACAACATTACTGGTGGAATAATATGAAGAGGGAAGTTGCTCAGTTCGTGTCTAGATGTTTGACTTGTCAGTGAGTGAAAGCCTAGCATCAACGACCAGCAGGTTTGCTTCAGCCGTTGGCTATACCACAGTGGAAATAGGAGCATATTATGATGGACTTCGTCACTGGTTTGCCTAGAACACCGAGAGGCAACGATGCAATTTGGGTTGTCGTGGATGGTTTGACGAAGACAGCTCACTTTATTTCGATGCGGATGGGAGATGAAGTTACAAAGTTGACGGGTCTTTATTTGGATCAGATTGTTAGGCTTCACGGGATTCTATCTAGTATTGTCTCAGATCAAGATCCTCGATTTACTTCTCGTTTGTGGGAGAAACTTCAGGAGACTTTGGGTACTCAACTTAATTTCAGTACAGCGTATCATCCCCAGACCGACGGTCAATCTGAGAGGACTATTCAGATTCTGGAAGATATGCTTAGAGCTTGTGTTCTGGACTTCGGGAAGAACTGGGAGAAACATCTACCACTTGCCGAGTTTGCTTATAACAATAGTTATCAAGCTACTATTGGGATGGCACCTTTTGTAGCTCTTTACGGTCGTAAGTGCCGTTCACCTTTGTATTGAGATAAAGTAGGAGAGATGAAGACTATTGATCCGACTATTATGCCAGAGCTTCTAGAGAAGATCGAGAATGTTCAGTTGATCAGGTAGAGAATGCTTACAGCGTAGAGCAGATTCAAGAGTTATGCTAATAAGCGTCGTCGGGATTTGGAGTTTGCAGTCGGAGATCAGGTTTTCTTGAAATTGTCTCCTCGAAAGGGGTTTGCTCGTTATGGTAAAGGTGGTAAGCTGAGTATGAGGTTTGTGGGACCGTTTGAGATTACTGGCAGAGTTGGTAAGTTAGCATATCGGTTGGTTGTACCGAAGAATTTCTCTAATGTCCACGATGTATTTCACGTGTCTAATTTGCGGAAATATAATCCAGATCCTTCTCATATTCTTGAGCCAAAGCCGCTACAGCTTCGTGAGAATATGACTTATGACGAGCGGCTGATTTGTATTCTTGATTAGATGGAACGAGAGTTGAGGTCGAAGAAGATTTCGATGGTCAAGATATTGTGGAAGCATCACGGTATCAAGGAAGCTACTTGGGAGAGGCGAGATCAGATGCAGCAGCAGTATCCAGATCTTTTCCGTTCAGAAAGTAATAATTTCAGGGATGAAATTTCTTTAACCGGGGGAAGAATGTGAGACCCCATATTTTGCTTTATCTCGTTTTGCATGCTTTACCTCATTTTGAGTGAATTGACCTGTTTATGTGCTATATGACTTAGAATGTGTTAAAAATGTGATTAATACTCCTAATACATGCTAAGTGTGCATTCATGAACTTTTCATCAAAAACGGAATCAGAAATTTTATCGCCGATTTTGGTGAATTGTATTTTTGAACACCTGTCCGCTAAAATTTTTACAGGGGTGTTTTAAACGTTTTAAAACCTAGTCCTCGAGTATTAATAGAGCCGTGTTTGATTAAAACGGATTTGGAATCGGTTTTAGAATTTTAAAGATTTTTACACTTTCTTTTGCAAGAAAACGAGTTTTAAGCCGAGTCGGGTGAAACTATTTTAATGTAACCTTCTTTGTCACCTAAAATATAATGTCTAAAATTAATTTAAGTGTTAATTTGTTAGTTGAGCAAGAAATACTCAAGAAATGAATTAAAAGACTAGAAAAACAATTAAAGGACTAAATAAACTACTTTGACTTTGCATTTCTTTATTTGACCAAGCCTTTATACGCATAATATCATCAACACACACAAAACACAACACAAAACACACTAAAAAAACACACACATAGTCGAGAGCTTCAAGAGAGAAAAGAGAAAGAAATTTCAAAGGTTTTCAAAGCAATTTTTAATAGAAAAACCTAGTTTTTGTCCTTAGAATTTCGTGCTGAGTTGGATTCTGCTTTTTGGGCATGCATTGCACGCATATCTAGGCTTATATCGCATCAAAGGTGAGAGAAAAATTCTAGATCTCAAAAGTCATTTATATTTTTTATTTTTGCATATAATCAATTATTGAACCGTTAGAATGTTAATTTGAAGTTATATTATTGCTCAGCACATGCTAGGGATCTTTTATGTGTATTACTACGAGATTTGAACCACTGTAGCGAAATTATTTATTTTCGGGTATTTAAAGTTGATAGATTGGCCTTTTGATGATTATCTTGAGTTGTTGAGGTTGGAATCGATTGCCGTCGATTTCTAAAAGTTTGTTAATTACGTGGTAACGCCGTTATAATGCCGAATTTTCGATTACGATGTTTGGGTGAAAATCCAGAAATTTCAGCCTAGGTGCATTGAGGTTTTAGGGTTGTTGGGCTTGATTTTGATGTGTCTTGGTTGGTTTCCGAGAGGGCTAATGTAGTTGATTGAATGGGTGAGTGTTTGAAACTGATTTGGAGTTGTTTGGATTAGTAGAATGTAAGATATGATTATTTGAAGTTTAGGTTGTCTTTCTTTAAATTGTTAAATTGAGCCTTTAGTTGATTGGGTGGTATTTGAGTGATTGAATTGTGAGTTGTTAATGGTTAGACTAGGGATAGATTACATGTTTCATGCATGTTAAGTTGGATGGCCTACTTTGTCATCTAACTTAGTTGTTGTTGTTTAATTGATTATTGATGTTATATTGATGTTATATTGATGTTAAATTGATGATTATTGATGATTATTGATGATTATGGATGATTATTGATTGATGATTGATGAACCGGGAGATAGGCAATTCTGCTAGATTGTCCTCCTGTGAATGATGTTTATTATTATTGTTGAGTCTTGGTATGTGTGTGCCACCTCTCGGGCAGCGTCGGGCTGTCGGGTTGATAACGGCATGACTACCAGAGACTACCTCCAGCTCGCATGACGGAGGTGTCATGGAGGGCGAGGCTAGTGAGGATCCTCGGGTGCGTGAGTAATGGGGAGTTATAAGAAGAATGGTTGAGATCGTGATGGAGTTTGGAGCTACACCAAATTGAGTATCCTTTATTGATTGGTCATTATAGTTATGTGTTTATATTGTTATTGATGTTTATTTGTGTGTTTACTTGCTCAAATGATCATTTCCAAGGAGTATAGTGAATACTGTTAGAGATCTATCGGATCCTCGCTGAGCTTGTTTTATATAAGCTCACTCTCTATTATTGTACGCATACAGGTATCCTTTCGCAAGATTTTGCGTACGTTCCTCCAGAAGGGGAAAATGTGCCTTACGTGGATGGGTCTTATGCGCAAGAGTCTTTGTCATGAGATTGTTTATAGTTATTGTAATATGATGTATTGTAAAACCTACCTTAGTATAAAGACTGATGTATAATGGTTTAGTAGTCTTCTTTTGACCTTGTTTAGATTACTAAATTGGTTTATAATCCATTTTGATTTGTATGTTAAAGTTAAGGTATTATGTTGGAACGGAGGCGTATAACTGAATGGATCGTCTAAGAATGATTATTGTATAATATGGTTATGTTGTATGTTGTTAATGGTATTGAGGAATTGATTGTTGTTCGGTTGCGGAGTTTGATTGTAAGATGTTTTGAGAGGTTGGTTTAGAGCCTCGGTGTCTTAATTACTGTCGTTATACTGCCGAAATTCCGTTGCGTCCTGACTGATTGTAAGTAGGGTCGAGTTGGGGCGTGACACCTAGTGTTGCACCCCACTTTTTGTTTTGTTTTTTTGCCTTGTTCATGCTTGCCCAAAATGCTTTATCTGTCACATTTCTATTATCAAGTCCCACGACATCTTAGGCAAGACAACTTCGCTTCGCTTAGAGGCTAGGCCCATAAACCGAGGGTGTGGGGCCTGTGACCAGGTCTCCGTCGTTCTGGTGCCCATAACTTTTGATCCGTAAGGAGTTATGCGGCGCACAACATACTGTTGTAAAGTTCTCCGAGAGCTCTACGACGGGGGTAGTAAGCCTGCTTGGTTGCGCCTATTTTTGGGGCCCAAAATCGAATGTTTTAATCAATTTCTGGCCACTTTTCTTCCTTTTGCGCTGTTTCTTCATCCCGAATCGTTCGTCGGGAGCCGCGAAAAGGACGACACATAAGGGCTTTGTGCCCTCAACATGATGGGTGTGATCATACCATTAGTATTGCACCGGATCCCATCAGAACTCCAAAGTTAAGGGTGCTTGGGCAAGAGTAGTACTAGGATAGGTGACCCCCTAGGAAGTCCTCGTGTTGTACCCCCATTTTTGTTTTGTTTTTTTGCCCCGTTCAAGCCTGCCAAGATGCTTTATCCATCATATTTCTATTATCGAGTCCCACGGTATCTTGGGTAGACAACTTCTGTAATACCCGAGCCCGGAATGTGAAGTTCTTGTTTATTATTTTGAAAATTATATTTCGTTAAATTCTTTGAGAATTAATTGTTACTTTCTTGCTGTCACAACGTGCATTGCATTTAGGGAACAATAGCTAGAGAACGGTTTCTAGTCCTCAGCAAATAGTGAAACTAGTATTTAGATGACTTAAATTTTATATTTTAATTGTTGCTAGCTATAATTAATTTTTCCTTAGTTATTATGGCTTTAAAATGCACAAAATAAGGCCTTTTGACCAAGTAGACCTCTTATAAGCTTAAAACAATAATAAAAAAAATAGCAACTGAAACAGCAAGAACAGGCCGTGAGCTTCAAAGAGAAAAAAAAAACCTTTCAACTTCCAATCGTTCAATCTTCGCGTGAGCTCGTGCGGGGTGGTTTCCGAGGTGACCTACGTTGTTTTCCTAGCGACTAGGAGTACCTAAGGTGAGGGATGCATGTTATTTGCGCATTTAAATGTTAAGTGTATCAACTTTGTGATTTTTAGATTTTATCCGTAGATTGTTGTTTAAAGCGTTTTGATGCTTCTAGAATGTTCCTTGGCAATTGTAGAACGTGTATTTATAGCTTTTTAACATTTTCTGCGGTTAAATCTTGAGATTGCAATTTAAATTAGTTGTTGAATAGTGTTTTATGAATAGTAAACCCTTGAAACGATGAAGTTGCTCCGTTATGCTGTCCGTTGATGTAGAAATGTGCTAGGTGTGTTAGAATGCCTAAATGCATGGTTTGTTTGGGTTGTGTAATGAAAAAAATGGGAATTAAGCTTTGGAGAAAGTCGGGGTCGTTTAGGTCGACTTTAGTGTTTTCTCGTTTTGCGTGTTGGCATTGTTTCGAGAGGCCATGGAAGCACTTTTGGGGCGATTATGGCATTGGTTGGGTATTTGGTTGATATAGTTGTAGTTCAAACGAGCAAAGGGAGAAATCGGGGCTTTGCATGAATTCTAGGGTTAAGTAGGGTTTCGGGGTCTTTAGACGTGCCTTATGGTGACCTAGGAGGATTGGCGAAGTCGGTTTCCAGAACTCGTGGCTCGTTTGGAAATGGTAGTATTTTGTTAGTTGGGGCCGATTGGTGTTTTTGTTTGTTTTCTTGATATTATGTCTATAGAATGCTTAGGGTTGCTTGATATACTTGTTGGAATTGATTTTGATTGGTATGCATATCAACTGTTGCTATTGCGTGCGAGAGTAACCTACTTTGTTATTCTCTCACGTATGGCTTTATTGCTTGTTTACCGCCTTGTATCGAGTCTTGCATTGCATAGTGTATCGCGCGTGAGTGATGGGCCTCTCTGGGTAGCCTCGGGTTGCCAGTATTGGTTGCTCTAGCTCCGCTGCTATTCCCTCTTCTCGCTTGGGTTGCCTCCCAGGGAGTTTTGGGTTGTAGATTGATGGATACTTCCGGGGTATTCCAAACTGGTGTTATAAGGTGGTTTGGGCCGGCGCGTCGTCATCGAATTCGTGTTTGAAAGTTGCTTGTGAAAAGAGTATCGTATCCTTTGAATGAGTGTTTACAACTTTAAATACTTGCCTTGCTTTATTGATGGCTTTATTATATCTCTGTATAATGTTTGTATGCATTACTTGGCTAATTGCATTGCATACTCCTCTCATCTCCGTCCTTGAGACCAATTGCCCTCGCTGAGCAATAGTTTTTGCTCATTCCTCTCTATACTATATTTTTACGGGAGTAGTTGAATTAGACCCCATTGATGTAATAGAGGAGGAGGAGCTGGTGGAGGTGTTTCCGTGATAGCACTTCTTTGCTTTGCTGGTGGTTGGTTACCAGATTTTGTGCGAGCCTTGCTTGATATGTATATTGCTTGGATGTCGCTGAATTTTGAGGCTTGTAGCCTTGTATGTATTTTCTAGTTTGAGGCCCCTACGGTCTTATGTTGTATAAGTTGAAAGAATGTAAAGTTGTAAACTTGTACTCTTGTGACTAGTAAGGAAATGCATGCTAATGGGATTGATTAGTGGCATAAATACTTGTGTAGTATGCATATCATTTTTGGGTTGCAAAGTTGGTTAATAAGAAATGTATGTTTCAAAGAAAGTTGGCTTGTTTGAGTTGTTTTATGGCTTTCGCAAGTATTATGATGATTTTAGGTTTTCGGATCGTCCGCAGTACAGAGGAGACTCCGTCCGTGTGTCGGGTCCGGGCTTGGCCTTTTGCGGGGTCGGGTCGGGGCGTGACAACTTCGCTTTGCATAAAGGTTAAGCCCGCAAACCAAGGGCGTGGGGCCTGTGACCAGGTCTCCGTCGCTCTGATTCCTATAACTTTTGATCCGTAGGGAGTTATGTGGTGCACAGCATACCGTTGGAAAGCTCTCCGAGAGCTCTTCGACGGGGGCGACAAGCCTGCTTTGATACGCTTGTTTTCGGAGCCCAAAATTGAATATTTTCATCAGTTTCCAGCCATTTTCTTCTTTTTGCGATATTTCTTCATCTCGGATCGTTCGCCAGTAGCCGCGGAAAGGACGACACATATGGGCTTAGCGCCCTCAACAAGACGGGTGCGATCATACCAACAGTAATGCACCAGATCCCATCAGAACTCCAAAGTTAAGCGTGCTTGGGCGAGAGTAGTACAAGGATGGGTGACCCCCTGGGAAGTCCTCGTGTTGCACCCCCTTTTCGTTTTGTTTTTTTGCCCCATTCATGCTTGCCAAAATGCTTTATCCGTCACATTTCTATTATCGAGTACCACCACAATTTGGGCAAGACAACTTCGCTTTGCGTATAGGCTAGGCTTGCAAAACAAGGGCGTGGGGCTTGTGACCAGGTCTCCGTCGTTCTGGTGCCCATAACTTTTGATCCGTAAGGAGTTGTGCGGTGCACAACATACCCTTGGAAAGCTCTGCGAGAGCTCTACGATGAGGACATCTACCTGCTTAGCTGTGCCTATTTTTCGTACCCAAAATTGAACATTTTAATCAGTTTCGGGACACTTTTCTTCTTTTTGCGTTGTTTCTTCGTCCCGGATCGTTCGTCGCGAGATGCGAAAAGGACGACACATAAGGGCTTTGCACCCTCAACATGACGGGTGCGATCATAGCATCAGTAATGCACCGGATCCTATCAGAACTCCAAGGTTAAGCGTGCTTGGGTGAGAGTAGTAGAAGGATGGGTGATCCCCTAGGAAGTCCTCTTGTTGCACCTCCCTTTTTGTTTTGTTTTTTTGCCCCGTTCATGCTTGCCAAAATATTTTACCCATCACATTTCTATTATCGAGTCCCACAGCAATTTGGGCAAGACAACTTCGCTTCGCGTAGAGGCTAGGCCCGCAAACCGAGGGAGTGGGGCTTGTGACCAGGTCTCCGTCTTTCTGGTGCCCATAACTTTTGATCCGTAAGGAGTTATGCGGCGCACAATATACCCTTGGAAAGCTCTCCAAGAGTTCTATGATGGGGACATCAGCCTGCTAGGCTGTGCTTGTTTTTCGGTCACAAAATTGAACGTTTCAATCAATTTTGAGACATTTTCTTTCTTTTTGCGCTCTTTCTTCGTCCCGGATCGTTCGTCAGGAGACGCGAAAAGGATGACACATAAGGGTTTTTCACCCTTAACATGACAGGTGCGATCATACCATCAGTAATGCACCGGATCCTATCAGAACTTTGAAGTTAAGCATGCTTGGGCGAGAGTAGTACTTGGATGGGAGACCCTTGGGAAGTCCTGCTGTTGCACCCTCCCTTTTCATTTTGTTTTTTTGCCCCGTTCAGGCTTGCCAAGATTCTTTATCTGTCACATTTCTATTATCGAGTCCCACGGCATCTTGAGCAAGACAACTTCGCTTCGCATATAGGCTAGGCCCGCAAACTGAGGGCGTGGGGCTTGTGACCAGGTCTCCGTCGTTCTGGTGCCTATAACTTTTATTTCGTACGGTGTTATGCGGCACACAGCATACCCTTGGAAAGCTTTCCGAGAGCTCTACGACGGGGGCAGCAAACTTGCTTGTCTGTGCCTGTTTTCGGGGCACAAAATCGAACGTTTTAATCAGTTTTGGGCCACTTTTTTTCTTTTTACGTTGTTTCCACATCCCGGATCGTTCGTCGGGGGCCGTAAAAAGGACGACACATATGGGCTTTGCACCCTCAACATGACGGGTGCGATCATACCATCAGTAACACACTGGATCCCATCATAACTCCGAAGTTAAGAGTGCTTGGGCGAGACTAGTACAAGGATCGGTGACCACATAAGAAGTCCTCGTGTTGCACCCCCCTTTTCGTTCTATTTTTTTGCCCAGTTTAGGCTTGCCAAGATGCTTTATCCATCACATTTCTATTATCAAGTCCCACGGCATCTTGTGTAAGACAATTTCGCTTCGCGTAGAGGCTAGGCCCACAAACCGAGAGCATGGTGCCTATGACCAGGTCTCCGTTGCTCCGATGCCAATAACTTTTGATGTGTAAGGAGTTATGCAGCGCATAGCATACTCTAGGGAAGTTCTCTGAGAGCTCTACGACGGGGGCAGCTCGGCTGCGCCTGTTTTCAGGACCCAAAATCGAATGTTTTAATCAGTTTTGGGCCATTTTTCTTCTTTTTGTACTGTTTCTTCGTCCTGGATCATTCGTCGGGAGCCGCGAAAAGGACGACACATAAGGGCTTTGCGACCTCAACATGACTGGTGCGATCATACCATCAGTAATGCACCGTATCCCATCAGAACTCCAAAGTTAAGTGTGCTTGCGTAAGAGTAGTACTAGGATGGGTAACCCCCTAGGAAGTCCTCGTGTTGCACCCCCTTTTTTGTTTTGTTTTTTTGCCTCGTTCAGACTTGTCAAAATGCTTTATCCGTTACATTTCTATTATCGAGTCCCACGACATCTTGGGCAAGACAACTTCGCTTTGCGTAGAGGCTAGGCCCGCAAACCGAGGGTGTGGGGCCTGTGACCAGGTCTCCGTCGCTCTGATACCCATAACTTTTGATACGTAAGGAGTTATACGGCACACAACATACCCTTGAAAAGCTCTTCGAGAGCTCTACGACCGCGGAAGCAAACCTGCTTGGCTGCGCCTATTTTCGGGGCCCAAAATCGAATGTTTTAATCAGTTTTCGGCCATTTTTCTTCTTTTTGAGCTGTTACTTCGTCCCGGATCGTTTGTCGGGAGCCGTTAAAAGGACAACACATAAGGGCTTTGCGCCCTCAACATGACGGGTGCAATCATACCATCAGTAATGCACCCGATACCATCAGAACTTTGAAGTTAAGTGTGCTTGGTCGAGAGTAGTACTATGATGGGTGACCCCCTGGGAAGTCCTCGTGTTGCACCCCCTTTTTGTTTTATTTTTTTGCCCCATTTAGGCTTGCCAAGATGCTTTATCCATCACATTTCTATTATCGAGTCCCACAGCATCTTGGGCAAGACAACTTCACTTCGCGAAGAGGCCCGGCATGCAAACCGAGGCCGTGGGGCCAGTGAACAGGTCACCATCGTTGTGGTGCCCATAACTTTTGATTCGTAACGAGTTATGCGGCGCACTGCATACCCTTCGAAAGCTCTTAGAGAGCTCCACGACGGGGGCAGCAAGTTTGCGGGGCAACAAGCTTGCTTGGCTGTGCCCATTTTTGGGGCCCAAAATTGAACATTTTCATCAGTTTTGGGCCACTTTTCTTCTTTTTGAGCTGTTACTTCGTCCTGGATCGTTTGTCCGGAGCCGTTAAAAGGATAACACATAAGGGCTTTGCGCCCTCAACATGATGGGTGTGATCATACCATCAGTAATGCACCAGATCCAATCAGAACTCCAAAGTTATGCGTGCTTGGGCGAGAGTAGTAATAGGATGGGTACCCCCTTGGGAAGTAATCGTGTTGCACCCCACCTTTTCGTATTGTCTTTTTGCCCCGTTCATGCTTGCCAAAATGCTTTATCCGTAACATTTCTATTATCGAGTCCCACGGCATCTTGGGCATGACAACTTCGCTTCACGTAGAGGCTGGGCCTGCAAACCGAGGGCGTGGGGCCTATGACCAGGTCTCCGTCATTCCAGTGCCAATAACTTTTGATCCGTAAGGAGTTGTGTGGCTCACAACATACCCTTGGAAAGCTTTTCGAGAGCTCTACGATGAGGACATCTGCCTGCTTAGCTGTGCCTATTTTTCGTGCCCAAAATCGAATGTTTTAATCAGTTTCGGTACACTTTTCTTCTTTTTGCATTGTTTCTTCGTCCTGGATCGTTCGTCGCGAGATGCGAAAAGGACGACACATAAGGGCTTTGCACCCTCAACATGACGGGTGCGATCATAGCATCAGTAATGCACCGGATCCTATATGAACTCCAAGGTTAAGCGTGCTTGGGCGAGAGTAGTACAAGACAACTTCGCTTCGCGTAGAGGCTAGGCCCTCAAACCGAGGGCGTGGGGCCTGTGACCAGGTCTCCGTCTTTCTAGTACCCATAACTTTTGATCCGTAAGGAGTTATGCGGTGTAGAACATACCCTTGGAAAGCTCTCCGAGAGTTCTACGACAGGGACATTAGCCTGCTCGGCTGTGCTTGTTTTTTGGTCCCAAACTCGAATGTTTTATTTAGTTTTGATACATTTTTTTTCTTTTTGCGCTCATTCTTTATCCCGGAGCGTTCATCGTGAGACGCGAAAAGGACGACACATAAGGGTTTTGCACCCTCAGCATGGCAGGTGCGATCATAGCATCAGTAATGCATCGAATCCCATCAGAACTTCAAAGTTAAGCGTGCTTGGGCAACAGTAGTACAAGGATGGGCGACCCCCTGGGAAGTCCTCGTGTTTCAACCCCCATTTTCGTTTTATTTTTTGCCCAGTTCAGGCATGCCAATATGCTTTATCCGTCACATTTCTATTATCGAGTCCTATGGCAACTTGGGCAAGACAACTTCGCTTCGCGTAGAGGCTAGGCCCTCAAACCGAAGGCGTGGGGCCTGTGGCCAGGTCTCCGTCGTCCTAGTAGCCATAACTTTTGATCCGTAAGGAGTTATGCGGCTCACAGCATACCGTTGGGAAGCTCTCCGAGAGTTCTATGACGGGGACATTAGCCTGCTCGGCTGTGCTTGTTTTTTGGTCCCAAACTCGAATGTTTTATTTAGTTTTGATACATTTTTTTTCTTTTTGCTCTCATTCTTCATCCCGGATCGTTCATCGGGAGCCGCAAAAAGGACGACACATAAGGGCTTTGTACCCTCAAAATGACGGGTGCGATCATACCATGAGTAATGCACTGGATCCTATTAGAACTCAGACGTTAGGCATGCTTGGGAGAAAGTTGTACTAGGATGGGAGACCCCTGGGAAGTCCTGCTGTTGCACCCCCTTTTCATTTTATTTTTTTGCCCCGTTCTGGCTTGCCAAGATTCTTTATCCGTCCCATTTCTATTATCGAGTCCCATGGCATCTTGAGCAAGCCAACTTCGCTTCATGTACAGGCTAGGCCCACAAACCGAGGGCTTGGGGCTTGTGACTAGGTCACCGTCGTTTTGGTGCCCATAATTTTTGATCCGTACAGAGTTATGCAGCACACAGCATACCCTTGGAAAGCTCTCTAGGAGATTTACGACGGGGGTAGCAAGCCTATTTGTCTATGCCTATTTTCGGAGCCTAAAATTGAACGTTTTAATCAGTTTTTGGCCACTTTTCTTCTTTTTGCATTGTTTCGACGTCAAGGACAGTTCGCCGGGAACTGCAAAAAGGACGACACATATGGGCTTTGCACCATCGACATGACGGTTGCGATCATACCATCAGTAATGCACTAGATCCCATCAGAACTCCAAAGTTAAGAGTGCTTGGGCGAGACTAGTACAAGGATCGATGACCCCGTGAGAAGTCCTTGTGTTGCAGCCCCCTTTTTGTTTATTTTTTTGCCCCGTTCAGGCTTGCTAAGATGCTTTATCCTTCACATTTCTATTATCGAGTCCCACGGCATCTTGTGCAAGACAACTTTGCTTCACGTAAAGGCTAGGCCTGCAAACCGAGGGCGTGGGGCCTGTGACCAGGTCTCCGTTACTCTGATGCCTATAACTTTTGATCCGTAAGGGGTTATATGGCGCATAGCATACCGTTGAGAAGTTCTCCGAGTGCTCTAAGATGGGGGCAGCACGCCTGCTTGGCTGTGCCTATTTTCAGGGCCCAAAATGGAACGTTTTAATCAGTTTTGGGTCACATTTCTTCTTTTCGCGCTGTTCTTCATACCGTATCGTTCATCGGGAGCCGCAAAAAGGATGACACATAAGGGCTTTGCGGCCTCAACATGAAGGGTATGATCATGCCATCAGTAATGCACCGTATCCCATCAGAACTCCAAAGTTATGTGTGCTTGTGTAAGAGTAGTACTTGGAGGGGTGACCCCCTAGGAAGTCCTCGTGTTGCACCCCCCTTTTCATTTTGTTTTTTTGCCTCGTTCAGGCTTGTCAAGATGCTTTATCCGTCACATTTCTATTATCGAGTCCCACGACATCTTGGGCAAGACTGTGACGCCCGCGTTTTAGCCATGCATTTAATTACTGTTGCATCCCTTGTTTGCGCATTTACTTCTGTGCCTTACTAACTGACTTTTGTGACTACTATTCACGCCATTTTTAAACTGCCTTCTATTAGTTAATTAGCATTTTTATTAAATCATATTAATTGTAAAAGTAGTGGGAAAAATGTTTATTTGAACTAAAGGTGTTAGGAGGGCTCGTTTAGAAAATGATTTTTGTAGTTGAGTGAATAGTATTATGTAACTAACTTAGGTAATTAATTAGCTAGCATATATTTTACTATCTAAGCTCGTTTTAAGCTCAATAAGCGCATTATATTAGATCACTTAAGCACCCAAATGACCCTACCTCAACTTAGCCCCTTTTATATATCACTTAAGCTCAAAAAATGCAAAAGAAAAAAAAATAAAAAGCTGAAAAATAGAAGCAGAAACCCGACAGCAGCATTAGGAGGAAAGGAAGAGATTTTGCTCACCAAGCCTCCAATCCAAGCCTCTCCAAGCCTTGAGCAACTAGTGTAGGGTGTGTGCAAGGTTCCTAGGTGCTCCTACGCGCTTTGGTGAGGGATTTCACGGCTTGTTTTTGCATTTCAAAATAGTTGTCAATTTCTTGATTTGTTAAAAATGTGATCAAATGCCATTGTATTTGTTATCTATGCTATTATACCATGTATATGAATGCTAGAGAACATATTTGAGCCATCGTTTCGCAATTTAAACGGTTAGAATCGTTAGTTTGATTTTTAGGGTGAATAGTGATATTTTTCTAGGGTTTTGCGTAATTGCTCGAATTAGCTTGATTTAATACTTCTAATAGATGGCTTAGGTGCTAGTGAAGGTAACCTAATAGCCTCGTGCACTTGCATTGTCCTTAAATCGCTTAAAAATGGAAAATAGACGACTTTAATTTGGGACTTTCGGGGTTAATGCGAATCCGAGTGGATTCGGGCTTCAATTCTAGTATCCTTAGGCTACCTAGGTGCTATAGAGGCCTTGATATCCGTTGTTTGAAGCCCGGACATTGTATGTGTAGTTTAAAGCCATAAGAGGAAATTTGGGGCTTTCGGGGTAATCGCTGGCATTTGAATGAGTTAGAGGGTTGAGAGGGTACCTTGAGGGTTAGTTAGAAGGTTGGGAGAGTTTCCTTTGAAAATAGAATCATCAACCTTGGTTTGGAAGAGAAATAGTTTGAAAAACAAAGGGGTTTAGGTGCAATTTCAGTTAACTCACACTTCTAAACCCATGGCATGACTCCTTAAGTGTTTATATGTGGTTTCAAGTTGATTTGGAGCTTTTGGCATGATTCTATGCTTATTTTGTATATGTTCCTTTGTAAACTGCTTATTAGCTTCTATAATTGCTTCTATTCTAATTGCATCGAGATCAACCTACTTTGTTGATCCTCCTATGTGTTAATGCTTATATTATTGTTATTAACGTGCCATTGTTAAGTGCATTGCATAGTGGTTGCGCAACCATAGTGTCAGGGGCGGATGTGTTGAATATCGGCTGGGCGGCAGAGGGCTTGCCGGTGGATATTCAAACTCCGTGCCCTAGTCCCTCATTCGCCTGGTCCGGAGATTGCTAGGGGATGTTGGATCGTAGGCTTATCGGGGTACATCCGGAGTACACCCACTAGAGTGTTTGGGGATTATGCCGGCTTATCGTGATCGTGCTCGTGGTTCGTGGATCGTGATTGAAGACCAGTGAAGATTGGTGTATAGGGGATTGTGTGAAATGTATCCTTTTAAATGTGTGGTTACCTTAGTTATCATTGTTTCTTAAATTGTCTAAGTGATATTGTTGTATAACTGCATTATCTGTTGCATTGCACGCCCCGGGACTATATCCCTCACTGGGCAACAGTGGTTGCTCATACCTCGATATATGTTTCAGGAGACGCTGAGGATGATCCCCAGCTTGTTGAGTTAGTTGAGGAAGAAGAAGTTCAGACTGATCCTCTACCTTAGTTGTCGTGCTTGATAGCTTGAGGTGGTTAATGAATTTGCTGCTATGTGGAAAGTTCAACTAATTGCTTTATGTACTATTTTGTGGCCTAAGGGCTATGTATATGCTTGTTGTATAAGTTGAAGACTAGTTGGTTGTGGTGTAGTTTTGAAAGCCTACGTACTGTAATAACTTATGAACTACTTCTATTCGCTTTGTTTGCTTGGGAGTGAATGGCTTAAAATAGAAATGTTTGACCTTTCAATTATGTTTAATTGATTTCCTAGAATGTCATGATTATAAAACTATGTTGACAACTAGTTCTCGCATGCTTGTGTGTTTTGGAACTATAGTGTACTATAAGGCTCGGATGGCCTTAGAACTTTGTTGTTTAATTAAGAAAAGCTTGTATTGTATTGTTGGGATTTTGTTTGAGAGATTCCAGGTTTTTAGAATGTCCACGGTACAGGGGAGACTCTGTCAGTGTGTCGGGTCCGGACTTAACCTTTAGCTTGGGGGTTGGGTCAGGGCGTGACATTTAAGTGGTATTAGAGCTATAGATTGCATGAAGCCGGGTTAAATTTCTCGGTCTGTGGGTAGAGATTTGTTATGTGACTTTGTGAATGCATGAATCCTTGATTTTGATTGACTTAAGTGAAATTTGAATTATGAATGAACATGCTAGCATGAAAATGGAATATCAAGAGTCTAGAATATCAAGTATGATCTAGCGATTTATGTGTACTTCAAGAATGTGGAATATCTATTTGAACTTCTATGTACTTGACTTTATGTGAATCTAATTGGACTTTTCTTTATGTGTTTACTTATAAATTGCATATATACATATATATACCTGTCATAACACTTTGCATTCTAACTATTTGAGATGGGGCCCCGCCGTCGTGCTGATAATCCGAATGTTGGTGGAGAACCCGAGGGGCTTCATGGGCCAGAAGCTGAGGTGGCCGAAAATGCACCGCAGGTTCAAGAACCGAGCACTGCACAGATCTTGGCCACGATGGCCACTGCTATGAATACTATTGCCCAGTTTGTTACACAACAGGGTCAGCCAGGGGTCGTTGGAGGCAATCAGGCTGCGAGAGCCGGAGGTAGTGGTCCTACCGGAGGGAATCTGTATGATCGGTTTATACATCATGGGGCCTATACTTGCTTTGGGGAGCCGGACGATATGAAGGCTGAGATGTGGCTAAGGAAGTTTGAGAGAGTGGCAGCAATACTGGAGTGCCATGATGACAGGAAGATTACTTATGCCACTTTCCTTCTTGAGGGTGATGCTGAAGATTGGTGGCATACCGTCAGTGAGAAATGGGAAGCCGAGGGCGTTCATCATTCATGGGCTGACTTTGTCCGAGAATTTCGAGATAAGTATATATCGGTGGTTGCCCGCGAGAGGCGTCAAACGGAGTTCATAAACTTGAAGCAAGGAAGTATGACGGTAGATCAATATGAGGCTACTTTTACCCGGCTTTCCCGTTATGCACCAGCTTTGATTCAACCGGAGGACATAAAGATCCAGAGGTTCATCCTGGGTTTGAGGAGGGATATTATGCTGAACCTGTCTTCAAATGACTTTCCCAACTATGCTGCAGTAGTCCGAGCCGCCTCGAGGTATGAGAAACGGAAGGCCGATGTGTTAGCCGAGACCAGTCAATCGAGTAAACGGTTTCAGTCTCAGAGTCAAGGGTACCAGGGGCAGGCTGTATCAGTTGGGCAGAGTTCACAGCCGAGGCAGACTCAGAGTTATACAGGGCCTACTTAGACTCAGGTACGACCAGTTCAGAGTCAGACTCAGAGTCAGTTTTGTCCAGCAGTTTCCCATTCGCAGCAGGGTAGTTCAGCTACCTCTACTTACAGAGCTCCTTCGGGAGGCACTGTTGCAAGACGTCACCAGCAGTGCAGCTTCTGTCAACGCCAGGGCCACACTGAGGATGTTTGTTGGAAGAAACATAACAAGTGTACAGGTTGCGACAGTGATCAGCACAGGGTTAAGGACTGTCAGAAATTTAAGAACCCTAGGGGTCAGACATCAGCTCAGAACTCTCAGACCAGGGCACCAGCTGCAGTACCACCACCACGAGGTAAGGCCCGTGTATTTGCTTTGGATGCTGAGGAGCTTCCGGATACAACCGCTGTAGTAGAAGGTATTTTTATTCTTAATGATCAATCAGTTAAGGTTTTAATTGATTCCGGGGCTTCGCATTCTTTTATTACTCCTACTTGTGCACAAAATGCTAAATTGAAACATGATAAACTGTTGCATGAGATTGTGGTTTATACTCCTATGGGTCCGAAGATTGTTACTAGATCTATTTGCAGAGCATGTAGTATATTTATTGAGGGTCGTGTTTTTCCTGCTGATTTCATTATCCTACCCTTCAATGACTTTGAAATTATATTGGGGATGGACTGGTTAAGTAAATATTATGCCCAGCTTGATTGTAGAAAGAAGATTGTGTATCTAGAAATGCCTGACCAGCCTGTACTTAAAATAGTTGGTAGTAGAAAATCTACCAGAACTCCTATTATTTCTTCTATTAGGGCATCTAAATTATTAAGCAAGGGTTGTGAGGCTTATCTTGCATATTTGATTAATCAACCTGGGGATCAATTGAAATTGAATGATGTACCTATCGTGAGAGAGTTTCCGGGGGTCTTTCCTGAGGAATTACCTGGGTTACCGCCTGATAGAGAGATAGAGTTCATGATTGATTTATTGCCAGGGACTTCACCTATCTCTAGGACTCCGTATAGAATGGCTCCACCTGAATTGCAGGAATTGAAAGTTCAATTGCAGGGCTTGCTTGAGAAGGGATTCATTTAGCCGAGTTCTTCACCGTGGGGTGCGCCAATTCTATTCGTTAAAAAGAAAGACGGATCTCTTCGCCTGTGCATTGATTATTCGGGTCTTAATCAGGTAACCATCAAAAATAAATATCCCTTGCCTTTAATCGAAGAGTTATTTGATCAGTTGCAAGGCGCCAGAGTATTCTCTAAATTTGATCTGAGGCAGGGCTATTATCAACTGAGGATTAAGAAAGATGATGTTCCTAAAACTGCTTTCAGAACTCGATATGGCCATTATGAGTTTGTTGTCTTGCCGTTTGGTCTTACTAATGCTCCCGCCGCATTCATGGACTTAATGCAGAGGGTATTTCGTCCTTATCTGGACCAATTTGTGGTCATATTTATTGATGATATCCTTGTCTATTCTAAATCTGAGGCGGAACATGAACAGCATCTCAGAATTGTGTTGCAGACTCTTCAGGAGCATCAGTTATTTGCAAAGTTTGGCAAATGTGAATTCTGGCTTAAGCAAGTTGCTTTTCTTGGCCATATTATCTCGCAGGATGGTATTTCTGTTGATCCAGCGAAGATTGAAGTTGTGTTATCTTGGAAACAACCTGAAACTGTCACGGAGATTCATAGCTTCCTTGGTTTAGCTGGGTATTATCGGAGGTTTGTCAAGGATTTCTCTAAGATTGCAGGGCCTTTAACTCAACTTACTCAGAAGAAAATAGTTTTTGACTGGAGTGATAAATGCGAGGCCAGCTTCCAGGAATTGAAGAAGAGATTGACTACAGCTCCTATTCTTGCTTTACCTGAGGGTTATGATAATCTGGTGATCTATAGTGATGCTTCGAAGGAAGGTCTGGGTTGTGTATTGATACAGAATGGCAGGGTTATTGCTTATGCTTCCAGGAAACTGAAGCCTTATGAACTCAACTATCCGACTCACGATCTTGAGCTTGCAGCTATCATTCTTGCTTTAAAGAAATGGCGTCATTATCTCTGGGGCAACAAATTTGAAATCTTCACCGATCATAAGAGCTTGAAATATCTGTTTTCACAGAAAGAGTTGAACATGAGGCAGAGGCGTTGGCTGGAATTACTTGAGGACTATAACTGCACCATTAACTATCTTCCAGGTAAGGCCAATATTGTTGCTGATGCTTTGAGTCGAAAGGCTACTGTTGCTAGCTTGATTATGAAGAATTGGAAATTCGTGGAAGAATTGTGCTTATGGAAGCCTCGTACTTCAAATTCTGGTATTCAATTTGCAAGTTTGCAGATTCAATCTTTGTTATTATCCAGGATTCGAGAAGCTCAACAGGCTGATCTTCAATTATTGAAAGTCTTAGAGAATTCTAAAGGGGGACAGACGGATTTCAAACTGCACGAGGATTGTATTCTCAAATTCAATGGTAGAATATGTATTCCGAATGATCCAAATCTAAAAAAGGATATTCTTGCTGAAGCACACAGTTTCAGATACACTATCCATCCAGGCAGTACGAAAATGTATAAAGATTTAAAGCAGAATTTCTGGTGGAATAATATGAAGAGAGAAATTGCTGACTATGTTGCCCGATGTCTTACTTGTCAGAAAGTTAAAGCAAAACATCAGAGACCTGCAGGGTTGTTGCAGCCTTTGGCTATTCCTGTTTGGAAATGGGATCATATTACCATGGATTTCGTATCGGATTTACCGAGATCTTCGAAGGGTAATGACTCAGTTTGGGTTATTGTGGATAGACTGACCAAGACTTCTCATTTTATTGCTAAAAAGAAGTCTGATTCTCTTGATAAACTGGTAGAGTTGTATATTGAGAATGTTGTCCGACTTCATGGAATTCCAAAGAGTATTGTGTCAGATAGAGATCCCAGATTCACATCTCAGTTCTGGCAGAAGATTCAGAAAGCTTTGGGCACGAATTTGAATTTCAGTAAAGCTTATCATCCTCAGACAGATGGTCCATCCGAGAGAACTATCTTAATCCTTGAGGATATGTTACGGGCTTGCATTCTAGACTTCGGTAAGAGTTGGGAGAAGTATTTGCCACTCGCAGAGTTCGTCTATAACAATAGTTATCAAGCTACTATTGGTATGGCACCTTATGAGGCACTATATGGGCATAAATGTCGGTCTCCTCTCTATTGGGATGATGTTGGTGAGATGAAGACTATCGACCCTACTCTCTTACCTGAAATGAATAAAATGATTGATCATGTGCAGCTTATCAGAAAAAGAATGCTTACAGCTCAGAGTCGGCAAAAGAGTTATGTAGATAGACGCCGTCGTGATCTGAAATTTGTCGTGGGCGACCGGGTATTTCTGAAAATTTCTCCTCGCAAGGGTTTGATTCGACATGGTAAAGGAGGTAAACTCGGTCCTCGATATGTGGGACCATTTGAGATAACTGAAACTGTTGGTGATTTGGCTTATCGTCTAGCTTTACCTCCCAGTCTGGGCAGAATACATGATGTATTCCATGTTTCTATGCTTCGAAAGTATCAGCCAGATCCCTTTCACATACTTGAGCCGGAACAGCTAGAGATCAGTGAAACTTTGACCTACACAGAGAAACCTCTTCGAATTGTTGATCAGAAAGTTCAGGAGCTGAGGACTAAAAGCATTCCGATGGTTAAAGTTCTGTGGGATCATCACGGAGTGGAGGATGCGACGTGGGAAAGAGAGGATCAGATGCGGGAACGGTATCCAGAGTTATTCGCCGAATCATGTAAGAATTGCGTGGACGCAATTAGTTTAGGGGGGAGAGGATGTGACGCCCAGGTTTTAGCCATGAATTTAATTACTGTTGCATCCCTTGTTTGCGCATTTACTTCTGTGCCTTACTAACTGACTTTTGTGACTACTATTCACGCCGTTTTTAAACTGCCTTCTATTAGTTAATTAGCATTTTTATTAAATCATATTAATTGTAAAAGTAGTGGGAAAAATGTGCATTTGAACTAAAGGCGTTAGGAGGGCTCGTTTAGAAAAATGATTTTTGTAGTTGAGTGAATAGTGTTACGTAACTAACTTAGGTAATTAATTAGCTAGCATATATTTTACTATCTAAGCTCGTTTTAAGCTCAATAAGCGCATTATATTAGATCACTTAAGCACCCAAATGACCCCACCTCAACTTTGCCCCTTCTATATATCACTTAAGCTCATAAAATGCAAAAGAAAAAAAAAATAAAAAGTTGAAAAACAGAAGCAGAAACCCGACAGCAGCATTAGGAGGAAAGGAAGAGATTTTGCTCACCAAGCCTCCCATCCAAGCCTCTCCAAGCCTTGAGCAACTAGTGTAGGGTGTGTGCAAGGTTCCTAGGTGCTCCTACGCGCTTTGGTGAGGGATTTCAGGGCTTGTTTTTGTATTTCTAAATAGTTGTCAATTTCTTGATTTGTTGAAAATGTGATCCAATGCCATTGTATTTGTTATCTATGCTATTATACCATGTATATGAATGCTAGAGAACATATTTGAGCCATCGTTTCGCAATTTAAACGGTTAGAATCGTTAGTTTGATTTTTATGGTGAATAGTGATGTTTTTCAAGGGTTTTGCGTAATTGCTCGAATTAGCTTGATTTAATGCTTCTATTAGATGCCTTAGGTGCTAGTGAAGGGAACCTAATAGCCCCATGCACTTGCATTGTCCCTAAATCGCTTAAAATGGAAAATAGCCGACTTTAATTTGGGACTTTCGGGGTTAATGCGAATCCGGGTGGATTCGGGCTTCAATTCTAGTATCCTTAGGCTACCTAGGTGCTATAGAGGCCTTGATATCCCTTGTTCGAAGCCCGGACATTGTATGTGTAGGTTAAAGCCATAAGAGGGAATTTGGGGCTTTCGGGGTAATCGCGGGCATTTGAATGAGTTAGAGGGTTGAGAGGGTACCTTGAGGGTTAGTTAGAAGGTTGGGAGAGTTTCCTTTGAAAATGGAATCATCAACCTTGGTTTGGAAGAGAAATAGTTTGAAAAACAAAGGGGTTTAGGTGCAATTTCAGTTAACTCACACTTCTAAACCCATGGCATGACTCCTTAAGTGTTTATATGTGGTTTCAAGTAGATTTGGAGCTTTTGGTATGATTCTATGCTTATTTTGTATATGTTCCTTTGTAAACTGCTTATTAGCTTATATAATTGCTTCTATTCTAATTGCATCGAGGTCAACCTACTTTGTTGATCCTCCTATGTGTTAATGCTTATATTATTGTTATTAACGTGCCATTGTTAAGTGCATTGCATAGTGGTTGCACAACCATAGTGTCAGGGGTGGATGTGTTGAATATCGGCTGGGCGGTAGAGGGCTTGCCGGTGGATATTCAAACTCCGTGCCCTAGTCCCTCATTCGCCTGGTCCGGAGATTGCCAGGGGATGTTGGGTCGTAGGCTTATCGGGGTACATCCGGAGTACACCCACTGGAGTGTTTGGGGATTATGCCTGCTTATCGCGATCGTGCTCGTGGTTCGTGGATCGTGATTGATGACCAGTGAAGATTGGTGTATAGGGGATTGTGTGAAATGTATCCTTTTAAATGTGTGGTTACCTTAGTTATCATTGTTTCTTAAATTGTCTAAGTGATATTGTTGTATAACTGCATTATCTGTTGCATTGCACGCCCCGGGACTATATCCCTCACTGGGCAACAGTGGTTGCTCATACCTCGATATATGTTTCAGGAGACGCTGAGGGTGATCCCCAGCTTGTTGAGTTAGTTGAGGAAGAAGAAGTTCAAACTGATCCTCTACCTTAGTTGCCGTGCTTGATAGCTTGAGGTGGTTAATGAATTTGCTGCTATGTGGAAAGTTCAACTAATTGCTTTATGTACTATTTTGTGGCCTAAGGGCTATGTATATGCTTGTTGTATAAGTTGAAGACTAGTTGGTTGTGGTGTAGTTTTAAAAGCCTACGTACTGTAATAACTTATGAACTACTTCTATTCGCTTTGCTTGCTTGGGAGTGAATGGCTTAAAATAGAAATGTTTGATCTTTCAATTATGTTTAATTGATTTCCTAGAATGTCATGATTATAAAACTATGTTGACAACTAGTTCTCGCATGCTTGTGTGTTTTGGAACTATAGTGTACTATAAGGCTCGGATGGCCTTAGAACTTTGTTGTTTAATTAAGAAAAGCTTGTATTGTATTGTTGGGATTCTGTTTGAGAGATTCCAAGTTTTTAGAATGTCCACGGTACAAGGGAGACTCTGTCCGTGTGTCGGGTCCGGACTTAACCTTTAGCTTGGGGGTTTGGTCGGGGCGTGACAAAGACAACTTCGCTTCGCGTAGAGGCTAGGCCCGTAAACCGAGGGTATGGGGCCGTTGAAGACGTCTCAGTCGTTCTGGTGCCCATAACTTTTGATCCGTAAGGAGTTATGCGGCGCATAGTGTACCCTTGGAAAGCTCTCAGAGAGCTCTATGACAGGTGCAGTAGGCCTGCTTGCCTGCGCCTATTTTCGGGGTCGAAAATCAATTGTTTTAATCAGTTTCGAGCCATTTTTCTTCTTTTTGCGCTGTTTCTTCGTCCCGGATCGTTCGTCGGGATATGTAAAAAGGACAACACATAAGGGCTTTGCGGCCTCAACATGACGGGTGCGATCATACCATCAGTAATGCACTACATCCCATCAGAACTCCAAAGTTAAGTGTGCTTGAGTAAGACTAGTACTAGGATAGGTGACCCCTTGAGAAGTCCTTGTGTTGCACCCCCCTTTTTGTTTTTCTTTTTTTTACCCGTTCAGGCTTGCCAAGATACTTTATCCATCATATTTCTATTATCGAGCCCCAGGGCATCTTGGGCAAGACAACTTCGATTCGTGTAGAGGCTAGGCCCGCAAATCGAGGGCGTAGGGCCTGTGAATAGGTCTCCGTTGTTTTGGTGCCCATAACTTTTGATTCGTAAAGAGTTATGCGGCGCACAGCATACCCTTGGAAAGCTTTCATAGAGCTCCACGACGGGGGCAGCAAGCTTGTTTGGCTGCGCTTGTTTTCGGGGACCAAAATTGAATGTTTTCATCAGTTTCGAGCCATTTTTTTCTACTTTTTGCGCTGTTTCTTTGTCCCTAATCGATCGACGGGAGACGCGAAAAAGACGACACATAAGGGCTTTGCGCCCTCAACATGACGGGTGCCATCATACCATTAGTAATGCACAGGATCCCATCAGAACTCCAAAGTTAAGCGTGCTTGGGCAAGAGTAGTACTAGGATGGGTGACCCCGTAGGAAGTCCTCGTGTTGCACCCCCCTTTACATTTTGTTTTTTTGCCCCGTTCAGGCTTGCCAAGATGTTTTATCCGTCACATTTCTATTATCGAGTCCCACGTAATCTTAGGCAAGACAACATCGCATCGTGTATAGGCTAGGCCCGTAAACCGAGGGCATGGGGCCTATGACCAAGTCTCCATCGCCCTGATGCACATAACTTTTGATCCGTAAGGAGTTATGCAGTGCACAACATACCCTTGTGAAGTTCTCCGACAGCTCCACGGCGGGGGTAGTAAGCCAGCTCGGTTGTGCCAGTTTTCAGAGCCCAAAATCGAATGTTTTATTATTTTCGAGCCACTTTCTTCTTTTTGCGCTGATTCTTCATCTCGGATCGTTCATCGGGAGCCGCAAAAAAGACCCCACATAACGGCTTAGTGCTCTCAACAAGACGGGTGCGATCATACCAATAAAAATGCCCCGGATCCCATCTGTGCTCCGAAATTAAGCGTGCTGGGGCGAGAGTAGTACAAGGATGGGTGACCCCCTGGGAAGTCCTCGTGTTGCACCCCCCTTTTCGTTTTGTTTTTTTGCCCCGTTTAGGCTTGCCAAAATAATTTATCCGTCACATTTCTATGATCGAGTCCCACAGCAATTTGGGCAAGACAACTTCACTTCGCGTAGAGGCTAGGCCTGCAAACCGAGGGCGTGGGGCCTGTGACCATGTCTCCGTCATTCTGGTGCCCATAACTTTTGATCCGTAAGGAGTTATGTGGTGCACAACATACCCTTGGAAAGCTCTCCAGGAGCTCTATGACGGTGACAGTAGCTTTCTCAACTGCGTCTGTTTTTCGGGCCCAAAATCGAATGTTTTAATCAGTTTTGGCCCACTTTTCTTCTTTTTGTGCTCTTTTTTCGTCTCGGATCGTTCGTCGGGAGACGCGAAAAAGACGATAAATAAGGGCTTTGCGCCCTCAACATGACGGGTGCCATCATACCATCAGTAATGCACCGGATCCCATCAAAACTCCAAAGTTAAGCGTGCTTGGCCGAGAACAGTACGAGGATGAATGACCCCTTGGGAAGTCCTCGTGTTGCACCCCCCTTTTCGTTTTGTTTTTTTGCCTCGTTCAAGCTTGCCAAGATGCTTTATCCATCACATTTCTATTAACGAGTCCCACGGCATCTTGGACAAGACAACTTTACTTCCCGTAGAGGCTAGGCCCGCAAACCGAGGGCATGGGGCCTGTGACCAAGTCTCTGTCGTTCTGGTGCCCATAACGTTTGATCCGTAAGGAGTTATGCGGCGCACAACATACCTTTGGAAAGCTCTCCGAGAGCTCTACGACAAGGGCAGCAAGCTTGCTATGTTGCGCCTATTTTTGGGGCCCAAAATTGAACGTTTTAATCAGTTTTGGGATATTTTTCATCTTTTTGCGCTGTTTTTTCGTCCCGTATCATTCGTCAGGAATTGCGAAAAGGACGACACATAAGGGCTTTACACCCTCAACATGACGGGTGCGATCATACCATCAGTAATGCACCGGATCCCATAAGAACTCCAAAGTTAAGCGTGCTTGGGCGAGAGTAGTACTAGGATGGGTGACCCCGTGGGAAGTCCTCATGTTGCACCCCCATTTTTGTTATGTTTTTTTGCCTTGTTTAGGCTTGCCAAGATGCTTTATCTGTCATATTTCTATTATCAAGTCCCACGGCAAATTGGGCAAGACAACTTCGCTTCGCGTAGAGGCTAGGCCCGCAAACCGAGGGCGTGGGTCCCTATGAAAAAGTCTCCATTGTTCTGGTGCCTATAACTTTGATCCGTAATGAGTTCTGCGGCGCAAAGCATGCCCTTGGAAAGCTCTCAGAGAGCTCCACGACGGGGGCAGCAAGCTTGCTTGGCTGCGCCTATTTTCGAGGCCCAAAATCGAACGTTTTCATATGTTTCGGGCCACTTTTCTTCTTTTTGTCCTGTTTCATCGTCCAAGATCGTTCGTCTGGAGACGCAAAAAGGACGACACAAAAGGGCTTTGCGCCTTCTACATGACGGGTGCGATCATGCCATCATTAATGCACCGGATCCCATCAATACTCCTAAGTTTAGCGTGCTTGGGCAAGAGTAGTACTAGGATGGGTGACCCCCTGGGAAGTCCTCGTGTTGCACCCCCCTTTTTGATTTGTTTTTTTGCCTCGTTTAGGCTTGCCAAGAAGTTTTATCAGTCATATTTCTATTATCGAGTCCTATGGCATCTTGGGCAAGACAACTTCACTTCACATAGAGGCTAGGCTCGCAAACCGAGGGAGTGGGGCCGGTGACTAGGTCTCCGTCATTCTGGTGCCCATAACTTTTGATCCGTAAGGAGTTATGCGGCTCACAACATACTTTTGGAAAGCTCTCCGGGAGCTCTATGACGAGGGCAACACGCCTGCTCGGCTGCGCCTGTTTTCGGGGCCCAAAATTGAATGTTTTAATTAGTTTTAGGATATTTTTCTTCTTTTTGCCCTATTTTTTCATCATGCATCGTTTGTCGGGAACTGCGAAAAAGATGACACATAAGGGCTTTGCGTCCTCAACATGAAGGGTGCGATCATACCATCAGTAATGCACCGGATCCCATTAGAACTCTGAAGTTAAGCGTGCTTGGGTGAGAGTAGTACTAGGATGGGTGACCCCGTGGGAAGTCCTCTTGTTGCACCCCCCTTTTCGTTTTGTTTTTTTGCCCCGTTCAGGCTTGCCAAGATGTTTTTTCCGTCAAATTTCTATTATCGAGTCCCATGGCATCTTGGGCAAGACAAGTTTGCTTCGCGTAGAGGCTAGGCCCGCGAACCGAGGGCGTGGGTCCCTATGAATTGGTCTCCATCATTCTGGTGCCCATAAGTTTCGATCCGTAAGGAGTTATACGATGCACAACCTACCCTTTGAAAGCTCTCCGAGAGCTCTATGACGGGGACAGCAAGCCTGCTCGGCTGTGCCTGTTTTCGGCTCCCAAGATCGAATGTTTTTATCAGTTTCGAGCCACTTTTCTTATTTTTGCGCTGTTTCTTCATCCCGGATCGTTCGTCGGGGGACGCGAAAATGACGAAACATAAGGGCTTTGCGCCCTCAACATGATGGGTGAAATCATACCATCAGTAATGCACTGGATCCCATCAGAACTTTGAAGTTAAGCGTGCTTGGACGAGAGTAGTACTAGGATAGGTGACCTGTGGGAAGTCCTCGTGTTGCACCCCTCTTTTCGTTCTGTTTTTTTGCACTGTTCAAGCTTGCGAAGATGCTTTATCCATCACATTTCTATTATTGAGTCTCACGGCATCTTGGGCAAGACAACTCCACTTCCCGTAGAGGCTAGGCTTGCAAACTGAGGGCGTAGGGCCTGTAACCAGGTCTCCGTCGCTCCGATGCCCATAACTTTTGATCCGTAAGGAGTTATGCAGTGCACATCATACCGTTGGGAAGTTCTCCCAGAGCTCTACGACGAAGGCAGCAATCCTGCTTGCCTACGCCTGTTTTCGTGGCCCAAAATAGAACATTTTCATCAGTTTCGGGAAACTTTTCTTCTTTTTGCGCTGTTTCTTCTTCTCGGATCGTTCGTTGGGAGATGCGAAAAGGACGACACATAAGGGCTTTGCACCCGCAACATGATGGGTGCGATCATACCCTCAATAATTCACCGGATCCCATCAGAACTCCGAAGTTATGCGTGCTTGGGCGAGAGTAGTACTAGGAAGGGTGAACCCTTGGGAAGTCCTTGTGTTGCACCACCCTTTTCGTTTTGTTTTTTTGCCCCGTTCAGGCTTGACAAGATGCTTTATCCGTCACATTTCTTTTAACTAGTCCCACGGCATCTTAGGCAAGACAACTTCACTTCGCGTAGTGGCTAGGCATGCAAACCAAGGGCGTGGGGCCTATGACCAGGTCACCATCGCTCCGATGACTATAACTTTTGATTCGTAAGGAGTTATGTGGCGCACAACATACCTTAAGAAAGCTCTCCAAGTGCTCTACGACTGGGGTAGCAAGCCTGCTCGGCTGTGCCTATTTTCGAGGCCCAAAATTGAACGTTTTAATCTGTTTCGAGCTACTTTTATTCTTTTTGCGCTGTTTCTTCATCCCGTATCATTCGTCGGGATCCGCGAAAAGGACAACACTTAAGGGCTTTGCGCCCTCAACATGACGGGTGCCATTATACCATTAGTAATGCATCGGATTCCATCAGAACTCCGAAGTTAAGCGTGCTTGGGCAAGAGTAGTACAAGGATGGGTGACCCCGTTAGAAGTCCACTTGTTGCATCCCCCTTTTTGTTTTGTTTTTTTGCCCCATTTTGGCTTGCCAAGATGCTTTATCATCACCTTTCTATTATCGAGTCCCACGGCATCATGGGCAACACAACTTCGCTCGCGTATAGAATAGGCCCGTAAACTGAGGGCGCTGGCCTATGACCAAGTCTCCGTCGCTCCGATGCCTATAACTTTTGATCCGTAAGGAGTTATGCAGCGTACAACACACTGTTGGGAAGTTCTCCGAGAGCTCTACAACAGGGGCAGCAAGCCTGCTCGGCTGCCTCTATTTTCGGGCCCCAAAATCGAATGTTTTAATCAATTTTTGGACACTTTTCTATATTTTGTGCTATTTCTTCATCCCGGATCATTCGTCGGGAGTCGCGAAATGAACGACACAAAAGGGCTTTACGACCTCAACATGATGGGTGCGATCAAACCATTAGTAATACACCAGATCCTATCAGAACTCCAAAGTTAAGTGTGCTTGAGCGAGAGTAGTACAAGGATGGGTGACCCTCTGGGAAGTCCTCGTGTTGCACCCCCCTTTTTGTTTTGTTTTTTTGCCCCGTTCAGGCTTGCCAAGATGCTTTATCCCTCACATTTCTATTATCGAGTCCCACGGCATCTTGGGCAAGACAACTTCGCTTCGCGTAGAGGATAGGCCCGCAAACCGAGGGCGTGGGGCCTGTGAACAAGTCTCCGTCGTTCTAGTGCCCATAACTTTTGATCCGTAACGAGTTATACGGCGCACAGCATACCCTTGGAAAGATCTCAAAGAGCTCCACGACAAAGGCAACAAGCCTGCTTGGCTGCACCTGTATTCGGGGCCCAAAATTGAACGTTTTTATCAGCTTTGGGCCACTTTTCTTCTTTTTGTGCTATTTCTTCCCGGATCGTTCGTCGGGAGATGCAAAAAGGACGACACATAAGGGCTTTGCGCCCTCGACATGACGGGTACGATCATGCCATTTGTAATGAACCAGATCCCATCAGTACTCCGAAGTTTAGCGTGCTTGGGCAAGAGTAGTACTAGGATGGGTGACCACCTGGGAAGTCCACGTGTTGTACCACACTTTTCGTTTTGTTTTTTTCCCTCGTTCAGGCTTGCCAAGTTGCTTTATCCATCACATTTATATAATCGAGTCCCACGGCATCTTGGGCAAGACAACTTCACTTCGCGTAGATGCTAGGCCCGCAAACCGAGGGCGTGGGACCTATGACCATGTCTCCGTCATTCTGGTGCCCATAACTTTTGATCCGTAAGGAGTTATGCAGCACACAAACTAACTTTGGAAAGCTCTCCGAGAGCTCTATGACGAGGATAGCAAGCCTGCTCGGCTGCGCCTGTTTCGAAGCCCAAAATAAAATGTTTTATTCAGTTTTGGGCAATTTTTATTCTTTTTGCTCTGTTTCTTCGTCCCGTATCGTTCGTCGGGAATTGCGAAAAGGAAGACACATAAGGGCATTTCGC
Source organism: Ehretia macrophylla (assembly GCA_037974665.1). NCBI lineage: Eukaryota > Viridiplantae > Streptophyta > Magnoliopsida > Boraginales > Ehretiaceae > Ehretia > Ehretia macrophylla. The sequence goes on from CM075771.1 coordinate 23,679,376, forward strand.
CCTCAACATGACGGGTGCGATCATACCATCAGTAATGCACAGGATCCCATCAGAACTCCAAAGTTAAGCGTGCTTGGGCAAGAGTAGTACTAGGATGGGTAACCCCTTAGGAAGTCCTCTTGTTGCACCCCCCTTTTCGTTTTTTTTTTTTGCCCCGTTCAGGCTTGTCAAGATGCTTTATTCGTCACATTTCTATTATCGAGTCCCACGACATCTTGGCCAACACAACTTCGCTTCGTGTGGAGGCTAGGCCCACAAACCGAGGGCGTGGGGGCATGTGAATAGATCTCCGTCGTTCTGGTGCCCATAACTTTTGATCCGTATAGAGTTATGCGGCGCACACCATACCCTTGGAAAGCTCTCCTAGAGCTCTACGATGGGGCCAGCAAGCATGCTTGGCTGTGCCTATTTTCGGGGCCCAAAATCGAACGTTTTCATCAGTTTCGGGCCACTTTTCTTCTTTTTGCGCTGTTTCTTCGTCAAGGATTGTTCGTCGGGAGACGTAAAAAGGATGACACATAAGGACTTATCACCATCAACATGACAGGTGCGATCACGCCATCAGTGATGCACTAGATCCTGTCAGTACTCTGAAGTTAAGCGTGCTCGGGCGAGAGTGGTACTAGGATGGGTGACCCCCTAGGAAGTCCTCGTGTTGCACCCCCTTTTCGTTTTGTTTTTTTTCCTCGTTCAGGCTTGCCAAGATGTTTTATTTGTCACATTTCTATTATCGAGTCCCACGACTTCTTTGGCAAGACAACTTCACTTCGTGTAGAGGCTAGGCCCGCAAACCGAGGGCGTGGGGCCTGTGACCAGGTCTCCGTCATTCTGGTGCCCATAACTTTTGATCCGTAAGGAGTTATGCGGCGCACAGCATACCTTTGGAAAGCTCTCCGAGAGCTCTACGATGTGGACATCAATCTTGGTCGGCTGCGCCTATTTTTGGGGCCCAAAATTGAACTTTTTAATCAGTTTTGGGCCTTTTTTTTCTTTTTGCGCTGTTTCTTCGTCCCTTAGCGTTCGTCGAGAATTGTAAAAAGGACGACACATAAGGGCTTTACGCTCTCAACATGACGGGTGCGATTATACCTTCAGTAATGCACCGGATCCCAATATAACTCCAAAGTTAAGCGTGCTTGCGCGAGAGTAGTACTACGATGGGTGACCCTATGGGAAGTCCTCTTGTTGCACCCCCTTTTCGTTTTGGTTTTTTGCCCCGTTCTAGCTTGCCAAGATGCTTTATCCATCACATTTCTATTATCGAGTCCCACTGCATTTTGGGTAAGACAACTTCGCTTCGCGTAGAGGCTAGGCCCACAAACCGAGGGCGTAGGGCCTGTAAACAAGTCTCCGTCGTTCTGGTGCCCATAATGTTTGATCCGTAAGGAATTATGCGACGCACAATGTACCCTTGGAAAGCTCTCCCAGAGCTCTACGACGTGGGCAGCAAGCCTACTTTGCTGCGCCTATTTTCATGGTCCAAAATTGAACGTTTTCATCAGTTTCGGGCCACTTTTCTTCTTTTTGTGCTGTTTCTTCGTCCCGGATCGTTCGTCGGGAGGCGTAAAAAGGACGACACATAAGGGATTTGCGCCCTCAACATGACGGGTGCGATCATGCCATCAGTACTGTGAAGTTTAGCATGCTTGGGCAAGAGTAGTACTAGGATGGGTGACCCCCTAGGAAGTCCTCGTGTCGCACCCCCCTTTTCGTTTTGTTTTTTTGCCTCGTTCAGGCTTGCCAAGATTTTTTATCCGTGACATTTCTATTATCGAGTCCCACGGCATCTTGGGCAAGACAACTTCACTTCGAGTATAGGCTAGGCACGCAAACCGAGTGCGTGGGGCCGGTGACCAAGTCTTCGTCATTCTGGTTCTTTTTGCGCTGTTTCTTCGTCCCGTGTCGTTTGTTGGGAACTGCGAAAAGGATGACACAAAAGGGCTTTGCACCCACAACATGAAGGGTGCGATCATACCATCAGTAATGCACCAGATCCCATCAGAACTCCAAAGTTAAGTGTCTTTGGGTGAGAGTAGTACTAGGATGGGTGACCTCGTGGGAAGTCCTCTTGTTGCACCCCCCCTTTTCGTTTTGTTTTTTTACCCCGTTCAGGCTTGCTAAGATGCTTTATCCGTCACATTTCTATTATCGAGTCCCACGCCATCTTGAGCAAGACAACTTCACTTCGCGTAGAGGCAAGGCCTGCAAACCGAAGGCGTGGGGCTTAAGACCAGGTCTCCGCCGTTCTGTTGCCCATAACTTTTGATTCGTAAGGAGTTATACGGCGCACAACATACCTTTGGAAAGCTCTCCAAGAGCTCTCCGAGAGCTCTACGACAAGGGTAGCAAGCTTGTTTGGTAAGCCTATTTTCGGGGCCCAAAATTGAATATTTTAATCAGTTTTGGGATATTTTTCTTCTTTTTGCGCTGTTTCTTTGTCCCGTATCGTTCGTCGGGAACTGCGAAAAGGACGACACATAAGGGCTTTGTGCCCTCAACATGACGGGTGTGATCATACCATCAGTAATGCACCAGATCCCATCATAACTCCAAAGTTAAGCGTGCTTGGGCAAGAGTAGTACTAGTATGGGTGACCCCGTGGGAAGTCCTCTTGTTGCACCCCCTTTTTCGTTTTGTTTTTTTGCCCCGTTCAGGCTTGCCAAGATACTTTATCCGTCACACTTCTATTATCAAGTCCCACGGCAACTTGGGCAAGACAACTTCGCTTCGTGTAGAGGCTAGGCCCACAAAATGAGTGCGTGGGGCCGGTGAACAAGTTTCCGTCATTTTGGTGCCCATAACTTTTGATCTGTATAGAGTTATGCGGTGCACAGCATACCCTTGAAAATCTCTCCCAGAGCTCTACGACAGGGGCAGCAAGCTTGCTTGACTGTGCCTGTTTTCAGGGCCCAAAATCGAACATTTTCATCAGTTTCGGGCCACTTTTCTTCTTTTTGCGTTGCTTCTTTGTCCCAGATCTTTCGTCGGGAGACGTAAAAAGGATGACACATAAGGGCTTCGTTCCCTCAACATGACGGGTGTGATTATGCCATCAGTAATGCACCGGATCCCATCAGTACTCCGAAGTTAAGCATGCTTGGGCGAGAGTAGTACTAGGATGGGTGACCCCCTGGGAAGTCCTCGTGTTGCACCCCCCTTTTCGTTTTGTTTTTTTGCCTCGTTCTGGCTTGCCAAGATGCTTTATCCGTCACATTTCTATTATCGAGTCCCACGCCATCTTGGGCAGGACAACTTCACTTCACGTAGGGGCAAGGCCTACAAACCGAGGGCGTGGGGCCTGTGACCAAGTCTCCGTCGTTCTGTTGCCCATAACTTTTGATCCCTAAGGAGTTATGCGGTGCACAACATACCTTTGGAAAGCTCTCTGAGAGCTCTACGACAAGGGCAGTAAGCTTGCTCGGCTAAGCCTATTTTCGGGTCCCAAAATTGAACGTTTTAATCAATTTTGGGATATTTTTCTTCCTTTTGCGCTGTTTCTTCATCCCGTATCGTTCGTCGGGAACTGCGAAAAGGACGACACATAAGGGCTTTGCGCCATCAACATGACGGGTGCGATCATACCATTAGTAATGCACCGGATCCCATTATAACTCCAAAGTTAAGCGTGCTTGGGCAAGAATAGTACTAGTATGAGTGACCCCGTGGGAAGTCCTCTTGTTGCACCCCCATTTTCGTTTTGTTTTTTTGCCCCATTCAGGCTTTCCAAGATGCTTTATCCGTCACATTTCTATTATCGAGTCCTACGGCATTTTGGACAAGACAACTTCTCTTCGCGAAGAGGCTAGGCCCGCAAACCGAGGGCGTGGGGCCTGTGAACAGGTCTCCATCGTTCTGGTGCCCATAACTTTTGATCCGTATGGAGTTATGCAGTGCAGAGTATACCTTTGGAAAGCTCTCCCAGAGCTCTAAGACGGGGCAGCAAGCCCGCTTGGCTGCGCCTGTTTTCGTGGCCCAAAATTGAATGTCTTCATTAGTTTTGGGCCACTTTTCTTTTTTTTGCGCGATTTCTTCATCCCATATCGTTTGTCAGGAGATGCGAAAAGGACGACATATAAGGGTTTTGCACCATCAACATGACGGGTGTGATCATACCATCAGTAATGAACCGAAACCCATCAAAACTCCGAAGTTAAGCGTGCTTGGGCAAGAGTAGTACTAGGAAGGGTGAACCCCTAGGAAGTCCTCGTGTTGCACCCCCTATTTCGTTTTGTTTTTTTGCCTCATTCAGGCTTGGCAAGATTCCTTATCCGTCACATTTCTATTATCGAGTCCCATGGAATCGTAGGCAAGACAACTTCACTTCGCGTAGAGGCTAGGCCTGCAAACCACGGGCGTCGGGCTTGTGACCAGGTCTTCATCGCTCCGATGCCCATAACTTTTGATCCGTAAAGAGTTATGTGGCACACAACATACCCTTGGAAAGCTCTCCGAGAGCTCTACGACGTAGGTAGCAAGCTTGCTCAGCTGCGCCTATTTTTGGGGCCCAAAATCGAATGTTTTAATCAGTTTTGGGCCACTTTTCTTCTTTTTGTGCTGTTTCTTTATCCCGAATCATTCATCGGGAGCCGCGAAAAGGATGATACATAAGGGCTTTGCACCCTCAACATGACGGGTGCCATCATACCATAAGTAATGCACCTGATCCCGTCAGAACTCCAAAGTTAATCGTGCTTAGGCGAGAGTAGTACTAGGATGGGTGACCCCGTGGGAAGTCCTCATGTTGCATCCCCCTTTTCGTTTTGTTTTTTTGGCCCGTTCAGGCTTGCCAAGATGCTTTATCTGTCACATTTCAATTATCGAGTCCCACGCCATCTTGGGCAGGACAACTTCACTTCGCATAGAGGCAAGGCCTGCAAACCGAGGGCATGGGGCCTGTGACCAGGTCTCTGTCGTTCTGTTGCCTATAACTTTTGATCCCTAAGGAGTTATGCGGCACACAACATACCTTTGGAAAGCTCTCCGAGAGCTCTACGACAAAGGCAGCAAGCTTGCTCGGCTAAGCCTATTTTCGAGGCCCAAAATTGAACGTTTTAATCAATTTTGGGATATTTTTCTTCTTTTTCCGATGTTTCTTCGTCCCGTATCGCTCGTCGGGAACTGCGAAAAGGACGACACATAAGGGCTTTGCGCCATCAACATGACGGGTACGATCATACCAATAGTAATCCACCGGATCCCATTATAACTCCAAAGTTAAGCGTGCTTGGGCAAGAGTAGTACTAGTATGAGTGACCCCGTGGGAAGTCCTCTTGTTGCACCCCCCTTTTCGTTTTGTTTTTTTGCCCCGTTCAGGCTTGCCAAGATGCTTTATCCATCACATTTCTATTATCGAGTCCCACGGCATTTTGGGCAAGACAACTTCTCTTCGCGAAGAGGCTAGGCCCGCAAACCGAGGGCGTGGGGCCTGTGAACAGGTCTCCATCGTTCTGGTGCACATAACTTTTGATCCGTATGGAGTTATGCGGTGCAGAGTATACCTTTGGAAAGCTCTCCCAGAGCTCTACGACGGGGCAGCAAGCCCGCTTGGCTGCGCCTATTTTCGTGGCCCAAAATTGAATGTCTTCATCAGTTTTGGGCCACTTTTCTTTTTTTTTTGCGCGATTTCTTCATCCCAAATCGTTTGTCAGGAGATACGAAAAGGACGACATATAAGGGTTTTGCGCCATCAACATGACGGGTGTGATCATACCATCAGTAATGCACCGAATCCCATCAGAACTCCGAAGTTAAGCGTGCTTGGGCAAGAGTAGTACTAGGAAGAGTGAACCCTTGGGAAGTCTTCGTGTTGCACCCCCCATTTCGTTTTGTTTTTTTGCCTCATTCATGCTTGGCAAGATGCCTTATCCGTCACATTTCTATTATCGAGTCCCATGGCATCGTAGGCAAGACAACTTCACTTCGCGTAGAGGCTAGGCCCGCAAAACGCGGGCGTCGGGCTTGTGACCAGGTCTCCATCGCTCTGATGCCCATAACTTTTGATCCGTAAAGAGTTATGCGACACACAACATACCCTTGGAAAGCTCTCCGAGAGCTCTACAACATAGGTAGAAAGATTGCTCAGCTGCGCCTATTTTTGGGGCCCAAAATCGAATGTTTTAATCAGTTTTGGGCCACTTTTCTACTTTTTGTGCTGTTTCTTTATCCCGAATCATTCATCGGGAGCCGCAAAAAGGGTGACACATAAGGGCTTTGCGCCCTCAACATGACGGGTGCCATCATACCATAAGTAATGCACCCGATCCCATCAGAACTCCAAAGTTAAGCGTGCTTAGGCGAGAGTAGTACTAGGATGGGTGACCCCGTGGGAAGTCCTCGTGTTGCATCCCCCTTTTCGTTTTGTTTTTTTGCCCCGTTCAGGCTTGCCAAGATGCTTTATCCATCACATTTCTATTATCGAGTCCCATGGCATCTTGGGCAAGACGACTTTTCTTCGCATATATGCTACACCGGCAAACCGAGGGCGTGGGGTCTGTGACTAGGTCTTCGTTGCTTCGATGACCATAACTTTTGATCCGTAAGGAGTTATGCGGCGCACAACATACCGTTGGGTAGTTCTCCGAGAGCTCTACGACGAGGGCAGCAAGCCTGCTCGGCTCCACCTATTTTCAAAGCCCAAATTGAATGTTTTCATCAATTTTGAGCCACTTTCTTCTTTTTGCGCTGATTCTTAATCTCGGATCGTTCGTCGGGAGCCGCGAAAATGACGACACATAACGACTTATCGTGCTCAACAAGACGGGTGTGATCATGCCAACAGAAATGCACCGGATCCCATATGTGCTTCGAAGTTAAGCGTGTGAGGCCCAATCCTAAATAACATGACTTATCTCGATTTGTGTGACATAGACCTAGAATTATATGACTGACCTTGGATTATGTGCCATGTCTTGGTTTTCATGCAGGCCTCGTCATTCGTGCCTTGACCTAGAATTGTGTGCCCTAATCCTTGACTTACGTGCCCTGACCTAGTTTTAAGAGTCATACCTCAATTTATGTACATTGCATTGAATTACGTGCCTTGTATTGGTTTACGTGCATTTACCTAGGGTTACGTGTATTTGCATTGGAATATGTGCATTTATCTTGAAGTACGTGCCTTATCTCGTAGTTCGTGTCTACCTCATGATTTGTGCCTCGTATTGATTTCTATGTATGTCTCGTAATACGTGCCCTAAACCTAAGAACGTGTGCTCGCACGCTAATCAATAAAGAATCCTACACAAAGCAGTAGACTATAAAATAATCCTACAAACACCACTAACTATTATTATAATCCTAATTCAAATCTCTACAAAATCCACTAACACCTAAATATTATATTTTAAACTTACTACAAGATAAAATCTCACAAACCTCTAAACATATCCTATATTCTATTCTACCTAAAATCCCTAAATACCCAACATTCTCTTACACACATGCTAAACCCTAACCACCTTCCTATTATCTAAACATTCCTATGACAAGTACAAGACACAATGCAACCTAGGATAGACAAATGCATGACAATACAAAACAATAATAAAAACCTCACCCAAACCCTTCCCATTCTCGACCAAATCACCCTAACATGCTAAAAATTCAAAATAATGCTCAAAAGATGACACAAAAATCAGTTTTTACAAGCTCAAGGCCAATATACACACACACAAGCATCATTTCTCTCTCAAACTCTCTCTTTCCTCTCAAACTCTCCCATTCTCTCTCCATTTTCGACCAAGGCAGCCCTTGAGCTCCCAAGACTCCTCACAAGCTCTCAAGGACTCTCTAAGACTCTCCCAAGCTCAGCCATAGCAAGCAAACATGCAAGAAAGTCTCATACAAGCTCATAACTCATCATTTTCGGCTTAGGTAAGGTTTTGATGGTTTTCTTCCATTTATTTTTGTTCTAATCACATGCACACACTAAACATAAGCTAACTAAGCTGGGATTTAAAGGAAATCAAGATACCATTCGGCCAAAGCAAGGAAAGAAGACATTTTGTGTGATTTCTAGAGCATTTGTGCATCTTCATCTATTAACTTGCTAAGGTGATGGTTAAACTCTTTTAAATGCTTTCAAAGTTTACATGCATGCTCTCATATGGCTATATTTACCTCTGTAGTTGATGTATATGTGTGTATATGAGCTTATCTTCTCATGCATGGCATGATAATGGCTAGAATTTGAAGATAGGTAAAAACATTTTTTTTGTTGGCAGCTTTCTGGTCTTGAGGTACGAAGTGCATTTGGCTTAGTAAAACTTGATAAAAATGCGTGAACATTGGTAGACAACTAGTTTTGTCGGTTCTGAGATTTTTTTGTAGAAATAGGCTACGGTCAATTTTGACTCTAAGGCCTCCAAAATGGTGAAACATCGTGAGGTGTCTAAATGTGGACAGTTTTGCGTAGTCTCATGGTTTTGGCCATAACTCCGAAGTCCGAACTCTAAATGATATGAGGTTTGTTCCTAGATGTAAATCACTCATTAAGATTCAATTTGACATTTGGTTCACTGAAATTGGAGATTATTTGTTTGTCTAATCGATTGTGAGAAAACAAACCATTGCAGTGAGATTTTTGTTTAGTGATATGCTTAGAATCATGTTGAGACCTTGCTTGAGCTATTGAATGCTTGGAATGGCACGTAGATGTTGTGTCGACTATTGTGGTTGGTCGAGGTTGCTTAATTTGGTTGATGCATGCCTTGGGATGATTAATTGATGAATGGTTTGCTTAATCGCATGTTTAAGCACGGAATTGAGGCCCTAACGCTTATGACTATTTGATAAGAGATGGTCTATTGGTTAAATGTGTTAAAATTGTGTGGTTAATAGGCTGCCCGTAGTTGTCCTTATAGCTTTAAATCTGATTTCCGATGATTGCATGTTGCTAAGTGAGCTATTCTTGCATCCGGTCTGGTATAAATGTCGTTGCATGCTTCTATAATGTTAATACTTGATACGTGAACCCCGAAATGAGTTATATGACTTGATTTATATGTGTTACTTGGCTGCCCGTTTAATGTTCATATAACTCTACATGTTCTACAAAGTGAAACTTCATGTCAAGCATGCCTCGTTCGTTTACTTGGCAATATGTGATCTTGAAATTGCTCGGAGGCAACTTACTTTGTTGACCTCCTAATGTGAATTGTTAAAAGATATTCAATGGCTTATTTGAACATGATTACTTGGCTGCCCGTGAAAGTTTAATTGCTTTCAAATGGATATATGAAATGATTATATGTTCTTACAATGCCTTATATGCCAATATGTCAAAATGTGATCATATACTTGCTCGGAGGCAACCTACTTTGTTGACCTCCTAATGTGAAATGTTAAATGGAATAAATGGGCATTGCATACAAGGTTGCAACATTTCATTGTGGCATGGTAGCGTTTCATGAACGCCGGGCGGCATAGGGCTTGTCGGTGCTCCCGTGACTACCATGGTCTAATTCCCTCTCTCGCTTGGCTTTCCATCCTCGGAGAGTTGGGTCGTAGGTTTGTTGTACATCCGGAGTACACCCATTTGGAGTGATAAATAGATGATTGATGCTGGCTACAACAATGGTTATTGGAAATGAACTTGAAAGCAAAAGTGTAATGTATCACTTGAACGGCAAGAACTAAGTGCTATGCGGGGCAAAGTGCTACACCCAAAAGCAGTGGGAGCTACCTCTTGAGCCCGTAGGAGTCACCTCTAGAGTCCTGTACGTATCAAAACATATCCTTTTACTATGTGTTTAAGTACTCTCGCTTGGTTCCTAGAGGACCTCGGGGATGAAAGACGGATAAATGTGTTCCTTTATATTAATGTATTGTTATGAACTTACTTATTTTATTTGACATGTTTTCAAAGTAGTTTTCACAAGTTAACCAGAAAAGGATTTTCAAAACCTTGTCACTTGTTCCCCCCATCGCTGAGTTCATAAGGACTCACCCTCTTTTTGTCACAGGTGAAGCAGATTTGGAATAGGTACCCAAAGAGAATGTGCCCGTTGATGATTCCTCAGAGTGATTACGTGCTTTATGTGCCTTGCTTGTCAGTGGCTGTTCTGTGAACGTTGTGTTTGCTTTAAAGAATACATATTTTGTTGATGTAAATGACCCCATTGTAATTTGGCTATAATTTTAGCTTGTACTAATTATAACTAGACAAACTCTTTATTTGGTTGTTTGTTTTCATTTTTTTTGATTAGTTGTTATCATAGGTGTTTAAACCACTAAATGAAGAATCATATAATGAAACTCTATCTAACCTTACTTAGGTGCTTATGCATAAGCTAAGGGATAATAATTACTTGCAAGACAGGAATTGGCAAATAAACGGGACATAGTTATCATGCTAGGCTTGTCAATCAAACAAGACTATCGAGATAAATTAGTAGGCATATCTATTGATAACAAAATAGGAAATTTTAGTTGGAATTGAATCAATGATTAAAGGTTTTGAGGCATTTTAGAAAATAGGTCAAACCAAAGGTCTTAAATACAGCCGTTATATTGTCGGTTTTCCAAAAAAAGTTTTGGAGCTCTAGGCCTACGGTAAGCATTAAATCATAACAAAAGGCTATGAATGTGAAATAGTATAAATGAATTAGGTCATACCCTAGTCTAGCCTCCTTAGGTCGGGTTGGGGAGTGACACCTTATATTAGATTGGTATCAGAGCTTAGTTTGCTAACTAGGCATTAGTCGAGTTCAACTCTCGGACCGTAGTTAGAAGCCCTAAGGTAGTTTTGATGTCTTGTTTATATGTGTTAATATGTGTTAATGTGCTTTAATTGCTTTGTGCATTGAATATCTCGTGCCTTTGTGGACCATATGTACTTTGTGTCATGCACACCGGCACGTTAATGCCCTCAATAATGCATACATGCTTTTATACTCCTTCATTGATACATGTGCATGTTACATAACCATGACTGACTGTTTATACACATAGATAGTTAGGATTAGGACTTTTAGGAAATTGAATTTATGCAGGAAGAACGAAAAGGCTCGGTTAGAGATTTCTCGCATCTTCACAGGTACTCGGTCTATCGTATGTATTATTGGATATACATATATAAAATGTGTATCACAGGTATAATTGTTGAGGTAAAGTTATCTCCTTATCTTGGAATACCCATACCTGTGATTAAGTTGTCAATTTTATAGCTATGAAGTTCTTGATCTTGTTAAACCGTTCTTCTAATTGTGGTTCAAGTGTAAAGGTTAATGACATACAAATTCCCTTAGGATATAAGAGTATACTATTAGATATGTAGAGTAGTATATATTCTCATGTGCTTATAGTGGAAGTTGACTTAGAGGTTGCTTTGAATCCATTTCTCACATCTTAAAATTGGCTTGATAGACTATCTAAGAAGTTAGCAATATACTCGTATGATTGAATCCTTACTTGATTAGAATTAAGCATTGATGATTCTTTAGTATAACAAGATATAGGGATGCTGGAATTGAGGAATTCACATAGCTAGAACTCGTGTTCGGAAGACTACACCTAAAATGTTAGGTCGAATAGAAGTGCAAGGTATTGAATTATGCATTAGATGACTAACATTGCTAAAGGTCCTAAGTTGGATATTGGTGATATTAAGAATCATGGTATTAGTTTGGTGCCCTCGAATTTAGTTGTGATTATGCAAAGTAAATCATTCTATACACTCGTTATTTGGATACCATAAAGGATATTAAGAAGCGTATATCCCTAAGTAATACCAATGGACCTAGTATATAAACTATGGAAGTGAGATTAAAGCATCCGACTGCAAGTGGAGTCGTTAGGGTACGATTAGTAATCCTAAATACCTAATAGTGAGTATGCATGATGATTCGTGGTAAACCCTAGGACCTAAGGTCAATGATTCTTGATGTTCTTAGCTAGTTAAACATGTGAATGAGGAGAGTAAGATTTCATTTAGTTAAGATAGAGATGAATTAGAGTCATGATGACCTAAGAGATTGCTGTTAGACAATTGTATTTATGTGCACCGTTTCACATCTAGAAACTAACGGTTGGTAGGCTTCGAATTGTGGTTGTTGAATAGAGGGTGGATTTTGTAGTGATAGTTAAATGAGTGGTTGATTACTTTTGAAGTTCTATTAGATTATGTTGTAGGATGACTTGTGGTTATAATTCTTATGATGACATAACCTTAAAGTTATTTCAGCCGTTCACGATCTCAGTCGTTCTTCTTATAACTCCCCATTACTCTAGTTGGTATAGCTCCAAACGCCATCACGATCTCAGCCGTTCTTCTTATAACTCCCTATTACTCATGCACCCAAAGTACCTCACTAGCCCTTCCCTCCATGACACCTCCGTCATGCGAGCTGGGGGTAGCCTCTGGTAGTCATGATGTTATCAACCCGACAGCCCGACGCTGCCCGATAGGTGGCACACACATACCAAGACTCAATAATAATAAACATCACATCACAGGAGGACGACCTTTTCCGTTGACTATCTCTCAGTTCATCAATAATCAATCAATAATCATATTTTCATCAATATAACATCGAGTAATCAATTAAAATAACAAACAACTAAGTTAGATGACAAAGTAGGCCATCCAACTTAACATGTGTTAAACACGTAATCTAACCCTAGTATAACTATTAACAACTCACAATTCAATCACTCAAACACCACCCAATCATTTAAAGGCATAATTCAACATTTTAAAGAAACACAACCTAAACTTCAAATAATCATATCTTACATTCGAACAACTACATTAGCCCTCTCGAAAACCAACCAAAACACATCAAAATCAAGCCCAACAACCCTAAAACCTCAATGCACCTAGGCCGAAATTTCTGTACTTTCACACCAATATCGCAATCGAAAATTTGGCATTATAACAGCGCTACCACGTAATTAACAAACTTTTAAAAATTGACGGCAATCGATTCCAACCATTACAACTCAAAATATTCAACAATTGGCCAAACTATCAACTTTAAATACCCGAAAAAAAAAATTATGCTACAATGGTTCAAATCTTATAAGAATACATATAATCGATCCTTAATATGCACTGAGCAATAATATAACTTCAAATTAACATTCTAACGGTTCAATATTCAATTATATGCAAAAATATAAAAAATGACTTTTGAGATCTAGAATTTTTCTCTCACCTTTTATGTGTTTTGATGCAAGAAAGATGTAGAATAGATGCCCAACTAGTGAAATCAAGCTTTGAATGAAGTGATTTGGACTTAAATTGTAAAATCTATGTGAAAAATGCTTTGAAAAGCCTTGAAAATGCCTTATTCTTCCTCCTTCTTGAACTCACGGTTTTGTGTGTGTTTTTGGGGTGTTTTTGGCTTGTTTTAATGTGTGTTGATGATATATAACTTAAGTCAACAAAATGGAAAAAGTCAAAGTTGAAGCCTTTGTTAGTTTTTTTGTATTTTCTAGTCTTTTAATTCATTTCCTAGACTATTTTTTCTCAAAACATTTATGTAACCCTTAGATTTTTTTAAGTAGTTTATTTTTAGGTGACAAGATTTTTCTCATGCAAAGACTTTCACCCGACTCAGCTAAAAACGCGATTTCTGCAAAAGAAAGTGAAAAGTCATATTATTTGTTTTCAAATGTCTTTTGAATGCACAATTAATCTAAAATCATTTAATACCACATATAAATACATTTATATTGATATATACTAGGTGAACAAAAGTCAAAGCAAGAATCGGGTTTAGAAGAAATTACTATTTGGCTAAAAAATGCTACTTTTTGCCAGAAAAGTCTATTTAAATTACTATTCCGTTTCAGAATCAATTTTTATCAAACATGGGTCTATTAATAATAGAGGAATAGGTTTTAAGATGTTTAAAATACCCTTGTAAAAATTTTAGCGGACAAGTGTTCAAAACACTATTCACAAAAATCGTCAATAAAATTTCTGATGCCGTTTTTTATGAAAATTTCATGAATGCACACATAGCTTGTATTAGGAATATAAATCACATATTTAGCACATTCTAACTCATATAACACATAAACAGGTCAAATCACGCAAATCGAGGCAAAGACACGCAAATCGAGGTAAAGACAAAAACTGGGGTTTCACATAATGAATCTCAATGGTCTTCCTCCTTGATTATGAGTATGAAGGTTAACGAAGCTAGGAAAGAATGTTAGCAAATAGGAGCCTGTAACCGGGAGACTAGTCATTAGAAAATTTGCTAACCTAAGGTACCTACGAGATAATCACTATGATACTATCGATAGACGACTTGAGATGGATTAGTTTGTTTGGTGAGTTCTTCTTGAAGATAAGGTCGTATTGTGGAAATGATCCATAACTTGTGTATGTCCTACGTGTTAACAATTTTGAAGCTAGTTGATAGGATATGTAAATCAGATATAGACCTATCATCTTGAAATTAGGGTATGTCACAATAGGATCATGTTATTATTGCGATATTCCTTTTGAGGTATGAATGCAAGATTGACACGATATAGGTCAAGATTTTGGAGTTATCGTTATGTTGTTAGAAAACCGATGCAGCTTTGATTACTATGCTCTGAGGTTCTAATCTTATTTCAGGAACTCGACCTTAAGATCAATTGGAGAAAATAGAGTCGTTCGAAGGAACGAACTGTAAATGTAGGGGTCACACCGAAATAAAAGATTGGAGAAACGTAGGAAGTGAATTGGTTGTGGTAAGAGAGATCACAGAACACGGGATGAAATGGAGTGGGAAAAAAAATAACAAAGGTCAGAATCCATCCTAACTAAGCTGGGATTTAAAGGAAATCAAGATACCACTCGGCCAAAGCAAGGAAAGAAGACCTTTTGTGCAATTTCTAGAGCATTTGTGCATCTTCATCAATTAACTTGTAAGGTGAGGGTTAAACTCTTTTAAATGCTTTCAAAGTTTACATGCATGCTCTCATATGGCTATATTTACCTCTGTAGTTTTTGTATATGTGTGTATATGATCTTATCTTCTCATGCATGGCATGATAATGGCTAGAATTTGAAGATAGGTAAAAACGTTTTTTTGTTGGCAGTTTTCTGATCTTGAGGTACGAAGTGCATTTGGCTTAGTAAACCTTGATAAAAATATGTGAAAATTGGTAGGCTACTAGTTTTGTCAGTTATGAACATTTTTTGTAGAAATAGGCTATGGCCAATTTTGACTCTAAGAGCCTCCAAAATGGTCAAACATCGTGAGGTGTCTAAATGTGGAAAAATTGGAAAAAGGAAATAGGTTTCTGGCAGATTACTGACTTTATAGAACCAAGTATTTTTTACCTAGTAAATGTTGATATAAATGCATGAAACTTGGTTAGTTGATAGATTTTGCAGTTCTGGACATGTTTGTCAGAAATAGACCAAAGCCAATTCTGACTCTAAGACCCTCATAAATGGCAAAAGTCGTAATGTGTCTAAAACTGGACAGTTTTGCGTAGTCTCACGGTTTTGGCCATAACTCCTAAGTCCGAACTCCAAATGATGCGAGGTTTGTTCCTAGATGTAAATCACTCATTAAGATTCAATTTGACATTTGGTTCACAGAAATTGGAGATTATTTGCTTGTCTAATCGATAGTGAGAAAACAGACCATTGCAGTGAGGTTTTTGTTTAGTGATATGCTTAGAATCATGTTGAGACCTTGCTTGAGGTATTGAATGCTTGGAATTGTGGCACGTAGATGTTGTGTCGACTGTTGTGGTTGGTTGAGGTTGCTTAATTTGGTTGATGCATGCCTTGGGATGATTAATTGATGAATGGTTTGCTTAATCGCATGTTTAAGCACGGAATTGAGGCCCTAACGCTTATGACTATTTGCTAAGAGATGATCTATTGGTTAAATGTGTTAAAATTGTGTGGTTAATAGGCTGCCCGTAGTTGTCCTCATAGCTTTAAATCTGATTTCCGATGATTTCATGTTGCTAAGTGAGCTATTCTTGCATCCGGTCTCGTATAAATGTCGTTGCATTCTTGTATAATGTTAATACTTGATACGTGAACCCCGAAATGAGTTATATGACTTGATTTATATGTGTTACTTGGCTGCCCGTTTAATGTTCATATAACTCTACGTGTTCTACAAAGTGAAACTTCATGTCAAGCATGCCTCATTCGTTTACTTGGCAATATGTAGTCTTGAAATTGCTCGGAGGCAACCTACTTTGTTGACTTCCTAATGTGAAATGTTAAATGGCATAAATGGGCATTGCATACAAGGTTGCAACCTTTCATTGTGGCATGGTAGCGTTTCATGAAAGCCGGGCGGCATAGGGCTTGCCGGTGCTCCCATGACTACCATGGTCCAATTCCCTCTCTCGCTTGGCATTCCACCCCCAGAGAGTTGGGCCGTAGGTTTGGTGTCCATCCGGAGTATACCCATTTGGAGTGATAAGTGGATGATTGATGCTGGCTACAACAATGGTTATTGGAAATGAACTTGAAAGCAAAAGTGTAATGTATCACTTGAACGGCAGGAACTAAGTGCTATGCGGGGCAAAGTGCTACACCCAAAAGCGGTGGGAGCTACCTCTTGAGCCCGTAAGAGTCACCTCTAGAGTCTTGTACGTATCAAAACGTATCCTTTTACTATGTGTTTAAGTACTCTCGCTTGGTTCCTAGAGGGCCTCAGGGAGGAAAGACGGGTAAATGTGTTCCTTTATATTTATGTATTGTTATGAACTTACTTATTTTATTTGACATGTTTTCAAAGGAGTTTTCACAAAGTTAACCAGAAAAGGATTTTCAAAACCTTGTCACTTGTTCCCCCCCTCGCTGAGTTCATAAGGACTCACCCTCTTTTTGTCACAGGTGAAGCAGATTTGGAATAGGTACCCGAAGAGAATGTGCCTGTTGATGATTCCTCGGAGTGATTACGTGTTTTATGTGCCTTGCTTGTCAGTGGTTGATCTGTGAACGTTGTGTTTGCTTTGAAGACTACTTATTTTGTTGATGTAAATGACCCCGTTGTAATTTGGGTCTAATTTTAGCTTGTACTAATTATAACTGGACAAACTATTTATTTGGTTGTTTGCTTTCATTTTTTTTTATTAGTAGTTATCACAAGTGTTTAAACCACTAGATGAAGAAGCATATAATGAAACTCTATCTAACCTTGCTTAGGTGCTTAAGCGTAAGCTAAGGGATAATAAGTACTTGCAAGACAGGAACTGGCAAATAAACGGGACATAGTTATCATGCTAGGCTTGTCAATCAAACGAGACTATCGAGATAAATTAGTAGGCATATCTATTGATAACAAATTAGGAAATTTTAGTTGGAATTGAATCAATGATCAAAGGTTTTGAGGCGTTTTAGAAAATAGGTCAAACGAAATGTCTTAAATACAGCAGTTATGCTGTCCGTTTTTTGGAAAAACTTTTGGAGCTCTAGGCCAACGTTAAGCATTAAATCATAACAAAAGGCTAAGAATGTGAAATACTATAAATGAATTAGGTCAGACCTTAGTCTAGCCTCCTTAGGTCGGGTTAGGGCGTCACAAAGCGTGCTTGGGCGAGAGTAGTACAAGGATGGGTGACCCCGTGGGAAGTCCTCGTGTTGCACCCCCCTTTTCGTTTTGTTTTTTTCCACTTGTTCAGGCTTGCCAAAATGCTTTATCCGTCACATTTCTATTATCGAGTCCCACGACATTTTGGGCAAGACAACTTCACTTCGTGTAGAGGCTAGGCTCGCAAACCGAGGGCATGGGGCTTGTGACCAGGTCTCCGTCATTCTGGTACCCATAACTTTTGGTCCATAAGGAGTTATGCGGCGCACAACGTATCCTTGGAAAGCTCTCTGAGAGCTCTACGATGGGGACAGTAAGCCTGCTCGGCTGCGCCTATTTTCGGGGCCCAAGATCGAAAGTTTTAATCAGTTTCAGGCCACTTTTCTTCTTTTTGCGCTGTTTCTTCATCCCGGAGCGTTCGTCGGGAGACGAGAAAAGGACGTCACATAAGGGCTTTGCGCCCTCAACATGACGGGTGTGATCATACCATCAATAATGGACCAGATCCCATCAGAACTACGAAGTTAAGCATGTTTGGGCGAGAGTAGTACTAGGATGGGTGACCCCTTGGGAAGTCCTCCTGTTCCACCCCCCCTTTTCATTTTGTTTTTTTGGCCCGTTCAGGCTTGCCAAGATGCTTTATCCGTCACATTTCTATTATCGAGTCCCACGGCATCTTGGTTAAGACAACTTCGCTTCGTGTAGAGGCTAGGCCTGCAAACCGAGGGCGTGGGGCCTTGACCAGGTCTCTGTCGTTCTGCTACCCATAACTTTTGATCCGCAAGGTGTTATGCGGCACACAACATACCCTTGGAAAGCTTTCCGAGAGCTCTACGATGGGGGCAGCAAGCCTGCTCGCCTGCATCAGTTTTCGGGGCCCAATATCAAACGTTTTAATCAGTTTTGGGCTACTTTTCTTCTTTTTGCACTGTTTCTTCGTCCTAGATCATTCATCGGGAGCCGCAAAAAGGACGACACATAAGGGCTTTGCGCCATCAACATGACGGGTGCCATCAAACCATCAGTAATGCACCGGATTCCATCAGAACTACAAAGTTAAGCGTACTTGGGCGAGCGTAGTACTAGGATGGGTGACTCCGTGGGAAGTCCTCGTGTTGCATCCCCCTTTTCATTTTGTTTTTTTGCCCCGTTCAGGCTTGCCAAGATGCTTCATCCGTCATATTTCTATTATCGAGTCCCACGGCATCTTGGGCAAGACAACTTCGCTTCGCGTAGAGGCTAGGCCCCTAAACCGAGGGCGTGGGGCCTGTGACCAGGTCTCCGTCGCTCTGATACCCATAACTTTTAATCCGTAAGGAGTTATACGGCACACAGCATACCCTTGGAAAGCTCTTCGAGAGCTCTACGACCGCGGAAGCAAACCTGCTCGGCTGCGCCTATTTTCGGGGCCCAAAATCAAATGTTTTAATCAGTTTTGGGCCATTTTTCTTCTTTTTGAGCTGTTACTTCGTCCCGAATCGTTTGTCGGGAGCCGTTAAAAGGACAACACATAAGGGCTTTGCGCCCTCAACATGACGGGCGTGATCATACCATCAGTAATGCACCGGATCCCATCAGAACTCCAAAGTTAAGCGTGCTTGAGCGAGAGTAGTACTAGGATGGGTGACCCCCTAGGAAGTTCTCGTTTTGCACCCACCTTTTAGTTTTGTTTTTTTGCCCCGTTCAGGCTTGCCAAGATGCTTTATCCATCACATTTCTATTATCGAGTCCCACAGCATCTTGGGCAAGACAACTTCACTTCGTGTTGAGGCTAGGCCCGCAAACCGAGGGCGTGGGGCTAGTGAACAGGTCGCCATCGTTGTGGTGCCCATAACTTTTGATCCGTAACAAGTTATGCGGCGCACTGCATACCTTTCGAAAGCTCTTAGAGAGCTCCACGACGGGGGCAGCAAGTTTGCGGGGCAACAAGCTTGCTTGGCTGTGCCGATTTTTGGGGCCCTAAATTGAACATTTTCATCAGTTTTGGGCCACTTTTCTTCTTTTTGAGCTGTTACTTCGTCCCGGATCGTTTGTCCGGAGCCGTTAAAAGGACAACACATAAGGGCTTTGCACCTTCAACATGACCGGTGTGATCATACCATCAGTATTGCACCAGATCCCATCAGAACTCCACAGTTAAGCGTGCTTGAGCGAGAGTAGTACTAGGATGGGTGACCCCCTGGGAAGTTCTCGTTTTGCACCCTGTAACGCCCCAATCCCTCACGGGACCGGAGGCTCTAATAACCATGCTATTCTCAACCCAATACCAAACCCGGTCACAAAATTTTAGGGAAAAACGGACAGAGTTTCCTCTGTACCGCGGACATTTTTCAAACCTGTAAATGCTTAAAATAGCCACAATATACTAAAACAAGCTTTTATAATTAAAATTCAAAGGTTCTAGGCCATCCAAGCCAGGAGACAAACAACAGCTCCAAATCACACATGCATGCACCCAACTTAACTTTTCATTAAACCTTTTTAACATGCCATTCTATGATAACATTAGAGCAATTTTAGAAGTTGAAATCAACACCTCTAAACATACACACCCAAGCATGCAAGAACTAAAAGGAGAATTAAAAGTTATTACAAGCCATAATATCTCAAAGCTAACATTACAACTAACAACTTTCAACTTGCAACTACAAGAATATACATAGCCTTAAGGCCACAAAATAGATCATGCTATAGCAATACAAGTACACCATGTAACAACAAGAAGACAAATCCACCTTAGACAACAAACACATAACAACTAGGGCAAAGGCTCAGCCTGAACTTCTTCCTCTTCCATTAGCACCTCAATTAGCTGGGGATCACCCTCAGCACTTCCTGAAACATATATCGAGGTATGAGCAACCACTGTTGCCCAGTGAGGGATATAGTCTCCCGGGGCGTGCAATGCAACAGGTAATACAGTTAAACAACAATAACAATTAGGCAATTAAAGAAACAATGATAGCTTAAATAACCACACATTTAAAAGGATACATTTCACATAACCCCTATACACCAATCTTCGCTGGTCTTCATTCACGATCCACGAACCACGATCACGATCACGATAAGTCGGCATCCCAAACACCAAAGGGTACTCCAGATGTACCCAATCCTACGACCCAACACCACCTGGCAATCTCCGGACCAGGCGAGTGAGAGAATAGGGTACGGAGCTAGAGCAACCAACCCTGGCAAGCCCGCTGCCGCCCAGAGAGGCCCATCGCATCCGCCCCGACGATAAGGTTGCGCAACCCTTGACTCGATAGCACAGGAAGCAATAATAATAACAATATAACAAAATAAGCCGATATGCAAACAAGGAGGACAACAAAAGAGGTTGTCCTCGAGCACACACATCAATCACGCCATACGATGAAATATGATACATTCATTAGTCTATAATTGTTAAACTAATCCAACTAAAACACTTAAATCACTTAGTATCGAATATTTAGCATATAACAAGATGAGACACATAGAATGCACATAGAAATGATCCCTCACCTTTTAGGAAGCCAAACCTGCGCGAATTAAGCCAAGATTCCCTCAATATTCTCCGAAAGCATCAATTCCCTACAACTATCACTACATAATACACTCAACTATATGCATAAGAAGTCATTTCTTATTTTCAACTAAAGCTAGTTCATAAAGCCATTAATTTATCCAACTCTATTTGATTCCCTTTAATTCACATAACTAACAATATATTTAATGGTTTAACAATCATTATAATCAATATTTGAACAATACATAAACTCAAGTGATCACATATGCAACATTCTTTAATTTTCAAGTATTAGACAAAGACAATAGCATAATAAATAACATATACATAGCCATTCATATAAGTAGAAACACTATATAACATCTAACCAATAAGTTATATAAGCGTATCTTTACACATATAATGCAATTAATAAGCAATATAAACATGTTTACTCAATCTTTAACTAGTATCGATATAACTTAACTCACAACTTCTCCGAATAGATGAACTTGTTACATAAGTACATTTAAACATTTATCCAATCAATCAAGAATCAACTAACAACAATTATTACCATGGTTCATTACTAGTTCCTTTAGTCCATTCTAAATTCGTACTCAACCAAATCCATGTAAACCAAGCAACTTAATTCACGAGACTTCACTACTATAATACGTACACTACACAAATGCATATAAACATTTAATTACTCAATTATAAATCAATTATCATGAGATTAACTATGCGAACACAAAGGGGTCAATATTATACTTTTCACAAAACTTAACCGAAAGCTCACACATACCTTAGAATAGCATTTAGTCTCGCTAGGAGCAACTACAAAGCAATACAAGTACTAAAACAATTAATTCATTCATTTCCCCTTGTTCAACTAGGCTATTTAGCTTCCTATCGGAATTCAATGATCAAGTTATGCTAGCTAACCATCCTACCAATCTAAGGATACCTAAATGCCTCATTTAAAACCTCCAAATCATAACCTAGAGCACAAGTACACGAAAACACCAAAATGCCTCTTTTTAGGTTTACACTACAAGTACCAATTTTGGAACCCTAACAAGCAAAACGAAAGCACTTATAAGGTTTCAATACTTAATAAATACTAGACATAACCTCGAAACTTGCCCAGATTCAAGATAAACCCGAAACCCCTTATTAAAGTAGCCTATTTTGATCAAATTTCTCAAATTTTGAATATAGCAAGTGCAATTAACATTTTTCCCATGCTTATGGACCTAATTAGCAACTACTAGAAGCCTCGAATCGAATTAAATTGTAACTTTTTTTGGAAACCCTAGTTTAGCACTATTCATCATCTTCCCCAAGTGCCATTTTCATTTTCAAGCATTCAACAAGCATTTTAAACCATCAAACATATTCTATGAAGTCATTAGAGCATATAAGAATCAACGGAACAAGAATTAAACCACTACAATATTAGATCACAAAAATAATAATACAAACTTTAATTGAATTTAATACAAAAATAGAATGCACCCTCACCTCTTTTGAAGATCAAAGAATGGTCTTAAGGTCCTAAGGATGAAGCACAACCAATTTGGGAAGCAATGGAAGCAAGAATGAAGCAAAGAGTAATTTTTTTTTTTGAGAAGTTACTATTCCCGTAACTCTTTTTTGGCCATTTTTTTGACCCTTTTTTTTTGTTTCTTGGCTTTTAATATTCTCATAAGATGGTCAAATGGTAGGTCAAGCAAATAGGGTATTTTAGTAAGGGTAAATGGGTCATTTGGGTGATTAAATTTCAGCAAAATAAAATGCCAAAAATCTGAAAAATCTGAAAAAATCTCGCTGGTACTATTCATCAGACATTTCGCGAATTTTTTCCCGTTGATCCCGATATGCAATGCACGCACAGTCAGGGGCTATAGTCCCCTAAAAATATGTAGTATTTTATAAAAATATAAAATGCATGAAAAGAAATATTTGAATTTATAGAAATATAAAAAAAATAAAGTAATTAGCTAAATTACATATAAGTTAACAATTTAATGAATGCAATTAGTGAAGTGCTGGGTTCGGGGTGTCACATCCTCCCCTCCTTACAAAAATTGCGTCCTCGCAATTTCTTGAGCTGAAATGACTTCCAAGAACTACAACAGTTTTCGTCGGACTTGAAGTCAAGAAATGTAATGCCGAATGAAACTAAGAAGAGCGAACGTCACTGAAGGAAACCCGAGTGGGTAGCTAAATAAAGGCTCCTATGAAAATACCCAATAGGAGTCCGGTAAGAATGTCACACGAGGAGGCCATTCACTAATGCTAAGAGAGTACCAAAAGAAATCCCATTAAGAAGAGTATGCACCTAATATCAAATATGGCTGGATAATATCAAGAAATTCCAAATAAGGAAGTCCGGTGAATCCCAACTCTAACTGTCAAATAAAGGCTCAAGATTGCCAAATAAAGGCCTAATTAGATGTCCAGCTTGGGACTCCGAGAAAATACCACCAATAAAACTGATTAAGGATGCCAAATAAATGCTCCGAATAAGTATACGAATCCAGAAGTTGGAATAAGAATCTCTCTAATTATGAATTACCATATAAGAGTCCCCAATATGCTCGTTATACCAGTAGTCCAGAGGAAATACCAAATAATCTCTAGGCAAGAATACCAGACGAAAATACTGAAGAAAATACCCAATAAGAATATCAAGGTGATACCATAGGTAAAACCCGAACAAGAAATCCAAGTGGGAGTGTGCGCAAAGAATACTGACCAATACTCATAAACATGAATTCTTTTGAATAAGAGTATCAAACAAGACCTCCATATATGACGCCAACTAGAAGATCCCGAGATTCCCAAATCGGAGTTCCAGCCAAGAAGTACCGTTTAAGAAGTGCCAAGAGAGTCCAAATTTAACCTCGGGGCATCAAATCCCTTCACTGATCCCAATAGCCGGTTGAACCATTATTCTCTCACCAGTCAGCATCAATGGCCATCTCTTTCAGGGGAGAATGCTTACTTACCGATTTAAGGGGACAATGCATGAATGCCAAGATATCACCTAATGTAATTGATGTAATGTTCATATATCATGAGATTATGACATATATCACACAAGCTATTATATAACCATAAGTTTTACAACACAAAGTTAATCAACAAGATAGTTCAAATATGAGTCACATGCAATGAATACAATTCACAACACAACTATGCCGAGACACTCAAGTATACACGTTACAATCAATATTTCGAACAAGTAGTGATTCATAAGATCAATTCGATTCATGATTAGCTATATCACTACACTTGACAAGTATTTAACACACAGTACACATCACTATCACATAGATCACATATTAAGTTCAGGATACAAGATTGCACAAAAGACACTTACATTCTCAAAGTACACTACAGTCCGAGGACCTTATCCCGGTTGAGAGCATCTAAGCTCTGATACCACTTGTAACGCCTCGATCCCTCACGGGACCGGAGGCTCTAATAACCATGCTATTCTCAACCCAATACCAAACCCGGTCACAAAATTTTAGGAAAAAACGGATAGAGTTTCCTCTGTACCGCGGACATTTTTCAAACCTGTAAATGCTTAAAATAGCCACAATATACTAAAACAAGCTTTTATAATTAAAATTCAAAGGTTCTAGGCCATCCAAGCCAGGAGACAAACAACAGCTCCAAATCACACATGCATGCACCCAACTTAACTTTTCATTAAACCTTTTTAACATGCCATTCTATGATAACATTAGAGCAATTTTAGAAGTTGAAATCAACACCTCTAAACATACACACCCAAGCATGCAAGAACTAAAAGGAGAATTAAAAGTTATTACAAGCCATAATATCTCAAAGCTAACATTACAACTAACAACTTTCAACTTGCAACTACAAGAATATACATAGCCTTAAGGCCACAAAATAGATCATGCTATAGCAATACAAGTACACCATGTAACAACAAGAAGACAAATCCACCTTAGACAACAAACACATAACAACTAGGGCAAAGGCTCAGCCTGAACTTCTTCCTCTTCCATTAGCACCTCAATTAGCTGGGGATCACCCTCAGCACTTCCTGAAACATATATCGAGGTATGAGCAACCACTGTTGCCCAGTGAGGGATATAGTCTCCCGGGGCGTGCAATGCAACAGGTAATACAGTTAAACAACAATAACAATTAGGCAATTAAAGAAACAATGATAGCTTAAATAACCACACATTTAAAAGGATACATTTCACATAACCCCTATACACCAATCTTCGCTGGTCTTCATTCACGATCCACGAACCACGATCACGATCACGATAAGCCGGCATCCCAAACACCAAAGGGTACTCCGGATGTACCCAATCCTACGACCCAACACCCCCTGGAAATCTCCGGACCAGGCGAGTGAGGGAATAGGGTACGGAGCTAGAGCAACCAACCCTGGCAAGCCCGCTGCCGCCCAGAGAGGCCCATCGCATCCGCCCCGACGATAAGGTTGCGCAACCCTTGACTCGATAGCACAGGAAGCAATAATAATAACAATATAACAAAATAACTCGATATGCAAACAAGGAGGACAACAAAAAAGGTTGTGCTGGAGCACACACATCAATCACGCCATACGATGAAATATGATACATTCATTAGTCTATAATTGTTAAACTAATCCAACTAAAACACTTAAATCTTTTAGTATTGAATATTTAGCATATACCAAGATGAGACACATAGAATGCACATAGAAATGATCCCTCACTTTTTAGGAAGCCAAACCTGTGTGAATTAAGTCAAGATTCCCTCAATATTCTCCAAAAGGATCAATTCCCTTCAATTATCACTACTCAATACAATCAACTATATCCACAAGAAGTGACTTCTTATTCTCACCTACAGCTAGTTCATAAAGCCATTACCTTATCGCACTCTATTTGATTCCCTTTAATTCACATAACTAACAATATATTTCATGGTTTAACAATCATTCTAATCAATATTTGAACAATACATAAACTCAAGTGATCACATATGCAACATTCTTTAATTTTCAAGTATTAGACAAAGACAATAGCATAATAAATAACATATACATAGCCATTCATATAAGTAGAAACACTATATAACATCTAACCAATAAGTTATATAAGCGTATCTTTACACATATAATGCAATTAATAAGCAATATAAACATGTTTACTCAATCTTTAACTAGTATCAATATAACTTAACTCACAACTTCTCCGAATAGATGAACTTGTTACATAAGTACATTTAAACATTTATCCAATCAATCAAGAATCAACTAACAACAATTATTACCCTGGTTCATTACTAGTTCCTTTAGTCCATTCTAAATTCATACTCAACCAAATTCATGTAAACCAAGCAACTTAATTCACGAGACTTCACTACTATAATACGTACACTACACAAATGCATATAAACATTTAATTACTCAATTATAAATCAATTATCATGAGATTAACTATGCGAACACAAAGGGGTCAATATTATACTTTTCACAAAACATAACCGAAAGCTCACACATACCTTAGAATAGCATTTAGACTCGCTAGGAGCAACTACAAAGCTATACAAGTACTAAAGCAATTAATTCATTCATTTCCCCTTTGTTCAACTAGGCTATTTAGCTTCCTATCGGAATTCAATGATCAAGTTATGCTAGCTAACCATCCTACCATTCTAAGGATACCTAAATACCTCATTTAAAACCTCCAAATCATAACCTAGAGCACAAGTACACGAAAACACCAAAATGCCTCTTTTTAGGTTTACACTACAAGTACCAATTTTGGAACCCTAACAAGCAAAACGAAAGCACTTATAAGGTTTCAATACTTAATAAATACTAGACATAACCTCGAAACGTGCCCGGATTCAAGATAAACCCAAAACCCCTTATTAAAGTAGCCTATTTTGATCAAATTTCTCAAATTTTGAATATAGCAAGTGCAATTAACATTTTTCCCATGCTTATGGACCTAATTAGCAACTACTATAAGCCTCGAATCGAATTAAATTGTAACTTTTTTTGGAAACCCTAGTTTAGCACTATTCATCATCTTCCCCAAGTGTCATTTTCATTTTCAAGCATTTAACAAGCATTTTAAACCATCAAACATATTCTATGAAGTCATTAGAGCATATAAGAATCAACGGAACAAGAATTAAACCACTACAATATTAGATCACAAAAATAACAATACAAACTTTAATTGAATTTAATACAAAATTAGAATGCACCCTCACCTCTTTTGAAGATCAAAGAATGGTCTTAAGGTCCTAAGGATGAAGCACAACCAATTTGGGAAGCAAGGGAAGGAAGAATGAAGCAAAGAGTAATTTGTTTTTTGAGAAGTTACTATTCCCGTAACTCTTTTTTGGCCATTTTTTTTGACCCTTTTTTTTTTTATTTCTTGGCTTTTAATATTCTCATAAGATGGTCAAAGGGTAGGTCAAGCAAATAGGGTATTTTAGTAAGGGTAAATGGGTCATTTGGGTGATTAAATTTCAGCAAAATAAAATGCCAAAAATCTGAAAAATCTGAAAAAATCTCGCTGGTACTATTTATTAGACATTTCGCGAATTTTTTTCCGTTGATCCCGATATGCAATGCACGCACAGTCAGGGGCTATAGTCCCCTAAAAATATGTAGTATTTTATAAAAATATAAAATACATGAAAAGAAATATTTGAATTTATGGAAATATAAAAAAAATAAAGTAATTAGCTAAATTACATCTAAGTTAACAATTTAATGAATGCAATTAGTGAAGTGCTGGGTTCGGGGTGTCACATCCTCCCCTCCTTACAAAAATTGCGTCCTCGCAATTTCTTGAGCTGAAATGGCTTCCAAGAACTACAACAGTTTTCGTCGGACTTGAAGTCAAGAAGTGTAATGCCGAATGAAACTAAGAAGAGCGAACGTCACTGAAGGAATGTCACATACCTTTTCGTTTTGTTTTTTTTTGCCCCATTCAGGCTTGCCAAAATGCTTTATCCGTCACATTTCTATTATCGAGTACCACCGCAATTTGGGCAACACAACTTCGCTTCGCATATAGGCTAGGTCTGCAAAACAAGGGCGTGGGGCCTGTGACCAGGTCTCCGTCGTACTGGTGTCCATAACTTTTGATCCGTAAGGAGTTGTGTGGCTCACAACATACCCTTGGAAAGCTTTCCGAGAGCTCTACGATGAAGACATCTGCCTGCTTAGTTGTGCCTATTTTTCGTGCCCAAAATCGAATGTTTTAATCAGTTTCGGTACACTTTTCTTCTTTTTGCGTTGTTTCTTCGTCCCGGATCGTTCGTCGCGTGATGCGAAAAGGACGACACATAAGGGCTTTGCACCCTCAATATGATGGGTGCGATCATAGCATCAGTAATGCACTGGATCCTATTTGAACTCCAAGGTTAAGCGTGCTTGGGCGAGAGTAGTACAAGGATGGGTGATCCTCTGGGAAGTCCTCGTGTTGCACCCCTCTTTTCGTTTTGTTTTTTTGCCCCGTTTAGGCTTGCCAAAATGTTTTACCCATCACATTTCTATTATCGAGTCCCACGGCAATTTGGGCAAGACAACTTCACTTCGCGTAGACGCTAGGCCCTCAAACCGAGGGCGTGGGGCCTGTGACCAGGTCTCCGTCTTTCTAGTACCCATAACTTTTGATCTGTAAGGAGTTATGCAGCGCAGAACATACCCTTGGAAAGCTCTCCGAGAGTTCTACGACAGGGACATTAGCCTACTCGGCTGTGCTTGTTTTTTGGTCCCAAACTCGAATGTTTTATTCAGTTTTGATACATTTTTTTTCTTTTTGCGCTCATTCTTCATCCCGGATCGTTCGTCGGGAGACGCGAAAAGGATGACACATAAGGGCTTTGCACCCTCAACATGACGGGTGTGATCATACCATCAGTAATGCACCGCATCCTATTAGAACTTTGAAGTTAAGCGTGCTTGGGCTAGAGTAGTACTTGGATGGGAGACCCCTGGGAAGTCCTGCTGTTGCAACCCCCTTTTCATTTTGCTTTTTTGCCCCGTTCTGGCTTGCCAAGATTCTTTATCCGTCACATTTCTATTATCGAGTCCCACGGCATCTTGACCAAGACAACTTCGCTTCGTGTACAGGCTAGGCCCGTAAACCGAGGGCTTGGTGCTTGTGACTAGATCACTGTCGTTCTGGTGCCCATAATTTTTGATCCGTACAGAGTTATGCAGCGCACAACATACCCTTGGAAAGCTCTCTGAGAGCTCTACGACGGGGGCAGCAAGCCTATTTGTCTGTACCTATTTTCGGAGCCCAAAATCGAACGTTTTAATCAGTTTTGGGCCACTTTTCTTCTTTTTGCATTGTTTCGACGTCAAGGACAGTTCGCCGGGAGCTGCAAAAAGGACGACACATACGGGCTTTGCACCCTCGACATGACGGGTGCGATCATACCATCAGTAATGCACTAGATTCCATCAGAACTCCAAAGGTAAGAGTGCTTGGGCGAGACTAGTACAAGGATCGGTGACCCCGTGGGAAGTCCTCGTGTTGCACCCCCCTTTTCGTTCTATTTTTTTGCCCAGTTCAGGCTTGCCAAGATTCTTTATCCATCACATTTCTATTATCGAGTCCCACGGCATCTTGTGCAAGACAACTTTGCTTCGCATATAGGCTAGGCCCGCAAACCGAGAGCGTGGGGCCTATGACCAGGTCTCCGTCGCTCCGATGCATATAACTTTTGATCCGTAAGGGGTTATGCGGCGCATAGCATACCGTTGAGAAATTCTCCGAGTGCTCTACCACGGGGGCAGCACGCCTGCTCGGCTGTGCCTATTTTCGGGGCCCAAAATTGAACGTTTTAATCAGTTTTGGGCCATTTTTCTTCTTTTTGTGCTGTTTCTTCTTCCCGGATCGTTCGTCGGGAGCCGCGAGAAGGATGACACATAAGGGCTTTGCGACCTCAACATGAAGGGTGCGACCATACCATCAGTAATGCACCGTATCCCATTAGAACTCCAAAGTTATGTGTGCTTGCGTAAGAGTAGTACTTGGAGGGGTGACCCCTTGGGAAGTCCTCGTGTTGCACCTCCCTTTTCATTTTGTTTTTTTGCCTCGTTCAGGCTTGTCAAGATGCTTTATCCGTCACATTTCTATTATCAAGTCCCACGACATCTTGGGCAAGACAACTTTGCTTCGCGTAGAGGCTAGGCCCGTAAACCGAGGGTATGGGGCCGTTGAAGACGTCTCAGTCGTTCTGGTGCCCATAACTTTTGATCCGTAAGGAGTTATGCGGTGCACAGTATACCCTTGGAAAGCTCTCAGAGAGCTCTATGACAAGGGTAGTAGGCCTGCTTGCCTGCGCCTATTTTCGGGGTCAAAAATCAATTGTTTTAATCAGTTTCGAGCCACTTTTCTTCTTTTTGCGCTGTTTCTTTGTCCCAGATCGTTCGTCGGGATATGTAAAAAGGATGACACATAAGGACTTTGCGGCCTCAACATGACGGGTGCAATCATACCATCAGTAATGCACTACATCCCATCAGAACTCCAAAGTTAAGTGTGCTTGAGTAAGACTAGTACTAGGATAGGTGACCCCTTGGGAAGTCCTTGTGTTGCACCCCCCTTTTCGTTTTTCTTTTTTTTACCCGTTCAGGCTTGCCAAGATACTTTATCCATCATATTTCTATTATCGAGCCCCAGGGCATCTTGGGCAAGACAACTTCGCTTCGAGTAGAGGCTAGGCCCGTATATCGAGGGCGTAGGGCCTGTGAATAGGTCTCCATTGTTTTGGTGCCCATAACTTTTGATTCGTAAAGAGTTATGCGGCGCACAGCATACCCTTGGAAAGCTTTCATAGAGCTCCACGACGGGGGCAGCAAGCTTGTTTGGCTGCGCTTGTTTTCGGGGACCAAAATCGAATGTTTTCATCAACTTCAGGCTATTTTTTCTACTTTTTGCACTGTTTCTTTGTCCCGAATCGATCGACGGGAGATGCAAAAAAGATGACACATAAGGGCTTTGCGCCCTCAACATGACGGGTGCCATCATACCATTAGTAATACACAGGATCCCATCAGAACTCCAAAGTTAAGCGTGCTTGTGCAAGAGTAGTACTAGGATGGGTGACCCCGTGGGAAGTCCTCGTGTTGCACCCCCCTTTACATTTTGTTTTTTTGCCCCATTCAGGCTTGCCAAAATGCTTTATCTGTCACATTTCTATTACCGAGTCCCACGCAATCTTAGGCAAGGCAACATCGCATCGTGTATAGGCTAGGCCCGTAAACCGAGGGCATGGGGCCTATGACCAAGTCTCCGTCGCCCTGATGCACATAACTTTTGATCCGTAAGGAGTTATGCAGTGCACAGCATACCCTTGTGAAGTTCTCCGACAGCTCCACGACGGGGGCAGTAAGCCTGCTAGGTTGTGCTAGTTTTCAGAGCCCAAAATCGAATGTTTTTATCAGTTTCGAGCCACTTTCTTCTTTTTGCGCTGATTCTTCATCTCGGATCGTTCGTCGGGAGCCGCAAAAAAGACCCCACATAACGGCTTAGTGCTCTGAACAAGACGGGTACGATCATACCAATAGAAATGCCCCGGATCCCATCTGTGCTCCGAAATTAAGCGTGCTTGGGCGAGAGTAGTACAAGGATGGGTGACCCCCTGGGAAGTCCTCGTGTTGCACCCCCTTTTCGTTTTGTTTTTTTGCCCCGTTTAGGCTTGCCAAAATAATTTATCCGTCACATTTCTATGATCGAGTCCCACAGGAATTTGGGCAAGACAACTTCACTTCGCGTAGAGGCTAGGCCCGCAAACCGAGGGCGTGGGGCTTGTGACCATGTCTCCGTCGTTCTGGTGCCCATAACTTTTGATCCGTAAGGAGTTATGTGGTGCACAATATACCCTTGGAAAGCTCTCCAGGAGCTCTACGACGGTGACAGTAGCTTTCTCAACTGTGTCTGTTTTTCGTGCCCAAAATCGAATGTTTTAATCAGTTTTGGCCCACTTTTCTTCTTTTTGTACTCTTTTTTCATCCCGGATCGTTCGTCGGAAGACGCGAAAAAGATGATAAATAAGGGCTTTGCGCCCTCAACATGACAGGTGCTATCATACCATCAGTAATGCACTGGATCCCATCAGAACTCCAAAGTTAAGCGTGCTTGGCCGAGAACAGTACGAGAATGAATGACCCCTTGGGAAGTCCTCGTGTTGCACCCCCTTTTCGTTTTGTTTTTTTGCCTCGTTCAAGCTTTCCAAGATGCTTTATCTATCACATTTCTATTATCGAGTCCCACGGCATCTTGGACAAGACAACTTTACTTCGCGTAGAGGCTAGGCCCGCAAACCGAGGGCATGGGGCCTGTGACCAAGTCTCTGCTGTTCTGGTGCCCATAACGTTTGATCCGTAAGGAGTTATGCAGCGCACAACATACCTTTGGAAAGCTCTCCGAGAGCTCTACGACAAGGGTAGCAAGCTTGCTATGCTACGCCTGTTTTTGGGGCCCAAAATCGAACGTTTTAATCAGTTTTGGGATATTTTTCATCTTTTTGCGCTGTTTTTTCATCCCGTATCATTCGTCAGGAACTGCGGAAAGGACGACACATAAGGGCTTTACACCCTTAACATGACGGGTGCAATCATGCCATCAGTAATGCACCGGATCCCATCAGTACTCTGAAGTTTAGCATGCTTGGGCAAGAGTAGTACTAGGATGGGTGACCCCCTAGGAAGTCCTCGTGTTGCACCCCCCTTTTTGTTTTGTTTTTTTGCCTCGTTCAGGCTTGCCAAGATTTTTTATCCGTGACATTTCTATTATCAAGTCCCACGGCATCTTGGGCAAGACAACTTCACTTCTAATAGAGGCTAGGCACGCAAACCGAGTGCGTGGGGCCGGTGACCAAGTCTCCGTTGTTCTGGTGCCCATAACTTTTGATTCGTAAGGAGTTATGCGGTGCACAACATACCTTTGGAAATCTCTTCGAGAGCTCTACGACTTGGGTAGTATGCCTGCACGGCTGCGCCTGTTTTCGTGGCCCAAAATCGAATGTTTTAATCTGTTTTGGGCCATTTTTCTTCTTTTTGCGCTGTTTCTTTGTCCCGTGTCGTTTGTCGGGAACTGCTAAAAGGATGACACAAAAGGGCTTTGCACCCACAACATGAAGGGTGCGATCATACCATCAGTAATGCACCAGATCCCATCAGAACTCCAAAGTTAAGCGTCTTTGGGTGAGAGTAGTACTAGGATGGGTGACCTCGTGGGATGTCCTCTTGTTGCACCCCCTTTTCGTTTTGTTTTTTTGCCCCGTTCAGGCTTGCCAAGATGCTTTATCCGTCACATTTCTATTATCGAGTCCCACGCCATCTTGGGCAAGACAACTTCACTTCGTGTAGAGGCAAGGCTTGCAAACCAAGGGCGTGGGGCTTATGACCAGGTCTCCGCCGTTCAGTTGCCCATAACTTTTGATCCGTAAAGAGTTATGCGGAGCACAACATACCTTTGGAAAGCTCTCCGAGAGCTCTACGACAAGGGCAGCAAGCTTGCTCGGCTAAGCCTATTTTCGGGGCCCAAAATTAAATGTTTTAATCAGTTTTGGGATATTTTTCTTCTTTTTGCGCTGTTTCTTTGTCCCGTATCGTTCGTCGGGAACTGCGAAAAGGACGACACATAAGGGCTTTGTGCCCTCAACATGACGGGTGTGATCATACCATCAGTAATGCACCAGATCCCATCATAACTCCAAAGTTAAGTGTGCTTGGGCAAGAGTAGTACTTGTATGGGTGACCCCGTGGGAAGTCCTCTTGTTGCACCCCTTTTTTGTTTTGTTTTTTTGCCCCGTTCAGGCTCGCCAAGATACTTTATCCGTCACACTTCTATTATCGAGTCCCACAGCAACTTGGGCAAGACTACTTCGCTTCGCGTAGAGGCTAGGCCCACAAACTGAGTGCGTGTGGCCTGTGAACAAGTTTCCGTCGTTTTGGTGCCTATAACTTTTGATCTGTATGGAGTTATGCGGCGCATAGCATACCCTTGGAAATCTCTCCCAGAGCTCTACGACGGGGGCAGCAAGCTTGCTTGACTGTGCCTGTTTTCAGGGCCCAAAATCGAACATTTTCATTAGTTTCAGGCCACTTTTCTTCTTTTTCCGTTGTTTCTTTGTCTCGGATCTTTCGTCGGGAGACGCAAAAAGGATGACACATAAGGGCTTCGTTACCTCAACATGACGGGTGCGATCATGCCATCAGTAATGCACCGGATCCCATCAGTACTCCGAAGTTAAGCGTGCTTGGGCGAGAGTAGTACTAGGATGGGTGACCACCTGGGAAGTCCTCGTGTTGCACCCCCCTTTTCGTTTTGTTTTTTTGCCTCGTTCTGGCTTGCCAAGATGCTTTATCCGTCACATTTCTATTATCGAGTCCCACGCCATCTTGGGCAAGACAACTTCACTTCGCGTAGAGGCAAGGCCTGCAAACCGAGGGCGTGGGGCCTGTGACCAGGTCTCCGTCGTTCTGTTAACCATAACTTTTGATCCCTAAGGAGTTATGCGGCGCAGAACATACCTTTGGAAAGCTCTCCGAGAACTCTACGACAAGGGCAGCAAGCTTGCTCGGCTAAGCCTATTTTCGGTGCCCAAAATTGAACGTTTTAATCAGTTTTGGGATATTTTTTTCTTTTTGCACTGTTTCTTCGTCATGTATCGTTCGTCGGGAACTGCGAAAAGGACGACACATAAGGGCTTTCCGCCCTCAACATGACGGGTGCGATCATACCATCAGTAATGCACTAGATCCCATCATAACTCCAAAGTTAAGTGTACTTGGAAAAGAGTAGTACTAGTTTGGCTGACCCCGTGGGAAGTCCTCTTGTTGCACCCCCCTTTTCGTTTTGTTTTTTTGCCCCGTTCAGGCTTGCCAAGATGCTTTATCCATCACATTTCTATTATCGAGTCCCACTGCAACTTGGGCAAGATAACTTCGCTTCGCGTAGAGCCTAGGCCCACAAACCGAGGGCGTGGGGCTTGTGAACAAGTTTTCGTTGTTTTGGTGCCCATAACTTTTGATCTGTATGGAGTTATGCGGCGCACAACATACCCTTGGAAATCTCTCCCAGTGCTCTACGACGGGGGCAGCAAGCTTGCTTGACTGTGCCTGTTTTCGGGGCCCAAAATCGAACATTTTCATCAGTTTCGGGCCACTTTTCTTCTTTTTGTGTGGTTTCTTTGTCCCAGATCTTTCGTCGGGAGACGCAAAAAGGATGACACATAAGCGCTTCGTTACCTCAACATGATGGGTGTGATTATGCCATCAGTAATGCACCGGATCCCATCAGTACTCCAAAGTTAAGCGTGCTTGGGTGAAAGTAGTACTAGGATGGGTGACCCCCTGGGAAGTCCTCATGTTGCACCCCCCTTTTCGTTTTGTTTTTTTGCCTCGTTCTAGCTTGCCAAGAAGCTTTATCCGTCACATTTCTATTATTGAGTCCCACGCCATCTTGGGCAAGACAACTTCACTTTGCGTAGAGGCAAGGCCTGCAAACCGAGGGCATGGGGCCTGTGACCAGGTCTCCGTCGTTCTGTTGCCCATAACTTTTGATCCCTAAGGAGTTATGCGACGCACAACATACCTTTGAAAAGCTCTCCGAGAGCTCTACGACAAGGGCAACAAGCTTGTTCGACTAAGCCTATTTTTGGGACCCAAAATTGAACGTTTTAATCAGTTTTGGGATATTTTTCTTCTTTTTACGCTGTTTCTTCGTCCCGTATCGTTCGTCGGGAACTGCGAAAAGGACGACACATAAGGGCTTTGTACCCTCAACATGACGGGTGCGATCATACCATCAGTAATGCACCGGATCCCATCATAACTCCAAAGTTAAGCGTGCTTGGGCAAGAGTAGTACTAGTATGGGTGACCCCGTGGGAAGTCCTCTTGTTGCACCCCCCTTTTCGTTTTGTTTTTTTGCCCCATTCAGGCTTGCCAAGATGCTTTATCCGTCACATTTCTATTATCGAGTCCCACAGCAACTCGGGCAAGACAACTTCGCTTCGCGTAGAGGCTAGGCCCACAAACCGAGGGCGTGGGGCCTGTGAACAAGTTTTCATTGTTTTGGTGCCCATAACTTTTTATCTGTATGGAGTTATGCGGTGCACAACATACCTTTGGAAATCTCTCCTAGAGCTCTATGACGGGGACAGCAAGCTTGCTTGACTGTGCTTGTTTTTTAGGCCCAAAATCGAACATTTTCATCAGTTTCGGGCCACTTTTCTTCTTTTTGCATTGTTTCTTTGTCTCGGATCTTTCGTTGGGAGATGCAAAAAGGATGACACATAAGGGCTTCGTTCCCTCAACATGACGGGTGTGATTATGCCATCAGTAATGCACCGGATCCCATCAGTACTCCGAAGTTAAGCGTGTTTGGGCGAGAGTAGTACTAGGATGGGTGACCCCTGGGAAGTCCTCGTGTTGCACCCCCCTTTTCGTTTTGTTTTTTTGCCTCGTTCTGGCTTGCCAAGATGCTTTATCCGTCACATTTCTATTATCGAGTCCCACGCCATCTTGGGCAGGACAACTTCACTTCGCGTAGAGGCAAGGACTGCAAACCGACGGCGTGGGGCCTATGACCAGGTCTCCGTCGTTCTGTTGCCCATAACTTTTGATCCCTAAGGAGTTATGCGGCGCACAACATACCTTTGGAAAGCTCTCCGAGAGCTCTACAACAAAGGCAACAAGCTTGCTCGGCTAAGCCTATTTTCGGGGCCCAAAATTGAACGTTTTAATCAGTTTTGGGATATTTTTCTTCTTTTTACGCTGTTTCTTCGTCCCGTATCGTTCGTCGGGAACTGTGAAAAGGACGACACATAAGGGCTTTGCGCCATCAACATGACGGGTGCGATCATACCATTAGTAATGCACCGGATCCCATTATAACTCCAAAGTTAAGCGTGCTTGGGCAAGAGTAGTACTAGTATGAGTGACCCCGTGGGAAGTCCTCTTGTTGCACCCCCCTTTTCGTTTTTTTTTTTTGCCCCGTTCAGGCTTGCCAAGATGCTTTATCCATCACATTTCTATTATCGAGTCCTACGGCATTTTGGGCAAGACAACTTCTCTTCGTGAAGAGGCTAGGCCCACAAACCGAGGGCGTGGGGCCTGTGAACAGGTCTCCATCGTTCTGGTGCCCATAACTTTTGATCCTTATGGAGTTATGCGGTGCATAGTATACCTTTGGAAAGCTCTCCCAGAGCTCTACGACGGGGCATCAAGCCCGCTTGGCTGCGCCTGTTTTCGTGGCCCAAAATTGAATGTCTTCATCAGTTTCGGGCCACTTTTCTTTTTTTTGCGCGATTTCTTCGTCCTAGATCGTTTGTCGGGAGATGCGAAAAGGACGACATATAAGGGTTTTGCGCCATCAACATGACGGGTGTGATCATACCATCAGTAATGCACCAAAACCCATCAGAACTCCGAAGTTAAGCGTGCTTGGGCAAGAGTAGTACTAGGAAGGGTGAACCCCTGGGAAGTCCTCGTGTTGCACCCCCCATTTCGTTTTGTTTTTTTGCCTCAATCAGGCTTGGCAAGATGCCTTATCCGTCGCATTTCTATTATCGAGTCCCATGGCATCGTAGGCAAGACAACTTCACTTCGCGTAGAGGCTAGGCCCGTAAACCGCGGGCGTCGGGCTTGTGACCAGGTCTCCGTCGCTCCGATGCCCATAACTTTTGATCCGTAAAGAGTTATGCGGCGCACAACATACCCTTGGAAAGCTCCCCGAGAGCCCTACGACGTAGGTAGCAAGCTTACTCAGCTGCGCCTATTTTTGGGGCCCAAAATCGAATGTTTTAATTTGTTTTGGGCCACTTTTCTTCTTTTTGTGCTGTTTCTTTATCACGAATCATTCATCGGGAGCCGCAAAAAGGATGACACATAAGGGCTTTGCACCCTTAACATGACGGGTGCAATCATATCATAAGTAATGCACCCGATCCCATCAGAACTCCAAAGTTAAGCTTGCTTAGGCGAGAGTAGTACTAGGATGGGTGACCCCGTGGGAAGTCCTCGTGTTGCATCCCCCTTTTCGTTTTGTTTTTTTGCCCCGTTCAGGCTTGCCAAGATGCTTTATCCGTCACATTTCTATTTTCGAATCCCACGCCATCTTGGGCAGGACAACTTCACTTCGCATAGAGGCAAGGCCTGCAAACCGAGGGCGTGAGGCCTGTGACCAGGTCTCCGTCGTTCTGTTGCCCATAACTTTTGATCCCTAAGGAGTTATACGGCGCACAACATACCTTTGGAAAGCTATCCGAGAGCTCTACGACAAGGGCAGCAAGCTTGCTCGGCTAAGCCTATTTTCGGGGCCCAAAATTGAACATTTTAATTAGTTTTGGGATATTTTTCTTCTTTTTGCGCTGTTTCTTCGTCCCGTATCGTTCGTCGGGAACTGCGAAAAGGACGACATATAAGGGCTTTGCGCCATCAACATGACGGGTGTGATTATACCATTAGTAATGCACCGGATCCCATTATAACTCCAAAGTTAAGCGTGCTTGGGCAAGAGTAGTACTAGTATGAGTGACCCCGTGGGAAGTCCTCTTGTTGCACCCCCCTTTTCGTTTTGTTTTTTTGCCCCGTTCAGGCTTGCCAAGATGCTTTATCCATCACATTTCTATTATCGAGTCCCACGGTATTTTGGGCAAGACAACTTCTCTTCACGAAGAGGCTAGGCCCGCAAACCGAGGGCGTGGGGCCTGTGAACAGATCTCCATCGTTCTGGTGCCCATAACTTTTGAACCGTATGGAGTTATGCGGTGCAGAGTATACCTTTGGAAAGCTCTCCCAGAGCTCTACGATGGGGTAGCAAGCCCGCTCGGCTGCGCCTGTTTTCGTGGCCCAAAATTGAATGTCTTCATCAGTTTCGGGCCACTTTTCTTTTTTTTGCGCGATTTCTTCATCCCAGATCGTTTGTCGGGAGATGCAAAAAGGACGACATATAAGGGTTTTGCACCATCAACATGACGGGTATGATCATACCATCAGTAATGCACTGAAACCCATCAGAACTCCGAAGTTAAGCGTGCTTGGGGAAGAGTAGTACTAGGATGGGTAAACCCCTGGGAAGTCCTCATGTTGCACCCCCCATTTCGTTTTGTTTTTTTGCCTCATTCAGGCTTGTCAAGATGCCTTATCCATCACATTTCTATTATCGAGTGCCATGGCATCGTAGGCAAGACAACTTCACTTCACGTAGAGGCTAGGCCCGTAAACCGCGGGCGTCGGGCTTGTGACCAGGTCTTCATCGCTCCGATGTCCATAACTTTTGATCCGTAAAGAGTTATGCGGCGTACAACATACCCTTGGAAAGCTCTCCGAGAGCTCTACGATGTAGATAGCAAGCTTGCTCAGCTGCGCCTATTTTTGGGGCCCAAAATCGAATGTTTTAATCAGTTTTGGGCCACTTTTCTTCTTTTTGTGCTGTTTCTTTATCCCGAATCATTCATCGGGAGCCGTAAAAAGGATGACACATAAGGGCTTTGCGCCCTCAACATGACAGGTGCCATCATACCATAAGTAATGCACCCGATCCCGTCAGAACTCCAAAGTTAAGCGTGCTTAGGCGAGAGTAGTACTAGGATGGGTGACCCCGAGGGATGTCCTCGTGTTGCATCTCCCTTTTCGTTTTGTTTTTTTGCCCCGTTCAGGCTTGCAAAGATGCTTTATCCGTCACATTTCTATTATCGAGTCCCATGGCATCTTGGGCAAGACAACTTTTCTTCGCATATAGGCTACACGGGCAAACCGAGGGCGTGGGGTCTGTGACTAGGTCTTCGTTGCTCCGATGAACTTTTGATCCGTAAGGAGTTATGCGGCGCACAGCATACCGTTGGGTAGTTCTCCTAGAGCTCTACGACGAGGACAGCAAGCCTGCTCAGCTCCACCTGTTTTCGGAGCCCAAAATTGAATGTTTTCATCAATTTTGAGCCACTTTCTTCTTTTTGCGCTGATTCTTAATCTCGGATCATTCGTTGGGAGCCGCGAAAATGACGACACATATCGACTTATCGCGCTCAACAAGACGGGTGTAATCATGCCAACAGAAATGCACCGGATCCCATCTATGCTTCGAAGTTAAGCGTGTGAGGCCCAACCCCAAATAACATGCCTAATCTCGATTTACGTGACATAGACCCAGAATTATATGAATGACCTTGGATTATGTGCCCTAACCTAGGTTTAAGAGTTATACCTCGATTTATGTACATTGCATTGAATTATGTGCCTTGTATTGGTTTACGTGCATTTACCTAGGGTTACGTGTATTTGCATTGGAATATGTGCATTTATCTTGAAGTACGTGCCTTATCTCGTAGTTCGTGTCTACCTCGTGATTTGTGCCCCGTATTGATTTTTGTGTGTGTCTCGTAGTGCGTGCCCTAGACCTAAGAACGTGTGCCCGCACGCAAATCAATAAAGAATCCTACACAAAGCACTAGACTATAAAATAATCCTACAAACACCACTAACTATTATTATAATCCTAATTCAAATCTCTACAAGATCCACTAACACCTAAATATTATATTTTAAACTTACTACAAGACACAATCTCACAAACCTCTAAACATATCCTATATTCTATTCTACCTAAAATCCCTAAATACCCAACATTCTCTTACACACATGCTAAACCCTAAGCACCTTCCTATTATCTAAACATTCCTATGACAAGTACAAGACACAATGCAACCTAGGATAGACAAATGCATGACAATACAAAACACTAATATAACCCTCACCCAAACCCTTCCCATTCTCGACCAAATTACCCTAACATGCTAAAAATTCAAAATAATGCTCAAAAGATGACACAAAAATCAGTTTTTACAAGCTCAAGGCCAATATACACACACACAAGTATCATTTCTCTCTCAAACTCTCTCTTTCCTCTCAAACTCTCCCATTCTCTCTCCATTTTCGACGAAGGCAGCCCTTGAGCTCCCAAGACTCCTCACAAGCTCTCAAGGACTCTCTAAGACTCTCCCAAGCTCAGCCATAGCAAGCAAACATGCAAGAAAGTCTCATACAAGCTCATAACTCATCATTTTCGCCAAGGTAAGGTTTTGATGGTTTTCTTCCATTTCTTTTTGTTCTGATCACATGCACACACTAAACATAAGCTAACTAAGCTGGGATTTAAAGGAAATCAAGATACCACTCGGCCAAAGAAAGGAAAGAAGACATTTTGTGTGATTTCTAGAGCATTTGTGCATCTTCATCTATTAACTTGCTAAGGTGAGGGTTAAACTCTTTTAAATGCTTTCAAAGTTTACATGCATGCTCTCATATGGCTATATTTACCTCTGTAGTTGATGTATATGTGTGTATATGAGCTTATCTTCTCATGCATGGCATGATAATGGCTAGAATTTGAAGATAGGTAAAAATATTTTTTTTGCTGGCAGCTTTTTCGTCTTGAGGTACGAAGTGTATTTGGCTTAGTAAAACTTGATAAAAATGCGTGAACATTGGTAGACGACTAGTTTTGTTGGTTATGAGATTTTTTTGTAGAAATAGGCTACGGCCAATTTTGACTCTAAGGCCTCCAAAATGGTGAAACATCGTGAGGTGTCTAAATGTGGAAAAATTGGAAAAAGGAAATAGGTTTCTGGCAGATTACTGACTTTGTAGACCGAGGTCTTTTTGACCTAGTAAATGTTGATAGAAATGCATAAAAAATTGTAGGTTACTATATTTTGCCATTCTAGAAATTTTTGTCAGAAATAGACCAAATCCAATTCTGAATCTAAGACCCTCAAAAATGGAAAAAATCGTAATGTGTCGAAAATTGGACAGTTTTGCGTAGTCTCATGGTTTTGGCCATAACTCCGAAGTCCGAACTCTAAATGATATGAGGTTTGTTCCTAGATGTAAATCACTCATTAAGATTCAATTTGACATTTGGTTCACTAAAATTGGAGATTATTTGTTT
Source organism: Ehretia macrophylla (assembly GCA_037974665.1). Lineage (NCBI taxonomy): Eukaryota > Viridiplantae > Streptophyta > Magnoliopsida > Boraginales > Ehretiaceae > Ehretia > Ehretia macrophylla. Next base: position 23,721,359 of record CM075771.1, read on the forward strand.
GTCTAATCGATTGTGAGAAAACAGACCATTGTAGTGAGATTTTTATTTAGTGATATGCTTATAATCATGTTGAGACCTTGCTTGAGCTATTGAATGCTTGGAATGGCACGTAGATGTTGTGTGGACTATTGTGGTTGGTTGAGGTTGCTTAATTTGGTTGATGCAATCCTTGGGATGATTAATTGATGAATGGTTTGCTTAATCGCATTTTTAAGCACGGAATTGAGGCCCTAACGCTTATGACTATTTGATAAGAGATGGTCTATTGGTTAAATGTGTTAAAATTGTGTGGTTAATAGGCTGCCCGTAGTTGTCCTTATAGCTTTAAATCTGATTTCCGATGATTGCATGTTGCTAAGTGAGCTACTCTTGCATCCGGTCTCGTATAAATGTCGTTGCATGCTTCTATAATGTTAATACTTGATACGTGTACCCCGAAATGAGTTATATGACTTGATTTATATGTGTTACTTGGCTGCCCGTTTAATGTTCATATAACTCTACGTGTTCTACAAAGTGAAACTTCATGTCAAGTATGCCTCGTTCGTTTACTTGGCAATATGTGATCTTGAAATTGCTCGGAGGCAACCTACTTTGTTGACCTCCTAATGTGAATTGTTAAAAGATATTCAATGGCTTATTTGAACATGATTACTTGGCTGCCCGTGAAATTTTAATTGCTTTCAAATGGATATATGAAATGATTATATGTTCTTACAATGCCTTATATGCCAATATGTCAAAATGTGATGATATACTTGCTCGGAGGCAACCTACTTTGTTGACCTCTTAATGTGAAATGTTAAATGGAATAAATGGGCATTGCATATAAGGTTGCAATCTTTCATTGTGGCATGGTAGCGTTTCATGAACGCCGGGCGGCATAGGGCTTGCCGGTGCTCCCGTGACTACCATGGTCTAATTCCCTCTCTCGCTTGGCTTTCCACCCTCAGAGAGTTGGGTTGTAAGTTTGGTGTACATCCGGAGTACACCCATTAGGAGTGATAAATAGATGATTGATGCCGGCTACAACAATGGTTATTGGAAATGAACTTGAAAGCAAAAGTGTAATGTATCACTTGAACGGCAGGAACTAAGTGCTATGCGGGGCAAAGTGCTACACCCAAAAGCAGTGGGAGCTACCTCTTGAGCCCGTAGGAGTCACCTCTAGAGTCCTGTACGTATCAAAACATATCCTTTTACTATGTGTTTAAGTACTCTCGCTTGGTTCCTAGAGGACCTCTGGGATGAAAGACGGGTAAATGTGTTCCTTTATATTTATGTATTGTTATGAACTTACTTATTTTATTTGACATGTTTTCAAAGTAGTTTTCACAAGTTAACCAGAAAAGGATTTTCAAAACCTTGTCACTTGTTCCCCCCATCGCTGAGTTCATAAGGACTCACCCTCTTTTTGTCACAGGTGAAGCAGATTTGGAATAGGTACCCAAAGAGAATGTGCCTGTTGATGATTCCTCGGAGTGATTACGTGTTTTATGTGCCTTGCTTGTCAGTGGCTGTTTTGTGAACGTTGTGTTTGCTTTAAAGAATACATATTTTGTTGATGTAAATGACCCCATTGTAATTTGGCTATAATTTTAGCTTGTACTAATTATAACTAGACAAACTCTTTATTTGGTTGTTTGTTTTCATTTTTTTTGATTAGTTGTTATCATAGGTGTTTAAACCACTAGATGAAGAATCATATAATGAAACTCTATCTAACCTTACTTAGGTGCTTATGCGTAAGCTAAGGGATAATAAGTACTTGCAAGACAGGAACTGGCAAATAAACGAGATATAGTTATCATGCTAGGCTTGTCAATCAAACGAGACTATTGAGATAAATTAGTAGGCATATCTATTGATAACAAAATAGGAAATTTTAGTTGGAATTGAATCAATGATTAAGGGTTTTGAGGCGTTTTAGAAAATAGGTCAAACCAAAGGTCTTAAATACAGCCGTTATATTGTCGGTTTTCCAAAAAAACTTTTGGAGCTCTAGGCCAACGGTAAGCATTAAATCATAACAAAAGGCTATGAATGTGAAATAGTATAAATGAATTAGGTCATACCCTAGTCTAGCCTCCTTAGGTCGGGTTGGGGAGTGACACTTTATATTAGATTGGTATCAGAGCTTAGTTTGCTAACTAGGCATTAGTCGGGTTCAACTCTCGGACCGTAGGTAGAAGCCCTAAAGTAATTTTGATGTCTTGTTTATATGTGTTAATGTGTGTTAATGTGCTTTAATTGCTTTGTGCATTGAATATCACGTGCCTTTGTGAACCATATGTACTCTGTGTCATGCATACCTACACGTTAATGCCCTTAATAATGCATACATGCTTTTATACTCCTTCATTGATACATGTGCATGTTACATAACCATGACTGACTGTTTATACACATAGATAGTTAGGATTAGGACTTTTAGGAAATTGAATTTATGCAGGAAAAATGAAAAGGCTCGGTTAGAGATTTCTCGCATCTTCACAGGTACTCGGTCTATCGTATGTATTATTGGATATGCATATATAAAATGTGTATCACAGGTATAATTGTTGAGGTAAAGTTATCTCCTTATCTTGGAATACCCATACCTGTGATTAAGTTGTCAATTTTATAACTATGAAGTTCTTGATCTTGTTAAACCGTTCTTCTAATTGTGGTTCAAGTGTAAAGGTTAATGACATACAACTTCCCTTAGGATATAAGAGTATACTATTAGATATGTAGAGTAGTATATATTCTCATGTGCTTATAGTGGAAGTTGACTTAGAGGTTGCTTTGAATCCATTTCTCACATCTTAAAATTGGCTTGATAGACTATCTAAGAAGTTAGCAATATACTCGTATGATTGAATCCTTACTTGATTAGAATTAAGCATTGATGATTCTTTAGTATAACAAGATATAGGGATGCTGGAATCGAGGAATTCACATAGCTAGAACTCGTGTTCGGAAGACTACACCTAAAATGTTAGGTCGAATAGAAGTGCAAGGTATTGAATTATGCATTAGATGACTAACGTTGCTAAAAGCCCTAAGTTGGATATTGGTGATATTAAGAACCATGGTATTAGTTTGGTGTCCCTCAGATTTAGTTGTGATTATGCAAAGTAAATCATTCTATACACTCGTTATTTGGATACCATAAAGGATATTAAGAAGCGTATATCCCTAAGTAATACCAATGGACCTAGTATATAAACTATGGAAGTGAGATTAAAGCATCCGACTGCAAGTGGAGTCGTTAGGGTACGATTAGTAATCCTAAATAGCTAATAGTAAGTATGCATGATGATTCGTGGTAAACCCTAGGACCTAAGGTCAATGAGTCTTGATGTTCTTAGCTAGTTAAACATGTGAATGAGGAGAGTAAGATTTCATTTAGTTAAGATAGAGATGAATTAGAGTCATGATGACCTAAGAGATTGCTGTTAGACAATTGTATTTATGTGCACCGTTTCACATCTAGAAACTAACGGTTGGTAGGCTTCGAATTGTGGTCGTTGAATAGAGGGTGGATTTTGTAGTGATAGTTAAATGAGTGGTTGATTACTTTTGAAGTTCTATTAGATTATGTTGTAGGATGACTTGTGGTTATAATTCTTATGATGACATAACCTTGAAGTTATTTCATGTAGTAAGCTACTTAGATTAGTATGGTAAGTATCTTATGAGCTAGATCATTTTGGTACCCACTTATAGTCCTAAGACTGTTGTTGTACGGTCGGTAACCTAGTGGAGCATTGATATCACTTACATGGCTGTGAACCTAGCTTAGTAACACTAATGTTGAAGATATATTGGCGGGCATTGAGTGTTCGAACGAATGACTAGGTCGCTAAGTGAGTAGGACCATTGTCTTTCTGATATGACGTTACCTTGGATTGTGGTGAGTGGAATTTTTTTGAGGTTGAAACTATTCACCTTAGGAGTCTTGGTTGAGATTAAAAGAAATTCCGAAACCTCGTGACTTAAAGATAGAGATTTGAATAAGGAAATAAATTGTCGATCACAAGCTGATGAAACTTACTTGAAGAGTTGAACTAGTGCCATATGATTAGTTTACCCATGCAATTTTGATGGCAATTTGTTGGTGGTACTTAATAAACCTTAGAATTCGAGTTTAATGTGTCACGCCCCAACTCGACCCCACCTACAATCAATCAGGACGCAACGGAATTTTGGTAGTATAACGATAGTAATTAAGACACCGAGGCTCTAAACCAACCTCTCAGAACATCACACAACCAAACTCCACAACCATTCGACAATCAACTCCTCAATTAACTTAACAACATACAACATAACCATATCATACAATAATCATTCATAGTTATACGCCTCCGTTCCAACATAATACCTTAACTTTAATATACAAAGCAAAATATATTGAACCAACCTAGCAACCTAATCATAACAAAAAGAAGACTACTAAGTTAGCATCATTTAGTTGATTATCTTTACTACAACTTATAAATCATAAACTACAAAGTAATTAAAAGACAACTAGTTTAATATACAAACTAATAGAGTATACAACATCTCAAGCATCAAGGACAAGACTCTGGCACATAGGACTCGTCCACATACGGCACATTATCCTCTTCTGGAGGCACGTACCCGTAATCTTCCTCAAAGACACTTGTAAGCATGCAATAATAGAGAGTAAGCTTATATAAAACAAGCTCAGTGAGGATCCAATAGATCTCTAACAGAATTTACTATACTCCTTGGAAATGATCCTTTGAGCTGTAAACACACAATAAAACATCAATAACAATATAAACACATAACTATAATGACAAATCAATAAAGGATACTCTAGTTGGTGTAGCTCCAAACGCCATCACGATCTCAGCCGTTCTTCTTATAACTCCCCGTTACTCATGCACCCGAGGTACCTCACTAGCCCTTCCCTCCATGACACCTCCGTCATGCGAGCTGGGGGTAGCCTCTGGTAGTCATGATGTTATCAACCCGACGCTGCCCGAGAGGTGGCACACACATACCAAGACTCAGCAATAATAATAAACATCACATCACAGGAGGACGACCTTTTCCGTTGACTATCTCTCGGTTCATCAATAATCAATCAATAATCATATTTTCATCAATATAACATCGAGTAATCAATTAAAATAACAAAAAACTAAGTTAGATGACAAAGTAGGCCATCCAACTTAACATGCGTTAAACACGTAATCTAACCCTAGTATAACTATTAACAACTCACAATTCAATCACTCAAACACCACCCAATCATCTAAAGGCATAATTCAACATTTTAAAGAAAGACAACCTAAACTTCAAATAATCATATCTTAGATTCGAACAACTACATTAGCCCTCTCGAAAACCAACCAAAACACATCAAAATCAAGCCCAACAACCCTAAAACCTCAATGCACCTAGGCCGAAATTTCCGTACTTTCACACCAATATCGCAATCAAAAATTTGGCATTATAACAGCACTACCACGTAATTAACAAACTTTTAAAAATTGACAGCAATCGATTCCAACCATTACAACTCAAAATATTCAACAATTGGCCAAACTATCAACTTTAAATACCCGAAAATAAAAATTTATGCTACAATGGTTCAAATCTTATAAGAATACATATAATCGATCCTTAACATGCACTGAGCAATAATATAACTTCAAATTAACATTCTAACGGTTCAATATTCAATTATATGCAAAAATATAAAAAATGACTTTTGAGATCTAGAATTTTTCTCTCACCTTTTATGTGTTTTGATGCAAGAAAGATGTAGAATAGATGCCCAACTAGTGAAATCAAGCTTTGAATGAAGTGATTTGGACTTAAATTGTAAAATCTATGTGAAAAATGCTTTGAAAAGCCTTGAAAATGCCTTATTCTTCCTCCTTCTTGAACTCACGGTTTTGTGTGTGTTTTTGGGGTGTTTTTAGCTTGTTTTAATGTGTGTTGATGATATATAACTTAAGTCAACAAAATGGAAAAAGTCAAATTTGAAGCCTTTGTTAGTTTTTTTTTGTATTTTCTAGTATTTTAATTCATTTCCTATACTATTTTTTCTCAAAACATTTATGCAACCCTTAGATTATTTTAAGTAGTTTATTTTTAGGTGACAAGATTTTTCTCATGCAAAGACTTTCACCCGACTCAGCTAAAAACGCGATTTCTGCAAAAGAAAGTGAAAAGTCATATTATTTGTTTTCAAATGTCTTTTGAATGCACAATTAATCTAAAATCATTTAATACAACATATAAATACATTTATATTAATAAATACTAGGTCAACAAAAGTCAAAGCAAGAATCGGGTTTAGAAGAAATTACTATTTGGCTAAAAAATGCTACTTTTTGCCAGAAAAGTCTATTTAAATTACTATTCCGTTTCAGAATCAATTTTTATCAAACATGGGTCTATTAATAATAGAGGAATAGGTTTTAAGACGTTTAAAATACCCTTGTAAAAATTTTAGCGGACAAGTGTTCAAAATACTATTCACAAAAATCGTCAATAAAATTTCTGATGCCGTTTTTTATGAAAATTTCATGAATGCACACATAGCATGTATTAGGAATATAAATCACATATTTAGCACATTCTAACTCATATAACACATAAACAGGTCAAATCACGCAAATCGAGGCAAAGACACGCAAATCGAGGTAAAGACAAAAACTGGGGTTTCACATAATGAATCTCAACGGTCTTCCTCCTTGGTTATGAGTGTGAAGGTTAACGAAGCTAGGAAAGAATGTTAGCGAATAGAAGCCTGCAACCGGGAGACTAGTCATTAGAAAATTTGCTAACCTAAGGTACCTATGAGATAAGCACTATGATACTATCGATAGACGACTTGAGATGGATTAGTTTGTTTGGTGAGTTCTTCTTGAAGATAAGGTCGTATTGTGGAAATGATCCATAACTTGTGTATGTCCTACGTGTTAACAATTTTGAAGCTAGTTGATAGGATATGTAAATCAGATATAGACCTATCATCTTGAAATTAGGGTATGTCACCATAGGATCATGTTATTATTGTGATATTCCTTTTGAGGTATGAATGCAAGATTGACACGATATAGGTCAAGATTTTGGAGTTATCGTTATGTTGTTAGAAAACCGATGAAGCTTTGATTACTATGCTCCGAGGTTCTAATCTTATTTCAGGAACTCGACCTTAAGATCAATTGGAGAAAATAGAGTCGTTCGAAGGAACGAACTGTAAATGTAGGGGTCACACCGAAATAAAAGATTGGAGAAACGTAGGAAGTGAATTGGTTGTGGTAAGAGAGATCACAGAACATGGGATGAAATGGAGTGGGAAAAAAAATAACAAAGGTAAGAATCCGTCCTAACTAAGCTGGGATTTAAAGGAAATCAAGATACCACTCGGCCAAAGCAAGGAAAGAAGACCTTTTGTGCAATTTCTAGAGCATTTGTGCATCTTCATCAATTAACTTGCTAAGGTGAGTGTTAAACTCTTTTAAATGCTTTCAAAGTTTACATGCATGCTCTCATATGGCTATATTTACCTCTGTAGTTGATGTATATGTGTGTATATGATCTTATCTTCTCATGCATGGCATGATAATGGCTAGAATTTTGACTCTAAGACCCTCATAAATGGCAAAAGTCGTAATGTGTCTAAAACTGGACAGTTTTGCGTAGTCTCACGGTTTTGGCCATAACTCCTAAGTTCGAACTCCAAATGATGCGAGGTTTGTTCCTAGATGTAAATAACTCATTAAGATTCAATTTGACATTTGGTTCACTGAAATTGGAGATTATTTGCTTGTCTAATCGATTGTGAGAAAACACACCATTGCAGTGAGGTTTTTGTTTAGTGATATGCTTAGAATCATGTTGAGACCTTGCTTGAGGTATTGAATGCTTGGAATTGTGGCACGTAGATGTTGTGTCGACTTTTGTGGTTGGTTGAGGTTGCTTAATTTGGTTGATGCATGCCTTGGGATGATTAATTGATGAATGGTTTGCTTAATTGCATGTTTAAGCACGGAATTGAGGCCCTAACACTTATGACTATTTGCTAAGAGATGATCTATTGGTTAAATGTCTTAAAATTGTGTGGTTAATAGGCTGCCCGTAGTTGTCCTTATAGCTTTAAATCTGATTTCCGATGATTGCATCTTGCTAAGTGAGCTATTCTTGCATCCGGTCTCGTATAAATGTCGTTGCATGCTTCTATAATGTTAATACTTGATACGTGAACCCCGAAATGAGTTATATGACTTGATTTATATGTGTTACTTGGCTGCCCGTTTAATGTTCATATAACTCTACATGTTCTACAAAGTGAAACTTCATGTCAAGCATGCCTCATTCATTTACTTGGCAATATGTCGTCTTGAAATTGCTCAGAGGCAACCTACTTTGTTAACTTCCTAATGTGAAATGTTAAATGGCATAAATGGGCATTGCATACAAGGTTGCAACCTTTCATTGTGGCATGGTAGCGTTTCATGAACGCCGGGCAGCATAGGGCTTGCCGGTGCTCCCGTGACTACCATGGTCCAATTCCCTCTCTCGCTTGGCATTCCACCCCCAGAGAGTTGGGTCGTAGGTTTGGTGTCCATCCGGAGTTCACCCTTTTGGAGTGATAAGTGGATGATTGATGCTGGCTACAACAATGGTTATTGGAAATGAACTTGAAAGCAAAAGTGTAATGTATCACTTGAACGGCAGGAACTAAGTGCTATGCGGGGCAAAGTGCTACACCCAAAAGCGGTGGGAGCTACCTCTTGAGCCCGTAAGAGTCACCTCTAGAGTTCTGTACGTATCAAAACGTATCCTTTTACTATGTGTTTAAGTACTCTCGCTTGGTTCCTAGAGGGCCTCAGGGAGGAAAGACGGGTAAATGTGTTCCTTTATATTTATGTATTGTTATGAACTTACTTATTTTATTTGACATGTTTTCAAAGGAGTTTTCACAAGTTAACCGGAAAAGGATTTTGAAAACCTTGTCACTTGTTCCCCCCATCGCTGAGTTCATAAGGACTCACCCTATTTTTGTTACATGTGAAGGAGATTTGGAATAGATACCCGAAGAGAATGTGCCTGTTGATGATTCCTCGGAGTGATTACGTGTTTTATGTGCCTTGCTTGTCAGTGGTTGATCTGTGAACGTTGTGTTTGCTTTGAAGACTACTTATTTTGTTGATGTAAATGACCCCGTTGTAATTTGGGTCTAATTTTAGCTTGTACTAATTATAACTGGACAAACTCTTTATTTGGTTGTTTGCTTTCATTTTTTTTTATTAGTAGTTATCATAAGTGTTTAAACCACTAGATGAAGAAGCATATAATGAAACTCTATCTAACCTTGCTTAGGTGCTTAAGCGTAAGCTAAGGGATAATAAGTACTTGCAAGACAGGAACTGGCAAATAAATGGGACATAGTTATCATGCTAGGCTTGTCAATCAAACGAGACTATCGAGATAAATTAGTAGGCATATCTATTGATAACAAATTAAGAAATTTTAGTTGGAATTGAATCAATGATCAAAGGTTTTGATGCGTTTTAGAAAATAGGTCAAACGAAAGGTCTTAAATACAGCAGTTATGCTGTCAGTTTTTCGAAAAAACTTTTGGAGCTCTAGGCCAACGTTAAGCATTAAATCATAACAAAAGGCTAAGAATGTGAAATACTATAAATGAATTAGGTCAGACCCTAGTCTAGCCTCCTTAGGTCGGGTTGGGGCGTGACAAAGCAAGCCTGGACGAGAGTAGTACAAGGATGGGTGACCCCAAGGGAAGTCCTCGTGTTGCAACCCCCTTTTCGTTTTGTTTTTTTCCACTTGTTCAGGCTTGCCAAAATGCTTTATCCGTCACATTTCTATTATCGAGTCCCACGACATTTTGGGCAAGACAACTTCACTTCGTGTAGAGGCTAGGCTCGCAAACCAAGGGCGTGGGGCTTGTGACCAGGTCTCCGTCGTTCTGGTACCCATAACTTTTGGTCCATAAGGAGTTATGCAGCGCACAACGTATCCTTGGAAAGCTCTCTGAGAGCTCTACGATGGGGATAGGAAGCCTGCTTGGCTGCGCCTATTTTCGCGGCCCAAGATCGAAAGTTTTAATCGGTTTCAGGCCACTTTTCTTTTTTTTGCGTTGTTTCTTCGTCCCGGAGCGTTCGTCGGGAGACGAGAAAAGGACGTCACATAAGGGCTTTGCGCCCTCAACATGACGGGTGCGATCGTACCATCAATAATGGACGAGATCCCATCAGAACTACGAAGTTAAGCATGTTTGGGCGACAGTAGTACTAGGATGGGTGACCCCTTGGGAAGTCCTCTAGTTGCACCCCCCCTTTTCGTTTTGTTTTCTTGGCCCGTTCAGGCTTGCCAAGATGCTTTATCCGTCACATTTATGTTATCGAGTCCCACTGCATCTTGGGCAAGACAACTTCGCTTCGCGTAGAGGCTAGGCCTACAAACCGAGGGCGTGGGGCCTTGACCAGGTCTCTGTCGTTCTGGTACCCATAACTTTTAATCCGCAAGGTGTTATGCGGCACACAACATACCCTTGGAAAGCTTTCCGAGAGCTCTACGGTGGGTTCAGCAAGCCTGCTCGCCTGCATTAGTTTTCGGGGCCCAATATGAAACGTTTTAATCAGTTTTGGGCTACTTTTCTTCATTTTGCACTGTTTCTTCGTCCTAGATCATTCATCGAGAGCCGCAAAAAGGACGACACATAAGGGCTTTGCGCCCTCAACATGACGGGTGCCATCAAACCATCAGTAATGCACCAGATTCCATCAGAACTACAAAGTTAAGCGTACTTGGGCGAGCGTAGTACTAGGATGGGTGACTCCGTGGGAAGTCCTCGTGTTGCATCCCCCTTTTCATTTTGTTTTTTTGCCCCGTTCAGGCTTGCCAAGATGCTTCATCCGTCATATTTCTATTATCGAGTCCCACGGCATCTTGGGCAAGACAACTTCGCTTCGCGTAGAGGCTAGGCCCCCAAACCGAGGGCGTGGGGCCTGTGACCTGGTCTCCGTCGCTCTGGTGCCCATAACTTTTGATTCGTAAGGAGTTATGCGGCATACAGCATTCCGTTGGAAAGCTTTCCGAGAGCTCTACAACGTGGGCAACAAGCCTGCTCGGCTGCGCCTATTTTTGGAGCCCAAAATTGAATGTTTTCATTAGTTTTGAGCCACTTTCTTCTTTTTGTGCTGTTTCTTCGTCTCGGATCGTTCGTCGGGAGCCGCGAGAAGGACGACACATAAGGGCTTAGCATCTTCAACATGACGGGTGTGATCATGCCAACAAAAATGCACCGGAACCCATCTGTACTCCGATGTTAAGCGTGCTTGGGCGAGAGTAGTACAAGGATGGGTGACCCCCTAGGAAGTCCTCGTATTGCACCGCCATTTTTGTTTTGTTTTTTTTTGCTTCATTTAGGCTTGCCAAGATGCTTTATCCATCACATTTCTATTATCGAGTCCCACGGCTTCTTGGGCAAGGAAACTTCGCTTTGCGTAGAGGCTAGGCCCGCAAACTAAGGGCGTTGGGCTTGTGACCAGGTCTCCGTCGCTCTGGTGCCCATAACTTTTGATCTGTAAGGAGTTATGCAGCGCACAGCATACCGTTGGAGAGCTCTCGGAGATCTCTACGACGGGGACAACAAGTCTGCCTGGCTGCGCCTGTTTTCAGAGCCAAAAATTGAATGTTTTCATTAGTTTTGAGCCACTTTCTTCTTTTTGTGATGTTTCTTCATCTCGGATCGTTCGTCGGGAGCCGCGAAAAAGACGACACATAAGGGCTTAGCGCCGTCAACATGACGGGTGCGATCATACCAATAGAAATGCACCGGATCCCATCTATACTTCGAAGTTAAGTGTGCTTGGGCGAGAGTAGTACAAGGATGGATGACCCATTGGGAAGTCCTCGTGTTGTACTCCTCTTTTTTGTTTTGTTTTTTTGCCCCGTTCAAGCTTGCCAAGATACCTTAACTGTCACATTTCTATTATCGAGTCCCATGGCATCTTGGGCAAGACAACTTCTCTTCGCATAGAGGCTAGGCCCGCAAGCCGAGGGCATTAGGCCTGTGACCAGGTCTCCATCGCTCCGATGCCCATAACTTTTGATCCGTAATGTGTTATGCGACACACATCATACCTTTGGAAAGCTCTCCGAGAGCTCTACGATGGGGGCATCAAGCTTGCTCTGTTGCGCCTATTTTTGAGGACCAAAATTGAACATTTTCATCAATTTCACACCACTTATCTTCTTTTTGCGCTATTTTTTCGCTCTGGATCGTTCGTCGGGAGCAGCGAAAAGGACAACAAATAAAGGCTTTGCTCCCTCAACATGACGGGTGCGATCATACCATCAGTAATGCAACGGATCCCATCTGTACTCCGAAGTTAAGCGTGCTTGCGTGACAGTAGTACAAGGATGGGTGACCCCCTGGGAAGTCCTAGTGTTGCACCCCCCTTTTCGTTTCGTTTTTTTGCCCCGTTTAAGCCTGGCCAAATGCTTTATCCGTCATATTTCTATTATAGAGTTGCACGGCATCTTGGCCAAGACAACTATGCTTCGCGTAGAGGCTAGGCCCGCAAACCGAGGGCATGGGGCCTCTGACCAGGTCTCCGTCATACTGTTGCCCATAACTTTTGATCTGTAAGGAGTTATTCGGCGCACAGCATACCGTTGAAGAGCTCTCGGAGATCTCTACGACGGGGACAACAAATCTGCCAGGCTGCGCCTGTTTTCAGAGCCAAAAATCGAATGTTTTCATTAGTTTTGAGCCACTTTCTTCTTTTTGCGATGTTTCTTCATCTCGGATCGTTCGTCGGGAGCTGCGAAAAAGTCGACACATAAGGGCTTAGCGCCGTCAACATGATGGGTGCGATCATACCAATAGAAATGCACCGGATCCCATCTATACTCCGAAGTTAAGTGTGCTTGGGCGAGAGTAGTACAAGGATGGGTGACCCATTGGGCACTCCTCTTTTCTTGTTTTGTTTTTTTGCCCCGTTCAAGCTTGCCAAGATACCTTAACTGTCATATTTCTATTATCGAGTCCCATGGCATATTGGGCAAGACAACTTCTCTTCACATAGAGGCTAGGCCCGCAAGCCGAGGGCGTTAGGCCTGTGACCAGGTCTCCATCGCTCCGATGCCCATAACTTTTGATCTGTAATGTGTTATGCGACACACATCATACCTTTGGAAAGCTCTCCGAGAGCTCTACGATGGGGGCATCAAGCTTACTCTGTTGCGCCTATTTTTGAGGACCAAAATTGAACATTTTCATCAATTTCACGCCACTTATCTTCTTTTTGCGCTGTTTTTTCGCCATGCATCGTTCGTCGGGAGCAGCGAAAAGGACAACAAATAAAGGCTTTGCTCCCTCAACATGACGGGTGCGATCATACCATCAGTAATGCAACGGATCCTATCTGTACTCCGACGTTAAGCGTGCTTGGGTGACAGTAGTACAAGGATGGGTGACCCCCTGGGAAGTCCTCGTGTTGCACCCCCCTTTTCGTTTCATTTTTTGCCTCGTTTAAGCATGGCCAAATGCTTTATCCATCATATTTCTATTATAGAGTAGCACGGCATCTTGGCCAAGACAAGTATACTTCGCGTAGAGGCTAGGCCCGCAAACCGAGGGCATGGGGCCTCTGACCAGGTCTCCGTCGTTCTGGTGCCCATAACTTTTGATCCGTCAGGAGTTATGTGTCGTACAACATACCCTTGGAAAGCTCTCCGAGAGCTCTGCGAAGGGGGCATCAAGCCTGCTCTGTTGCGTCAATTTTTGGGGCCCAAAATCTAAAGTTTTCATCAGTTTCCGGCCACTTATCTTCTTTTTGCGGTGTTTTTTCGCCCTAGATCGTTCGTAGGGAGACGCGAAAAGGACGACACATAAGGGCTTTGCGCCCTCAACATGACGGGTGCGATCATACCATCAGTAATGCACCAGATGCCTTCAAAACTCCGAAGTCAAGCGTGCTTAGGTGAGAGTAGTACTAGGATGGGTGACCCCCTAGGAAGTCCTCGTGTTGCACCCCCCTTTTCGTTTTGTTTTTTTGCCCCGTTCAGGCTTGCCAAGATACTTTATCCGTCATATTTTTATTATCGAGTCCAATGGTAACTTGGGCAATACAACTTCGCTTTGCGTAGAGGCTAGGCTCACAAACCTAGGGCATAGGGCCTGTGACCAGGTCTACGTCGCTCCGATGCCCATAACATTTGATCCATAAGGAGTTATACGCCGCACAACCTACTGTTGGAAAGCTCTCCGGGAGCTTTACGACAAGGGCAGCAAGCCTGCTATGCTGCGCCTATTTTCAAAGCCCAAAAATCGAACGTTTTCATCAGTTTCATACCACTTTTCTTCTTTGGGCGCTATTTTTTCATCCCGGATCGTTAGTCGGGAGCCGCGAAAAGGATGACACATAAGGGTTTTACTCCCTCAACATGACGAGTTCGATCATACCATCAGTAAAACAATGGATCCCTTCAGAACTCAGAAGTTAAGCGTGCTTGGGCGACAGTAGTACTGGGATGGGTGACCCCCTTGGGAAGTCAACGTGTTGTACCCCCTTTTTCATTTTGTTTTTTTACCCCGTTCAAGCTTGCCAAGATGCTTTATTCGTCACATTTTATTATCGAGTCCCACGGCATCTTGGGCAAGACAACTTCGCTTGGCGTAGAGGCTAGGCTCGCAAACCGAGGGCGTGGGGCCTGTGACCAGGTCTCTGTTGATCCAGTGCCCATAAATTTTGATCCGTAAGGAGTTATACGGTGCAGAACATACCGTTAGAAAGATCTCCGAGAGCTCTACGACGGCGGTAACAAGCCTGCCTGGCTGTGCTAGTTTTCAAAGCCCCAAATCGAATGTTTTCATCAGTTTTGAGCCACTTTATTCTTTTTACGCTGTTTCTTCATCTCAGATCGTTCGTCGGTCGTCGCGAAAAGGATGACGCATAAGGGCTTAGCACCCTTAACATGACGTGTGCAATCATACCAACAGAAATGCACAGGATCCCATCTATACTCTGATGTTAAGCGTGCTTGGGCGAGAGTAGTACAACGATGGGTGAGCCCCTGGGAAGTCCTCGTGTTGTACCCCCTTTTATGTTTTGTTTTTTTGCCTCGTTCAGTTTTGCCAAGATGCTTTATCCGTCACATTTCTATTATCGAGTCCCACGGCATCTTGGGCAAGACAACTTCGCTTCGCGTAGAGGCTAGGCCAGCAAATCGAGGGCGTGAGGCCTGTGACCAAGTCTCGGCTGCTCCGATGCCCATAACTTTTGATTCGTAAGGTGTTATACAGCGCACAACATACAGTTGGAAAGCTCTTCGGGAGCTCTACGATGAAGGCAGGAAGCCTGCTCAGCAGTGCCTGTTTTTAAAGCCCAAAAATCGGACGTGTTCATCAGTTTCAAGCAACTTTTCTTCTTTTTGCGATGTTTCTTCATCCCGAATCGTTCACCGGGAGCCGCGAAAAGGACAACAAATAAGGGCTTTGTTCCCTCAACAAGACGGGTGTGATCATACCAACAGTAATGCACCGGATCCCATCTGTATTCCAAAGTTAAGCGTGCTTGGGCGATTGTAGTACAAGGATGGGTGACCCCCTGGGAAGTCCTCGTGTTGCACCCCCCGTTTCGTTTTGTTTTTTTGCCTCGTTCAGGCTTGCCAAAATGCTTTATCTGTCACATTTCTATTATTGAGTCCCACGGCATCTTGGCCAAGACAACTTCGCTTCGCTTCGAGGCTAGGCCCGCAAACCGAGGGCGTGGGGCCTGTGACTAGCTCTCTGTCGTTCTGGTGCCCATAACTTTTGATCTGTAAGGAGTTATGCGGCGCACAACATACCCTTGGAAAGCTCTCCGAGAGCACTACAACAAGGGCATCAAGCTTTCTCGGCTGCTCCTATTTTTGGGGCCCAAAATTGAAAGTTTTCAATAGTTTTGGGTCACTTTTCTTCTTTCTTTGATGTTTATTCGTCGTGGATCGTTCGTCGGGAGACGCGGAAAGGACGAAACATAAGGGCTTTGCGGCCACAACATGACGGGTGCGATTATACCATCAGTAATGCACCGGATCCCTTCAGAACTCCGAAGTTAAGCATGCTTGGGCGAGAGTAGTACTAGGATGTGTGCCCCATTGAAAAGTCCTCGTGTTGCACCCTCATTTTCATTTTTATTTTTTGCCCTGTTCAGGTATGCAAAGATGTTTTATTCATCACATTTTTATTATCGAGTCCCACGGCATCTTGGGCAAGACAACTTCACTTCGCGTAGAGGCTAGGCTCGCAAACCGAGGGCGTGGGGCCTGTGACCAGGTATCCGTCACTCCGATGCCCATAACTTTTGATCCGTAAGGAGTTATGCAACACACAGCATACCATTGGAAAGCTCTCCGAGAGCTCTACGACGGGGACAACAAGCTTGCTCGGCGACACCTATTTTTGGGGATCAAAATCGAACGTTTTCATCAATTTTTGGACATTTTTCTTCTTTTTGCGCTGTTTCTTCTTCTCGAGTCGTTCATTGGGAGACGCAAAAAGGACGACATATAAGGGCTTGGTAAGCTCAACATGACGGGTGCGATCATACCATCTTTAATACACCGGATCCCATCAGAACTCCGAAGTTAAGCATGCTTGGGCGAGAGTAGTACTAGGATGGGTAACCCTCGGGGATGTCTTCGTGTTGCACCCCCCTTTTTGTTTTGTTTTTTTGCCCCGTTCAGGCTTGCCAAGGTGCTTTATCTGTCACATTTCTATTATCGAGTCCCATGGCATCTTGGGCAAGACAACTTCGCATCGCGTAGAGGCCAGGCCCGCAAAACGAAGGCGTGGGGCCTGTGACCAGGTCTCCGTTGCTCCGATGCCCATAACTTTTGATCCGTAAGGTGTTATACGTCGCACAGCATACTGTTGGAAAGCTCTCCGAGAGCTCTACGACAAGGGCAACAATCCATCTAAGCCGTGCCTGTTTTCGGAGCAAAACATTGAATGTTTTCGTCAGTTTTGAGCTATTTTTTTCTTTTTATACTATTTTTTTCGTCTCGGATCGTTCGTCGGGAGTTGTGAAAAGGACGACACGTAAGGGCTTAGCCCTCAACATCGCGGGTGCGATCCTACTAATAGAAATACACTAGATCCCATCTGTACTCTGAAGTTAAGCGTGCTTGGGTGATAGCAGTACAAGGATAGGTGACCCTTAGGGAAGTCCTCGTGTTCCACCCCCTTTTTCGTTTTGTTTTTTTGCTCCGTTCAAGCTTGCCAAGATGCTTTGTCTATCACATTTCTATTATCGAGTCCCACGGCATCTTGGGCAGGATAACTTCATTTCACGTAAAGGGAAGGCCAGCAAACCAACGCCGTGGCGCCTGTGACTAGGTCTCCGTCGCTCAGATGCCCATAACTTTTTATTCGTGAGGTGTTATGCGACGCACAACATACGGTTGGAAAGCTTTTCGAGAGCTCTACAATGGGGCCAGCAAGCCTGCTCAGCTGTGCCTTTTTTTGGAGCCCAAAAATCAAATGTTTTCATCAATTTTAAGCCATTTTTCTTCTTTTTGTGCTGTTTCTTCATCCTGGATTGTTAGTCAGGAGACGCGAAAAGGACGACACTTAAGGGCTTTGCGCCATCAACATGACTGGTACGATCATACCATTAGTAATACACCAGATCCTGTCAGAGCACTAAAGTTAAGCGTGCTTGGGCGAGAGTAGTACAACGATGGGTGACCCCCTGGGAAGTCCTGGTGTTGTACCCCACTTTTTGTTTTGTTTTTTTGCCCCGTTCAGGCTTGCCAAGATGCTTTATCCGTCACATTTCTATTATCGTGTCCCACAGAATCTTGGGCAAGACAACTTCACTTCGTGTAGTGGCTAGGCTCGCAAAACGAAGGCATGGGGTCTGTGACCAGGTCTCCGTCGTTCTGGGGCCCATAACTTTTGATCCGTAAGGAATTATGCGACGCACAAAATACCCTTCGAAAGCTCTCTGAGAGCTCTACGACGGGGACAGCAAGCCTACTCAGCTGCGCCTATTTTCGGAGCCCAAAAATTGAACGTTTTAATTAGTTTTAGGCCACTTTTCTTCTTTTTGCGTTGTTTCTTTGTCCCGGATCGTTCGTCGGGAGCCACGAAAAGGACGACAAAAAAGGGATTTTTACCCTCAACATGACGGGTGCGATCGTACCATCAGTAATGCACTGGATCCTATCAGAACTCCAAAGTTAATGATGCCTGGGCGAGAGTAGTACTAGGATGGGTGACCCCCTAGGAAGTCCTCGTGTTGCACCCACTTTTTCGTTTTGTTTTTTTGCCATATTCAGGCTTGCCAAGATGCTTTATCTGTCACATTTCTATTATCGAGTCCCACGACTTCTTGGCCAGGACAACTTTGCTTCGCCTAGAGGCTAGGCACGCAAACCGAGAGCGTGGGGCCTGTGACCATGTCTCTATCGTTCTGGCGCCCATAACTTTTGATCCGTAAGGAGTTATGCGGCGCACGACATACCCTTGGAAAGCTCTCCGAGAGCTCTACGACGGGAGCAGTTAGCCTGCTTGGCTGCGCCTATTTTTGGGGTCCAAAATTGAACATTTTCATCAGTTTTAGGCCACTTTTGTTCTTTTTGCATTGTTTATTTGTCCCGGATCATTCGTTAGGAGTAGCGAAAAGGATGACACATAAGGTCTTTGCGCCCTCAACATGACGGGTTCGATCATACCATCAGTAATCCACCGGATCCCATCAGAACTCCAAAGTTAAGCGTGCTTGGGCAAGAGTAGCACTAGGATGGATGACCCCTTGGGAAGTCCTCGTGTTGCACCCCTATTTTCATTTTGTTTTTTTGCCCCGTTCAGGCTTGCCAAGATACTTTATCCATCATATTACTATTATCCAGTCCCATGATATCTTGGCCAAGACAACTTCGCTTCGTGTAGAGGCTAGGCCCACAAACCTAGGGAGTAGGGACTGTGACTAGGTCTCCGTCGCTCTGGTGGCCATAACTTTTGATCAGTAAGGAGTTATGCTGCGCACAACATACCATTGGAAAGCTCTCGGAGAGCTCTACGACTGGGACGGCAAGGCTATTCGGCTACACATTTCTATTATCGAGTCCCACGGCATCTTGGGCAAGACAACTTTGCATCGCATAGAGGCTAGGCCTGCAAACCGAGAGCGTGGGGCCTGTGACCTGTCACCAAGTCTCCGTCCCCCTGGTGCCCATAACTTTTGATCCGTAAGGAGTTATGCTGCGCACAACATACCGTTGGAAAGTTCTCCGAGAGATCTACGACGGTGGCAACAGGTCTACGAGGCTGTGCCTGTCTTCGGAGCCCAAAATCGAATGTTTTCATCAGTTTTGAGCCACTTTCTTCTTTTTACGCAATTTTTTCATCTCGGATCGTTTATCGGGAGCCGCCAAAAGGACGACACATAATGGCTTAGCGCCTTCAACATGATGGGTGCGATCATACCAATAGAAATACACCGGATCCCATCTGTACTCCGAAGTTAAGCGTTCTTGGGCGACAGCAGTACAAGGATGGGTGACCCCCTAAGAAGTCCTCGTGTTCCACCCCCCTTTTCGTTTTGGTTTTTTGCTCCATTTAGGCTTGCCTAGATGCTTTGTCCGTCATATTTCTATTATCGAGTCCCATGGCATGTTGGGCAAGATAACTTCATTTCGCGTAGAGGCCAGGCTCGCAAACCGAGGGCGTGGGGCCTTTGACCAGGTCTCCGTCGCTCAAATGCCCATAACTTTTGATCCATAAGGTGTTATGCGACGCACAACATAACGTTAGAAAGTTCTCCGAGAGCTCTACGACAGGGGTAGCAAGCCTGCTCAACAACGCCTGTTTTCGGTGCCCAAAAATCAAACTCTTTCATAAATTTTATGCCAATTTTCTTCTTTTTGCGCTGTTTCTTCATCCCGGATCGTTCGTTGGGAGCCGAGAAAAGGACGACACATAAGGGCTTTTCACCCTCACCATGACGGGTGCAATTATACCATCAGTAATGCACCGGATCCCATCAGAACTCCAAAGTTAATGATGCATGGGCGAGAGTAGTACAAGGATGGGTGACCCCCTGGGAAGTCCTCGTGTTGCACCTACCTTTTCGTTTTGTTTTTTTGCCCCATTCAGGCTTGCCAAGAAGCTTTATCCGTCTAATTTCGATTATCGAGACCCACGGCATCTTGGCCAATATAACTTCGCTTCGCGTAGAGGCTAGGCAAGCAAATCGAGGGCATAGGGCCTGTGACCATATCTTCATTGTTCTAGTGCCCATAAATTTTGATCCGTAAGGAGTTATGCGACGCACAGCATACCCTTGGAAAGCTATTCGAGAGCTCTACGACGGGGGTAGTTAGCCTGCACGGCTGCGCCTATTTTTAGGGCCAAAAATCAAACATTTTCATCAGTTTCAGGCCATTTTTCTTCTTTTTGCGTTGTTTTTTCATTCAGGATCATTCGTCGGGAACAGTAAAAAGGATGACACATAAGGGCTTTGCGCCCTCAACATGACGGGTGTGATCATACCATCAGTAATGCACTGGATCCCATCAAAACTCCAAAGTTTTGCGTGCTTGGGCGAGAGTAGTACTAGGATGGGTGACCCCTCGGGAAGTCCTCGTGTTGCACCCCCTTTTCGTTTTGTTTTTCTGCCCCGTTCAGGCTTGCCAAGATGCTTTATCCATCACATTTCTATTATCCAGTCCCACGGTATCTTGGCCATGACAACTTCACTTCGCGTAGAGGCTAGGCCCGTAAACCGAGGGCGTGGGGCTTGTGACCAGGTCTCTGTCGCTCTGGTGCCCATAACTTTTGATTAGAAAGGAGTTATGCGGCACACATCATACCGTTGGAAAGCTCTCCGAGAGCTCTATGACGGGGACGACAAGCCTGCTCTGCTACGCCTGTTTTCGGGGCTCAAATTTCAGGACACTGAACGTTTTTATCAATTTTAGGACACTTTTCTTATTTTTGCGCTGTTTCTTCATCCCGGGTCATTTGTCGGGAGACATGAAAAGGACGACACATAAGGGCTTTGCGCTCTCAACATGACGGGTACGATCATACCATCAGTAATACACCGGATCCCATCAGAACTCTAAAGTTAAGTGAGCTTGGGCGAGAGTAGTACTAGGATGGGTGACCCTCGGGGAAGTCCTCGTGTTGCACCCCGCTTTTCGTTTTGTTTTTTTGCCCCGTTCAGGGTTGCCAAGATGCTTTATCCATCACATTTCTATTACCGAGTCCCACGGCATCTTGGGCAAGATGACTTCGCATCGTGTAGAGGCTAGGCCTGCAAACTGAGAGCGTGGGGCTTGTGGACAGGTCTCCTTCGCTCTGGTGCCAATAACTTTTGATTTGTAAGGAGTTATGCGGCGCACAGCATACCGTTGGAAAGCCCTCTGAGAGTTCTACGACGACGGTAGCAAGCCTACTAGGGTGTGCCTATATTTGGAGCCTAAAATCGAATGTTTTCATTAGTTTTAGCCACTTTCTTCTTTTTGCTCAATTTCTTCATCTCGTATCATTTTTTGAGAGTCGTGAAAAGGACAACACATAAGGGCTTAGTGCCCCTAACATGACGGGTGTGATCACACCAACAGAAATGAACTAGATCCCATCTGTACTCCGAAGTTAAGCATGCTTGGGCGACAGTAGTACAAGGATGGGTGACCCCCTGGGAAATCCTCGTGTTGCACCCCCTTTTTTGTTTTGTTTTTTTGCTCCGTTCAGACTTGCCAAGATGCTTTATCCGTCACATTTCTATTATCTAGTCCCGCGGCATCTTAGGAAAGACAAGTTCGCTTCGCGAAGAGGCTAGGCCCGCAAACCGAAGGCGTGAGGCCTGTGACCAGGTCTCCATCGCTCCGATGCCCATAACTTTTGATCCGTTAGGTGTCATGTGACACATAACATATCCTTGGAAAGCTCTTCGAGAGCTCTACGATGGGGGCAGCAAGCCTTCTCGCTTATGTCGATTTTCAGGGCCCAAATTCGAAAGTTTTCATCAGTTTCAGGACACTTTTCTTCTTTTTGTGCTATTTCTTCATCCCGGATCGTTCGTCGGGAGACGCAAAAAGGGCGACACATAAGGGCTTTGCATCCTCAACATGATGGGCACGATCATACCATCAGTAATGCACCGGATCCCATCAGAACTCTGAAGTTAAGCTTGCTTGGGCGAGAGTAGTACTAGGATAGGTAACCCTCGGGGAAGTTCTTGTGTTGCACCCCGCTTTTTGTTTTGTTTTTTTCCTCCGTTCAAGCTTGCCAAGATGCTTTATCCGTCATATTTCTATTATCGAGTCCCACGGCATCTTGGGCAAGACAACTTAGCTTCGCGTAGAGGCTAGGCCTGCAAACCGAAGGCGTAGGGCCTGGGACCAGGTCTCCGTCGCTCTGATGCCCATAACTTTTGATTTGTAAGGTGTTATGCGACACACATCATACCCTTCGAATGCTCTCCGAGAGCTCTACGACGGGGGCAGCAAGCCTACTCTGATGTACCTATTTTTGGAGCCCAAAATCAAATGTTTTCATCAGTTTTGAGCCACTTTCCCTTTTCTGCGCAATTTCTTCGTCTAGGATCGTTCGTCGGGAGCCGCGAAGAGGACGACGCATAAGGGCTTAGCGCCCTCAACATGACGGGTCAGATCATACCAATAGAAATGCACCGGATCCCATCTATACTCCGAAGTTAAGCGTGCTTGGGCGAGAGTAGTACAAGGATGGTTGACCCATTTTCATCTTTTTTTTTTGCCCCGTTTAGGCTTGCCAAGGTGCTTTATCCATCACATTTCTATTATTGAGCCATACAGTATCTTCGCCAAGACAACTTCGCTTCGTGTAGAGGCTAGGCCCGCAAACCGAGGACGTAGGGCCTGTTACCAGTTCTTCGTCGTTATGGTGCCCATAACTGTTGATTCGTAAGGAGTTATGCGACACACAACATACCCTTGGAAAGCTCTCCGAGAGCTCTACGATGGGGGTAGCTAGCCTTCTCGGCTGCGCCGATTTTCAGGGCCCAAATTCGAAAATTTTCATCTGTTTCGGGAAACTTTCTTCTTTTTGTGTTGTTTCTTCGTCCCGGATTGTTCGTCGGGAGACGCGAAAAGGACGACACAAAAGGGCATTGCACCCTCTACATGACGGGTGTTATTATACCATCCGTAACGCACTGGATCCCCTCAGAACTCCGAAGTTAAGCGTGCTTGGGCGAGAGTAGTACTAAGATGCGTGAACCTCGAGGAAGTCCTCGTGTTGCACCCCCCTTTTTGTTTTCTTTTTTTGCTCTGTTCAGGCTTGCCAATATGCTTTATCCATCATCTTTCTATTATCGAGTCCTACGGCATCTTGGGCAAGACAATTTAGCTTCGCGTAGAGGCTAGGCCCGTAAACCAAAGGAATGGGGCCTGTTACCAAGTCTCGGTCGCTCTGATGCCCATAACTTTTTATCCATAAGGTATTATGCAACACACAATATGCCCTTGGAAAGCTCTTTGAGAGCTCTACGACGTGGGCAGCTCGCTTTCTCGGCTGCGCCGATTTTCAAGGCCTAAATTCGAAAGTTTTCATCTATTTCGGGATACTTTTTTCTTTTTGTGCTGTTTCTTCGTTCTGGATTGTTCGTCGGGAGCCGCAAAAAGGACGACACATAAGGCCTTTGCGCCTTCAACATAACGTGTGCGATCATATCATCAGTAATGCACCGGATCCCTTCATAACTCCAAAGTTAAGCGTGCTTGGGTGAGAGTAGTACTAGGATGGGTGACCCTCTAGGAAGTCCTCGTGTTGCACCCCCCTTTTTGTTTTGTTTTTTCGCCCCGTTCAGGCATGTCAAAATGCTTTATCCGTCACATTTTTATTACCGAGTTCCACGGCATCTTGGCCAAGACAACTTTGCTTCGCGTAGAGGCTAGGCTTGCAAACTGAGGGCGTGGGGCCTGTGACCAAGTCTCCGTCGTTCCGGTGCCCATAACTTTTGATCCGTAAGGAGCTATGTGGCACACAACATACCGTTGGAAAGCTCCACAAAAGCTCTACGACGGGGGTAGCAAGCCTGCATAGCAGCGCCTATTTTTGGAACCCAAAATTGAATGTTTTCATCAGTTTCGAGCCACTTTCTTCTTTTTACGCTGTTTCTTTTTCTCGGATCGGTCATCGGGAGTTACAAAAAAGACAACACATAAGGGCTTAGCACCCTCAACATGATGGGTGCGATCATACCAACAGAAATGCACTGGATCCTATCTGTACACAGAAGTTAAGCATGCTTGGGCGAGAGTAGTATAATGATGGGTGACCCCTTGGGAAGTTCTCGTGTTGCACCCCCCTTTTCATTCTAGTTTTTTGCCCCGTTCAAGCTTACCAAGATTCTTTATTTGTCACATTTTTATTATTAAGTCCCACGGCATCTTGGGCAAGACAACTTCACTTCACGTAGAGGCTAGGTTCGCAAACCGAGTGCGTGGGGCTTGTAACACGGTCTCCGTCGCTCCGATGCCCATAACTTTTGATCCATATGGAGTTATGTGGCGCACAGCGTACCGTTGGAAAGCTTTTTGAGAGCTCTACAATGGGGGCAGCAAGCCTACTCAGCTGTGCCTTATTTTTAGCCCAAAAATTGAGCATTTTTATAGTTTCATGTCACTTTACTTCTTTTTGCGCTATTTTTTCGTCGCGGATCTTTCGTCGGGAGCTGCGAAAAGAATGACACATAAGGCCTTTGCGCCCTCAACATAACGTGTGCGATCATACCATTAGTAATGCACCGGATCCCTTCAAAACTTCGAAGTTAAGCGTGCTTGGACGAGAGTAGTACTACGATGGGTAACCCCCTAAGAAGTGCTTGTGTTGCACCCCCCTTTTCGTTTTGTTTTTTTGCCCCGTTCAGGTTTGTCAAAATGCTTTATCCGTCACAATTCTATTATCGAGTTCCATGGCATCTTGGCCAAGACAACTTTGCTTCGCGTAGAGGATAGGCTTGCAAACTGAGGGCGTGGGGCCTGTGACCAAGTCTCCGTCGCTCCGGTGCCCATAACTTTTGATCCGTAAGGAGTTATGCGGCGCACAACATACCGTTGGAATGTTCTCCAAAAGCTCTACGATAGGGGCAGCAAGCCAGCATAACAGCGCCTTTTTTTGAAACCCAAAATCGAATGTTTTCATCAATTTCGAGCCACTTTCTTCTTTTTGCGCTGTATCTTTTTCTCGGATCGTTCATTGGGAGCTACAAAAAAGATAACACATAAGGGTTTAGCACCCTCAACATGACGGGTGCGATCATACCAACAGAAATGCACTGGATCCCATCTGTACACTGAAGTTAAGCATGCTTGGGCAAGAGTAGTATAACGATGGGTGACCCCTTGGGAAGTTCTCGTGTAGCACCCCCCTTTTCATTCCGGATTTTTGCCCCGTTCAGGCTTACCAAGATTCTTTATTTGTCACATTTTTATTATTGAGTCCCACGGCATCTTGGGCAAGATAACTTCACTTCACGTAGAGGCTAGGTTCGCAAACCGAGTGCGTGGAGCCAGTACCAAGGTCTCCTTCGCTCCGATGCCCATAACTTTTGATCCATAGGGAGTTATGCTGCGCACAGTGTACCGTTGGAAAGCTTTCCAAGAGCTCTACGATGGGGGCAGCAAGCCTACTCAACTGCACCTTTTTTTTAGCCTAAAAATTGAGCGTTTTTATCAGTTTCATGTCACTTTAGTTCTTTTTGAGCGGTTTCTTCGTCACGAATCTTTCATCGGGAGCTGCGAAAAGGACGACACATAAGGCCTTTGCGCCTTCAACATAACGTGTGCGATCATACCATCAGTAATGCACCGGATCCCTTCAGAACTCCAAAGTTAAGTGTGCTTGGGCGAGAGTAGTACTAGGATGGGTGACCCCCTGGGAAGTCCTTGTGTTGCACCCCCCTTTTCGTTTTGTTTTTTTGCCCCGTTCAGGCTTGTCAAAATGCTTTATCCGTCACATTTCTATTATCGAGTTCCACGGCATCTTGGCCAAGACAACTTTATTCGCGTAGAGGCTAGGCTTACAAACTGAGGGCGTGCAGCCTGTGACCAAGTCTCCGTCGCTCCGGTGCCCATAACTTTTGATTCGTAAGTAGTTATGCGGCGCAAAACATACCGTTGGAAAGCTATCCAAAAGCTCTACGACAGGGACAGCACACCTGCGTGGCAGCGCCTATTTTTTAAACCCAAAATCAAATGTTTTCATCAGTTTCGAGCCACTTTCTTCATTTTGCCCTGTTTCTTTTTCTCGGATCGTTAGTCGGGAGCTGCAAAAAAGAGAACACATAAGGGCTTAGCGCCCTCAACATGACGGGTGCGATCATACCAACAGAAATGCACCGGATCCTATCTGTACACAGAAGATAAACGTGCTTGGGCAAGAGTAGTATAACGATGGGTGACACCATGGGAAGTTCTCGTGCTGCACCCCCCTTTTCAATCTGGTTTTTAGCCCCATTCAGGCTTACCAAGTTTCTTTATTTGTCACATTTTGATTATTAAGTCACACGACATCTTGGGCAAGACAACTTCACTTCGTGTAGAGACTAGGTTCGCAAACCGAGGGCATGGGACCTGTAACAAGTTCCCCGTCGCTCCGATGCCTATAACTTTTGATTCGTAAGGAGTTATACGGCGCACAGCATACCGTTGGAAAGCTTTCCGAGAGCTCTACTATGGGGGCAGCAACCCTACTTAGCTGCGCCTATTTTTTGAGCCCAAAAATTTAACGTTTTCATCAGCTTCATGTAACTTTACTTCTTTTTGCGCTGTTTCTTCGTCCTGGACCATTCGTCGGGAGCCGCGAAAAAGACGACACATAAGGCCTTAGTGCCTTCAACATAACATGTGCGATCATACCATCAGTAATACACCGGTTCCCTTCAGAACTCCGAAGTTAAGCGTGCTTGGGCGAGAGTAGTACTAGGATGGATGACCCCCTGGGAAGTCCTCGTGTTGCACCCCACTTTTCGTTTTGTTTTTTTGCCTCGTTCAAGCTTGTCAAAATGCTTTATCCATCACATTTTTATTACCGAGTTCCACGGCATCTTGGCCAAGACAATTTTGCTTCGCGTTGAGGCTAGGCTTGCAAACTGAGGGGGTGGGGCCTGTGACCAAGTCTCCGTCGCTCCGGTGCCAATAATGTATTATTTGTAAGGAGTTATGCGGCGCACAACATACCGTTGGAAAGCTCTCCAAAAGTTCTATGATGGGGGCGGCAAGCCTGCATAGCAGCGCCTATTTTCGGAACCCAAAATTGAATGTTTTCATCAGTTTCGAGCCACTTTCTTCTTTTTACGCTGTTTCTTTTTCTCGGATCGCTCATTGGGAGCTGCGAAAAAGACAACACATAAGGGCTTAGCACCCTCAACATGATGGGTGCGATCATACCAACAGAATTGCACTGGATCCTATCTGTACACAGAAGTAAAGCGTGCTTGGGCGAGAGTAGTATAATAATGGGTGACCCCTTGGGAAGTTCTCGTGTTGCACCCCCCCTTTTCATTTTGGTTTTTGGCCCGTTCAGGCTTACCAAGATTCTTTATTTGTCACATTTTTATTATTGAGTCCCACGGCATCTTGGGCAAGACAACTTCACTTCACGTACAGGCTAGGTTAGCAGACCGAGTGCATGGGGCCTATAACAAGGTCTCTGTCGCTCTGACGCCCATAACTTTTGATCCATAAGGAGTTATATGGCGCACAGCGTACCGTTGGAAAGCTTTCTGAGAGCTCTACGATGGGGGCAGCAAGCCTACTCTGCTGCGCCTTATTTTTAGCCCAAAAATTGAGCATTTTTATCAGTTTCATGTCACTTGACTTCTCTTTGCGCTGTTTCTTCGTCGCGGATCTTTCGTCGGGAGCTACGAAAAGGACGACACATAAGGCCTTTGCGCCCTCAACATAACGTGTGCGATCATACCATCAGTAATGCACCGGATCCCTTCAGAACATCGAAGTTAAGTGTGCTTGGGCGATAGTAGTACTAGGATGGGTGACCCCCTGGGAAGTACTTGTGTTGCACCCCCCTTTTCGTTTTGTTTTTTTGCCCCGTTCAGGTTTGTCAAAATGTTTTATCCATCACATTTCTATTATCGAGTTCCATGGCATCTTGGCCCAGACAACTTTGCTTCGCGTAGAGGCTAGGCTTGCAAACTGAGGGCGTGGGGCCTGTGACCAAGTCTCCGTCGCTCCGGTGCCCATAACTTTTGATCCGTAAGGAGTTATGCGGCGCACAACATACCATTGGAATGCTCTCCAAAAGCTCTACGACAGGGGCAGCAAGCCTGCATAACAACGCCTTTTTTTGAAACCCAAAATCGAATGTTTTCATCTGTTCCGAGCCACTTTCTTCTTTTTGCGCTGTATCTTTTTCTCGGATCGTTCATCGGGAGCTGCGAAAAAGACAACACATAAGGGTTTAGCACCCTCAACATGACGGGTGCGATCATACCAATAGAAATGCACTAGATCCCATCTGTACGCTGAAGTTAAGCATGCTTGGGCGAGAGTAGTATAACGATGGGTGACCCCTTGGGAAGTTCTCGTGTTGCACCCCTCTTTTCATTCTGGATTTTTGCCCCGTTCAGGCTTACCAAGATACTTTATTTGTCACATTTTTATTATTGAGTCCCACGGCATCTTGGGCAAGACAACTTCACTTCGCGTAGAGGCTAGCTTCGCAAACTGAGTGCGTGGGGCCTGTAACAAGGTCTCCTTCGCTCCGATGCCCATAACTTTTGATCCATAAGGAGTTATGCGGCGCACAGTGTACCGTTGGAAAGGTTTCCGAGAGCTCTACGATGGGGGCAGCAAGCCTACTCAGCTGCGCCTTTTTTTTTAGCCCAAAAATTGAGCATTTTTATCAGTTTCATGTCACTTTACTTCTTTTTGCGCAGTTTCTTCGTCGCGGATCTTTCGTCGGCAGCTGCGAAAAGGACGACACATAAGGCCTTTGTGCCCTCAACATAACGTGTGCGATCATGCCATCAGTAATGCACCGGATCCCTTCAGAACTCCAAAGTTAAGCGTGCTTGGGCGAGAGTAGTACTAGGATGGGTGACCCCCTGGGAAGTCCTTGTGTTGCACCTCCCTTTTCATTTTGTTTTTTTTCCCCGTTCAGGCTTGTCAAAATGCTTTATCCGTCACATTTCTATTACCGAGTTCCACGGTATCTTGGCCAAGACAACTTTGTTCGCGTAGAGGCTAGGCTTGCAAACTGAGGGCGTGGGGCTTGTGACCAAGTCTCCGTCGCTCCGGTGCCTATAACTTTTGATTCGTAAGGAGTTATGCGGCGCAAAACATACCGTTGGAAAGCTCTCCAAAAGCTCTACAACAGGGGCAGCACACCTGCGTAGCAGTGCCTATTTTTTAAACCCAAAATCAAATGTTTTCATCAGTTTCGAGCCACTTTCTTCTTTTTGCCCCGTTTCTTTTTCTCGAATCGTTCGTCGGGAGCTGCAAAAAAGACAACACATAAGGGCTTAGCGCCCTCAACATGACGGGTGCGATCATACCAACAGAAATGCACCGGATCCCATCTGTACACAGAAGTTAAGTGTGCTTGGGCGAGAGTAGTATAACGATGGGTGACCCCTTGGGAAGTTCTCGTGTTGCACCCCCCTTTTCAATCTGGTTTTTAGCCCCGTTCAGGCTTACCAAGTTTCTTTATTTGTCACATTTTTATTATTGAGTCCCACGACATCTTGGGCAAGACAACTTCACTTCGTGTAGAGGCTAGGTTCGCAAACCGAGGGCATGGTCCTGTAACAAGGTCTCCGTCGCTTCAATGCCTATAACTTTTGATTCGTAAGGAGTTATACGGCACACAGTATACCGTTGGAAAGCTTTCCGAGAGCTCTTCGATTGGGGCAGCAACCGTACTTAGCTGCGCCTGTTTTTTGAGCCCAAAAATTGAACACTTTCATCAGTTTCATGTAACTTTGCTTCTTTTTGCGTTGTTTCTTCGTCCTGGACCTTTCGTCGGGAGCCGCGAAAAAGACGACACATAAGGCCTTAGCGCCCTCAACATAACGTGTGCGATCATACCATCAGTAATGCACCGGATCCCTTCAGAACTCCGAAGTTAAGCGTGCTTGGGCGAGAGTAGTACTACGATGGGTGACCCCTTAGGAAGTCCTCCAGTTGCACCCCCCTTTTCGTTTTGTTTTTTTGCCCCGTTCAGGCTTGTCAAAATGCTTTATCCATCACATTTTTATTACCAAGTTCCACGGCATCTTGGCCAAGACAACTTTGCTTCGCGTAGAGGCTAGGCTTGCAAACTGAGGGCGTGGGGCCTGTGACCAAGTCTCCGTCGCTCCGGTGCCCATAACTTTTGATCCGTAAGGAGTTATGCGGCGCACAACATACCGTTGGAAAGCTCTCCAAAAGCTCTACGACGGGGGCAGCAAGCCTGCACAGCAGTGCCTATTTTCGGAACCCAAAATTGAATGTTTTCATCAGTTTCGAGCCACTTTCTTCTTTCTACGCTGTTTCTTTTTCCTGGATCGCTCGTCGGGAGCTGCGAAAAAGACAACACATAAGGGCTTAGCACCCTCAACATGATGGGTGCGATCATACCAACAGAAATGCACTGGATCCTCTCTGTACACTAAAGTTAAGGGTGCTTGGGTGAGAGTAGTATAACGATGGGTGACCCCATGGGAACGTCTCGTGTTGCACCCCCCTTTTCATTTTTGTTTTCTGCCCCGTTCAGGCTTACCAAGATTCTTTATTTGTCACATTTTTATTATTGAGTCCCACAGCATCTTGGGCAAGAAAGCTTCTGTAACAAGGTCTCCGTCGCTCCGATGCCCATAACTTTTGATCCATAAGGAGTTATGCAGCGTACAGCGTACCGTTGGAAAGATTTTCTAGAGCTCTACGATGGGGGCAGTAAGCCTACTCAGCTGCGCCTTTTTTTTGCCCAAAATTGAGCATTTTTATCAGTTTCATGTCACTTTACTTCTTTTTGCACTGTTTCTTCATCGCGGATCTTTCATCGGGAGTTGCAAAAGGACGACACATAAGGCCTTTGCGCCCTCAACATAACGTGTGCGATCATACCATCAGTAATGCACCGAATCCCTTCAGAACGCCGAAGTTAAGCGTGCTTGGGTGAGAGTAGTACTAAGATGGGTGACCCTTTGGGAAGTCCTTGTGTTGCACCCCCCTTTTCGTTTAGTTTTTTTGCCCCGTTCAGGTTTGTCAAAATGCTTTATCCGTCACATTTCTAATACCGAGTTCCACGGCATCTTGGCCAAGACAACTTTGCTTCGCGTAGAGGCTAGGCTTGCAAACTGAGGGCGTGGAGCCTATGACCAAGTCTCCGTCGCTCCGGTGCTCATAACTTTTGATCCGTAAGGAGTTATGCGGCGCACAACATACCGTTGGAATGCTCTCCAAAAGCTCTACGACAGGGGCATTAAGCTTACACAACAGCGCCTTTTTTTGAAACCCAAAATCGAACGTTTTCATCAGTTTTGAGCCACTTTCTTCTTTTTGTGCTGTTTCTTTTTCTCGGATTGTTCGTCGGGAGCTGTGAAAAAGACAACACATAAGGGCTTAGCACCCTCAACATGACGGGTGTGATCAGACCAACAGAAATGTACTGGATCCCATTTGTACACTGAAGTTAAGCATGCTTGGGCGAGAGTAGTATAACGATGGGTAACCCCTTGGGAAGTTCTCGTGTTGTACCCCCGTTTTCATTCTGGATTTTTGCCCCGTTCAGGCTTACCAAGATTCTTTATTTGTCACATTTTTATTATTGAGTCCCGCGGCATCTTGGGCAAGACAACTTCACTTCGCGTAGAGGCTAGGTTCGCAAACCGAGGGCGTGGGGCCTGTAACAAGGTCTCCGTCGCTTCGATGCCTATAAATTTTGATCCGTAAGGAGTTATATGGCGCACAGTATACCGTTGGAAAGCTTTCCGGGAGCTCTACGATGGGGGCAGCAACCCTACTTAGCTGCGCCTATTTTTGAGCCCAAAAATAGAAACGTTTTCATCAGTTTCATGTAACTTTACTTCTTTTTGCGCTGTTTCTTCGTCCTGGACCATTCGTCGGGAGCCGCGAAAAAGACGACCCATAATGCCTTAGTGCCTTCAACATAACGTGTGCGGTCATACCATCAGTAATACACCGTTCCCTTCAGAACTCCGAAGTTAAGCGTGCTTGGGCGAGAGTAGTACTAGGATGGATGACCCCCTGGGAAGTCCTCGTGTTGCACCCCACTTTTCGTTTTGTTTTTTTGCCCCGTTCAAGCTTTTCAAAATGCTTTATCCATCACATTTTTATTACCAAGTTCCACGGCATCTTGGCCAAGACAACTATGCTTTGCGTTAAGGCTAGGCTTCCAAACTGAGGGTGTGGGGCTTGTGACCAAGTCTCCGTCACTCCGGTGCCAATAACTTTTTATCTGTAAGGAGTTATACGGCGCACAACATACCGTTGGAAGGCTCTCCAAGAGCTCTACGACAGTGGCAGCAAGCCTGATCAGCAGCGCCTATTATCGGAACCCAAAATCGAATGTTTTCATCAGTTTTGAGCCACTTTCTTCTGTTTACGCTGTTTCTTTTTCTCGGATCGTTCGTCGGGAGCTGCGAAAAAGACAACACTAAGGGCTTAGTGCCCTCAACATGACGGGTGCAATCTTACCAACAGAAATGCTTTGGATCCCATCTGTACACTGAAGTTAAGCGTGCTTGGGCGAGAGTAGTATAACGATGGGTGACCCATTGGGAAGTTCCCGTGTTGCACCCCCCCTTGTTGTTTTGTTTTTTTGCCCCGTTCAGGCTTGGCAAAATTGTTTATCTGTCACATTTCAATTATCAAGTCCCACGGCATCTTGGCGAAGACAACTTCGCTTCGCGTAGAGGCTAGGCCCGCAAAATGAGGGCTGGGGCCTGTGACCAAGTCTCCGTCGTTCAGCTGCCCATAACTTTTGATCCGTAAGGAGTTATGCGGCACACAGCATACCCTTGGAAAGCTCTCTGAGAGCTCTACAATGGGGGCAGCAAGCGTTCTCGGCTGTGCCTATTTTCGGGGCCAAAAATGAAAAGTTTTCACAAGTTTGGAGCTACTTTTCTACTCTTTCCGCTGTTTTCTCGTCGCGGATTGTTCGTCGGGAGACGCGAAAAGGATGACACATAAGGGCTTAGCAACCTCAACATGACAGGTGCGATCATAGCAACAGAAATACACCGGATCCCATTTGTAATCCAAAGTTAAGCGTGCTTGGGCGAGAGTAGTACAAGGATTAATGACCCCCGGGGAAGTCCTCATGTTGCACCCACTTTTCATTTTGATTTTTTTGCTCCATTCAGGATTGCCGAGATGCTTTATCTGTCACATTTCTATTATCGAGTCCCACGGCATCTTGGGCAAGAAAACTTCGCTTCACGTAGAGGCTAGGTTCGCAAACCGAGTGCATGGGGCCTGTAACAAGGTCTCCGTCGCTCCGATGCCCATAACTTTTGATCCATAAGGAGTTATGTGGCACACAGCGTACCGTTGGAAAGCTTTCTGAGAGCTCTACGATGGGGGCAGCAAGCCTACTTAGCTGCGCCTTATTTTTAGCCCAAAAATTGATCATTTTTATCAGTTTTATGTCACTTTACTTCTTTTTGCGCTGTTTCTTCGTCGCGGATCTTTCGTCGGGAGATGCGAAAAGGACGACACATAAGGCCTTTGCGCCCTCAACATAACGTGTGTGATCATACCATCAGTAATGCACCGGATCCCTTCAGAACTTCGAAGTTAAGCGTGCTTGGGCGAGAGTAGTACTAGGATGGGTGACCCCCTGGGAAGTCCTTGTGTTGCACCCCCCTTTTCGTTTTGTTTTTTTGCCCCGTCCAAGTTTGTCAAAATGCTTTATCCGTCACATTTCTATTATCGAGTTCCATGGCATCTTGGCCAAGACAACTTTGCTTCGCGTAGAGGCTAGGCTTGCAAACTGAGGGCGTGGGGCCTGTGACCAAGTCTCCGTCGCTACGGTGCCCATAACTTTTGATCCGTAAGGAGTTATGCGGCGCACAACATGCCGTTGGAAAGCTCTCCAAAAGCTCTACGACAGGGGCAGCAAGCCTGCATAACAGCGCCTTTTTCTGAAATCCAAACTCGAATCTTTTCATCAGTTTCGAGCCACTTTCTACTTTTTGCGCTGTATCTTTTTCTCGGATCGTTCATCGGGAGCTGCGAAAAAGACAACACATAAGGGTTTAGCACCCTTAACATGACGGGTGCGATCATACCAACAGAAATGCACTGGATCCCATCTGTACACTGAAGTTAAGCATGCTTGAGCGAGAGTAGTATAACGATGGGTGACCACTAGGGAAGTTCTCGTGTTGCACCCCCTTTTTCATTCTGGATTTTTTCCCTGTTCAGGCTTACCAAGATTCTTTATTTGTCACATTTTTATTATTGAGTCCCACAGCATCTTGGGCAAGACAACTTCACTTCGTGTAGAGGCTAGGTTCGCAAACCGAGTGCGTGGGGCCTGTAACAAGGTCTCCGTCACTCCGATGCCCATAACTTTTGATCCATAAGGAGTTATGCGGCGCACAACGTACCATTGGAAAGCTTTTCGAGAGCTCTACGATTGGGGCAGCAAGCCTACTCAGCTGCGCCTTTTTTTTTGCCCAAAATTGACCGTTTTTATCAGTTTCATGTAAATTTACTTCTTTTTGCGCTGTTTCATCGTCTCGGATCTTTTGTCGGGAGTTGCGAAAAGGACGACACATAAGGCCTTTGCGCCCTCAACATAGCGTGTGCGATCATACCATCAGTAATGCACCGGATCCCTTCAGAACTCCGAAGTTAAGCGTGCTTGGGCGAGAGTAGTACTACGATGGGTGACCCCTTGGGAAGTCCTTGTGTTGCACCCCCCTTTTCGTTTAGTTTTTTTGCCCCGTTCAAGTTTTTCAAAATGCTTTATCCGTCACATTTCTAATACCGAGTTCCACGGCATCTTGGCCAAGACAAATTTGCTTCACGTAGAGGCTAGGCTTGCAAACTGAGGGCGTGGGGCCTATGACCAAGTCTCCGTCGCTTCGGTGCTCATAACTTTTGATTCGTATGGAGTTATGCGGCACACAACATACCGTTGGAAAGCTCTCCAAAAGCTCTACGACAGGGGTAGCAAGCCTGCACAACAACGCCTTTTTTTGAAACCCAAAATCGAACGTTTTCATCAGTTTCGAGCTAATTTCTTCTTTTTGCGCTGTTTATTTTTCTCAGATTGTTCGTCGGGAGCTGCGAAAAAGACAACACATAAGGGCTTAGCACCCTCAACATGATGGGTGCGATCATACCAACAGAAATGCAATGGATCCCATCTGTACACTGAAGTTAAGCATGCTTGGGCGAGAGTAGTATAACGATGGGTGACCCCTTGGGAAGTTCTCATGTTGCACCCCCGTTTTCATTCTGGATTTTTGCCCCGTTCAGGCTTACCAAGATTCTTTATTTCTCACATTTTTATTATTGAGTCCCACGGCATCTTGGGCAAGACAACTTCACTTCGCGTAGAGGCTAGGTTCGCAAACCGAGTGCGTGGGGCCTGTAACGAGGTCTCCATCGCTCCGATGCCCATAACTTTTGATCCATAAGGAGTTATGCGGCGCACAGCGTACCGTTAAAAAGCTTTTCGAGAGCTCTACAATGGGGGCAGCAATTCTACTCAGTTGCGCCATTTTTTGCCCAAAAATTGAGCATTTTTATCAGTTTCATGTCACTTTACTTCTTTTTGCGCTGTTTCTTCATCACGGATCTTTCGTCGGTTGCTGCGAAAAGGACGACACATAAGGCCTTTGCGCCCTCAACATAACGTTTGTGATCATAACATTAGTAATGCACTGGATCCCTTCAGAACTCCAAAGTTAAGCGTGCTTGGGCGAGAGTAGTAATAGGATGGGTATCCCCCTGGGAAGTCCTTGTGTTGCACCCCCCTTTTTGTTTTATTTTTTTGCCCCGTTCAGGCTTGTCAAAATGCTTTATCCGTCATATTTCTATTACCGAGTTCCACGGCATCTTGGCCAAGACAACTTTGTTCGCGTAGAGGCTAGGCTTGCAAACTGAGGGCATGGGGCCTGTGACCAAGTCTCCGTCGCTCCGGTGCCTATAACGTTCGATTCGTAAGGAGTTATGCTGCGCAGAACATACCGTTGGAAAGCTCTCCAAAAGCTCTACGACAGGGGCAGTACGCCTGCATAGCAGCGCCTATTTTTTAAACCCAAAATCAAATGTTTTCATCTGTTTCGAGCCACTTTCTTCTTTTTGCCCTGTTTCTTTTTCTCGGATCGTTCGTCGGGAGCTGCGAAAAAGACAACAGATAAGGGCTTAGTGCCCTCAACATGACGGGTGCGATCATACCAACAGAAATGTACTGGATCCCATCTGTACACTGAAGTTAAGCGTGCTTGGGCGAGAGTAGTATAACGATGGGTGACCCCTTGGGAAGTTCTCGTGTTGCACCTCCCTTTTCCATCTGGTTTTTAACCCTGTTCAGTCTTACCAAGTTTCTTTATTTGTCACATTTTTATTATTGAGTCCCACGACATCTTGGGCAAGACAACTTCACTTCGTGTAGAGGCTAGGTTCTCAAACCGAGGGCATGGGGCCTGTAACAAGGTCTCTGTCGCTCCGATTCCTATAAATTTTGATCCGTAAGGAGTTATACGGCGCACAACTTACCGTTGGAAAGCTTTCCGAGAGCTCTACGATAGGGGCAGCAACCCTACTTAGCTGCGCCTGTTTTTTGATTCCAAAAATTGAACGTTTTTCATCAGTTTCATGTAGCTGGACCATTCGTCAGGAGCTGCGAAAAAGATGACACATAAGGCCTTAGCGCCTTCAACATAACGTGTGGGATCATACCATCAGTAATACACCGGTTCTTTTCAAAACTCCGAAGTTAAGCGTGCTTGGGCGAGAGTAGTACTAGGATGGATGACCCCCTGGGAAGTCCTCGTGTTGCACCCCACTTTTCGTTTTGTTTTTTTGCCCCATTCTGGCTTGTCAAAATGCTTTATCCATCACATTTTTATTACCGAGTTCCATGGCATCTTGGCCAAGACAACTTTGCTTCGCGTTGAGGCTAGGCTTGCAAACTGAGGGTGTAGGGCCTGTGACCAAATCTCCGTCGCTCCGGTGCCAATAACTTTTTATCTGCAAGGAGTTATGCGGCGCACAACATACCGTTGGAAAGCTCTCCAAGAGCTCTACGACAGGGGCAGCAAGCCTGCTCACCAGCGCCTATTATCGGGACCCAAAATCGAATGTTTTCATCAATTTTGTGCCACTTTCTTCTTTTTGCGCTGTTTCTTTTTCTTGGATCGTTCGTCGGGAGCTGTGAAAAAGACAACACATAAGGGCTTAGTGCCCTCAACATGACGGGTGCAATCATACCAACAGAAATGCATTGGATCCCATCTGTACACTGAAGTTAAGCGTGCTTGGGCGTGAGTAGTATAACGATGGGTGACCCATTGGGAAGTTCTCGTGTTGCACCCCCCTTGTTGTTTTGTTTTTTTGCCCCGTTCAGGCTTGCCAAAATTCTTTATCCGTCACATTTCAATTATCAAGTCCCACGGCATCTTGGCCAAGACAACTTCGCTTCGCGTAGAGGCTAGGCCCGCAAACTGAGGGCTGGGGCCTTTGATCAGGTCTCCGTCATTCAGCTGCCCATAACTTTTGATCCATCAGGAGTTATGCGGCACACAGCATACCCTTGGAAAGCTTTCTGAGAGCTCTACGATGGGGGTAGCAAGCGTCTCGACTGTGCCTGTTTTCTGGGCCAAAAATCAAAAGTTTTCACCAGTTTGGAGCTACTTTTCTACTCTTTCCGCTGTTTTTTTGTCGCATATCGTTCGTCGGGAGATGCGAAAAGGACGACACATAAGGGCTT
Organism: Ehretia macrophylla; assembly: GCA_037974665.1. Classification (NCBI taxonomy): domain Eukaryota; kingdom Viridiplantae; phylum Streptophyta; class Magnoliopsida; order Boraginales; family Ehretiaceae; genus Ehretia; species Ehretia macrophylla. Next base: position 23,759,313 of record CM075771.1, read on the forward strand.
AGCAACCTCAACATGACGGGTGCGATCATACCAACAGAAATACACCGGATCCCATATGTAATCCGAAGTTAAGCGTGCTTGGGCGAGAGTAGTACAAGAATTAGTGACCCCTTGGGAAGTCCTCATGTTGCACCCCCTTTTCATTTTGTTTTTATTGCTCAATTCAGGATTGCCGAGATGCTTTATCTGTCATATTTCTATTATCGAGTCCCACGGCATCTTGGGCAAAACAACTTCACTTCGCGTAGAGGCTAGGCCAGCAAACTAAGGGCATGGGGCCTTTGACCAGGTATCCGTCGTTCTGCTGCCCATTACTTTTGAACCATAAGTAGTTATGCGGCGCACAACATACCGTTGGAAAGCTCTTCGAGAGCTCTACGACGTGGGCAACAAGCTTGGCCAGGTGCACCTGTTTTCGGATCCCAAAATCTAATGTTTTCTTCAATTTTGAGCCACTTTCATTTTTTTGCGCTGTTTCTTGGTCTCGGATCGTTCGTCGGGAGACACGAAAAAGACGACACATAAGGGCTTAACGCCCTCAACATGACTGGTGTGATCATACTAACAGAAATGCACCGGATCCCATCTATACTTCGAAGTTTAGTGTGCTTGGGTGAAAGTAGTTTAAGGATGGGTAACCCCCAGGAAAGTCCTATGGTTGCACCATGCTTTTCTTTTCATTTTTTTGCTCCGTTCAGGCTTGCCAAGATGCTTTGTCCATCACATTTCTATTATCGAGTCCCATGGCATCTTGGGCAAGACAACTTCGCTTCTCGTAGAGGCTAGGCCCTCAAACCGAGGGCGTGGGGCCGGTTACCAGGTCTCCGTCGCTCAGATGCCTATAACGTTTGATCCGTAAGGTGTTATAAGAGCTCTACGATGGGGGCAGCAAGCCTGCTTAGCTGCGCCTATTTTCAGAGCCCAAAAAACAAACGTTTTCATCAGTTTTATGCCATTTTCCTTTTTTTTTTTTGCACTGTTTCTTCGTCTCAGATCGTTCTTCGGGAGACGCGAAAAGGATGACACATAAGGGCTTTACGCCTTCAACATGACAGGTGCGATCATATCATCAGAACTCCGAAGTTAAGCATGCTTGGGCGAGAATAGTACTAGGATGGGTGACCCTTTGGGAAGTCATTGTATTGTACCCCCCTTTTCGTTTTGTTTTTTTGCCCCGTTCAGACTTGCCAAGATGCTTTATCCATCACATTCCTATTATCAAGTCCCACGGCATCTTGGGCAAGATAACTTCGATTCGCGTGGAGGCTAGGCCCGCAAACCGAGGGCATGGGGCCATTGACTATGTCTCTGTCGTTCTGGTGCCCATAACTTTTGCTCCTTAAGGAGTTATGCAGCGCACAGCATACCCTTCGAAAGCTCTCCGAGAACTCTACTACGGGGGCAGCAAGCCTACTTAGCTGTTACTATTTTCGGAGTCCAAAAATTGAACATTTTTATCAATTTTTGGCAGCTTTTCTTCTTTTTGCGCTGTTTCTTCATCCCGAATTGTTCGTTGGGAGCCTCAAAAAGGACGACACATAAGGGCTTTTCACCCTCAACGTGATGGGTACGATCATACCATTAGTAATGCACCGGATCCCATCAGTACTCCAAAGTTAATGATGCCTGGGCGAGAGTAGTACTAAGATGGCTAAACCCCTGGCAAGTCCTCGTGTTGCAACCACCTTTTCGTTTTGTTTTTTTGCCCCGTTCAGGCTTGCCAAGATGCTTTATCCGTCACATTTCAATTATCGAGTCTCACGGCATCTTGGGCAAGACAACTTCGCTTCGCGTAGAGGCTAGGCCCACAAATCGAGGGCGTAGGGCCTATGACAAGGTTTTCGTCACTCCGGTGCCCATAACTTTTGATCCGTAAGAAATAATGTGGCGCACAGCATACAGTTGGAAAGCTCTCCGAGAGCTATACGACGGGGGCAACTAGCCTGCTCGGCTGCGCCTATTTTCGGAGACCAAAATCGAATGTTTTCATCAGTTTCGTGCCACATTCTTCATTTTGCGTTGTTTCTTCATCTCGGATCGTTCGTCAAGAGCAGCGAAAAGGACGACATAAAGGCTTTGCGCCCTCAACATGACGAGTGCGATCATTCTGACAGAAATGCACCAGATCCCATTTGTACTCCGAAGTTAAGCGTGCTTAGGCGAGAGTAGTACAAGTATGGGTGACTCCCTGGGAAGTCCACGTGTTGCACCCCCCTTTTCGTTTTGTTTTTTTTCCCCGTTCAAGCTTGCCAAGATGATTTATTCATCACATTTCTATTATCGAGTCACACAACATCTTGGGCAAGGCAACTTCGGTTCACGTAAAGGCTAGACCCGCAAACTGAGGGCGTGGGCCCTGTGAGCAGGTCTCCGTTGCTCTGGTGCCCATAACTTTTGATCCGTAAGGAGTTATGCGGCACACAACATACCGTTGGAAAGCTCTTTGAGAGCTATACGATGGGGTTAGAAAGCTTGCTCGACTGTGCCTGTTTTTGGAGCCCAAAATCAAATGTTTTCATCAGTTTTGAGCCACTTTCTTCATTTTGTGATGTTTCTTCATCTCGGATCGGTCGTCAGGAACCGTAAAAAGGACGATACATAAGGGCTTAGTACACTCAACATGACGGGCACGATCATACCAACAGAAATGCACCGGATCTTATCTGTACTCCGAAGTTTAGCGTGCTTTGGCGAGAGTAGTATAGGGATGGGTGACCCCTTGAGAAGTCCTCTTGTTGCACCCCCCAATTTTTGTTTTATTTTTTTGCCCCGTTCAGGCTTGTCAAAATGCTTTATCCGTCACATTTCTATTACCCAGTGCCATGGCATTTGGCCAAGACAACTTCGCTTCGCGTATAAGCTAGGACCGTAAATCGAGGGCGTGGGGCATGTCACCTGGTCTCCGTCGCTCCTGTGCCTTTAACTATTTATCCGTAAGGAGTTATGCCGCACACAGTATACCGTTGGAAAGGTCTCCAAGAGCTCTATGACGGGAAAAAAAGCCAACTCGGCTGCGCCTGTTTTCGAAGCCAAAAATCAATTGTTTTCATCAGTTTTGAGCCACTTTATTCTTTTTACGCTGTTTCTTCGTATCGGATCAATAGTCGGGAGCCACGAAAAGGAAGACACATAAGAGCTCGACGCCCTCAACATGATGGGTGCGATCATACCAACAGAAATGCACAGGATGGGTGACCCCCTGGGAAATCCTCCTGTTGTACCCCCATTTTCTTTTTGTTTTTTTGCCTCGCTCAGGCTTGCCAAAATGCTTTATCAGTACCATTTCTATTATCGAGTCCGACAGCATCTTGGCCAAGACAGCTTCACTTCGCGTGGAGGCTAGGCCCGCAAACCAAGGGTGTGGGGCCTGTGACTAGGTCTCCGTAGTTCCAGTGCCCATAACTTTTGATCCGCAAGGAGTTATACGTTGCACAGCATGCCGTTGGAAAGCACTCCAGGAGCTCCACGACAAGGGCAGCAAGCCTGCTCGGCTGCGCCTATTTTTCGAGCCCAAAATTGAATGTTTTCATCAGTTTCGAGCTACTTTTATCTTTTTGCGCTGTTTCTTCGTATCTAATAGTTCGTCGGGAGTCGCGAAAAAGACAACACATAAGGGATTAGCGCCTTCAACATGACGGGTGCGATCATATCAACAGAAATGTACAGGATCCCATCTGTACTCCGAAGTTAAGTGTGCTTGGGTTAGAGTAGTACAAGGATGGGTGACCCCTTGGGAAGTACTTGTGTTGCACCCCCTTCTCGTTTTTATTTTTTGCCCCGTTCAGGCTTGCCAAAATGCTTTATCCGTACCATTTCTATTATCAAGTCCCACAGCATCTTGACCAAGACAACTTCGCTTCGCGTAGAGGATATGCCCACAAACCGAGGGCAAGGGGCCTGTGACCAGGACTCCATCACTCCGTTGCCCATAACTTTTGATCCGTAAGGAGTTATGCAGCTTACATCATACCCTTAGAAATCTCTCCGAGAGCTCTACGACGGGGGCTACAAGTCTAGTGGGCTACACCTGTTTTTGGAGCCCAAAATCGAATATTTTAATCCATTTCGGGACATTTTTCTTCTTTTTGCACTGTTTCTTCATCCCAGATCGTTCGTCGGGATCCGCGAAAAGGATGACCCATAAGGGCTTTGCGCCTTCAACATGACGGGTGTGATTATACCATCAGTAATGCATCGGATCCCATCAAAACTCCATAGTTAAACGTGCGTGGGTGAGTGTAGTACTAGGATAGGAGACCCCCTAGGAAGTCCTCGTAATGTACCCCTCTTTTCGTTTTGTTTTTTTGCCCCGTTCAGGCTTGCCAAGATGCTTTATTCGTCACATTTCTATTATCGAGTCCCACGGCATCTTGGGCAAGACAACTTCGCTTCGCGTAGAGGCTAGGCCCACAAACCGAGGATGTGGGGCCTGTGACCAGGTTTCTGTCGCTTTGGTGCACAGTATACAGTTGGAAAGCTCTCCGAGAGCTCTACGACGGGGAATTCAAGCCTGCTCAGTTGTGCTTGTTTTTGGAGCCCAAAATCAAATGTTTTCATCGGTTTTGATCCACTTTCTTCTTTTTGCACTATTTCTTCATTTCAGATCGTTCGTAGGGAGCCACAAAAAGGATGACACATAAAGGCTTAGTGCCCTCAACATGATGGGTGCTATCATACCAATAGAAATGCACCGGATCTCAACTGTACTCCGAAGTTAAGCATGGTTGGGCGAGAGTAGTACAAGGACGGGTGACCCCTTGGGAAGTCCTCGTGTTGCACCCCCCCTATTGGTTTTATTTTTTTGCCCCGTTCAGGCTTGCAAAGATGCTTTATCCGTCACTTTTCTATTATCCACTCCCACAGAATCTTGGGCAAGACAACTTCGCTTTGCGTAGAGGCTAGGCTCGCAAACTGAGGGCGTGGGGCCTGTGACCAGGTCTCCGTCGCTCTGGTGCCTATAACTTTTCTTTTGTAAGGAGTAATGTGGCGCACAGTATACCGTTGGAAAGCTCTACGGGAGCTCTACGACGGGGGCAACAAGCCCCCTCGGTTGCGCCAGTTTTCGGAGCCCAAAATCAAATCTTTTCGTCAGTTTTGAGCCACGTTTTTATTTTTCCGTTGTTTCTTCGTCTCAGATCATTCGTCAAGAGCCACGAAAAGGATGACACATAAAGGCTTTGCGCCCTTAACATGACAGGTGCGATCATACCAACAGAAATGCACCGGATCCCATCTGTATTCAGAAGTTAAGCGTGCTTGGGCGAGAGTAGTACAAGGATGGGTGACCCCCTGGGAAGTCCACGTGTTGCACCCCCCTTTTCGTTTTCTTTTTTTTTCCCCGTTTTGGTTTCCCAAGATGCTTTATCCGTCACATTTCTATTATCGAGTCCCAAGGCTTCTTGGGCAAGACAACTTCGCTTCGCGTAGGGTCTAGGCCTGCAAACTGAGGGCGTAGGGCCTGTGACTAGGTCTCCGTCGCTCTGGTGCCCATAAATTTTGATCCGTAAGGAGTTATGCAGCGCACATCATACCGTTGGAAAGCTCTCCGAGAGCTCTACGGTGGGGGTAGCAATCCTAGTCGGCTATGCCTATTTTTGGAGCCCAAAATTGAATGTTTTCATCACCTTCGAGCCACTTTCTTCTTTTTGCGTTGTTTCTTCGTCTCGAATCGTTCGTCGTGAGTAGTGAAAAGGACGACACATAAGGGCCTAGCGCCTTCAACATGACGGGTGTGATCATACCAACAGAAATGTACCGGATCCCATCTGTACTCCGAAGTTAAGTGTGCTTGGGCGAGAGTAGTACAAGGATGGGTGACCCTTAGGGAATAACTCGTGTTGCACCCTCCTTTTCGTTTTTTTTTTTTGCCCTATTCCGGCTTGCCAAAATGCTTTATCCATATCATTTATGTTATTGAGTCCCACAACATCTTGACTAAGACAACTTCGCTTCGCATAGAGGCTAGTCCCACAAACCGAGGGTGTGGGGCCTGTGACCAGGTGTCTTTGCGCCCACAACATGACGGGTACGATCATACCATTAGCAATGCACCGAATCCCATCAGAACTCAAAAGTTAAGCATGCGCGAACGAGAGTAGTACTAGGATGGGTAACCCCCTGGGAAGTCCTTGTGTTGCACCCCTCTTTTCGTTTTGTTTTTTTGCCCCGTTCAGGCTTGCCAATATGCTTTATCCGTCACATTTCTATTATCGAGTCCCACGGCATCTTGGGTAAGACAACTTCACTTTGCGTAGAGGCTAGGCCGGCAAACCGAGGGCGTGGGGCCTGTGACCAAGTTTTCTTCGCTCTGGTGCCTATAACTTTTGATCCGAAAGGATTTATGCGGCACACAACATACTGTTGGAAAGAACTTTAAGGGCTCTATGACAGGGAAATCAATCCTGTTAAGTTGTGCCTATTTTTGGAGCCCAAAATCGATTGTTTTCATCAATTTCGATCCACTTTATTCTTTTTACGCTATTTTTTCGTCTCGAATCGCTCGCCGGGAGCCGCGAAAAGGATGACTCGTAAAGGCTTAGTGCCCTCAACATGATGGGTGCGATCATACCAATAGAAATGTACCGGATCCCATATGTACTCCGAAGTTAAGCGTGGTTGGGCAATAGTAGTACAAGGATGGGTGACCCCTGGGAAGTCCTCGTGTTGCACCTTTCTTTTGGTTTTATTTTTTTGCCCCGTTCAGGCTTGTCAAAATGTTTATCCATCACATTTCTATTACCGAGTACCACAGTATCTTGGCCAAGACAACTTCGCTTCGCGTAGAGGCTAGGCCTGCAAATCGAGGGCGTAGGGCCTACGACCAAGTCTCCGTTGCTCCGGTGCCAATAACTTTTGATCCGTAAGGAGTTATGCGGCACACAGCATACCGTTAGAAAGCTCTCCGAGAGCTCTACTACAGGGAAATCAAGTCTACTCAGCAGTGCCTATTTTTGGAGCCTAAAATCGAATGTTTTCATCACTTTTAATCCATTTTTTTCTTTTTGCGCTATTTTTTCATCTCGGATCATTCGTAGGGAGCCGCAAAAAGGACGAAACATAAAGGCTTAGTGCCCTCGACATGACGGGTGCTATCATACCAATAGAAGTGCACCGGATCCCGTCTGTCTCCGAAGTTAAGCAGGGTTGGGCAAGAGTAGTACAAGGACAGGTGACCCCCTGGGAAGTCCTCGTGTTGCACCCCCCTTTTGGTTTTAGTTTTTTACCCCGTTCAGGCTTGCAAAGATGCTTTATCCGTCGCTTTTCTATTATCGACTCCCACAAAATCATGGCAAGACAACTTCATTTCACGTAAAGGCTAGGCCCGCAAACCGAGGGCGTGGGGCACGTGACCAGGTCTCCGTCGCTCTGGTGCCTATAACTTGTGATCTGTAAGAAGTAATGTGGCGCACAGCATACCGTTGGAAAGCTCTACGAGAGCTCTACGACGGGGGCAACAAGCCTGCTTCGCTGCGTCCGTTTTCAGAGCCCAAAATTGAATGTTTTTATCAGTTTTGAGCCACGTTCTTCTTTTTGCGTTGTTTCTTCATCTCGGATCGTTCGTCAAGAGCCACGAAAAGGACGACACATAAAGGCTTTGCGCCCTCAACATGATAGGTGTGATCATACCAACAGAAATGCACCGGATCCCATCTGTACTCCCAAGTTAAGCGTGCTTGGGCGAGAGTAGTACAAGGATGGGTGACCCCTTGGGAAATCCACGTATTGCATCCCCCTTTTCATTTTGTTTTTTTGCCCCGTTCAGGTTTTCCAAGATGCTTTATCCGTCACATTTCTATTATCGAGTCCCACGGCATCTTGGGCAAGACAACTTCGCTTCGCGTAGAGGCTAGGCCCGCAAACTGAGGGCGTAGGGCCTGTGACTAGGTCTCCGTCGCTCTGGTGCCCACAACTTTTGATCCGTAAGGAATTATGTGGCGCACAGCATACCGTTGGAAAGCTCTTCGAGAGCTCTACGACGGGGGTAACAAGCCTGGTCAGATGTGCCTATTTTTGTAGCCTAAAATTGAATTTTTTCATCATTTTCGAGCCACTTTCTTCTTTTTGTGCTGTTTTTTCATCTCGGATCGTTCGTCGGGAGTAGTGAAAAGGACGACACATAAGGGCCTAGCGCCTTCAACATGACGGGTGCGATCATACCAACAGAAATGTACCAGATCCCATCTGTACTCCGAAGTTAAGCGTGCTTGGGCGAGAGTAGTACAAAGATAGGTGACCTCCTGGGAAGTACTCGTGTTATACCCCCTTTTTCGTTTTGTTTTTTTGCCCCATTCCGGCTTGCCAAAATGCTTTATCTGTACCATTTTTATTATTGAGTCCCATAACATCTTAACCAAGATAACTTCGCTTCGAGTAGAGGCTAGGCCCATAAACCGAGGGCGTGGGGCCTATGACTAGGTCTCCGTTGCTCCGTTGCCTATAACTTTTGATTCGTAAAGAGTTATACGGCGCACAACATACCCTTGGAAACCTCTCTGAGAGCTCTACGACGGAGGCTAGAAGCCTGCTGGGCTGCGCCTATTTTTTAAGCCCAAAATCAAACATTTTAATTAGTTTCGGGCCACTATTCTTCTTTTTGCGTTGTTTCTCCGTCCGGGATCATTCGTCGGGAGTCACGAAAAGGACAACACATGAAGGCTTTGCGCCCACAACATGACGGGTGTGATCATACCATCAGTAATGCACCAGATCCCATCTGAACTCTGGAGTTAAGTGTGCGTGGACGAGAGTAGTACTAGGATGGGTGACCCCGTGGGAAGTCCTTGTGTTGCACCCCTCTTTTCGTTTTGTTTTTTTGCCCCGTTCAAGCTTGCTAATATGCTTTATCCGTCATATTTCTATTATCGAGTCCCACGACATCTTGGGCAAGACAACTTCACTTTGCGTAGAGGCTAGGCCCGCAAATTGAGGGCGTGGGGCCTGTGACCAGGTTTTCGTCTCTCTGGTGCCCATATCTTTTGATTCGTATGGAGTTATGCGGCACACAGCATACCGTTGGAAAGCACTCTGAGAGCTCTATGACGGGGAAATCAAGCCTGCCAACCTGTGCCTATTTTTGGAGCCCAAAATCGATTGTTTTCATCAATTTCGATCCACTTTCTTCTTTTTGCGCTGTTTCTTCGTCTCGGATCGCTTGTCGAGTGCCGCAAAAAGGACGACACATAAAGGTTTAGTGCCCTCAACATGACGGATGCGATCATACCAACAGAAATGCACCGGATGCCATCTGTACTCCGAAGTTAAGCGTGGTTGGGCGAGAGTAGTACAAGGATGGGTGACCCCTTGGGAAATCCTCGTGTTGCACCTCCCTTTTGGTTTTATTTTTTTGCCCCGTTCAGGCTTGTCAAAATGTTTATCCATCACATTTCTATTACCGAGTACCACGGCATCTTGGCCAAGACAACTTCGCTTTGCGTAGAGGCTAAGGCCTCAAACCGAGGGCGTGGGGCCTATGACCAGGTCTTCGTCGCTCTGGTGCCCATAACTTTTGATCTGTAAGGAGTTATGTGGGGCACAACATACCGTTGAAAAGCTCTCCAAGAGATCTACGACAGGGATAGAAAGCCTGCTAGGTTGCACCTGTTTTCAGAGCCCAAAATCGATTGTTTTCATCAGTTTCGTGCCATTTTCTTCTTTTTGCATTGTTTCTTCGTATCAAATCATTCGTCGGGAGCCACTAAAAGGAAGACACATAAGGGCTTAGTGCCGTCAACATGACGGGAACGATCATACCAACAGAATTGTACCGGATCCCATCTGTACAACAAAGTTAAGCGTGCTTGGGCAAGACTAGTACAAGGATGGGTGACCCCCAAGGAAGTCCTCGTGTTCCTTCCCCCTTTTTGTTTTGTTTTTTTGTCCCGTTCAGGCTTGCCAAAATGCTTGCATGGTTGGGCGAGAGTAGTACAAAGATGGGTGACCCCTTGGGAAGTCCTCGTGTTGCACCCCCCATTTGGTTTTATTTTTTTTCCCCGTTCAGACTTTTCAAAATGCTTATCCATCACATTTCTATTACCGAGTACCACGACATCTTGGCCAAGACAACTTTGCTTCACGTAGAGGCTAGGGCCGCAAACCGAGGGCGTGGGGCCTGTGAACAGGTCTCTGTCGCTCCAGTGCCCATAACTTTTGATCCGTAAGGAGTTTTGCAGCGCACAACATACCGTTGGAAAGCTCTCCAAGTGCTCTACGACGGGGATAGAAAGCCTGCTCAGCTGCGCCTGTTTTCAGAGCGTAAACTCGATTGTTTTCATCAGTTTTGAGCCATTTTCTTCTTTTTGCGTTGTTTCTTCGTATCAGATCGTTCGTCGAGAGCCGAAAAAGTAAGACACATAAGGGCTTAGCACCCTCAACATGACGGGTGCGATCATACCAACCGAAAAGCACCGGATCCCATCTGTACTCTGAAGTTAAGCGTGCTTGGGCAAGAGTAGTACAAGGATGGGTGACCCCTTGGGAAGTCCTTGTGTTGCACCCCCCTTTTCGTTTTGTTTTTTTGCCCCATTCCGGCTTACCAAAATGCTTTATCCGTACCATCTCTATTATCGAGTCCCATAGCATCTTGGCCAAGACAACTATGTTTCACATATTGGCTAGGCCCGCAAACCGAGGGTGTGGGGCCTGTGACCTGGTCTACGTCGGTCCGTTGCCCATAACTTTTGATTTGTAAGGAGTTATGCTGCAAATAACATACCATTTAAAAGCTCTTTGAAAGCTCTATCATGGGGGCCGCAAGCCTGCTCAGTTGTGCCTATTTTTGGAACCCAAAATAGAACGTTTTAATCAGTTTTGGGCTACTTTTCTTCTTTTTGCATAGTTTCTTCGTCCCAGATTGTTCGTCGGGTGCCGCAAAAAGGACGACACATAAGGACTTTGCGCCCTTAGCATAACAAATGTGATCATACCTTCAGTAATGCACCGAATCCCATCAGAACTCTGAAGTTTAGTGTGCTTGGACGAGAGTAGTACTAGGATGGGTGACCCCCTGGGAAGTCCTCGTGTTGTACCCCCCTTTTCATTCTGTTTTTTTGCCCCGTTCAGGCTTGCCAAGATGCTTTATCCGCTACATTTCTATTATCGAGCCCCACAGCATCTTGGGCAAGACAACTTCGTTTCGCGTAAAGGCTAGGCTCGCAAACCAAGGGCGTTGGGCCAGTGACCAAGTCTCCATCGCTCTAGTGCCCTAACTTTCGATCCGAAAGGGGTAATGTGGTGCACAACATATCATTGGAAAGATTTTCTAGAGCTCTATGACGGAGGCAATAAGCCTGCTCGGCTGCGCCTATTTTCGGAGCCCAAAATCGAATATTTTCATCATTTTCGAGACACGTTCTTCTTTTCGCGCTGTTTCTTCATCCAGAATCGTTCGTCAGGAGCCGCGAAAAGGATGACACATAAGGGCTTTGTGCCCTCAACATGACCGGTGCGATCATACCATCAGTAATGCACCAGATCCCATAAGAACTCCAAAATTAAGCGTGCTTGGGCGAGAGTAGTACTTGGTTGGGGGACCCCTTGGGAAGTCCTCATGCTGCACCGCCCTTTTCGTTTTGTATTTTTGCCACGTTCAGCCTTGCCAAGATGGTTTATCCATCAAATTTCTATTATCGAGTCCCACGGCATCTTGGGCAAGATAACTTCGCTTCGCGTAGAGGTTAGGCCTGCAAACCGAGGGCGTGGGGGCCTGTGACCAGGTCTCCGTCACTCTGGTTGCTATAATTTTTGATCTGTAAAGAGTTATGCGGTGTACAACATACCGTTGGAAAGCTCTCCCAGAGCTCTACGATGAGGGCAACAAGCCTGCTCGGCTACAGCTACTTTTGGAGCGCAAAATTGAATGTTATCATCAATTTCTAGCCACTTTCTTCTTTTTGCTCTATTTCTTTGTGTCGGATCGTTTGTCGGGAGCCGCAAAAAGGACGACACATAATGGCTTAGTGCCCTCAACATGACGGGTACGATTATACTAACATAAATGCACCGGATCCCATCTGTACTACAATGTTAAGCGTGCTTGGGCGAGAGTAGTACAAGGATGGGTGACCCCCTAGGAAGTCCTCGTGTTGTACCCCCCTTTTCGTTTTGTTTTTTTGCCTTGTTCAGGTTCACCAAAATTCTTTATCCGTCACATTTCTATTATCGAGTCCCACGGCATCTTGGCCAATACAACTTCGCTTCACATAGAGTCTAGGCCCACAAACCGAGGGCGTGGGGTATGTGAATAGGTCTCTATTGTTCTGGTGCCCATAACTTTTTATCCGTATGGAGTTATGCAGCGCATAGCATACCTTTGGAAAGCTCCCTGAGAGCTCTAAGACGGGGGCAGCAAGCCTGTTCTGCTTCACCCATTTTTGGGGCCAAAAATCGAACGTTTTCATCAATTTCAGGCCACTTTTCTTCTTTTTGAGCTATTTCTTCATCCCGGATCATTCATCGAGAGCCGCGAAAAGGATGACACATAAGGGCTTTGCGCCCTCAACATAACGGGTGCGATTATACCATCAGTAATTTACCAGATCCCATTAGAACTCCGAAGTTAAGCGTGCTTGGGCGAGAGTAGTACTACAATGGGTGACCCCCTAGGAATTCCTTGTGTTGCACCCCCCATTTTGTTTTGTTTTTTTACCCCGTTTAGGCTTGCCAAGATGCTTTATCCGTCACATTTCTATTATCGAGTCCCACAGCATCTTGGGCAAGACAACTTTGCTTCGCGTAGAGGCTAGGCCCACAAAGCGAGGGCGTGGGGCCTTTGACCAGGTCTCCGTCACTCTAGTGCCCATAACTTTTGATCCGTAAGGAGCAATGCGGCGCACAACATACTGTTGGAAAGCTCTCCGAAAGCTCTACAATGGGGGCAGCAAGCCTGCTAAGCTGTGCCAGTTTTTGGGCCCCAAAATCGAATATTTTCATCAGTTTCGAGCCATTTTCATCTATTTGCACTATTTCTTCATATCAGATTGTTTGATAGGAGCCGTGAAAAAGATGACACATAAGGGCTTAGCACCCTCAACATGATGGGTGCGATCATACCAACAGAAATGCACCGGATCCCATCTGTACTCCGAAGTTATGCATGCTTGGGCAAGAGTAGTACAAGGATAGGTGACCCCCTAGGAAGTCCTCGTGTTGCAACACCTTTTTCGTTTTGTTTTTTTGACTCATTCAAGCTTGCCAAAATTCTTTATCCGTACTATTTCTATTATTGAGTCCCACAACATCTTGGCCATGACAACTTCACTTCGTGTAGAGGCTAGGCCCACAAACCGAGGTCGTGGGGCCTGTGACCAGGTCTCAGTCGCTCCGGAGCGCATAACTTTTGATCCGTAAGGACTTATGCGGCGCACAGCATACGTTTGGAAAGCTCTCTGAGAACTATAAGACGGCAGTAGCAAGCCTGCTCGGCTACGCCTGTTTTCGGGGTCCAAAATTGAACGTTTTCATCAGTTTCGGGCCACTTTTATTCTTTTTGTGATATTTCTTCGTCCTGGATATTTCGTCAGGAGCCGCAAAAAGGACGACACATAAGGCCTTTACGTTTCAACATAACGGGTACGATCATACCATCAGTAATGCACTGGATCCCATCAGAACTCCGAAATTAAGCGTGCTTGTTTCGAGAGTAGTACTAGGATAAGTGACCCCTTGGGAAGTCCTCGTGTTGCACCCCCTTTTCGTTTTGTTTTTTTGCCTCGTTCAGGCTTGCCAAGAAGCATTATCCGGTACATTTCTATTATCGAGTCCCACGGCATCTTTGGCTAGACAACTTCGCTTCGCGTAGAGGCTAGGCCCATAAACCAAGGGCGTGGGGCCTATGACCAGGTCTCCGTTGCTCTGGTGCCCATAAGTTTTGATCTGTAAAGTGTTACACGGCGCAGAGTATACCGTTAGAAAGTACTCCGAGGGCTCTACGATGCGGGCAACATGTCTTCTCAGCTATGCCTATTTTTGGAGCCCAAAATGGAATGTTATCATCAGTTTCTTGCCACTTTCTTCTTTTTGCGCAGTTTCTTCGACTCGGATAGTTCATCGTGTGCCGCGAAAAGGACGACACATAAGGGCTTAGTGCCCTCAACATGACGGGTGTGATTATACCAACAGAAACACACCGGATCCCATTTGTACTTCAAAGTTAAGCGTGCTTGGGCGAGAGTAGTACAAGGATGGGGGACCCCTTGGGAAGTCCTCGTGTTTTACCCCCTTTTTCATTTTGTTTTTTTGCCTCGCTCAGGCATGCCAAGATGCTTTATCCGTGACATTTCTATTATCGAGTCCCACGGCATCTTGGGCGAGACAACTTCACTTCGCGTAGTGGCTAGGCCCACAAACCGAGGGCGTGGGGCCTGTGACCAGGTCTCCGTCGCTATGGTATGCATAACTTTTGATCCGTAATGAGTTATGTGGCGCATAGCATACCGTTGGAAAGCTCTCTGAATGCTCTACGATAGGGGCAGCAAGCTTGCTAAGTTGTGCTTGTTTTTGGATCCCAAATTTGAATGTTTTTATCAGTTTTGAACTACTTTATTCTTTTTGCGCTACTTCTTCGTCTCGGATCGTTCGTCGGGTGCCGCGAAAAGGATGATATATAAGGGCTTAGTGCCCTCAATATGACGGGTACAATCATACCGACAGAAATGCACCAGATCCCATCTGTGCTCCGAAGTTAAGCGTGCTTGGGTGAGAGTAGTACAAGGACGGGTGACCCCTTAGGAAGTCGTCGTGTTGCACCCCCCTACAGAGTACCACGGCATCTTGGCCAATACAACTTTGCGTCGCGTAGAGGCTAGGGCCACAAACCGAGGGCATTGGGCCTGTGACTTGGTCTTCATCGCTCTGGTGCCCATAACTTTTGATTTGCACGGAGTTTTGCGGCACAAAGCATACCGTTGGAAAGCTCTGCAAAAGCTCTATGACGGGGGCATAAAGCCCACTCGGCTACGCCTGCTTTCGGAGCCCAAAATCGGTTGTTTTCATCAGTTCCGAGCCACTTTCTACTTTTTGCGGTGTTTCTTCGTATCGGATCGTTCGTCGGGAGCCGCGAAAAGGACGACACATAAGGGCTTAGCGCCCTCAACAGGACGGGTGCGATCATTCCAACGAAAATGCATCAGATCCCATTTGTACTCCGAAGTTAAACATGCTTGGGCGAGAGTAGTACAAGGATGGGTGACCCCCTGGAAGTCCTCGCGTTGCACCCCACCTTTTCATTTTGTTTCTTTGCCCCGTTTAGGCTTGCCAAAATGCTTTATCCGTACCATTTCTATTATTGAGTCCCACAGCATCTTGGCCAAGACAACTTTGCTTCGCGTAGAGGCTAGGCCTACAAACCGAGGGTGTGAGGCCTCTGACCAGGTCTCCGTCGCTTCGGTGCCCATAACTTTTGATCCGTAATAAGTTATCCAGCGCACAGCATACACTTGGAAAGCTCTCTGAGAACTCTACAATGGGGGCAGCAAGCCTGCTCGGATGCGCCAGTTTTCAGAGCCCAAAAATTGAACATTTTCTTCAGTTTCAGTCAACTTTTCTTCTTTTTGAGCTATTTCTTCATCCCAGATCGTTCGTTGGGAGCCGCGAAAAGGATAACAAATAAGGGCTTTGTGCCCTCAACATGACGGGTGTGATCATACCATCAGTAATGCACCGGATCCCATCAGAACTCCGAAATTAAGCGTGCTTGGGTGGGAGTAGTACGAGGATTGGTGACCCCCTCAGAAGTCCTCGTGTTGCACCAACCTTTTTCGTTTGGTTTTTTTGCCCCGTCCAGGCTTGCCAAGATGCTTTATCCGTCACATTTCTATTATCGAGTCCCAATGCATCTTGGGCAAGACAACTTCGCTTCGCGTAGAGGCCAGACCCACAAACCGAGGGTGTGGGTCTTGTGATCAGGTCTCCGTCGCTCTGATGCCCATAAATTTTGATCTGTAAGGAGTTATGCGGCGCACAGTATACCGTTGAAAAGCTCTCTGAGAGCTGTACGATGGGGGTAGCAAGCTTGCAATTCAGCGCCAATTTTTAGAGCCCAAAATTGAATGTTTTCATCAGTTTTAGGCCACTTTCTTCTTTTTGCATTGTTTCTTCGTCCTGGATCGTTCGTCAAGAGCCGCGAAAAGGACGACACATAAGGGGTTATTGCCCTTAACATGACGGGTACAATCATACCAGCAGAATGTACCAGATCCCATAAGTACTCTGAAGTTAAGCGTGCTTGGGCGAGAGTAGTACTCGGATGGGTGACCCCCTAGGAAGTCCTCGTGTCGCACACCTTTTTTCATTTTGTTTTCTTGCCCTTTCAGGCTTCCCAAAATTGTTTTTCCGTCACATTTCTTTTATTGAGTCCCAGGGCATCTTGGCCAAGACAACTTCGCTTTGCATAGAGGACGGGCTCTTAAATTGAGGGCGTGGGGCCTGTGGCCAGGTCTCTCTCGCTCTGGTGCCTATAACTTTTGATCCATAAGGTGTCATGCAGCGCACAAAATACCGTTGGAAAGCTCTCCGAAAGCTCTCCGAGAACGTTTTCATTAGCTTCTGGCCATTTTTTTCTTTCTACGCTGTTTCTTTGTCACAGATCGTTTGTCGTGAGCCGCAAAAAGGATGACACATAAGGGCTTTGCGCCTTTAACATAACGGGTGCGATCGTATCAATACAAATGCACCGGATCCCATTAGAACTCCGAAGTTAAACGTACTTGGGCGAGAGTAATACTAGAATGAGTGACCCCTTGGGAAGTCCTCGTGTTGCACCCCCCTTTTCGTTTTGTTTTTTTGCCCCATTCAGGCTTGCCAAGATGCTTTATCTGTCACATTTCTATTATCGAGTCCCACGACATGTTGGCCAAGAGAACTTCGCTTCGTGTAGAGGCTAGGCCCGCATACCGAGGGCATGGGGCCAGTGACCAAGTCTCCGTCGCTACGGGGCCTATAACTTTTGATCCGTAAGGAGTTATGCGGCGCACAACATACCCTTGGAAAGCCCTCCTAGAGCTCTACGACGGGCGCAACAAGCCATCGCGGCTTCGCCTATATACGGAGGCCAAAATTGAACGTTTTCATCAGTTTTAGACCACTTTTCTTCTTTTTGCACTATTTCTTCATCCCAGATCGTTCGTCGGGGTCGCGAAGAGGATGACACATAAGGGCTTTGCGTGCTCAACATGACAAGTGCGATCATACCATCAGTAATGCACCGTATCCCATCGAAACTCTAGAGTTAAGCGTGTTTGGGCGAGAGTAGTACTCGGATGGGTGACCCCCTGGGAAATCCTCGTGTTATACCCCCCTTTTCATTTTGTTTTTTTGCCTTGTTGAGGCTTCCCAAAATAGTTTATCCAGCACATTTCTATTATCGAGTCCGACGGTATATTGGCCAAGACAACTTCGCTTCGCGTAGAGGCTAGTCCCGCAAACCGAAGGTGTGGGATCTATGACTAGGTCTACGTCTTTCTGGTGCCGATAACTTTTGATCCGTAAAGAGTTATGCAGCACACAGCATACCCTTGGAAAGCTCTTCGGGAGCTCTACGACGGGGGCAGCAAGCCTGCTCGGCTGCGCCTATATTCGAGGCCCAAAATAGAACGTTTTCATCATTATCTATCCACTTTTCTTCTTTTTGCACTGTTTCTTCGTCACGAATCGTTTGTCGAGAGCCACGAAAATGTCAACACATAAGGGCTTTGCGCCCTCAACATGACGGGTGCGATCATACCATTAGTAATGCATCGGATCCCATAAGAACTCTAAAGTTAAACATGCTTGGGCGAGAGTAGTACTAGGATAGGTGACCCCCCACGAATTCCTCATGTTGCACCCCCCTTTTCGTTTTGTTTTTTTGCCCCGTTCAGGCTTGCCATGATGCTTTATCTGACACATTTCTTTTATCGAGTCCCACTGCATCTTGGGCAGGACAACTTCGCTTCGCGTAGAGGCTAGGCCCGTAAACTGAGGGTGTGGGGCCTGTGACCAGGTCTCCGTCACTCTGGTGCCAATAACTTTTGACCCATACGGTGTTATGCGGCGCACTACATACCGTTGGAAAGCTCTCTGAGAGCTCCATGATTGGGGCAATAAGCAAGCTTGGCTGCACTTATTTTCAGAGCCTAAAATCGAATGTTTTCATTAGTTTCGAGCCACTTTCTTCTTTTTACGCTTTTTCTTCTTCTTGGATAGTTCGTCGGGAGCCTTGAAAAGGACGACACATAAGGGATTAGCGACCTCAACATGACGGGTGCGATCATACCAATAGAAATGCACCAGATCCCATCTGTACTCTAAAGTTAAGCGTGCTTAGGCAGGAGTAGAACAAGGATGGGTGACCCCTTGGACAGTCCACGTGTTGCACCACCCTTTTCGTTTTCTTTTTTTTGCCCCGTTCAAGCTTGCCAAAATGCTTTATCCATCACATTTCTATTATCGAGTCCCACGGCATCTTGGTCAAGGCAACTTCGCTTTGCGTAGAGGCTAGGCCTGCAAGCCAAGGGTGTGGGGCCAATGACCAGGTCTCCGTCACTCCGATGCTCATAACTTTTGATCCGTAAGGAGTTATGCGGCGTACAACATACTGTAGGAAAGCTCTCCGAGAGCTCTACGATGTGGAAGCAAGCCTGCTTGGATGTGCCTGTTTTCAGAGGCCAAAAATTGAATGTTTTCATCAGTTTCAATCAAGTTTTCTACTTTTTGCGCTATTTCTTCATCCCGGATCGTTCGTTGGGAACAGCGAAAATGATAACAAATAAGGGCTTTGTACCCTCAACATGACGGGTGCGATCATACCATCAGTAATGCACTGGATCCCATCAGAACTCTGAAGTTAAGCGTGCTTGGGTGAGAGTAGTACTTGGATGGGTGACCCCCTGGGAAGTCCTCGTATTGCACCCCCCTTTTCGTTTTATTTTTTGCCCCGTTCAATCTTGCCAAGATACTTTATCCCTCACATTTCTATTATCGAGTCTTACTGCATCTTGGGCAAGACAACTTCGCTTTGCGTAGAAGCCAAGCCCGCAAACCGAGGGCGTGGGTCCTGTGCCCAGGTATCTGTCACTCTAATGCCCATAACTTTTGATCCGTAAGGAGTTATGCAGCGCACAACATACCGTTGAAAAGCTCTTCGAGAGCTCTACGAAGAATGGAGCAAGCCTGCAAAGCAGTACCAATTTTCGGAGCCCAAAATTGAATGTTTTTATCAGTTTTCGGCCAATTACTTCTTTTTGCGCTGTTTCTTCATCCCAGATTGTTCGTCGAGAGCCACGAAAAGGATGACACATAAGGGCTTAGCGCCCTCAACATGACGGGTGCAATCATACCAGCAAAATGCACCGGATCCCATCAGTACTCCGAAGTTAAGCATGCTTGGGCGAGAGTAGTATTAGGATGGGTGACCCCCTGGGAAGTCCTCTACGTGTTATTTTTTTGCCCTTTCAGGCTTCCCAAAATTCTTTTTTCGTCACATTTCTTTTATCGAGTCCCACGGCATCTTCGCCAAGACAACTTCGCTTCGCGTAGAGGATGGGCTCGTAAATCGAGGGCGTGGGGCATGTGACCAAGTCTCCGTCGCTCTGGTACCCATAACTTTTCATCTGTAAGGAGTCATATGGCGCACAACTTACTGTTGAAAAGCTCTCTGAGAGCTCTACGATGGGGGCAAGAAGCTTGCTTGGCTACACCTATTTTCGGAGCCAAAAATAAAATGTTTTCATCGGTTGCGGGCAACTTTCTTCTTTTTGCGTTGTTTCTTCATCTCAGATCGAACGTCGGGAGCGGCAAAAAGGATGACACATTAGGGCTTTGCGCCCTTAACATGACAGGTGCGATCGTATAAGTACAAATGCACTGGATCCCATTAGAACTCCAAAGTTAATCGTACTTGGGCAAGAGTAATACTAGGATGGGTGACCCCTTGGGAAGTCCTCGTGTTGCACCCCCCTTTTCGTTTTGTTTTTTTGCCCCATTCATGCTTGCCAAGATGCTTTATCTGTCACATTTCTATTATCGAGTCCTACGGCATCTTGGCCAAGAGAACTTCGCTTCACTTAGAGGCTAGACCCGTATACCGAGGGCATTGGGCCTGTGACCAAGTCTCCGTCGCTCCGGGGCCTATAACTTTTGATCCGTAAGGTGTTATATGGCGCACAGCATGCCCCTTTGAAAGCTCTCCGAGAGCTCTACGATGGGCGGAGCAAGCCTGTTTGGCTGCGCCTATTTCCGTAGCCCAAAATTGAACGTTTTCAACAGTTTCGGGATACTTTTCTTTTTTTTGTGATGTTTCTTCATCCCGGATCGTTCGTCGAAAGCCGCAAAAAGAATGACACATAAGGGCTTTGCGCCTTTAACATGACGGGTGCGATTATACCAACAAGAATGCACTGGATCCCATCAGAACTCCAAAGTTAAGCGTGCTTGGGCGAGGGTAGTACTAGGATGGGTGACCCCATCGGAAGTCCTCGTGTTGCACCCACCTTTTCGTTTTATTTTTTTGCCGCATTCAGGCTTGCCAAGATGCTTTATCCGTCATATTTCTATTATCGAGTCCCACGGCATCTTGGCCAAGAGAACTTCGCTTCGCGTAGAGGCTAGGCCCGTATACCAAGGGTGTGGGGCCTGTGACCAAGTCTCCGTCGCTCCGGTGCCCATAACTTTTGATCCATAAGGAGTAATGCAGCGCACAGGATACCCTTGGAAAGCTCTGCGAGAGTTCTACGATGGGAGCAGTATGCCTGGTTGGCTGCGCCTATATTTGGAGCCCAAAATTGAACATTTTCATTAGTTTCAGACCACTTTTCTTCTTTTTGCGCTATTTCTTCGTCACGGATCGTTCGTCGGGAGCCACGAAGAGGACAACAAATAAGGGCTTTGCGCGTTCAACATGACGGGTGTGATCATACCATTAGTAATGCATCGGATCCCATCAAAACTCTGAAGTTAAGCGTGCTTGGGCGAGAGTAGTACTAGGATAGGTGACCCCATGGGAAGTCCTCGTGTTGGACCCCCTTTTCATTTTGTTTTTTTTGCCCAGTTGAGGCTTCCCAAAATGGTTTATCTGTAACATTTCTATTATCGAGTTCCACGGTATCTTGGCCAAGACAACTTCGCTTCGTGTAGAGGGTAGGCCCGCAAACCGAGGGTGTGGGGCCTGTGACCAGGTCCCCGTTGCTCTAGTGCCCATAACTTTTGATCCGTAAAGAGTTATATGGCGCACAACATACCCTTGGAAAGCTCTTCGAGGGCTCCACGATAGAGGTAGCAAGCCTGCTTTAATGCGCCTATTTTTGGTGCCCAAAATCGAACGTTTTCATTATTTTCTGGTCACTTTTCTTCTTTTTGCACTGTTTCTTCGTCACGGATCGTTTGTCGAGAGCCGCGAAAAGGTCGACACATAAGGGCTTTGCGCCTTCAACATGACGGGTGCGATCATTCCATTAGTAATGAAGCGGATCCCCTCAGAACTCCAAAGTTAAGCATGCTTGGATGAGAGTAGTACTAGGATGGGTGACCCCCTACGAAGTCCTCGTGTTGCACCCCCTTTTTCGGTTTGTTTTTTTGCCCTGTTCAGGCTTACCAAGAAGCTTTATCCGACACATTTCTATTATCGAGTCCCACTATATCTTGGGCAAGACAACTTCGCTTCGCGTAGAGGCTAGGCCCGCAAACTGAGGGTGTGGGGCCTGTGACCAGGTCTCCGTCGCTCTGGTGCCCATAACTTTTGATCCGTAATGTGTTATGCGGCATACAGCATACCGTTGGAAAGCACTCTGAGAGCTCCACGACTGCGGCAGCAAGCAAGCTCGGCTGCGCTTATTTTCGGAGCCCAAAATTGAATGTTTTCATCAGTTTTGAGCCACTTTCTTCTTTTTCTGCTTTTTCTTCATCTTGGATCGTTCGTCGGAAGCCGCAAAAAGGACGACACATAACGGATTAGTGGCCTCAACATGACGGGTGCGATCATACCAACAGAAATGCACCAGATCCCATATGTACTCTGAAGTTAAGCGCGCTTGGGCAAGAGTAGAACAAGAATAGGTGACCCATTAGGAAGTCCGCGTGTTGCACCACCCTTTTCGTTTTCTTTTTTGCCCCGTTCAAGCTTGCCAAAATGCTTTATCCATCACATTTCTATTATCGAGTCCCACGGTATCTTGGCCAAGGCAACTTCTGTGAGGCCCGACCCTGAATAACGTGTTCTACCTCGATTTACGCGTCTTACACCTAAAATTATATGACCGACCTAGGATTACGTGCCCTATCTTGGTTTTCGTGCATGCCTCGTTATATGTGCCTTAACCTAGAATTGTGTGCCCTAATCCTCGATATACATACGATACCTAGATAAACATGCCATGACCTTAATTTACGTGCGAGACCTCGATTTACATGTGTCTCTCCATTTCGTGTGCATTAACCTTGAACCGCGTGCTTTAACCTAGGTTTAAGAGTCGTGTCTTGAATTACGTGCATTGCATTGAATTACGTACCTTATTTTGATCTACGTTCATTCACCTAGGGTTGCGTGTGTTAGCATTAGAATCCGTGCACTTATCTTGAAGTATGTGCCTTAGTCTTGGAAAACGTGCATTCGTCTCGTAGTTCGTGTCTTATATCGTAGTGCGTGCCCTAGACTTAGAAAAGCGTGCCCGCACGCTAATCAATAAAGAATCCTACATGGAGCACTAAACTTTAAAATAATCCTAAAACAATCCTACAAAGTCCACTATCAATATAATAATCCTAATTCAATTCACTAGAGGACAAAAATGTACCAAACACTAGAAATTCCTTATTCTTTATTCTTTGTTCTTTTTCCATTTTCAACACATAACAAATTAACACTCAAAAGATGACAAGAATTCAGATTTGGCACATGCTTTGGCCGACCATACCATGGTTTTTGCACAAGGTTTGAACAATTATACAATTAACTATGCATGCTTAGACAAACTATGACACAAATCCATAAAACAATTGCTCAAACCACCTCAATTCTCACACCATTTTTGACCAAACCACCTATGCCCATGCTAACATTTCAAAATTCCATCTTGAAGACAAAAAAATCCTGAATTTGTATGCCCAAGGCTGACCACATGCTCAAAAAATTGCAAAAGCCTCGTTTTTCTCTCACTTCTCTCACTTTCCTCACATTTTCTCTCTCTCCCTCTCACTCTCTCTCTCCATTTCAGTTTTGTCTAAGTTCTCTCCACCTCTTAGCTCATCTTCATCATCCTATGGTGCATCAAGACAAACCACAAGCAAAGAAACTCACCCAAGCAAGCTAGGATGCAAGAAACACACATGCAAGCATTTTGAGTCACCATTTTCGGCCTTGGTGAGTTTTTAAGCTTCCATTTCTTTTCTTCTTGTTCTAACCTCATGCATGTGCTAAGAGATTGATCACTAAGCTAGGAAAAATAGAGAAAAGCTAGTTGGAATCTCGGCTAAGCAAGAAGAAGAAGAGATTTGAGCTTCAACAAGGTTTTGAGCATTTTTTTGGGTTGATTGCAAAGGTGAGGGTTAAAACTTTTTGAAAACTCTTCAAAATTTCACATGCATGCTCATAAATGTGTGTATTTGCTTCTGTACTTGAGATATATGGTCGTTCATAAGTTTAAACAACCATGCATGGCAAGATCTTGGCTTGAAAATGATGCTAGGTGAAGTCGAATTTGTGTGACAGCTCTCTGACCCGTCTGTTCGAGGTAAGTTTAGCTAGGTAAATGATGTTAAAAATGATTGAAAATTGGTAGGTGAGTAGTTTGGACAGTTTTGAACATTTTTCCCAGAAATAGGCCGAAGCTAAGTTTGATTCTAAGGTCCTCAAAATAGCAGATCTTTAAAATGTGACAAAATCTGGAAATCTGGAGAAATGAAGCAGGTTTTGGCAGATGCACTGACCTTGTGAAACGCACCATATTTGAACTAGTAAATGTTGTCCAAAATGCATGAAAATTAGTGTACTGCTAAATATTTCAGTTCTGGACAATTTTGTCAGAAATGGACCAAAGCTAAAACTGACTCTAAGGACCTCAAAAACATCAATTTCTGAAACGTGTGCAAATCTGGACAGTTTTGTGCCACCTCACTGTTTTGGCTATAACTAATGATTCTGAACTCCAATTGGTGCAAGGTTTGTTTCTAATTTTATCTAACTTCTTAAGCATTAATTTGACATCTTATTCACTGAATTTGGAGATTGTTTGTGTAACATATTGATTGTGAGAAAACAGCCTATTGCAGTAAAGGTTTCATTTAGCTACATGCTTGGGAAATTGTTGTAACCTCTCTTGTGATACTAATTGTGTGGAAAATTTGTGTTGGGATGTTATGTGGACTGTTTTTGAGTACTTGAGGATGCTTGAATGGAATGATGCATGACTTGAGAATGACTTTGAGTTGACTTAGGGTTTTAATCACACGAATAAGCATGAAATAGAAACCCTAATGGCTAGGTAGCTTTGCTAAGTGTTGATCTCTTGGTTATTGTGTGGAAATTATATGCTTAGTGGGCTGCCCGTAAATGTTCTGTAACTTCAAATGTGAATTTGACCATGGCATGTTGTCAAATAAACTTTTCTTGCTACCAAACCCACGTAAATGTTGTTGCATGTTGAATAATTCGTATCACTTGATTATATGGGCTTCTTAATGAGTTATATGGCCTGTTTTACATGTGTTACATGGCTGCCCATTTGATGTTCATATGACTCTATATGCCTTTCATGTGAAATTACTTGTCTTATCGTGCCTTGTTTGACTACTTGACAACATGTGATCTTATAACTGTTCGGAGGCAACCTACTTTGTTATCCTCCTAATGTGATGTGTTAAATGTTATAAATGTGCATTGCATACAAGGTTGCAACCTTTCGTGTGGCATGGTAGTGTTTCACGTCCGCCGGGCGGCATCGGGCTTGCCGGTGTTACCGTGACTACCATTATCCAATTCCTTCTCTCGCTTGGTATTCACCCTTGGAGAGTTGGGTCGTAGGATTTTGGGGTACATCCAGAGTACACCCACCTGGCGTGTTTTGGGAATGTATTAAAGTCGGCCGCAACTCCTGTTACTTGACTTGATCTGAGAGCAATAGCTCACTGTATCCTTTTACTACGTGTATAAGTACTCTCGCTTGGTCCCTGGAGGACCTCGGGGAGGAAATACTGGTATTCCTGTTCCTGTATCTTATATCATTGTTATGTTTATGCTTGCAAAAGGATTTTCATAATTGAACCAGAAAATGAATTTCAAAACGTATTTCTCGTTCCCCCTCGCTGAGTTCATAAGGACTCACCCTCTTTTATCATCTCAGGTGAAGAAGATCAAGAATAGGTACCCAATGATGATGTGCCTAACGATGATTCCTTAGAGTGATCGCCTGTCTTGTGTGCTTTGCATGATTATGGCTATTTGTGAACTATGCCACTTGAAGACTATTTCTTTTATGTTGCTCGTTGTTTATTGATGTAAATGACCCCGTTGTAATTTGGGTCTAATTCTGGGATTGTACTATCTATAACCGGACGAACTTTTATTTGGTTGTTTGCTTTCGTTTTCTTAATTAGTAGCTATCATAGGCAGTCAAACCACTAGATGAACAATCAACTAAGTTAATTCTATCTAATTTCACTTAGGTACTCATTTGCAAACTAAAGGATAATAGGTACTTGCATGGTAGGAAATTGACAAATAAACGGAACATAATTATCATGTTAGTCTTATTAACCAAACGAGACTTTCAAGATAAACTAGTAGGCAAATCGGTTGGTGACAAATAGGAGTCCTTAATGGAATTGGATTAATGATTGGAATAATTGAGGCGTTTAGAGAATTAGGCCAAACCAAAGAGCCCAATTACAGCCGTTATATTGCTAGTTTACTGAAAATTTTTAGAGTTTAGGCCAAACGTTAAGTGTTAAATCTTCATGAACGATTAAGTACGAGACGTGACTTGAATGTTTAGATCACACCCTAGTCTAACCTTTATAGGCCGGGTTGGGGCGTGACACCTTATATTAGAATGGTATCAGAGCTTAGTTTAGTAACTAGGCGTTAGTTGGGTTCAACTCTCGGACCATGGGTAGAAGCCCTAAGGTAATTATGATGTCTTGTTTATATGTGTTAATGTGTGCTAATGTGCTTTAATTGCATTGAGAATTGAATACTATGTGCCTTTGTGGACTATATGTATTATGTGTCATGCACAGCAAGACGTTAGTGCCCTCAATAATGCATGCATGCTTTTATACTCCTTCCTTCATACATGTGCATGTTATATAACCGTGAATGACTGTTTATACACATAGATAGCTAGGATTAGGACTTTTAGGGAAGTGAATTTGTGCAGGACGAACGAAAAGGCTCGGTTAGAGATTTTTGGCATCTTCACAGGTACACGATGGATAGTATGTATTATTGGATATGCATATGTATAAAATGCGTAGCACGGGTATAATTGTTGAGGTAAAGTTATCTCCTTATTTTTGGAATACCTATACCTGTGATTATGTTGTCAATTTTATAGCTATGAAGTTATTGATTCCGTTAAACCGTTCTTCTAATTGTGGTTCAAGAATAAATGTTAAGAACATACTACTTCCTTAGATATAAGGGTATACTATTAAATATGTACAATAGTATATATTCTCATGTGCTGATAGTGGAAGTTGACTTGGAGGTTTCTTTGAATCCATTTCTCATATCCTAAAATTGGCTTGATAGACTATCTAAGAAGTTAGCAATATACTCGTACGATTGAATCCTTACTTGATTGGAATTAAGCATCGTTGAACCTAATAAGGTGTATATTAACGAGTTTCAAGTTCACTCAATGGTAAGATTGTGACCTAGAAATTAAGGGATGAACTCGTGGAAATGGGCGATAGGGGTTAGATTATTAAGGCGTGAATAATGTGTTTAGGTAACTTAACAATGGATAACCTCAAGACATGTAGGCAACTCTGGAGATTAAGTTTAACAAGATTGATGAATCTTTAGTATAACAAGATATGGGGATATTGGAATCGAGGAATTCGCGTAACGAGAACTCGTGTTCGGAAGACTACACCTAAATGTTAGGTCGAATGAAAGTGTAAGGTATTGAATTATGTATTAGATGATGCTGCTAAGGTCCTAAGTTGGATATTGGTGATATTAAGAATCATGGTATTAAATTGTTACCCCTCGGATTTAGTTGTGATTATGCGAAGTAAGACCGATGGACCTAGTATATAAACCATGGAAATGAGATTAAAGTATCCAGTTGAAAGTAGAGTCGTTAGGGTATGATTAGTAATCCTAAATAGCTAATAGTGAGTATGCATGATGATTCATAGTGAACCCTAGGACCCAAGGTCGATGAGTCTTGATGCTCTTAGCTAGTTGAATATGTAAATGAGAAGAGTAAGATTTCATAGAGTTAAGATAGAGATGAATTAGAGTCATAATGACCCAAGAGACTATTGTTAGACCACCGTATCTATGTGCATCGTTTCACATCTAGAGACTAGCGATCAGTAGACTTCGAATCGTGGTTGTTGAATAGAGGGTGAATCTTGTAGTGATAGTTAAATAAGTGGTTGATTACTTTTAAAGTTCTATTAGGTTATGTTGAAGGATGCCTCGTGGTCATAATTCTTATATTGATACAACATTGAAGTTATCCAGTGTAAGTATTTTATGAGCTCGGTCATTTCGGTACCCATTTATAATCCTAGGATTGTTGCTGTATGGCCGGTAACCTAGTAGAGCATTGATATCACTTATATGGCGATGAACCCAGCTTAGTAACATTAATGTTGAAGATATATTGGCGGGCATTAAGTGTTCGAAGGGATGACTAGGTCGCTAAGTGAGTAGGACCATTGTCTTCTTAAGTATGACGTAACCTTGGATTAAGGTGAGTAGAATGTATTTGAGGTTGAAGCTATTCGTCTTAGGAGTTTTGGATAAGATTAACAGAAAATTCTGAAGCCTTGTGACTTGAAATTAGAGATTTGAATAAGAAGATGGATTGTGGATCATAAGCTGATGAAATTTACTTGTAAGAGTTGAACTAGTGCAACATGATTAGTTTACCTATGCAATTTCGATGGCAGTTGTTGGTGGTACCTAATAAACCTTAGAGTTTGAGTTTAACGAATCTTAACGGTCTTTCTTCTTGATTACGAGCTTGAAGGTTAACGAAGCTGGGGAAGAATGTTAATGAATAGGAGCCTGTAACCGGGAGACTAGTCATTAGAAGATTTGCTAATCTAATGTACCTACGAGATAAGGACTATGATACTACCGATAGATGACGATTTGAGATGGATTAGTTGCTTGGTGAGTTCTTCCTGAAAATAGAGTCGTGTCGTGGAGATGATCCGTAACTTGTGTATGACCTATGTGATAATAGTTTTGAAGCTAGTAGATAGGATATGTAAATCTGATATAGACCTCTTGTCTTGAAATTAGTGTATGTAACCATAAGATCGCGGTATTATTGTGATATTCCTTTTGAGGTCTGGATACGAGATTGATACAACATGAATCATGATTTTGGAGTCATTGTTATATTGTTAGGATACCGATGCAGCTTTGATGACTATGTTTGGAGATTCTAACCTTAGTTAATGAACTCGACCTAAAGATCAATTGGAGAAAAGAGAGTTGTTCAAAGGAACGAACTGTAAATGTAGGGGTCACACCGAATTAAATGATTGGAGAAAGCTAGGAAGTTAATTCGTTGTGCTAAAAGAAATCACAAAGCAAAGGACGACCCGGAGTTGAAAATGAAAATGGTCGGAATCCGTCTAAATGACCTTGACAAGTAAGATTGAATTTTGGGACAAAATTCTTTTAAGGAGGGGAGGATGTGAGGCCCGATCCTGAATAATGTGTTATACCTCGATTTGCGTGCCTTAGACCTAAAATTATATGACCGACATAGGATTACATGCCCTATCTTGGTTTTTGTGCATGCCTCGTTATACGTGCCTTAACCTAGAATTGTGTGCCCTAATCCTCGATATACGTACGATACCTAGATAAACATGCCATGACCTTAATTTACGTGCGAGACCTCGATTTACATGTGTCTCTTCGTTTCGTGTGCATTAACCTTAAACCGCGTGCTTTAACCTAGGTTTAAGAGTCGTGTCTTGAATTACGTGCATTGCATTGAATTACGTACCTTATTTTGATCTACGTTCATTCACCTAGGGTTGCATGTGTTAGCATTAGAATCCGTGCACTTATCTTGAAGTATGTGCCTTAGTCTTGAAAAACGTGCGTTCATCTCGTAGTTCGTGTCTTACATCGTAGTGCATGCCCTAGACTTAGAAAAGCGTGCCCGCACGCTAATCAATAAAGAATCCTACATGGAGCACTAAACTATAAAATAATCCTAAAACAATCCTACAAAGTCCACTATCAATATAATAATCCTAATTCAATTCACTAGAGGACAAAAATGCACCAAACACTAGACATTCCTTATTATTTATTCTTTGTTCTTTTTGCATTTTCAACACATAACAAATTAACACTCAAAAGATGACAAGAATTCAGATTTGGCACATGCTTTGGCCGACCATACCATGGTTTTTGCACAAGGTTTGAACAATTATACAATTAACTATGCATGCTTAGACAAACTATGACACAAATGCATAAAAAAATTGCTCAAACCACCTCAATTCTCACACCATTTTCGACCAAACCACCTATGCCCATGCTAACATTTCAAAATTCCATCTTGAAGACAAAAAAAGCCTGAATTTGTATGCCCAAGGCTGACCACATGCTCAAAAAATTGCAAAAGCCTCATTTTTCTCTCACTTCTCTCACTTTCTTCACATTTTCTCTCTCTCCCTCTCACTCTCTCTCTCCATTTCGGTTTTGTCTGAGTTCTCTCCACCTCTTAGCTCATATTCATCATCCTATGGTGCATCAAGAGAAACCACAAGCAAAGAAACTCACCCAAGCAAGCTAGGATGCAAGAAACACACATGCAAGCATTTTGAGTCACCATTTTCGGCCTTGGTGAGTTTTTAAGCTTCCATTTCTTTTCTTCTTGTTCTAACCTCATGCATGTGCTAAGATATTGATCACTAAGCTAGGAAAAATAGAGAAAAGCTAGTTGGAATCTCGGCTAAGCAAGAAGAAGAAGAGATTTGAGCTTCAACAAGGTTTTGAGCATTTTTTTGGGTTGATTGCAAAGGTGAGGGTTAAAACTTTTTGAAAACTCTTCAAAATTTCACATGCATGCTCATAAATGTGTGTATTTGCTTCTGTAATTGAGATATATGGTCGTTCATAAGTTTAAACAACCATGCATGGCAAGATCTTGGCTTGAAAATGATGCTAGGTGAAGTCGAATTTGTGTGACAGCTCTCTGACCCGTCTGTTCGAGGTACGTTTAGCTAGGCAAATGATGTTAAAAATGCTTGAAAATTGGTAGGTGACTAGTTTGGACAGTTTTGAAAATTTTTCCCAGACATAGGCCGAAGCTAATTTTGATTATAAGGTCCTAAAAATAGCAGATCTTTAAAATGTGACAAAATCTGGAAATCTGGAGAAATGAAGCAGGTTTTGGCAGATGCACTGACCTTGTGAAACGCACCATATTTGACCTAGTAAATGTTGTCCAAAATGAATGAAAATTGGTGTACTTCTATATTTTTCAGTTCTGGATAATTTTGTCAGAAATGGACCAAAGCTAAAACTGACTCTAAGGACCTCAAAAACATCAATTTCTGAAACGTGTGCAAATCTGGACAGTTTTGTGCTACCTCACTGTTTCGGCTATAACTAATGATTCTGAACTCCAATTGATGCAAGGTTTGTTTCTAATTTTATTTAACTTCTTAAGCTTTAATTTGAAATCTTATTCACTGAATTTGAAGATTGTTTGAGTAACCTATTGATTGTGAGAAAACAGCCTATTGCAGTAAAGGTTTCATTTAGCTACATGCTTGGGAAATTGTTGTAACCTCTCTTGTGATACTAATTGTGTGGAAAAGTTGTGTTGGGATGTTATGTGAACTGTTTTTGAGTACTTGAGGATGCTTGAATGGAATGATGCATGACTTGAGAATGACTTTGAGTTGACTTAGGGTTTTAATCACACGAATAAGCATGAAATATAAACCCTAATGGCTAGGTAGCTTTGCTAAGTGTTGATCTCTTGGTTATTGTGTGGAAATTATATGCTTAGTGGGCTGCCAGTAAATGTTCTGTAACTTCAAATGTGAATTTGACCATGGCATGTTGTCAAATAAACTTTTCTTGCTACCAAACCCACGTAAATGTTGTTGCATGTTGAATAATTCGTATCACTTGATTATATGGGCTTCTTAATGAGTTATATGGCCTGTTTTACATGTGTTACATGGCTGCCCGTTTGATGTTCATATGACTCTATATGCCTTTCAAGTGAAATTACTTGTCTTATCGTGCCTTGTTTGACTACTTGACAACGTGCGATCTTATAACTGTTCGGAGGCAACCTACTTTGTTGTCCTCCTAATGTGATGTGTTAAATGTTATAAATGTGCATTGCATACAAGGTTGCAACCTTTCGTGTGGCATGGTAGTGTTTCACGTCCGCCGGGCGGCATCAGGCTTGCCGGTGTTACCGTGACTACCATGATCCAATTCCCTCTCTCGCTTGGTATTCACCCTTAGAGAGTTGGGTCATAGGATTTCTTGGTACATCCGGAGTACACCCACCTGGCATGTTTTGGGGATGAATTAAAGTCGGCCGCAACTCCTGTTACTTGACTTGATCTGAGAGCAATAGCTCACTGTATCCTTTTACTACGTGTATAAG
Source organism: Ehretia macrophylla (assembly GCA_037974665.1). Lineage (NCBI taxonomy): Eukaryota > Viridiplantae > Streptophyta > Magnoliopsida > Boraginales > Ehretiaceae > Ehretia > Ehretia macrophylla. The sequence goes on from CM075771.1 coordinate 23,791,118, forward strand.
TACTCTCGCTTGGTCCCTGGAGGACCTCGGGGAGGAAAGACTGGTATTCATGTTCCTGTATCTTATATCATTGTTATATTTATGTTTGCAAAAGGATTTTCATAATTGAACCAGAAAATGAATTTCAAAACGTATTTCTCGTTCCCCCTCGCTGAGTTCGTAAGGACTCACCCTCTTTTATCATCTCAGGTGAAGAAGATCAAGAATGGGTACCCAAGAATGATGTGCCTAACGATGATTCCTTGGAGTGATTGCCTGACTTGTGTGCTTTGCATGATTATGGCTATTTGTGAACTATGCCACTTGAAGACTATTTCTTTTATGTTGCTCATTGTTTATTGATGTAAATGACCCCGTTGTAATTTGAGTCTAATTCTGGGATTGTACTATCTATAACCGGACGAACTTTTATTTGGTTGTTTGCTTTCGTTTTCTTAATTAGTAGTTATCGTAGGCAGTCAAACCACTAGATGAACAATCAACTAAGTTAATTCTATCTAATTTCACTTAGGTACTCATTTGCAAACTAAAGGATAATAGGTACTTGCATGGTAGGAAATTGACAAATAAACGGGACATAGTTATCATGTTAAGCTTATTAACCAAACGAGACTTTCAAGATAAACTAGTAGGCAAATCGGTTGGTGACAAATAGGAATCCTTAATGGAATTGGATTAATGATGTGAATAATTGAGGCGTTTAGAGAATTAGGCCAAACCAAAGAGCCCAATTACATCCGTTATACTGCCGGTTTACCGAAAAATTTTAGAGTTTAGGCCAAACATTAAGTGTTAAATCTTCATGAACGGTTAAGTACGAGACGTGACTTGAATGTTTAGATCACACCCTAGTCTAACCTATATAGGCCGGGTTGGGGCGTGACAACTTCGCTTCACGTAGAGGCTAGGCCCGCAAGCTGAGGGCGTGGGGCCAATGACCAGGTCTTTGTCGCTCCAATGCCCATAACTTTTGATCCGTAAGGAGTCATGCAGTGCACATCATACCGTTGGCAAGCTCTCCGAGAGCTCTACGATGGGGGCAGCAAGCCTGCTAGACTGCACCTATTTTCAAAGCACAAAATCGAATGTTTTCATCAATTTCGGGCCACTTTTTCTTTTTGCACTATTTTTTCATCTTGGATCGTTCGTCCGAAGCAGCAAAAAGGATGACACATAAGGGCTTTGCGCCATCAACATGATGGGTGCGATCATACCAGCAGAAATACAACGGATCCCATTAGTACTCCATAGTTAAGCGCGCTTGGGCGAGAGTAGTACTCGGATAGGTGACCCCCTAGGAAGTCCTTGCGTTGCACCCCCATTTTCGTTTTATTTTTGTGCCCCGTTCAGGCTTGCCAAAATACTTTATCCATCACATTTCTATTATCAAGTCCCATGGCATCTTGGACAAGGAAACTTCGTTTCGCGTAAAGGCTAGGCCCTCAAACCAAGGGCGTGGGGCCTCTGACCAGGTCTTTGTCACTCCGATGCCCATAACTTTTGATCCGTAAGGAGTTATGCGGCGTACAGCATACCGTACGAAAGCTCTGCGAGAGCTCTACAATGGGGCAGCAAGCCTGCTCGGATGCGCCTATTTTTAGAGCCCAAAAGTTGATTGTTTTCATTAGCATCAGTCCAATTTTCTTCTTTTTTCACTATTTCTTCATCCCGGATCGTTCGTTGGGAGCCGCGAAAAGGACAATAAATAAGGGCTTTGTGCCTTCAACATGACGGATACGATCATACCATCAGTAATGTACTGGATCCCAACAGAACTTCGAAGTTAAGCGTGCTTAGGTGAGAGTAGTACTAGGATGGGTAACCCCCTAGGAAGTCCTCGTGTTGCAACCCCCTTTTCGTTTATTTTTTAACCCCGTTCAGGCTTGCCAAAATGCTTTATCCATCACATTTCTATTATCGAGTCCCACTGCATCTTGGGAAAGACAACTTCGCTTCGTGTAGAGGCTAGGCCCGCAAACCGAAGGCGTGGGGCCTGTGACCAGGTCTCCATTGCTCTGGTGCCCATAACTTTTGATCCATAAGGAGTCATGCGGCGCACAACATACCGTTGGAAAGCTCTCCGAGAGCTCTACGACCGGGCCAAGTAGTTTGCTCGGCTGCTCCTGTTTTCAGAGCCAAAAATCAAATGTTTTCATCAGTTACGGGCATCTTTCTTCTTTTTGCGCTGTTTCTTCGTCCCTGATTGTTTGTCGGGAGTGGCAAAAAGGACGACATATTAGGGCTTTGCGCCCTTACATGACAGGTGCGATCATACCAGTAGAAATGAACCGGATCCCATCAGAACTCCGAAGTTAAGCGTGCTTGGGCGAGAATAGTACTAGGATGAGTGACCCCATGGGTAATCCTCGTGTTGCACCTCCCTTTTTGTTTTTTTTTCCCCATTCAGGCTTGCCAAGTTTTTTTATCCGTCACATTTTTATTATCGAGTCCAACGGCATCTTGGGCAAGACAACTTCGCTTTGCGTAGAGGCTGGGCCCGTAAACCGGGGACGTGTGGCCTGTGACCAGGTCTCCGTCGCTCCGGTGCCCATAACTTTTGATTTATAGTAAGGAGTTATGCGACGCACAACATAACGTTGGAAAGCTATCCGAGAGCTCTATGATGAGTGCAACAAGTATCGTCGGCTGCGCCTATTTTTGGAGCCCAAAATTGAACGTTTTCATTACTTTCGGGCTATTTTTTTTCTTTTTGCGCTGTTTCTTCGTCCCATAACATTCGTCGTGAGCCGCGAAAAGGATGACACATAAGGGCTTTGCGCCCTTAACATGACGGGTGCGATCGTATCAGTACAAATGCACTGGATCCCATTAGAACTCCGAAGTTAATCATACTTGGGCGAGAGGCTACGCCCGCATACCGAGGGCATGGGGCCTGTGACCAAGTCTCCGTCACTCCGGGGCCTATAACTTTTGATCCGTAAGGAGTTATGCGGCGCACAGCATAACCTTGGAAAGCCTTCCGAGAGCTCTACAATGGGCGCAGTAAGCCTGTCCGGCTGCGCCTATTTTCGTAGCCCAAAATCGAACGTTTTTAACAGATTCGGGACACTTTTCTTCTTTTTGAGCTTTTTCTTCATCTTGGATCGTTCGCCGAAAACCGTAAAAAGGATGACACATAAGGGCTTTGTGCCTTCAACATGACGGGTGCGATTATAACAGCAAGAATGCACCGGATCCCATCAGAAGTCTGAAGTTAAGCGTGCTTGGGCGAGAGTAGTACTAGGATGGGTGACCCCATCGGAAGTCCTCGTGTTGCCCCCCCTTTTCGTTTTATTTTTTTGCCGCGTTCAGGCTTGCCAAGATGCTTGATCCGTTATATTTCAATTATCGAGTCCCACGGCATCTTGGCCAAGAGAACTTCGCTTCGCATAGAGGCTAGGCCTGTATACCGATGGCATAGGGCCTGTGACCAAGTCTCCGTCGCTCCGGTGCCCCATAAATTTTGATCCATAAGGAGTAATATGGCGCATAGGATGCCCTTGGAAAGCTCTACGAGAGCTCTATGATGGGGGCAGCAAGCCTGGTCGGCTGCGCCTATAATCGGAGCCCAAAATCGAACGTTTTCATTAGTTTTAGACCACTTTTCTTCTTTTTGCGCTATTTCTTCATCACGGATCATTCGTCGGGAGCCTCGAAGAGGACAACAAATAAGGGCTTTGCACCCCCAACATGACGGGTGCGATCATACCATCAGTAATGCACCGGATCCTTTTAAAACTCCGATGTTGAGAATGCATGGGCGAGAGTAGTACTAGGATGGGTGACCCCCTGGGAAGTCCTCGTGTTGCACCCTACTTTTCGTTTTGTTTTTTTGCCCCGTTCAGGCTTGCCAAGATGCTTTATCCATCACATTTCTATTATCGAGTCCCATGGCATTTTGGGCAAGCCAACTTCGCTTCGCGTAGAGGCTAGGCCCGCAAAGCGAAGGTGTGAGGCCTATGACCAGGTCTCCGTCGCTCTGCTGCCCATATCTTTTGATACGTAAGGAGTTATGCGGCGCGCAGCATACCGTTGAAAAGCTCTTCAATAGCTTTACGATGGGGGTAGCAAGCTTGCACGGCTGCGCCAGTTTTCAGAGCCCAAAATCAAATTTTTTCTTTAGTTTCGGGCCACTTTCTTCTATTTGCGCTGTTTCTTCATACCGGATCGTTCGTCGGGAGCTGCGAAAAAGACGACACATAAGGGCTTTACCCCCTCAACATGATGTGTGCGATCATACCCGCAGAAATGTATCAAATCTCATCAGTACTCCGAAGTTAAGCGTGCTTGGGCGAGAGTAGTACTAGGATGGGTAACCCCCTAGGAAGTCCACGTGTTGCAGCCCCCCTTTTCATTTTGTTTTTTTGCCCTTTCAGGCTTGCCAAAATACTTGATCCATCACATTTCTTTTATCAAGTCCCACGACATCTTGGCCAAGAAAAGATCACTTCGCGTAGAGGCTAGGCCCGTAAAACGAGGGCGTGGGGCCAGTGACCAGATATCCATCGCTCTTTGAGAGCTCTATGACAGGGGCAGCAAGCTCTCTGAGAGCTCTACGACAGGGGTAGCAAGCCCGCTCGGCTGCGCCTGTTTTTTGAGCCCAAAAATTGAACATTTTCATCAGTTTCATGCCACTTTTCTTATTTTGGAGCTGTTTCTTCGTCCCGAATCATTCGTCGGGAGCCGCAAAAAGGACAACAAATAAGGGCTTTGCGCCCTCAACATGACTGGTGCGTTCATACCATTAATAAGTCCTCGTGTTGCACCACCCTTTTCATTTTGTTTTTTTGCAACGTTCAGTCTTGCCAAAATCCTTTATCCGCCACATGTCTATTACCGAGTACCACGGTATCTTGGCCAAGACAACTTCACTTCGCGTAGAGGCTAGGCCCGCAAACCAAGGGCGTGGTCCCTGTGACCAGGTCTCCGTCACTCCAGTGCCCATACCTTTTGATCCGTAAGGAGTTATGCGGTGCACAACATACTGTTGGAAAGCTTTCCGAGAGCTCTACGATGGGGGCAGCAAGCATGCTCGGCTGCGCCTATTTTCGGAATCGAAAATCAAATGTTTTCATCAATTCCATGCCACTTTTTTCTTTTTGTGCTATTTTTTCGTATCGGATCGTTCATCGGGAGACGCGAAAAGGGCGACACATAAGGGCTTAGCGCCCCCAACATGACGGGTGAGAGTAATACCAACAGAAATGCACTAGATCCCATCTGTACTCCGAAGTTAAGCGTGCTTGGGCGAGAGTAGTACCAGGATAGGTGACCCCCTGGGAAGTCCTTGTATTGCACCCCCTTTTTCGTTTTATTTTTTTGCCCCGTTCAGGTTTGCCAAAATGCTTTATCCGTCACAATTCTATTATCGAGTCCCACGGCATCTTGGCCAAGAAAACTTCACTTCGCGTAGAGGCTGGATTCATAAACCGGGGGTGTGCAGCCTATGACCAGGTCACCGACACTCTGGTGCCTATAACTTTTGATCCGTAAGGAGTTATGTGGTGCACAACATACCGTTGGAAAGCTCTTCGAGAGCTCTACAATGGGGTCAGCACGCTTGCTCAGCTGCATCTGTTTTCAGAGACCAAAATTGAATGTTTTCATCAGTTTCGGTCTACTTTCTTCTTTTTACACTGTTTCATCGTCCCGAATCATTCGTTGGGAGGCGTGAAAAGGACGACACATAAGGGCTTTACACCCTCAACATGATGGGTAAAATCATACCATCAGAAATGCACCGGATCCCATCAGAACTCCAAAGTTAAGCGTGTTTGGGTGAGGGTAGTACTAGGATGAGTGACCCCATGGGAAGTCCTCGTGTTCCACGTCTTTTTTGTTTTGTTTTTTTGTCCTATTCAGGCTTGCAAATATGTTTTATCCATCACATTTCTATTATCGAGTCCCACGACATCTTGGGCAAGACAACTCCACTTCGCGTAGAGGCTGGACCCACAAACCTAGGGCGTGTGGCCTGTGACCAGGTCTCCATCGCTCCGGTGCCCATAACTTTTGATCCGTAAGGAGTTATACGGTGCACAGCATACCGTTGGAAAGCTCTCTGAGAGCTGTACGATGAGGGCAGCAATCTTACTCGGCTGCACCTATTTTCGGAGCCCAAATTCGAACATTTTAATTAGTTTCGGGCCATTTTTCTTCTTTTTGTGCCATTTCTTCATCCTGGATTGTTCGTCGTGAGCCGCAAAAAGGATGACACATAAGGGCTTTGTGCCGTCAACATGACGAGTGGGATTATACCAGCAAAAATATACCGAATCCCATCAGAAATCCGAAGTAAAGCGTGCCTGGGCGAGAGTAGTACTAGGATGGGTGACCCCCTGGGAAGTCCTCGTTCTGGCTTGCCAAGATGCTTTATCCAACATATTTGTAGTATCAAGTCCCACGGCATCTTGGCCACGAAAACTTCGCTTCGCGTAGAGGCTAGGCTCACCAACCGAGGGCGTGCGGCTTGTGACCAGGTTTACATCGCTCCGGTGCCCATAACTTTTGATCCGTAAGGAGTTATGCGGCACATAGGATACCCTTGGAAAGCTCTACAAGAGCTTTACGATGGGGGCAGCAAGCCTGCTTGGCTGCACTTATATTTGGAGCCCAAAATTGAACATTTTCATCAGATTCAGACCACTTTTCTACTTATGACCCTATTTCTTCGTCCCGGATCGTTCGTCCGGAGCCGCGAAGAGGAGAACAAATAAGGGCTTTGCACCCTCAACATGACAGGTGCGATCATACCATCAATAATGCATCGGATCCCATCAAAACTCCGAAGTTAAGTGTGCTTGGGAGAGATTAGTACTCAGATGGGTGACCCCATTGGAAGTTCTCGTGTAGCACCCCCCTTTTCGTTTTGTTTTTTGCCCCGTTCAGGCTTGCCAAGATGCTTTATCCATCACATTTCTATTATTGAGTCCCACGACATCTTGGGCAAGACAATTTTGCTTCGTGTAGAGGCTGGCCCGCAAATCGAGGGTGTAGGGCCTGTGACTAGGTCTCTGTCGCTTTGGTGCCCATAACTTTTGTTCTGTAAGGAGTTATGCGACGCATAGAAAACCGTTGGAAAGATCTCTGAGAGCTCCACGACGAGGGCAACAAGCTTGCTCTGCTGCGCCTATTTTTAGAGGCCAAAATCGAACGTTTTCATTAGTTTCAGGCCACTTTCTTCTATTTGCGCTGTTTCTTCATACCGGATCGTTCGTCGGGAGCTGCGAAAAAGACGACACATAAGGGCATAGCACCGTCAACATGATGGGTGCAATTATACCAACAGAAATGCACCGGATCTCATCTGTACTCTGAAGTTAAGCATGCTAGGCGAGAGTAGTACTAGGATGGGTGAACCCCTAGGAAGTCCACATGTTGCACCCCCCCATTTTCATTTTGTTTTTTAGCCCTTTTAGGCTTGCCAAAATGCTTTATCCATCATATTTCTTTTATCAAGTCCCACGACATCTTGGCCAAGAAAAGATCGCTTCGCGTAGAAGCTAGGGCTGTAAAACAAGGTCATGGGGCCAGTGACCAGATATCCATCACTCTAGTGCCCATAAGATTTGATCCGTAAGGAGTAATGCAGCGCATAACATACCGTTGGAAAGCACTGCGAGAGCTCTACGACGAGGGCAGGAAGCCTACTTGGATGCGCCAATTTTCGGAGCCCAAAATCGAATGTTTTTATCAGTTTCAGGCCACTTTATTCTTTTTATGCTGTTTCTTCATCACAAATCGTTCGTTAGGAGCCGCGAAGAGGTCAACAAATAAGGGCTTTGTACCCTCAACAAGACAGGTGCGATCATACCATCAGTAATGCACCGGATCCCATCAAAACTCCGAAGTTAAGCGTGCTTGGGCGAGAGTAGTACTAGGATGGGTGACCCCCTAGGAAGTCCTCGTACTGCACCCCCTTTTCGTTTTGTTTTTTTGTCCCGTTCAGGCTTGCCAAGATGCTTTATCCGCCATATTTCTATTATCGAGTCTCATGGCATCTTGGGCAAGACGACTTCGCTTCGCGTAGACGTTAGAATCGCAATGCGAGGGCGTAGGGCCTGTGACCAGGTCTCCGTCGTTCGGGTACCCATAACGTTTGATGCGTAAAGAGTTATGTGGCGCACAACATACCCTGGGAAAGCTCTCCGAGAGCTCTACAATGGAGGCAGCAAGAATGCTCGGCTACGCCTATTTTCGAGGTCCAAAATTGAACGTTTTCATCAGTTTCTGGCCAGTTTTCTTATTTTTGCGTTGTTTTTCATCCCGGATTGTTCATCGGGAGCCGCGAAAAGGATGACACATTAGGGATTTGCGCCCTCAACATGACGATTGCAATCATACCAACAATAATGGATGGATCCCATCAGAACTCTGAAGCTAAGCGTGCTTGGGCGAGAGTAGTACTAGCATGGATGACCCCTTGTGAAGTCCTCGTGTTATACCCCTTTTTTCGTTTTGTTTTTTTGCCCAGTTCTGGTTTGCCAAGATGCTTTATCCGTCACATTTCTATTATCGAGTCCCACGACATCTTGGGCAAGACAACTTCGCTTCGCGTAGAGGCTAAGCCCGCAAATCGAAGGCGTGGGGCCTGTGACCAAGTCTTTGTTGCTCCAATTCCCATAACTTTTGATCCATAAGGAGTTATGCGGCACACAACATACCGTTGTAAAGCTCTTCGAGAGCTTTACGACGGGGGCAACAAGCCTGCTCGGCTGCGCCTATTTTCAGAGCCCAAAAATCGAATGTTTTCATCTATTTCAGGCCACTTTTCTTCTTTTTGCTCTGTTTCTTCGTCCCGGATAGTTTGTCGGGAGCAGCGAAAAGGACAACAAATAAGGGAATTGCGACCTCAACATGACGGGTGCGATCATAGCATTGGTGATGCCCCGGATCCCATTAGAACTTCGAAGTTAAGCATGCTTGGGCGATAGTAGTACTTGGATGGGTGACCCCTTGGGAAGTCCTCATGTTGCAACCGCCTTTTTGTTTTGTTTTTTTGCACCGTTCAGGATGTCAAAATGCTTTACCTGTCATATTTCTATTACCGAGTATCACGGCTTGTAGTCCAAGGCAACTTTGCTTCAAGTAGAGGCTAGGCCTGTAAACCGAGGGCGTGGCGCCCGTGACCTGGTCTCCGTCACTCCGGTTCCCATAACTTTTGATTTGTAAGGAGTTATATGGCACACAACATACGGTTGGAAAGCTCTCCAAGAGCTATACGACATGGACAGCAAGCCTTCTCAGATGTGCCTATTTTCGGTGCCCAAAATTGAATGTTTTAATCAGTTTCGAGCCACTTTCTTCTTTTTGCGTTGTTTCTTCATATCGGATCGTTGGTCGGGATCCGCAAAAAGGACGACACATAAGGGCTTAGCGCCCTCAACATGACGGGTGCGATCATACCAACAGAAATGCACCGGATCCCATCTGTACTCTGAAGATAAGCGTGCTTGGGCGAGAGTAGTAGAAGGAAGGATGACCCCCTCGGAAGTCCTCATGTTGCACCCCCCTTTTTGTTTTGTTTTTTTGCCCCGTTCAGGCTTGCCAAAATGCTTTATCCGTCACATTTCTATTATTGAGTCCCACGGCATCATGGCCAAGACAACTTCGCTTCGCGTAGAGGCTAGGCACGCAAACCAAGGGCATGGGGCCTAGGACCAGGTCTCCGTCGTTCTGGTGCCTATAACTTTTGATTTGTAAGGAGTTATGCGGCACAGCATACCCTTGGAACTCTACGAGAACTCTACGACGGGGGCAGCAATCCTGCTCAGCTACGGCTTTTTTTAGGGCCCAAAATTGAACGTTTTAATTAGTTTCGAGCCACTTTTCTTCTTTTTGCATTGTTTCTTTATCCCGGATCATTCGTCGGGAATCGCGAAAAGGATGACACATAAGGGCATTGCGCCCTTAACATGACGGGTGCGATCATACCAATAGAAATGCACCGGATCCCATATGTACAACGAAGTTAAGTGTACTTGGGCGAGAGTAGTGCAAGGCTGGGTGACCCCGTGGGAAGTCATCATGTTGCACCCCCCTTTTCGTTTTGTTTTTTTGCCAAGTTCTGGTTTTCCAAGATGTTTTCTCCGTCACATTTCTATTATCGAGTCCTACAACATCATGGGCAAGACAACTTCGCTTCTCACAGAGGCTAGGCCCGCAAACCGAGGGCATGGGGCTTGTGACCAGGTCTCTGTCGCTCCGATTCCTATAACTTTTGATCCGTAAGAAGTTATGTGGCACATAGCATACCATTGTAAAGTTCTCAAAGAGCTCTACGACGGGGGCAACAAGCCTTCTCGGCTGCGCCTATTTTTGGAGCCCAAAAATCGAATGTTTTCATCTATTTCAGGCCATTTTTCTTCTTTTTGCGGTGTTTCTTCGTCCCAGATAGTTCGTCGGGAGCAGCGAAAAGGACAACAAATAAGGGAATTGCTCCCTCAAAATGACGGGTGCGATCATAGCATCAGTAATGCACCGGATCCCATCAGAACTTCAAAGTTAAGCGTGCTTGGGCGATAGTAGTACTAGGGTGGGTGACCCCATGGGAAGTCCTCGTGTTGCAACCCCCTTTTTGTTTTGTTTTTTTGCACTGTTTAGGATGTCAAGATGCTTTACCCATCACATTTCTATTACTGAGTATCACGGCTTGTAGGCCATGGCAACTTCGCTTCAAGTAGAGGCTAGGCCCGCAAACCAAGGGCGTGGCACCAGTGACTTGGTCTCCGTCGCTCTGGTTCCCATAACTTTTGATTTGTAAGGAGTTATGCGGTGCACAGCATACCGTTGGAAAGCTTTCCAAGAGCTATAGACGGGGACAGCAAGCCTTCTCAGATGTGCTTGTTTTCGAAGCCCAAAATAGAATATTTTTATAAGTTTCGAGCCACTTTCTTCTTTTTGCGCTATTTCTTCATATCGGATAATTGGTCGGGAGCCGCGAAAAGGACGACACATAAGGGCTTAGCGCCCTCAACATGATGGGTGCGATCATACCAACAGAAATGCATCAGATCCCATCTATACTCTGAAGATAAGCGTGCTTGGGCGAGAGTAGTACAAGGATGGGTGACCCCTCGGAAGTCCTCATGTTGCACCCCCCTTTTCGTTTTGTTTTTTTGCCCCGTTCAGGCTTGCCAAAATGCTTTATCCGTCACATTTCTATTATTGAGTCCCACGGCATCATGGCCAAGACAACTTCACTTTGCGTAAGGGCTAGGCACGCAAACCGAGGGCGTGGGGCCTAGGACCAGGTCTCCTTCGTTTTGGTGCCCATAACTTTTGATTCGTAAGGAGTTATGCGGCACAACATACCTTTGGAAAGCTCTCCGAGAGCTCTACATCAGGGGCAACAAGCCTGCTCAGTTGCGGCTTTTTTTGGGGCCCAAAATTGAACGTTTTAATTAGTTTCGAGCCACTTTTCTTCTTTTTGCATTGTTTCTTCATCACGGATCGTTCGTTGGGGACCGCAAAAAGGATGACACATAAGGGCATTGCGCCCTTAACATGACGGGTGTGATCATACCAACAGAAATGCACCGGATCCCATATGTACTACGAAGTTAATTGTACTTGGGCAAGAGTAGTACAAGGATGGGTGACCCCCTGTGAAGTCCTCGTGTTGCACCCCCTTTTTCGTTTTGTTTTTTTGCCCAGTTCTGGTTTGCCAAGATGCTTTATCCGTCACATTTCGATTATCGAGTCCCACGACATCTTGGGCAAGACAACTTCGCTTCGCGTAGAGGCTGGGCCCGCAAACCGAGGGCGTGGGGCCTCTGACCATGTCTCTATCGCTCCGATTTCCATAACTTTTGATTCGTAAGGAGTTATGCGGCGCACAAAATCCCGTTGTAAAGCTCTCCGAGAGCTCTACGGTGGGGGCAACAAGTATTCTCGGCTGTGCCTGTTTTCAGAGCACAAAAATTGAATGTTTTCATCTATTTCAAGCCATTTTTCTTCTTTTTGCGCTATTTCTTAGTCCCGGATAGTTTGTCGGGAGCAGCGAAAAGGACAACAAATAAGGGAATTGCGCCCTCAACATGACGGGTGCGATCATAGCATCAGTGATGCACCGGATCCCATCATAACTTCGAAGTTAAGCGTGCTTGGGCTATAGTAGTACTAGGATGGGTGACCCCCTGGAAAGTCCTCGTGTTGCAACCCCTTTTTCGTTTTGTTTTTTTGCACCATTCAGGATGTCAAAATGCTTTACCCGTCACATTTCTATTACCGAGTATCATGGCTTGTAGGCCAAGACAACTTCGCTTCAAGTAGAGGCTCGGCCCACAAACCGAGGGCGTGGCGCCAGTGACCTGGTCTCCGTTGCTCCGGTTCCCATAACTTTTGATTTGTAAGGAGTTATGTGGCGCGCAGCATACCGTTGGAAAGCTCTCCAAGAGCTATACGACGGGGACAGCAAGCCTGCTCATATGTGCATGTTTTCGGAGCCCAAAATCGAATGTTTTCATCAGTTTTGAGCCACATTCTTCTTTATGCACTGTTTCTTCGTATCGGATCATTGGTCGGGAGCCGCGAAAAGGATGAAACATAAGGGCTTCGCGCCCTCAACATGACGGGTGCAATCATTCCAACAGAAATGCACCGGATCCCATTTGTACTCTGAAGATAAGCGTGCTTGGGCGAGAGTAGTACAAGGATGGGTGACCCCCTCGGAAGTCCTCATGTTGTACCCACCTTTTCGTTTTGTTTTTTTGCCCCGTTCAGGCTTGCCAAAATGCTTTATCCGTCACATTTCTATTATTGAGTCCCACGACATCATGGCCAAGACAACTTCACTTCGCATAGAGGCTAGGCATGCAAACCGAGGGCGTGGGGCCTAGGACCAGGTCTCCGTCGTTCTGGTGCCCATAACTTTTGATCCGTAAGGAGTTATGCGGCACAACATACCATTGGAAAGCTCTCCGAGAGCTCTATGACGGGGGCAGCAAGCCTGCTCAGCTTCGGCTTTTTTTGGGGCCCAAAATTGAACATTTTAATTAGTTTTGAGCCACTTTTCTTCTTTTTGCATTGTTTCTTCATCCTGGATCGCTCGTCGGGAACCGCGAAAAGGACGACACATCAAGGCATTGCGCCCTTAACATGACGGGTCCGATCATACCAATAAAAATGCACCAGATCCCATATGTACTACAAAGTTAAGTGTATTTGGGCGAGCGTAGTACAAGGATGGGTGACCCCCTGGGAAGTCCTCGTGTTGCACCCCCCTTTTCGTTTTGTTTTTTTGCCCCGTTCAGACATACAAAATGCTTTATCCATCACATTTCTATTATTGAATCCCACGGCAACTTGGGCAAGACAACTTCGTTTCGCATAGAGGCTAGGCCCGCAAACTGAGGGTGTGGGGCCTGTGACCAGGTCTCCGTCGCTCCGATGCCTATAACTTTTGATCCGTAAGGAGTTATGCAGCGCATAATATACCCTTGGAAAGCTCTCCGAGAACTCTACGACGGGGACAACAAGCCTGCTCGGTTGCGCCTATTTTTGGGTCCAAAATTGAACATTTTCATCAATCTCGGGCCACTTACCTTCTATTTCTGCTATTTTTTCATCTCGTATTGATCGTCGAGAGCAGCGAAAAGGACGACAAATAAGGGCTTTGTGCCCTCAACATGACGGTTGTGATCATACCATCAATAATGCTCCGGATCGCATCAAAACTCCGAAGTTAAGCGTGCTTGGGCGAGAGTAGTACTAGGATGGGTGACCCCTATGGAAGTCCTCGTGTTGCACTCCCCTTTTCGTTTGTTTTTTTGCCCCATTCAGGCTTGCCAAGATTCTTTATCCTTCATATTTCTATTATTGAGTCCCACGACATCTTGGGCAAGACAACTTCATTTCGCGTAAAGGCTAGGCCAGGAAACCTGTGGCGTGGGGCTTGTGACCAGATCTCAATCGCTCCGATGCCGATAACTTTTGATCCGTAAGGAGTTATGCAGTGCACAACACACCGTTGGAAATCTCTCCGAGAGCTCTACGACGGGGGCAACAAGCCTGCTCGGCGACTCCTATTTTTAGATACCAAAAATCGTTCATTTTCATCAGTTTCAGGCCACTTTTCTTTTTTTTGCTTTATTTTTCATCCCGGATCGTTCGTTGGGAGCCGCAAATAAGACAACAAATAAGGGCTTCGCGCCCTTAACATGACGGGAGCAATCATACCATCAGTAATGCACCAGATCCCATCAGAACTCAGAAGTTAAGCGTGCTTGGGCGAGAGTAGTACTAGGATGGGTGACCCCCTGGAAAGTCCTCGTGTTGCACCTCCCTTTTCGTTTTGTTTTTTTGCCCTGTTCAGGCTGTACAAAATGCTTTATTCGTCACATTTTTATTACCGAGTACCACTGCATCTTGGCCAAGACAACTTCGCTTCGAGTAGAGGCTAGGCCCGCAAACCGAGGGCGTGGCGCTTGCAACTTGGTCTCCTTCGTACCAGTGCCCATAACTTTTGATCTGCAAGGAGTTATGTGGGGCACAGTATACCGTTGGAAAGCTCTCCGAGAGCTCTACGACGGGGGCAACAAGCTTGCTTGGCAGCACCTGTTTTTGAATCCAAAATCGAATGTTTTCATCAGTTTCGAGCCACTTTCTTCTTTTTGCGCTGTTTCTTCGTATAAGATCATTCGTCGGGAGCCACAGAAAAGACGACACGTAAGGGCTTAGTGCCCTCAACATGACGGGTGCGATCATACAAGCAGAATGCGCCGGATCACATCAGTACTCTGAAGTTAAGCGTGCTTGGACAAGAGTAGTACTAGGATGGGTGACCCCTTGGGAAGTCCTCGTGTTGCACACCTCTTTTCATTTTGTTTTTTTGCCCTTTGAGGCTTCCCAAAATGCTTTATTCGTCACATTTCTTTTATCGAGTCCCGCAGAATCTTGGCCAAGATAACTTCGCTTTGCGTAGAGGCAAGGCCAGCAAACCGAGGGCGTAGGGCCTGTGGCAAGGTCTCCGTCGCTCCGATGCCCATAACTTTTGATCCGTTAAGAGTTATGCAGCGCACAACATACCGTTGGAAAGCTCTCCGAGATCTCTACGACTGGGGTAGCAAGCCTGCTCAGATGCGCCTATTTTCGGAGCCCAAAATTGAATGTTTTCATCAGTTTTGGTCCAGTTCCCTCTTTTTACGCTGTTTCTTCGTCCCGGATTGTTCGTCAGGAGCCGCGAAAACGACGACACATAAGGGCTTTGCACCCTCAACATTACGGGTGTGATCATACCAGCAGAAATGCACCAGTTCCCATCAGTAGTCCGAAGTTAAGCATGCCTAGGCGAGAGTACTACTAGGATGGGTGACACCTTGGGAAGTCCTTGTGTTGTACACCCCTTTTCGTTTTGTTTTTTTGCCCCGTTCAGGCTTGCCTAAATGCTTTAGCCGTCACATTTCTATTATCGAGTCCCACGGCAGATTGGGCAAGGCAACTTCGCTTCGCGTAGAGGCTAGGCCCGCAAACCAAGGGCGTGGGGCCAGTGACCAGATCTCCATCACTCTGGTGCCCATAACTTTTGATCCGTAAGGAGTTATACGGCGCACAGCAAACCGTTGTAAAGCTCTCCGAGAGCTCTACCATAGGGGCAACAATCCAGTTCGGATGCACCTATTTTCGGAGCCCAAAATCGAAAGTTTTCATCAGTTTCGGGATACTTTCTTCTTTTAACGCTGTTTCTTCATCCCAGATCATTCGTCAGGAGCCGTAAAAAGGACGACACATAAGGGCTTTGCGCGCTCAACATGACAGGGTGTGATCATACAATCAGTAATGCACCGGATCCCATTAGAACTCTGAAGCTAAGTGTGCTTGGGTGAGAGTAGTACTAGGATGGGTGTCCCCCTGGGAAATCCTCGTGTTGCACCCCCCCATTTTCTTTTTGTTTTTTTGCCTCGTTCAGGCTTGGCAAAATGCTTTATCTATCACATTTCTATTACCGAGTACCACGGCATCTTGGCCAAGACAACTTCGATTAACATAGAGGCCAGGCCTACAAACCGAGGGCGTGGGGCCAGTGAATTGGTCTCCGTCGCTCCGATGCCCATAACTTTTGATCCGTAAGGAGTTATGCGGCGCACAGAAAATCGTTAAAAAGCTCTCCGAGAGCTCTACCACGGGTGCCACAAGCCTGCTCGGTTGCGCCTATTTTCGAAGCCCAAAAATTGAATGTTTTCATTAGTTTTAGGCCACTTTTCTTCTTTTAGCGATATTTCTTCATCCCGGATCGTTCGTCGGGAGACGAAAAAAGGACAACAAATAAGGGCTTTGCGCCCTCAACATGACGGGTGTGATCATACCATCAGTAATGCATCGGATCCCATCAGTACTCCAAAGTTAAGCGAGCTTGGGCAAGAGTAGTACTAGGATGAGTGACCCCCTGGGAAGTCCTCGATTTGCACCCCCTTTTCATTTTGTTTTTTTGCCCTTTGAGGCTTGCCAAAATGCTTTATCCATTATATTTCTTTTATGGAATCCCACAGCATCTTCGCCAAGAAAACTTTGCTTGCGTAGAGGCCAGTCCCGCAAACCGAGGGCGTGGGGCCAGTGACCAGGTCTTCGTCGCTCCGATGTCCATAACTTTTGATCCGTAATGAGTTATGCAGTGCACAACATACCGTTGGAAAGCTCTCTAAGAGCTCTACAACGAGGGAAGCAAGCCTTCTCGGATGCGCCTATTTTCAAAGCCCAAAATTGAATGTATTAATCAGTTTTGGGCCACTTTGTTCTTTTTACGCTGTTTCTTCATCCCGGATCGTTCGTCAAGAGCCGCGAAAAGGACGACACATCAGAGCTTTGTGCCATCAACATGAAGGGTGTGATCGTACCAGCAAAAATGCACAAGATCCCATCAGTACTCCAAAGTTAAGCATGCTTGGGCGAGAGTAGTATTAGGATGGGAGACACCCTGGGAAGTCCTTGAGTTGCACCCCCTTTTTCATTTTTTTGCCCCGTTAAGGCTCGCCAAAATGCTTTATCCGTCACATTTCTTTTATTGAGTCCCACGGCATGTTGGCCAAGACAACATTGCTTCGTGTAGAGGCTAGGCCCACAAAACGATGGCATGGGGCCTGTGACTAGGTCTTCGTCGCTCCGATGCCCATAAATTTTGATCTGTAAGGAGTTATACGGTGCACAGCATACCATTGGAAAGCTCTCCGAGAGCTTTACGATGGGGGAAGTAAACCTGCTCGGCTACGCCAATTTTTGGAGCATAAAAATTAAACATTTCATCAATTTTGGGCCACTTTTCTTCTTTTTGCGTTGTTTCTTCATCCCGGATCATTCGTTGGGAGCCACGAAAAGGACAACAAATAAGGGCTTTGTGCCCTCAACATGACGGGTACGATCATACCATCCGTAATGCACCGGATCCCATCAGTACTCTGAAGTTAAGCATGCTTGGGCTAGAGTAATACTAGGATGGGTGACCTCCTAGGAAGTCCTCGTGTTGCACCCCCATTTTCATTTTGTTTTTTTGCCCTTTCAGGCTTGCCAAAATGCTTTATCCGTCACATTTTTTTTATCGAGTCCCACTGCATCTTGGCCAAGAAAACTTCGCTTCGCGTAGTGGCTAGGCCCACAAACTGAGGGCGTGGGGCCAGTGACCAGATCTCCATCGCTCCGGTGCCCATAACTTTTGATTTGTAAGGAGTTATACGGCGCATAGCAAACCGTAGTAAAGCTATCCGAGAGCTCTACAACAGGGGAAACAAGCCAGCTCGGATGCACCTATTTTCAAAGCCCAAAATCGAATGTTTTCATCAGTTTTGGGCTACTTTCTTCTTTTTACATTGTTTCTTCATCCCAGATCGTTCGTCAGGAGCCGCGAAAAAGATGACACATAAGGGCTTTGCGCCTTCAACATGACAAGTGCAATCATACCAGCAGAAATGCACTGGATCATAAATTACAACGGGGGTCATTTACAATACAACAACAAGCAACATAAGAAATAGTCTTCAAGCAACATATTGTCCACAAAATGACCATAGTCAAGTAAGGCACGTAGGGCAAGCAATTATTCCAAAGAATCATCAAAAGGCACGTTGTCCTTGGGTACCTATTCCTGATCTTCTTCACCTGAGATGATAAAAGAGGGTGAGTCCTTATGAACTCAGCGAGGGGGAACGAGAAACAAGTTTTGAAACTCATTTTTCAGTTCAACTTATGAAAACCCTTTGCAAGCATTACATATATCACAAGTATATAATGTAATATAACAGTAAAAGAACACAATTACTCGTCTTTCCTCCCCGAGGTCCTCTAGGAACCAAGCGAGAGTACTTATACACATAGTGAAAAGGATACGGTGAGCTTTTGCTCTCAGTTCATTTCCAGCATCAATTGTTGCGGCCGACTTCAAATCATCCCCTTATCACGCCAAATGGGTGTACTCCGGATATACCCCGAAATCCTACAACCCAACTCTCCGAGGAAGTCTAGCCCCCAAGCGAGAGAGGGAATTGGACAATGGTAGTCATGGTTGCACCGGTAAGCCCGATGTCGCCCGGTGTACGTGAACGTTACCACGCCAGAATGAAAGGTTGCAACCTTGTATGCAATGCACATTGATGACATTTTATATATCACATTTGGAGGACAACAAAGTAGGTTGCCTCCGAGCTGTAATAAGATTGCACATTGACAGTTAAACATGCGAGGCACAATATGACAAGTAAATTCACTTGAAAAGCACATGGAGTTATATGAATATTAAACGGGCAGCCATGTAACGCATGTAAATCAAGTCATATAACTCATTTCAAAGTTCACGTAATCAAATAATAAGATTATTCATCATGCAACGACATCTACATGGGACCGGGTGCAAGAAAGGCCTACTTATCAACATGTAATCATCGAAATCATATTTAGGGCTACAAGGACAACTACAGGCAGCCTACTAAAACACATAATCAAACACAATATCCAAAGGATCAACACTTAGCGAGTTTACCTAGTTACTAGGGTTTCAATTCGTGCTTACCCGTGCGATTAAACCCCAAGTCATCTCGTAATTAAACTCAAGCCATGCATTGATTACTTCAAACACCCTCAAGTATTCAAAGCAGTCCACACAACATCCAAATGCCACAATTCCAAGCATTTAATGCAACAAGAGAAGCTACAATAATTTTTCTAAGCATATCACTAGGTGAAACCCTCACTGCAATGGACTGTTTCTCACATTCATTGAGACAAGAAAACAATCTCCAATTCCAGTGGTCAAGATGTCAAATTAAAGCTTAAAGAGTGAACTAAATTCAGAAACAAACTTCGCATCATTTGAAGTTCGGGTTCAAGAGTTATAGCCAAAACAGTGAGACTACACAAAATTGTCCAGATTTGCACACATTTCAATACGTGTCTTTTTTTAGGGCCTTAGGCCAGATTTAGCCTTAGTCCATTTCTGACAAAATGTCCAGAACTGAAAAATCTAGCTGTGCACCAAATTTCATGCATTTTGGATATCATTTACTAAGTCAAAACTGGTTCGTTCTACAAGATCCGTGAATCTGCCAAAACCTGCTTCATTTTTCCAGACTTTCCAGATTTGGACACATTTTGATAATTAACATTTTGATGACATTAGAGTCAAAATTAGCTTTGGCCTATTTCTACAAAAAATTCTCAGAACTGGAAAAACTACTTACCTACAAATTTTCACACATTTTCAACATCATTTACCTGGTCAAAATCATCTCGCACCAACAAGGCAGAAGGCTGTCACATACCCAATTTCGTCTATCGTTACATTCTAGTCAAATATCTTGCCATGCATGTTTACAAAAGCTCATGAACACACATAAATCACAAGTACAGAAGTAAAGATAGACATTTAAGGGAATTCATGTGGTTTTTGAAAGATTTTCAAGAAGTTTTAGCCCTCACCTTAGCAAGTTAATAGATGAGGATACTCAAATTCTTTTCAAAATGCACAAAGGGCTTCTTCCTTGCTTCTTGCTTGAGCTTGGGAGAGGTCTTGAGAGTGAGCTTGAGGTCTTGGAAGCTCAAGAGATGCCTTGGTCGAAAATGAGAGAGAAGGAAGAGTTTTTTTGAGAGAAAATTGATGCTTTGATGAGTTGTGTGTGTGTGTTGGCCTTGGGAGTGTACAAGGCTGAAATTTTTTTCACCTTGGGCATTTTTTTATCTATTCTTGTGTTTGGTGAGGAATAAAGAGTGTTTAAAATATAATTGTTTGTGTAGGATTTCTTGTTGGTCGTGTAGGCCTTGTGTGTGTGTGTATTGTTTTTTTTTTTTTTGAATTCTAGTGTTTGGTGATAGATTAAAGTATATTTGAAATATTGGGTGAGTATTATAGTGTTTTGTGTAGGTTTATAATAGTTTATTGGTTAGTTGAGTGTGGTAGGAAGAATAGAATATTTTAATAGTTAGTGGGTTTTGTAGAGAATCTGAATTAGGAATATAATATTTGTTAGTGGATTGTGTAGGATTATTTTATAGTCTAGTGCTTTGTGTAGGATTCTTTATTGGTTAGCGTGGTGGCACGGATTCCTAGGTCTAGGGCACAAATTACGAGGTAGACACGAACTACGAGGTAAGACACGAACTTCAAGACTAATGCACGCAATCCTAGGTGAATGCACGTAAACCAATGCAAGGCACGTAATTCAATGCAATGCACGCAAATCAAGGCACGACTCTATATCTAGGTTAAGGTACACAGTTCAAGGTTGGGGCACACGAAATGAGGTAATGCACGTACATCGAGGTCAGGGCACGTATATCTAGGTATCATACGAAAACCAAGACAGGGCACGCAAATTGAGGTATGACACGTTATTCAGGGTTGGGCCCCACATCCTCCCCTCCTTAAAAGAATTTCGTCCTGAAATTCATTCTTACCTGTTGAGGTCATTTAGACGGATTCTGACCTTTGTTATTACCCACTCTAGGTCGTCACGTGTTCAGTGATCTCTCTTATCACAACCAATTCACTTCCTAGCTTTCTCCACTCATTTAATTCGGTGTGACCCCTACATTCATAGTTCGTTCCTTTGAACGACTCTATTCTCCATTTGATCTTAAGATCAAGTTCATTAACTAAGGTTAGAGTCTTCAAACGTAGTCATCAAAGCTGCATCGGTATTCTAACTATATAACTATAACTCCAGAATCCTGACTCATGTTGTATCAAACTCGCCTTCATACCTCAAAAAGGAATATCACCATAATACCATGATCCTATGGTGACATACCCTAATTTCAAGACGATAGGTCGATATCCGATTTATATATCCTACCAACTAGCTTCAAAATTGTTAACACATAAGACATAAACAAGTTATGGATCATTTCCACAATATCATCCTATCTTCAAGAAGAACTCACCAAACAAAGTAATCCATCTCAAATCGTCATCTATCGATAGTATCATAGTCCTTATCTCGTAGGTACATTAGATTAGCAAGTCTTCTAATGACTAGTCTCCCGGTTACAGGCTCCCATTCATTAACATTCTTCCCCAACTTTGTTAACCTTCAAGCTCGTAATCAAGAAGAAAGACCATTGAGATTCGTTAAACTCAAACTCTAAGGTTTATTAGGTACTATAATACCCGAGCCCGGAATGTGAAAATTCCTTGTTTATTATTTTGAAAATTATATTTCCTTAAATTCTTTGTGAATTAATTGTTACTTTCTTGGCGTCGCAACGTGCATTGCATTAGGGAGCGATAGCTAGAGAATGGTTTCTAGTCCTCAGCAAATAGTGAAACTAGTATTTAGATGACTTAAATTTTATATTTTAATTGTTGCTAGCTATAATTAATTTTTCTCTAGTTAGAATGGCTTTAAAATGCACAAAATAAGGCCTTTTGACCAAAATTTAAGTAGTTGACCAAGGCTTGACCTTTGACCATTTGACTTAGCACTTAAATAAGCTTAAAACAAAGGAAAATAAAAACAAATAGAAGCTGAAACAGAGAAGACCAGGCCGTGAGCTTGCAAGAAGAAAAAAAAACCTTTCAACCTTCCAATCGTTCAATCTTCGTGTGAGCTCGTACGGGGTGGTTTCCGAGGTGACTAGCGTTGTTTTCCTAGCGACTAGGAGTGCCTAAGGTGAGGGAATCATGTTATTTGTGCATTTAAATGTTTAGTGTATCAACTTTGCAATTTTTAGATTTTATCCGTAGATTGTTGTTTAAAGCGTTTTGATGCTTCTAGAATGTTCCTTGGCAATTGTAGAACGTGTATTTATAGCTTTTTAACATTTTCTGTGGTTAAATGTTGAGATTGTAGTTTAAACTAGTTGTTGAATAGTATTTTGTGAATAGTAAACCCTTGGAACGATGAAGTTGTTCCGTTATGCTGTCCATTGATGTAGAATTGTGCTAGGTGTGCTAGAATGCCTAAATGCATGGTTTGTTTGGGTTGCGTAATGGAAAAAATGGGAATTAAGCCTTGTTGAAAGTCGGGGTCGTTTAGGTCGAGTTTATCATTTTCTCGTTTTGTGTGTTGGCATTGTTTCGGGAGGCCATGGAAGCACTTTTGGTGCGATTATGGCATTGGTTGGGTGTTTGGTTGGTATAGTTGTAGTTCAAACGAGAAAGGGGAAAAATCGGGGCTTTGCACGAGTTCTAGGGTAAAGTAAGGTTTCGGGGTCTTTAGACGTGCCTTATGGTGACCTAGGAGGATTGGTGAAGTCGGTTTCCAGAACTCGTGGCTCGTTTGGAAATGGTAGTATTTTGATAGTTGGGGCCGATTTGTGTTTTTGCTTGTTTTCTTGATTTTATGCCTATAGAATGCTTAGGGTTGCTTGAAATACTTGTTTGAATTGATTTGGATTGAAATGGTTATCAATTGTTGCTATTGCGTGCGAGAGTAACCTACTTTGTTATTCTCCCACGTGTGGCTTTATCGCTTGTTTATCGCCTTGTATCGAGTCTTGCATTGCATAGTATCTCGCGCGTGAGTGATGGGCCTCTCTGGGTAGCCTCGGGTTGCCAGTGTTGGTTGCTCTAGCTCCGCTGCTATTCCCTCTTCTCGCTTGGGTTGCCTCCCAGGAGTTTTGGGTCGTAGGTTGATGAATAATTCCGGGGTATTCCAAACTGGTGTTATAAGGTGGTTTGGGCTGGCGCGTCGTCATCGAATTTGTGTTTAAAAGTTGCTCGTGAAAAGAGTATCGTATCCTTTGAATGAGTGTTTGCAGCTTTAAATACTTGCCTTGCCTTATTGTTGGCTTTGTTGTACTTCTATATGATATTTGTAGGTATTGCTTGACTAATTGCATTGCATACTCCTCTCATCTCCGTCCTTGAGACCAATTGCCCTCGCTGAGCAATAGTTTTTGCTCATTCCTCTCTATACTATATTTTTACAGGAGTAGTTGAAGCAGACCCTATCGAGGTAATAGAGGAGGAGGAGTAGGTGAAGGTGTTTTTGTGATAGCACTTCTCTGCTTTGTTGGTGGTTGGTTACCAGATTTTGTGCGAGCCTTGCTTGCTATGTATATTGCGTGGATGTCGCTTAATTTTGAGGCTTGTAGCCTTGTATGTATTTTCTAGTTTGAGGCCTCTACGGTCTTATGTTGTATAAGTTGAAAGAATGTAAAGTTGTAAACTTATACCCTTGTGACTAGTAAGGAAATGCATGCTAATGGAATTGATTAGTGGCATAAATACTTATGTAGTATGCATATCATTTTTGGGTTGCAAAGTTGGTTAATAAGAAATGTATGTTTTAAAGAAAGTCGGCTTGTTTTGATTATTTTATGGCTTTCGCAAGTATTATATTAATTTTAGGGTTTTCGGATCGTCCGCGGTACAGAGGAGACTCCGTCCGTGTGTTGGGTCCGGGCTTGGCCTTTTGCGGGGTCGGGTCGGGGCGTGACAGGTACCACCAACAAATTGCCATTGAAATTGCATGGGTAAACTAATCATGTTGCACTAGTTCAACTTCTACAAGTAAATTCATCAACTCGTAATCCACAGTTTATTTCCTTATTCAAATCTCTACTTTCAAGTCACGAAACTTCGGAATTTCTTTTGATCGTAACCAAGACTCCTAAGGCGAATACTTCCAATCTCAAATAAATTTCACTCACCTCAATCCAATGTTACATCATACTTAAGAGGACAATGGTCCTACTCACCTCGCGACCTAATCATTCCTTCGAACACTTAATGCTCGCCAATATATCTTCAACATTAATGTTACTAAGCTGGGTTCATCACCATGTAAGTGATATCAATGCTCTACTAGGTTACCGGCCGTACAACAACAATCCTAGGACTATAAATGGGTACCGAAATGATCGAGCTCATAAGATACTTACCATACTAATCCAAGTAGCTTGTTACACAAAATAACTTCAAGGCTGTGTCAACATAAGAATTATAACCACAAGGCATCCTTCAATATAATCTAATAGAACTTTAAAAGTAGTCAACGACTTATTTAACTATCACTACAAGATCCGCCCACCATTTAACGACCACGATTGGAAGTCCACCAATCGCTAGTTTCTAGACATGAAACGGTGCACATAGATACGGTGGTCTAACAATAGTCTCTTGGGTCATCATGACTCTGATTTATCTCTATCTTACTCTCTTCGTTTACATGTTCAACTAGCTAAGAGCATTAAGTCTGATCGACCTTAGATCCTAGGGTTTACCATGAATCATCATGCGTACTCACTATTAGCTATTTAGGATTTCAAATCATACCTTAACGACTCCACTTTGCAACCAAATACTTAATATCATTTCCATGATTTATATACTAGGCCCATCGGTATTACTTAGGGATATGTGCTTCTTAACATCCTCTAGGGTATCCAAACAACGAGTGCATAGAATGACTTACTTCGCATAATCACAACTAAATCAGAGGGGCAATAGTTTAATACCATGATTCTTAATATCACCAATATCCAACTTAGGACCTTAGCAACGTTAGTCATCTAATGCATAATTCAATACCTTACACTTCCATTCGACCTAACATTTAGGTGTAGTCTTCCGAACATGAGTTCTAGTTATGTGAATTCCTCGATTCCAACATCCCCATATCTTGTTATACTAAAGATTCATCAACCTTGTTAAACTTAGTCTCCAGAGTTGCCTACATGTCTTGAAGTTATCCATTGTTAAGTTACTTAAACACACTATTCATGCCTTAATAATCTAACCCCTATCGTCAATTTTCACAAATTCATCTCTTAATTTCTAGGTCACGATCTTACCATTGAGTGATCTTGAAACTCGCTAGTATACACCTTGTTAGGTTCAGCGATGCTTAATTCCAATCAAGTAAGGATTCAATCATATAAATAGTCTATTACACCAATTTAAGATGTAAGAATTTTGATTCAAAAGCAACTCCTAAGTCAAACTTCCATTATAAGCATATGAATATATATATACTACTCCACATGTCCAATAGTATATTCTTATATCTAAGGAAAGTTGTATGTCCTTAACATTTATTCTTGAATCACAATTAGAAGAACAGTTTAACAGAATCGAGGACTTTATGGCTATAAAATTGATAACTTAATCATAGGCATGTGTATTCCAAAGATAAGGAGATAATTTTACCTCAACAATTATACCTGTGCTACGCATTTTATATATATGCATATCCAATAATATATATGATCCATCAAGTACCTGTGAAGATGCGAGAAATCTCTAACCGAGCCTTTTCGTTCATCCTGCACAAATTCACTTCCTTGAAAGTCCTAACCTAACTATCTATGTGTATAAATAGTCATTCATGGTTATATAACATGCAAATGTACCAAGAAAGGAGTATAAACGCATGCATGCATTATTGAGGGCACTAACGTGTCGGTGTGCATGACACATAATACATATGGTCCACAAAGGCACATAATATTCAATGCATAAAGCAATTAAGCACATTAGCACACATATAAACAAGACATCATATTTACTTTAGGGCTTCTACCTACGGTCTGAGAGTTGAACCCGACTAATGCCTAGTTGCCAAACTAAGCTTTAATACCATTCTCTAAGGTGTCACGCCCCAACCCGACCCATAGAGGTTAGACTAGGGTGTGATCTAAACATTCAAGTCAAATCACGTACGTAATCGTTCAAGAAGGTTTAATACTTAACGTTTTAGTCTAAGCTCCACAAATTCTCCGGAAAACCGGTAGCATAACAGCTGTAATCAGGCTTCTTAGTTTGCCTTAATTTTCTAAAGGCCTCAGAACTTTCAATCTCAAATGCATTTCCAACTAAGCTTACTATTTATCATCAATTGAAACGCCTACTAGTTATCTCGAAGTCTCGTTTGATTAACAACCTAGCATGATACTATGTCTTGTTTGTTTGTTAATCCTTGTTACAAAAGCACTTGTTGATCATAGCCTAACAATAAGTACCTGTTTAATATTGGATAGATTCATTTACTTAATCCATTACCTGATACTTCATAAGCCCGTGATAGATACAATACTAGCCAGTAGCGATAGCAAAAACGACCGTAAGAGTGTCTAACTAGTTATGAACAGTACAAGCCAAAATTAGACCAAATTACAACGGGGGTCATTTACAATACAACAACAAGCAACATAAGATATAGTCTTCAAGCAACATATCGTCCACAAAATGACCATAGTCAAGTAAGGCACGTAGGGCAAGCAATTATTCCAAAGAATCATCAAAAGGCATGTTGTCCTTGGGTACCTGTTCCTGATCTTTTTCACCTGAGATGATAAAAGAGGGTGAGTCCTTATGAACTCAGCGAGGGGGAATGAGAAATAAGTTTTGAAACTCATTTTTCGGTACAACTTATGAAAACCCTTTGCAAGATGACATATATCACAAGTAAGTACATAATGTAATATAACAGTAAAAGAACACAATTACCCGTCTTTCCTCCCCGAGGTCCTCTAGGAACCAAGCGAGAGTACTTATACACATAGTGAAAAGGATATGGTAAGCTTTTGCTCTCAGTTCATTTCCAGTATCAGTTGTTGCGGCAGACTTCAAATCATCCCCTTATCATGCCAAATGGTTGTACTCCGGATGTACCCCGAAATCCTATGACCAAACTCTCCGAGGAAGTCTAGCCTCCAAGCGAGAGAGGGAATTGGACAATGGTAGTTACGGTTGCACCAGCAAGCCCGATGCCGCCCGGTGTGCATGAACGCTACCACGCCAGAATGAAAGGTTGCAACCTTGTATGCAATGCACATTTATGACATTTAATATATCACATTTGGAGGACAACAAAGTAGGTTGCCTCCGAGCAGTCATAAGATTGCACATTGACAGTTAAACATGCGAGGCACGATATGACAAGTAAATTCACTTGAAAAGCACATGGAGTTATATGAATATTAAACGGGCAGCCATGTAACGCATGTAAATCAAGTCATATAACTCATTTCAAAGTTCACGTAATCAAATAATAAGATTATTCATCATGCAACGACATCTACGTGGGACCGGGTGCAAGAAAGACCTACTTATCAACATGTAATCATCGAAATCATATTTAGGGCTACAAGGGCAACTACGGGCAGCCTACTAAAACACATAATCAAACACAATATCCAAAGGATCAACACTTAGCGAGTTTACCTAGTTACTAGGGTTTCAATTCGTGCTTACCCGTGCGATTAAACCCCAAGTCATCTCGTAATTAAACTCAAGCCATGCATTGATTAATTCAAACACCCTCAAGTATTCAAAGCAGTCCACACAACATCCAAATGCCACAATCCGAAGCATTTAATGCAACAAGAGAAGCTACAATAATTTTTCTAAGCATATCACTAGGTGAAACCCTCACTGCAATGGACTGTTTTCTCACATTCATTGAGACAAGAAAACAATCTCCAATTCTAGTGATCAAGATATCAAATTAAATCTTATGGAGTGAACTAAATTCAGAAACAAACCTCGCATCATTTGAAGTTCGGGTTCAAGAGTTATAGCCAAAACAGTGAGACTACACAAAACTGTCCAGATTTGCACATATTTCAATACTTGTCATTTTTTAGGGCATTAGGGTCAGATTTAGCCTTAGTACATTTCTGAAAAAAATGTCCAAAACTGAAAACTCTAGCTTCACACCAAATTTCATACATTTTGGATATCATTTACTAAGTGAAAACTGGTTCTTTCTACAAGATCAGTGAATCTGCCAAAACCTGCTTCATTTTTTCAGACTTTCCAGATTTGGACACATTTTGATAATTAGCCATTTTGAGGACCTTAGAGTCAAAATTAGCTTTGGCTTATTTCTACAAAAATTCTCAGAACTGGAAAAACTACTTACCTACCAATTTTCACACATTTTTAACATCATTTACCTGGTCAAAATCACCTCGCACCAACAAGGCAGAAGGCTGTCACATACCCGATTTCATCTATCGTCACATTCTAATCAAATATCTTGCCATGCATGTTTACAAAAGCTCATGAACACACATAAATCACAAGTACAGAAGTAAAGATAGACATTTAAGGGAATGCATGTGGTTTTTGAAAGATTTTCAAGAAGTTTTAGCCCTCACCTTAGCAAGTTAATAGATGAGGATGCTCAAATGCTCTTCAAAATGCACAAAGGGCTTCTTCCTTGCTTCTTGCTTGCTTGGGCTGCTATGGCTGAGCTTGGGAGAGGTCTTGAGAGTGAGCTTGAGGTCTTGGAAGCTCAAGAGATGCCTTGGTCGAAAATGAGAGAGAAGGGAGAGTTTTTTTGAGAGAAAATTGATGCTTTGATGAGTTGTGTGTGTGTGTTGGCCTTGGGAGTGTACAAGGCTGAAATTTTTGTCACCTTGGGCATCTTTTATCTATTCTTGTGTTTGGTGAGGAATAAAGAGTGTTTAAAATATAATTGTTTGTGTAGGATTTCTTGTTGGCCGTGTAGGCCTTGTGTGTGTGTGTATTGTTTTTTTTTTTTGAATTCTCGTGTTTGGTGATAGATTAAAGTATATTTGAAATATTGGGTGAGTATTATAGTGTTTTGTGTAGGTTTATAATAGTTTATTGGTTAGTTGAGTGTGTTAGGAAGAATAGAATATTTTAATAGTTAGTGGGTTTTGTAGAGAATTTGAATTAGGAATATAATATTAGTTAGTGGATTGTGTAGGATTATTTTATAGTCTAGTGCTTTGTGTAGGATTCTTTATTAGTTAGCGTGGTGGCACGGATTCCTAGGTCTAGGGCATAAGTTACGAGGTAGACACAAACTATGAGGTAAGACACGAACTTCAAGACTAATGCACACAATCCTAGGTAAATGCACGTAAACCATTGCAAGGTACGTAATTCAATGTAATGCACGCAAATCAAGGCACGACTTTATATCTAGGTTAAGGTACGCAGTTCAAGGTTGGAGCACACGAAATAAGGTAACGAACGTACATCAAGGTCAAGGCACGTATATCTATGTATCGTACAAAAACCAAGACAAGCACGTAATCCAAGGTTGGTCATATAATTCTGGGTCTATGGCACGCAAATTGAGGTATGACACGTTATTCGGGGTCGGGCCTCACAGCTGTGCTAGTTTTTGGAGAACAAAATCGAATGTTTTCATCAGTTTCGGGCCACTTTCTTCTTTTTGCTATGTTTCTTCGTCCCGGATTGTTCGTCCGGAGCAGCGAAAAGGAGGACACATAAGGGCATAGCGCCTTCAACATGACGGGTGTGATCATACCAGCAGAATGCACCGGATCCCATTAGTACTCCGAAGTTAAGCGTGCTTGGGCGAGAGTAGTACTAGGATGGGTGACCCCCTTGGAAGTCCTCATGTTACACTCCTCTTTTCATTTTGTTTTTTTGCCCTTTCATGCTTCCCAAAATGCTTTATCCGTCACATTTCTTTTATCGAATCCCACGACATCTTGGCCAAAGCAACTTCGCTTCGCGTAGAGGATAGGCCCACAAACCTATAACTTTTGATCCGTAAGGAGTTATGCGGCGCACAGCATACCGTTGGAAAGCTCTCTGAGAGCTCTACAATAGGGCGGCAAGCATGCTTGGCTGCGCCTTTTTTCAGAGCCCAAAATGGAATGTTTTCTTCGATTTCAGGATACTTTCTTCTTTTTGCGCTATTTCTTTATCCCGAATCGTTCGTCGGGAGCCGCGAAAAGGACGACACATAAGGGCTTTGCACCCTCAACATGACAGGTGCGATCATACCAGTAAAAATGCAACTGATCACATCCGTACTCTGAAGTTAAGTGTGCTTGGGCGAGAGTAGTACTAGGATGGGTGACCTCTTGGGAAGTCCTCGTGTTGCACCCCCCTCTTCAGTCTGCTTTTTTGCCCCGTTCAGGCTTGCCAAGATGTTTTATCCATCACATTTCTATTATAGATTCCCACAGCATCTTAGGCAAGACAACTTCACTTCACGTAGAGGCTAGGCCCTCAAACCGAGGGCGTGGGGCCAGTGACCAGGTCTCCGTCGCTCTGGTGCCCATAAATTTTGATCCGTTAGGAGTTATGAGGCGCACATCATACCATTGGAAAACTCTTTGAGAGCTCTACAAAGAGGCTATCAAGTCTGCCTAGCTACACTTGTTTTCAGAGCCCAAAATTGAATGTTTTCATTAGTTTTAGGCCACTTTCTTCTTTTTACGCTGTTTCTTCTTCCCGGATGGTTCGTAAGGAGCTGCGAAAAGGACGACACATAAGGGCTTTGCACCCACAACATGACGGGTGCGATCATACCAACAGAAATGCACCGGGTCCAATCTATACTCTAAAGTTAAGCGTGCTTGGGCGAGAGCAATACAAGGATAGGTGACCCCTTGGGAAGTCCTTGTATTGCACCCCATTTTTTTAATTTTTTGCCCCGTTCAAGCTTGCCAAAATGCTTTATCCGTCACATTTCTATTATCGAGTCCCACGGCATCTTGGGCAAGACAACTTTACTTCGCGTAGAGGCTAGGCCCTCAAACTGAGGGCGTGGGGCCTGTGACAAGGTCTCCATCGTTCTGGTGCCCATAACTTTTGATCCGTAAGGAGTTATGCTGCGCACAACAATCTGTTGAAAAGCTCTCTGAGAGCTTTACGATGGGGGTAGCAAGCCTGCTCGGCTATCCTTGTTTTCGGAGCCCAAAATTGAATGTTTTCATCAGTTTCGGGCTACTTTCTTCTTTTTACTCTCTTTCTTCATCTCGGACCATTCGTCACGAGCTGCGAAAAGGATGACACATAAGGGCTTTGCACCCTCAACATGACGGGTGCGATCATACCAGCAGAAATGTACCGGATCTTATCAGTACTCCGAAGTTAAGCTTGCTTGGGCGAGAGTAGTACTCAGATGGGTGACACCCTGTGAAGTCCTTGTGTTACACCCCCTTTTTTTCTTTGTTTTTTGCCCCGTTCAGGCTTGCCAAAATTCTTTATCTGTCACATTTCTATTATTGAGTCCCATGGTATCTTAGGCAAGATAACTACACTTCACGTTGAGGCTAGGCCCGCAAATCGAGGGCGTGGGGCGTGGGACTGGTGACCAGGTCTCCGTCGCTCTGGTGCCCATAACTTTTGATCAATAAGGAGTTATGCTACGCACAACAAACCGTTGGAAAGCTCTCTAGTAGCTCTACGACGGGGGCAGCAAGCCTGCTCGGTTGTGCCTGTTTTCGGAGCCCAAATTAGAATGTTTTCATTAGTTTCAGGCCACTTTCTTCATTTTACGTTGTTTATTCCTCCTGGATCGTTCGTCAGGAGCCGCGAAAAGGATGACAAATAAGGGCTTTGCGCCCTCAACATGACGGGTGTGATCATACCAGCAGAAATGCACCAAATCCCATCAGTGCTCTGAAGTTAAGCGCGCTTGGACGAGAGTAGTACTAGGATGGGTGACACCTTATGAAGTCCTTGTGCTGCACCCCCCTTTTCGTTTTGTTTTTTTGCCCCGTTCAGGCTTAACAAAATGCTTTATCCTTCGCATTTCTTTTATCGAGTCCTACGGCATATTGGCCAAGACAACTTCGCTTCGCGTAGAGGCTAGGCCCGCAAACCGAGGGCATGGGGCCTGTGACCAGGTCTCCGTCGCTCCGATGCCCATAACTTTTGATCCATAAGGAATTATGCGGCGCACAACTTATTGTTGGAAAGCTCTCCGAGAGCTCTACGATAGGGACATCAAGCCTGCTCAGCTACGCCTATTTTTGGAGCCCAAAAATTGAAAGTTTTCATCTATTTTTGGAGTACTTTCTTCTTTTTGTGCTATTTCTTCATCCCGGATCATTCGTCGGGAGCTGCAAAAAGGACAACACATAAGGGCTTTGCTCCCTCAACGTTAAGGGTACGATCATACCAGCAGAAATGCACTGGATCCCATCAGTACTCCTAAGATAAGAGTGCTTCGGCGAGAGTAGTACTAGGATGGGTGACACTAGGGAAGTCCTTGTATTGCAGCCCCCTTTTCGTTTTGTTTTTGTTGCCCCTTTCAGCCTTGCCAAAATGCTTTATCTGTCACATTTCTTTTATCGAGTCCCACGGCATCTTGGCCAAGACAACTTCACTTCGCGTAGAGGCTAGGCCCGCAAAACGAGGGTATAGGGCCTATGACCAGGTCTCCGTCGCTTCGATGCCTATAACTTCTGATCCATAAGGAGTTATGCGGCGCAAGCATACTGTTGGAAAGCTCTCTGAGAGCTCTACGATAGGGGCAGCAAGCCTGCTCGGCTACTCCTGTTTTCGGAGCCCATAAATTGAACGTTTTCATCAATTTCAGGCCACTTTTCTTCTTTTTGCGCTTTATCTTTGTCCCGTATCGTTTCTCAGGAGCCACGAATTGGACAACAAATAAGGGCTTTGTGCCCTCAACATGACGGGTGCAATCATACCATCAGTAATACACCGGATCCCATCAAAGCTCCGAAGTTAAGCATACTTGGGCGAGAGTAGTACTAGAATGGGTGACCCCTTGGAAAGTCCTCGTGTTGCACCCCTCTTTTCGTTTTGTGTTTTTACCCCGTTCAGGATTTCCAAAATGCTTTATCTGTCACATTTCTATTACCGAGTACCACGGCATTGTGGCCAAGACAACTTCGCTTCGCGTAGAGGCTAAGCCCGTAAACCAAGGGCGTGGGCCCTACGACCAGGTCTTCGTGGCTCTGGTGCCTATAAGTTTTGATTCGTAAGGAGTTATGCGGTGCACAGTATACCATTGGAAAGCTCTCCGAGAGCTCTACGACAGGGGAAGGAAGGCTGCTCGACTGCGACTGTTTTTGGAGCCCAAAATCGAATGTTTTCATCAGTTTCAGAACAATTTCTTCTTTTTGTGCTATTTCTTCGGCCCGAATCGTTCGTCGGGAGCTGCGAAAAGGACAACACATAAGGGCTTTGCTCCCTCAACATGAATGGTGCAATCATACCAGCAGAAATGCACCGGCTCCTTTCAGTACTCCGAAGACAAGCGTGCTTGGGCGAGAGTAGTACTAGGATGGGTGGCACCCTGGAAAGTCCTTGTGTTGTACCCCCCCTTTTCGTTTTGTTTTTTTTTTACCCCGTTCAGGCTTGCCAAAATGCTTTATACGTCACATTTCTTTTATCGAGTCCCACGGAATCTTGGCCAAGATAACTTCGCTTCGCGTAGAGGCTAGGCACGCAAACCGAGGGAGTGGGGCTTGTGACTAGGTCTCCGTCGCTCCGATGCCCATAACTTTTGATCCGTAAAGAGTTATGCGGCGCACAACATATCGTTGGAAAGCTCTCCGAGAGCTCTAGGACGGGGGTAGCAAGCCTACTCGGCTACTCCTATTTTCACAACCCAAATATCGAACGTTTTCATCAGTTTTAGGCCACTTTTCTTCTTTTCGCGCTGTTTCTTCATCCCAAATCGTTCGTCGGTAGCCGCAAAAATTACAACAAATATGGGCTTTGTGACCTCAACATGACAGGTGCGATCATACGATCAGTAATGCATCGGATCCCATCAGAGCTCCGAAGTTAAGCATATTTGGGCGAGAGTAGTACTAGTATGGGTGACCCCTTGGAATGTCCTTGTGTTGCACCCCTCTTTTCGTTTTGTTTTTTTACCCCGTTCAAGATTTCCAAAATGCTTTATCTGTCACATTTCTATTACCGAGTACCACGGCATCTTGGCCTAGACAACTTCGCTTCGCGTAGAGGCTAGGCCCGTAAACCGAGGGCGTGGGCCCTGTGACCAGGTCTCCGTGGCTCTGGTGCCTATACCTTTTGATTTGTATGGAGTTATGCGGTGCACAATATACCGTTGGAAAGCTCTCTGAGAGCTCTACGACAGGGGAAGCAAGGCTGGTCGACTGGGACTATTTTTGGAGCCCAAAATCGAATGTTTTCATCAGTTTAGGAACAATTTCTTTTTTGTGCTATTTTTTTATCCCAAATCGTTCGTCGAGAGCCGCGAAAAGGACGACACATAAGGGCTTTGCGCCCTCAACATGAAGGGTGCAATCATACCAGCGGAAATGCACCGGCTCCTTTCAGTACTACGAAGACAAGCATGCTTGGGCGAGAGTAGTACTAGGATGGGTGACACCTTGGAAAGTCCTTGTGTTGTACCCCCCCTTTTGGTTTTGTTTTTTTTACCCCGTTCATGCTTGCCAAAATGCTTTATCCGTCACATTTTTTTTATTGTGACCCACGGAATCTTGGCCAAGACAACTTCGCTTCGCGTAGAGGCTAGGCCCGCAAACCAAGGGAGTGGGGCCTGTGACCAGGTCTCCGTCGCTCCGATGCCCATAACTTTTGATCCGTAAGGAGTTATACGGCACACAACATATTGTTGGAGAGCTCTCCGAGAGCTCTACGATGGGGGCAGCAAGCCTACTCGGCTTACTCTTGTTTTCGCAGCCCAAAAATCGAACGTTTTCATCAGTTTCAGGCTACTTTTCTTCTTTTTGCACTGTTTCTTCGTCTCGAATCGTTCGTGGGGAGCCGCAAAAATGACAACAAATAAGGTCTTTGCGCCATCAACATGATGGGTACGATCATACCATCAGTAATGCACCGGATTCCATCAGAACTCCGAAGTTAAGCGTGCTTGGGCGAGAGTAGTACTAGGATGGGTGACCCCCTGAGAAGTCCTCGTGTTCCACCCCCTTTTTCGTTTTGTTTTATTGCCTAGTTCATGCTTCTGAAAATGCTTTATGCATCATATTTCTATTACCGAGTACCACGGCATCTTGGCCAAGACAACATCGCTTCGCGTAGAGGCTAGGCACGCAAACCGAGTGCGTGGGGTATGTGACCAGGTCTTAGTTGCTCCGGTGCCCATTACTTTTAATATGTAAGGAGTTATGCGGCGCACAGTATACCATTGGAAAGCTCTCCGAGAGCTCTACGACGGGGGCAACAAGCCTACTCAGTTGCTTTTGTTTTCGGAGCCCAAAAATTGAACATTTTCATCAGTTTCAAGCAACTTTTCTTGTTTTTGCACTGTTTCTTTGTCCCGGATCATTCGTCGGGAGCCGCGAAAAGGACAACAAATAAGGGCTTTGCGCCCTCAACATGACGGGTATGATCATACCGTCAGTAA
Source organism: Ehretia macrophylla (assembly GCA_037974665.1). Lineage (NCBI taxonomy): Eukaryota > Viridiplantae > Streptophyta > Magnoliopsida > Boraginales > Ehretiaceae > Ehretia > Ehretia macrophylla. The sequence continues at coordinate 23,826,607 of CM075771.1, forward strand.
TGCACCGAATCCCATCAGAACTCCGAAGTTAAGCATACTTGGGCGAGAGTAGTACTAGGATGGGTGACCCCCTCTTTTCGTTTTGTTTTTTTCCCCCATTCAGGCTTGCCAAAATGCTTTATCCTTCACATTTCTATTACCGAGCACCACGGCATCTTGGCCAAGACAACTTCGCTTCGCGTAGAAGCTAAGCCTGTAAACTGAGGGCATGGGGCATATGACTAGGTCTCCGTGGCTCTGGTGCCCATAACTTTTGATCCGTAAGGAGTTATGCGGCATACAGCAAGCCTGCACGACTACGCCAGTTTTTGGAGCCCAAAAAATCGAATGTTTTCATCTGTTTCGAGCCACTTTCTTCTTTTTGCGCTGTTTCTTCATCCTGGATCATTCGTCGGGAGCCGCGAAAAGGACGACACATAAGGGCTTAGCACCCTCAACAAGATGGGTGCGATCATACCAACAGAATGCATCGGATCCCATAAGTGCTCCGAAGTTATGTGTGCTTGGGCGATTGTAGTACTAGGATAGGTGACCCCCTTGGAAGTCCTCGTGTTGCACACCTCTTTTCATTTTGTTTTTTTGCCCTTTCAGGCTTCCAAAAATGCTCTATCCATCACATTTCTTTTATCGAGTCCCACGGTATCTTGGCCAAGACAACTTCACTTCTCATAGAGGCTAGGCCCGCAAACCGAGGGCGTGGGGCTAGTGACCAGGTCTCCGTCTCTCTGGTGCCCTTAACTTTTGATCCGTAAGAAGTTTTGCAGCGCACAGCATACCGTTGGAAAATTCTTCGAGAGCTCTACGACGGGGGCAGCAGGCCTGCTTGGTTGCGCCTATTTTTGGAGCCCAAAATTGAATGTTTTCATCAGTTTCGGGCCAATTTTTTCTTTTTGCGCTATTTCTTCATCCCGAATCGTTCGTCGGGAATAGCGAAAAGGACGACACATAAGGGCTTTGCGCCCTCAACGTAACGGGTGCGATCAAACCAGCAGAAATGCACCGGATCCCATCTGTACTCTGAAGTTAAGTGTGCTTGGGCTAGAGTAGTACAAGAATGGGTGACCCCCAGGGAAGTCCTCGTGTTGAACCCCCTTTTTCGTTTAATTTTTTTGCCCCGTTCAGGCATGCCAAAATGCTTTATCAGTCACATTTTTATTGTCGAGTCCCACGTCATCTTGGCCAAGACAACTTCGCTTCGTGTAGAGGCTAGGCCCGCAAACAGAGGGCGTGGGGTCTGTGACCAGGTCTCTGTCGTTTTGGAGCCCATAACTTTTGATCCGTAAGGAGTTATGCGGCGCACAACATACCCTTGGAAAGCTCTCCGAGAGCTCTGCGATGGGGGCATCATGCCTGCTCGACTGCGCCTATTTTTGGAGCCCAATATCGAACTTTTTCATTAGTTTCGGGCCACTTTCTTCTTTTTGCACAGTTTGTTTTTCCCGGATCTTTCGTCGGGAGCCACGAAAAGGACGACACATAAGGGTTTTGCTTTCTCAACATGACGGGTGCGATCATACCATCAGTAATGCACTGGATCCCATCAGAACTCCAAAGTTAAGCGTGCTTGGGCGAGAGTAGTACTAGGATGGGTGACCCCCTAGGAAGTCCTCGTGTTGCACCCTCCTTTTCGTTTTGTTTTTTTGCCCCGTTCAGACTTGCCAAGAAGCTTTATCGCTCACATTTCTATTATCGAGTCCCACGGGATTTTGGGCAAGACAACTTCACTTCACATTGAGGCTAGGCCCGTAAACCGAGGGCGTGGGTTCTGTGACCAAGTCTCCGTCACTCTGGTGCCCATAACTTTTGATATGTTAGGAGTTATGCAGCGCACAACATACCATTGGGAAGCTTGGCAAAGGCAACTTCGCTTCACGTAGAGGCTAGGCCTGCAAACCGAGGATGTAGCGCCTGTGACCAGGTCTCCGTCGCTCCGATTCCCATAACTTTTGATCCATAAGGAGTTATGCGGCGCACACCATACTGTTGGAAAACCCTCTAAGGGCTCTACGACATGGGCAGTAGGCATGCTCGGCTGCACTTGTTTTCGGAGCCAAAATTCGAATGTTTTCATCAGTTTTGAACCACTTTCTTCTTTTTGCACTGTTTCTTTGTTTCAGATCGTTCGTCAGGAGCCGCAAAAAGGACGACACATAAGAGCTTAGCGCCCTCAACATGACGGGTGCGATCATACTATCAGTAATGCACCGGATCCCATTAGAACTCCAAAGTTAAGCGTGCTTGGGCAAGAGTAGTACAAGGATGGGTGACCCCCTAGGAAGTCCTTGTGAGGCCCGACCCCAAATAACGTGTCCTACCTCGATTTGCGAGCCTTAGACCTAAAATTATATGACCGACCTAGGATTACGTGACCTATCTTGATTTTTGTGCATTCCTCGTCATACGTGCCTTGACCTAGAATAGTGTGCCCTAATCCCCGACTCACGTGCGGTACCTAAAAATACATGCCTTGACCTCGATGTGCGTGCGGTACCTTATTTCATGTACCCTAACCTTGAACTGCGTACCTTAACCTAGGTTTAAGAGTCGTACCTCGATTTACGTGCATTACATTGAATTACGTGCCTTGCATTGGTTTACGTGCATTCACCTAGGATTGCGTGCATTAGTCTTGAAGTCCGTATCTTACCTCGTTGTTCGTGTCTACCTCGTGATTCATGCCTTGTATTAATTTCTGTGTGTGTCTCGTAGTGCGTGCCCTAGACTTAGGAAAGTGTGCCCGCACGCTAATCAATAAAGAATCCTACACAAAGCACTAGACTATAAAGTAATCCTACACAATCGACTAACCATTATTATAATCTTAATTCAAATCTCTACAAAATCCACTAACACCTAAATATTATATTTTAAACTCACTACAAGACAAAATCTCACAAACCTCTAAACATACCCTATATTCTATTCTACCTAAAATCCCTAAATACCCAACATTCTCTTACACACATGTTAAAACAATTCAAAAGATGACACAAAATCAGATTTTTGCATGCATGTTTAATTCAAAATGATTCTAGACAAGTCATGACACAAAAACACTTATCAATGCATAAAATATTGCCCGAAACCACCTCAATTTCCTCTCATTTTCGACCAAACCACTCATGGCCCATGCTAACATTTCAAATTCCACCTTGAAGACACAAAAATTCAGATTTGGAAGCCCAAGGCTGACCACATATTCAAAAAATTGCAAAAGCCTCATTTTTCTCTAATTTCTCTCACTTTCCTCACATTTTCTCTCTCTCCCTCTCACTCTCTCTCTCCATTTCGATTTTGGCTGAGTTATCTCCACCTCTTAGCTTATCTTCATCATCCTATAGTGCATCAAGACGAACCACAAGCAAAGAAACTCACCCAAGCAAGCAAGGATGCAAGAAACACACATGCAAGCATTTTGAGTCACCATTTTCGGCCTAGGAGAGTTTTCTTGGCTTCCATTTCTTTTCTTCTTGTTCTAACATCATGCATGTGCTAAGAGATTGATCACTAAGCTAGGAAAAATAGAGAAACCAAGTTGGAATCTCAGCTAAGCAAGAAGAAGAAGAGATTTGAAGCTTCAACAAGTTTTTGTGCATCTTTGTGGTTGATTGCTAAGGTGAGGGTTAAAACCTTTTGAAAACTCTTTAAAAACTCACATGCATGCTCATAAATGTGTGTATTTGCTTCTTTACTTGAGCTATATGGTCTTTCATAAGCTCAATCAACCATGCATGGCAAGATCTTGGCTTGAAAATGATGCTAGGTGAAGTCGAAATGGATGACAGCTCTCGGACCAGTCTGTTCGAGGTAAGTTTAGCTATAAAAATGATGTTTAAAATGCTTGAAAATTGTTGGGGGACTAGTTTGGACAGTTTTGAACATTTTTCCCAGAAATAGGCCGAAGCTAATTTTGACACTAAGGTCCTCAAAATGGCATATCATTAAAATGTGACCAAATATCGAAATCTGGAAAAATGAATCAGGTTTTGGCAGATGCACTGACCTTGTGGAACGAACCATATTTTACTTAGTAAATGTTGTCCAAAATTAATGAAATTTGGTTTGCGGCTATATTTTTCAGTTCTGGACATTTTTGTTAGAAATGGACTAAGGCTTAATCTGACCCTAAGGATCTCAAAAACGTCAATTATCGAAATGTGTGCAAATCTGGACAATTTTGTGCTATTCCACTGTTTCGGCTATATCTAATGATCCCGAACTCCAATTGATGCGAGGTTTGTTTCTGATTTTAGTTAAATTCTTAAGCTTTAATTTGACATCTTATTTACTGAATTTGGAGATTGTTTGATTATCCTATGGATTGTGAGAAAACATCCTATTGCAGTAAAGGTTTTATTTAGCCATATGCTTGGAAAATTGTTGTAACCTCTCTTGTGGTACTAATTGTGTGGAAATGTGGTGTTGGGATGTTGTGTGGACTATTTTGAACGTTTGAGGATGTTGAATTAAATGATGTATGGTTTGAGATTGACATTGAGTTGGGTTGAGGCTCAAATTGCACGAATATACTTGAAATGGAAGCCCTAACGACTAGGTAGTCTTAATAAGTGTTGATTATTTGGATATTGTGTTGGAATCATAGGCTTAGTGGGCTGCCCGTAAATGTTTTATAACTTCAAAAGTGATCTTGACCATTGCATGTTGACAATTAAGCTTTCCTTGCATCCGAACCCATGTTGATATCATTGCATGTTGAATAATCTTATCACTTGATTGCGTGGACTTTTTAATGAGTTATATGGCCTGTTTTACATGTGTTACATGGCTGCCCGTTTAATTTCCATATAACTCTATATGCCTTTCAAGTGAAATTTCCTGTCTTATCGTGTCCTGCTTGTTTATCTGTCAATGTGCAATCCTATGACTGTCCGGAGGCAACCTACTTTGTTGTCTTCCTTCTGTGAGATATATTACCTGTCATGAATGTGCATTGCATACAAGGTTGCAACCTTTCCTGTCGGCATGGTAGCGATCACGTACGCCGGGCGGCATCGGGCTTGCCGGTGTTACCGTGACCACCATGGTCTCATTCCCTCTCTCGCTTGGGGGCTAGACTTTCTCGGAGAGTTGGGTCGTAGGATTTTGGGGTACATCCGGACTACACCCACCTGGTGTGTTTTGGGGAATGATTTGAAGTCGGCCGCAACTTCTGATTCTGAAACTGATCTGAGAGCAAAAGCTCGCCGTATCCTTTTTATTATGTGTATAAGTACTCCCGCTTGGATCCTAGAGAGCCTCGGGGAGGAAAGACCGGTATTCCTATTTTGTACTTGTATTTCTGTACTTGTATTTCTGTTGTATTCATGTTTGAGAAAGGGGTTTTCATAAGTTTAACCGGAAAATGAGTTTCAAAACTTATTTCTCGTTCCCCCTCGCTGAGTTCATAAGGACTCACCCTCTTTTATCATCTCAGGTGAAGAAGAACATGTACAGGAACCCGAGCTTAATGTACCTAATGATGACCCCCTGGAGTGATTGCATGTTACTGTTGTTTTGCTTGAACGTGACTACTTGTGTATTTTGTGCTGCTTGAAGACCATTTATCTTATGTTGCTTGTTGTTGCTAATGTAAAAGACCCCCGTTGTAATTTGGAGTCTAATTTTGGTTTGTACTTATATTAAGTAGACTGATACTAGACATACTATGATCATTTTGCTTTTATTATCACTAGTATCTATCATAGATTATGATACTTAGCTAAGGAATAGGCAAACGAACTTATCCAATCTCAACAGGTACTCGCTAATAAGCTAAGATCAACAGGTACATTTTGAAACGAGGATAAATGGACAAACGAGACATAGTATCATGCTAGTTTATAAATCAAACGGGACGTCGAAATAACCAATAAGCAATTCAATTGATGATAAAATAGTAAACTCTAGTCGGGAATGAACTTGAATTGAAAGTTTGAGGCTGTTAGAAAATTTAGGTCAAAACAAATAGCCCAATTACAGCCGTTATGCTGCCGGATTTCTGGAAAATTTTGGAGTCTAAAATAAAATGTTAAGTGTAAACCTCCTAGAATGATTAAGAATGTGAAAGGACTTGAATGTTTAGATCACACCCTAGTCTAACCTTTATAAGTCGGGTTGGGGCGTGACACCTTATATTAGAATGGTATCAGAGCTTAGTTTAGTAACTAGGCGTTAGTCGGGTTCAACTCTCGGACCATGGGTAGAAGCCCTAAGGTAATTATGATGTCTTGTTTATATGTGTTAATGTGTGCTAATGTGCTTTAATTGCTTTGAGAATTGAATACTATGTGCCTTTGTGGACCATATGTATTATGTGTCATGCACACCGACACGTTAGTGACCTCAATAATGCATGCATGCTTTTATACTCCTTCCTTGATACATGTGCATGTTATATAACCATGAATGACTGTTTATACATATAGATAGTTAGGATTAGGACTTTCAGGGAAGTGAATTTGTGCAGGACGAACGAAAAGGCTCGGTTAGAGATTTCTCGCATCTTCACAGGTACTCGATGGATAGTATGTATTATTAGATATGCATATGTATAAAATATGTAGCACAGGTATAATTGTTGAGGTAAAATTATCCCCTTATATTTGGAATACATATGCCTGTGATTAAGTTATCAAATTTATAGCTATAGTGTTCTTGATTCTGTTAAACCGTTCTCCTAATTGTGGTTCAAGAATAAATGTTAAGGACATACAACTTTCCTTAGATATAAGAATATACTATTGGACATGTGGAGTAGTATATATATGTTCATATGCTTATAATGGATGTTTGACTTATGAGTTGCTTTTGAATCAAATTCTTATATCTTGAAATGGTATAATAGACTATTTATATGATCGAATCCTTACTTGATTGGAATTAAGCATCGTTGAACCTAATGAGGTGTATATTAATGAGTTTCAAGTTCACTCAATGATAAGATTGTGACCTAGAAATTAAGAGATGAACTCGTGGAAATTGACGATAGGGGTTAAATTATTAAGGCATGAATAGTGTGTTTAAGTAACTTAACAATGGATAACCTCAAAACATATAGGCAACTCTGGAAACTAAGTTTAACAAGGCTGATGAATCTTTGGTATAACAAGATACAGAGATGTTGGAATTGAGGAATTCACGTAGCTAGAACTTGTGTTCGGAAGACTACACCAAAATGTTAGGTCGAATAGAAGTTTAAGGTATTGAATTATGCATTAGATGACTAACGTTGCTAAGGTCCTAAGTTGGATATTTGCGATATTAAGAAACACGGTATTAGTTTGGTGTCCCTCGAACTTAGCTGTAAATATGCAAGTAAGTCAATCTATGCACTCGTTGTTTGGATACCCTAGAGGATGTTAGATAGCATATATCCCTAAGTAAGACTGATGGGCCCGGTATATAAACCATGGAAATGATATTAAGCATCTGGTTGCAAGTGGAGTTGTTAGGGTATGATTTGAAATCCTAAATAGCTAATAGTGAGTATGCATGATGATTCATGGTGAACCCTAGGACTTAAGGTCGATGAGTCTTGATGCTCTTAGCTAGTTGAACACATAAATGAGAAGAATAAGATTTCATAGAGTTAAGATAGGGATGAATTAGAGTCATAATGACCCAAGAGACTATTGTTAGACCACCGTATCTATGTGCACCGTTTCACATCTAGAGACTAGCGATCGGTGGACTTTGAATCGTGGTCGTTGAATAGAGGGTGAATCTTGTAGTGATAGTTAAATAAGTGGTTAATTACTTTTGAAGTTCTATTAGGTTATGTTGAAGGATGCCTCGTGGTCATAATTATTATGTTGATACAACCTTGAAGTTATCTCGTGTAAGTATTTTATGAGCTCGGTCATTACGGTACCCATTTATAGTCCTAGGATTGTTGTTGTATGGCCAGTAACCTTGTAGAGAATTGATATCACTTACATAGCTATGAACCTAGCTTAGTAACATTAATGTCGAAGATATATTGGCAGGCATTAAGTGTTCGAAGGAATGACTAGGTCGCTAAATGAGTAGGACCATTGTCTTCTTAAGTATGACGTAACCTTGGATCGAGGTGAGTGGAATTTATTTGAGGTTGAAACTATTCACCTTAGGAGTTTTGGATAAGATTAAAAGAAAATTCTGAAGTCTCGTGACTTGAAGATAGAGATTCGAATAAGGAAATAAATTGTGGATCACAAGCTGATGAATTTTACTTGTAAGAGTTGAACTAGTGCTACATGATTATTTACTCATGCAATTTCAATGGCAATTTGTTGGTGGTACTTAATAAACCTTAGAGTTTGAGTTTCATGAACCTCAACAGTCTTTCTTCTTGATTACGGGCATGAAGGTTAACGAAGTTGGGAAAGGATGTTAGTGAATAGGAGCCTATGATCGGGAGACTAGTCATTAGAAGATTTGCTAATCTAATGTACCTGTGAGATAAGAAGGGCTATAATACCATCGATAGATGACGATTTGAGATGGATCAGTTTGTTTGGAGAGTTTTTTCTGAAAATAGAGTCGTATTGTGGAAACGACCCGTAACACGTGTATGTCTTACGTGCTAACAATTTGAAGCTAGTAGATATGATATGTAAATCGGATATAGACCTATCATCTTGAAATTAGCGTATGTTACCCTAGGATCATGGAATTATTATGATATTCCTTTTGAGGTATGAATGCGAGATTGATACAACATGAGCCATGATTTTGGAGTTACAGTTATATTGTTAGAATACCGATGCAGCTTTGATGACTATGTTTGGAGATTCTAACCTTAGTTAATGAACTCGACCTTAAGATCAATTGGAGAAAATAGAGTAGTTCAAAGGAACGAACTGTAAATGTAGGGTTCACACCGAATTAAATGATTGGAGAAAGCTAGGAAGTGAATTCGTTGTGGTAAGAGAGATCACAGAGCAAAGGACGACCTGAAGTTGGAAAATAACAATGGTCGGAATCCGTCTAAATGACCTTAACAAGTAAGAATGAATTTCGGGACGAAATTCTTTTATGGAGGGGAGGATGTGAGGCCCGACCCCGAATAACGTGTCATACCTCGATTTGCGTGCCTTAGACCTAAAATTATATGATCGACCTAGGATTACGTGCCCTATCTCGATTTTTGTGCATGCCTCGTCATACGTGCCTTGACCTAGAATAGTGTGCCATAATCCCTGACTCACGTGCGGTACCTAAAAATACGTGCCCTGACCTCGATGTACGTGCGTTACCTCGTTTCGTGTGCCCTAACCTTGAACTGCGTACCTTAACCTAGGTTTAAGAGTCGTACCTCGATTTGCGTGCATTACATTGAATTACGTGCATTCACCTAGGATTACGTGCATTAGTCTTGAAGTCCGTGTCTTACCTCGTTGTTCGTGTCTACCTCGTGATTCGTGCCCTGTATTGATTAATGTGTGTGTCTCGTAGTGCGTGCCCAAACTTAGGAAAGCGTGCCCGCACGCTAATCAATAAAGAATCCTACACAAAGCACTAGACTATAAAATAATCCTACACAATCCACTAACCATTATTATAATCCTAATTCAAATCTCTACAAAATCCACTAACACCTAAATATTATATTTTAAACTCACTACAAGACAAAATCTCACAAACCTCTAAACATACCCTATATTCTATTCTACCTAAAATCCCTAAATACCCAACATTCTCTTACACACATGTTAAAACAATTCAAAAGATGACACAAAATCAGATTTTTGCATGCATGTTTAATTCAAAATGATTCTAGACAAGTCATGACACAAAAACACTTATCAATGCATAAAATATTGCCCAAAACCACCTCAATTTCCTCTCATTTTCGACCAAACCACTCATGGCCCATGCTAACATTTCAAATTCCACCTTGAAGACACAAAAATTCAGATTTGGAAGCCCAAGGCTGACCACATATTCAAAAAATTGCAAAAGCCTCATTTTTCTCTCATTTCTCTCACTTTCCTCACATTTTCTCTCTCTCCCTCTCACTCTCTCTCTACATTTCGGTTTTGGCTGAGTTCTCTCCACCTCTTAGCTCATCTTCATCATCCTATGGTGCATCAAGACAAACCACAAGCAAAGAAACTCACCCAAGCAAGCTAGGATGCAAGAAACACACATGCAAGCATTTTGCGTCACCATTTTCGGCCTAGGTGAGTTTTCTTGGCTTCCATTTCTTTTCTTCTTGTTCTAACCTCATGCATGTGCTAAGAGATTGATCACTAAGCTAGGAAAAATAGAGAAACGAAGTTGGAATCTCGGCTAAGCAAGAAGAAGAAGAGATTTGAAGCTTCAACAAGTTTTTGTGCATCTTTGTGGTTGATTGCTAAGGTGAAGGTTAAAACCTTTTGAAAACTCTTTAAAACTCACATGCATGCTCATAAATGTTTGTATTTGCTTCTGTACTTGATCTATATGGTCGTTCATAAGCTCAATCAACCATGCATGGCAAGATCTTGGCTTGAAAATGATGCTAGGTGAAGTCGAAATGGATGACAGCTCTCTGACCAGTCTGTTCGAGGTAAGTTTAGCTAAGAAAATGATGTTTAAAATGCTTGAAAATTGGTGGGTGACTAGTTTGGACAGTTTTGAACATTTTTCCCAGAAATAGGCCGAAGCTAATTTTGAATCTAAGGTCCTCAAAATGGCAAATCATTAAAATGTGACCAAATATGGAAATCTGGAAAAATGAATCAGGTTTTGGCAGATGCACTGACCTTTTGGAACGAACCATATTTGACTTAGTAAATGTTGTCCAAAATGAGTGAAATTTGGTTTACGGCTAGATGTTTCAGTTCTGGACAATTTTGTCAGAAATGGACCAAAGCTAAAACTGACACTAAGGACCTCAAAAACGTCAATTTCTGAAAAGTGTACAAATCTGGACAGTTTTGTGCTACCTCACTGTTTCGGCTATAACTAATGATTCTGAACTCCAATTGATGCAAGGTTTGTTTCTGATTTTATTTAACTTCTTAAGCTTTAATTTGACATCTTATTTACTGAATTTGGAGATTGTTTGATTATCCTATTGATTGTGAGAAAACAGCCTATTGCAGTAAAGGTTTTATTTAGCCATATGCTTGGAAAATTGTTGTAACCTCTCTTGTGGTACTAATTGTGTGGAAATGTGGTGTTGGGATGTTGTGTGGACTGTTTTGAACGTTTGAGGGTGTTGAATTAAATGATGTATGGTTTGAGATTGACATTGAGTTGGGTTGAGGCTTAAATTGCACGAATATACTTGAAATGAAGCCCTAACGACTAGGTAGTCTTAATAAGTGTTGATTATTTGGATATTGTGTTGGAATCATAGGCTTAGTGGGCTGCCCGTAAATGTTTTATAACTTCAAAAGTGATCTTGACCATTGCATGTTGACAATTAAGCTTTTCTTGCATCCGAACCCATGTTGATATCATTGCATGTTGAATAATCTTATCACTTGATTGCGTGGACTTTTTAATGAGTTATATGGCCTGTTTTACATGTGTTACATGGCTGCCCGTTTAATTTCCATATAACTCTATATGCCTTTCAAGTGAAATTTCCTGTCTTATCGTGTCCTGCTTGTTTATCTGTCAATGTGCAATCCTATGACTGTCCGGAGGCAACCTACTTTGTTGTCTTCCTTCTGTGAGATATATTACCTATCATGAATGTGCATTGCATACAAGGTTGCAACCTTTCCTGTCGGTATGGTAGCGATCACGTACGCCCGGCGGCATCGTGCTTGCCGGTGTTACCGTGACCACCATGGTCCCATTCCCTCTCTCGCTTGGGGGCTAGACTTTCTCGGAGAGTTGGGTCGTAGGATTTTGGGGTACATCCGGAGTACACCCACCTGGTGTGTTTTGGGGAATGATTTGAAGTCGGCCGCAACTTCTGATTCTGAAACTGATCTGAGAGCAAAAGCTCGCCGTATCCTTTTTATTATGTGTATAAGTACTCCCGCTTGGATCCTAGAGAGCCTCGGGGAGGAAAGACCGGTATTCCTGTTCTGTACTTGTATTTCTGTACTTGTATTTCTATTGTATTCATGTTTGAGAAAGGGGTTTTCATAAGTTTAACCGGAAAATGAGTTTCAAAACTTATTTCTCGTTCCCCCTAGCTGAGTTGATAAGGACTCACCCTCTTTTATCATCTCAGGTGAAGAAGAACAGGTACAGGAACCCGAGCTCAATGTACCTAATGATGAACCCCTTGAGTGATTGCCTGTTATTGTTGTTTTGCTTGAACGTGACTACTTGTGTATTTTGTGCTGCTTGAAGACCATTTATCTTATGTTGCTTGTTGTTGCTAATGTAAAAGACCCCCGTTGTAATTTGGGATCTAATTTTGGTTTGTACTTATATTAAGTAGACTGATACTAGACATACTATGATCGTTTTGCTTTTATTATCACTAGTATCTATCATAGGTTATGATGCTTAGCTAAGGAATAGGCAAACGAACTTATCCAATCTCAACATGTACATTTTGAAACGAGGATAAATGGACAAACGAGACATAGTATAATGCTAGGTTATAAATCAAACGGGACGTCGAAATAACCAATAAGCAATTCAATTGATGATAAAATAGTAAACTCTAGTCGGGAATGAACTTGAATTGAAAGTTCGAGGTTATTAGAAAATTTAGGTCAAAACAAAGAGCCCAATTACAGCCGTTATGCTGCCAGATTTCCGGAAAATTTTGGAGTCTAGAATAAAATGTTAAGTGTAAACCTCCTAGAATGATTAAGAATGTGAAAGGACTTGAATGTTTAGATCACACCCTAGTCTAACCTTTATAGGTCGGGTTGGGGCGTGACAGTCCTCGCATTGCACCGCCCTTTTCGTATTGTATTTTTGCTCCGTTCAAGCTTGCCAAAATGCTTTATCCGTCACATTTCTATTATCGAGTCCCACAGCATTTTGGCCAAGACAACTTCGCTTCGTGTAGAGGCTAGGCCCACAAACCGAGGGTGTGGGGTTTGTGACCAAGTCTACGTCGTTCTGGTGCCCATAACTTTTATCCATAAGGAGTTATGGGGTGCACAACATACCCTTGGAAAGCTCTCAGCGAGCTCTAAGACGGGGGCAGTAAGCCTGCTTGGCTGCGCTAGTTTTGGGGCTCAAAATCATATGTTTTCATCAGTTTTGGGCTACTTTTCTTCTTTTTGAGAGATTTTGTTCGTCCCAGATCGTTCGTCAGGTGCCGCGAAAAGGACGACACATAAGGTATTTGTGCCCTCAAGATGACGGGTATGATCATTCCATCAGTAATGCTCCAGATCCCATCAGAACTCCGAGGTTAAGCTTGCTTGGGCGAGAGTAGTACTAGGATGGGTGACCCCCTGGGAAGTCCTCATGTTGCACCTCCTTTTCGTTTCATTTTTTTGCCCCGTTCAAGCTTGCCAAAATGTTTTATCCGTCACATTTCTATTATCGAGTCCCACAGCATCTTGGGCATGACAACTTCATTTCGCGTAGAGGCTAGGCCCGCAAACCGAGGGCGTGGGGCCAGTGACTAGTTCTCGGTCGCTCCGATGCCATAACTTTAGATCCATAAGGAGTTATGCGGTGCACAACACACCGTTGGAAAGCTCCCCGAGAGCTCTACGATAGGAGCAGCGAGCTTGCTTTGCTGCGCCTATTTTCGGAGCCCAAAATCGAACATATTAATTAGTTTTTGGTCACTTTTCTTCTTTTTGTGCTGTTTCTTCATCCTAGATCGTTTGTCGGGTGCCGCGAAAAGGACGACACATAAGGGCTTTGCACCTTCAACATGTCGAGTGCAATCATACCATCAGTAATGCACCGGATCCCATCAGAACTCCAAAGTTAAGAGTGCTTGGGCGAGAGTAGTACTAGGATGGGTGACCCCCTAGGAAGTCCTCGTGTTGCACCCCCCTTTTCATTTTTTTGTTGCCCCGTTCAGGCTTGCCAAGATGCTTTATCCATCACATTTCTATTATCGAGTCCCACCTCATCTTGGGCAAGACAACTTCACTTCGTGTAGAGGCTAGGCTCGCAAATCGAGGGCATGGGGCGTGTGACCAGGTCTCCGCCGCTCTGGTACCCATAACTTTTGATCCGTAAGGAGTTATGCATCGCACAACATACCGTTGGAAAACTCTCTGAGAGCTCTACGACGGTGGCAGCAAGCCCAAAATTGATTGTTTTCATCAGCTTCGAGCCACTTTCTTCTTTTTACGTAGTTTTTTCATCTCGGATTGTTCGTCGGGAGCCGCAAAAATGACGACACACAAAGGCTTAGCGCCCTGAACATGACAGGTGTGATAATACCAACAGAAATGCACCGGATCCCATCTGTACTTCGAAGTTAAGCGTGCTTGGGCGAGAGTAGTACAAGGATGGGTGACCCCCTGGGAAGTCTTCGTGTTGCACCGCCTTTTTGTTTTATTTTTTTGCCCCATCCAGGCTTGTCAAAATGCTTTATCCGTCATATTTCTATTACTGAGTACCACGACATCTTAACCAAGAAAACTACGCTTCGCGTAAAGGCTAGGCCCGCAAACCAAGGGCGTAGGGCCTGTGACCATGTCTCCGTTGCTCCGGTGCCCATAACTTTTGATCCGCAAGGAGTTATGCAGTGCACAGCATACAGTTGGAAAGCTCTCCGAGAGCTCTACGACAGGGGCAGCAAACCTGCTCGCCAGCGCTAATTTTCAGAGCCCAAAATTGAATGTTTTCATCAGTTTTGAGCCACTTTTTTTTTGCATTATTTCTTCGTATCGGTTCGTTCGTCAGGAGCAGCAAAAATGACGACACATAAGGGCTTAGCGCCATCAACATGACTGGTGCAATCATACCAATAGAAATGCATCGGATCCTATCTGTACTCTGAAGTTAAGCGTGCATGGGCGTGAGTAGTACAAGGATGGATGACCCCCGGGGATGTCCTCGTGTTGCACCCCCCTTTTCATTTTGTTTTTTTGCCCCGTTCAGGCTTGCCAAAATGCTTTATCCATCACATTACTATTATCGAGTCCCACAGCATCTTGGCCAAGACAACTTCGCTTCGCGTAGAGGCTAGGCCCGCAAATTGAGGGCGTGGGGCCTGTGACTAGGTCTCCGTCGCTCTGGTGCCCATAGCTTTTGATCTTTAAGGAGTTATGCTGTGCACAGCATACCCTTGGAAAGCTCTCCGAGAGCTCTACGACGGGGGCAACAAGCCTGCTCTGCTGCATCTATTTTCGGAGCCTAAACTCGAATGTTTTCATTAGTTTGGCACCACTTTCTTCTTTTTGCGTTGTTTCTTCATCTCGGATCGTTCGTCGGGAACCGCGAAAAGGACGACATATAAGGGCTTAGCGCCCTCAACATCACTGGTGCGATCATACCAACATAAATGCACAGGATCCTATCTGTACTACGAAGTTAAGCATGCTTGGGCGACAGTAGTACAAGGATAGGTAACTTGTTGGGAAGTCCTAATGTTGCACCCCCCCTTTTCGTTTTGTTTTTTTACCTCGTTCTAGCTTGCCAAATTACTTTATCTGTCACATTTCTATTATCGAGTGCCACAGCATCATGGCCAAGATGACTTCGATTCTCGTAGAGGCTAGGCCCACGAACCGAGGGCGTGGGGACCGTGACTAGGTCTTCGTCGTTTTGGTGCCCATAACTTTTGATCCGTAAGGAGTTATGCGCCTCACAGTATACCCTTGGAAATCTCTCTAAGAGCTCTACGACGGGGCAGCAAGCTTGCTTGGCTGCGCCTATTTTCGGAGCCCAAAATTGAACATTTTAATTAGTTTCTGGCCACTTTTTTTATTTTGGCTATGTTTCTTCGTCCCGGATCGTTCGTCGGGAGCCGCGAAAAAGATGACACATAAGAGCTTTATGCCCTCAACATGACGGGTGCGATCATACCATTAGTAAAGCACCAGATACCATCAAAACTCCAAAGTTAAACGTGCTTGGGCAAGAGTAGTACTAGGATAGGTGATCCCCTTGGAAGTCCTCGTGTTGTACCCCTCTTTCGTTTTGTTTTTTTGCCCTGTTCAGGTCTGCCAAGATGCTTTATCTATCACATTTCTACTATCAAGTCCCACGGTATCTTAGGAAGACAACTTCACTTCGCGTAGAGGCTGGGCCCGCAAACCGAGGGCGTAGGGCCTGTGGCCAGGTCTCCGTTGCTCTGGAGCCCATAACTTTTGATCCATAAGGAGTTATGTGGCACACAACATACCATTGGAAAGCTCTCCGAGAGCTCTGCAACGATGGCAGTAAGTCTGCTCAGCTGCGCCCGCTTTTGGAGTCCAAAATCTAATGGTTTCATCAGTTTCGAGCCACTTTCTTCTTTTTGCACTGTTTCTTCATCTCGGATCGTTCGTCGGGAGCCGCCAAAAGGGCGACACATAAGGGCTTTGCGCCCTCAACATGACGTGTGCGATCATACCAACAGAAATGGACCAGATCCCATCTGTACTCTGAAGTTAAGCGTGCATGGGCGAGAATAGTACAAGGATGGGTGACCCCCTGGGAAGTTCTCGTGTGGCACTCCCTTTTCGTTTTATTTTTTCTCCGTTCAGGCTTGTCAAAATGCTATATCCGTCACATTTCTTTTACCGAGTACCACGGCATCTTCGCCAAGACAACTGCGATTCGCGTAGAGGCTAGTCCAGTAAACTGAGAACGTAGGGCCTATGCACAACATAGTTTTGGAAAGCTCTCCGAGAGCTCTACGACAGGGGCAGCAATCTTGCTCGGCTGCGCTTATTTTTGGAGCCCAAAATTGAATGTTTTCATCTGTTTCGAGACACTTTCTTTTTTTTTTGCACTGTTTCTTCGTATCGAATCGTTCGTCGGGAGCTGAGAAAAGGACGACATATAAGGGCTTTGCGCCCTCAACATGAAGGGTGCGATCATACCATCAGTAATGCACCGGATCCCATCTATACTCTGAAGTTAAACGTGCTTGGGTGAGAGTTGTACAAGGATAGGTGACCCCCTAGGAAGTGCTCGTGTTGTACCCCCCTTTTCGTTTTGATTTCTTGCCCCGTTCAGGCTTGCCAAAATACTTTATCGATCACATTTCTATTATCGAGTCCCACGACATCTTGGCCAAGACAACTTCGCTTGGCGTAGAGGCTAGGCCCGCAAAGCGAGGGTGGGGTGCCTGTGACCAGGTCTTCGCAGCTCTGGAGACCATAACTTTTGATCCGAAAGGAGTTATGCAGCGCACAACATCCCCTTGAAAAGCTCTCCGAGAGCTTAATGACGGGGGCAGCAAGCCTGCTCAGATACGCCTGTTTTCGAAGCCCTAAATCGAACGTTTTAACCAGTTTCAGGCCACTTTTCTACTTTTTGTACTGTTTCTTCATTCTGAATCGTTGGTTGGGAGCCGCTAAAAGCACAATAAATAAGGGCTTTGCGCCCTCAACATGACGGGTGCGATCATACCATCAGTAATGCACCGGATCCCATCAAAACTCTGAAGTTAAGCGTGTTTGGGCAAGAGTTGTATTAGGATGGGTAATCCCTTGGGAAGTCCTCGTGTTGCACTCCCCTTTTCATTTTGATTTTTTGCCCCGTTCAGGCTTGCCAACATGTTTTATCTGTCACATTTCTATTCCCGAGTCCGACGGCATCTTGGGCAAGACAACTTTGCCTCACATAAAGGCTAGGCTCGCAAACCGAGGGGCTGGGGTATGGGACCAGGTCTCCGTCGCTTCGGTGCCCATAACTTTTGATCCGTAAGGAGTTATACGGTGCACAACATACCGTTGGAAAGCTCTCCGAGCTCTACGACAGGGGTAGCAATCCTACTCAGCTGCACATGTTTTCGGAGCCCTAAATCAAACATTATAATCAGTTTTAGGCCATTTTTCTTCTTTTTGCTCTATTTTTTCATCCTGGATAGTTCGTCGGGAGCTGAGAAAAGGACGACATATAAGGGCTTTGCGCCCTCAACATGAAGGGTGCGATCATACCATCAGTAATGCACCGGATCCAATCAGAACTTCAAAGTTAAGCGTGCTTTGGCAAGAGTAGTACTAGGATGGGTGACCCCTTGGGAAGTCCTCATGTTGCACCCCATTTTTCGTTTTGTTTTTTTGCCCCGTTTAGCTTGCCAAGTTGTTTTATCCGTCACATTTCTATTATCGAGTCCCACGGCATCTTGGGCTAGACAACTTCGATTCACATAGAGGCTAGACCCGTAAACCAAGGGTATGGGGCCTGTGACCAAGTATCTGTCACTCTGGTGCCTATAACTTTTGATCTATAAGGAGTAATGCGGCGCACAACATACCTTTGGAAAGCTCTCCGAGAGCTCTATGACAGAGGCAACAAGCCTGATCGGCTGCTCTTGTTTTCGGAGCCCAAAATTGAATGTTTTCAATAGTTTCGAGCCACGTTCTTCTTTTTGCGCTATTTCTTCATCTCGGATCGTTCGTCAGGAGCCGCGAAAAGGACGACACATAAGGGCTTTGCGCCCTCAACATGACATGTGCGATCATACGAACAGAAATGCACCAGAACCCATCAGTACACCGTAGTTAAGTATGCTTGGGCGAGAGTAGTACAAGGATGGGTAACCCCCTAGAAAGTCCACAAGTTGCACCCCCCTTTTCGTATTGTTTTTTTGCCCTTTTCAGGCTTGCCAAGATGCTTAATCCGTCACATTTCTATTATCGAGTCCCACGGTATCTTGGGCAAGACAACTTCGCTTCGCGTAGAGGCTAGGCCCGCAAACCGAGGGTGTGGGGCCTGTGACCAGGTCTCCGTCGCTCCGATGCCCATTACTTTTGATTTGTAAGGTGTTATACGTCGCACAGTATACCATCGGAAGCTCTCCGAGAGCTCTACGACAGGGGAAGCAAGCTTGCTCAGCTGCGCATGTTTTCGTAGCCCAAAAATCGAATGTTTTCATCAGTTTCAGGCCACTTTTCTTCTTTTTGCGCTGTTTCTTCATCCCGGATTATTCGTCGGGAGCCGCAAAAAGGACGACATATAAGGGCTTTGTGCCCTCAACATGACCGATGCGATCATACCGTCAGTAATGCACCGGATACCAACAGCATGCTTGGGAGAGAGTATTACTAGGATAGGTGACCCCCTGGGAAGTCCTCGTGTTGCACCCCCCTTTTCGTTTTGTTTTTTTCCCCATTCAGACTTGCCAAGATGCTTTATCCATCACATTTCTATTATCGAGTCCCACTGCAACTTGGGCAAGACAACTACGCTTCGCGTAGAGGCTAAGCCCGGAAACCGTGGGCGTGGGGCCTGTGACCAGGTCTCTGTCGCTCTGTTGCCCATAACTTTTGATCCGTAAGGAGTTGTGCGGCGCACAGCATACCGTTGGAAAGCTCTCCAAGAGCTCTACAATGGGTGCAGCTTGCTTGCAAGGCTGTGCCTATTTTCAGAGCCCAAAATCAAATGTTTTCATCAATTTCGAGCCACTTTATTCTTTTTGCGCTGTTTCTTCATCTCGGATCGTTCGTCGGGTATCGCGAAAAGGACGACACATAAGGGCTTAGCGCCCTCAACTTGACGGGTGTGATCATACCAAAAGAAATGCTCCGGATCCCATATGTACTACGAAGTTAAGCATGCTTGGATGAGAGTAGTACAAGGATGGGTGACCCCCTAGGAAGTCCTCGTGTTGCACCCCCCTTTTCGTTTTATTTTTTTGCCCCGTTCAGGCTTGTCAAAATTCTTTATCCATCACATTTCTTTTATCGAGTACCACGGCATCTTGGCCAAGACAACTTCGCTTCGTGTAGAGGCTAGGGCCCCAAACCGAGGGCGTGGGGCCTGTGACCAGGTCTCTGTCGCTCCGGTGGCGATAACTTTTAATCCGTAAGGATTTATGCGGCGTACAACATACCGTTGGAAAGCTCTCCAAGAGCACTACAACAGGGGTAGAAAGCCTGCTCAGCTGCGCCTATTTTTGGAGCCCGAAATTGAATATTTTCATTAGTTTTGGGCCACTTTCTTCTTTTTACGCTATTTTTCGTATCCGATCGTTCATCGGGAACCACGAAATGGACGACACATAAGGGCTTAGCACCGTCAACATGACGGGTGTGATCATACCAACAGAAATGCAACAGATCCCATCTGTACTCCGAAGTTAAGCATGCTTGGGCGAGAGTAGTACAAAGATGGGTGACCCCCTGGGAAGTCCTTGTGTTGCACCCCCCTTTTCGTTTTGTTTTTTTGCCCCATTCAGACTTGCCAAAATGTTTTTTTATGTGACTAGGTCTCCGTCGTTCTGATGCCCATCACTTTTGATTCGTAAGGAGTTATGCGGCGCACAGTATACCCTTGGAAAGCTCTCCTAGAGCTCTACGACGAGGGCAGCAAGCTTGCTCGGCTACGCCTATTTTCGGGGTCCAAAATCGAACATTTTCTTTTTGTGCTATTTCTTTGTCCCGCATCGTTCGTCGGGAGACGCGAAAAGGACGACACATAAAGGCTTTGCGCCCTCAACATGACGGGTGCGATCATACCAACAGAAATGCACTGGATCCTATTTGTATTCCGAAGTTAAGCGTGCTTGGGCGAGACTAGTACAAGGATGGGTGACCCCCTAGGAAGTCCACGTGATGTACCCCCTTTTCGTTTTGTCTTTTTGCCCCGTTCAGGCATGCCAAGATGCTTTATCTGTCACATTTCTATTATTGAGTCCCACGGCATCTTGGAGAAGACAACTTCACTTCGTGTAGAGGCTAGGCCCATAAACCGAGGGCGTAAGGCCTGTGACAAGGTCTCTGTCGCTCCGATGACCATAACTTTTGATCCGTAAGGTGTTATGCGACGCGTAGCATACCGTTGGAAAGCTCTCCGAGAGCTCTACGACGGGGGCAGCAAGCCTTCTCGGATGCGCATGTTTTCAGAGCCCAAAAATTGAATATTTTCATTAGCTTCAGGCCACATATCTTCTTTTTGCGCTGTTCCTTCGTCTCAGATCGTTCGTCGGGAGTCGCAAAAAGGACAACAAATAAAGGCTTTGCACCCACAACATGACGGGTGTGATCTTACCATCAGTAATGCACTGGATCCCATCAGAAATCCGAAGTTAAGCAAGATTGGGCGAGAGTAATACTTGGATGGGTGACCCCCTCGGAAGTCCTCGTGTTGCACCCTGTTTTCGTTTTCTTTTTTTGCCCCATTCAGGCTTGTCAAAAGTCTTTATCCGTCACATTTCTATTACCGAGTACCACGGCATCTTGGACAAGACTACTTCGCGTTACATAGAGGCTAGGCCTGCAAACCGAGGACGTGGGGCCTATGACCAGGTCTCCGTTGCTCCGGTGGCCATAACTTTTGATCCGTAAGGAGTTATGCGGCGCACAGAAGACCGTTGAAAAGTTCTCCGAGAGCTCTACGATTGGGGTAGCAAGCTTGCAGGGTTGCGCCAGTTTTCAGAGCCCAAAATAGAATTTTTTCATCAGTTTCGAGCCACTTTCTTCTTTTTGCACTGTTTCTTCATCTCAGATCGTTCGTCTGGAGCCGCAAAAAGGACAACAAATAAGGGCTTTGTGCCGTCAACATGATGGGTGCGATCATACCATCAGTAATGCATTGGATCCCATCAGAACTCCGAAGTTAAGCGTGCTTGGGCGAGAGTAGTACTAGGATGGGTGACCCCCTGGGAAGTCCTCGTTTTGCACCCGTCTTTTCATTTTGTTTTTTTTCCCGTTCAGGCTTGCCAATATGCTTTATCCATCACATTTCTATTACCGAGTACCAATGCATCTTGGCCAAGACAACTTTGCTTCGCGTAGAGGCTAGGCCCGCAAACCAAGGGCTTGGGGCTTGTGACCAAGTCCCCGTTGCTCTAGTGCCCATAACTTTTGATTAGTAAGGAGTTATGCGGCGCACAACATACCGTTGGAAAGCACTCCGAGAGCTCTATGACGGGGGCAGCAAGATTAGAGGGCTGCGCCTATTTTCAGAGCCCAAAATCGAATATTTTCATCAGTTCTGAGATATTTTCACCTTTTTGTACTGTTTGTTCGTCCCAGATCGTTCGTCAGGAGTTG
The DNA here is from genome assembly GCA_037974665.1 of Ehretia macrophylla. Taxonomy (NCBI): domain Eukaryota; kingdom Viridiplantae; phylum Streptophyta; class Magnoliopsida; order Boraginales; family Ehretiaceae; genus Ehretia; species Ehretia macrophylla. The sequence goes on from CM075771.1 coordinate 23,848,617, forward strand.
CGAAAACAACGACGCATAAGGACTTAGCACCCTCAATATGACGGGTGCTATCATACTAGCAGAATGCACCAGATCCTATCAGCATTCCGAAGTGAAGCGTGCTTGGGCGAGCATAGTACTAGGATGGGTGACCCGCTAGGATGTCCTCGTGTTGCACACCGCTTTTCATTTTATTTTTTTTGCCCTTTAAGGCTTCCCAAAATGTTTTATCCGTCACATTTCTTTTATCGAGTCACACGGCATCTTGGCCAAGACAACTTCGCTTTGCGCAGAGGCTAGGCCGGCAAACCGAGGGTGTGGGGCCAGTGACCAGGTCTCCGTCGCTCCGGTGCCCATAACTTTTGATCCGTAAGGAGTTATGCGGCGCACGGCATACCGTTGGAAAGCTCTCTAAGAGCTCTATGACAAGACCAGCGAGCCTGCTCTACTGCACCTATTTTCGGAGCCCAAAATTGAATGTTTTCATAAGTTTTGGGCCACTTTATTCTTTTTACGCTATTTCTTCGTCCCGAATTATTCGTCGGGAGCCGCAAATAGGACGACATATGACGGGAGCTGTGAAATGGATAACAAATAACAGTTTTGTGCCCTAAACATGACGGGTGCATTCATACCATCAGTGATACACCAGATCCCATCAGAACTTTGAAGTTAAGTGTGGCTGGGTAAGAGTAGTACTAGGATGGGTGACTTCTTGGGAAGTCCTCGTGTTGCACCCCACTTTTCATTTTGTTTTTTTGCCCCGTTCAGGCTTGCCAATATGCTTTATCCATCACATTTCTATTATCGAGTCCCACGGCATCTTGGGCAGGACAACTTCGCTTCACGTAGAGGCTAGGCCTGCAAACCAAGGGCGTGGGGCCTATGACCAGGTCTTCGTCGCTTTGGTGCCCATAAATTTTGATTCGTAAGGAGTTATGAGGCGCACAACATACAGTTGTAAAGCTCTCTGAGAGCTCTATGACAGGGGCAGCAAGCCTGGTTTGCTGTGCCTATTTTCGGAGCCCAAAATTGAATGTTTTCATTAGTTTCGAGCCACTTTCTTCTTTTTGTGTTGTTTCTTCATACCGGATTGGTCGTTGGGAGCCGCGAAAAGGACGACACATAAGGGCTTTGTGCCCTCAACATGGCAGGTGCGACTATACCATCAGTAATGCAATAGATCCCATCAGAAATCCAAAATTAAGCGTGCTTGGGCAAGAGTAGTACTAGGATAGGTGACCCCCTGAGATGTCCTCGTGTTGCACCCCCCTTTTCGTTTTGTTTTTTTGCCCCGTTCAGGCTTGCCAAAATGCTTTATCCATCACATTTCTATTATCGGGTCCAACGGCATCTTGGCCAAGAAAACTTCACTTCGCGTAGAGGCTAGCCCCGCAAACCAAGGGCGTAGGGCCTGTGACCAGGTCTCCGCCGTTCTGGTACCCAAAACTTTTGATCCGTATGGAGTTATATGGCGTACAACATACCCTTGGAAAGCTCTCCGAGAGCTCTACGACAAGTGTAGCAAGCCTGCTCGGCTTCGACTATTTTCGGAGCCCAAAAATTGAAAGTTTTTATCAATTTCATGCTACTTTTCTTCTTTTTGCGCTGTTTCTTCGTCCCGGATCGTTCGTCGGGAGCCGCAAAAAGGACAACAAAAAAGCGCTTGCGCCCTCTACATGACGGATGCGATCGTACCATCATTAATGCACCGGATCCCATCAGAACTCCAAAGTTAAGTGTTCTTGGGCGAGAAGAGTACTAGGATGGGTGTGTAACGCCCCGATCCCTCACGAGACCGGAGGCTCTAATAGCCATGCTATTCTCAACCCAATACCAAACCCGATCACAAAATTTTAGGAGAAAAACGGACAGAGTTTCCCCTGTACTATGGACATTCTGAAAACCTGTAAATTCTCAAATAAGGTAACTACAAGGTAAACAAACTTTTCATGGCTAAATATTTAAAGATTCACGGCCATCCGAGCCTTGAAGCAAACAACAGTTCCAAAACCACACAAGCATGCAAGTAACTTGTTTATAATATAGTCTAATAACCATGCCATTCTAGGATAACATTAAAACATACTTAGAGATAAAACATTCTACACTAAGCCATTCACTCCCAAGCATGCAAAGCAACTAGAAATAGAAATATAAGTTATTACAAGCCATAGAATTACCATTGCTACTACATTATCAGACTTCCAGCTTACATATTACTCAAATACATACATGAGCTTTAAGGCCCCAAAATAGATTATACATAGGACAACAAATTCTTCACATAGCAACCAGAAAGCACATCCACCTCAGACAAATATCACACAGCAGCTAAGGCAACTCCACCAACTGTGCCACCTGAAACATGTTAGCGAGGTATGAGCAACCACTGTTGCCCAGTGAGGGATATAGTCCCGAGGCGTGCAATGCAACAGATAATACAGTTATACAACAATATCACTTAGACAATTTAAGAAGCAATGATAACATAAGTAACCACACATTTAAAAGGATACATTTCACACAATCCCCTATACACCAATCTTCACTGGTCTTCATTCACGATCCACGAACCACGAGCACGATCACGATAAGCCGGCATAACCCCAAACACTCCAGTGGGTGTACTCCGGATGTACCCCGATAATCCTACGACCCAACATCCCCTGGCAATCTCCGGACTAGGCGAATGAGGGACTAGGGTACGGAGTTTGAATATCCACTGGCAAGCCCTCTGCCGCCCAGCCGATATTCAACACATCCGCCCCTGACACTATGGTTGCGCAACCACGATGCAATGCACTTAACGATGGCAAGTTAATAGCAATAATATAAGCATTAACACATATGAGGATCAACAAAGTAGGTTGACCTCGAGGCAATTAGCATAGAAGCAATTATAGAAGCTAATAAGCAGTTTACAAAGGAACATATACAAAATAAGCATAGAATCATACCAAAAGCTCCAAATCGACTTGAAACCACATATAAACACTTAAGGAGTCATGCCATGGGTTTAGAAGTGTGAGTCAACCGAAATTGCACCTAAACCCCTTTGTTTTTCAAACTATTTCTCTTCCAAACCAAGGTTAATGATTCCATTTTCAAAGGAAACTCTCCCAACCTTCTAACTAACCCTCAAGGTACCCTCTCAACCCTCTAACTCATTCAAATGGCTGCGATTACCATGAAAGCCCCAAATTCCATCTTATGGCTTTAAACTACACATACAATGTCCGGGCTTCAAACAAAGGATATCAAGGCTTCTATAGCCCCTAGGTAGCCTAAGGATACTAGAATTGAAGCCCAAATTCACCCGGATTCGCATTAACCCCGAAAGCCCCCAATTAAAGTCGACTATTTTACATTTTTAGCGATTTAAGGACAATGCAAGTGCACAGGGCTATTAGATTACCTTCACTAGCACCTAAGGCATCTATTAGAAGCCTTTAATCAAGCTAATTCGAGCAATTATGCAAAACCCTGGAAAAACGTCACTATTCACCCTAAAAATCAAACTAACGATTCTAACCGTTTAAATTGCGAAACGATGGCTCTAATATGTTCTCTAGCACTCATATACAAGGTATAATAGCATAGATAATCAATACAATAGCATTTGAACATATTTTCAACAAATCAAGAAAATAGCAACTATTTTAAAATGCGAAAATAAGCTGTGAAATCCCTCACCAATGCGCGTAGGAGCTCCTAGGAGGCTAGTAGACACCCTAAACCACTTGCACCTAGCTTGGCTTGGCTTGGAATGAGGATTTGTTGAGCAAAAAAACTCTATTTCTTCTCCTATGCAATTCTCGGATTTGCTACAGTGTTTTCAGCATGCTCTCTTTTTTTTTTTTTGCTAAGTTATGAGCTAATGTGTGTGTTGTGTGAGTTATATATTAAATGGGGCTAAGTTGCTTGCTTAAATGGTTCACTAAATGCGCTTAGTTAGCTTAAAACGAGCCTAGATAGTAAAATGAATGCTAGCTAATTCATTCCCTAAGTTATGTTACGTAACACTATTCATTCAACTACAAAAATTATTTTCTAAACGAGCTCTCCTATCGCCTCTAGCTCAATTGCACATTTTTCCCACTACTTTAACAATTAATATGATTTAATAAAAATACTAATTAACTAATAGAATGCAGTTTAAAAACGGAGTGAATAGTAATTTAAGAAGACAATTAATAAGGCATAGAAAGAGGTGCGCAAATAAAGGATGCAACAGTAATTGAATGCATGGCTAAATCTCGGACGTCACATCATCTCCCCCTTAAACTAATTGCGTCCACGCAATTCTTCTTCACAAGAGAACATCTGCATCAACTGAAAACCAACTCTGATTATTCGTCATCAGTTGCTAAGCAAGAATACCATATACGAATTCTCGTGGAAGCTCATTAAGAAATCCCAGTAGTATTGTCTGCGAACCTCACTTAATAAGGCCAAATAAAGGCTCCAATAGAGACGCTACTTCGAAATCCAAATAAGAATCCCGCTGGTACGAATACCATAGAAGAATAGAATCCCAACTAAGAGCGGAGAGAAAATACCAATAAAAGTTCCGAGCAGGAGTATTGTAAATAATACCAGATAATAAGGCTAAAAAGAATCCCATATACCAATTCTTCTGAGAGATGCCGACAAAAGAATACCAAATGAATAGCTGATAAGAAAATACCAAGAATATACTCTAGAGAACTGTCATATAGAAACCCCAAAAGAAGCTACTCATTTATGACCGCTAAGCACTGAAGAAGGCCTTAGAAGAATCCCAATAACTGAGCTCCAACTATATCCACCAATTCCCAAATAAAGGCTGATTAATTGCCTCTCATTTCTGCTAATCAACATAATTTGGAAGGCCTGCCACTAATCACCTCTCTTCAGGGGAGGAAGGAGTTTTTCTTACCATTCGACGGCTATGTATGCATGCCAAACAATTGCATATGTATAATCATTCTTTAAACTATTACGCAAACATGTTAATGAAAGAGTTTGAGAAACAGTGTAATCATCAAAGTCATTCAAGCACGATAATCAAGTCAAGCATAACACAACTCAATCAAACACATTCAAATACACATATTACAAGCAACAGTTCAAGCATTTAATAATTCACGAAGTCAATTTGATGCATAACTAGCCACTTTGCTTCACCTTGCACACATTTAGCACGTAACACATAATTATATCACATAGGTGCACACATTCAATACCAGACACACAATCAAACATGCATGTATACACTTTTAAGACACACACTTAATCAAGCACACACGCAAGGGTTACTACCCGACAGGCCAAGGACCCTGTCCCGGCTTAGAGCTAACTAAGCTCTGATACCACCTGTAACACCCCGATCCCTCACAAGACCGGAGGCTTTAATAACCATGCTATTCTCAACCCAATACCAAACCCGGTCACAAAATTTTAGGAGAAAAATGGACAGAGTTTCCCCTGTACTATGGACATTCTGAAAACCTATAAATTCTCAAATAAGGTAACTACAAGGTAAACAAACTTTTCATGGCTAAATATTTAAAGATTCACGGCCATCCGAGCCTTGAAGCAAACAACAGTTCCAAAACCACACAAGCATGCAAGTAACTTGTTTATAATATAGTCTAATAACCATGCCATTCTAGGATAACATTAAAACATACTTAGAGATAAAACATTCTACACTAAGCCATTCACTCCCAAGCATGCAAAGCAACTAGAAATAGAAATATAAGTTATTACAAGCCATAGAATTACCATTGCTACTACATTATCAGACTTCCAGCTTACATATTACTCAAATACATACATGAGCTTTAAGGCCCCAAAATAGATTATACATAGGACAACAAATTCTTCACATAGCAACCAGAAAGCACATCCACCTCAGACAAATATCACACAGCAGCTAAGGCAACTCCACCAACTGTGCCACCTGAAACATGTTAGCGAGGTATGAGCAACCACTGTTGCCCAGTGAGGGATATAGTCCCGGGGCGTGCAATGCAACAGATAATACAGTTATACAACAATATCACTTAGACAATTTAAGAAGCAATGATAACATAAGTAACCACACATTTAAAAGGATACATTTCACACAATCCTCTATACACCAATCTTCACTGGTCTTCATTCACGATCCACGAACCACGAGCACGATCACGATAAGCCGGCATAACCCCAAACACTCTAGTGGGTGTACTCCGGATGTACCCCGATAATTCTACGACCTAACATCCCCTGGCAATCTCCGGACCAGGCGAATGAGGGACTAGGGTACGGAGTTTGAATATCCACCGGCAAGCCCTCTGCCGCCCAGCCGATATTCAACACATCCGCCCCTGACACTATGGTTGCGCAACCACGATGCAATGCACTTAACGATGGCAAGTTAATAGCAATAATATAAGCATTAACACATATGAAGATCAACAAAGTAGGGTGAGCTCGAGGCAATTAGCATAGAATCAATTATAGAAGCTAATAAGAAGTTTACAAAGGAACATATACAAAATAAGCATAGAATCATCTCAAAACCTCCAAATCGATTTGAAACCACATATAAACACTTAAGGAGTCATGCCATGGGTTTAGAAGTGTGAGTCAACCGAAATTGCACCTAAACCCCTTTGTTTTTTAAACTATTTCTCTTCCAAACCAAGGTTAATGATTCCATTTTCAAAGGAAACTCTCCCAACCTTCTAACTAACCCTCAAGGTACCCTCTCAACCCTCTAACTCATTCAAATGGCTGCGATTACCATGAAAGCCCCAAATTCCATCTTATGGCTTTAAACTACACATACAATGTCCGGGCTTCAAACAAAGGATATCAAGGCTTCTATAGCACCTAGGTAGCCTAAGGATACTAGAATTGAAGCTCGAATTCACCCGGATTCGCATTAACCCCGAAAGCCCCAAATTAAAGTCGACTATTTTACATTTTTAGCGATTTAAGGACAATGCAAGTGCACAGGGCTATTATATTACCTTCACTAGCACCTAAGGCATCTATTAGAAGCCTTTAATCAAGCTAATTCGAGCAATTACGCAAAACCCTAGAAAAACATCACTATTCACCCTAAAAATCAAACTAACGATTCTAACCGTTTAAATTGCGAAACGATGGCTCAAATATGTTCTCTAGGACTCACATACAAGGGATAATAGCATAGATAATCAATACAATAGTATTTGAACATATTTTCAACAAATCAAGAAAATAGCTACTATTTTAAACTGCGAAATTAAGCCGTGAAATCCCTCACTAATGTGCGTAGGAGCTCCTAGGAGGCTAGTAGACACCCTAAACCACTTGCACCTAGCTTGGCTTGGCTTGGAATGAGGATTTGTTGAGCAAAAAAACTCTATTTCTTCTCCTATGCAATTCTCGGATTTGCTACAGTGTTTTCAGCATGCTCTCTTTTTTTTTTTTGCTAAGTTATGAGCTAATGTGTGTGTTGTGTGAGTTATATATTAAATGGGGCTAAGTTGCTTGCTTAAATGGTTCACTAAATGCGCTTAGTTAGCTTAAAACGAGCCTAGATAGTAAAATGAATGCTAGCTAATTCATTCCCTAAGTTATGTTACGTAACACTATTCATTCAACTACAAAAATTATTTTCTAAACGAGCTCTCCTATCGCCTCTAGCTCAATTGCACATTTTTCCCACTACTTTAACAATTAATATGATTTAATAAAAATACTAATTAACTAATAGAATGCAGTTTAAAAACGGAGTAAATAGTAATTTAAGAAGACAATTAATAAGGCATAGAAAGAGGTGCGCAAATAAAGGATGCAACAGTAATTGAATGCATGGCTAAATCTCGGACATCACATGGGTGACCCCCTAGGAAGTCCTCGTGTTCACACCATTTTTCGTTTTATTTTTTTACCCCGTTCAGGCTTGTCAAAATGCTTTATTCGTCACATTTCTACAATCGAGTACCACGGGATCTTGGCCAAGACAACTTCGCTTCGTGTAGAGGCCAGGCCCGTAAACTGAGGGAGTGGGGCCTGTGACCAGGCCTCCGTCCCTCTAGTGCCCATAACTTTTGATTTGTAAGGAGTTATGTGGCACATAGCATACCATCGGAAAGTACTCCGAGAGCTCTACGACGGGGGCAGTAAGCCTGCTCGGCTGCACTTGTTTTCGTAGCCCAAAATAGAATGTTTTCATCAGTTTCGAGCCACTATCTTCTTTTTGCGATGTTTCTTCGTATCAGATCGTTCGTTGGGAGCCGCAAAAAGGACGACACATAAGGGCTTAGCGCCCTCAACATGACGGGTGCGATCATACCAACAGAAATGCACCTGATCCCATATGTACTACAAAGTTAAGCGTGCTTGGACGAGAAAAGTACAAGGATGGGAAACCCCTAGGGAAGTCCTCGTGTTGCACCCCCATTTTCATTTTATTTTTTTGCCCTGTTCAGGCTTGCCAAAATGCTTTATCCGTCACATTTCTATTATCGAGTCCCACAGCATCTTGGCCAAGATAACTTTGCTTCGCATAGAGGCTAGGCTCGCAAACCGAGGGTGTAGGGCCTGTGACCAAGTCTCCGTCGTTCTGGTGCCCATAACTTTTGATCCGTAAGGAATTATACAGCGCACAACATACCCTTTGAAAGCCCTTCGAGAGCTCTACGATGGGGGCTGCAAGTCTGCTAGGCTATGCCCATTTTCAGAGTCCAAAATTGAATGTTTTAATCAGTTTTGGGATACTTTTCATCTTTCGGCGCTGTTTCTTCATCCCGAAATGTTCATCGGGAGCCGCGAAAAGGACTACACATAAGGGCTTTGCGCCCTCAACATGTCAGGTGCGATCATACCATCAGTAATGCACCAGATCCCATTAGAACTCTGAAGTTAAGCATGCTTGGGAGAGAGTAGTACTAGGATGGGTGACCCCCTAGGAAGTCCTCGTGTTGCACACCCCTTTTCGTTTTGTTTTTTTGCCCTGTTCAGGTTTGTTAAAATGTTTTATTTGTCACATTTATATTACCGAGTACCACGGCATCTTGGCCAAGACAACTTCGCTTCTCGTAGAGGCCATACCCGCAAACCGAGGGCGTGGGGCTTGTGACCAGGTCTTCGTCACTCCGGTGCCCATAACTTTGATCCGGAAAGAGTTATGTGGCGCACAACATATCGTTGGAAAGCTCTCCAAGAGTTCTAAGACAGGGGTAGCAAGCCTACTCGGCTGGCCCCGTTTTCAGAGCCCAAAATCGAATGTTTTCATCTGTTTCGAGCCACTTTCTTCCTTTTGCACTGTTTCTTTGTATCGGATTGTTCGTCGGGAGACGCGAAAAGGACGACACATAAGGGCTTTGCGCCCTCAAAAAAACGGGTGCGATCATACCATCAGTAATGCCGCGGATCCCATCCGAACTCCAAAGTTAAGCGTGCTTGGCCGAGAGTAGTACTATGATGGGTGACCCCCTAGGAAGTCCTCGTGTTGCACCCCCTTTCTTGTTTTGTTTTTTCGCCCCGTTCAGGCTTGCCAAGATGCTTTATCCATCACATTTCTATTATCGAGTCCTACAGCATCTTGGGCAAGACAACTTCGCTTCGCATAGAGTTAACGCCCGCAAACCGAGGGCGTAGGGCCTGTGACAAGGTCTCCGTCGCTCTGATGCCCATAACTTTTGATCCGTAAGGAGTTATGCGGCGCACAACATACCGTTGGAAAGCTCTCCGAGTGCTCTACGACGGGGTCAACAAGCCTGCTCGAATGCGCCTATTTTCGGAGCGCAAAATCGAATGTTTTCATCAATTTCGAGCAACTTTCTTCATTTTGCACTGTTTCTTCGTATCGGATCATTCGTCGAGAGCCGCGAAAAGGACTACACATAAGGGCTTAGCGCCCTCAACATGATGAGTAAGATCATACCAACAGAAATTCACCGGATCCCATCTGCACTTCAAAGTTAAGAGTGGTTCGGCGAGAGTAGTACAAGGATGGATGATCCCCTAGGAAGTCCTCGTGTTGCACCCCCTTTTCGTTTTGTTTTTTTGCTACGTTTAGGCTTGCCAAGATGCTTTATCAGTCACATTTCTATTATCGAGTCCCACGGCATCTTGGGCAAGACAACTTCTCTTCGCATAGGCCAGGACAACAAACCAAGGGCGTGGGGCTTGTGACTAGGTCTCCATCGCTCCGGTGCCCATAGCTTTTGATCTGTAAGGAGTTATGCGGTGCACAGCATACCATTGGAAAGCTTTTCGAGAGCTCTACGACGGGGGCAGTAAGCCTGCTCGGATGTGCCTGTTTTCAGAGCCCAAAATCGAATGTTTTCATCAGTTTTGAGCCATTTTCTTCTTTTTGCGCTATTTCTTTGTATCGGATCGTTCGTCGGGAGCCGCGAAAAGGACGACACATAAGGGCTTAGCACCCTCTACATGACGGGTGCGATCATTCCAACAGAAATGCACCGGATCCCATATGTACTCCGAAGTTAAGCGTGCTTGGGCAAGAGTAGTACAAGGATGGGTGACCCCCTAGGAAGTCCTCATGTTGCACCCCCCCTTTTCGTTTTGTTTTTTGGCACCGTTCAGGCTTGCCAAAATGCGTTATCCGTCACATTTCTATTATCGAGTCCCACATAATCTTGGCCAAGACAACTTCGCTTCGCGTAGAGGCTAGGCCCGCAAATCGAGGGCGTGCGGCCTATGACCAAGTCTCTGTCGTTCTGGTACCCATAACTTTTGATCCGTAAGGAGTTATGTGGAGCACAACATACCTTTGGAAAGCTCTCTGGGAGCTCTACGACAGGGGCAGCAAGCCTGCTCGGCTGTGCCTGTTGTCGGGGCCCAATATCCAACATTTTTATTAGTTTCAGACTACTTTTCTTCTTTTTGCACTATTTCATCATCCTGGATCATTCGTCGGGAGCCGTGAAAAGGACGGCATATAAGGGCTTTGCGCCCTCAGCATGATGGGTGCGATCATACCATCAGTAATGCAAGGCATCCCATCAGAACTCTGAAGTGAAGCGTGCTTGGGCAAGAATAGTACTAGGATGGGTGACCCCCTAATAAGTCCTCGTGTTGCACATGTCATGCCCCAACTCGACTTCTCTTACGATCAGTCAGGACGCAACGGAATTTTGGCAACATAACGACAGTAACATGAACATCAGGGCTCTAAACCAACCATTAAGAACACCATACATCCAACTCCATAAATCACCAACCAACTCCACAATCAAATTAACAACATACAACGCAACCACTTCATACATTAAACATTCATTCATCAACTCTTTCATAGTAATGTGCCTCCGTTCTAACATAATACATTTACTATATAACATACATTCCCAAAATAGATTATAACCAATTTAGTAAACTAGTCATGTTCAAAATAAAGACAACTAAATCAACATACATACGTCTTTATATTAAGATAGGTTATACAATACATTGTTTTGCAACAACTAAGATAATCTCATGGCAATAACTCCTGCACCTAAGACTCATCCACATATGGCACATTTCCCTCTTCAAGAGGCACGTACCCGTGGTCCGGCTCAGTAACACCTGCATGCATGCAATAATTGAGAGTGAGCTTATATAAAACAAGCCCAGTGAGGATCCGATAGATCTCTAACAGTATTTACTATACTCCTTGGAAATCATCCTTTGAGTAGTAAACACACAATGAACATTGATATCATTATAAATGCAACAATAGCAATAACTGTAAACACACAATAAGGATACGATACATTTTCTGATGAAGCTCCATACACCAATTCAATGCTCATCAACTCCTCCAAACTCAATGACACAATCCTGAGGTACCTTGACCTAGACCCACACCTCATGGCCTCTCCGCCCATGCGAGATAGGGATTAGCTATGATAACTGTGCCCGCAGCCCAGGATGCCTCCCGAGGTGACACAACATTATCAAAGCTCACAACAATGAGACTCAATTCGAGAATCAACAACATTGGTTGCCCGACTCCTGACTCATAATAACAATAAAAATAACAATTCGAGAAGTCAACAACATTGGTTGCCCGACTCCCGATTCATAATAACAATAACAATAACAATAACAATCAATTAACAATATAACACCCCGGATTAACCCCGAGCGTGCTCCTCTTGGTTTGTAACAACAATCAATAATCAATAATCAATTAATCTATATTTCAACAATCAATTAAACAACATTTAACAATCAACAACTAAATAATCGTAAAATAATTAAGTTAGATGACAAAGTAGGGCATCCAACTCAACAGACATTAAACACACAACCAAACCCTAGTCTAACCATCAACAACTCACAATTCAATCACTTAAACACCACTCGATCTTCTAAAAGCATATAACAACATTTTAAAGAAACACAACCCAAACTTCTAATAATCATATCTTATATTCTACTAATCCAAACAACTCCAAACCAGTTTCTATCACTCACCTATTCAATCAACTACATCGGCCCTCTCGGAATCCAACCAAAACACATCAAAATCAAGCCCAACTACCCTAAAACCCTAATGCATCAAGGCTTAAATTTTTGGACTTTTACACCAACATCGCAATCAAAAATTCGGCATTACAATAGCACTACCACGTAATTAATAAAATTTTACAAATTGACGGCAATCGATTCCAACTACTACAACTCAAAATAATCAACAAATAGCGAAACTATCAACTTTAAATACCCAAAAATAAAAATTTATGCTACAACGGTTCAAATCTCAGAAGAATGCATATAATCGATCCTTAGCATGCACTGAGAAATAATATAACTTCAAATTAACATTTTAACGGTTCAATATTCAATTATACGCAAAAATACAAAAGATGACTTTTGAGATCTAGAATTTTTCTCTCACCTTTGATGTGTTATGAAGCTAGAAAGATGCTCAATGAATGCCCAACAAGTAGAATCAAGCCTTGGAAGATGAGGTTTGGCCTTGAATTACAACTTTTAATGAAAATTTGCCTTGAAAAAATGTTGAAAAACCTCTCAAAATAGCTATGGAGTGTCGGCCTCCTTGTGTGTGTTTTGTGGTATTTTTTTATTGTTTCATTGTGTGTTTATGCTTAATAGCTCAAAGTCAAACAAAAACAAAAAGTCAAAGTTGATGCATTTTGTTAGTTTTTTGTATTTCTAGTCTTTTAATTCTATTTTAGACTATTTCTTGCTCAAAACTAGTATGCACCACTAAGATTATTTTAAGTAGTTTATTTTTAGGTGACAAGAAGTTTTACATTCAAACATTTCCACCCGAGTCGGCTTAAAACTCGATTTTTGCAAAAGAAAGTATAAAAATTTTTCAAATTCCAAAACCGGTTCAAAATTCGTTTTAATCAAACATGGGTCTATTAATACCTGATGACTAGATTTTAAAATGTTTAAAACACGCCTGTAAAGATTTTAGCGGACAGGTGTTCAAAATACTATTCACTAAAATTGACGATAAAATTTCTTATGCCGATGTTGATGAAAATTTCATGAATGCACATATAGCATGTATTAGGAATATAAATCACATATTTAGCACATTCTAATTCATATAACACATAAACAGGTCAAATCACGCAAATCAAGGCAAATACACACAAATCGAGGTAAAGATGAACATTGGGGTTTCACATTCTCCCCTCCTTAAAACAATTGCATCCTCACAATTCTTCACTCAAGTACTGCTGGCTCAAACATACGGAATAAAAAACCGAAAACCAAATTCTGAATACCAACTATGTATGTCAACTAGGAATGCTGAACAAGAAGCTTGAATAGGAACGCTGAATAAGAACACCGACTAGGACTTCCGAATAAGAATCTCAAATAATTACCGAAGAAAATACCAAACATAGATCCCGTAATAGAGCACCAACCAAGAATACCAAGTAAGAACTTCAACAAGATCACTGAGCGAGAATTTTGAATAATAATCCCAATATAAGAACTCCAGATAATACCGTATAAGAATTCCACATAAGAATACCGCATAGAAAATACCATAGAAGAAGTCCAAATGAGTATCCTGAATAAGAATCTCCATATAGAAATCTCGAGGAAGAATTCCATATAAGATCACCAAATTAGAATCCCAATAATCAATATATAGTCATAAAGTAGCTTGACCCCTAATCGAATTTCATATGCTTTAGCGTCACATACTACTCAGTCATCAACTTAGATGATGCACGTGCTAACTTTAATCGTATAAGGCAAACTCTCTACTCACATTTTAGCACGTTGCACTCAAGGAGATATGATATCTAATTGGTTGAGAATAAGTAAGTTACCTTTCACCACTGCTGCCGCCTTCGGCAATTCCTCCAAGTCTACTGCGTAGGCCTGAGCCTAAGCCCGCTACTGCTGAGGTGTACTACTTGCAGGTCCACCCTAATAACCCTGGACTGTTGGCTGACCCGTAGAACCCAGATACTTGGGGCAATCCCTCGCCCGGTGTTGGTTGCTGCCGCAACCTAAACACGTCTCTGCCTTCTTCCGACAGTCGGCCTCCAAATGTCCTGTACGTTTACAATAAGTACACAGCAGTATCGGTATACTGATACTGCCTCCAGAAGACCTAGAAACTGAATAAGCAGCTGTACCAGCCTGCTGCTGAGGTGACGCAACACTAGGCCTATACCAACCCTGAGACGGGGCCGGCCTGTACTGTGATTGTGCCTGAAAGGAGCCCTGCTGAAACTGAGGCCGATAGTAATCCTGCTGACCCTGTGGTCTGAAAGAACCCTGTTAAACCGAAGGCCTATAACCACCCTGCTGTACCTGCGGCTGAAATGGCCTCTTGCTAGGCTGACTAGGTGCGATCTGTTTCCCCTTTCCTCTTTTCCAGTCTAGATGCCGTATCAGAAGCCTCAGAGAATATATCATACTAATTCAGGGCCATTGCATCCTGAATCTCCGACCTCAAACCCAACATAAACCTCCGGGTTTTGCGCTCCTCATCTGCTACAAACTCCGGTGCATACTAGGACAGCCTAGTAAAAGTGGCCTCATACTGAGCCACTGAAGCATCCCCCTGAACCAAGGACAGGAACTCTGCCTCCCTCCTTTCCCATGCAATCCTCGGGACATACTTCGCCCGAAACGCTTTAAGGAAGGTATCCCAAACATACAGAGTACCTCTTGCCTCCCAACCGACTCTCACTGTGCGCCACCATTCCTCTGCCTCATCATCAAACAAGTAAACGACATAAGTGACTTTCCTCTCATCAGTATAGTCTAAAGGATCGAATATCTTCTCTATCTTGTTAATCCAAGCTTCCGCCTTCCTGTCATCTGGCTCCCCCTGAAATATTAGCGGATAATACCCCAAGAATTCCTTTAGCGTACCACACCCATGGTAATCACCCTAAACGTTCAACAACTGAGTCTGCAACGTCTGTGCTTGGGCAGCCTGCCCTGCTAGTATTTGCGCTTGCCCTGCCATAATCTCTGCAATCTGATCCATAGCTGCAACAAAACGGTCATCACCCCTATCTCGGCCTGGCGCCACATTATCCGGTGCCTCGTCAACTACCTCAGGCCTACCTCTGGTTCTTGGTCTACCAGTCATTCTACTAATCAAAGAGTTAGCACATGTTATAGCACATAGACATGCTATAGACAATTATTAGCACATAAACAACAAACTCACATAAAACACATAAATCACTTAAGTATCAATCACATAAAAAAATTGATCACATAATCACATAATCATTTAATCATATTAACACATAGTTCTCTTTTGTTTTCACTTCATACATACTTGGATGCTTGGACCACTACCCACATTCCGAGGATACCCCGGCTGACAGCTAAACATAAGCTTTGATACCACTAAATGCCACCCCCCAACTCGACCCCTCTTACGATCAGTCAGGACGCAACGGAATTTCGGCAGCATAACGACAGTAACATGCTCTAAACCAACCATTAAGAACAACATACATCCAACTCCATAAATCACCAACCAACTCCACAATCAAATTAACAACATACAACGCAACCACTTCATACATTAAACATTCATTCATCAACTCTTTTATAGTTATGTGCCTCCGTTCCAACATAATACATTTACTATATAACATACATTCCCAAAATAGATTATAACCAACTTAGTAAACTAGTCATGTTCAAAATAAAGACAACTAAATCAACATACATACGTCTTTATATTAAGATAGGTTATACAATAGATTGTTTTACGATAACTAAGATAATCTCATGGCAATGACACCTGCACATAAGACTCATCCACATATGACACATTTCCCTCTTCAAGAGGCATGTACCTGTAGTTTGGCTCTGTAACACCTGCATGCATGCAATGATTGAGAGTGAGCTTATATAAAACAAGCCCAGTGAGGATCCGATAGATCTCTAATAGTATTTACTATACTCCTTGGAAATTACCCTTTGAGCAGTAAACACACAATGAACATTGATATCATTATAAATGCAACAATAGAAATAACTGTAAACACACAATAAGGATACGATACATTTGCTGATGAAGCTCCATATACCAATTCAATGCTCATCAACTCCTCCAAACTCAATGACACAATCTTGAGGTACCTTGACCTAGACCCACACCTCATGGCCTCTCCGCCCATGCGAGATAGGGATTAGCCATGACAACTGTGCCTGTAGCCCAGGATGCCTCCCGAGGTGACACAACATTATCAAAGCTCACAACAATGAGACTCAATTCGAGAAGTCAACAACATTGGTTGCCCGACTCCCGACTCATAATAACAATAACAATAACAATTCGAGAAGTCAACAACATTGGTTGCCGAACTCCCGATTCATAATAACAATAACAATCAGTTAACAATGTAACACCCCAGATTAACCCCGAGCGTGCTCCTCACGGTTTGTAACAACAATCAATAATCAATTAATCTGTATTTCAACAATCAATTAAACAACATTTAACAATCAACAACTAAATAATCATGAAACAATTAAGTTAGATGACAAAGTAGGCCATCCAACTCAACAGGCATTAAACACACAACCAAACCCTAGTCTAACCATCAACAACTCACAATTCAATCACTCAAACATCACTTGATCATCTAAAGGCATATAACAACATTTTAAAGAAAGACAACCTAAACTTCTAATAATCATATCTTACATTCTACTAATCCAAACAACTCCAAACCAGTTTCTATCACTCACCCATTCAATCAACTACATCTTCCCTCTCAGAATCCAACCAAAACACATCCAAATCAAGCACAACTACCCTAAAACCCTAATGCGTCAAGGCTGAAATTTCTAGACTTTTACACCAACATCGCAATCGAAAATTCAGCATTACAACAGTGCTACCACGTAATTAACAAACTTTTACAAATCGACGGCAATCGATTCCAACCATTACAACTCAAAATAATCAACAATTGGCCAAACTATCAACTTTAAATACCCGAAAATAAAATATTTTGCTACAACGGTTCAAATCTCATAAGAATACATATAATCGATCCTTAGCATACTGAGCAATAATATAACTTCAAATTAACATTCTAACAGTTCAACATTCAATTATACGCAAAAATACAAAAGATGACTTTTGAGATCTAGAATTTTTCTCTCACCTTTGATGTGTTATGAAGCTAGAAAGATGCTCAATGAATGCCCAACAAGTAGAATCAAGCCTTGGAAGATGAGGTTTGGCCTTGAATTACAACTTTTAATGAAAATTTGCCTTGAAAAAATGTTGAAAAACCTCTCAAAATAGCTATGGAGTGTCGGCCTCCTTGTGTGTGTTTTGTGGTATTTTTTTATTGTTTCATTGTGTGTTTATGCTTAATAGCTCAAAGTCAAACAAAAACAAAAAGTCAAAGTTGATGCATTTTGTTAGATTTTTGTATTTCTTGTCTTTTAATTCTATTTTAGACTATTTCTTGCTCAAAACTAGTATGCACCACTAAGATTATTTTAAGTAGTTTATTTTTAGGTGACAAGAAGTTTTACATTCAAACATTTCCACCCGAGTCGGCTTAAAACTCGATTTTTGCAAAAGAAAGTATAAAAATTTTTCAAATTCCAAAACCGGTTCAAAATTCGTTTTAATCAAACATGGGTCTATTAATACCTGATGACTAGATTTTAAAATGTTTAAAACACGCCTGTAAAGATTTTAGCGGACAGGTGTTCAAAATACTATTCACTAAAATTGACGATAAAATTTCTTATGCCGATGTTGATGAAAATTTCATGAATGCACATATAGCATGTATTAGGAATATAAATCACATATTTAGCACATTCTAATTCATATAACACATAAACAGGTCAAATCACGCAAATCAAGGCAAATACACACAAATCGAGGTAAAGATGAACATTGGGGTTTCACATTCTCCCCTCCTTAAAACAATTGCATCCTCATAATTCTTCACTCAAGTACTGCTGGCTCAAACATACGGAATGAAAAACCGAAAACCAAATTCTGAATACCAACTATGTATGTCAACTAGGAATGCTGAACAAGAAGCTTGAATAGGAACGCTGAATAAGAACACCGACTAGGACTTCCGAATAAGAATCTCAAATAATTACCGAAGAAAATACCAAACATAGATCCCGTAATAGAGCACCAACCAAGAATACCAAGTAAGAACTTCAACAAGATCACTGAGCGAGAATTTTGAATAATAATCCCAATATAAGAACTCCAGATAATACCGTATAAGAATTCCACATAAGAATACCGCATAGAAAATACCATAGAAGAAGTCCAAATGAGTATCCTGAATAAGAATCTCCATATAGAAATCTCGAGGAAGAATTCCATATAAGATCACCAAATTAGAATCCCAATAATCAATATATAGTCATAAAGTAGCTTGACCCCTAATCGAATTTCATATGCTTTAGCGTCACATACTACTCAGTCATCAACTTAGATGATGCACGTGCTAACTTTAATCGTATAAGGCAAACTCTCTACTCACATTTTAGCACGTTGCACTCAAGGAGATATGATATCTAATTGGTTGAGAATAAGTAAGTTACCTTTCACCACTGCTGCCGCCTTCGGCAATTCCTCCAAGTCTACTGCGTAGGCCTGAGCCTAAGCCCGCTACTGCTGAGGTGTACTACTTGCAGGTCCACCCTAATAACCCTGGACTGTTGGCTGACCCGTAGAACCCAGATACTTGGGGCAATCCCTCGCCCGGTGTTGGTTGCTGCCGCAACCTAAACACGTCTCTGCCTTCTTCCGACAGTCGGCCTCCAAATGTCCTGTACGTTTACAATAAGTACACAGCAGTATCGGTATACTGATACTGCCTCCAGAAGACCTAGAAACTGAATAAGCAGCTGTACCAGCCTGCTGCTGAGGTGACGCAACACTAGGCCTATACCAACCCTGAGACGGGGCCGGCCTGTACTGTGATTGTGCCTGAAAGGAGCCCTGCTGAAACTGAGGCCGATAGTAATCCTGCTGACCCTGTGGTCTGAAAGAACCCTGTTAAACCGAAGGCCTATAACCACCCTGCTGTACCTGCGGCTGAAATGGCCTCTTGCTAGGCTGACTAGGTGCGATCTGTTTCCCCTTTCCTCTTTTCCAGTCTAGATGCCGTATCAGAAGCCTCAGAGAATATATCATACTAATTCAGGGCCATTGCATCCTGAATCTCCGACCTCAAACCCAACATAAACCTCCGGGTTTTGCGCTCCTCATCTGCTACAAACTCCGGTGCATACTAGGACAGCCTAGTAAAAGTGGCCTCATACTGAGCCACTGAAGCATCCCCCTGAACCAAGGACAGGAACTCTGCCTCCCTCCTTTCCCATGCAATCCTCGGGACATACTTCGCCCGAAACGCTTTAAGGAAGGTATCCCAAACATACAGAGTACCTCTTGCCTCCCAACCGACTCTCACTGTGCGCCACCATTCCTCTGCCTCATCATCAAACAAGTAAACGACATAAGTGACTTTCCTCTCATCAGTATAGTCTAAAGGATCGAATATCTTCTCTATCTTGTTAATCCAAGCTTCCGCCTTCCTGTCATCTGGCTCCCCCTGAAATATTAGCGGATAATACCCCAAGAATTCCTTTAGCGTACCACACCCATGGTAATCACCCTAAACGTTCAACAACTGAGTCTGCAACGTCTGTGCTTGGGCAGCCTGCCCTGCTAGTATTTGCGCTTGCCCTGCCATAATCTCTGCAATCTGATCCATAGCTGCAACAAAACGGTCATCACCCCTATCTCGGCCTGGCGCCACATTATCCGGTGCCTCGTCAACTACCTCAGGCCTACCTCTGGTTCTTGGTCTACCAGTCATTCTACTAATCAAAGAGTTAGCACATGTTATAGCACATAGACATGCTATAGACAATTATTAGCACATAAACAACAAACTCACATAAAACACATAAATCACTTAAGTATCAATCACATAAAAAAATTGATCACATAATCACATAATCATTTAATCATATTAACACATAGTTCTCTTTTGTTTTCACTTCATACATACTTGGATGCTTGGACCACTACCCACATTCCGAGGATACCCCGGCTGACAGCTAAACATAAGCTTTGATACCACTAAATGCCACCCCCCAACTCGACCCCTCTTACGATCAGTCAGGACGCAACGGAATTTCGGCAGCATAACGACAGTAACATGCTCTAAACCAACCATTAAGAACAACATACATCCAACTCCATAAATCACCAACCAACTCCACAATCAAATTAACAACATACAACGCAACCACTTCATACATTAAACATTCATTCATCAACTCTTTTATAGTTATGTGCCTCCGTTCCAACATAATACATTTACTATATAACATACATTCCCAAAATAGATTATAACCAACTTAGTAAACTAGTCATGTTCAAAATAAAGACAACTAAATCAACATACATACGTCTTTATATTAAGATAGGTTATACAATAGATTGTTTTACGATAACTAAGATAATCTCATGGCAATGACACCTGCACATAAGACTCATCCACATATGACACATTTCCCTCTTCAAGAGGCATGTACCTGTAGTTTGGCTCTGTAACACCTGCATGCATGCAATGATTGAGAGTGAGCTTATATAAAACAAGCCCAGTGAGGATCCGATAGATCTCTAATAGTATTTACTATACTCCTTGGAAATTACCCTTTGAGCAGTAAACACACAATGAACATTGATATCATTATAAATGCAACAATAGAAATAACTGTAAACACACAATAAGGATACGATACATTTGCTGATGAAGCTCCATATACCAATTCAATGCTCATCAACTCCTCCAAACTCAATGACACAATCTTGAGGTACCTTGACCTAGACCCACACCTCATGGCCTCTCCGCCCATGCGAGATAGGGATTAGCCATGACAACTGTGCCTGTAGCCCAGGATGACTCCCGAGGTGACACAACATTATCAAAGCTCACAACAATGAGACTCAATTCGAGAAGTCAACAACATTGGTTGCCCGACTCCCGACTCATAATAACAATAACAATAACAATTCGAGAAGTCAACAACATTGGTTGCCGAACTCCCGATTCATAATAACAATAACAATCAGTTAACAATGTAACACCCCAGATTAACCCCGAGCGTGCTCCTCACGGTTTGTAACAACAATCAATAATCAATAATCAATTAATCTGTATTTCAACAATCAATTAAACAACATTTAACAATCAACAACTAAATAATCATGAAACAATTAAGTTAGATGACAAAGTAGGCCATCCAACTCAACAGGCATTAAACACACAACCAAACCCTAGTCTAACCATCAACAACTCACAATTCAATCACTCAAACACCACCTGATCATCTAAAGGCATATAACAACATTTTAAAGAAAGACAACCTAAACTTCTAATAATCATATCTTACATTCTACTAATCCAAACAACTCCAAACCAGTTTCTATCACTCACCCATTCAATCAACTACATCTTCCCTCTCAGAATCCAACCAAAACACATCCAAATCAAGCCCAACTACCCTAAAACCCTAATGCGTCAAGGCTGAAATTTCTAGACTTTTACACCAACATCGCAATCGAAAATTCAGCATTACAACAGTGCTACCACGTAATTAACAAACTTTTACAAATCGACGGCAATCGATTCCAACCACTACAACACAAAATAATCAACAAATAGCCAAACTATCAACTTTAAATACCCAAAAATAAAAATTTATGCTACAACGGTTCAAATCTCATAAGAATACATATAATCGATCCTTAGCATGCACTGAGAAATAATATAACTTCAAATTAACATTCTAACAGTTCAATATTCAATTATATGTAAAAATACAAAAGATGACTTTTGAGTTCTAGAATTTTTCTCTCACATTTGATGTGTTATGAAGCTAGAAAGATGCTCAATGAATGCCCAACAAGTAGAATCAAGCCTTGGATGATGAAGTTTGGCCTTGAATTGCAACTTTTAATGAAAATTTGCCTTGAAAAAATGTTGAAAAACCTCTCAAAATAGCTAAGGAGTTTCGGTCTCCTTGTGAGTGTTTTGTGGTGTTTTTGTGTAGTTTCATTGTGTGTTGATGCTTAATAGCTCAAAGTCAAACAAAAAAAAGAGTCAAAGTTGATGCATTTTGTTAATTTTTAGTATTTCTAGTCTTTTAATTCTATTTTAGACTATTTCTTGCTCAAAACTAGTATGCAACACTTAGATTATTTTAAGTAGTTTATTTTTAGGTGACAAGAAGTTTTACATTCAAACATTTCCATCCGATTCGGCTTAAAACTCGATTTTTGCAAAAGAAAATATAAAAACTTTTAAAATTCCAAAACCGATTCAAAATTCGTTTTAATCAAACATGGGTCTATTAATACCCGAGGACTAGATTTTAAAACGTTTAAAACACCCCTGTAAAATTTTTAGCGGACAGGTGTTCAAAACACTATTTACTAAAACCGGTGATAAAATTTCTAATCCTGATTTTGATGAAAATTTCATGAATGCACATATTGTCATGCCCCAACTCGACCCCACCTACAATCAGTCAAGATGCAACGGAATTTCGGCAGTATAACGACAGTAATTAGGACACCGAGGTTCTAAACCAACCTCATTAGAACATCATACATCCAACAACTCCCTAATTCAAATAACAACATACAACACAGCCATATTATACAATAATCATTCCTTCCACCAACCATTCATTGTTATACACCTCCGTTCCAACATAACATTTAAACTTTGATATACATTCCAAACCATATTAATACCAACCTAGCAATCTAAACAAAGGCAAAAGAAAGACTGTTAAGATAGTATAAACTAACTCATGATCTTTTCAGCATCTTATACAATAAGAATTACAAAGCAGATAAAAGTCTACAAAGCTAATTTACATGATAGTAAACAAATCACATATAAGACTCAGGGACATAGGACTCATCCACAAAAGGCACATTTTCCTCCTCAGGAGGCACGTACCCGAAGTCTTGCTCTGCAACACCTGTAAGCATGCAATAATAGAGAGTGAGCTCATATAAAATAAGCCCAGTGAGGATTCGATAGATCTCGAGCAAGGTTTACTAAACTCCTTGGAATAATCCTTTGAGTCAGTAAACACACAATAACATCAATAATACTATCATCACATAATCTATAATGACCATTCAATAAAGGATACACTAGATGGTGTAGCTCCAAACACCATCACGATCTCAACCATTCTTCTTGTAACTCCCCATTACTCATGCACCCGAGGTACCTCACTAGCCCCTCCCTCCATGACACCTCCGTCATGCGAGCTGGGGGTAGTCTCTGGCAGTCATGCCGTTTTCAACCCGACAGCCCAACCCTGCCTGAGAGGTGGCACACACATACCAAGACTCCATAACAATCATCAATAATCAATCAATCATCACTCAATAATCCTCTATTCATCAATAATAGCATCAACAATCAATTAAACAACAAATAACTGAGTTAGATGACAAAGTAGGCCATCCAACCAGACATGCATTATATACCCAATTAAACCCTAGTTTACCCATCAACAACTCACCATTTAATCACTCAAACACCACCCAATCATCTAAGGCATAGTTCAAGAGTTTAAACAAAGACAGCCTAAACTTTAAAAATTCATAACCTACATTCTACTAATCCAAACACCGCCAAATCAGTTTCTATCACTCACCCATTCCACCAACTACATTAGCCCCATCGGAAAACCACCATAACACCTCCAAAGCATGACCGATAACCCTAAAACCCGAAGGTGTCAAGGCTGAATTTTTTGGATTTTCACATGGACAATGCAATCAAAAATTCGGCATTACAACAGCGCTACCACGTAATTATCAAGTTTTTAGAAATCGACGGCAATCGATTTCGACCAACACAACTCAATTTAATCAACATTAAACAAATTAATCAAATTTAAATACCCGAAAAAATAAAAATTATGCTACAACTTATAAAAACTCGTAGTATTACAGCTAAATGATCCCTAGCATGCAAGGAGCAATAATCTAACATCAGATTAGAATTCTAACGGTTCAATTTTCATTTATACGCAAAAAAGCAAAAGACAACTTTTGAGATCTAGAATTTTTCTCTCACATTTGATGCGATATAAGCCTAGGAATGCATGCAATGCATGCCCAACAAGCAGAATCCAAGTCGACACGAAGTTCTACGGACAAAAACTAGGTTTTTCTTTGAAAAATTGATTGAAAAGCTTGAGTTTTTTTCTTTCTTTTTCTCTCTTCTTCCTCTCGGCCTCCTATTTATTTTTTGAGTGTGTTTTGTGTTGTGTTGAGTGTGTGTTGATGATAATATGTATTTAAAATCTTGGTCAAATAAAAAATTGCAAAGTCAAAGTAGTATTTTTAGTCCTTTAATTCATTTTCTTGTCTTTTAAATGCATTTTATTAATCACCAAAGTTCAAACAATTATTTAATACCCAAGATAGCTCAAGTAGGTTATTTTTAGATGACAAGAAGTTTTACATTCAAACAATTCCACCCGAGTCAGCTTAAAACTTGATTTTCGCAAAAGTCGGTGTAAAAACCCTAATAAATTCCTAAGCCGATTTTAAAACCGTTTTCATCAAACACAGGACTATTAAAGTCCGTGGTCTAGGTCTAGAAGGGTTAAAAAGACCAGTTTCAAAATTTTAGCAGACGTGTTTCGAAAATACTATTCACTAAAAGTAGGCGATAAAATTTCTGACTCCGTTTTTTATGAAAATTTCATGAATGCACATTTAGCACGTATTAGGAGTATTGATATCAAAATTATAACATTCTAGGCCCTATAGCACATAAACAGGTCATATGCACGCAAAACGAGACAACGCACGTAAATCAAGTTAAAGCATAAAAGTGGGGTTTCACATTCTCCCCCCCTTAAAGAAATTTCTCCCACGAAATTCTTACTTGATGTACTGAACAGATCTGGGTACTGTTGCTGCATCTGATCTCGTCTCTCCCAGGTAGCTTCCTCAATGCCGTGATGCTTCCACAACACCTTCACCATCGGAATCTTCTTCGACCTCAACTCTCGTTCCATCTGATCAAGAATACGAATCGGATGCTCGTCATAAGTCAGATTCTCACGAAGCTGTAACGGCTATGGCTCAAGAATATGAGAAGGATCCGGATTATATTTCCGCAAATTAGACACGTGAAATACATCGTGGACATTAGAGAAATTCTCCGGTAAAGCCAACTGATATGCTAACTTACCAACCCTGCCGGTAATCTCAAATGGCCCAACAAATCTCGGACTCAACTTTTCACCTTTACCATAACGAGCAAACCCTTACGAGGAGACAATCTCAAGAAAACCCGATCTTCGACTGCAAACTCCAAGTCCCGACGTCACTTATCAGTATAACTCTTGAATCTATTCTGCGCCGTAAGCATTCTCTGCCTGATCAACTGAACATTCTCAATCTTCTCAAGAAGCTCTGGCATGATAGTCGGATCAACAGTCTTCATCTCTCCTACCTCGTCCCAATATAAAGGTGAACGACACTTACGACCGTAAAGAGCTGCGAAAGGTGCCATCCCAATAGTAGCTTGATAACTATTGTTATAGGCAAACTCGGCAAGTGGTAGATGTTTCTCCCAGTTCTTCCCGAAGTCCAGAACACAAGCCCTAAGCATATCTTCTAGAATCTGAATAGTCCGCGCAGACTGACCGTCGGTTTGTGGATGATACGCGGTACTGAAGTTCAACTGAGTACCCAAGGTCTCCTGAAGTTTCTCCCACAAACGAGAAGTAAATCGAGGATCTCGATCTGAGACAATACTAGATGGAATCCCGTGAAGTCTAACAATCTGATCCAAATAAAGATCCGTCAACTTTGTAACCTCATCTCTTATCCTCATCGCAATAAAATGAGCCGTCTTCGTCAAACGATCCACGACAACCCAAACTGCATCATTGCCTCTCGGAGTTCTAGGCAACCCAGTGACGAAATCCATCATAATATGCTCCCATTTCCACTATGGTATAGCCAACGACTGAAGCAAATCTGTAGGTCGTTGATGCTCGGCTTTCACCCGCTGACAAGTCAAACATCTAGATACAAACTGAGCAACCTCCCTCTTCATGTTATTCCACTAGTAATGTTGCTTCAAATCCCGATACATCTTGTTTCCACTGGGATGAATAGTGTACTTAGAATTATGAGCTTCCTCCAGAATACCTCGCCTTAAACCTGGTTCATCGGGAACACAAACCCTGTTCCGAAACCGAAGAATACCATCCTCATGCACTTTAAAATCAGACTGATCATCCGTGATCTAATCCTTGATCTTCTGAAGTTTAACATCAAGTTGCTGAGTTTCCCTGATCTGAGACAACAATAAGGGCTGAATACAGAGATGTGAACACATCACCCCAACCTGAGTCAACTCCGGTCTCCAATAAATGAATTCCTCAAGAACTTCCCACTTTTTGACAACTAAACAAGAAATACTCGCCTTCCGACTAAGAGCATCTGTTACAACATTTGCTTTGCCAGGCAGATAATTGATAGAATAATTATAATCTCCAAGAAGCTCCATCCACCTCCGCTGGCGCATATTCAACTCCTTCTGTGAGAACAAGTACTTCAGACTCTTATGATCAGTGAAAATTTCGAACTTACTGCCCCACAAATAATGATGCCACTTTTTCAGTGCGAAGACAACTGCTGCCAACTCAAGATCATGAGTCCGATAATTCACTTTATAAGGCTTCAACTTCCTGGAAGCATAAGCAATAACTCGGCCATCCTGCATAAGAACACATCCCAAGCCCTCCTTGGATGCATTGCTGTAAATAACCATATTATCGGTCCACTCTAGTAGAGGAAGTACTGGAGCAGTAGTCAACCTCTTTTTCAACTCCTGAAACCCACTCTCACACTTCTCATCCCAAGCAAAGATAGTCCATTTCTGAGTCAACTTAGAAAGTGACCCAGCAATCTTCGAGAAGTCCTTAACAAACCTACAATAATAACCCGCCAAGCCAAGAAAGCTACAGACCTCATAAACATTCTCTGGCCGTTTCCAAGACATCACCACCTCAATCTTAGTGGGATCAACAGATATACCACTCTGTGAAATCACATGGCCAAGAAAAGATATGCGTTGCAGCCAAAATTCACATTTAGTGAACTTGGCAAACAACTGATGCTCCTGCAGCTTCTGTAAGACAAGCCGTAGATGTTGCTCGTGCTCTGATTCAGATTTTGAATAGACCAAGATATCATCAATAAAGATTACCACGA
The DNA here is from genome assembly GCA_037974665.1 of Ehretia macrophylla. Classification (NCBI taxonomy): domain Eukaryota; kingdom Viridiplantae; phylum Streptophyta; class Magnoliopsida; order Boraginales; family Ehretiaceae; genus Ehretia; species Ehretia macrophylla. The sequence continues at coordinate 23,876,386 of CM075771.1, forward strand.
ACTGGTCTAAATACGGCTGGAAAACCCAATGCATAAGATTCATGAATGCTGCCGGTGCATTAGTTAATCCAAAGGGCATAACAACAAACTCATAGTGCCTGTACTGAGTCATGAAGGCAGACTTCGGAACATCCTCTGTACGAATCCGAAGCTGATAGTACCCCTGCCTTAAATCAAATTTAGGGTAGACTTTGGCTCCTTGAAGTTGATCAAACAACTCATCAATCAGTGGCAAATGATATTTGTTCTTGATGGTCACCTGATTCAAACCACGGTAATCAATACACAATCTCAAAGTACTATCCTTCTTCTTCACAAATAAAACTGGAGCTCCCCAAGGTGAAGAACTCTGCTGAATAAATCCCTTCTTCAATAACTCCTGCAACTAAGTCTTCAACTCCTTCAACTCAGCTGGTGCCATCCGATATGCTGATTTAGAAATTGGTTGAGTACCGGGAACAAGATTAATCACAAACTCTATATCCCTCTTTGGCAGTAATCCTGGCAACTCCTCGGGAAATACATTAGGATATTCCCGAATAATAGGAACTTCCTCTAGCTGCAACTTATCAGATGGCTTGTTGATCAAATAAGCTAAATAACCCGAACACCCCTTACTCACCAACTTAACAGCTTTAGTTGCTGAGATAACAAAACTCGTCTTTACACCCCGATTCCCTACTACCTCAACTACTAGCTGATCTGGCAAACGAAACTGTACTACCTTGGTTCTACAGTTTAACTGGGCATCATACTTAGAAAGCCAATCTATTCCCAAAATAACATCATACCCCCGGATAAGAAATAAGATAAGGTCCGAAGGAAAATTATGCCCCTTAACATGTATTATACAATCTTTACAAACTAGGCCAGTCACATATTTATCAGTCAAAGAGGTACTAATTTCAACAGCATAAGGCAATCTTTTAGGTTGCAAATTAACACGTTGCACACAAGCAGGAGTAATGAAAGAATGCGTAGCACTAGAATCAATCAACACTTTAACAAGTTGATCAAGTATAAGGAAGTTACCTTCCACAACTGCAGTCTCCTCAGGCATCTCCTCTAAGTCAACTGTGTAGGCTCGAGCCTGAACCCGCTGCTGCTGAGGTATACTGCCCGTAGGTCGGCCCTGATAACCCTGAGTTGCTACCCGACCCTCAGTCCTCGAATACCTAGGGCAATCCTTCACCCTATGTTGGCTGCTACCACAACCCAAACATGTTCCTGCCTTTACCCTGCAGTCAGACTCCACATGCCCTGGGCGCTTGCAGTAATTACACTGCGATGATATGGCACTAACACTGCCCTTGGAAGAACCAGTAGTTGAAGAAGCAACTGAAACAGCCTGCTGCTGAGGTCTCACCATACTAGGCATGTACTGACCTTGTGACTGGGCTGGCCTGTACTGAGTCTGAACCTGATATGGCCCCTGCTGAAACTGAGGCCGATAGTAACTCTGCTGACCCTGTGGCCTATAAGTACCCTGCTATGCTGGCGGTCTGTACACAACCTGCTGTACTGGAGGCCTATACATACCCTGTGGATACTGCAGCTGATACGGCCTCTTACTAAGCTGACTAGACACAAGCTGGTCCCCCTTTCTCTTCTCTAGTCTAGAAGCTGCCTCAAAAGCCTCAGTGAAAATATCATACCGATTCAGAGCCATCACATCCTGAATCTCGGGCCTCAACCCCAGCATGAATCTACGAGTCCTCCGCTCCTCGTCTGCCACATACTCCGGTGCATACCGGGACAATCGAGTAAAGGTGGCCTCATATTGAGCCACTGTAGCATCTCCCTATACCAAGGCTAGAAACTCCGCCTCTCTTCGCTCCCTCGCGATCCTCGGGACATACTTCTCCTAGAAAGCTCTCAAGAAGGTACCCCAAACATACGGAATACCCTGTGCCGCCCAGCTAGTTTTCACTGTGCGCCACCACTCATCTGCTTCATCGTCTAACAAGTACACAGCAAAAGAGACCCTCTGCTCATCATTATAATCAAGTGGATCATAAATCTTCTCCAACTTGCTTATCCACGCCTCAGCCTTCCTATCATCCGGCTCCCCCTGAAATCTAGGTGGATGATATCCTAAGAACTCTTTCAGGGTACCACGCCCGTGGTTTCCACCCTGCACATTCTATATCTGAGCCTGTAATGCCTGAGTCTGGGCAGCCTGCCTTACCAGTAACTATGCCTGACTAGCCACTAACTCAGCAATCCTTTCCATAGCTGCCCCCAATCGGTCATCATCCCTGTCACAGCCCGATGCCGAGTTACCTGGAGTCTCATCAGTCATCTCAGGCCTACCTCTGGTTCTTGGTCGACCGGCCATTCTATTAATCAAAGAGTTAGCACAGTAATAGCACGTAAACAGGTTATAAACAATTATTAACACCTAAACAACAAACTCATATAAAACACATAAACATATCAATCCCATAATCACATAAGCACCAAATCACATAATCACTTAATCACTTAATCATTTAATACATAGTTCACTTTTCTTTCTTTTCATACATACTTTCATGCTAAGACCATTACCCACATTCCAAGAATACCCCGGCTGACAACTAATATGAGCTCTGATACCACTTAAATGTCACGCCCCAACTCGACCCCACCTACAATCAATCAGGACGCAACGGAATTTCGGCAGTATAACGACAGTAATTAGGACACCGAGGTTCTAAACCAACCTCATTAGAACATCATACATCCAACAACTCCTTAATTCAAATAACAACATACAACACAACCATATTATACAATAATCATTCCTTCCACCAACCATTCATTGTTATACGACTCCGTTCCAACATAACATTTAAACTTTGATATACATTACAAACCATATTAATACCAACCTAGCAATCTAAACAAAGGCAAAAGAAAGACTGCTAAGATAGTATAAACTAACTCATGATCTTTTCAGCATCTTATACAATAAGAATTACAAAGCAGATAAAAGTCTACAAAGCTAATTTACATGATAGTAAACAACATAGCATCACAGATAAGACTCAGGGACATAGGACTCATCCACAAAAGGCACATTTTCCTCCTCAGGAGGCACGTACCCAAAGTCTTGCTCTGCAACACCTGTAAGCATGCAATAATAGAGAGTGAGCTTATATAAAATAAGCCCAGTGAGGATCCGATAGATCTCGAGCAAGGTTTACTAAACTCCTTGGAATAATCCTTTGAGTCAGTAAACACACAATAACATCAATAATACTATCATCACATAATCTATAATGACCATTCAATAAAGGATACACTAGTTGGTGTAGCTCCAAACGCCATCACGATCTCAACCATTCTTCTTGTAACTCCCCATTACTCACGCACCCGAGGTACCTCACTAGCCCCTCCCTCCATGACACCTCCGTCATGCGAGCTGGGGGTAGTCTCTGGCAGTCATGCCGTTTTCAACCTGACAGCCCAACGCTGCCCGAGAGGTGGCACACACATACCAAGACTCCATAACAATCATCAATAATCAATCAATCATCACTCAATAATCCTCTATTAATCAATAATAGCATCAACAAGCAATTAAACAACAAATAACTGAGTTAGATGACAAAGTAGGCCATCCAACCAGACATGCATTATATACCCAATTAAACCCTAGTTTACCCATCAACAACTCACCATTTAATCATTCAAACACCACCCAATCATCTAAGGCATAGTTCAAGAGTTTAAACAAAGACATCCTAAACTTCAAAAATTCATAACCTACATTCTACTAATCCAAACACCGCCAAATCAGTTTCTATCACTCACCCATTCCACCAACTACATTAGTCCTATCGGAAAACCACCATAACACCTCCAAAGCATGCCCGATAACCCTAAAACCCGAAGGTGTCAAGGCTGAATTTTCAGGATTTTCACACGCAAAATGCAATCGAAAATTCGGCATTACAACAGCGCTACCACGTAATTATCAAGTTTTTAGAAATCGACGGCAATCGATTTCGACCAACACAACTCAATTTAATCAACATTGAACAAGTTAATCAAATTTAAATACCCAAAAAAATAAAAATTATGCTACAACTTATAAAAACTCGTAGTATTATAGCTAAATGATCCCTAGCATGCAAGGAGCAATAATCTAACATCAGATTAGAATTCTAACGGTTCAATTTCTATTTATACGAAAAAATGGAAAAGACAACTTTTGATATCTAGAATTTTTCTCTCACTTTTGATGCGATATAAGCCTAGGAATGCATGCAATGCGTGCCCAACAAGCAGAATCCAAGTCGGCACGAAGTTCTACGGACAAAAACTAGGTTTTTCTTTGAAAAATTGATTGAAAAGCTTGAGTTTTTTTCTTTCTTTTTCTCTCTTCTTCCTCTCGGCCTCCTATGTGTTTTTTGAGTGTGTTTTGTGTTGTGTTGAGTGTGTGTTGATGATAATATGTATTTAAAAGCTTGGTCAAATAAAAAATTGCAAAGTCAAAGTAGTTTTTTTAGTCCTTTAATTCATTTTCTTGTCTTTTAAATGCATTTTATTAATCACCAAAGTTTAAACAGTTATTTAATACCCAAGATAGCTCAAGTAGGTTATTTTTAGGTGACAAGAAGTTTTACATTCAAACATTTCCACCCGAGTCGGCTTAAAACTCGATTTTTGCAAAAGTCGGTGTAAAAACCCTAATAAATTCCTAAGCCGATTTTAAAACCGTTTTCATCAAACACAGGTCTATTAAAGTCCATGGTCTAGGTCTTGAAGGGTTAAAAAGACCAGTTTCAAAATTTTAGCGGACGTGTTTCGAAAATACTATTCACTAAAAGTAGGCGATAAAATTTCTGACTCCGTTTTTTATGAAAATTTCATGAATGCACATTTAGCACATATTAGGAGTATTGATATCAAAATTATAAAATTATTGGCCCTATAGCACATAAACAGGTCATATGCACGCTAAACGAGACAAAGCACGAAAATCAAGTTAAAGCAAAAAAGTGGGGTTTCACACATATCGCATGTATTAAGAATATAAATGACATATTTAGCACATTCTAATTCATATAATACATAAACAGGTCAAATCGAGGCAAAGACACGTAAATCGAGTTAAAGATGAAAACTAGGGTTACACAGCACCCCCATTTTTGTTTTGTTTTTTTGCCATGTTGAGGCTTGCCAAGATGCTTTATCTATCACATTTCTATTATCGAATCCCACAGTGTGAGGCCCGACCCCGAATAATATGTCTTACCTCGATTTGCGTGCCTTAGACCCAGAATTATATGACCGACCTTGGATTACGTGCCCTATCTTGGTTTTCGTGCATGCCTCATCATTCGTGCCTTGACCTAGAATTGTGTGCCCTAATCCTCGACATATGTGCCCTGATTTCGATTTATGTGCAATACCTCGATTTGTGTGCACTGACCTTGAATTGCGTGTCCTAACCTAGGTTTAAGAGTTGTACCTCAATTTACATGCATTGCATTGAATTATGTGCCTTGCATTGGTTTATGTGCATTCACCTAGGGTTGCGTGCATTTGTATTGGAATCCGTGCATTTATCTTGAAGTATGTGTCTTACCTCGTAGTTCATGTCTACCTCGTGATTTATGCCCCGTATTGATTTCTGTTCATCTCTCGTAGTACGTGCCCTAGACCTAGGAAAGCGTGCCCGCACGCTAATCAACAAAGAATCATACACGAAACACTAGACTATAGAATAATCCTACAAACTCCACTAACTACTATTTTAATCCTAAATCAACTCACTAGAAGACAAAATTTCACTAAACACTAAACATTCTTTATTCTTATTCTTTATTCCTATTTCTTTTTGTAAAACCCATGCACCTACAATAAATAAATCTTCAAACAAAAAACAAAAAAACAAAAAAATTCAGATTGTGAGCACATCATGGCCGGCCATACCAAGGACTTTGAGCAAAGTTTGAACAATTATTTTAAACCATGCATGCTTAGACAAAAACTTCACATTGTCATAACTTTTGCATACACCAAAGTAACATTTTGCTAACTACTAAGCCACCACCCTCGGCCACATCACCATAGCATGCCAACAATTCAAATAATGTTTAAAAGATAACACAAAATCAGATTTTTGCAAGTATAGGGCCGACACACACACACAAACATTTCATTTCCTTCCCATTCTCTCCCATTCTCTCTCTCTCTCTCTAGGCCATGGCTGCCTCTTGAATCTCCATAGCTCAAGCTCACCTTCTAAGGTTCACCAAGACTCTCAAGGACTCTAAGAAACTCGACCATAGCAAGCAAAGCAAGAAAAACGCATGCAAGCTCACAAAACTCATCATTCTCAGCCATAGGTATGTTTTGATAGTTTTGTTTCATTTCTTTTTGTTCTAATCACATGCACACACTAAGAATATAATAACTAAGCTAGGAATTAAAGAACAACAAACTATCTCTCGGCCAAGCAAGGAAAGAAGACCTTTTTGTGCATCTTCAAGAACATTTGTGCATCTTCATCTATCCACTTGCTAAGGTGAGGGTTAAACTCTTTTAAAAGCTCTCAATACTCACATCCATGCTCTCATATGGCTAGCTTTGCCTCTGTAATTATTGTATATGTGTGTATATGAGCTTATCTTCTCATGCATGGCATGATAATGGCTAGAACTTGAAGACAGGTAAAAATGTTTTGCTGGCAGTTTTCTGATCTTGTAGAACGAAGTGCATTTGGCTTAGTAAACCTTGATAAAAATGCGTGAAAATTGATAGGACACTAGTTTTGTCAGTTGTGAACATTTTTTTGTAGAAATAGGCCATGGCCAATTTTGACTCTATGGCCTTCAAAATGACAAAATATCAAAAGGTGTCTAAATCTGGAAAAATTGGAAATATGAAGTAGGATCTGGCAGCCTTCTGACCTTGTAGAACGAAATAGTTTTAGCATAGAAAATGATGTCAAAAATGCATAAAAATTGGTAGGTTGCTAGATTTTGCAGTTCTGGACATTCTTGTCAGAAATAGGCCAATGCTAAATCTGACTCTAAGAACCTCGAAAATGGCAAAAAATCGTAATGTGTCTAAAACTGGACAGTTTTGCGTAGTCTCACGGTTTTCGCCATAACTCCTAAATTCGAACTCCAAATGCAGCGAGGTTTGTTCCTAGATTTAAATCACTAATTAAGCTTCAATTTGAAATTTGGTTCATGGAAATTGGAGATTGTTTACTTGTCTAATAGAATGTTGGAAAACAGACAATTTCAGTGAGGTTTTTGTTTAGTGATATGCTTAGAATCATGTTGAGACCCTGCTTGAGGTATTGGATGCTTGGAATTGTGGCACTTAGATGTTGTATGGACTGTTGTGGTTGGTTGAGGTTGTTTAATTTGATTGATGTATGGCTTGGGATCATTAATTGATGAATGGTTTGCTTAATCGCATGTTTAGGCACGGAATTGAGGTCCTAACGCTTATGACTATTTGCTAAGAAACGATCTTATGGTTAAATACGTTAAATTATGTGATTAATAGGCTGCCCGTAGTTGTCCTTATAGCTCTAAATATGATTTCCGATGATTGCATGTTGCTAAGTGAGCTATTCTTGTATCCGGTCTCGCATAGATGTCGTTGCATGCTTGTGTAATGTTAACACTTGATACGTGAACCCCGAAATGAGTTATATGACTTGATTTATATGGTGATTACTTGGCTGTCCATTAAATGTTCACATGCTTCTAAATGTTTTACAAAGTGAATTTACATGTCAAAGTATGTCTCGTATGTTTACTTGTCGATATGTGATCTTATAATTGCTCGGAGGCAACCTACTTTGTTGACCTCTTAATGTGAATTGTTAAAAGATATTCAATGGCATATTTGAACATGATTACTTGGCTGCCCGTGAAAGATTAATTGCTTCCAAATTGATATATGAAATGATTATATGTTCTTACAATGCCTTATGTGCCAATATGTCAAAATGTGATCATATATTTGCTTGGAGGCAACCTACTTCGTTGACCTCCCAATGTGAAATGTTAAATGGCATACATGTGCATTTCATACAAGGTTGCAAGCTTTCATTCTGGCATGGTAGCATTTCACGCACGCCGGGCGGCATTGGGCTTGCCAATGCTACCGTGACTACCATGGTCCAATTCCCTCTCTCGCTTGGGGGCTAGACTTCCACGAAGAGTTGGGTCGTAGGATTTCGGGGTACATCCGGAGTACACCCATTTGGAGTGATAAGTGGATGATTGAAGCCGGCCGCAACAACTGTTATCGGAAATGATCTTGAGAGCAAATGCTCACCGATTGATCTTGAGAGCAAAAGCTCACCGTATCCTTTTCACTATGTGTTTAAGTACTCTCGCTTAGTTCCTAGAGGACCTCGGGGAGGAAAGACGGGTAAATATGTTCATTTATATTTATGTTATGTTATGAACTTGATTATTTCATATGACATGTTTTCAAAAGGGTTTTTCATAAGATTAACCAGAAAAGAATTTTTAAAAACGTTATCTCTCGTTCCCCCTCCCTGAGTTCATAAAGACTCACCCTCTTTTTATCACAAGTGAAGCAGATTTGGAATAGGTATCCGAGGAGAATGTGTTTGTTGATGATTCCTTGGAGTGACTACGTGCTTTTGTGCTTTGCCTGAAAGTGGTTGCTATATGGATGTTGTGTTTGATTGCAAACTGTTCATTTTGTTGATGTAAATGACCCCGTTGTAATTTGGGTCTAATTTTGGTTTGTACTTATTAAAACCGGACGAACTCTTTATTGGTTGTTTGCTTTCATTATCTTGATTAGTAGTTATCATAGGTGTTTAAACCACTAGATGAAGAAGCATATAATGAAACTCTATCTAACCTTACTTAGGTGCTTATGCGAAAGCAAAGTGATAATAAGTACTTGCAAGATAGGAACTGGCAAATAAACGAGACATAGTTATCATGCTAGACTCGCCAATCAAACGAGACTATCGAGATAAATTAGTAGGCATATCTATTGATAACAAAATAGGAAATTTTAGTTGGAATTGAATCAATGATTAAAGGTTTTGAGGCGTTTTAGAAACTATGTCAAACCAAAGGTCTTAAATATAGCCGTTATGCTGTCGGTTTTCCGGAAAAACGTTTGGAGTTCTAGGCCAACGTTAAGCATTAAATCATAACAAAAAGGCTAAGAATGTGAAAAAGTGTAAATGAATTAGGTCATACCTTAATCTAGCCTCGTTAGGTCGAGTTGGGCTGTGACACATGGCATCTTGGGCAAGACAACTTCGCTTCGCGTAGAGGCTACGCCTGCAAACCGAGGGCGTGGGGCCTGCGACCAGGTCTCCGTCGCTCTGATGCCCATAACTTTTGATCCGTAAGGAGTTATGCGGCGCACAGCATACTGTTGGAAAGCTCTCCGAGTGCTCTACGACGGGGGCAACAAGCCTACTCGACTGCACCTGTTTTCGGAGCCCAAAATCGAATGTTTTCATCATTTTTGAGCCACTTTCTTCATTTTGCGTTGTTTCTTCGTAACGGATCGTTCGTGGGGAGCCGCGAAGAGGATGACACATAAGGGCTTAGCGTTCTCAACATGACGGGTGCAATCATACCAACAGAAATGCACAGGATCCCATCTGTACAGGAAAGTTAAGCGTGCTTCGGCGAGAATAGTACAAGGATGGGTGACCCCGTGGGAAGTCCTCATGTTGCACCCCCTTTTCGTTTTGTTTTTTTGCTACGTTCAAGCTTGCCAAGATGCTTTATCCCTCACATTTCTATTCTCAAGTCCCACGGCATCTTGGGCAAGACAAATTCTCTTCGCGTAGAGGCCAGGCCCGCAAACCGAGGGCGTGGGGCCTGTGACCAGGTCTCCATCGCTCTGGTGCCTATAACTATTGATCCGTAAGGAGTTATGCAGTGCACAGCATACCGTTGGAAAACTCTCCGATTGCTCTACGATGGGGGCAACAAGCCTGCTCGATTACACCTGTTTTCGAAGCCCAAAATCGAGTGTTTTCTTCAGTTTCGAGCCACTTTCTTCATTTTGCACTGTTTCTTCGTATCGGATTGTTTGTCGGAATCCGTGAAAAGGACGACACATAAGGGCTTAGCGCCCTCAACATGACGAGTGCGATCATACCAACAGCAATGCACTGGATCCCATCTGTACTCTGAAGTTATGCATGCTTCGGCGAGAGTAGTACAAGGATGGGTGATCCCCTAGAAAGTCCTCGTGTTGCACCCCCTTTTCGTTTTGTTTTTTTACTACGTTCAGGCTTGCCAGGATGCTTTATCCGTCACATTTCTATTATTGAGTCCCACGGCATCTTGGGCAAGACAACTTCTCTTCGTGTAGAGGCTAGGCCAGCAAACCGAGGGCGTAGGGCCTGTGACCTGGTCTCTATCGCTCCGGTGCCCATAACTTTTGATCCGTAAGGAGTTATGCGGCGCACAGCATACTGTTGGAAAGCTCTCCGAGAGCTCTACGACGGGGGCAGCAAGCCTATTAGGCTGCACCTATTTTTGGAGCCCAAAATCTAATATTTTCATCAGGTTCGAGATAATTTCTTCTTTTTGCGCTGTTTCTTCGTATAGGATCGTTCGTCGGGAGCCGCGAAAAGGACGACACATAAGGGCTTAGCGCCCTCTACATGACGGGTGCAATCATACCAACAGAAATGCACTAGATCCCATCTGTACTCTGAAGTTAAGCGTGCTTGGGCGAGAGTAGTACAACGATGGGTGACCCCTTGGGAAGTCCCCATGTTGCACCCCCCCTTTTCATTTTGTTTTTTTGCCCTGTTCAGGCTTGCCAAAATGCTTTGTCTGTCACATTTCTATTATCAAGTCCCACAACATCTTGGCCAAGACAACTTCGCTTCGCGTAGAGGCTAGACCCACAAACCGAGGGCGTGTGGCCTATGACCAGGTCTCCATCGTTCTGGTACACATAACTTTTGATCCGTAAGGAGTTATGCGGTGCATAGCATACCTTTGGAAAGCACTGCGAGAGCTCTAGGACGGGGGCAGCAAGCCTGCTCGGCTGTGCCTGTTATGGGGCCCAATATCGAACATTTTATCAGTTTTGGACCATTTTTCTTCTTTTTGCGCTATTTCTTCATCCCTGATCTTTCATCGGGAGCCGTGAAAAGGACGACATATAAGGGCTTTGCACCCTCAACATGATAGGTGTGATCATACCATCAGTAATGCACCAGATACCATCAGAACTCCGAAGTTAAGCGTGCTTGGGCAAGAGTAGTACTAGGATGGGTGATCCCCTGGGAAGTCCTCGTGTTGTACCCCCCTTTTTGTTTTGTTTTTTTGTCCCGTTCAGGCATGCCAAGATGCTTTATCCGTCACATTTCTATTATCGAGTCCCATGACATCTTGGGCACGACAACTTCGCTTTGCGTAGAGGCTACGCCAGCAAACCGAGGGCGTAGGACCTGTGACCCGGTCTTCATTACTCCGATGCCCATAACTTTTGATCCGTAAGGAGTTATGTGGCGCACAGCATACCGTTGGAAAGCTTTTCGAGAACTCTACGACGGGGGTAGCAAGCCTGCTCGGTTGTGCCTTTTTCGGGGCCCAACAATTGAACGTTTTCATTTGTTTCAAGCTACTTTTCTTCTTTTTGCGCTGTTTCTTCATCCCCGATCGTTCGTCGGGAGCCTCAAAAAAGACAACAAATAAGGGCTTTGCGCCCTCAACATGACGGGTGCGATCATACCGTCAGTAATACACTGGATCCCATCAGAACTCCGAAGTTAAGCGTGCTTGGGCGAAAGTAGTACTAGGATGGGTGACCCCCTGGGAAGTCCTCATGTTGCACACCCCTTTTCGTTTTGTTTTTTTTGCCCCGCTCAGGCTTGTCAAAATGCTTTATCCGTCATATTTCTATTACCAAGTACCACGGCATCTTGGCCAAGAATCCTTCGCTTCGCATAGAGGCTAGGCCCGCAAACAGAGGGCGTGGGGCTTGTGACCAGGTCTCCGTCACTTCGGTGCCCATAACTTTTGATCCGTAAGGAGTTATGCGGCGCAAAGCATATCGTTAGAAAGCTCTTCGAGAGCTCTACGACCGGGACAGTAAGCCTGCTCGGCTGCACTTGTTTTCGTATACCAAAATTGAATGTTTTTCATCAGTTTCGAGCCACTTTCTTCTTTTTGCGCTGTTTCTTCTTATCGGATCGTTCGTCGGGAGCCGCGAAAAGGATGACACATAAGGGCTTAGCGCCTTCAACATGACGGGTGCGATCATACCAACAGAAATGTACCGGATCCCATCTGTACTCCGAAGTTAAGGGTGCTTGAGCGAGAATAGTACAAGGATGGGTGACCCCCTGGGAAGTCCTCATGTTGCACCCCCTTTTCGTTTTGTTTTTTGGCCCCGTTCAGGCTTGCCAAAATGCGTTCTCCGTCACATTTGTATTATCGAGTCCCACGGCATCTTGGCCATCACAACCTCGTTTCGCGTAGAGACTAGGCCCGTAAACCGAGGGCGTGGGGCCTGTGACCAGGTCTTCGTCGTTTTGGTGCCCATAACTTTTGATCCGTAAGGAGTTATGCGGTGCACAACATTCCGTTGAAAAGCTCTCTGAGAGCTCTACGACGGGGGAAGCAAGAAAGCTAAGCTGCGCCTATTTTCGGAGCCCAAAATCAAACGTTTTAATCAGTTTTGAGCCACTTTTCTTCTTTTTCGCAGTTTCTTCGTCCAGGATCGTTCGTCGGGAGCCGTGAAATTAAGGACACATAAGGGCTTTGCACCCACAACATGACGGGTGCGATTATACCATCAGCAATGCACTCGATACCATCAGAACTCCAAAGTTAAGCGTGCTTCAGCGAGAGTAGTACTAGGATGGATGACCCCCTGGGAAGTCCTCGTGTTGCACCCCCCTTTTCGTTTTGTTTTTTTGGCCTGTTCAAGCTTGCCAAGATGCTTTATTTGTCACATTTCTATTATCGAGTCCCACAGCATCTTGGGCAAGACAACTTCTCTTCCCGTAAAGGCTAGGCCCGCAAACCGAGGGTGTGGGGCCTGTGACCAGGTCTCTGTCGCTCTGGTGCCCATAACTTTTGATACGTAAGGAGTTATGCAGCGCACAGTATACCGTTGGAAAGCTCTCCAAGAGCTCTATGACGGGGGCAATAAGCCTGCTCGACTGCGCCTGTTTTCGAAGCCCAAAATCGAATGTTTTCATTAGTTTTGTGCCACTTTTTTCTTTTTGCGTAGTTTTTTCATCTCGGATCATTCGTCGGAAGCCGCGAAAAGGATGACACATAAGGGCTTAGCGACCTCAACATGACGGGTACGACCATACCAACAGAAATGCACTGGATCCCATCTGTACTCCAATCTTAAGCGTGCTTGGACGAGAGTAGTACAAGGATGGGTAACCCCCTAGGATGTCCTCGTGTTGCACCCCCCTTTTTGTTTTGATTTTTTGCCCCGTTCATGCTTGCCAAAATGCTTTATCACCCACATTTCTATTATCGAGCCCCACGGCTTCATGGCCAAGATAACTTCGCTTCGCGAAGAGGCTAGGCCCGCAAACCAAGGGCGTGGGGCCGGTGAACAGGATGACACGTAAGGAGTTATGCGGCTCACAACATACCCTTGGAAAGCTCTCCGAGAGATCTACGACGGGGCAGCAAGCCTATCAGCTGTGCCTGTTTTCGTTGCCCAAAATCAACTATTTTCATCAGTTTTGGGCGACTTTTGTTCTTTTTGCATTGTTTCTTCGTCCCGGATCATTCGTCAGGAGACGTGAAAAGGATGACACATGAGGATTTTACTGCCTCAACATGACGGGTACGATCATACCATCAGTAATACACCGGATCCCATCAGAACTCCGAAGTTAAGCGTGCTTGGGCGAGAGTAGTACTAGGATCGGTGACCACGTGGGAAGTCCTCGTGCTGCACCCCCATTTTCATTTTGTTTTTTTGCCCCGTTCAGGATTGCCAAGATGCTTTATCCATCACATTTCTATTATCGGGTCCCACAGCATCTTGGGCAAGACAACTTCGCTTCCCGTAGAGGCTAGGCCCGTAAACCGAGGGTGTAGGGCCTGTGACCATGTCTCTGTCACTCTGGTGCCCATAACTTTTGATCCGTAAGGAGTTATGCGGCATATAGTATACCGTTGGAAAGCTCTCCAAGAGCTTTACGACCGGGGCGACAAGCCTGCTCGGCGGCGCCTATTTTCGAAGCCCAAAATCGAATGTTTTCATCAGTTTTCAGCCACTTTCTTCTTTTTGCGTTGTTTCTTCGTCTCGGATCATTCGTTGGGAACTGCGAAAAGGATGACACATAAGGGCTTAGCGACCTCAACATGACTGGTGCGATCATACCAACAGAAATACACCGGATCCTATCTATACTCCGAAGTTAAGAGTGCTTGGGCGAGAGTAGTACAAGGATGGGTCACCCCTTGGGAATTCCTCGTGTTGTACCCCCATTTTCATTTTGTTTTTTTGCCCCATTCAGACTTGGCAAGATGCTTTATCCGTCACATTTCTATTATCGAGTTCCACGGCATCTTGGGCAAGACAACTTGGCTTCGCGTAGAGGCTAGGCCCGCAAACCGAGGGCGTGGGGCCTGTGACCAGGTCTCCGTCGCTCTGGTGCCCATAACTTTTGATCTGTAAGGAGTTATGCAACGCACAACATACCCTTGGAAAGCTCTCCGAGGGCTCTATAACGGGGTGGCAAGCCTGCTCGACTGCGACTATTTTCGTGGCCCACAATCGAACGTTTTCATCAATTTCGGGCCATTTTTCCTATTTTCCACTGTTTCTTCGTCCCGGATCATTCGTCGGAAGCCGTGAAAAGGACGACACATAAGGGTTTTTTAACCTCAACATGACGGGTGCGATCATACCATCAATAATGCACCGAATCCCATCAGAACTTCGAAGTTAAGCGTGCTTGGACGAGAGTAGAACTAGGATGGGTGACCCCCTGGGAAGTCCTCGTGTTGTACCCCCCATTTTGTTTTGTTTTTTCGCCCTTTTCATGCTTGCCAAAATGCTTTATCCGTCGTATTTCTATTATCGAGTCCCATGGCATCTTGGCCTAGACAACTTCATTTCGTGAAGAGGCTAGGCTTGCAAACCGAAGCCGTGGGGCCTGTCAACAGGTTTCCGTCATTCTGGTGCCCATAACTTTTAATCCGCAAGGGGCTATGCGGCGCACAGCATACCCTTGGAAAGTTCTCCGAGAGCTCTATGACGGGGCAGCAAGTCTGCTCGGCTGCGCCTATTTTTGGGGTCCAAAATTGAACATTTTCATCAGTTTCAGGCCTTTTTTGTTCTTTTTGCACTGTTTCTTCGTCCCAAATCGTTCGTCGCGAGATGCGAAAAGTACGACACATAAGGGCTTTGCGGCCACAAAATGACGGGTGCGATCATACCATCAGTAATACACCGGATCCCATAAGAACTCCGAAGTTAAGCGTGCTTGGGTGAGAGTAGTACTAGGATGGGTGACCCCCTAGGAAGTCCTCATGTTGCACCCCTCTTTTTGTTTTTTTGTTTTGCCCATTCAGGCTTACCAAAATGCTTTATCAGTCACATTTCTATTATCGAGTCCCACAGTATCTTGGGCAAGACAAATTCGCTTCCCGTAGAGGCTAGGCCCGCAAACCGAGGGTGTGGGGCCTGTGACCAAGTCTCTATCGCTCTAGTGCCCATAACTTTTGATCCGTAAAGAGTTATGCGGCGCACAGTATACCGTTGAAAAGCTCTCCAAGAGTTTTACAACCTGGGCAACAAGCCTGCTCGGCGACGCCTGTTTTCGAAGCCCAAAATCGAATGTTTTCATCAGTTTTTAGCCACTTTCTTCTTTTTGCACTGTTTCTTCGTCTCGGATCATTCGTCGGGAGCCGCGAAAAGGATGACACATAAGGGCTTAGCGACCTCAACATGACGGGTATGATCATACCAACAGAAATACACCGAATCCTATCTATACTCTGAAGTTAAGCGTGCTTGGGTGAGGGTAGTACAAGGATGGGTCACCCACTAGGAATTCCTCGTGTTGCACCCCCCTTTTCATTTTGTTTTTTTGCCCCGTTCAGGCTTGCCAAGATGCTTTATCCGTCACATTTCTATTATCGAGTCCCACGGCATCTTGGGCAAGACAACTTCGCTTCGCGTAGAGGCTAGGCCTGCAAACCGAGGGCGTGGGGCCTGTGACTAGGTCTCCGTCACTCTGGTGCCCATAACTTTTGATCCGTAAAGAGTTATGCAGTGCACAGTATACCGTTGGGAAGCTCTCCTAGAGCTCTACGACAATGGCATCAAGCCTGCTCGACTGCGCCTGTTTTCGGAGCCCAAAATCTAATGTTTTCATTAGTTTTGAGCCACTTTCTTCTTTTTTCGCTGTTTCTTCATTTTGGATCGTTCGTTAGGAGCCGCCAAAAGGATAACACATAAGGGCTTAGCGCCCTCAACATGACTAGTGTGATCATACCATCAGTAATGCACCAGATCCCATCTGTACTCTGAAGTTAAGCATGCTTGGGCGAGAGTAGTACAAGGATGGGTGACCCCTTGGAAAGTACTCGTGTTGCACCCACCTTTTCATTTTGTTTTTATGCCCCGTTCAGGCTTGCCAAAATGCTTTATCCGTCACATTGCTATTATCAAGTCCCAGGGCATCTTGGCCAAGAAAACTTCGCTTTGCATAGAGGCTTGGCCCGTAAACCTGGGGCATGGTGCTTGTGACCAAGTCTCCGTCATTCGGGTGCCCATAACTTTTGATCCATAAGAAGTTATGCGGCGCGTAGCATACCCTTAGAAATCTCTCCGAGAGCTCTACGACGGGGGCAGCAAGCGTGCTCGGCTGCGACTATTTTCAGAGCCCAAAAATTGAACATTTTCATCAGTTTCAGACCATTTTTCTTCTTTTTACGCTGTTTCTTCGTCCCGGATCGTTCGTCGGGAGCCTCCAAAAGGACAACAAAAAAGGGCTTTGCGCCCTCAACATGATGGGTGTGATCAAATCATCAGTAATGCACCGGATCCTATCAGAACTCCGAAGTTAAGCGCGCATAGGCAAGAGTAGTACTAGGATGGGTGACCCCATGGGAAGTCCTCGTGTTGCACACCCCTTTTCGTTTTGTTTTTTTGCTTTGTTCAGGCTTGTCAAAATGCTTTATTCGTCACATTTCTATTTCTGATTACCACGGCATCTTGGCCAAGACAACTTCGCTTCGCATAGAGTCCAGGCCCACAAACCGAGGGCGTGGCATCTGTGACCAGGTCTCTGTCGCTCCGATTCCTATATCTTTTGATCCGTAAGGAGTTATGCGGCGCACAGCATAGCGTTGAAAAGCTCTCCGAGAGCTCTACGACGAGGGCAACAAGTTTGCTTGGTTGCGCTTGTTTTCGGAGCCCAAATTTGAAAGTTTTAATCAATTTCGAGACACTTTTCTTCTTTTAGCGCTATTTCTTCATCCCGGATCAATCGTCGGGGGCCATGAAAAGGACGACACATAAGGGCTTTCCGCCCTCAACATGACGGGTGCGATCATACCAACAGTAATGCACCAGATCTGATCATAACTCCAAAGTTAAGCGGGCTTGGGCGAGAGTAGTAGTAGGATGGCTGACCCCCTGAGAAGTCCTCGTGTTGCACCCCCTTTTTCTTTTTGTTTTTTTGCCCCGTTCAGGCTTGCCAAGATACTTTATCCATCACATTTCTATTATCAAGTCCTATGGCATCTTGGGCAAGACAACTTCGCTTCGCGTAGAGTCTAGGCCCACAAACCGAGGTCGTGGGACCTGTGACCAGGTCTTCGTCGCTCTGGTGGCCATAACTTTTGATCTGTAAGGAGTTATGCGGCGTAAAGTATACCATTAGACAGCTCTCCGAGAGCTCTACGACGGTGGCCGTAAGCCTGCTAAGCTGTGCCTATTTTCATAGCCAAAAATCAAATGTTTTCATCAGTTTTGAGCCACTTTCTTCATTTTGCGATGTTTCTTCGTAATAGATCATTCATCGGGAGCCGTGAAAAGGACGTCACATAAGGGCTTAGTGCCCTCAACATGACGGGTGCGATCATACCAATAGAAATGCACCAGATCCTATCTGTACTCTGAAGTTAAACGTGCTTGGGCGAGAGTAGTACAAGGATGTGTGACCTCCTGGGAAGTCCTCGTGTTGTACCCCTCTTTTCGTTTTGTTTTTTTGCCCCGTTCAGGCTTGCCAAAATGCTTTATCCGTCACATTTCTATTATCGAGTCCCATGACATCTTGGCCAAGACAACTTCGCTTCGTGTAGAGGCTAGGCCCACAAACCGAGGGCGTGGGGCCTATGACCATGTCTCCGTCGTTCTGGTGCCCATAACTTTTGATCCGTAAGGAGTTATGCGGCGCACTGCATACCTTTGGAAAGCTCTTCTATAGCTCTACGACGGGGGCAGCAAGCATGCTCGGCTATGCCTATTTTCGGGGCCCAAAATCAAATGTTTTCATTAGTTTTGGGCCACTTTTCTTTATTTTGCACTGTTTCTTCATCCCAGATCGTTCGTCGGGAGCTGCGAAAAGGACGACACATAAGGGCTTTGTGCCATCAACATGACGGGTGCGATCATACCATTAGTAATGCACCGGATCCCATCAGAACTCCGAAGTTAAACGTGCTTGGATGAGAGTAGTACTAGGATGGGTGACCCCGTAGGAAGTCCTCGTGTTGCACCTCCCTTTTTGTTTTATTTTTTGCCTCGTTCATGCTTGCCAAGATGTTTTATCTGTCACATTTCTATTATCGAGTCCCATGGCATCTTGGGCAAGACAACTTCACTTCGCGTAGAGGCTACGCCGGCAAACCGAGGGCATAGGGACTGTGACCAGGTCTCCGTCGCTTCAACGCCCATAACTTTTGATCCATAAAGAGTTATGCAGCGTACAACATACCATTGGAAAGCTCTTCGAGAGCTCTACGACGGGGCTAACAAGCCTGCTTGACTGCACCTATTTTGTTGTCCAAAATCGAATGTTTTCATCAGTTTCGAGCCACTTTTTACATTTTGCGTTGTTTCTTCATATCGGATCGTTCGTCGGGAGCCGCGAAAAGGATGACACATAAAGGCTTAGCACCCTTAACATGACGAGTGCGATCATACCATCAGTAATGCAGTGGATCCCATCAGAACTCTGAAGTTAAGCATGCTTGGGAGAGAGTAGTACTAGGATGGGTGACCCTCTGGGATGTCCTCGTGTTGCACCCGCCTTTTCGTTTTGTTTTTTTGCCATGTTTAGGCTTGCCAAGATGCTTTATCCATCACATTTCTATTATTGAGTCCCACGGCATCTGGGCCAAGAGAACTTCGGTTCGCGTAGAGGCTAGGCCTGCAAATCAAGGGTGTAGGGCCTATGACTAGGTCTCTGTCGCTCTAATGCTCATAACTTTTGATTTGTAAGGAGTTATGCGGCACACAACATGTCGTTGAAAAGCTCTCCGAGAGCTCTACAACGGGGAAAGCAAGCCTGCTCGGCTGCGTCTGTTTTCAGAGACTAAAAATTTAACATTTTTATCTGTTTCAGGCTACTATTCTTCTTTTTGCGCTGTTTCTACGTCCACGACAGTTCTTCGGGAACCGTGAAAAGGAAAACAGATATGGGCTTTGTGCCCTCAATATGACGGGTGTGATCATACCATTAGTAGTACACCGGATCCCATCAGAACTCCAAACTTAACCGTGCTTGGGTGAGAGTAGTACTAGGATGGGTGACCCCCTGGGAAGTCCTCGTGTTGCACCTCCCTTTTCGTTTTTCTTTTTGCCTCCTTCAAGCTTGCCAAAATACTTTATCTGTCACATTTCTATTACCGAATACCACTACATCTTGGCCAACACAACTTCACTTCGCGTAGAGGCTAGGCCTGTAAACCGAGGGTGTGGCGCCTGTGACAAGGTCTCCGTCGCTCCAGTGCCCATAACTTTTGATTTGTAAGGAGTTATGTGGCGCACAGCATACCGTTGGAAAGCTCTCCGAGAGCTCTATGACGGGGGCAGAAAGCCTGCTTGGCTGCCACTTTTTCATTTTGCGCTGGTTCTTCGTATCGGATCGCTCGTCAGGAGCAGCGAAAAGGACGACAAATAAGGGATTAGCGCCCTCAACATGACGGGTGCGATCATACCAATAGAAATGCACCGGATCCCATCTGTACTCCGAAGTTAAGCGTGCTTGGGCGAGAGTAGAACAAAGATGGGTGACCCCTTGGGAAGTCCTCGTGTTACACCCCCCTTTTTGTTTTGTTTTTTGACCCGTTCAGGCTTGCCAAAATGATTTATCTGTCACATTTCTATTATCGAGTCCCACGACATCTTAGCCAAGACAACTTAGTTTCGCATTGAGGCTAGGCCCGCAAACCGGGGGCGTTGGGCCTGTGACCAGGTCTCTGTCGTTCTGGTGCCCATAACTTTTGATCTGTATGGAGTTATGCGCCTCACGACATACCCTTGGAAAGCTCTCCGAGAGCTCTACGATGGGGGAAGCAAGCTTGCTTGGCTGCGCCTATTTTTGGAGCCCAAAATTTGAACGTTTTCATAAGTTTTAGGCCACTTTTTTTCTTTTTGCGATGTTTCTTTATCCCGAATCGTTCGTCGGGAGCGGTGATAAGGACAACAGAAAAGGGCTTTTTGCCCTCTACATGACTCGATCATACCATTAGTAATGCACCGGATCCCATCAGAACTCCGAACTTAAGCGTGCTTGGACGAGAGTAGTACTATGATGGGTGACCCCCTGGGAAGTCCTCATGTTGCACACCCTTTATCGTTTTGTTTTTTTGCCCCATTCAGGCTTGTCAAAATGCTTTATTTGTCACATTTCTATTACCGAGTACCACGGCGTCTTGGCCAAGGAAACTTCGCTTCGCATAGAGGCTAGGCCCGTAAATCGAGGGCGTGGGACCTGTGACCGGGTCTCCTTCGTTCTGATGCCCATAACTTTTTATCTGTTGGAAGTTATGTGATGCACTACATACTGTTGGAAAGCTCTCCGAGAGCTCCACGACGGGGGCAGCAAGCTTGCTCGGCTGCGCCTCTTTTCGGAGCCCAAATATCGAACGTTTTCATCAGTTTTAGGCCACTTTTCTTCTTTTTGCTATGTTTCTTCGTGCCGGATAGTTCGTCGGGAGCAGCGAAAAGGACAACAAATAAGGGCTTCGCACCCTCAACATGATGGGTGCGATCATACCATCAGTAATGCACCGGATTCCATCAGAACTCCAAAGTTAAGTGTGCTTGGGCGAGAGTAGTACAAGGATGGGTGACCCCTTGGGAAGTCCTCGTGTTGTACCCGCCTGTTCAGTTTTTTTTTTGCGCTGTTCAAGCTTGCCAAGATGGTTTATCCGTCAAATTTCTATTATCGAGTCCCACGGCATCTTGGCCAAGACAAGTTCGCTTCATGTAGAGGCTAGGCCCACAAATCGAGGGCGTAGGGCCTATGACTAGGGCTTCATCGCTTCGATGCCCATAACTTTTGATCCTTAAGGAGTTATGCGGCTCACAGCATACCGTTGAAAAGCTCTCTGAGAGCTCTACAATAGGAAAAGCTAGGCTGCTCGGCTGCGCCTATTTTCGGAGCCTAAAAATTGAACATTTTCATCAGTTTCAGGCTACTCTTCTTCTTTTTGTGCTATTTCTACATCCTAGATAGTTCTTTGGGAACCGCGAAAAGGACAACAAATATGGGCTTTGCGCCCACAACATGACGGGTGCGATCATACGATTAGTAATGCACCGGATCCCATCAGAACTCCAAACTTGAGCATGCTTAGGTAAGAATAGTACTAGGATGGGTGACCCCCTAGGAAGTCCTCGTGTTGTACCCCCCTTTTCGTTTTGTTTTTTCGCCTCCTTCAGGCTCGCCAAAATGCTTTATCCATCATATTTCTATTACCGAGTACCACGACATCTTGGCCAAGACAACTTCGCTTCGCGTAGTGGCTAGGCCTGCAAACTGAGGGCGTGGCGCCTGTGACCAGGTCTTTGTCGCTCTGGTGCCCATAACTTTTGATCCGTAAGGAGTTATATGGCGCACAGCATACCGTTGGAAAGCTTTCCGTGAGCTCTACGACGGGGGCAGAAAGCCTACTTGGCTGCGTCTGTTTTCAAAACCCAAAATCAAATGTTTTCATCAGTTTCGTGCCACCTTTTCGTTTTGCGCTGTTTCTTCATATCGGATCGTTCGTCAAGAGCCGCGAAAAGGACGACACGTAAGGGATTAGCGCCTTCAATATGACGGTTGCGATCATACCAATAGAAATGCACCGGATCCCATCTGTACTACAAAGTTAAGCGTGATTGGGCCAGAGTAGTACAAAGATAGGTGACCCCCTGGGAAGTCCTCGTGTTACACCCCCCTTTTCGTTTTGTTTTTTTGCCCCGTTCAGGCTTGCCAAAATGCTTTGTCCATAACATTTCTATTATCGAGTCCCACGATATCTTAGCCAAGACAACTTCGCTTCGCGTAGAGGCTAGGCCCGTAAACCGGGGGCGTGGGGCCTGTGACCAGGCCTCTGTCTTTCTGGTGCACATAACTTTTGATCCGTAAGGAGTTATGCAACTCATGACTTACCCTTGGAAAGCTCTCCGAGAGCTCTACGATGGGGACAACAATCCTACTCGACTGCGCCTATTTTCGGAGCCCAAAAATTGAACGTTTTCCTCAGTTTCAGGACACTTTTCTTCTTTTTGCGCTGTTTCTTAGTCCCTGATCGTTCTTTGGGAGCCGCGAAAAGGACAATAAAAAAGGGCTTTGTTCCTTCTACATGACGGGTACGATCATACCATCAATAATGCACAGGATCCCATAAGAACTCCAAACTTAAGTGTTCTTTGGCGGGAGTAGTAATACGATGGGTGACCCCCTGGGAAGTCCTCGTGTTGCACACCACTTATCGTTTTGTTTTTTTGCCCCGTTTAGGCTTGTCAAAATGCTTTATTCGTCACATTTCTATTACCAAGTACCACGGCATCTTGGCCATGGCAACTTCGCTTTGCGTAGAGGCTAGGCCCGTAAACCGAGGGCGTGGAGCCTGTAAACATGTCTCCGTCATTCTGGTGCCCTTAACTTTAGATCCGTAAGGAGTTATGTAGCGCATAGCGTCGAGCCTGTAAACAAGCCTGCTTGGCTGCGCCTATTATTGGGGCTCAAAATCGAACGTTTTCATCAGTTTCAAGCCCCTTTTTTTTGCGATGTTTTTTCATCCCGGATCGTTCGTCGGGAGACGCGAAAAGGACGACACATAAGGGCTTTACGACCTCAACATGATGGGTGCGATCATACCATCAGTAATGCACCAGATCCCATCAGAACATCAAAGTTAAGTGTGCATGGCTGAGAGTAGTACAAGGATGGGTGACCTCTTGGGAAGTCCGCGTGTTGCACTACCCTTTTCGTTTTGTTTTTTTTGCCCCATTCAGGCTTGCCAAAATGCTTTATCTGTCACATTTCTATTATCGAGTCCCACGGCATCTTGGCGAAGGAAACTTCATTTCGCGTAGAGTCTAGGCCCACAAACCGTGGGCTTGGGACCGGTGACCTGGTCTCCGTCGTTCTGATGCCCATAACTTTTGATCCGTTGGGAGTTATGTGGCACACGGCATACCGTTGGAAAGCTCTCTGAGAGCTCTACGACGGGGCAGCAATCCTGCTCGGCTGCGCCTATTTTTAGAGCCCAAATATCGAACGTTTTCATCAATTTTAGGCCAATTTTCTTCTTTTTGCTTTGTTTCTTTGTCCCGGATAGTTCAACGAGAGCTGCGAAAAGGAGAACAAATAAGGGCTTCGCCCCCTAAAGATGACGGGTACGATCATACCATCAGAACTCTGAAGTTAAGCGTGCTTGTGCGAGAGTAGTACTAGGATGGGTGACCCCTTGGGAAGTCCTCGTGTTGTACCCCCCTTTTCGTTTTGTTTTTTTGCCTCCTTCAGGCTCGCCGAAATGCTTTATCCTTCACATTTCTATTACCGAGTACCACGACATCTTGGCCCAGACAACTTTGCTTCGCGTAGATACTAGGCCTACAAACCAATGGTGTGGCGCTTGTGACCAGGTCTCCGTCGCTCCGGTGCACATAACTTTTCATCCGTAAGGAGTTATGCGGCGCCCAGCATACCGTTGGAAAGCTCTCCGAGAGCTCTACGATAGGGGCAGAAAGCATGCTTGGCCGCATCTATTTTCAGAACCCAAAATCGAATGTGCCACTTTTTCATTTTGCACTGCTTCTTCGTATATGATCGTTCGTCAGGAGCCGCGAAAAGTACGACACATAAGGGATTATCGCCCTCGACATGACGGTTGCAATCATACCAATAGAAATGCACCGGATCCCATCTGTACTCCGAAGTTAAGCGTGCTTGGGCGAGAGTAGTACAAAGATGGGTGACCCCATGGGAAGTCCTTGGGTTACACCCCCCTTTTCGTTTTGTTTTTTTACCCCGTTCAGGCTTGCCAAAATGCTTTATCCATCACATTTCTATTATCGAGTCCCACGGCATCTTAGCCAAGAAAACTTCGCTTCGCGTAGAGGCTAGGCCCGCAAACCGGGCACGTGGGGCTTGTGACCAGGCCTCCGTCGTTCTGGTGCGCATAACTTTTGATCCGTAAGGAGTTATGCGACTCATGACTTGCCCTTGGAAAGCTCTTTGAGAGCTCTACGATAGGGGCACCAAGCCTACTCGATTGCACCAATTTTTTGAGCCCAAAAATTGAATGCTTTCATCAGTTTTAGGCCACTTTTCTTCTTTTTGCGCTGTTTTTTCTTCCCGAATCGTTCATCGGGAGCCGCAAAAAGGACAACAAAAAAGGGCTTTGTGCCCTCTACATGACGGGTACGATCATACCATCAGTAATGCACTGGATGCCATCAGAACTCCAAACTTAAGCGTGGTTGGGCGAGAGTAGTACTATGATGGATGACCCCTTGGGAAGTCCTCGTGTTGCACACCCCTTGTCGTTTTGTTTTTTTGCCCCATTCAGGCTTGTCAAAGTGCTTTATTTGTCACATTTCTATTACCGAGTACCACGGCATCTTGGCCAATACAACTTCGCTTCGCATAGAGGCTAGACCCGTAAACAGAGGGCGTGGAGCCTGTAAATAAGACTCCGTCGTTCTGGTGCCCTTTACTTTTGATCCGTATGGAGTTATGCGGCACACAGCATACCCTTGGTAAGCTCTCCGAGAGCTCTACAACGGGGCAGCAAGCCTACTTGGCTACGCCTGTTTTTGGGGCACAAAATCGAACATTTTTATCAGTTTTAGGCCACTTTTTTTTTTCTTTTTGCGGTGTTTTTTCATCTCGGATCGTTCGTTAGGAGACGCGAAAAGGACGACACATAAAGGCTTTGCGGTCTCAACATGACGGGCACAATCATAACATCAGTAATGCACCAGATCCTATCAGAACTTCGAAGTTAAGCGTGCTTAGCCGAGAGTAGTACAAGGATGGGTGACCCCCTAGGAAGTCCGCGTGTTGCACTACCCTTTTCGTCATGTTTTTTTGCCCCATTCAGGATTGCCAAAATGCTTTATCCGTCACATTTCTATTATCGAGTCCCGCGGCATCTTGGCCAAGGCAACTTCATTTCGCGTAGAGGCTAAGCCCGTAAACCGATGGCGTGGGACCTGTGACCAGGTCTCCGTCGTTCCGATGCCCATAACTTTTGATCTGTTAGCAGTTATGCAGCGCACTGCATACCGTTGGAAAGCTCTCTGAGAGCTCTAAGACGGGGGCAGCAAGCCTGCTTTGCTGCGCCTATTTTTGGAGCCCAAATATCGAATGTTTTCATTAGTTTTAGGCCAATTTTCTTCTTTTTGCGCTGTTTTTTCGTCCCGGATAATTCAACGGAAGCCGCGAAAAGGACAACAAATAAGGGCTTCGCGCCCTCAACATGACGGGTGCAATCATACCATCAGTAATGCACCGGATCCCATCAGAACTCCGAAGTTAAGCGTGTTTGGGCGAGAGTAGTACAAGGATGGGTGACCCCCTGGGAAGTCCTCGTGTTGTACCCCCCTTTTCGTTTTGTTTTTTTCCCCGTTCAGGCTTGCCAAAATGCTTTATCTGTCACATTTCCATTATCGAGTCCCACGGCATCTTGGCCAAGACAACTTCGCTTCGCGTAGAGTCTAGGCCCGTAAACCGAGGGCGTGGGGCATGTGAAAAGGTCTCCCTCGTTTTGGTGCCCATAACTTTTGATTCGTAAGGAGTTATGCGGCACACAGCATACCCTTGGTAAGCTCTCCGAGAGTCCTACGACGGGGCAGCAAGCCTACTCAGCTGCGCCTGTTTTTTTGGCCGAAAATCGAACATTTTCATCTGTTTCGAGCCATTTTTTTTCTTGTTGCGCTATTTTTTTATCCCGGATCATTTGTCGGGAGATGCGAAAAGGACGACATATAAGGGCTTTGCGGCCTCAACATGACGAGTGCGATCATACCATAAGTAATACACCAGATCCCATCAGAACTTCGAAGTTAAGCGTGCTTGGGCGATAGTTGTACTAGATGGGTGACCCCCTAGGAAGTCCTCGTATTGCACCCCACTTTTCGTTTTGTTTTTTTCACCGTTCTAGCTTGCCAAGATGCTTTATCCACCACATTTCTATTATCGAGTCCCATGATATCTTGGACAAGACAACTTCACTTCGCTTAGAGGCTTGGCCTGTAAACCGAGGGCGTGGGGCCTATGACCAGGTCTCTGTTGCTCTGGTGCCCATAACTTTTGATCCATAAGGAGTTATGCGGTACACAACATACCATTGGAAAGCTCTCTGAGAGCTTTACGACGGGGGCATTAAACCTGCTCGGCTGCGCCTATTTTCGTAGCCCAAAATCTAATTTTCTCATTAGTTTCGAGCAACTTTTTACTTTTTGCGCTGTTTCTTCGTTTTAGATCGTTCGTCGGGAGCCGCAAAAAAGACGACACATAAGGGCTTAGTGCCCGCAAGATGACTGGTGTGATCATACCAATAGAAATGCACCGGATCCCTTTTGTACACCTAAGTTAACCGTGCTTGGGCGAGAGTAGTACTAGGATGGGTGACCCCCTGGGAATTCCGCGTGTTGCACCACCCTTTTCGTTTTGTTTTTTTGCCTCGTTCTGGCTTGCCAAAATGCTTTATCCATCACATTTCTATGATCAAGTCCCACGGCATCTTGGCCAAGGCAACTTCGCTTCGCGTAGAGGCTTGGCCCGCAAACCGAGAATGTGGGGCCTGTGACTAGGTCTTCATCGCTCCGATGCCCATAACTTTTGATCCATAAGGAGTTATGTGGTGCATAGCATACCCTTGGTAAGCTCTCCGAGAGTTCTACGACGAGGCAGCAATCCTGCTCGGCTGCGCCTATTTTTCTGGCCGAAAATCGAATATTTTCATCAGTTTCGTGCCACTTTTTTTCTTGTTGCGCTATTTTTTTATCCCGTATCATTCATCGTTAGTACGGCCTGTGACCAGGTCTCCGTCGCTCCGATGCCCATAACTTTTGATCCCTAAGGAGTTATGCAGTGCACAACATACCGTTAGAAAGCACTCTGAGAGCTCCACGACCGGGGCAACAATTCTGCTGGGCTGCGCTTGTTTTCGGAGCCCAAAAATTGAACATTTTCATCAGTTTCAGGCCACTTTTCTTCTTTTTATGCTACTTCTTCATCCCGGATCGTTCATTGGGAGCTGCAAAAAGGACGATATATAAGGGCTTTGCGCCCTCAACATGATGGGTGCGATCATACCATAAGTAATGCGCGGGATCCTATAAGAACTCCGAAGTTAAGCGTGCTTGGGCGAGAGTAGTACTAGGATAGGTGACCCCGTGGGAAGTCCTCATGTTGCACCCCCATTTTTGTTTTGTTTTTTTGCCCTATTCAGGCTTGCCAAGATGCTTTATCCGTCATATTTCTCTTATCGAGTCCCACGGCATCTTGGCCAAGAGAACTTCGCTTCGTATAGAGGCTAGGCCTACAAACCAGGGGCATAGGACCTATGACCAGGTCTCTGTCGCTCTGATGCCCATAACTTTTGATTTGTAAGTAGTTATGCGGCGCACATAATACCATTGGAAAACTCTCCAAGAGCTCTACGATAGGGGCAGCAAGCCTGCTCAACTGTGCCTATTTTTGGAGCCCAAAAGTTGAATGTTTTTATTAGTTTCGGGTTACTTTTCTTCTTTTAGCGTTAATTCTTCATCCCGGATAGTTCGTCGAGAGCCGCGAAAAGGACAACAAATAAGGGCTTTGCGCCCTGAACATGACGGGTGCGATCATACCATCAGTAATGCACCGGATCCTATCAGAACTCCGAAGTTAAGCGTGCTTGGACGAGAGTAGTACTAGGATGGGTGACCTCTTGGGAAGTCCCCGTGTTGCACCCCCCTTTTCGTTTTAATTTTTTTCCCCGTTCAGGCTTGCCAAAATGCTTTATCTGTCATATTTCTATTACCGAGTACCACGACATATTGGTCAAGACAACTTCACTTGGCGTAGTGTGAGGCCTGACCCCGAATAACGTGTCATACCTCAATTTGCGTGCCATAAACCCAAAATTATATGACCGACCTTAGATTACGTGTCCTGTCTTGGTTTTCGTGCATACCTCATCATACGTGCCTTGACCTATAATAGTGTGCCCTAATCCCTGACTGACGTGCGATACCTAGATATACGTGCCCTAACCTCAATGTACGTGCGTTACCTCGTTTCGTGTGCTCCAACCTTGAACTGCGTACCTTAACCTAGATATAGAGTCGTGCTTTGATTTGCATGCATTGCATTGAATTACGTGCCTTGCATTGGTTTACGTGCATTCACCTAGGATTGCGTGCATTAGTCTTGAAGTAAGTGCCTTAGTCTTGAAGTTTGTGTCTACCTATCCTACACAATCCACTAACTAATATTATATTCCTAATTCAAATTCTCTACAAACTCCACTAACAATAAAATAATACTAACCTATTCCTACATTTCCCACTATCTATTATTCTATTCATAATTCAAACTCATCAACAAACATTCCTATATTTTATTCTACCTAGATTCCCTAATTTCCCAACATTCCTATGACAACACAAGACACTATGCTATCTAGGATAGACAAACAAAAATAATCATATTTTAAACGCTTAATATTCCTCACAAAGCACAAGATTGCATAAAAAATACACACCACACACTACCCTAACCCTCATTTTCGACCAAGGCACCCACATACAATTAAAATTCAGATTTTTACACCAAAAACATTTCACACATGCTCTCTCAACTCACCAAAACTGAGCACACACATACACACACTAAAACTTCACTTTTCCTCACAAACTCTCTCATTCTCTCTCATTTTCGACCATGGCAGCCCCTTGAGCATTCAAGACTCCTAAAAAACTCTCTAAGGCTCTCCCAAGCTCAGCCATAGCAAGCACAAGCAAGGCAACTAGCTCAAAAACACACACCAGCTCACAAAACTCATCATTTTCGGCCTAAGGTAAGTCTTGAAAGTTTTCTTCCATTTCTTTTTGTTCTAGTCACATGCACACACTAATCATAAGCTAACTAAGCTGGGATTTAAAGGAAATCGAGATATCTCTCGGCCAAAGCAAGGAAGAAGCTCCCTTTGTGCATTTTGAAGAGTGTTTGTGCATCATTAACCATCAATAGGCTAAGGTGAGGGTTAAACTCTTTTAAAAGCTTTCAAAAATCACATGCATGCCTTCATATGTCTATATTTGCCTCTGTACTTGTTGTATATGTGTATGCATGAGCTTATATAACCATGCATGGCAAGATATTCGGCTAGAACTTGAAGATAGGTAAAAACGTTTCTGTTGGCAGATTTCTGACCTTGTGGAACAAAACCGTTTTAGCCTAGCAAATGATGTTGAAAATGCGTGAAAATTGGTAGATGACTAGTTTTTCCAGTTCTGATCATTTTTTGTAGAAATAGGCCAAAGCCAATTTTGACTCTAAGGTCCCCAAAATGGAAAAACTTCGAAAGGTGTCCAAATCTGGAAAATCTGGGAAAATGAAGCAGATTTTGGCAGTTCACTGTCCTTGTAGAACAAACCAGTTTTGACTTAGTAAATGATATCCAAAATGCATGAAATTTGGTATGCTGCTATATTTTTCAGTTCTGGACATTTTTTCCAGAAATAGACTAAAGCTAAATCTGACCCTAAAGTCCTCAAAAATGACAAGTATTGATATGTGTACAAATCTGGACAGTTTTGCGTAGTCTCACGGTTTTGGCTATAACTCTTGAATCCGAACTCCAAATGATGCGAGGTTTGTTTCTGGATTTAGTTAACTCCTTAAGATTTAATTTGAAATTTTTTTCACTGGAATTGGAGATTGTTTGCTCGTCTCAATGATTGTGAGAAAACAGACCATTGCAGTGAGGTTTTCATCTAGTGATATGCTTTGAAAATTATTGTAACTTCTCTTGTTGTATTGAATGCTTGGGATTGTGGCACTTGGATATTGTGTGGACTGTTTTGGATGATTGAGGATGTTTTAATTAATCGATGCATGGCTTGAGTTTAATTACGTGATAACTTGTGTCTTAAATCGCACGTGTAAGCATGAATTGAAACCCTATTGACTATGAAAACTCGCTAACTTGTGGTGCTTAGCAAACGGAACCGACCCCGAGCACGACCTAGTAATCCCGAATGGCCCCGTAGGTTCCCGAGTCATAAACCATTCTTTTGTGAATTATAAATGATGTTGAGGAAGATTAATAGGCTGCCCATAATTGTCCATATAGCTGTAAACATGACTCCCGATGATTGCATATTGATACGTGAACTATTCTTGCACCCGGTCTTGTACAAGTGTCGTTGCATGCTTGTATGATCTCAACACTTAAAATGTGAACTAAAATGAGCTATATGACTTGTTTTATATGGTGATACTTGGCTGTCCGTTAAATGTTCACATGCTCCTAAGTGTTTTACAAAGTGAATGTACATGTCAAAGCATGCCTTGTAAGTTTACTTATCGATATGCGATCTTATAATTGGTCGGAGGCAACCTACTTTGTTGACCTCCTAATGTGAATTGTTAAAAGACATGCTATGGCTTATTTGAACATGGTTAATTGGCTGCCCGTGAGAGTTTAATTGCTTTCGAATTGATATATGAAATAATTACATGTTCTTACAATGCCTTATATGCCAATATGCAAAATGTGATCATATACTTGCTCGGAGGCAACCTACTTTGTTGACCTCCCAATGTGAAACGTTAAATGGCATACATGTGCATTGCATACAAGGTTGCAACCTTTCATTCTGGCGTGGTAGCGTTTCACACACACCGGGAGGCATCGGGCTTGCCGGTGCAACTGTGACTACCATTGTCCAATTCCCTCTCTCGCTTGGGGGCTAGACTTCCTCGGAGAGTTGGGTCGTAGGATTTCGAGGTACATCCGGAGTACACCCATTTGGCGTGAAAAGTGGATGATTGAAGCCGGCTGCAACAACTGTTACTGAAAATGAACTTGAACAGCAGGAAGTAAGTGCTATGCGGGGGAAAGTACTACACTTAAATGTGGTGGGAGCTACCTCTTGAGCCCGTATGAGCTACCTCTAGAGTCCTGTACGTATCAAATCGTATCCTTTTCACTATGTGTATAAGTACTCTCGCTTGGTTCCTAGAGGACCTCGGGGAGGAAAGACGGGTAATTGTGTTCTTTTACTTTTATATTACATTATAAACTTACTTGTGTTATATGTCATGCTTTCAAAAAGGGTTTTCATAAGTTGAACCGGAAAAAGAGTTTCAAAATGTATTTCTCGTTCCCCCTCGCTGAGTTCATAAGGACTCACCCTCTTTTTTTGTCACAGGTGCAGCAGATTTGGAACACGTACCCGAAGTACATGTGCTTGTTGATGATTCCTTGGAGTGACTATGTGCTTTTGTGCTTTGCCTGAAAGTGGTTGCTCTATGGATGTTGTGTTTGATTGCAAACTGTTCATTTTATTGATGTAAATGATTTCGTTGTAATTTGGGTCTAATTTTGGCTTGTACTGATTATAACCGGACGAACTCTTTATTGGTTGTTTGCTTTCATTATCTTGGTTAGTAGTTATCATAGGCGTTTGAACCACTAGGTGAAGAATCAAACAAGTTAACTCTATATAATTTCACTTAGGTACTCATTGTAAGTTAAATGATAATAGGTACTTGCATGATAGGAAATTGACAAATAAACAGGACATAGTTATCATGCTAGACTTATTAACCAAACGAGACTTTCAAGATAGACTAGTAGGCATATCGGTTGATGACAAAGTAGGAGTCCTTAATAGAATTAGGCTAATGATTGGAATAATTGAGGCGTTTAGGAAATTAGGTTAAACCAAAGGTTTTAAAAACAGTTGTTATGCTGCCGAAAATCTGGAAAATCTTTTGAAGTTCTAGGCTAACGTTAAGTGTTAAATCACAACAAATGGCCAAGTACGTGAAATAGCTTTTACAAATTAGGTCATACCCTAGTCCAGCCTCTATAGGTCGGGTTGGGGCGTGACACGTAGAGGCTAGGCTCGCAAACCGAGGGCGTGGCGCCAGTGACCAGGTCTCCGTCGCTCTGGTGCCCATTACTTTTAATCTGTAAGGAGTTATGCGGCGCACATCATACCGTTGGAAAGCTCTCCGGGAGCTCTACGACAAGGGCAGCAAACCTGCTTGGCTGCGCCTATTTTTGGAGCAACAAAATTGAATGTTTTCATCAGTTTCGAGCCACTTTCTTCTTTTTGCGCTGTTTCTTCGTATCAGATCGTTCGTCGGGAGCCGCGAAAAGGACGACACATAAGGGCTTAGCGCCCTCAACATGACGGGTACGATAAAACCAACAGAAATGCTCTGAATCCCATCCGTACTCCGAAGTTAAGCGTGCAGGGGCGAGAGTAGTACAAGGATGGGTGACCCCCTAGAAAGTCCTCGTGTTGCACCCCCCTTTTCGTTTTGTTTTTTTGCCCCGTTCAGGCTTGCCAAAATGTTTTATCTGTCAAATTTGTATTATCAAGTCCCACGGCATCTTGGCCAAGGCAACTTTGCTTCGCGTAGAGGCTAGGCTCGCAAACCAAGGGCATGGCGCTTGTGACAAGGTCTCCACCATTCTGGTGCCCACAACTTTTGATCCGTAAGGAGTTATGTGACGCACAACTTACCTTTGGAAAGCTCTCCGAGAGCTCTACGATGGGGGCAGCAAGCCTGCTCGGCTGTGCCTGTTTTCTGAGCCCATAATCGAATGTTTTCAATAGTTTCGAGCCGCTTTTTTCTTTTTGCACTGTTTCATTGTATCCGATCGTTCGTCGGGACTCGCGAGATGGACGACACATAAGGGCTTAGCGCCATCAACATGACGGGTGCGATCATACCAACAAAAATGCATTGGATCCTATCAGTACTCTGAAGTTAAGCATGCTTGGGTGAGAGTAGTACAATGATGGGTGACCCCTTGGGAAGTCCTCGTGTTGCACCAGCTTTTCGTTTTGTTTTTTTGCCCCGTTTAGGCTTTCTAAAATACTTTATCCATCACATTTCTATTATCGAGTCCCACGGCTTCTTGGCCAAGACAACTTCACTTCGCGTAGAGGCTAGGCCCGCAAACTAGGGGCGTAGGGCCCATGACCAGGTCTTCGTCGTTCTGGTGCCCATCACTTTTGATTTGTAAGGAGTTATGCGGCACAAAACATACAATTGGAAAGCTCTCCAAGAGCTCTACGACGATGGCAGAAAGCCTGCTTATCTGCGCATATTTTCAGAGGCCAAAATTGAATGTTTTCATAAGTTTCGAGCCACTTTTTCAATTAGCGCTGTTTTTTCGTATCAGATCATTCGTCAGGAGCCGCGAAAAGGATGACACATAAGGGCTTAGCGCCCTTAACATGACGGGTGCGATCATACAAACAGAAATGCACCGGATCCCATTGGTACCCCGAAGTTAAGCGTGCTTGGGCGAAAGTAGTACAAGGATGGGTGACCCCCTGGGAAGTCCTCGTGTTGCACCCCCCTTTTCGTTTTGTTTTGTTGCCCTGTTCAGGCTTGCCAAAATGCTTTATTCGTCACATTTCTATTATCGAGTCCCACTGCATCTTGGCCAAGACAACTTCGCTTCGCGTAGAGGCTGGGCCTGCAAACCGGGGGTGTGGGGCCTGTGACCAGGTCTTTGTCATTCTGGTGCCCATAACTTTTGATCCGTAAGGAGTTATGCGGCGCACAGCATACGCTTGGAAAGCTCTCGGAGAGCTCTACGACGGGGGTAGTAAGCCTGCTTGGCTACACCTATTTTTGGAGCCCAAAAATTGAACGTTTTCATCAATTTTAGTCCACTTTTCTTCTTTTGGTGCTAATATTTCTTCCCGCATCGTTCGTCAGGAGCCGCGAAAAGCACAACAAAAAAGGTCTTTGTGCCCTCAACTTGACGGGTGCGATCATACCATCAGTAATGCTCCGATTCCTATCAGAACTCCTAAGCTAAGCATGCTTGGGCAAGAGTAGTACAAGAATGGGTGACCCCTTGGGAAGTCCTCGTGTTGCACCCGCTTTTCGTTTTGTTTTTTTGCCCCGTTCAGGCTTTCTAAAATACTTTATCCATCACATTTCTATTATCGAGTCCCACAGCTACTTGGCCAAGACAACTTCACTTCGCGTAGAGGCTGGGCCCGCAAACTGGGGGCGTAGGGCCTATGACCAGGTCTTCGTCGTTCTGGTGCCCATAACTTTTGATCCGTAAGGAGTTATGCGGCGCAAAACATACAATTGGAAAGCTCTCTAAGAGCTCTACGACGATGGCAGAAAGCCTGCTTATCTGCGCATATTTTCAGAGCCCAAAATCGAATGTTTTCATAAGTTTCGAGCCACTTTTTCATTTAGCGCTGCTTTTTCGTATCAGATCATTAGTCAGGAGCCGCGAAAAGGATGACACATAAGGGCTTAGTGCCCTTAACATGACGGGTGCGATCATACAAACAGAAATGCACTGGATGCCATCTATACCCCGAAGTTAAGCGTGCTTGGGCGAAAGTAGTACAAAGATGGGTGACCCCCTGGGAAGTCCTCGTGTTGCACCCCCCTTTTCGTTTTGTTTTGTTGCCCTGTTTAGGTTTGCCAAAATGCTTTATTCGTCACATTTCTATTATCGAGTCCCACGGCATCTTGGCCAAGACAACTTCGCTTCGCGTAGAGGCTAGGCCTGCAAACTGGGGGTGTGGGGCCTGTGACCAGGTCTTCGTCATTCTGGTGCCCATAACTTTTGATCCATAAGGAGTTATACGGCGCACAGCATACGCTTGGAAAGCTCTTGGAGAGCTCTACGACGGGGGAAGCAAGCCTGCTTAGCTACGCCTATTTTTGGAGCCCAAAAATTGAACATTTTCATCAATTTTAGTCCAATTTTCTTCTTTTGGTGCTAATTTTTCGTCCCGCATCGTTCGTCAGGAGCCGCAAAAAGGACAACAAAAAAGGGCTTTGTGCCCTCAACATGACGGGTGCGATCATACCATCAGTAATGCACCGGATCCCATCAGAACTACGAAGTTAAGCATGCTTGGGCGAGAGTAGCACTAGGATGGATGACCCCCTAAGAAGTCCTCGTGTTGCACCCCCCTTTTCATTTTATTTTTTTGCCCTGTTCAGGCTGGCCAAAATGCTTTAACCGTCACATTTCTATTGTCGAGTCCAACGGCATCTTGGCCAAGACAACTTCACTTCGCATAGAGGCTAGGTCCGCAAACCGAGGGCATAGGCCTATGACCAGGTCTTCGTCGTTCTGGTGCCCATAACTTTTGATCCGTAAGGAGTTATGCAGCGCATAGCATACCCTTGGAAAGCTCTCCAAAAGCTCTACGACGAGGGCAGCAAGCCTGATCGACTGTGACTATTTTTGGAGCCCCAAAAAGTTAATGTTTTCATCAGTTTGAGGCCACTTTTCTTCTTTTGGAGCTATTTTTTTGTCTCGAATCGTTCGTTGGGAGCCGCAAAAATGACAACAAAAAAGGACTTTGCGCCCTCAACATGACTGGTACAATCCTACCATCAGTAATGCACCGGTTCCCATTAGAACTTCGAAGTTAAGCATGCTTGGGCGAGAGAAGTACTAGGATGGGTGACCCCCTGGGAAGTCCTCGTGTTGCACACCCCTTTTTGTTGTGTTTTTTTTCCCCATTCTGGCTTGTCAAAAGGCATTATTCATCACATTTCTATTACCGAGTATCACGTCATCTTGGCCAAGACAACTTCAGTTCACATAGAGGCCAGGCCCGCAAACCGAGGGCGTGGGGCCTGTGACCACGTCTCCGTCGCTCTGATGCCCATAACTTTTGATTCGTAAGGAGTTATACAGTGCACAGCATACCATTGAAAAGCTCTCCGAGAGCTCTATGTCGGGGACAACAAGCCTGCTCGGCTGCGCCTATTGTTGGAGCACAAAATTGAATGTTTTCATCTGTTTCGAGCCACTTTCTTCTTTTTGCGTTGTTTCTTCGTATCAGATCGTTCGTTGGGAGCCGCGAGAAGGACGACACATAAGGGCTTAGCGCCCTCAACATGATGGGTGCGATCATACGATCAGTAATGCACTAGATCTCATCAGAACTCCGAAGTTAAGCATGCTTGGGCGAGAGTAGTACTAGGATGGGTGACCCCTTGGGAAGTCCTCATGTTCCACCCCCCTTTTCATTTTGTTTTTTTGCCCCGTTCAGGCTTGCCAAGATGCTTTATCCATCACATTACTATTATCTAGTCCTATGGCATCTTGGGCAAGACAACTTCACTTCGCGTAGAAGCTAGGCTTGCAAACCGAGGGCCTGGAGCCTGTGACCAGGTCTCCGTCACTCTGGTGCCAATAACGTTTGATCCAAACCCTACTTTTCTATCCTATCTGGTTTTGCGTGTTTATTCTCGTTTTACGTGTTTATTCTCGTTTTGCGTGAAATGACCTGTCTATGTGCTATATGACTTAGAATGTGGTAATTTTGATATTAATACTCCTAGAACATGCTAAATGTGCATTCATGAATTTTTTATAAAAAACGGAGTCAGAAATTTTATCGTCGACTTTTAGTGAATAGTATTTTTGAAACACGTCCGCTTAAATTTTGGAACTGGTCTTTTTAACCCTTCTAGACCTAGTCCACGGACTTTAATAGACCTGTGTTTGATTAAAATGGTTTTAAAATCGGCTTAGGAATTTATTAGGGTTTTTACACCGACTTTTGCAAAAATTGAGTTTTAAGCTGACTCGGGTGAAATTGTTTGATTGTAAAACTTCTTGTCACCTAAAAATAACCTACTTGAGCTATCTTTGGTGTTGAATAATTGTTTTGAACATTGGTGATCTAGAAAATACATTTAAAGTCAAGAAAACACTAAAAATACTAAAGTTTCAACTTTGACTTTCATTTAAATTGTTGACTTTCATGCATATATCACCAACACACTCACATAGTACAAAAACACACTCAAAAACACCTAGATGGCTGAGAGCTTCATGGGAGAATAAGCCGAGGAGTTTTCAAGGTTTTCAAAGCAAAATTTCAAAGAAAAAGCTAGTTTTTGTCCGTAGAACTTCGTGCCGAGTTGGATTCCGCTTGTTGAGCATGCATTGCACGCATTTCTAGGATTTTATCACATCAAAGGTGAGAGAACAATTCTAGATCTCAAAACTCATCTTTTGTGTTTTTGCGTAGAATTGATTATCGAACCGTTAGAATGTTAATCTGATGTTAGATTATTGCTCCATGCATGGTAGGGATCATTTATATGTAATCCTACAAGATTTGGACTGTTGTAGCATAATTATTTATTTTCGGGTATTTAAAGTTGATTAATTTGCTAAATGTTGATTATTTTGAGTTGTGTTGATCGAAATCGATTGCTGTCGATTTCTAAAAGTTTGTTAATTACATGGTAGCGCAGTTGTAATGCCAAATTTTTGATTGTGATGTCCGTGCTAAAATCCAAAAATTTCAGCCATGGCATACTAGGGTTTTAGGGTTATTGGGCATGATTTGGATGTGTTTTGGTTGGTTTCCGAGGGGGCTAATGTAGTTGATTGAATGGGTGAGTGTTTGAAACTGATTTGGAGTTGTTTGGATTAGTAGAATGTAAGATATGATTATTTGAAGTTTAGGTTGTCTTTCTTTAAAATGTTAAATTATGCCTTTAGTTGATTGGGTGTGGTTTGAGTGATTGAATTGTGAGTTGATGATGGGTAAACTAGGGTTTGATTGTGTGTTGAATGCATGTTCAGTTGGATGGCCTACTTTGTCATCTAACTTAGTTATTTGTTATTAAATTGATTATTGATGTTAGTATGATGATAATATGATTATTGATTGATTATTGATTGATGATTGATGCCGGGAGATAGGCAGTTCTGCTAGACTATCCTCTTGTGATTGATTGATGTTTATTATTATTGCTGAGTCTTTGGTATGTGTGTGCCACCACTCTGGCAGCATCGGGCTGTCGGGTTGATAACGGCATGACTACCAGAGACTGCCTCCAGCTCGCATGACGGAGGTGTCATGGAGGGAGAGGTTATTGGGGTACCTTGGGTGCATGAGTTTATGGGAGTCACAAGAAGGCTGTTATGATCGTGATGGCGTTTGGAGCTACACCAACTAGTGTATCCTTTATTGAATGGTCATTATAGATTATGTGATGATAGTATTATTGATGTTATTGTGTGTTTACTTGCTCAAATGATTATTTCCATGAAGTATAGTGAATACTATTAGAGATCTATCGAATCCTCACTGGGCTTATTTTATATAAGCTCACTCTCTATTATTGCATGCATACAGGTGTACTTTCGCAGGATTACGGGTACGTGCCTCCTGAAGAGGAAAATGTGCCTTACGTGGATGAGTCTTATGTTCCGAAGTCTTATCCTTGATGTTGTATTGTTTTACTATCTTGTATATTAACTTAGTAGACTTTTATATGCTTTGTAGTTCATGATGTAAAAGATAATCAATTAGTTGATGCTATCTTAGTAGTTTTTCTTTTGTCTATGTATAGGTTGCTAGGTTGGCATCAATATATTTTGCAATGTATATTAAGGTTTATGTATTATGTTGGAACGGAGGCGTATAATGAGGAATGATTATTGTATAATATGGTTATGATGTATGTTGTTATTTTATTGAGGAGTTGTTTGTTGTATGATGTTCTAGTGAGGTTGGTTTAGAGCCTCGGTATCCAAATTACTGTCGTTATACTGCTGAAATTTCGTTGCGTCTTGACTGATTATAGGAGGGGTCGAGTTGGGGCGTGACAGTTGGAAAGCTCTCCAATAGCTCTACGACGGGGGCAACAAGCCTGCTCGGCTGCACCTATTTTTGGAGCCCAAATTCGAATGTTTTCAACAGTTTTGAGCCACTTTATTCTTTCTGCGCTATTTCTTCATTTTGGATCGTTCGTCGGGAGCCGCAAAAAGGACGACACATAAGGGCTTAGCGCCCTCAACATGACGGGTGCAATCTTACCAATAGAAATACACCGGATCCCATCTGTACTCCGAAGTTAAGCGTGCTTGGGCTAGAGTAGTACAAAGATGGGTGACCCCCTAGAAAGTCCTCGCGTTGCACTACCCCTTTTCATTTTGTTTTTTTGCCCCGTTCGGGCTTGCTAAAATGCTTTATCCGTCACATTTCTATTATCGAGTCCCACGGCATCATGGCCAAGGCAACTTCGCTTCGCGTAGAGGCTAGGCCCGCAAACCGATTGCGTGGGGCTTGTGACCTAGTCTCTGACGCTCCGATGCCCATAACTTTTGATCTGTAAGGAGTGATACGGCGCATAGCATACCGTTGGAAAGCTCTCCGAGAGCTCTACGACGGGGGCAGCAAGCCTGCTCGGCTGTGCCTATTTTCGGAGCCCAAATATCGAACGTTTTCATTAACTCCATGCCAATTTTCTACTTTTTGTGTTGTTTCGTCGTCCCGTATCATTTGTCGGGAGCCGCAAAAAGGGCAACGAATAAGGGCTTCGCGTAGAGGCTGGGCTCACAAAACGGGGGCGCGCGGCTTATGACCAGGTCTCCATCGCTCCGGTGCCCAAATCTTTTGATCTGTAAGGAGTTATGTGGTGCAAAACATACCGTTGGAAAGCTCTCCGAGTGCTCTACGATGGGGGCAGCAAGTCTGCTCGGCTGCGCCTATTTTCAGAGCCCAAAAATCGAACGTTTTCATCAATTTTAGGCTACTTTTCTTATTTATTCGCTATTTCTTCGTCCCAGATTGTTCGTCGGGAGTCGCAAAAAGGACGACATATAAGGGCTTTGCGCCCTCAACATGACGGGTGCGATCATACCATCAGTAATACAGTGGATCCCGTAAGAACTCCGAAGTTAAGCATGCTTGGGCGAGAGTAGTACTAGGATGGGTGACCCCGTAGGAAGTCCTCGTGTTGCACCCCCCTTTTCGTTTTGTCTTTTTGCCTTATTCAGGCTTGCCAAGATGCTTTATCCGTCACATTTCTATTATTGAGTCCCATAGCATCTTGGGCAAGACAACTTCGCTTTGCGTAGAGGCTAGGCCCGCAAACCGAGGGCGTGTGGCCTGTGACCCAGTCTACGTCACTCTGGTGCCCATAACTTTTGATCCGTAAGGAATTATGCGGCGCACAGAATACTGTTGGAAAGCTCTCCAAGAGCTCTACGATGAGGGCAACAATCCTGCTCGACTGCCCCTATTTTCAGAGCCTAAATTCGAATGTTTTCATTAGTTTCGAGCCACCTTCTTCATTTTTCGCTGTTTCTTCGTATCGGATCGTTCATCGGGAGTCGCGAAAAGGATGACACATAAAGCTTAGCACCCTCAACAAGACGGGTGCGATCATACCAACCGAAATGCATTGGATCCCATATGTACTCCGAAGTTAAGCGTGCTTGGGCAAGAGTAGTACAAGGATGGATGACCCCCTTGGAAGTCCTCGTATTGCACCCCCCTTTTCGTTTTGTTTTTTTGACCCGGTCAGGCTTGCCAAAATGCTTTGTCTGTCACATTTCTATTATCGAGTCCCACGACATCTTTGCCAAAAAAACGTCACTTCGCGTAGAGGCTAGGCCAGCAAACCCAGCGCGTGGGGTTTGTGACCAGGTCTCCGTCGCTCCGGTGGCCATAACTTTTGATCCGTAAGGAGTTAAGCGGTGCACAACATACCGTTGGAAAGCTCTGCGAGAGCTCTAAGACGGGGGTAGCAAGTCTGCTCAGCTGTGCCTATTTTCAGAGAACAAAATCGAACGTTTTAATCAGTTTCGGGATACTTTTCTTCTTTTTGCACTATTTCTTCGTCCCGGATCGTTCGTCAAGAGCCGCAAAAAGGACGACACATAAGGGCTTTGTGCCCTCAACATGACGGGTGTGATCATACCATTAGTAATGCACCAGATCCCATCAAAACTCTGAAGTTAAGCGTGCTTGGGTGAGAGTAGTACTAGGATAGATGACCCCTTGGGAAGTTCTCGTGTTGCACTCCCCTTTTTGTTTTGTTTTTTTGCCCCGTTCAGGCTTGCGAAGATGCTTTATCCGTCACATTACTAATATCTAGTCCTATGGTATCTTGGGCAAGACAACTTCGCTTCACGTAGAAGCTAGACCTGCAAACCGAGGGTATGGGGCCTGTGACCAGGTCTCCGTCACTCTGGTGCCTATAACTTTTGATCCGTAAGCTGTTATGCAGCGTACAACATACCGTTGAAAAGCTCTCCGATAGCTCTACGACGGGGGCATCATGCCTACTCGGCTGTACCTATTTTCAGAGCCCAAATTCGAATGTTTCTTTAGTTTTGACCCATTTTGTTCTTTTCGCATTGTTTCTTCGTTTTGCATCGTTTGTCGGGAGCCGCGAAAAGGATGACACATAAGGGCTTTGCGCCCTCAACATGACGGGTGTGATCTTACCAACAGAAATACACCAGATCCTATTAGTACTCCGAAGTTAAGGGTGCTTGGGCGAGAGTAGTACAAGGATGGGTGACCCCCTAAGAAGTCCTCGTGTTGCACCCCCCTTTTCATTTTGTTTTTTTCCCCGTTCAGGCTTGCCAAAATGCTTTATCCATCACATTTCTATTATCGAGTCCCACGATATCTTGGCCAAGGCAACTTCGCTTTGCGTAGAGGCTAGGCCCGCAAACTGATTGCGTGGGGCTTGTGACCTAGTCTCTGACGCTCCGATGCCCATAACTTTTGATCCGTAAGGAGTTATGCGGTGCACAGCATACCGTTGGAAAGCTCTCCAAGTGCTCTACGACGGGGGCAGCAAGCCTGCTCTACTGTGCCTGTTTTCAGAGCCCAAATATCGAACGTTTTCATCAGTTTCAGGCCACTTTTTTACTTTTTGCGCTATTTCGTCATCCCGGATCGTTCGTCTAGAGCCGCGAAAAGGACAACAAATAAGGTCTTCGCATAGAGACTGGGCTCACAAACCGGGGGCGCGCGGCCTATGACCAAGTCTCCGTCGCTCCGGTGCCCAAATCCTTTGATCCGTAAGGAGTTATGTGGTGCACAACATACCGTTGGAAAGCTCTCCGAGAGCTCTACGACGGGGGCAGCAAGCCTGCTTGGCTGCACCTATTTTCAAAGCCCAAAAATTGAACATTTTAATCAGTTTCAGGCCACTTTGCTTCTTTATTAGTTGTTTCTTCGTCCTATATTGTTCGTCGGGAGCCGCGAAAAGGACGACATATAAGGGCTCTGCGCCCTGAACATGACGGGTGCGAACATACCATATGTAATACAGCAGATCCCGTCCGAACTCCGAAGTTAAGCGCACTTGGGCGAGAGTAGTACTAGGATGGGTGACCCCGTAGGAAGTCCTCTATTGCACCCCCCTTTTCATTTTGTTTTTTTGCCTCATTCAGGCTTGCCAAGATGCTTTATGCGTCACATTTCTATTACTAAGTCCCACGGCATCTTGGCCAAGAGAATTTTTCTTCGCGTAGAGGCTAAGCCCGCAAACCGAGGCCGTGGGGCCTATGACTAGGTCTCCGTCGCTCCGATGCCCCTAACTTTTGATCCGTAAGAAGTTATGCGGCGCACAGCCTACCGTTGGAAAGCTCTTCGAGATCTCTATGTCGGGATAGCAAGGCTGCTCGGCTGCGCCTCTTTTCGAAGCCTAATATCAATTGTTTTCATCAGTTTCGAGCCACTTTCTTCTTTTTACGCTGTTTCTTCATATCGAATCGTTCGTCGGGAGCCGCGAAAAGGACGACACATAAGGGCTTAGCGCCTTCAACATGATGGGTGCGATCATACCAACATAATGCACCGGATCCTATATGTTCTCTGAAGTTAAGCGTGCTTGGGCTAGAGTAGTACAAGGATGGGTGACCCCCTGGGAAGTCCTTGTGTTGCACCCCCCCTTTTCGTTTTGTTTTTTTACCCCTTTTAGGCTTGCCAAAATGCTTTATCCGTCACATTTCTATTATCGAGTCCCACGACATCTTGGCCATGACAACTTCGCTTCGTGTAGAGGCTAGGCTAGCAAACCGAGCGCGTGGGGCCTGTGACCAGGTCTCCATCGCTCCGGTGCCCATAACTTTTGATCTATAATAAGTTATGCAG
Organism: Ehretia macrophylla; assembly: GCA_037974665.1. Taxonomy (NCBI): domain Eukaryota; kingdom Viridiplantae; phylum Streptophyta; class Magnoliopsida; order Boraginales; family Ehretiaceae; genus Ehretia; species Ehretia macrophylla. Next base: position 23,919,964 of record CM075771.1, read on the forward strand.
CGCACAGCATACCGTTGTAAAGCAGTACAAGAGCTCTTCGATTGGGGCAGCAAGTTTACTCGGCTGCTCCTATTTTCGGAGCCCAAAATAGAATGTTTTAATTAGTTTTGGGATACCTTTCTTCTTTTTGCGCTGTTTCTTTGTCCCGGATCGTTCGTCGGGAGCCACAAAAAAGATGACACATAAGGGCTTTGCACCCCTAACATGGTGGGTGCGATCATACCATCAGTAATGCACCGGATCCCATCAAAACTCTGAAGTTAAGCGTGCTTGGGCGAGAGTAGTACTCGGATGGGTGACCCCCTGGGAAGTCCTCGTGTTGCACCCCCCTTTTCGTTTTGTTTTTTTGCCCTGTTCAGGCTTGCCAAGATGCTTTATCCATCACATTTCTATTACCGAGTCCAACGGCATCTTGGGCAAGACAACTTCGCTTCGCGTAGAGGCTAGGCCTACAAACCGGGGGCGTGGGGCCTGTGACTAGGTCTTCGTCACTTCGGTGCCCATAACTTTTGATCTGTAAGGAGTTATGCGGCATACAACATACAGTTGGAAAGCTCTGTGAGAGCTTTATGATGGAGGCATCAAGCCTGCTCAGCTACGCCTGTTTTTGGTGCCCAAATTCGAATGTTTTCATTAATATTAAGCCACTTTCTTCTTTTTGAACTATTTCTTCGTCTTGGATTGTTCGTCGGGAGCCGCGAAAAGGACGACACATAAGGGCTTAGTGCCCTCAACATGACGGGTGCGATCATACCAATAGAAATGCATCAGATCCCATCTGTACTCCGAAGTTAAGTGTGCTTAGGCGAGAGTAGTACAAGGATGGGTGACCCCCTAGGAAGTCCTCGTGTTGCACCGCTTTTTCGTTTTATTTTTTTTGCCCCGTTCATGCTTGCCAAAATGCTTTATTCGTCACATTTTTATTATCGAGTCCCACAGTATCTTCGCCAAGGCAACTTCGCTTCGCGTAGAGGCTAGGCCCGTAAACCGATTGCGTGGGGCCGGTGACCAGGTCTCTGTCACTCCAATACCCATAACTTCTAATCCGTAAGGAGTTATGCGGCGCACAGCATACCGTTGGAAAGCTTTCCGAGAGCTCTATGACGGGGGCAGCAAGCCTGCTCAGCTGCGTCGATTTTCAGAGACAAAATATCGAACATTTTAATCAGATTCATGCCACTTTTCTTACTTTTACGCTGTTTCATAGTCCCGGTTCGTTTATCGGGAGGCGCAAGAAGGACAACAAATAAAGGCTTCGCGTAGAGGTTGGGCCCGCAAATCGGGGGCGTACGGCCTACGACCTGGTCTCCATTGCTCCGGTGCCCAAATCTTTCAATCCGTAAGGAGTTATGCAGCGCACAACATACCGTTGAAAAGCTCTCCGAGAGCTCTACGACGGGGGCAGCAAGCCTGCTCGACTGTGCCTAATTTTGGAGCCCAACTATCGAACGTTTTTATCAGGTTTAGGTCACTTTTCTACTTTTTGCCCTGTTTTGTCGTCCTGGATCGTTCGTCGGGAGCCGCGAAAAGGACAACAAATAAGGGCTTCGCATAGAGGCTGAGCTCACAAACCGGGGGCGCGCGGCTTGTGACCAGGTCTCCATCGCTCTGGTGCCCAAATCTTTTGATCCGTAAGGAGGTATGTGGTGCACAACATACCATTGAAAAGCTCTCCGAGAGCTCTACAACGGGGGCAAGAAGCATGCTCGGCTGCACTTGTTTTCAAAGCCCAAAAATTGAACGTTTTCATCAGTTTCAGGCCACTTTGCTTCTTTATTCGCTGTTTCTTCATCCCAGATTGTTCGTCGGGAGCCGCGATAAGGATGACATATAAGGGCTTTGCGCCCTCAACATGACGGGTGCGATCATACCATCAGTAATAAAGCGGATCCCGTCAGAACTCCGAAGTTAAGCGTGCTTGGGTGAGAGTAGTACTAGGTGGGTTGACCCCTTAGGAAGTCCTCGTGTTGCACCCCCTTTTTGTTTTGTTGTTTTGCCCCCTTCAGGCTTGCCAAGATGCTTTATGCATCACATTTTTATTACCAAATCCCACGGCATCTTGGCCAAGAGAATTTTGCTTCGCATAGAGGCTAGGCATGCAAAACGAAGGCATGGGGCCTGTGACTAGGTCTCCGTCGCTCCGGTGCCCATAACTTTTGATCTGTAAGAAGTTATGCGGCGCACAACATACTGTTGGAAAGCTCTCCAAGAGCTCTAGGTCGGGGACAACAAGCCTGCTCGGCTGCGCCTATTTTCTGAGCCTAATATCAATTGTTTTCATCAGTTTCGAGCCACTTTCTTCTTTTTGTGTTGTTTCTTCGTATCGGATCGTTCGTCGGGAGCCGTGAAAAGGACAACACATAAGGGCTTAGTGCCCTTAACATGATGGGTGCGGTCATACCAAAGGAAATGCACTGGATCCTATATGTTCTCCGAAGTTAATTGTGCTTGGGCGAGAGTAGTACAAGGATGGGTAATCCCCTGGGAAGTCCTTGTGTTGCACCCCCTTTACGTTTTGTTTTTTTGCCCCTTTCAGGTTTGCCAAAATACTTTATCCGTCACATTTCTATTATCGAGTCCCACGACATCTTGGCCAAGACAACTTCGCTTCACGTAGAGGCTAGGCCAACAAACCGAGAGCGTGGAGCCTGTGACTAGGTCTCCGTCGCTCTAGTGCCCATAACTTTTGATTTGTAAGGAGTTATGCGGCGCACAGCATACCGTTGGAAAGCACTACGAGAGCTCTACGATAGGGGCAGCAAGCTTGCTCGGCTGCTCCAATTTTCGGAGCCCAAAATAGAACGTTTTAATTAGTTTTAGGATACCTTTCTTATTTTTGCGCTGTTTCTTCGTCCCGAATCGTTCGTCGGGAGCCACAAAATGGACGACACATAAGGGCTTTGCGCCCTCAACATGGTGGTGCGATCATACCCTCAGTAATACACTAGATCCCATCAGAACTTCGAAGTTAAGCGTGCTTGGGCGAGAGTAGTACTAGGATTGGTGACCCCCTGGGAAGTCCTCGTGTTGTACCCCCCTTTTCGTTTTGTTTTTTTGCCCTGTTCAGGCTTGCGAAGATGCTTTATCCATCACATTTCTGTTATCGAGTCCAACGGTATCTTGGGCAAGACAACTTCGCTTCGCGTAGAGGCTAGGCCTGTAAACCGAGGGCGTGGGGCCTATGACTAGGTCACCGTCGCTCCGGTGCCCATAACTTTTGATCCGTAAGGCGTTATGCAGCGCAAAACATACCGTTGGAAAGCTTTGCGAGAGCTCTACGATGTGGGCATTAAGCCTGCTCGGATGTTCCTATTTTCGGAGCCCAAATTCAAATGTTTTCATTAGTATTGAGCCACTTTCTTCTTTTTGCGTTGTTTCTTCATCTTGGATCGCTCGTCGGGAGCCGCGAAAAGGATGACATATAAGGGCTTAGCGCCCTCAACATGACGGGTGCGATCATACCAACAAAAATGCATCAGATCCCATCTGTACTCCTAAGTTAAGCATGCTTGGGTGAGAGTAGTAGAAGGATGGGTGACCCCATAGGCAGTCCTCGTGTTGCACCCTTCTTTTCGTTTTGTTTTTTTGCCCCGTTCAGGCTTGCCAAAATGCTTTATCCGTCACATTTCTATTATCGAGTCCCACAGTATCTTGGCCAAGGCAACTTCTCTTCGCGTAGAGGCTAGGCCCATAAACCGATTGCGTGGGGCCGGTGACTAGGTCTCCATTGCTCCGATGCCTACAACTTTTGATCCGTAAGGAGTTATGCAGCGCACAACATACCATTGGAAAGCTTTCCGAGAGCTCTATGAAGGGGGCACCAAGCCTGCTCTGCTGCGCCTATTTTCGGAGACCAAATATCAAACGTTTTCATCAGTTTTAGGCCACTTTTCCTCTTTTTGTGCTATTTTATTGTCCCGGATCGTTTGTCGGGAGCCGCAAGAAGGACAATAAATAAGGGCTTCGCGTAGAGGCTGGGCCCTCAAATCGGGGGCGTGTAGCCTGCGACCAGGTTTCCATTGATCCAGTGCCCAAATCTTTTGATTCGTAATGAGTTATGCGGTGCACTATCACACACCAACCCGACCAATAGAGGTTAGACTAGGGTGTGATCAAAACATTCAAGTCAAATCACGTACTTAATCGTTCAAGAAGGTTTAATACTTAATGTTTTAGCCTAAGCTCCACAAATTCTCTGAAAAACCGGCAGCATAACGGATGTAATCGGGCTTCTTAGTTTGACCTAATTCTCTAAAGGCCTCAGAACTTTCAATCTCAAATGCATTTCCAACTAAGATTACTATTTATCATCAATTGAAACGCCTACTAGTTATCTCGAAGTCTCGTTTGATTAACAACCTAGCATGATACTATGTCTCGTTTGTTTGTTAATCCTTGTTACAAAAGTACCTGTTGATCATAGCCTAACAATAAGTACCTGTTTAAGATTGGATAGATTCATTTACTTAATCCATTACCTGATACTTCATAAGCCTTTGATAGATACAATACTAGCCAGTAGCGATAGCAAAAACGACCGTAAGAGTGTCTAACTAGTTATGAACAATACAAGCCAAAATTAGACCCCAAATTACAACGGGGGTCATTTACAATACAACAACAAGCAACATAAGAAATAGTCTTCAAGCAACATATCGTCCACAAAATGACCATAGTCAAGTAAGGCACGTAGGGCAAGCAATTATTCCAAAGAATCATCAAAAGGCACGTTGTCCTTGGGTACCTGTTCCTGATCTTCTTCACCTGAGATGATAAAAGAGGGTGAGTCCTTATGAACTCAGCGAGAGGGAACGAGAAATAAGTTTTGAAACTCATTTTCCGGTTCAACTTATGAAAACCCTTTGCAAGCCTGACATATATCACAAGTACATAATGTAATATAACAGTAGAATAACACAATTACCCGTCTTTCCTCCCCGAGGTCCTCTAGGAACCAAGCTAGAGTACTTATACACATAGTGAAAAGGATACGATGAGCTTTTGCTCTCAGTTCATTTCCAGCATCAGTTGTTGCGGCCGACTTCAAATCATCCCCTTATCATGCCAAATGGGTGTACTCCGGATGTACCCCGAAATCCTACGACCCAACTCTCCGAGGAAGTCTAGCCCACAAGCGAGAGAGGGAATTGGACAATGGTAGTCACGGTTGCACCGGCAAGCCCGATGCCGCCCGGTGTGCGTGAACACTACCACGCCAGAATGAAAGGTTGCAACCTTGTATGCAATGCACATTTATGACATTTAATATATAACATTTGGAGGACAACAAAGTAGGTTGCCTCCGAGCAGTCATAAAATTGGACATTGACAGTTAAACACGCGAGGCATGATATGACAAGTAAATTCACTTGAAAAGCACATGGAGTTATATGAATATTAAACAAAATCACCTCGTACCAACAAGGCAGAAGGCTGTCACATACCCGATTTCATCTATTGTCACATTCTAGTCAAATATCTTGCCATGAATGTTTACAAAAGCTCATGAACACACATAAATCACAAGTACAGAAGTAAAGATAAACATTTAAGGGCATGCATGTGGTTTTTGAAAGATTTTCAAGAAGTTCTAGCCCTCACCTTAGCAAGTTAATAGATGAGGATGCTCAAATGCTCTTCAAAATGCACAAAGGGCTTCTTCCTTGCTTCTTGCTTGCTTGGGCTGCTATGGCCGAGCTTGGGAGAGGTCTTGAGAGTGAGCTTGAGGTCTTGGAAGCTCAAGAGATGCCTTGTTCGAAAATGAGAGAGAAGGGAGAGTTTTTTTGAGAGAAAATTGATGCTTTGATGAGTTGTGTATGTGTGTTGGCCTTGGGAGTGTACAAGGCTGGAAATTTTGTCACCTTGGGCATTTTTTTTTATCTATTCTTGTGTTTGGTGAGGAATAAAGAGTGTTTAAAATATAATTGTTTTTGTAGGATTTCTTGTTGGCCATGTAGGCCTTGTGTGTGTGTGTATTGTTTTTTTTTTTTTTTTTGAATTCTAGTGTTTTGTGATAGATTAAAGTATATTTGAAATATTGGGTGAGTATTATAGTGTTTTGTGTAGGTTTATAATAGTTTATTGGTTAGTTGAGTGTGTTAGGAAGAATAGAATATTTTAATAGTTAGTGGGTTTTGTAGAGAATTTGAATTAGGAATATAATATTAGTTAGTGGATTGTGTAGGATTATTTTATAGTCTAGTGCTTTGTGTAGGATTCTTTATTGGTTAGCGTGGTGGCACAGATACCTAGGTCTAGGGTACAAATTACGAGATAGACACAAACTATGAGGTAAGACATGAACTTCAAGACTAATGCACGCAATCCTAGGTGAATGCACATAAACCAATGCAAGGCACGTAATTCAATGCAATGTACGCAAATCAAGGCATGACTCTATATCTAGGTTAAGGTACGCAGTTCAAGGTTGGGGCACACGAAATGAGGTAACGTACGTACATCGAGGTCAGGGCACGTATATCTAGGTATCGCACGAAAACCAAGACAGGGCACGTAATCCAAGGTTGGTCATATAATTCTGGGTCTATGGCACGCAAATTGAGGTATGACAAGTTATTCGGGGTCGGGCCTCACATCCTCCCCTCCTTAAAAGAATTTCGTCCCGAAATTCATTCTTACCTGTTGAGGTCATTTAGACGGATTCTGACCTTTGTTATTTCCCACTCTAGGTCGTCCCGTGTTCAGTGATCTCTCTTATCACAACCAATTCACTTCCTAGCTTTCTCCACTCATTTAATTCAGTGTGACCCCTACATTCATAGTTCATTCCTTTGAACGACTCTATTCTCCATTTGATCTTAAGATCAAGTTCATTAACTAAGATTAGAGTCTTCAAAGGTAGTCATCAAAGCTGCATCGGTATTCTAACTATATAACTATAACTCCAGAATCCTGACTCATGTTGTATCAAACTCGCCTTCATACCTCAAAAAGGAATATCACCATAATACCATGATCCTATGGTGACATACCCTAATTTCAAGACGATAGGTCGATATCCGATTTACATATCCTACCAACTAGCTTCAAAATTGTTAACACGTAGGACATAAACAAGTTATGGATCATTTCCACAATATGATCCTATCTTCAAGAAGAACTCACCAAACAAACTAATCCATCTCAAATCGTCATCTATCGATAGTATCATAGTCCTTATCTCGTAGGTACATTAGATTAGCAAGTCTTCTAATGACTAGTCTCCTGGTTACAGGCTCCCATTCATTAACATTCTTCCCCAGCTTCGTTAACCTTCAAGCTCGTAATCAAGAAGAAAGACTGTTGAGATTCGTTAAACTCAAACTCTAAGGTTTATTAGGTACCACCAACAAATTGCCGTTGAAATTGCATGGATAAACTAATCATGTTGCACTAGTTCAACTTTTACAAGTAAATTCATCAACTCGTAATCCACAGTTTATTTCCTTATTCAAATCTCTACTTTCAAGTCACGAAGCTTCGGAATTTCTTTTGATCGTAACCAAGACTCCTAAGGCAAATAGTTCCAATCTCAAATAAATTTCACTCACCTCAATCCAAGGTTACATCATACTTAAGAGGACAATGGTCCTACTCACCTCGCAACCTAATCATTCCTTCGAACACTTAATGCTCGCCAATATATCTTCAACATTAATGTTACTAAGCTGGGTTCATCGCCATGTAAGTGATATCAATGCTCTACTAGGTTACCGTCCGTACAACAACAATCCTAGGACTATAAATGGGTACCGAAATGATCGAGCTCATAAGATACTTACCATACTAATCCAAGTAGCTTGTTACACAAAATAACTTCAAGGCTGTGTCAACATAAGAATTATAACCACAAGGCATCCTTCAATATAATCTAATAGAACTTTAAAAGTATTCAACGACTCATTTAACTATCACTACAAGATCCGCCCACCATTTAACGACCACGATTGGAAGTCCATCAATTGCTAGTTTCTAGACATGAAACGGTGCACATAGATACGGTGGTCTAATAATAGTCTCTTGGGTCATCATGACTCTGATTCATCTCTATCTTACTCTCTTCGTTTACATGTTCAACTAGCTAAGAGCATTAAGTCTAATCGACCTTTGATCCTAGGGTTTACCATGAATCATCATGCGTACTCACTATTAGCTATTTAGGATTTCAAATCATACCCTAACAACTCCACTTTGCAACCAAATACTTAATATCATTTCTATGATTTATCTACCAGGCCCATCGGTATTACTTAGGGATATGTGCTTCCTAACATCCTCTAGGGTATCCAAACAACGAGTGCATAGAATGACTTACTTCGCATAATCACAACTAAATCCGAGGGGCAACAGTTTAATACCATGATTCTTAATATCACCAATATCCAACTTAGGACCTTAGCAACGTTAGTAATCTAATGCATAATTCAATACCTTACACTTCTATTCGACCTAACATTTAGGTGTAGTCTTCCGAACATGAGTTCTAGTTACGTGAATTCCTCGATTCCAACATCCCCATATCTTGTTATACTAAAGATTCATCAACCTTGTTAAACTTAGTCTCCAGAGTTGCCTACATGTCTTGAGGTTAACCATTGTTAAGTTATTTAAACACACTATTCATGCCTTAATAATCTAACCCCTGTCGTCAATTTCCACGAATTCATCTCTTAATTTCTAGGTCACGATCTTACCATTGAGTGATCTTGAAACTCGCTAGTATACACCTTGTTAGGTTCAGCGATGCTTAATTCCAATCAAGTAATGATTCAATCATATAAATAGTCTATTACACCAATTTAAGATGTAAGAATTTGATTCAAAAGCAACTCCTAAGTCAAACTTCCATTATAAGCATATGAATATATATATACTACTCCACATGTCCAATAGTATATTCTTATATCTAAGGAAAATTATATATCCTTAACATTTATTCTTGAATCACAATTAGAAGAACGGTTTAACAGAATCAAGGACTTATGGCTATAAAATTGATAACTTAATCACAGGCAGATGTATTCCAAAGATAAGGAGATAATTTTACCTCAACAATTATACATGTGCTACGCATTTTATATATATGCATATCCAATAATATATATGATCCATCAAGTACTTGTGAAGATACGAGAAATCTCTAACTGAGCCTTTTCGTTCGTCCTGCACAAATTCACTTCCCTGAAAGTCCTAATCCTAACTATCTATGTGTATAAATAGTCATTCATGGTTATATAACATGCAAATGTACCAAGAAAGGAGTATAAACACATGCATGCATTATTGAGGGTACTAACGTGTCGGTGTGCATGACACATAATACATATGGTCCACAAAGGCACATAATATTCAATGCACAAAGCAATTAAGCACATTAGCACACATATAAACAAGACATCATATTTACTTTAGGGCTTCTACCTACGGTCCGAGAGTTGAACCCGACTAATGCCTAGTTACCAAACTAAGCTCTGATACCATTCTCTAAGGTGTCACGCCCCAACCCGACCCATAGAGGTTAGACTAGGGTGTGATCTAAACATTCAAGTCAAATCACGTACTTAATCATTCAAGAAGGTTTAATACTTAACGTTTTAGCCTAAGCTCCACAAATTCTCCGGAAAACCGGTAGCAAAACGGTTGTAATCGGGCTTCTTAGTTTGATCTAATTTTCTAAAGGCCTTAGAACTTTCAATCTCAAATGCATTTCCAACTAAGATTACTATTTATCATCAATTGAAACGCCTACTAGTTATCTCGAAGTCTCGTTTGATTAACAACCTAGCATGATACTATGTCTCATTTGTTTGTTAATCCTTGTTACAAAAGTACCTGTTGATCATAGCCTAACAATCAGTACCTGTTTAAGATTGGATAGATTCATTTACTTAATCTATTACCTGATACTTCATAAGCCTGTGATAGATACAATACTAGCCAGTAGCGATAGCAAAAACGGCCATAAGAGTGTCTAACTAGTTATGAACAGTACAAGCCAAAATTAGACCCCAAATTACAATGGGGGTCATTTACAATACAACAACAAGCAACATAAGAAATAGTCTTCAAGCAACATATCGTCCACAAAATGACCATAGTCAAGTAAGGCACGTAGGGCAAACAATTATTCCAAAGAATCATCAAAAGACACGTTGTCCTTGGGTACCTGTTCCTGATCTTCTTCACCTGAGATGATAAAAGAGGGTGAGTCCTTATGAACTAAGCGAGGGGGAACAAGAAATAAGTTTTGAAACTCATTTTCCGGTTCAACTTATGAAAACCCTTTGCAAGCATGACATATATCACAAGTAAGTACATAATGTAATATAACAGTAAAAGAACACAATTACCCGTCTTTCCTCCCCGAGGTCCTCTAGGAACCAAGTGAGAGTACTTATACACATAGTAAAAAGGATACGATGAGCTTTTGCTCTCAGTTCATTTCCAGCATTAGTTGTTGCGGCCGTCTTCAAATCATCCCCTTATCACACCAAATGGGTGTACTCCAGATGTACCCCGAAAACCTACGACCCAACTCTTCGAGGAAGTCTAGCCCCCAAGCAAGAGAGAGAATTGGACAATGGTAGTCACGGTTGCACCGGCAAGCCCGATGCCACCCGGTGTGCGTGAACGCTACCACGACAGAATGAAAGGTTGCAACCTTGTATGCAATGCACATTTATGACATTTAATATATCACATTTGGAGGACAACAAAGTAGGTTGCCTCCGAGTAGTCATAAGATTGCACATTGACAGTTAAACACGCGAGGCACGATATGACAAGTAAATTCACTTGAAAAGAACATGGAGTTATATGAATATTAAATGGGCAGCCATGTAACACATGTAAATCAAGTCATATAACTCATTTCAAAGTTCACGTAATCAAATAATAAGATTATTCATCATGCAACGACATCTAAGTGGGACCGGGTGCAAGAAAGGCCTACTTATCAACATGTAATCATCGAAATCATATTTAGGGCTACAAGGGAAACTACGGGCAGCCTACTAAAACACATAATCAAACTCAATATCCAAAGGATCAACACTTAGCGAGTTTACCTAGTTACTAGGGTTTCAATTCGTGCTTACCCATGCGATTAAACCCCAAGTCATCTCGTAATTAAACTCAAGCCATGCATTGATTAATTCAAACACCCTCAAGTATTCAAAGCAGTCCACACAACATCCAAATGCCACAATCCCAAGCATTTAATGCAACAAGAGAAGCTACAATAATTTTTCTAAGCATATCACTAGGTGAAACCCTCACTGCAATGGACTGTTTTCTCACATTCATTGAGACAAGCAAACAATCTCAAATTCTAGTGATCAAGATGTCAAATTAAAGCTTAAGGGGTGAGCCAAATTCAGAAACAAACCTCGCATCATTTGAAGTTCGGGTTCAAGAGTTATAGCCAAAACAGTGAGAGTACACAAAACTGTCCAGATTTGCACACATTTCAATACTTGTCATTTTTTAGTGCCTTAGGGGCAGATTTATCCTTAGTCCATTTCTGACAAAATGTCCAGAACTGAAAAATCTAGCTGCCCACCAAATTTCATGCATTTTTTATATCATTTAGTAAGTCAAAACTGGTTCGTTCAACAAGATCAGTGAATCTGCCAAAACCTGCTTCATTTTTCCAGACTTTCCAGATTTGGACACATTTTGATAATTAGCCATTTTGAGGACTTAGAGTCAAAATTAGCTTTGGCTTATTTCTACGAAAAATTCTCAGAACTGGCAAAACTACTTACCTACCAATTTTTCACTCATTTTCAACATCATTTACCTAGTCAAAATCACCTCGTACCAACAAGGCAGAAGGCTGTCACATACCCGATTTCATCTATCATCACATTCTAGTCAAATATCTTGCCATGCATGTTTACAAAAGCTCATGAACACACATAAATCACAAGTACAGAAGTAAAGATAGACATTTAAGGGCATGCATGTGGTTTTTGAAAGATTTTCAAGAAGTTTTGGCCCTCACCTTAGCAAGTTAATAGATGAGGATGTTCAAATGCTCTTCAAAATGCACAAAGGGCTTCTTCCTTGCTTCTTGCACGCTTGGCCTGCTATGGCCAAGCTTGGGAGAGCTCTTGAGAGTGAGCTTGAGGTCTTGGAAGCTCAAGAGATGCCTTGGTGGAAAATGAGAGAGAAGGGAGAGTTTTTTTTGAGAGAAAATTGATGCTTTGATGAGTTGTGTGTGTGTGTTGGCCTTGGGAGTGTACAAGGCTGAAATTTTTGTCACCTTGGGCATTTTTTTATCTATTCTTGTGTTTGGTGAGGAATAAAGAGTGTTTAAAATATAATTGTTTGTGTAGGATTTCTTGTTGGCCGTGTAGGCCTTGTGTGTGTGTGTATTGTTTATTTTTTTTTGAATTCTAGTGTTTGGTTATAGATTAAAGTATATTTGAAATATTGGGTGAGTATTATAGTGTTTTGTGTAGGTTTATAATAGTTTATTGGTTAGTTGAGTGTGTTAGGAGGAATAGAATATTTTAATAGCTAGTGGGTTTTGTAGAGAATTTGAATTAGAATATAATATTAGTTAATGGATTGTGTAGGATTATTTTATAGTCTAGTGCTTTGTGTAAGATTGTTTATTGGTTAGTGTGGTGGCACAGATTCCTAGGTCTAGGGCACAAATTACGAGGTGGACACGAACTACGTGGTAAGACATGAACTTTAAGACTAAGGCACGTACTTCAAGGCTAATGCACGCAATCCTAGGTGAATGCACGTAAACCAATGCAAGGCACGTAATTCAATGCAATGCACGCAAATCAAGGCACAACTCTATATCTAGGTTATGGTACGCAGTTCAAGGTTGGGGCACACAAAATGAGGTAACGCACGTACATGGAGGTCAGGGCATGTATATCTTGGTATTGCACGAAAACCAAGACAACGTAATCCAAGGTTGGTCATATAATTCTGGGTCTATGGCACGCAAATTGTGGTATGACACGTTATTCGGGGTCGGGCCTCATACGCACAACATATCGTTGAAAATTTCTCCGAGAGCTCTACGACGGGGGCAGCAAGCCTGCTCGGCTGCGTCTATTTTCATAGCCCAAAAATCGAACGTTTTCATCAATTTTAGGCCACTTTACTTCGTGATGTGTTGTTTCTTCGTCTCGGAACGTTCTTCAGGAGCCGCGAAAAGGATGACACATTAGGGCCTTATGCCCTCAACATTACGGGTGGGATCATACCATCCGTAATGCAGCGGATCCCGTCAGAACTCCGAAGTTAAGTGTGCTTGGGCGAGAGTAGTACTAGGAAGGGTGACCCCTTGGGAAGTCCTCGTGTTACACCCCCTTTTTCGTTTAGTTTTTTTCCCCGTTCAGGCTTGCCAAGATGCTTTATGTGTCATATTTCTATTATCAAGTCCCACGGCATCTTGGCCAAGAGAACTTCACTTCGCGTAGAGACCAGGCCCACAAACCGAGGGCGTGGGGCCTGTGACTAGGTCTTCGTCGCTCCGGTGCCCATAACTTTTGATCCGTAAGGAGTAATGCGACGCACAACATAACGTTGGAAAGTTCTCCGAGAGCTCTACGACGGGGGCAGCAAAACTGCTCGACTATGCCTATTTTCGGAGCCCAAAATCAAATGTTTTCATCAATTTCGAGCCACTTTATTCTTTTTGCGCTGTTTCTTCGTATTGGATCGTTCGTCGGGAGCCGTAAAAAGTACGACACATAAGGCCTTTGCGCCATCAACATGACGGCTGTGATCATACCAACAGAAATGCACCGGATCCCATCTGTACCCCAAAGTTAAGCGTGCTTGGGCGAGAGTAGTACAAGGATGGGTGACCCCCTGGGAAGTCCCCGTGTTGCACCCCCTTTTTGTTTTGTTTTTCTGCCCCGTTCAAGCTTGCCAAGATGTTTTATCCGTCACATTTCTATTATCGAGTCCCACGGCATCTGGGGCAAGACAACTTCGCTTCGCATAGAGGCTACGCCCGCAAACCGGGGGCATGGGGACTGTGACCAGGTCTCCGTTGCTCCAATACCCATAACTTTTGACCCGTAAGGAGTTTTGCGGCACATGGCTTACCGTTGGAAAGCTCTCCGAGAACTCTACGATGGGGGCAGTATTCCTGCTTGACTACGCCAATTTTCGGAGCCTAAAATCGAATGGTTTCATCAGTTTTAAGCCACTTTCTTCATTTTGTGCTGTTTCTTCATATCGGATCATTCGTCGGGAGCCACGAAAGGACGACACATAAAGGCTTAGTGCCCTCAACATGATGAGTGTGATCATACCAATAGAAATGTACCGTCCCATCTGTACTCCGAAGTTAAGCATGCTTGGGCGAGAGTAGTACAAGGATGGGTGACCCCCTTGGAAGTCCTTGTGTTGCACCCCCTTTTTCATTTTGTTTTATTGGCTCGTTCAAGCTTGCCAAGATGCTTTATCCGTGACATTTCTATTATCGAGTCCCACGGCATCTTGGGCAAGACAAATTCTCTTCACGTAGAGGCCAGGCCTGCAAACCGAGGGCGTGGGGCCTGTGACCAGGTCTCTGTCACTTCGGTGCCCATAACTTTTGATCCATAAGGAGTTATGCGGCGCACAGCATACCGTTGGAAAGCTCTCTGAGGGCTCTACGACGGGGGCAGCAAGCCTGTTCGGCTGCTCCTATTTTTGGAGCCGATATATCGAATGTTTTCATAACCTTCCGACCACTTTTCTTCTTTTTGCACTATTTCATCATCCCAGATCATTCGTCAAGAGCCGCGAAAAAGACAGCAAAAAAGGGCTTCGCGTAGAGGCTGGGCCCATAAACCAGGAGCATGTGGCCGATGAGCAAGTCTCTGTCGCATCGGTGCCCGAAAATTTTGATTCGTAGGGAGTTATGTAGTGCACAACATACCTTTGAAAAGCTCTCCAAGAGCTCTACGACGGGGGCAGCAAGCCTGCTCGACTGTGCTGGTTTTTAGAGCCTAAAAATCGAACATTTTCATAAGTTTTAGGCCACTTTTCTTCTTTATGCGTTGTTTCTTCTTACCAGATTTTTCGTCAGGAGCTGCGAAAGGGATGACACATAAGGGCTTTGCTCCCTCAATATGAGGGGTGCGATCATACCATCGGTAATGCAACGGATCCTGTCAGAGCTCCGAAGTTAAGCGTGCTTCGGCGAGAGTAGTACTACGATGGGTGACCCCTGGGAAGTCCTCGTTTTGCACCCCCCTTTTGGTTTTGTTTTTTTGCCCCGTTCAGGCTTGCCAAGATGCTTTATGCATCACATTTCTATTATCAAGTCCCACGGCATCTTGGCCAAGAGAACTTCACTTCGTGTAGAGGCTAGGCCCGCATACCGAGGGCGTGGGGCTTGTGACCAAGTCTTCGTCGTTCCGGTGCCCATAACTTTTGATCCGTAAGGAGTTATACGGCGCATAACATACCCTTGGAAAGCTCTCTAAGAGCTCTACGACGGGGGCAGATTGCTTGCTTGGCTGCGCCTATTTTTCGAGCCCAAAAGTGAATGTTTTCATTGATTTTTGGCCATTTTTCTTCTTTTTGCCTTGTTTCTTCATCCCGGATCGTTCGTCGTGAGCCGCAAAAAGGACGACACATAAGGGCTTTGTGCCCTTAACATGACGGGTGCTATCATATCAGCACTAATGCACAAGATTCCATCAGAACTCTAATGTTAAGTGTACTTGGGCAAGTGTAGTACTAGGATGGGTGACCCCTTGGGAAGTCCTCGTGTTGCACCCCCCTTTTCGTTTTATTTTTTTGCCTCGTTCAGGCTTGCTAAGATGTTTTATCCATCATATTTCTATTATCGAGTCCCACGGTATCTTTCCTAATAGAACTTCGCTTCGCGTAGAGGCTAAGCCCGCATACCGAGGGCGTGGGGCCCGTGACCAGGTATCCATCGCTCCGGTGACCATAGCTTTTGATCCATAAGGAGTTATTCGGCGTACAGGATACCCTTGGAAAGCGCTACGAGAGCCCTACGATGGGGGCAGCAATCTTGCTCGGCTGCGCCTATATTCGGAGCCCAAAATTGAACGTTTTCATCAGTTTCAGGCCAATTTTCTTCTTTTTACGTTGTTTCTTCGTCTCGGATTATCCGTCGGGAGTCGCGAAAAAGATGACACATAAGGGCTTTGCCCCCTCAACATGACGGGTGCGATCATACCATTAGTAATGCACCGGATCCCATTAGAACTCTGATGTTAACCGTGCTTGGGCGAGAGTAGTACTAGGATGGGTGACCATCTGGAAGTCCTCATATTGCACCCCCCTTTTCGTTTTGTTTTTTTGCCCTGTCCAGGCTTGCGAAGATGCTTTATCCATCACATTTCTATTACCGAGTCCAACGGCATCTTGGGCAAGAAACCTTCGCTTCGCGTAGAGGCTAGGCCAGCAAACCGAGGGCGAGGAGCTTATGACTAGGTCACCGTCGTTCCGGTGCCTATAACTTTTGATCCGTAAGGTGTTATGCGGCGCACAGCATACCGTTGGAAAGCTCTACGAGAGCTCTACGACGGGGGCAACAAGCCTGCTCGATTGTGCCTATTTTTGGAGCCCAAAATCTAATGTTTTCTTTAGTTTCGAGCTATTTTCTTTATTTTGCGCTGTTTCTTCGTATCGGATCGTTCGTTGGGAGCCGCGTAAAGGACAACACATAAGGTCTTAGCGCCCTTAACATGACGGGTGCGATCATACCAACAGAAATGCACCGGATCCTGTCTTTACTCCGAAGTTAAGCGTCCTTGGGTGAGAGTAGTACAAGGATGGGTGACCCCTTGGGAAGTCTCTAACGTCCGAGATTTAGCCATGCATTCAATTACTGTTGCATCCTTTATTTGCGCACCTCTTTCTATGCCTTATTAATTGTCTTCTTAAATTACTATTCACTCCGTTTTTAAACTGCATTCTATTAGTTAATTAGTATTTTTATTAAATCATATTAATTGTTAAAGTAGTGGGAAAAATGTGCAATTGAGCTAGAGGCGATAGGAGAGCTCGTTTAGAAAATAATTTTTGTAGTTGAATGAATAGTGTTACGTAACATAACTTAGGGAATGAATTAGCTAGCATTCATTTTACTATCTAGGCTCGTTTTAAGCTAACTAAGCGCATTTAGTGAACCATTTAAGCAAGCAACTTAGCCCCATTTAATATATAACTCACACAACACACACATTAGCTCATAACTTAGCAAAACAACAAAAAAAAAAGAGCATGCTGAAAACACTGTAGCGAATCCGAGGATTGCATTGGAGAAGAAATAGAGTTTTTGTTGCTCAACAAATCCTCATTCCAAGCCAAGCCAAGCTAGGTGCAAGTGGTTTAGGGTGTCTACTAGCCTCCTAGGAGCTCCTACGCGCATTGGTGAGGGATTTCACGGCTTATTTTCGCATTTTAAAATAGTTGCTATTTTCTTGATTTGTTGAAAATGTGTTCAAATGCTATTGTATTGATTATCTATGCTATTATACCTTGTATATGAGTGCTAGAGAACATATTTGAGCCATCGTTTCGCAATTTAAACGGTTAGAATCGTTAGTTTGATTTTTAGGGTGAATAGTGACGTTTTTCTAGGGTTTTGCGTAATTGCTCGAATTAGCTTGATTAAAGGCTTCTAATAGATGCCTTAGGTGCTAGTGAAGGTAATCTAATAGCCCCGTGCACTTGCATTGTCCTTAAATCGCTAAAAATGTAAAATAGTCGACTTTAATTTGGGGCTTTCGGGGTTAATGCGAATCCGGGTGAATTCAGGCTTCAATTCTAGTATCCTTAGGCTATCTAGGTGCTATAGAAGCCTTGATATCCTTTGTTTGAAGCCCGGACATTGTATGTGTAGTTTAAAGCCATAAGAGGGAATTTGGGGCTTTCGGGGTAATCGCAGCCATTTGAATGAGTTAGAGGGTTGAGAGGGTACCTTGAGGGTTAGTTAGAAGGTTGGGAGAGTTTCCTTTGAAAATGGAATCATTAACCTTGGTTTGGAAGAGAAATAGTTTGAAAAACAAAGGGGTTTAGGTGCAATTTCGGTTGACTCACACTTCTAAACCCATGGCATGACTCCTTAAGTGTTTATATGTGGTTTCAAGTCGATTTGGAGCTTTTGGTATGATTCTATGCTTATTTTGTATATGTTCCTTTGTAAACTGCTTATTAGCTTCTATAATTGCTTCTATGCTAATTGCCTCGAGGTCAACCTACTTTGTTGATCCTCATATGTGTTAATACTGATATTATTGCTATTAACTTACCATCGTTAACTTCATTGCATCGTGGTTGCGCAACCATAGTGTCAGGGGCGGATGTGTTGAATATCGGCTGGGCGGCAGAGGGCTTGCCGGTGGATATTCAAACTCCGTGCCCTAGTCCTTCATTCGCCTGGTCCGAAGATTGCCAGGGGATGTTGGGTCCTAGGATTATCGGGGTACATCTGGAGTACACCCACTGGAGTGTTTGCGGTTATGCCGGCTTATCGTGATTGTGCTCGTGGTTCGTGGATCGTGAATGAAGACCAGTGAAGATTGGTGTATAGGGGATTGTGTGAAATGTATCCTTTTAAATGTGTGGTTACTTATGTTATCATTGCTTCTTAAATTGTCTAAGTGATATTGTTGTATAACTGTATTATCTGTTGCATTGCACGCCCCGGGACTATATCCCTCACTGGGCAACAGTGGTTGCTCATACCTCGCTAACATGTTTCAGGTGGCACAGTTGGTGGAGTTGCCTTAGCTGCTGTGTGATATTTGTCTGAGGTAGATGTGCTTTCTGGTTGCTATGTGAAGAATTTGTTGTCCTATGTATAATCTATTTTGGGGCCTTAAAGCTCATGTATGTATTTGAGTAATATGTAAGCTGGAAGTCTGATAATGTAGTAGCAGTGGTAATTCTATGGCTTGTAATAACTTATATTTCTATTTCTAGTTGCTTTGCATGCTTGGGAGTGAATGGCTTAGTGTAGAATGTTTTATCTCTAAGTATGTTTTAATGTTATCCTAGAATGGCATGGTTATTAGACTATATTATAAACAAGTTACTTGCATGCTTGTGTGGTTTTGGAACTGTTGTTTGCTTCAAGGCTCGGATGGCCGTGAATCTTTAAATATTTAGCCATGAAAAGTTTGTTTACCTTGTAGTTACCTTATTTGAGAATTTACAGGTTTTCAGAATGTCCATAGTACAGGGGAAACTCTATCCGTTTTTCCCCTAAAATTTTGTGACCGGGTTTGGTATTGGGTTGAGAATAGCATGGTTATTAGAGCCTCCGGTCTCGTGAGGGATCGGGGCGTTACAAAGTCCGCTTGTTTTACCCCCATTTCCGTTTTGTTTTTTTGACTCGTTCAGGATCGCCAAGATGCTTTATTAGTCACAGTTTTATTATCGAGTTCCACGACATCTTGGGCAAGACAACTTCTCCTCTTGTAGAGGCCAGGTTCGCAAACCGAGGGCGTAGGGCCTGAGACTAGGTTTCCGTCGCTCCGGTGCCCATAACTTTTGATCCGTAAGGAGTTATACGGCGCACAGTATACCGTTGGAAAGCTCTCCGAGGGCTCTACGACGGCGGCAGCATATCTTGGCAAACCGAGGGCGTAGGGCCTGTGACCAGGTCTCCGTCAGTCCGGTGCCCATAACTATTGACCCGTTGGAGTTATACGTTGCACAGCATACCGTTGGAAAGCTCTTCGAGAGCTCTACGACAGGGGCAACAAGCCTGCTCGGCTGTACCTATATTCAGAGCCCAAAATCGAACGTTTGGATCAGTTTTGAGTCATATTTCTTCTTTTTGTGCTGTTTTCTTCGTATCGGATCGTTCGTCGAGAGCCGCGAAAAGGACGACACAATAGGGCTTTGCGCCCTCAACATTACGGGTGCGATCATACCAACAGAAATGCACTGGATCCCATCTGTACTCCGATGTTAAGCATGCTTGGGCAAGAGTAGTACAAGGATGGGTGACCACCTAGGAAGTCCTTGTGTTGCACCCCCCTTTTTTTTTGTTTTTTTTTCCCGGTTCAAGCTTGCCAAGATGTTTTATCCCTCACATTTCTATTATCGAGTCCCATGGCATCATGGGCAAGACAACTTCGCTTCGCGTAGAGGCTAGGCCCGCAAACCGAGGGTGTGGGACCAGTGACCAGGTCTCCGTCGCTCTGATGCCCATAACTTTTGATCCGTAAGGAGTTATGCAGTTCACAGTTTACCGTTGGAAAGCTCTCTGAGAGCTCTACGATAGGGGCAGCATGCCTGCTCGACTATGCCTGTTTTCGAAGCCCAAAATCGAATGGTTTCATTAATTTTGAGCTACTTTCTTCATATTGCACTGTTTCTTCGTATCCGATCTTTCGTCGGGAGCCGCGAAAAGGACGACACATAAGGGCTTAGCGTCCTCAACATGACGGGTGAGATCATACCAACAGAAATGCACCGGATCCCATCTGTACTCTGAAGTTAAGCGTGGTTGGATGAGAGTAGTACAAGGATGGGTGACCCAATAGGAAATCCTAGTGTTGCACCCCTTTTTCATTTTGTTTTTTTACCCCATTAAGGCTTGCCAAGATGGTTTATCCATCACATTTCTATTATCAAGTCCCATGGCATCTTGGGCAAG
Source organism: Ehretia macrophylla (assembly GCA_037974665.1). NCBI lineage: Eukaryota > Viridiplantae > Streptophyta > Magnoliopsida > Boraginales > Ehretiaceae > Ehretia > Ehretia macrophylla. Next base: position 23,940,578 of record CM075771.1, read on the forward strand.
ACAACTTCTCTTCGCGTAGAGGCCAGACACGCAAACCGAAGGCGTGGGGCCATTGACTAGGTCTCCGTCACTCCGGTGCCCATAACTTTTGATCCGTAAGGAGTTATTTGGCACATAGCATACCGTTGGAAAGCTTTCCGAGAGCTCTACGACGGGGGTAGCAAGCCTGCTCGGGTGCGCCTGTTTTTGAAGCCCAAATATCGATCGTTTTCATCAATTTTAGATCACTTTTCTTCTTTTTTTGTTATTTCATCGTCCTGGATCGTTCGTCGGGAGCTGCAAAAAGGACAGCAAATATGGAATTCGTGTAGAGGCTGGGTCCGCAAACCGGAGGCGTGCGGCCAGTGACCAGGTCTCCGTCACTCCGGTGGCCAAAAATTTTGATCCGTAGGGAGTTATGCGGCGCACAACATACCGTTAGAAATCTTTACGAGAGCTCTACGATGGGGACAGCAAGCCTGCTCAGCTGCGCCTGTTTTCAAAGCCCAAAAATCAAATGTTTTCAACAATTTTTGGCCACTTTTCTTCTTTATGCACTGTTTCTTCATCCCGGATCGTTCGTCGGGAACCACAAAAAGGACGACATATAAGGGCTTTGCGCCCTCAACATGACGGGTGCAATCATACCATTAGTAATGCAGTGGATCCCGTCAGAACTCCGAAGTTAAGCGTGCTTGGGCGAGAGTAATACTACGATGGGGGACCCCCTGGGAAGTCGTCGTGTTGCACCCCCCTTTTCGTTTTGTTTTTTTGCCCCGTTCAGGTTTGCCAAGATGCTTTATGTGTCGCATTTCTATTATCAAGTCCCACGGCATCTTGGCGAAGAGAACTTCGCTTCGCGTAGAGGCTAGGCCTGCATACCGAGGGCGTGGGGCCTGTGACCAAGTCTCCGTCGCTCCAGTGCCCATAACTTTTGATCCGTAATAAGTTATGCGGCGCACAGAATACCCTTGCAAAGCTCTCTGAGAGCTCTACCATTGGGGTAGATAGCTTGCTCGGTTGCACATATTTTCCAAGCCCGAAAGCAAATGTTTTCATCCGTTTCAGGCCATTTTTCTTCTTTTTGCCTTGTTTCTTTATCTCGGATTATTCGTCGTGAGCCGCGAAAAAGACGACACATAAGGGCTTTGCGCCCTTAACATGATGGGTGCGATCATATCAGCACTAATGCACCAGATCCCATCGGAACTCCAATGTTAAGTGTACTTCGGCAAGAGTAGTACTAGGATAGGTGACCCCTTAGGAAGTCCTCGTGTTGCACCCCCCTTTTCATTTTATTTTTTTGCCCCGTTCAGGCTTGCTAGGATGCTTTATCCGTCACATTTCTATTATCGAGTCCCACGACATCTTGGCCAATAGAACTTCACTTCGCGTAGAGGCTAAGTCTGCATACCGAGGGCGTGGGGCCTGTGACCAAGTCTCCATCGCTCTGGTGATCATAACTTTTGATCCATAAGGAGTTATGCTGTGTATAGGATACCCTTGGAAAGCTCTACGAGAGCTCTACCACAGGGGCAGCAAGCCTGCTTGGCTGCGCTTGTATTCGGAGCGCAAAATCGAACGTTTTCATCAGTTTCGGGCTACTTTTCTTCTTTTTGCATTGTTTATTCGTCTCAGATCGTTCGTCGGGAGTCGCAAAAAGGATGACACATAAGGGCTTTGCACCCTCAACAAGGCGGGTGCGATCATACCATCAGTAATGCACTGAATCCCATCAGAATTGCTAAGTTAAGTGTGCTTGGGCGAGCGTAGTACTAGGATGGGTGACCCCCTGGGAAGTCCTCGTGTTAAACACCCCTTTTCGTTTTGTTTTTTTGCCCCATTTAGGCTTGTCAAAATGCTTTATCCTTCATATTTCTATTACCGAGTACCACGACATCTTGGCCGAGACAACTTCGCTTCGCGTAGAGGCTAAGCCTGCAAACCGCGGGTGTGGGGCCTGTGATCAGGTCTCCGTCGCTCTGGTGCCCATAACTTTGGATCTGTAAGGAATTATGTGGCTCACAGCATACCTTTGGAAAGCACTCCGAGAGCTCTACGACGGGGGCAGCAAGCCTACTCGGCTATGCCTATTTTCGAAGCCAAAAATTGAATGTTTTCATCAGTTTTGAGCCATTTTTTCTTTTTGCGCTGTTTCTTCGTATCGGATCATTCCTTGGGAGCAGCGAAAAGGATGACAAATAAGAGCTTTGCGCCCTCAACATGACCGGTGCGATGATACCAACAGAAATGCACCGAGTCCCATCTGTACTCCGAAGTTAATCGTGCTTTGGCGAGGGTAGTACAAGGATGGCTAACCCTCTGTGAAGTCCTCGTGTTGCACTCCCCCCCCCCTTTTTTTTTGCCCCGTTCAGGCTTGCCAAGATATTTTATCCGTAACATTTCTATTATCGAGTCCCACGACATCTTGGGCAAGACAACTTCGCTTTGTGTAGAGGCTACGCCTGCAAACCAAGTACGTGGGGCCTGTGACCAGGTCTTTGTCGCTCTGATGCATATAACTTTTGATCTGTAAAGAGTTATGCGCTGCACAGCATACCGTTGGAAAGCTCTCCGAGAGCTCTACGATGGGGGCAATAAGTCTGCCTGACTGCGCCTATTTTCGGTGCCCAAAATGGAATATTTTCTTTAGTTTCGAGCCATTTTCTTCATTTTGCGTTGTTTCTTCGTATCAGATCGTTCATCGGAGCCGCGAAAAGGACGACACATAAGGGCTTAGCGCCCTTAACATGACGGGTACGATCATACCAACATAAATGCTCCGGATTCCATCTATACTCCGAAGTTAAGCTTGCTTGGGTGAGAATAGTACAAGCATGGGTAACCCCCTGGGAAGTCCGCGTGTTGCACCCCCCTTTTCGTTTTGTTTTTTGGCCCCGTTTAGGCTTGCCAATAAGCTTTATCCATCACATTTCCATTATCGAGTCCCACGGCATCTTGGGCAAAACAACTTCGCTCCGCGAAGAGGCTAGGCCCGCATACCGAGAGCCTGAGGCCTGTGACCAAGTCTCCATCGTTCCGGTGACCATAACTTTTGATCCATAAGGAATTATGTGGCGTACAGGATACCCTTGGAAAACTCTACGAGAGCTCTACGATGGGGGCAGCAAGCCTGCTAGGCTGCGCCTATATTTAGAGCCCAAAATAAAATATTTTTATCAGTTTTAGGCCACTTTTTTTCTTTTTGCATTGTTTCTTCGTCCCGGATCGTTCGTCGGGAGCCGCAAAAAGGACGACACATAAGGGCTTTGCCCCCACAATATGACGTGTGTGAGCATACCATCAGTAATGCACCGAATCCTATCAGAACTCTGAAGTTAAGCATGCTTGGGTGAGAGTAGTACTAGGATGAGTGACCCCCTAGGATGTCCTCGTGTTGCACACCCCTTTTCGTTTTGTTTTTTTGCCCCATTCAGGCTTGTCAAAATGCTTTATCCATCACATTTCTATTATCGAGTACCACGGCATCTTGGCCAAGACAACTTCATTTCGCGTAGAGGCTAGGCCCGCAAACCAAGGGCGTGGGGCTTGTGACCAGGTCTCTCTCGTTTCGGTGCCCATAACTTTTGATCCGTTAGGAGTTATACGGTGCACAACATACCGTTGGAAAGCTCTCCGAGGGCTCTACGACGGGGGCACGAAGCCTGCTCGGCTACGCTTGTTTTCGGAGCACAAAATTGAACGTTTTGATTAGTTTCGGGATACTTTTCTTCTTCTTGCGCTGTTTCTTCATATCGGATCGTTCGTCGGGATCAGCGAAAAGGACGACACATAAGGGCTTTGCGCCCTCAACATGACGGGTACAATTATACCAACAGAAATGCACCTGATCCCATCTGTACTCCGAAGTTTAGCGTGCTTGGACGAGAGAAAAACAAGGATGGGTGACCCCCTGGGAAGTCCTCGTTTTTCACCCCCCCTTTTTGTTTTGTTTTTTTTGCCCTGTTCAGGATTGCCAAGATGCTTTATCCCTCACATTTCTATTATCGAGTCCCACGGCATATTGGGCAAGACAAATTCGCTTCGCGTAGAGGCTACGCCTTCAAATCGAGGGCGTGGGGCCTGTGACAAGGACTTCGTCGCTCTGATACCCATAACTTTTGATCCGTAAGGAGTTATGCGACGCACAACATGCTGTTGGAAAGTACTCCGAGAGCTCTACGACGTGGGTAGCAACCCTGCTCAACTACGCCTTTTTTCAGAGCCCAAAATTGAATGTTTTCACCTATTTCAAGCCACTTTAATCATTTTGTGCTGTTTCTTCGTATCGGATCATTTGTTGGGAGCCGCGAAAAGGACGACACATAAGGGCTTAGCGCCCTGAACATGACGAGTGTGATCATACCAACAGATATGCACCAGATCCCATCTGTACCCAGAAGTTAATCGTGCATTGGCGAGAATAGTACAAGGATGGGTGACCCCCTGGGAAGTCCTCGTGTTGCACCCCCTTTTTCGTTTTGTTTTTTTGCCCCGTTCAGGCTTGCCAAGATGCCTTATCCGTCGCATTTCTATTATCGAGTCCCACGGCATTTTGGTCAAGACAACTTCGCTTCACATAGAGGCTAGGCCCGCAAACCGAGAGCGTGGGGCCTATGACCAGGTCTCCGTCGCTTTGGTGCCCATAACATTTGATCCGCGAGGAGTTATTCGGCGCACAACATACCATTGGAAAGCTCTCCAAGAGCTCTACGTCGGGGGCAGCAAACCTGCTCGACTGTACCTATTTTCAGAGCCCAAAATTAAACATTTTGAACAATTTTGGGACACTTTTCTTCTTTTTGCGCTGTTCCTTGGTATCGGATCGTTCGTCGGGAGTCACGAAAAAGACAACACATAAGGGCTTAGCACCCTCAACATGACGGGTGCGATCATACCAACAGAAATTCACCGGATCCCATTTGTACTCCAAAGTTAAGTGTGCTTGGGCGAGTGTAGTACAAGGATGGGTGACCCCCTGGGAAGTCCTCGTGTTGCACACCCATTTTCGTTTTGTTTTTTTGCCCTGTTCAGGCTTGCCAAAATGCTTTATCTGTCACATTTCTAGAATCGAGTCCCACGACATCTTGGCCAAGACAACTTCGCTTCGCGTAGAGGCTAGGCCAGCAAATTGAGGGCGTGAGGCCTGTGATAAGGTCTCCGTCGCTACGGTGCCCATAACTTTTGATCCGCAAGGAGGTATGCGGCGCACAACATACCATTGGAAAACTCTCCGAGAGCTCTACAACGGGGGCAACAAGCCTGCTCAGCTGCGCCTAGTTTTGGAGCCCAAAATTGAACGTTTTAATCAGTTTTGGGACATTTTTCTTCTTTTTGCGTTGTTTCTTCATCCCAGATCGTTCGTCGGGAGCCGTGAAAAGTATGACACATAAGGGCTTTACACCCTCAACATGACGGGTGCGATCATACCATCATTAATGCACCGGATCCCATCAGAACTCCGAAGTTAAGCATGCTTGGGCGAGAGTTGTACTAGGATAGGTGACCCCCTGGGAAGTCCTCGTGTTGCACCCCCCTTTTCGTTATGCTGTTTTGCCTCATTCAGGCTTGCCAAGATGCTTTATCCATCACATTTTTATTATTGAGTCCCATGACATCTTGGGCAAAACAACTTCGCTTCGCGTAGAGGCTAGGCCTGCAAATCAATTGCATGGGGCTTGTGACCACATCTCCGTCGCTCTGGTGCCCATAACTTCTGATCCGTAAGAAGTTATGTGCCACACAGTATACCGTTGGAAAGCTCTCTGAGAGCACTACGATGATGGCATCAAGCCTGCTCAGCTGCGCCTGTTTTCAGAGCCCAAATTTGAATGTTTTTGATCTGTTTTGAGCCACTTTCTTCTTTTTGAGCTGTTTCTTCTTCTTGGATCGTTCGTCGGGAGCCGCAAAAAGGACGACACATAAGGGCTTAGTGCCCTCAACATTCCGGGTGTGATCATACCAACCGAAATGCACTGGATCCCATCTGTACTCTAAAGTTAAGCATGCTTGGGCGAGAGTAGTACAAGGATAGGTGACCCCCTAGGAAGTCCTCGTGTTGTTCTCTTCTTTTTGTTTTGTTTTTTTGCCCCGTTCGGGCTTGCCAAAATGCTTTATCCGTCACATTTCTATTACCGAGTCCCACGGCATCTTGGCCAAGGCAACTTTGCTTCGCGTAGAGGCTAGGCCCATAAACCGATTGCGTGGAGCCTGTGACCAGGTCTCTCTGAGAGCTCAACGACGGGGGCAGCAAGCGTGCTCAGCTACACATGTTTTCGGAGTCCAAATATCGAACATTTTCATCAGTTTCAGTCCACTTTTCTTCTTTTTGTGCTATTTAGTCGTCCCAGATCGTTCATCGGGAGCCGCAAAAAGAACAACAAATACCGGATTCGCGTAGAGGATGGGCCCACAAACCGGGGGCGTGCGACCTGTGACCAGGTCTCTGTCGCTCCGGTGCCCAAAACTTTTGATCTGCAAGGAGTTATGCGGCGCACAACATACCATTGGAAAGCTCTCCTAGAGCTCTACGATGGGGGCAACAAGCCTGCTCGGATGCGCCTATTTTCAAAGCCAAAAAATCAAATGTTTTCATCAGTTTCAGGCCAATTTTCTTCTTAATGCGCTGTTTCTTCGTCCATGATCATTCGTCGGGAGCCGCGAAAAGGACAACACATAGGGGCTTTGCGCCCTCAACATGACGGGTGCAATCATACCATCAATAATGCGGCGGATCCCGTTAGAACTCCGAAGTTAATCGTGCTTGGGCAACAGTAGTACTAGGATGGGTGACCCCCTGGGAAGTCCTCGTATTGCACCCCATTTTTCATTTCTTTTTTTGCCTTGTTCAGGCTTGCGAAGATGCTTAATGCGTCACACTTCTATTATCAAGTCCCACGGCATGTTGGCTAAGAGAACTTCGCTTCGTGTAGAGGCTAGGCTCGTATACTGAGGGTGTGGGGCCTGTGACCAAGTCTCCGTCGCTCCGGTGCCCTTAAATTTTGATGCTTAAGGAGATATACGGCACACAGCATACCCTTGCAAAGCTCTCCGAGAGCTCTACAACGGGGGCAGATAGCTTCCTCGGTTGCGCCTGTTTTCGTACCCAAAAAGCGAAAGTTTTCATTAGTTTCAGGCTATTTTTCTTCTTTTTGCCATGTTTCTTCGTCCCGGATCGTTCGTCGTGAACCGCAAAAAGGACAACAAATAAGGGCTTTGCGCCCTTAACAATACGGGTGCGATCATATCAGCACTAATGTGCCGGATCCCATCAGAACTCCAATGTTAAGCGTACTTGGGCGAGAGTAGTACTAGGATGGGTGACCCCTTCGAAAGTCCTCGTGTTGCACCCCCATTTTCATTTTATTTTTTTGCCCTGTTGAGGCTTGCCAAGTTGCTTTATCAGTCACATTTCTATTTTCGAATCCCACGGCATCTTGGCCAAGAGAACTTCGATTCGCGTAGAGGATAGGCCCGTATACAGAGGGCGTGGGACTTGTGACCAAGTCTCCATCGCTCCAGTGACCATAACTTTGGATCCATAAGGAGTTATATGTCATACAGGATACCGTTGGAATGCTCTACGCGAGCTCTACGACTGTGGCAGCAAGCCTGCATAGCTGTGCCTATATTCAGACCCTAAAATCAAACATTTTCATTAGTTTCGGGCCACTTTTCTTCTTTTTGCGTTGTTTCTTCATCCTGGATCGTTCGTCGGGAGCCACGAAAAGGACAACACATAAGGGCTTTTCACCCTCAACATGACAAGTACGATTATACCATCAGTAATGCCCCGGATCCCATTAGAACTCCGAAGTTAAGCGTGCTTGGGCGAGAGTAGTACTACAATGGGTAACCCCCTAGGAAGTCCTCGTGTTGCACACCCCTTTTCATATTGTTTTTTTACCCCATTCAGGCTTGTCGAATGCTTTATCCATCACATTTCTATTACCAAGTACCGCGGCATCTTGGCCAGGACAACTTCATTTCGCGTAGAGGCTAGGCCCGCAAACCGAGGTTGTAGGGCCAGTTACCAGGTCTCCGTCGCTCTAGTGCCCATAACTTTTGATCCGTAAGGAGTTATGCGGCGCAAAACATACCGTTGGAAAGCTCTCCGAGAGCTCTACGACAGGGGCAACAAGCCTACTCTGATGTGCCTATTTTCGGAGCCCAAAATTGAATGTTTTCATCATTTTCGAGCCATTTTCTTCTTTTTGTGCTGTTTCTTCGTATCGGATCGTTTGTCGGGAGCCGCGAAAAGGACGACACATAAGGGTTTAGCCCCCTCAACATGACGGGTGCGATCATACCAACAGAAATAAACTAGATCCCATCTGTACTCCCAAGTTAAGCGTGCTTGGGCGAGAGTAGTACAAAGATAGGTAGCCCCCTAGGAAGTCCTCGCGTTGTACCCACCGTTTTGTTTTGTTTTTTGGCCTCGTTCCGGCTTACCAAGACGCTTTATCCGTCACATTTCTATTATCGAGTCCCACGGCATCTTGGCCAAGAGAACTTCACTTCGCGTAGTGGCTAGGCCCGCATACCGAGGGCGTGGGGCCTCTGACCAAGTCTCTGTTGCTCCGGTGCCCATAACTTTTGATCCGTAAGGAGTTATGCGGCGCACAGCATACCCTTGGAAAGCTCTCCGAGTGCTCTACGATTGGGACAGCCAGCTTGCTAGGCTGCGCCTGTTTTCGCAGCCCAAAAGCGAACGTTTTCATTAGTTTCTGTCAATTTTTCTCCTTTTTACGATGTTTCTTCATCTTGGATCGTTCGTCGTGAGCCGCGAAAAGAACGACACATATGGGCTTTACACCCTTATCATGACGGGTGCAATCATATCAGCACTATTGCATCAGATCCCATCAGAACTCCAAAGTTAAGAGTACTTGGGCGAGAGTAGTACTAGGATCGGTAACCCTCTAGGAAGTCCTCGTGTTGCACCCCCTTTTTCATTTAATTTTTTTTCCCCGCTCAGGCTTACCAAGATGCTTTATCCATCACATATCTATTATCAAGTCCCACGACAACTTGGCCAAGAGAACTTTGCTTCGCATAGAGGCTAGGCACGCATACCGAGGGTGTGGGGCCTATGACCAAGTCTCCGTCGCTCCGGTGACCATAACTTTTGATCTATATGGAGTTATGCGGAGCACAGGATGCAAAGCTCTACGAGAGCTCTACAACGGGGGCTGTAAGCCTGCTCGGCTGCGCCCATATTCGGAGCCCAAAATTGAACGTTTTTATCTATTTCAGGCCACTTTTCTTCTTTTTGCGTTGTTTCTTCGTGCTGGATCGTTCGTCAGGAGCCGCAAAAAGGATGACACATAAGGGCTTTGCACCCTCAACATGACGGGTGCGATCATACCATCAGTAATGCCCCAGATCCCATCAGAACTCCGAAGTTAAGTGTGCTTGGATGAGAGTAGTACTAGGATGAGTAACCCCCTAAGAAGTCCTCGTGTTGCACCCCACTTTTCATTTTGTTTTTTTGTCCCGTTCAGGCTTGCCAAGATGCTTTACACGTCACATTTCTATTATCGAGTCCCATGGCATCTTGGGCAAGACAACTTCGCTTCGCGTAGAGGCTACGGCTGCAAATCGAGGGCGTGGGGCCTGTGACCAGGTCTCCGTCATTCCGATGCACATAACTTTAGATCCGTAAGGAGTTATGCGGCGCACAACATACCGTTGAATAGCTCTCCGAGAGCTCTACGATGGTGGAGCATGCCTGCTCAGCTGTACCTATTTTTGGATTCCAAAAATTGAACCTTTTCGTCAATTTCAGTCCACTTTTCTTATTTTTGCGTTGTTTCTTGGTCGTGAATCGTTCGTCGGGAGCTGCAAAAAGGACAACGAATAAGGGCTTTGCGCCCTCAACATGATGGGTACGATCATACCATCAGTAATGCACTGGATCCATCACAACTACGAAGTTAAGCGTGCTTGGGCGAGAGTAGTACATGGATGGGTGACTCCCCTGAGAAGTCCTCGTGTTGCACCCCCCTTTTTGTTTTGTTTTTTTGCCCCATTCAGGCTTGTCAAAGTACTTTATCTGAGACATTTCTTTTACCGAGTACCATGGCATCTTGGCCAAGACAACTTCGATTCATGTAGAGGCTAGGCCCGCAAACCTAGGGCGTAGGGCAAAAATTGAATGTTTTCATCAGTTTCGAGCCACTTTTTTCTTTTTGCACTGTTTCTTCGTATCAGATTGTTCATCAGGAGCCACAAAAAGGACGACACATATGGGTTTAGTGCCCTCAACATGACGGGTGTGATCATGCCCACAAAAATTCACTAGATCCCATCTGTACTCCGAAGTTAAGCGTGCTTGGGCGAGAGTAGTACAAGGATGGGTAACCCCCTGGGAAGTCCTCGTGTTGTACCCCCTTTCTATTATCGAGTCCCACAGCATCTTCGCCAAGACAACTTCGCTTCACGTAGGCTAGGCCCGCAAACCGAGGGCGTGGGGCCTGTGACTAGGTCTCTATCGTTCTGGTGCCCATAACTTTTGATCCGTAAAGAGTTATGCGGCACACAGTATACCGTTGGAAAGCTCTCCGAGAGTTCTTCAATGGGGGTAGCAAGTTTGCTCAGCTACGCCTATTTTCGGAGCCTAAAATCAAATGTTTTCATCAGTTTTGATCCACTTTCTTCTTTTGCTGTTGTTTCTTCGTCTTGGATTGTTCGTCAAGAGCCGCGAAATTGACGACACATAAGGGCTTTGCACCCTCACCATCACGGGTGCGATCATACCAACAGAAATGCACCGAATCCCATCTGTACTCCGAAGTTAAGCGTGCTTGGGCGAGAGTACTACAAGGATGGGTGACCCCCTGGGAAGTCCTCGTGTTGCACCCCCCTTTTCGTTTTGTTTTTTTCCCCCGTTCAGGCTGGCCAAAATGCTATATCCATCACATTTCTATTATCGAGTCCTATGGCATCTTGGCCAAGACAACTTCGCTTCGCGTAAAGGCTAAGCCCGCAAACTGAGGGCGTAGGGCCTGTGAACAGGTCTCCGTTATTCTGGTGCACATAACTTTTGATCCGTAAGGAGTTACGCGGTGCACAGCATACCCTTGGAAAGCTTTCCGAGAGCTCTACGACGGGGGCATCATGCCTTCCCGGCTGCGCATGTTTTCTATGCCTAAAATTGAACATTATCATCAGTTTTTGTCCACTTTTAATCTTTTTGCTCTGTTTCTTCATCCCGGATCGTTCGTCGAGAGACGCGAAAAGGACGACACATAAGGGCTTTGTGGCCTCAACATGACGGGTACGATCATACCATCTATAATGCACCAGATCCTATCAGAACTTTGAAGTTAAGCGTGCTTAGGAAAGAGTAGTACTAGGATGTGTGACCCCCTGGGAAGTCCTCGTATTCACCTCCCTTTTCGTTTTGTTTTTTTTCCCCATTCAGGCTTACCAAGATGCTTTATCTGTCACATTTCTATTATCGTGTCCCACGGCATCTGGGGCACGACAACTTCGCTTCGCGTAGAGGCTAGGCCCGCAAACCTAGGGCGTGGGGCCTGTGATCAGGTCTCCGTCGCTTTGGTGCCCATAACTTTTGATCTGTAAGGAGTTATGCGGCGTACAACATACCGTTGAAAATCTCTCCGAGTGCTCTACGATGAGGACATCAAGGCTGCTTAGCTACACCTGCTTTAATAGCATAAAATCGAATGTTTTCATCAGTTTTGAGCCACTTTCTTCTTTTTGCGATGTTTCTTCCTCTTGGAGCGTTCGTCGGGAGCAGTGAAGAGGACAACACATAAGGGCTTAGTGCCTTCAACATGACGGGTGTGATCATACCAAAAGAAAAGCACCGGTTCCCATCTGTACTCCGAAATTAAGCGTGCTTGGATAAGAGTAGTACAAGGATGAGTGACCCTCTGGGAAGTCCGCTTGTTGCACTACCCTTTTCGTTTTGTTGTTTTGCCCCATTCAGGCTTGCCAAAATGCTTTATCTGTCACATTTCTATTATCGAGTCCCACGGCATCTTGGCCAATGCAACTTCGCTTCGCGTAGAGGCTAGGCCCGCAAACCGAGGGCGTGGGGCCTGTGACCAAGTCTCCGTTGCTCCGATGCCCATAACTTTTGATCTATAAGGAGTTATGCGGCGCACAGCATACTGTTGGAAAGTTCTCTGAGAGCTCTACGACGGGGGCAGCAAGCCTGCTCGGCTGCACCTATTTTTGGAGCCCAAAAATTGAACATTTTCATCTGTTTCATGCCACTTTTCTTCTTTTTGCGTTGTTTCGGCGAAAAGGACAACAAATAAGGGCTTTGTACCCTCAACAAGATGGGTGCGATCATACCATTAGTAATGTACCGGATCCCATCAGAACTCCGAAGTTAAGCTTGGTTGGGCGAGAATAGTACTAGGATGGGTGACCCCCTGGGAAGTCCTTGTGTTGCACCCCCTTTTCATTTTGTTTTTTTGCCTGGTTCAGGCTTGACAAAATGCTTTATCCATCACATTTCTATTATTGAGTCTCACGGTATCTTGGGCAAGATAACTTCGCTTCGCGTAAAGGCTGGGGTCGCAAACCGGGGGCGTGCGACCTGTGACCAGGTCTCCGTCACTCCGGTGCCTAAAACTTTTGATCTGTAAGGAGTTATGCGGCGCACAATATACCTTTGGAGAGCTCTCCATGTGCTCTATGACGGGGGCAGCCAGCTTGCTCGACTGTGCCTGTTTTCGCAGCCCAAAAGCAAACGTTTCATTAGTTTTGGGCCATTTTTCTTCTTTTTGCCATGTTTTATCATCCCGGATCGTTCGTCGTGTGCCACGAAAAGGACGACACATAAGGGCTTTGCGACCGTAACATGACGGGTGGGATCATATCAGTACTAATGCACCAGATCCCATCAGAACTCCAAAGTTAAGCATACTTGGACAAGTGTAGTGTTAGGATAGGAGAACCCAGGGGAAGTCCTCGTGTTGTACCCCACTTTTCATTTCATTTTTTTGCCCCGTTCAGGCTTCTCAAGATGCTTTATCCGTCACATTTCTATTATCGAGTCCCACGGCATCCTGGGCAAGAGAACTTTGCTTCGCGTAGAGGCTTGTCCCGTAAACCGAGGGCGTGGGGCCAATGACCAGGACTCCGTCGCTCTGGTGTCCATAACTTTTGATACGTAAGGACTTATGCGGTACACAGCATACTGTTGGAAAGCTCTCCGAGAGCTCTACGACGGGAGCATTATGCCTGCTCGGTTTTGCCACTTTTAGTAGCCCAAAATAGAAAGTTTTCAACAGTTTCGAGCCACTTTCTTCTTTCTGCGTTGTTTCTTCGTCTTGGATCGTTCGTCAGGAGCCGCGAAAAGTATGACACATAGGGGTTTAGCGCCTTCAACATGAGGGGTGCGATCATACCAATAGAAATGCTCCGAATCCCATCTGTACTCTGAAGTTAAGCGTGCTTGGGCGAGAATACTACAAGGATGGGTGACCCTTTGGGAAGCCCGCGTGTTGCACCACCCTTTTCGTTTTGTTTTTTTTTCCCGTTCAGGCTTGCCAAAATACTTTATCCGTCACATTTCTATTATCGAGTCCCACAGCATCTTGGCCAAGGCAACTTCGCTTCGCGTCGTAGCTAGGCCCGCAAACCGAGGCCGTGGGGACTATGACCAGGTCTCCGTCACTCTGATGCCCCCAACATTTGATCTGTAAGGAGTTATGTGGCGCACCACATACAGTTGGAAAGCTCTCCGAGACCTCTACGACGGGAGCATCATGTCTGCTCGGCTGCGCCAGTTTTAGGAGCCCAAAATTGAATGTTTTCAACAGTTTCGAGCCACTTTTTTCTTTTTTCGTTGTTTCTTCGTCTTGGATCGTTCGTCGGGTGCTGCGAAAAGGACGACACATAGGGGCTTAGCACCTTCAACATGATAGGTGCGATCATACCAACAAAAATGCACCGGATCCCATCTGTACTCAGAAGTTAAGCATGCTTAGGCAAGAGTACTACAAGGATGGATGACCCCTTGGGAAGCCCGCGTGTTGCACCACCCTTTTCGTTTTGGTCTTTTGCCCCGTTTAGGCTTGCCAAAATGCTGTATCTGTCACATTTCTATTATCGAGTCCCACAGCATCTTGGCTAAGGCAACTTCGCTTCGCATAGCGGCGAGGCCCGCAAACTGAGGCTGTGGGGCCTATGACCAGGTTTGCGTCACTCCGATGCCCATAACTTTTGATCCGTAAGGAGTTATACGGCGCACAACATACCGTTAGAAAGCTCTCTGAGAGCTCTACGATACGGGCATCAAGCGTGCTCGGCTGCGCTTGTTTTCATAGTCCAAAAATTGAACGTTTTCATCAGTTTCAGGCCACTTTTCTTCTTTTTACGTTGTTTCTTAGTCCCGCATCTTTCGTCGGGAGCCGCGAAAATGACAACAAATAAGGGCTTTGTACCCTCAACATGACGGGTGCGATCATACCATCTGTAATGCACCGGATCCTATCAAAACTTCGAAGTTAAGCGTGCTTGGGTGAGAGTAGTACTAGGATGGGTGACCCACTGGGAAGTCCTCGTGTTACACCCCCCTTTTTGTTTTGTTTTTTTGCCTCGTTCAGGCTTGCCAAAATGTTTTATCCGTCACATTTCTATTACCAAGTACCACGGCATCTTGGCCAAGACAACTTCGCTTCGTGTAGAGGCTAAGCCCACAAACCAAGGGCGTGGGGCTTGTTACCAGTTCTCCATCTCTCCAGTGACTATAACTTTTGATCCGTAAGGAGTTATGCAGCGCACAGCATACCGTTGGGAAGCTTTCTGAGAGCTCTACAATGGGGGTAGCATGCCCGCTTGGCTGTGCCTATTTTTAGAGTTCAAAATCGAATGTTTTCATCAGTTTCGAGCCAATTTCATCTTTTTACGTTGTTTCTTCATTTTGGATCGTTCGTCGGGCGCCGCAAAAAGGATGACAGATTAGGGCTTAGCGCCCTCAACATGACGGGTGCGATCATACGAACAGACCCATTTGTACTCCGATGTTAAGTGTTCTAGGGCGAGAGTAATACAAGGATGGGTGACCACCTGGGAAGTTTGCGTGTTGCACCACCATTTTCGTTTTGTTTTTTTGCACCGTTTAGGCTTGCCAAAATGCTTTATCCATCACATTTCTATTATCGACTGCCACGGCATCTTGGCCAAGACAACTTCGCTTCGTGTAAAGGATAGGCCGGCAAACCGAGGGAGTGGGCCTGTGACCAGGTCTCCGTCGCTCAAATGTCAATAACTTTTGATCCGTAAGGAGTTATGCGGGGCACAGCATACCGTTGGAAAGCTCTTCGACAGCACTACTATTGGGGGAGCAAGCCTGCCCCACTCCACCTATTTTTGGAACCCAAAAATACAACGTTTTCATCAGTTTCAGGCCACTTTTTTCTTTTTGAGCAATTTCTTCATCCCAGATCGTTGGTTGGGAGCCGTGAAAAGGACAACAAATAAGGCATGTGTGCCCTCAACATGACGGGTACGATCATACCATCACTAATGCCCCAGATCCCATCAGTACTCCGAAGTTAAGTGTGCTT
This sequence comes from Ehretia macrophylla, assembly GCA_037974665.1. NCBI lineage: Eukaryota > Viridiplantae > Streptophyta > Magnoliopsida > Boraginales > Ehretiaceae > Ehretia > Ehretia macrophylla. The sequence goes on from CM075771.1 coordinate 23,956,108, forward strand.
GTGCGAGAGTAGTACTAGGATGGGTGACACCCAGGGAAGTACTTGTGTTGCAGCCCCCTTTTCGTTTTGTTTTTTTGCACTTTTCGGGCTTGCCAAAATTCTTTATCCGTCGCCTTTCTATTGTCGAGTCCCACGACATCTTGGCCAAGGAAACTTCGCTTCGCATTGAGGCTAGGCCCACAAATCGAGGGCGTGGGGCCTGTGACCAGGTCTTTGTCACTCTAATGCCCATTACTTTTGATCCGTTAGGAGTTATGCGGCGCACAGCATACCGTTGGAAAGCTCTCCAAGAGATTTACGACAATGACACCCTAGGGAATCCTTGTGTTGCACCCCCTTTTTCTTTTTGTTTTTTTGCCCCGTTCGGGCATGCGAAAACGCTTTATACGTCACATTTCTATTATCGAGTCCCATGACATCTTGGCCAAGGCAACTTTATTTCGTGTAGAGGCTAGGCCCGTAAACCGAGGGCGTAGGGCAAGTGACTAGGTCTCCGTCGCTCCGATGCCCATAACTTTTGATCCGTAAGGAGTTATGTGGCGCACAACATACCGTTGGAAAGCCCCACAAGAGCTCTACGACAGTTGTAGCAAGCCTTCTCAGCTGCACCTGCTTTCAGAACTCAAAAATCGTACATTTTTGCCAGTTTCACTCTACTTTTCTTCTTTTTGCACTGTTTTTTCTTCCCGGAACGTTCGTCGGGAGCCGTGAAAAGGACAATAGATAAGGGCTTTGCGCCTTCAACATGACGGGTGCGATCATACCATCAGTAATGCACCGGATCCCATCAGAACTCCGAAGTTAAGCGTGTTTGGGCAAGAGTAGTACTAGGATGGGTGACCCCCTAGGAAGTCCTCGTGTTACACCCCCCTTTTCGTTTGGTTTTTTTGCCCCGTTCAGGATTGCCAAATTTCTTTATCCATCACATTTCTATTACCAAGTACCACGACATCTTGGACAACACAACTTTTCTTCGCTTAGAGGCTAGGCCCCAAACCGAGGGCATGATGCGTATGACTTGGTCTCAGTCGCTCCGGTGCCTATAACTATTGATCCGTTGGAAACCTCTCCGAGAGCTCTACAACGGGGGCACTGAGCTTGCTGTGCTGCGCCTATTTTCATTACCCAAAATAGAATGCTTTCATCAGTTTTGAGCCACTTTCTTCTTTTTGCGCCGGTTCTTCATATCGAATCGTTCGTCGGGAGCCGCAAAAAGGACGACACATAAGGGCTTAACGCCCTCAACATGACAGGCGTAATCATACCAATAGAAATGCACCGGATCCATCTGTATTTCGAAGTTAAGCGTGCTTGGGCGAGAGTAGTACAAGGATGGGTGACCCCCGGGGAAGTCCTCGTGTTGCAACCCCCTTTTCGTTTTGTTTTTTCGCCCCGTTCAGATGCGCCAATTTTCGTATGAAGCGCACGACATACAGTTGGAAAGCTCTCTAAGAGCTCTATGACGGGGGCAGCAAGCCAGCTCAGATGTGCCAATTTTCAGAGCCCAAAATTGAATGTTTTCATCAGTTTCGGGCCACTTTCTTCTTTTTACGCTATTTCTTCGCCCTAGGTCATTTGTCAGGAGCCGCGAAATGGACGACACATAAGGGCTTTGCGCCCTCAACATTACGGGTACGATCATACCCGTAGAAATGCGCCGGATCCCATCAGTACTCCGAAGTAAAGCGTGCTTGGACGAGAGTAATACTAGGATGGGTGAACCCCTGGGAAATCCTCATGGTGCACCCCTCTTTTCGTTTTTTTTTTTGCCCCATTCAGGCTTGCCAAAATGCTTTATCTGTCACATTTCTATTATCTAGTACCACGGCATCTTGTCCAAGACAACTTCGCTTCGCGGAGAGGCTAGGCCTGCAAACCAAGGGCGTGGGGTCTGTGACCAGGTCTCCGTCGCTCTGGTGCCCATAACTTTTCATCCGTAAGGAGTTATGCGGCGCACAGAATACCGTTGGAAAGCTCTCTGAGAACTCTACGACGAAGGCATCCAGAATGCTCGGCTGCGACTGTTTTTAGAGCCCAAAATTGAATGTTTTTATCAGTTTCAAGCCGCTTTCTTCTTTTTGCAATGTTTCTTCGTCTTGGGTCATTCGTCGGGAACCGCAAAAAGGACGACTCATAAGGGCTTAGTGCCTTCAACATGGCGGGTGCGATCATACCAAACGAAATACACTGCATCCCATCTGTACACCAAAGTTAAGCGTGCTTGGGCAAGAGTAGTACAAGGATGGGTGACCCCTTGGGAAGTCTGCGTGTTCCACCATCCTTTTCGTTTTGTTTTTTTGCCCCGTTCAGGCTTGCCAAAATGCTTTATCCGTTACATTTTTATTATCGAGTCCCACGGCATCTTGGCCAAGACAACTTCGCTCCGCATAGAGGCTAGGCCCGCAAACCAAGGGCGTGGGGCCTGTGACCACGTCTCCGTCACTCCGATGCCCATAACTTTTGATCCGTAAGGAGTTATGCGTCGCACAGCGTACCGTTGGAAAACTCTCCGAGAGGTCTACGATGGGGGTAGCAAGCCTGCTCGGCTGCGCCTATTTTCAGAGCCAAAAAAATTGAATGTTTTCATCAGTTTCAGGCCACTATTCTTCTTTTTGCACTGTTTCTTCATCCCGAATCGTTTGTTGGGTTCCGCGAAAAGGACAAATAATAAGGGCTTGTGCCCTCCACATGACGGGTACGATCATACCAACAGTAATGCACCGGATCATATCAAAACTCTGAAGTTAAGCGTGCTTGGGCAAGAGAAGTACTAGGATAGGTGACCCCCTGGGTAGTCCTCGTGTTGCACCCCCTTTTCATTTTATTTTTTTGCCCCGTTCAGGCTTACCAAAATGCTTTATCTATCACATTTCCATTACCGAGTACCACGGCATCATGGCCAAGACAATTTCACTTCGCGTAGAGGCTAGGCCCGCTAATCGAGGGTGTAGGGCTTGTGACCAAGTCTCCGTCGCCCCGGTGCCCATAAGTTTTGATCCGTAAGAAGTTATGCGGCGCACAATATACCGTTGGAAAGCTCTCTGAGTGCTCTACGTCGGGGGCATCAAGCCTGCTCGGCGTGAATGTTTTCGCAGCCTAAATTTGAATGTTTTCATCAGTTTCCAGCCACTTTCTTCTTTTTGCGCTATTTCTTCGTATTAGATTGTTTGTCGGGAGCCGTGAAAAGGACGACACATAAGGGCTTAGCGCCCCCAACATGACGGGTGCGATCATACCAAAAAAAATGCACCGTATGCCATATGTACTCCAAAGTTAATCGTGCTTGGGTGAGAGTAGTGCAAGGATGGGTGACCCCTTGGGAAGTCCTCGTGTTGCACACCCCTTTCATTTTGTTTTTTTTCCCCATTCAGGCTTGCCAAAATGCTTTATCCGTCACATTTCTATTATTGAGTCCCACGACATCTTGGCCAAGACAACTTCGCTTTGCGTAGAGGCTCGGTTCGCAAATCGAGGGCGTGGGGCCTGTGACTAGGTCTCTGTCGTTCTGGTGCCCATAACTTTTGATCTGTAAGGAGTTATGCAACAACATACCCTTAGAAAGTTCTCGACAGCAAACATGCTCGACTGCACCTATTTTCAAAACCCAAAACTGAATGTTTTCATCAGTTTCAAGCCACTTTCTTCTTTTTGCGTTGTTTCTTCGTATCGGATCATTTGTCGGGAGCCGCAAAAATGACGACACATAAAAGCTTAGTGCCCTCAACATGACGGGTGCGATCATACCAATAGAAATGCACCAGATCCCATATGTACTTCGATTTTTAGCGTGCTTGGGCGAGGGTAGTACAAGGATGGGAAACCCCCGGGGAAGTCCTCGTGCTGCACCCCCCTTTTTGTTTTGTTTTTTTGCCTTGTTCAGGCTTGCCAAAATGCTTTATCCATCACATTTCTATTATCGAGTCCCACAGCATCTTGGGCAAGACAACTCCGCTTCGCGTAGTGGCTAGGCCCGCGAACCGAGGGTATTTGGCCTTTGACCAGGACTCCATCGCTTCGATGCCCATAACTTTTAATCCGTAAGGAGTTATGCGGTACACAGCATACCGTTGGAAAGCTCGCTGAGAGCTTTACCACCGGGGTAGTAAGCCTGTTCGGAAGCACCTATTTTCGGAGCCCAAAATCGAATGTTTTCATCAGTTTCAGGCTACTTTCTTGCTTTTACGTTGTTTCTTCATCCCGGATCGTTCATCAGAAGCCGCGAAAAGGACGACAAGTAAGGGATTTGCACGCACAACATTACAGGTGCGATCATACCAGCAAAAATGCACCGGATCCCATCAGTACTCTGAAGCTAAGCGTGCTTGGGCGAGAGTAGTACTAGGATGCGTGACACCCTGGGAAGTCCTTGTGTTGCACCCCACTTTTTGTTTTTATTTTTTGCCCATTTTAGGCTTGCCAAAATGCTTCATCCATCATATTTCTTTTATCGAGTCCCACGGCATCCTGGGCAAGACAACTTTGCTTCGTGTAGAGGCTAGGCCTGTAAACCGAGGGCGTGGGGCCAGTGACCAGGTCTCCGTCGCTCCGATGCCCATAACTTTTGATTTGTAAGGAGTTATGCGTCACACAATATACCGTTGGAAAGCTCTCCGAGAGCTCTACGACGAGGGCAGCAAGGTTGCTCGGCTGCGCCTATTTTCGGAGCCCAAAAATTGAACAACTTCATTAGTTTTAGCCCACTTTTCTTCTTTTTGTGCTATTTCTTCATCCCAGATCATTCGTCGGGAGTCATGAAAAGGACAACAAATAAGGGCTTTGCACCCTCAACATGATAGGTGCGATCATACCATCAGTAATGCATCGGATCCCATCAGTACTCCGAAGTTAAGCATGCTTGGGCAAGAGTAGTACTAGGATAGGTGACTCCCTCAGAAGTCCTCGTGTTGACACCCCTTTTCATTTTGTTTTTTTTCCCTTTCAGTCTTGCCAAGATTCTTTATCCATCACAATCTTTTATCGAGTCCCATGGCATCTTGGCCAAGAAAACTTCAATTTGCACAGAGGCTAGGCCAGTAAACCGAGGGCGTGGGGATAGTGACCAGATCTCCATCGCTCCTGTGCCTATAACTTTTGATCTGTAAGGAGTTATGCGGTACACAGCATACCGTTGGAAAGCACTCCGAGAGTTCTACGATAGGGGCTGCAAGCATGCTCGGCTGCGCCTATGTTTGGAGCCCAAATATTGAACGTTTTCAACAGTTTTAGGCTATTTTTTTATCTTTTTGCACTGTTTATTCTTCCCGAATCGTTCGGCGGGAGTCATAAAAAGGACAACAAATAAGGGCTTTGCGCCCTCAACATGACAAGAGTGATCATACCATAAGTAATGCACGGGATCCCATCAGAACTCCAAAGTTAAGCGTGCTTGGGCGAGAGTAGTACTAGGATCGGTGACCCCCTGGGAAGTCCTCGTGTTGTACCCCCCTTTTCGTTTCTTTTTTTTGCCCTGTTCAGGCTTGCCAAATTGCTTTATCCATCACATTTCTCTTACCGAGTACCACGGCATCTTGGCCAAGACAATTTCTCTTTATGGAGAGGATAGGCCCGCAAATCGAGGGCGTGGCGTGTGTGACTAGTTCTCAGTCGCTCCAGTGCCCATAACTTTTGATCCGTAAGGAGTTATGCGCGGCACATCATACCGTTAGAAACCTCTTTGAGAGCTCTACAACGGGGGCAGTGAGCTTGCTGTGCTGCGACTATTTTCGGAGCCCAAAATCGAATGCTTTCATAAATTTCGAGCTATTTTCTTCTTTTTGCATTGGTTCTTCATATCGGATCGTTCATTGGGAGCCGCAAAAAGGATGACACATAAGGGCTTAGCGCCCTCAACATGACGGGTGTGATCATATGAACAAAAGAGCACTGGATCCCGTCTGTATTCCGAAGTTAAGCGTGCTTCGACGAGAGTAGTACAAGGATGGGTGACCCCCTTAGAAGTCCTCGTGTTGTACCCCCCTTTTCATTATTTTTTTTGCCCCATTAAGGCTTGCCAAGATGCTTTATCCGTCACATTTCTATTATCGAGTCCCATGGCAACTAGGGCAAGACAACTTCACTTTGTGTAGAGACTAGGCTCGTAAACCGAGGGCGTGGGGCTTGTGACAAGGTCTCCGTCGCTCCGATGCCCATAACTTTTGATCCGTAAAGAGTTATGCGACGCATAGCATACCGTAGAAAAGCTCTCCGAGAGCTCTACAACGGAGGCAACAAGCCTGCTCGGATGCGCAAATTTTCGGAGTCCAAAATCGAATATTTTCATCAGTTTCGGGCCACTTTCTTCTTTTTACGCAATTTCTTCATCCTGGATCGTTCGCCAGGAGCCGCAAAAAGGACGACACATAAGGGCTTTGCGCCCTCAACATTACGGGTGCGATCATACCAGCAGAAATGCATCGGATCCCATTAGTACTCTGAAGTAAAACGTGCTTGGGCGAGAGTAGTACTAGGATGGGTGACCCCTTAGAAAGTCCTCGTGGTGCACCCCCCTTTTCGTTTTGTTTTTTTGCGCCGTTCAGGCTTGCCAAAATGCTTTATCCATCACATTTCTATTATCTAGTACCACGGCATCTTGGCCAAAACAACTTCGCTTCGCGTAAAGGCTAGGCCAGCAAACCAAGGGCGTGGGGCCTGTGACCAGGTCTCCGTTTCTCTGCTGGCCATAACTTTTTATCCGTAAGGAGTTATGCGGTGCACAGCATACCATTGGAAAGCTCTACGAGAGCTCTACGACGGGGGCATCGAGCCTGCTCAGCTGTGACTATTTTTGGAGCCAAAAATTGAATGTTTTTATCAGTTTCAAGCCACTTTCTTCTTTTTGCAATGTTTCTTCATCTTGGATCATTCGTCGGGAACCGCGAAAAGGACGACACATAAGGGCTTAGCGCCCTCAACATGACGGGTGCGATCATACCAACAGAAATGCACTGCATCCCATCTGTACTACGAACTTAAGCGTTCTTGGGCGAGAGTAGTACAAGGATGGGTGACCCCCTAAGAAGTCCGCGTGTTCTACCACCCTTTTCATTTTGTTTTTTTGCTCCTTTCAGGCTTTCCAAAATCCTTTATCCATCACATTTTTATAATTGAGTCCCATGGCATCTTGGCCAAGGTAACTTCGCTTCGTGTAGAGGCTAGGCTCGCAAACGAGGAGCGTGGGGCCTATGACCAGGTCTCAGTCGCTCCGATGCCCATAACTTTTGATCCGTAAGGAGTTATGTGACACACAGCGTACCGTTGCAAAACTCTCCGAGAGCTCTACGTCGGGGGCAGCAAGCCTGCTCGGCTGCGTCTATTTTCGGAGCCAAAAAATTGAACGTTTTCATCTGTTTAAGGCCACTATTAATCTTTTTGCACTTCTTCTTCCTCCCGGATCATTTGTTAGGAGCCGCAAAAAGGACAAATAATAAGGGCTTTGTGCCCTCCACATGACGGTTGATATCATACCATTAGTAATGCACCGGATCCAATCAGAACTCTGAAGTTAAGCATGCTTGGGTGAGAGTAGTACTAAGATGGGAGACCCCCTGGGAAGTCCTCGTGTTGCACCCCCCTTTTCGTTTTATTTTTTTGCCCCGTCCAGGCTTGCCAAAATGCTTTATCAATCACATTTCTATTACCGAGTACCACGGCATCTTGGCCAAAGCAATTTCAGTTCGTGTAAAGGCTAGGCCTGCAAATCGAGGGTGTGGGGCCTGTGACTAGGTCTCCGTCGCTCCGTTGCCCATAACTTTCGATCCGTAAGGAGTTATGTGGTGCACAACATACCGTTAGAAAGCTCTCCAAGAACTCTACGATGGGGGCATCAAGCCTGCTTGGCTGCGCCTATTTTCTCTGCCCAAAATTGAATGTTTTCATTAGTTTCGAGCCACTTTCTTCTTTTTGCGCTGTTTCTTGGTATCGGATTGTTCGTCGGGAGCCGTGAAATGGACGACACATAAAGGCTTAGAGCCCTCAACATTACGGGTGCGATCATACTAACAAAAATGCACCATATCCTATCTATACTCCAAAGTTAAGCGTGCTTGGGCGAGAGTAGTACAAGGATGGGTGACCCCTTGAGAAGTCCTCGTGTTGTACACCCCTTTTCATTTTTTTTTGCCCCATTCAGGCTTGCCAAAATGCTTTATCCTTAACATTTCTATTATTGAGTCCCACGGCATCTTGGCCAAGACAACTTCGCTTCGCATAGAGGCTAGGTCCGCAGACCGAGGGAGTGGGGCCTGTAACGAGGTCTCCGTCGTTCTGGTGCCCAAAACTTTTGATCTGTAAGGAGTTATGCGGTGTACAACATACCCTTGGAAAGATCTCCGAGAACTCTACGACGGGGGTAGCAAACATGCTCGGCTGCGCTTGTTTTCAGAGCCTAAAATTGAATGTTTTCATTAGTTTCGAGCCACTTTTTTCTTTTTGCGTTGTTTCTTCATATCGGATCGTTCGTTAGGAGCCGCGAAAATTACGACACATAAGGGCTTAGTGCCCTCAACATGACGGGTGCGATCATACCAATAGGCATGCTTGGGCTAGTGTAGTACAAGGATGGGTGACCCCCTCGGAAGTCGTCTTGTTGCACCCCCCTTTTTGTTTTGTTTTTTTGCACTGTTCAAGCTTGCCAAAATGCTTTTCCCGTCACATTTCTATTATCGAGTCCTACAGCATCTTGGGCAAGAAAACTCCACTTCGCGTAGAGGCTAGGCCCGCAAACCGAGGGCGTGGGGCCTTTGACCAGGACTTCGTCGCTCTGATGCCCATAACTTTTAATTAGTAAGGAGTCATACGACACGCAGTATATCGTTGGAAAGCTCTCCGAGAGCTCTACAACGGGGGTAGCTAGCCTGCTTGGAAGCGCCTATTTTTGGAGCCCAAAATTGAATGTTTTCATCAGTTTTGGGCCACTTTCTTACTATTACGCTGTTTCTTCGTCCCGGATCATTCGTCAGGAGCCGTGAAAAAGACGACACGTAAGGGTTTTGTGCCCTCAACATTACAAGTGCGAACATACCAGCAGAAATGTACCGGATCCCATAAGTACTCCGAAGCTAAGTGTTCTTAGGCGAGAGTAGTACTAGGATAGGAGACACCCTGGGAAGTCCTTGTGTTGCAACCCCTTTTTCGTTTTGTTTTTTTGCCCCTTTCAGGCTTGCCAAAATGCTTTATCTGTCACATTTCTTTTACCAAGTCCCACGGCATCCTGGGCAAGACAACTTCGCTTCGCGTAGATGCTAGGCCCACAAACTGAGGGCATGGGGCCAATGACCATGTCTCCGTCGCTCCGATGCCCATAACTTTTGATCCGTAAGGTGTTATGCGGCGTACAACATACCGTTGGAAAGCTCTCCGAGAGCTCTACGACAGGGGCAGCAAGCTTGCTCAGCTGTGCCTATTTTTGGAGCGCAAAACTCGAACGTTTACATTAGTTTTAGCCCATTTTTCTTCTTTTTACGCTATTTCTTCATCCCGGATCGTTCGTCGGGAGCATCGAAAAGGATAACAAATAAGGGCTTTGTGCCCTCAACATGACGGGTGTGATCATACCATCAATAATGCACCGGATCCTATCAGTACTCCGAAGTTAAGCGTGCTTGGGTGAGAGTAGTACTAGGATATGTGACTGCTTGGGAAGTCCTCGTGTTGCACGCCCTTTTCATTTTTCTTTTTTTCCCTTTCAGTCTTGCCAAGATGCTTTATCCATCACATTTTTTTTATCGAATCCCACGGCATCTTGGCCAAGAAAACTTTGCTTTGCATAGAGGCTAGGCCAGCAAACCGAGGGCGTGGGGCCAATGACCAGATATCCATCGCTCCGGAGCCCATAACTTTTGATCCGTAAGGAGTTATGCGGCAAACAACATACCATTCTACGAGAGCTCTGCGACGGTTGTAGCAAGCCTGCTCAGCTGCACCTGTTTTTAGAACTCTAAAATCAAACGTTTTTGCCAATTTCACGCCAATTTTCTTCTTTTTGCACTTTTTTTTCTTCCCTGGTCGCTCATCAGGAACCGTGAAAAGGACGACACATAAAGGCTTAGCGCCCTCAACATGACAGGTGCGATCATACTAACAAAAATGCACCATATCCCATCTGTACTCCAAAGTTAAGCGTGCTTGGGCAAGAGTAGTACAAGGATGGGTGACCGCCTAGGAAGTCCTCGTGTTGCACACCCCTTTTCGTTTTGGTTTTTTGCCCCATTCAGGCTTGCCAAAATGCTTTATCAGTCACATTTCTATTGTTGAGTCTGACGGCATCTTGGCCAAGACAACTTCGCTTTGTGTAGAGGCTAGGTCCGCAGACTGAGGGCGTGGGGCCTGTGACGAGGTCTCTGTCGTTCTGGTGCCCAAAACTTTTGATTTGTAAGGAGTTATGCTTCGCACAACATGCCCTTGGAAAGCTCTCCGAGAGCTCCACGACGGGTGCAGCAAACATGCTCGGCTGCGCTTGTTTTTGAAGCCCAAAATTGAATGTTTTCATCAGTTTCGAGCCACTTTCTTCTTTTTGCGTTGTTTCTTCGTATCAGATCGTTCGTCAGGAGCCGCCAAAATGACGACACATAATGGCTTATTGCCCTCAACGTGACAGGTGCGATCATGCCAATAGAAATGCACCGGATCCCATCTGTACTTCGAAGTTTAGCATGCTTGTGCTAGAGTAGTACAAGGATGGGTGACCTCCGGGGAAGTCCTCGTGTTGTACCCCCCTTTTCATTTTGTTTTTTTGCCCCATCCAGGCTTGCCAAAATGCTTTACCCGTCACATTTCTATTATCGAGTCCCACAGCATCTTGGGCAAGACAACTCCGCTTCGCGTAGAGGCTAGGCCCGCGAACCGAGGGCGTGGGGCCTTTGACCAGGACTCTGTCGCTCTAATGCCCATACTTTTAATTCGTAAGGAGTCATGCGGCGCACAGCATATCGTTGGAAAGCTCTCCGAGAGCTCTACAACAGGGGTAGCTAGCCTGCTCAGAAGCGCCTGTTTTCGGAGCCCAAAATCGAATGTTTTCATCAATTTTAGGCCACTTTCTTACTTTTACGCTGTTTCTTCGTCCCAGATCGTTCGTCAGGAGCCGCGAAAAGGACGACATGAAAGGGCTTTGCGCCCTCAACATTATGGGTGCGATCATACTAGCAGAAATGCACCGGATCCCATTAGTACTCTGAAGCTAAGCATGCTTGGGCGAGAGTAGTACTAGGATAGATGACACCCTAGGAAGTCCTTTTGTTAAAACCCCCTTTTTGTTTTGTTTTTTTGCCCCTTTCAGGCTTGCCAAAATGCTTTATCCGTCACATTTCTTTTATCAAGTCCCACGGCATCCTGGGCAAGACAACTTCGCTTCGCGTAGAGGCTAGGCCCGCAAACCGAGGGCATGGGGCCAGTGACCAGGTCTACATCGCTTCGATGCCCATAACTTTTGATCCGTAAGGAGTTATGCAGCGTAAAGCATACCGTTGGAAAGCTCTCCGAGCGCTCTACGACGAGGGCAGCAAGCTTGCTCGGATGTGCCTATTTTCGGAGTGCAAAACACGAACGTTTACATTAGTTTTTGCCCACTTTTCTTCTTTTTGCGCTATTTCTTCATCCCAGATTGTTTGTCGGGAGCCGTGAAAGGGACAACAAATAAGGGCTTTGCGCCTTCAACATGACGGGTGCGATTATACCATCAGTAATGCATCGGATCCCATCAGATCTCCGAAGTTAATCGTGCTTGGGCGAGAGTAGTACTCGGATGGGTGACCCCCTAGGAAGTCCTCGTGTTGCACCCACCTTTTCGTTTTGTTTTTTTGCCCCATTCAGGGTTGCCAAATTGCTTTATCCATAACATTTCTACTACCGAGTACCACGGCATCTTCGCCAAGACAACTTCACTTCGCGTAGAGGCTAGGCCCTCAAACAGAGGGTGTGGCGCGTGTGACCAGGTCTCAGTCACTCCGGTGCCTATAACTTTTGATTCGTAAGGAGTTATGCACCACACATCATATTGTTGAAAACCTCCTCGAGAGCTCTACAACAGGGGCAGTGAGCTTGCAGTGCTGCGTCTGTTTTCGGAGCCCAAAATCGAATGTTTTCATCAATTTCGAGCCACTTTCTTCTTTTTACGCTGTTTATTCGTATCGAATTGTTCATCTGGAGCCGGAAAAAGGACGACACATAAGGGCTTAGCGCCCTCAACATGATGGGTATAATCATACCAACAGAAATACACCGGATCCCATCTATATTCCGAAGTTAAGCATGCTTGGGTGAGAGTAGTACAAGGATGGGTGACCCCCTGGGAAGTCCTCGTGTTGCACCCACCTTTTCATTTTTTTTTTCCCCGTTAAGGCTTGCCAAGATGCTTTATCGGTCACATTTCTATTATTGAGTCCCACAGCATCTAGGGCAAGACAATTTCACTTCGCGTAGAGGTTAGGCCCGCCAACCGAGGGCGTGGGGCCTGTGAGAAGGTCTCCGTCACTCCGATGCCCAGAACTTTTGATCCGTAAAGAGTTATGTGGCGCACAGCATACCGTTGGAAAGCTCTCTGAGAGCTCTACGACGGGGGCAGCAAGTCTGCTCGAATACGCCAATTTTCAGAGCCCAAAATCGAATGTTTTCATCACTTTCGGGCCACTTTCTTCTTTTTATGCTATTTCTTCCCCCTAGATCGTTCGTCAAGAGCCGCAAAAAGGACGACACATAAGGGCTTTACACACTCAACATTATGGGTGCTATCATACCAGTAGAAATGCGCCGAATCCCATCAGTACTCCGAAGTAAAGCGTGCTTGGACGAGAGTAGTACTAGGATGGGTAACCCCCTAGGAAGTCCTCGTGGTGCACCCCCCTTTTCGTTTTGTTTCCTTGGTCTGTTCAGGCTAGCCAAAATGCTTTATCCGTCACATTTCTATTATCTAGTACCACAGCATGTTGTCCAAGACAACTTCGCTTCGTGTAGAGGCTAGGCCCGCAAACCAAGGGCGAGGGGCTTGTGACTAGGTCTCCGTTGCTCTGGTGCCCATAACTTTTGATTGGTAAGAAGTTATGCGGCACACAGTATACCGTAGGAAAGCTCTCCGAGAGCTCTATGATGGGGCCATCAAGCCTACTCGGCTGCGACTGTTTTCGGAGCCCAAAATTGAATGTTTTTATCAGTTTCAAGCCACTTTCTTCTTTTTGCAATGTTTCTTCGTCTTGGTCGTTCGTCGGGAATCACAAATAGGACGACTCATAAGGGCTTAGCGCTCTCAACATGGAGGGTACGATCATACCAATAGAAATGCACCACATCCCATCTGTACTCTGAAGTTAAGCGTGCTTGGGCGAGAGTACTTCAAAGATGGGTAACCCCCTGGGAAGTCCGCGTGTTCCACCACCCTTTTCGTTTTGTTTTTTTGCCCTGTTCAGGCTTGCCAAAATGCTTTATCTGTCACATTTTTATTATCGGGTCCCACGGCATCTTGGCCAAGGCAACTTCGCTTCGCATAGAGGCTAGGCCCACAAACTAAGGGCGTGGGGCCTGTGACAAGGTCTCCGTCACATCGATGCCCATAACTTTTGATCCGTAAAGAGTTATGTGAGGCCCGACCCCGAATAACGTGTGTTACCTTGATTTGCATGCCATAGACCAAGAATGATATGACTGACCTTGGATTACGTGTCCTATCTTGGTTTTTGTGCATGCCTCGTCATTCGTGCCTTGACCTAGAATTATGTGCCCTAATCCTCGACTTACATGCCCTGACTTCGAATTGCGTGCGTTATCTCATTTTGTGCGCCCTGACCTTGAATTACATGTCCTAACCTAGGTTTAAGAGTCGTATCTCGATTTACGTGCATTGCATTAAATTACGTGCCTTGCATTGGTTTACGTGCATTCACCTAGGATTGCATGCATTAGTCATGAAGTACGTGCCTTAGTCATGAAGTACGTGTCTACCTCGTAGTTCATGTCTACCTCATTATTCGTGCCTCGTATCGATTTCTGTGTGTGTCTCGTAGTGCGTGCCCTAGACCTAGGAAAGCGTGCCTGCACGCTAATCAATAAAGAATCCTACACAAAGCACTAGACAATAAAATAATCTTACAAACACCACTAACTATGATTATAATCCTAATTTAAATCTCTACAAAATCCACTAACACCAAAATATTATATTTTAAACTCACTACAAGACAAAATCTTACAAACCTCTAAACATATCCTATATTCTATTCTACCAAAAATCCCTAAATACCCAACATTCTCTTACACACATGCTAAACCCTAAGCACTTTCCTATTATCTAAACATTCCTACGACAAGTACAAAACACAATGCAACCTAGGATAGACAAATGTATGACAATACAAAAATAATAATAAAAACCTCACCCAAACCCTTCCCATTCTCGACCAAATCACCAAGCATGTTCCTCACAATTCAAATTGCATAATTGACAAAGCAAAAATCAGATTTGAAGGCCTTAAGGCCGACACACACACACACACACAACTCATCACATTTCATTTTCCTCTAAAAAATTCTCTCAAGCTCTCATTCTCTCTCCTTCTCTTTCATTTTCGACCATGGCTTCTCTTGAGCTTCCAAGACCTCAAGCTCAATCTTAAGATCTCTCCCAAGCTCAGCCATAGCAGCCCAAGCAAGCAAGAAGCAAGAAAGAAGCTCCATTGGTGCATCTTCAAGAGCATTGTGCATCTTCATCTATTGTCTTGCTAAGGTGAGGGCTAAAACTTCTTGAAAAGCTTTCAAAATCCACATGCATGCCTTTAAATGTCTATCTTTACTTCTGTACTTGTGATATATGTGTGTTCATGAGCTTTTGTAAACATGCATGGCAAGATATTTGGCTAGAATGTGATGTTAGATGAAATCGTGTATGGGACAGCCTTCTGCCTTGTTGTTTCGAGGTGATTTTGACCAGGTAAATGATGTTGAAAATGTGTAAAAATTGGTAGGTAACTAGTTTTGTCCGTTCTGAACACTTTTTGCAGAAATAAGCCAAAGCGAATTTTGAATCTAAGGCCCTCAAAATGCCAAAATACTAAAATGTCTCCAAATCTGGAAAATCTGGGAAAATGAAGCAGGTTTTGGCAGATTCACTGACCCTGTATAATGAACCAGTTTTGACTTAGTAAATGACATCCAAAATGCATGAAATTTGGTGTGCTGCAATATTTTTCAGCTCTGGCCATTTTTGTCCGAAATGGACTAAGGCTAAATCTGACCCTAAGGCCCTCCAAAACGACAAGTATTGAAATGTGTGAAAATCTGGACAGTTTTTTGTAGTCTCACGGTTTTGGTTATAACTCTTGAACCCGAACTCCAAATGATGCGAGGTTTGTTTCTGAATTTAGATCACTCCTTAAGCTTTAATTTGACATATTATTCACTAGAATTGGAGATTTTTTGATTGTCCCAATGATTGTGAGAAAACAGACCATTTCAGTGAGGTTTCCAGCTATTGATATGCTTAGAAAAATTATTGTAGCTTCTCTTGTTGTATTAAATGCTTGGGATTGTGTCATTCGGATGTTGTGTGGACTGTTTTGAATACTTGAGGGTGTTTGGATTAATCAATACATGGCTTGAGTTTAATTACGAGATGAGTTGGGGCTTAATCGCACGGGTAAGCACGAATTGAAACCCTAGTCACTAGGTAAACGACTAGGTAAATTAGCTAAGTGTTGATCCTATGAATATCGTGTTTAATTATGTAATTAGTAGGCTGGCCGTAGTTGCCCTCATAGCCCTAAACATGATTTCGATGATTACATGTTGACAAGTAGGCCTTTCTTGCACTCGGTCCCATGTAGATGTCGTTGCATGTTGAATAATCTTATTATTTGATTACGTGAACTTCGAAATGAGTTATATGACTTGATTTACATGTGTTACATGGCTGCCCATTTAATGTTCATATAACTCTATGTGTTTTACAAAGTGAAAATTCGTGTTAACCATGCCTCGTCCGTTTACTTGTCAATATGTGATCTTATACTTGCTCGGAGGCAACCTACTTTGTTGTCCTCCTAATGTGAATTGTTAAAATACATTCTATAGCTTATTTAAACATGATTACTTGGCTGCCCATGGAAGTTTAATTGCTTTCAAATTGATATATGAAATGATTACATGTTCTTACAATGCCTTATATGCCAATATGTCAAAATGTGATCATATACTTGTTCGGAGGCAACCTACTTTGTTGACCTCCCAATGTGAATTGTTAAATGACATACATGTGCATTGCATACAAGGTTGCAACCTTTCATTCTGGTGTGGTAGCGTTCACGCACACCGTGCGACATCGGGCTTGCCGGTGTAACCGTGACTACCATTGTCCAATTCCCTCTCTCGCTTGGGGGCTAGACTTCCTCGGAGAGTTGGGTCGTAGGATTTCGAGGTACATCTGGAGTACACCCATTTGGCGTGATAAGGGGATGATTTGAAGTCGGCCGCAACAACTGATACTGGAAATGAACTGAGAGCAAAAGCTCATCGTATCCTTTTCACTATATGTATAAGTACTCTCGCTTGGTTCCTAGAGGACCTCGGGGAGGAAAGACAGGTAATTGTGTTCTTTTACTTTTAAATTACATTATAAACTTACTTGTGTTATATGTCATGCTTTCAAAAAGGGTTTTTCATAAGTTGAACCAGAAAAAGAGTTTCAAAACGTATTTCTCATTCCCCCTCGCTGAGTTCATAAGGACTCACCCTCTTTTATCATAACAGGTGAAGAAGATCAGGAACAGGTATCCGTGGATAACGTGCCTATTGATGACTCCTTGGAGTGATTACATGCCCTACGTGCCTTATGTGATTGTGGCTGTTTTATGAACGATATGTTGTTTTGAAGACTATTTCTTATGTTGCTTATTGTCGTTGATGTAAATGACCCCGTTGTAATTTGGGTCTAATTTTGGCTTGTACTGCTTATAACCGGACAAACTCTTTATTTGGTTATTTGCTTTCATTATCTCTTATAGTAGTTATCGTAGGCGTTTAAAACACTAGATCATTAATCCACTAAGTTAACTCTATCTAATTTCACTTAGGTACTCACTCATACCCTAAAGGATAATAGGTACTTGCATAATAGTAAATTGACAAATAAATGGAACATAGTTATCAAGCTAGGCTTATTAACCAAATGAGACTTTCAAGATAAATTAGTAGGCATATTGGCTGATGACAAAATAGGAATCTTAGTGGGAATCGAATCAAGGATTGGAAGTTTTGAGGCGTTTTAGAAAATAGGTCAAACGAAAGGTCTTCAATATAGTCGTCATGCTTCCGGATTTTCGAAAAATCTTTTGGAGTTCTAAATCAATGTTAAGTATTAATCGTAAGAAATGACCAAGTCATACAAATAGCGTAAAATAATTAGGTCATTCCCTAGTCTAGCCTCCATAGGTCGGGTTGGGGCGTGACACCTTATATTAGAATGACATCAGAGCTTAGTTTGCTAACTAAGCATTAGTCGGGTTCAACTCTCGGACCATGGGTAGAAGCCCTAAGGTAATTATGATGTCTTGTAAATATGTGTTAATGTGTGTTAATGTGCTTTAATTGCTTTGAGCATCGAATATTATGTGCTTTGAGGACTATATGTATTATGTGTCATGCACACCGACACGTTAGTGACCTCGATAATGCATGCATTCTTTTATACTCCTTCCTTGATACATGTGCATGTTATATAACCGTGAATGACTGTTTATACACATAGATAGTTAGGATTAGGACTTTCAGGGAAGTGAATTTGTGCAGGGCAAATGAAAAGGCCCGGTTAGAGATATCTCGCATCCTCACAGGTACTCGATGGATCGTATGTATTATTGGATATGCATATATATAAAATGCGTAGCACAGGTATAATTGTTGAGGTAAAATTGTCTCCTTATATTTGGAATACACATGCCTGTGATTAAGCTATCAATTTTATAGCTATAAAGTTCTTGATTCTGTTAAACCATTCTTCTAATTGTGGTTCAAGAATAAATGTTAAGGACATACAACTTTCCTTAGATATAAGAATATACTATTGGACATGTGGAGTAGTATATATCTATATTCATATGCTTATAATGGAAGTTTGACTTAGGAGTTGCTTTTGAATCAAATTCTTATATCTTAAAATGGTATAATAGACTATTTATATGATTGAATCCTTACTTGATTGGAATTAAGCATCGTTGAACCTAATAAGGTGTGTATTAATGAGTTTCAAGTTCACTCAATAATAAGATCGTGACCTAGAAATTAAGAGATGAATTCGTGGAAATTGATGATAAGGGTTAGATTATTAAGGCATGAATAGTGTGTTTAAGTAACTTAACAATGGATAACCCCAAGACATGTAGGCAACTCTGGAGACTAAGTTTAACAAGGTTGATGAATCTTTAGTATAACAAGATATGGGGATGTTGGAATCGAGGAATTCACGTAACTAGAACTCGTGTTCGGAAGACTACACCTAAATGTTAGGTCTAATAGAAGTGTAAGGTATTGAATTATGCATTAGATGACTAACGTTGCTAAAGGTCTTAAGTTGGATATCGGTGATATTTAGAATCATGGTATTAATTTGGTGCCTCTGGATTTACTTGTGATTATGCAAAGTAAGTCATTTTATGCACTCATTGTTTGGATATCCTAGAGGATGTTAGAAAGCATATATCCCTAAGTAAGACCGATGGACCTAGTATATAAAATATGGAAATGAGATTAAAGCATCTGGTTACAAAGTGGAGTCGTTAAGGTATGATTAGTAATCCTAAATAGCTAATAGTGAGTATGCATGATGATTCATGGTGAACCCTAGGACCTAAGGTCGATAAGTCTTGATGCTCTTAGTTAGTTGAACATGTAAATGAGAAGAGTGAGATTTCATGTAGTTAAGATAGAGATGAATTATAGTCATAATGACCCAAGAGACTATTGTTAGACCACCGTATCTATGTGCACCGTTTCACATCTAGAATCTAGCGATTGGTAGACTTCGAATTGTGGTCGTTGAATAGAGGGGTGAATCTTGTAGTGATAGTTAAATGAGTGGTTGATTACTTTTGAAGTTCTATTAGGTTATGTTGAAGGATGCCTCGTGGTCACAATTCTTATGTTGATACAACCTTGAAGTTATCTCGTGTAAGTATTTTATGAGCTCGATCATTTCGGTACCCATTTATAGTCCTAGGATTGTTGTTGTTTGGCCGATAAAACTAGTGGAGCATTGATATCACTTACATGGCTATGGCCTTAGCTTAGTAACATTAATGTTGAAGATATATTGGCGGGCATTAAGTGTTCAAAGGAATGACTAGGTCGCTAAGTGAGTAGGACCATTATCTTCTTAAGTATGATGTAACCTTGGATTGAGGTGAGTGAAATTTATTTGAGATTGAAACAATTCGCCTTAGGAGTCTTGGTTAAGATTAAAGAAATTCTTAAGCCTCGTGACTTGAAGATAGGGATTTGAATAAGGAAATACATTGTGGATTACGAGTTGATGAATTTACTTGTAATAGTTGAAATAGTACGACATGATCAGTTTACCCATGCAATTTCGATGGCAGTTGTTGGTGGTACCTAATAAACCTTAGAATTTGAGTTTAACGAATATCAACGGTCTTTTTTCTTAAGTACAAGCGCGAAGGTTAACGAAGCTGGGAAGGAATGTTAGTGAAAAGGAGTCTGTAACCGGGAGACTAGTCATTAGAAGATTTGCTAATCTAATGTACCTACAAGATAAGGACTATGATACTATCGATAGATGATGATTTGAGATGGATTAGTTTGTTTGGTGACTTCTTCTTGAAGATAGGGTCGTATCGTGGAAACGATCCGTAACTTGTGTATATCCTACATGTTAACAATTTTGAAGCTAGTTGAGAGGATATGTAAATCAGATATAGACCTATCATCTTGAAAATTGTGTATGTCACCATAGGATCATGGCATTATTGTGATATTCCTTTTGAGGTATGAATAAAAAAGATTGACACAACATAAGTCATGATTTTGGAGTCATAGTTATATTGTTAGAATACCGATGCAGCTTTGATTACTATGTTTGGAGATTCTAACCTTAGCTAATGAACTTGACCTTAAGATCAAATGGAGAATAGAGTTGTTCAAAGGAACGAACTATGAATGTAGGGGTCATACTGAATTAAATGATTGGAGAAAGCTAGGAAGTGAATTGGTTGTGGTAAGAAAGATCACCAAACACGGGACGAACCGGAGTAGGAAGAATAACAAGGGTCAGAATCCGTCTAAATGACCTCAATAGGCAAGAATGAATTTCGGGACGAAATTCTTTTAAGGAGGGGAGGATGTGAGCCCCGACCCTGAATAATGTGTGTTACCTTGATTTGTGTGCCATACACCAAGAATGATATGACTGACCTTGGATTACGTGTCCTGTCTTGGTTTTCGTGCATGCCTCGTCATTTGTGTCTTGACCTAGAATTATGTGCCCTAATCCTCGACTTATGTGCCCCGACTTCGAATTGCGTGCATTATCTCATTTTGTGTGGTCTGACCTTGAATTGCGTGTCCTAACCTAGGTTTAAGAGTCGTACTTCAATTTACGTGCATTGCATTGAATTACGTGCCTTGCATTGGTTTACATGCATTCACCTAGGATTGCGTGCATTAGTCTTGAAGTACGTGCCTTAGTCATGAAGTACGTGTCTACCTCGTAGTTCGTGTCTACCTTGTGATTCGTGCCTCGTATCGATTTCTATGTGTGTCTCGTAGTGCGTGCCCTAGACCTAGGAAAGCGTGCCCGCACTCTAATCAATAAAGAATCCTACACAAAGCACTAGACTATAAAATAATCCTACAAACACCACTAACTATTATTATAATCCTAATTCAAATCTCTACAAAATCCACTAACACCTAAATATTATATTTTAAACTCACTACAAGACAAAATCTCACAAACCTCTAAACATATCCTATATTCTATTCTATCCAAAATCCCTAAATATCCAACATTCTCTTACACACATGCTAAACCATAAGCACTTTCCTATTATCTAAACATTCCTATGACAAGTACAAAATACAATGCAACCTAGGATAGACAAATGCATGACAATACAAAAAAATAATAATAAAAACCTCACCCAAACCCTTCCCATTCTCGACCAAATCACCAAGCATGCTCCTCACAATTCAAATTGCATAATTGAAAAAGAAAAAATCAGATTCGAAGGCCTTAGGGCCGACACACACACACACACAACTCATCACATTTCATTTTCCTCTAAAAAATCCTCTCAAGCTCTCATTCTCTCTCGTTCTCTCTCATTTTCGACCATGGCTTCTCTTGAGCTTTCAAGACCTCAAACTCACTCTTAAGATCTCTCCCAAGCTTGGCCATAGCAGCCCAAGCAAGCAAGAAGCAAGAAAGAAGCTCCATTGGTGCATCTTCAAGAGCATTGTGCATCTTCATCTATTGTCTTGCTAAGGTGAGGGCTAAAACTTCTTGAAAAGCTTTCAAAATCCACATGCATGCCTTTAAATGTCTATCTTTACTTTTGTACTTGTGATATATGTGTGTTCATGAGCTTTTGTAAACATGCATGGCAAGATATTTGGCTAGAATGTGATGTTAGATGAAATCGTGTATGGGACAGCCTTCTTCCTTGTTGTTCCGAGGTGATTTTGACGAGGTAAATGATGTTGAAAATGAGTGAAAATTAGTTCGTAACTATTTTTGCCAGTTCTGAACACTTTTCACAGAAATAGGCCAAAGCAAATTTTGACTTTATGGTCCTAACAATGGTAAAATATTAAAATATCTCCAAATCTGGAAAATCTGGGAAAATGAAGCAGGTTTTGGCAGATTCACTGACCTTGTAGAATGAACCAGTTTTGAATTAGTAAATGACATCCAAAATGCATGAAATTTGGTGTGCTGCAATATTTTTCAGCTCTGGACATTTTTGTCAGAAATGGGCTAAGGCTAAATCTGACCCTAACACCCTCAAAAACGACAAATATTGAAATGTGTGCAAATCTGGACAGTTTTGTGTAGTCTTACGGTTTTTGCTATAACTCTTGAACCCGAACTCCAAATGATGCGAGGTTTGTTTCTGAATTTAGCTCACTCCTTAAGCTTTAATTTTAAATATTAGTCACTGGAATTGGAGATTTTTTGCTTGTCCCAATGATTGTGAGAAAACAGACCATTGCAGTGAGGTTTTCATCTATTGATATGCTTAGAAAAATTATTGTAGCTTCTCTTGTTGTATTAAATGCTTGGGATTGTGGCATTCGGATGTTGTGTGGACTGTTTTGAATACTTGAGGGTGTTTGGATTAATCAATGCATGGCTTGAGTTTAATTATGAGATGAGTTGGGGTTAATCGCACGGGTAAGCACGAATTGAAACCTTATTGACTAGGTAAACGACTAGGTAAATTCGCTAAGTGTTGATCCTATGAATATCGTGTTTAATTATGTAATTAGTAGGCTGCCCGTAGTTGCCCTCATAGCCCTAAAGATGATTTCGATTATTACATGTTGACAAGTAGGCCTTTCTTGCACTCGGTCCCACGTAGATGTCGTTGCATGTTGAATAATCATATTATTTGATTACGTGAACTTCAAAATGAGTTATATGACTTTATTTACATGTGTTACATGGCTGCCCATTTAATGTTCATATAACTCTACGTGTTTTACAAAGTGAAAATTCGTGTTAAGCATGCCTCGTTCGTTTATTTGTCAATATGTGATCTTATACTTGCTCGAAGGCAACCTACTTTGTCGTCCTCCTAATGTGAATTGTTAAAAGACATTCTATGGCTTATTTAAACATGATTACTTGGCTGCCCGTGGAAGTTTAATTGATTTCAAATTGATATATGAAATGATTACATGTTCTTACAATGCCTTATATGCCAATATGTGAAAATGTGATCATATACTTGTTCGGAGGCAACCTACTTTGTTGACCTCCCAATGTGAATTGTTAAATGGCATACATGCGCATTGCATACAAGGTTGCAACCTTTCATTCCGGCGTGGTAGCGTTCACGCACACCGGGCGGCATTGGGCTTGCCGGTGCAACCGTGACTATCATTGTCCAATTCCCTCTCTCGCTTGGGGGCTAGACTTCCTCGGAGAGTTGGGTCGTAGGATTTCGGGGTACATCCGGAGTACACCCATTTGGCGTGATAAGGGGATGATTTGAAGTCGGCCGTAACAACTGATACTAGAAATGAACTGAGAGCAGAAGCTCACCGTATCATTTTCACTATGTGTATAAGTACTCTCGCTTGGTTCCTAGAGGACCTCGGGGAGGAAAGACGGGTAATTGTGTTCTTTTACTTTTATATTACATTATAAACTTACTTGTGTTATATGTCGTCCTTTCAAAAAGGGTTTTTCATAAGTTGAACCGAAAAAAGAGTTTCAAAACGTATTTCTCATTCCCCCTCGCTGAGTTCATAAGGACTCACCCTCTTTTATCATAACAGGTGAAGAAGATCAGGAACAGGTATCCGTGGATAACATGCCTATTGATGACTCCTTGGGGTGATTGCATGCCCTACGTGCCTTACGTGATTGTGGCTGTTTTATGAACGATATGTTGTTTTGAAGACTATTTCTTATGTTTCTTATTGTTGTTGATGTAAATGACCATGTTGTAATTTGGGTCTAATTTTGGCTTGTACTGATTATAACCGGACAAACTCTTTATTTGGTTATTTGCTTTCATTATCTCGTATAGTAGTTATCGTAGGCGTTTAAACACTAGATGATTAATCCACTAAGTTAACTCTATCTAATTTCACTTAGGTACTCACCCGTACCCTAAAGGATAATAGGTACTTGCATAATAGTAAATTGACAAATAAATGGAACATAGTTATCAAGCTAGGCTTATTAACCAAATGAGACTTTCAAGATAAATTAGTAGGCATATTGGCTGATGACAAAATAAGAATCTTAGTGGGAATCGAATCAAGGATTGGAAGTTTTGAGGCGTTTTAAAAAATAGGTCAAACCAGAGGTCTTCAATATAGCCGTCATGCTGCCGAATTTTTGGAAAATCTTTTGGAGTTCTAAATCAACGTTAAGTATTAATCGTAAGAAATGACCAAATCGTACAAATAGCATAACAGAATTAGGTCATTCCCTAGTTTAGCCTCCATAGGTCGGGTTGAAGCGTGACAAGTTATGCGGCGCACAGCGTATCGTTGGAAAACTCTCTGAGATGTCTGCGACGGGGGCAGCAAGCCTGTTTGGCTGCGCCTATTTTCCGAGCCAAAAAATTGAACATTTTCATCGGTTTCAGGCCACTATTCTTCGTTTTGCATTGTTTCTTCATCCCATATCGTTTGTTGGGAGCCGCGTAAAGGACAAATAATAAGGGCTTTGTGCCCTCCACATGACGGGTGCGATCATACCATCAGTAATGCACCTGATCCTATAAGAACTCTGAAGTTAAGCGTGCTTGGGCGAGAGTAGTACTAGGATGGGTGACCCCCTAGGAAGTCCTCGTGTTGCATCCCCTTTTTCGTTTTATTTTTTTGCCCCATTCAGGCTTGTCAAAATGCTTTATCCGTCACATTTCTATTACCGAGTACCACGGCATAATGGCCAAGACAATTTCACTTCGCGTAGAGGCTAGTCCCGCAAATCAAGGGTGTGGGGCCTGTGACCAGGTCTCTGTCACTCTGGTGCCCATAACGTTTGATCCATAAGGAGTTATGCGGCCCATAGCATACCGTTGGAAAGCTCTCCGTGTGCTCTACGACGGGGGCAGTGAGCTTGCTGTGCTGCACCTATTTGCGGAGTCCAAAATCGAATGCTTTTATCAGTTTCGAGCCACTTTCTTCTTTTTGCACTGGTTCTTCATATCGGATCGTTCATTGGGAGCTGCAAAAAGGACGACACATAAGGGCTTAGCACCCTCAACATGACGGGTGTGAGCATACCAACAAAAATGCAGCGGATCCTGCATGTATTCCGAAGTTAAGCGTGCTTGGGCGAGAGTAGTACAAGGATGGGTGACCCCCTGGGAAGTCCTCGTGTTGTACCCCCTTTTCGTTTTGTTTTTTTGCCCCGTTAAGGCTTGCCAAGATACTTTATCCATCACATTTCTATTATCGAGTCCCATGGCATTTAGGGCAACACAACTTCACTTCGCGTAGAGGCTAGGCTCAGAAACCGAGGGCGTGGGGCCTGTGACAAGGTCTCCGTCGCTCCGATGCCCATAACTTTTGATCCGTAAAGAGTTATGCGGTGCACAGCATACCGTTGGGAAGCTCTCCGAGAGCTCTACGACGGGGGCAGTAAGCCTGCTCGAATGCGCCAATTTTCAGAGCCCAAAATCAAATGTTTTCATTAGTTTCGGGCCACTTTCTTCTTTTTACCCTATTTTTTCATCCTGGATCATTCGTCAAGAGCCGCTAAAAGGACAACACATAAGGGCTTTGCGCCCTCAACATTACGGGTGCGATCATACTAGCAGAAATGCGTCGGATCCCATCAGTACTCCGAAGTAAAGCGTGCTTGGGCGAGAGTAGTACTAGGATGGGTGACCCCCTAGGAAGTCCTCGTGGTGCACCCCCTTTTTTGTTTTTTTTTTGCCCCGTTCAGGCTTGCCAAAATGCTTTATCCGTCACATTTCTATTATCTAGTACCACAGCATCTTGGCCAAGACAACTTCGCTTTGCATAGAGGCTAGGCCCGAAAACCAAGGGCGTGAGGCCTGTGACCAGGTCTCCGTCGCTCTGATGCCTATAACTTTTGATCCGTAAGGAGTTATGCGGCGCACAACATACCGTTGGAAAGCTCTGCGAGAGCTCTACGACGGGGGCATCAAGCCATCTCAACTGCCACTATTTTCGGAGCCCAAAATTGAATGTTTTTATCTGTTTCAAGCCACTTTCTTCTTTTTGCAATGTTTCTTCATCTTGGATCATTCGACGGGAACCGCGAAAAGACGACTCATAAGGGCTTAGCGCCCTCAACATGACGGGTGTGATCATACCAAATGAAATGCATGGCATCCCATATGTACTCTGAAGTTAAGCGTGCTTGGGCGAGAGTAGTACAAGGATGGGTGACCCCCTGCGAAGTCCACGTGTTCCACCACCCTTTTCGTTTTGTTTTTTTGCTCCTTTCAAGTTTGCCAAAATGCATTATCCATGACATTTTTATTATCAAGGCCCATGGCATCTTGGCCAAGGCAACTTCGCTTTGCGTAGAGGCTAGGCCCGCAAACAAAGGGCATGGGGCCTGTGACCAAGTCTCTATTGCTCTGATGCCCATAACTTTTGATCCGTAAGGAGTTATACGGCGCACAGCGTACCGTTGGATTACTCTCCGAGAGCTCTAAGACGGGGGCAGCAAGCCTGCTCGGCTGCGCCTATTTTTGGAGCCAAAAAATTGAACTTTTTCATCTATTTCAGGCCACTATTCTACTTTTTGCACTATTTTTTCATCCCGGATCATTTGTTGGGAGCCGCAAAAAGGACAAATAATAAGGGCTTTGTGCCCTCCACATGACGGGTGTGATCATACCAGCAGTAATGCATCGGATCCTATCAGAATTCTGAAGTTAAGCGTGCTTGGGTAAGAGTAGTAATAAGATGGGTGACCCCTTGGGAAGTCCTCATGTTATACCCCACTTTTTGGTTTATTTTTTTGCCCCGTCCAGGCTTGCCAAAATGCTTTATCCATCACATTTCTATTACCAAGTACCACGGCATCTTGGCCAAGACAATTTCACTTCGCGTAGAGGCTAGGCCCGCAAACCGAGGGTGTGGGGCCTATGACCAGGTCTCCGTTGCTCCGGTGCCCATAACTTTTAATCTACAAGGAGTTATGTGGCGCACAGCATACCGTTGGAAAGCTCTCTGAGAGCTCTACGACGGGGGCATTAGGCCTGCTCAGCTGCGCCTGTTTTCGTAGCCCAAAATTAAATGTTTTCATTAGTTTCGAGCCACTTTCTTAATTTTGCGCTGTTTCTTGGTATCGGATTGTTTGTCGGGAGCCGTGAAAAGGACGACACATAAAGGCTTAGCGCCCTCAACAAGACGGGTGTGATCATACCAACAAAAATGCACCGTATCCCATGTGTACTCAAAAGTTAAGCGTGCTTGGACGAGAGTAGTACAAGGATGGGTGACCCCTGGGAAGTCCTCCTGTTGCACTCCCCTTTTCATTTTGTTTTTTTCCCCCGCTCAGGCTTGCCAAAATGCTTTATCCATCACATTTCTATTATTGAGTCCCACGGCATCTTGGCCAAGACAACTTCGCTTCGCGTAGAGGCTAGGTATGCAGACCGAGGGCGTAGGGCCTGTGACGAGGTCTCTGTCGTTCTGGTGGCCAAAACTTTTGATTTGTAAGGAGTTATGCAGCGCATAACATACCCTTGAAAAGCTCTCTGAGAGCTCTACGATGGGGACAGCAAACATGTTCGGCTGCACTTGTTTTCGGAGCCTAAAATTGAATGTTTTCATCAGTTTCAATCCACTTTCTTCTTTTTACGTTGGTTTTTCGTATCGGATCGTTCGTCGGGAGCCGCAAAAATGATGACACATAATGGCTTAGTGCCCTCAACATGACGGGTGCGATCATACCAATAGAAATACACCGGATCCCATCTGTACTTCAAAGTTTAGCGTGCTTGGGTGAGAGTAGTACAAGAATGGGTTGCGAAAGCTCTACGACGGGGGGTAGCAAGCTTGATCGGCGTAGTACAAGGAGTTATGCAGAGTACAGCATACCGTTGGAAAGCTCTCTGAGAGCTCTACGACGGGGGCAGCAAGCTTGATCGGCTGCGCCTATTTTCGGAGAGCAAAAATCAAACATTTTCATTAGTGTTAGCCCGCTTTTCTTCTTTTTACGCTATTTCTTCATCCCGAATCGTTCGTCGGGAGCCGCGAAAAGGACAACAAATAAGGGCTTTGCGCACTCAACATGACGGGTGCAATCATACCATCAGTAATGCATCGATCCCATCAGTACTCCAAAGTTAAGCGTGCTTAGGCGAAAGTAGTACTAGGATAGGTGACTCCCTGGGAAGTCCTCGTGTTGCACATCCCTTTTCATTTTGTTTTTTTGCCCTTTCAGTCTTGCCAAGATTCTTTATCCGTCACATTTCTTTTATCAAATCCCACGGCATATTGGCCAAGAAAATTTCGCTTTGCGTAGAGGCTAGGCCAGCAAACCGAGGGCGTGGGGCCAGCGACTAGATCTCCATCGCTCTGGTGCCCATAACTTTTGATCCGTAAGTAGTTATGCGGCGCACAACATACCGTTGGAAAGCTCTCTGAGAGTTCTACGATGGGGGCAACAAGCATGCTAATCTGCGCCTATTTTTGGAGCCCAAATTTTGAACATTTTCATCAGTTTTAGGCCATTTTTTTTTATCTTTTTGCACTGTTTATTCTTCCCGGATCATTCGGCAGGAGCCGCGAAAAGGAAACAAATAAGGGCTTTGCATCCTCAACATGACGGGTGCGATCATACCATCAATAAAGCACCGGATCCTATTAGAACTCTGAAGATAAACGTGCTTAGGCGATAGTAGTACTTGGATCGGTGACCCCCTGGGAAGCCCTCGTGTTGTACCCCACTTTTTGTTTTGTTTTTTTGCCCCGTTCAGGCTTGCCAAAATGATTTATCAGTCACATTTCTTTTACCGAGTACCACGGCATCTTGGCCAAGACAACTTCGCTTCGCGTAGAGGCTAGGCCCGCAAGCCGAGGGCGTGGAGCCTATGACCAGGTCTCTGTCGCTCTGGTGCCCCTATCTTTTGATCCATAAGGAGTTATGCAGCGCACAACATAATGTTGGAAAGCTCTCCAAGAGCTCTACGATGGGGGCAGCAAGCGTGCACGGCTGTACCTATTTTCAGAGCCCAAAATTGAATGTTTTCATCAACTTCGGTCCACTTTCTTCTTTTTGCACTATTTCGTCATCGCAGATCGTTCGTCGAGAGCCACGAAAAGGACGACACATAAGGGCTTAGCGCCCTCAACCTGACAGGTGCGATCATACCAGCCGAATGCACCGGATCCCATCATTACTCTGAAGTTAAGCGTTCTTGGGCGAGAGTAGCACTAGGATAGGTGACCCCCTGGGAATTCCTCAAATTGCACTCCTTTTTTCAATTTGTTTTTTTGCCCTTTCAGGCTTCCCAAAATGCTTTATTTGTCACATTTCTTTTATCGAGTCCCACGGCATCTGGGCAAAGACAACTTCGCTTCGCGTAGAGGCTAGGCCAGCAAACCGAAGGCGTGGGGCCAGTGACTAGATCTCCGTCGCTCCGGTGCCCATAACTTTTGATCCGTAAGGAGTTATGCGACGCACAATATACCGTTGGAAAGCTCTACGAGAGCTCTACGACAGGAGGTAGCAGGCCTACACGGATGCGCCTATTTTCGGAGCCCAAAATCGAATGTTTTCATCAGTTTTGGGCCACTTCTTTTTACGCTGTTTCTTTGTCGCGGATCGTTCGTCAGGAGCCGCGAAAAGGACAACAAATAAGGGCTTTGCACCCTCAACATTACGGGTACGATCATACCAGTAGAAATGCACCAGATCCCATCACTACTCCGAAGTTAAGCGCGCTTGGGCAAGAGTAGTACTAGGATGGGTGACCCCTAGGAAGTCTTCGTGTTCCACCCCTCTTTTCATATTGTTTTTTTGCACTTTTGCACTTGCCAAAATGCTTTATTAGTCACATTTCTTTTATCGAGTCCCACGGCATCTGGGCAAAGACAACTTCGCTTCGCGTAGAGGCTAGGCCAGCAAACCGAAGGCGTGGGGCCAGTGACTAGATCTCCGTCGCTCCGGTGCCCATAACTTTTGATCCGTAAGGAGTTATGCGACGCACAATATACCGTTGGAAAGCTCTACGAGAGCTCTACGACAGGAGGAACAAGCCTGCTCGGTTGCGTTTGTTTTTGGAACCCAAAAATAAAATGTTTTCATCTGTTTCAAGCCACTTTTCTACGTTTTAAGCTATTTCTTGTTCCTTGATTGTTCGTCGGGAGCTGCGAAAAGGACAACAAATGAGCGCTTTGCGCCCTCAACATGACGGGTACGATGATACCTTCAGTAATGCAAAGGATCCCATCAGTACTCAAAAGTTAAGTTCGCTTTGGCGAGAGTAGTACAAGGATGGGTGACCCGCAGGGAAGTCCTCGTGTTGCACTACCCTTTTCATTTTGTTTTTTTTTGCCCTTTTAGGCTTGCCAAAATGCTTTATCCGTCACATTTCTTTTATCGAGTCCCACGGAATCTTGGCCAAGAAAACTTCACTTCGCGCAGAGGCTAGGACCGCAAACTGAGGGCGTGGGACCAAGGACCAGATCTTCATCGCTTCGGTGCCCATAACTTTTGATTCGTATGGTGTTATGCGGCGCATAGCAAACCGTTGGAAAGCACTCCGAGAGCTTTACCCCGAGGGCAACAAGCCTGCTTGGATGTGCCTATTTTCGGAGCCCAAAATTGAATGTTTTCATCAGTTTCTTGCCATTTTCTTTTTTTTTACGCTGTTTCTTCATCCCGGATCGTTCGTCGGGTACCACACAAAGGACGACACATAGGGGCTTAGTGCCCTCAACATGACGCGTACGATCATACCAGCAGAATGCTTCGGATCCCATCAGTACTCCGAAGTTTAGCATGCTTAACCGAGAGTAGTACTAGGATGGGTAACCCCCTGAGAAGTCCTCGTATTGCACACCTCTTTTCATTTTGTTTTTTTGCCCTTTCAGGCTTCCTAAAATGCTTTATCTGTCACATTTCTTTTATCGAGTCTTATGGAATCTTGGCCAAGACAACTTAGCATCACGTAGAGGCTAAGCCTGTAAACCGAGGGCGTAGGGCTCGTGACCAAGTCTCTGTCGCTCCGGTGACCATAACATATGATTCGTAAGGAGTTATGCGGACCACAGCATACAATTGGAAAGCTCTCCGAGAGCTTAATAACGGGGGCAGCATGCCTACTCGGATGCACCTATTTTTGGAGCCCAAAATCGAATGTTTTCATCTGTTTTGGGCTACTTTCTTCCTTTTACGTAGATTCTTCGTCTTGGATTGTTCGTTAGGAGCTGCGAAAAGGACGACACATAAGGATTTTGCACCCTCAAGATTACAGGACGCGTTCATACCAGCAGAAAAGCACTAGATCCCATCAGTATTACAAAGTTAAGCGTGCTTGGGCGATAGTAGTACTAGGATGGGTGACCCTCTAGGAAGTCCTCGTGTTGCACCCCCCTTTTCATTTTGCTTTTTTGCCCTTTCAGGCATGCCAAAATGCTTTATCCATCACATTTATTTTATCGTGTCCCGCGGCATCTTGGCCAAGACAACTTCGCTTCACCTAGAGGCTAGGCCTGCAAACCGAGTGCGTGGGGCCAGTGACCAGGTTTTTGTCGCTCCGGTGCCAATAACTTTTGATCCGTAAGGAGTTATGCGGCCCACAGCATACCGTTGGAAAGCTCTCCGAGAGCTCAACCACGGGGGCAGGAAACCTGCTCGGATGCGCCAATTTTCGGAGCCCAAAATTGAATATTTTCATTAGTTTTGGGCCACTTTTTTCTTTTTACGCTGTTTTTTCGTCACGAATTGTTCATCAGGAGCCTCGAAAAAGACAACACATAAGGGCTTTGCGCCCTCAACATTACGAGTGCGATACCAGCAGAAATGCACCAGATCCCATCAGTAATCCGAAGTTAAGCGTGGTTGGATGAGAGTAATATTAGGATAGGTGACCCCCTGGGAAGTCCTCGTGTTGCACCCCCATTTTCATTTTGTTTTTTAGCCCTTTTAGGCTTGCCAAAATGATTTATCCATCACATTTCTTTTATTGAGTCTCACGGCATCTTGGCCAAGACAACTTCGCTTCGCGTAGAGGCAAGGCCCGCAAACCGAGGGCGTGGGGCCAGTAACCAGGTCTCCGTCGCTCCGATACCCATAACTCTTGATCCATAAGGAGTTATGCGGCGCACAACATACCATTGGAACGCTCTCCGAGAGCTTTATGACGTGGGCAGCAAGCTTGCTCGGCTGCATTTGTTTTCGGAGCCCAAAAACCAAACATTTTCATCTATTTCAGGCCGCTTTTCTTCTTTTTGTGCTATTTCTTCGTCCCGGATCATTCGTCGGGAACAGCAAAAAGGACAACAAATAAGGGCTTTGCACCCTCAACATGATGGGTGCGATCATACCTTCAGTAATGCACCGGATCCCATTAGTACTCCGAAGTTAAACGTGCTTGGGCGAGAGTAGTACTAGGATGGGTGAGCCCCTGGGAAGTCCTCGTGTTGCACCCCCCCTTTTCATTTTGTTTTTTTGCAGTTTCAGGCTTGCCAGAATGCTTTATCTGTCACATTTCTTTAATCGAGTACCACGGTATCTTGGGCAAGACGACTTCGTTTCGCGTAGAGGCTAGGCCTGCAAAACGAAGGCATGGGGCCAGTGACCAGATCTCCGTCGCTCTGGTAGCCATAACTTTTAATCCGTAAGGAGTTATGCAGCGCACAACATACCGTTGGAAAGCTCTCTGAGAGCTCTGCCACGAGGGTAGCAAGCCTGCATGGATGTGCCTATTTTTGGAGCCCAAAATCGAATGTTTTCATCAGTTTCGGGCCACTTTCTTCTTTTTACGTAGTTTATTCGTCGTAGATCGTTCGTCAGGAGCCGCGAAAAGGACGACACATAAGGGTTTTGCACCCTCAACATTACGGGTGCATTCATACCAGCAGAAATGCACCAGATCCCATCAGTACTCCAAAGTTAAGCGTGCTTGGGCGAGAGTAGTACTAGGATGGGTGACCCCCTAGGAAGTCCACGTGTTGCACCCCCCTTTTCATTTTATTTTTTTGCCCTTTCAGGCATGCCAAAATGCTTTATTCGTCACATTTCTTTTATCGAGTTCCACGGCATCTTGGCCAAGACAACTTCGCTTCGCATAGAGGCTAGGCTTACAAACCGAGGGCGTGGGGCCAATAACCATGTCTCCATTGCTCTGATGCCCATAAGTTTTGATTCGTAAGGAGTTATGCGGCGCACAGTGTACCGTTGAAAAGCTTTCCGAGAGCTCTACGACCGGGGCAGCAAGCTTGCTCGGTTGCGTCTATTTTCGGAGCCTAAAAAATTAATGTTTTCATCAATTTTAGACCATTTTTCTTCTTTTTACGCTATTTCTTCACCCCTGATCGTTTGTCGGGAGCTGCGAAAAGTACAACAAATAAGGGCTTTGCACCCTCAACATGACGGGTGCGATCATACCATCAGTAATGTACCGGATCCTATCAGTGCTCCGAAGTTAAGCGTGCTTGGACGAGAGTAGTACTAGGATGGGTGACCCCCAGGGAAGTCCTAGTGTTGCACCCCCCTTTTCATTTTGTTTTCTTGCCCTTTCAGGCTTGCCAAAATGCTTTATCCGTCACATTTCTTTTATCGAGTCCTACGTCATCTTGGGCAAGAAAACTTCGCTTTGCGTAGAGGCTAGGCCCGCGAACCGAGGGCGTGGGACCAGTGACCAGATCTCCATCGCTCCGGTGCGCATAACTTGTGATCCGTAAGGTGTTATGTGGTGCACAACATACCGTTGGAAAGCTCTCCAAGAGCTCTACCATGTGGTCAGCAAGCCTACACGGATGCGCCAATTTTTGGAGCCTAAAATTGAATGAATTCATCAGTTTCAGGCCACGGCATCCTGGCCAAGACAACTTCACTTTGTGTAAAGGCGAGGCTCGCCAACCGAGGCCGTGGGACTAGTGACCAGGTCTCCGTCACTCCAATGCCCATAACTTTTGATTTGTAAGGAGTTATGCGGGGCACAACATACCATTGGAGAGCTCTCCGAGAGCTCTACGACGGGGGCAGGAAGCATGCTCGGCTGCGTCTATTTTTGGAGGCCAAAAATTGAACGTTTTGATCAATTTCTAGCCACTTTTCTTCTTTTTGCGCTGTTTCTTCGTCCCGGATCATTCGTCGGGAGCTGCGAAAAGGACAACAAATAAGGGCTTTGCACCCTCAACATGACGGGTGCGATCATGCCATCAGTAATGCACTGGATCCCATCAGTACTCTGAAGTTAATAGTGCTTGGGCGAGAGTAGTACTAGGATGGGTGACCCCCCGGGAAGTCCTCGTATTGTACCCCCTTTTTCATTTTGGTATTTTTCCCTTTCAGGCTTGCCAAAATGCTTTATCTGTCATATTTCTTTTATCAAGTCCATCGGCATCTTGGCTAAGAAAACTTCGCTTCGTGTAAAGGCTAGGCCCACAAACCAAGGGCGTGGGACTAGTGACCAGATCTCCATCGCTTTGGTGCCCATAATTTTTTATCCGTATGGAGTTATGAGGCGCACAGCATACCGTTGGGAAGCTCTCCGAGAGCTCCACCATGTGGGCAACAAGCCTGCTCGGATGCACCTATTTTCGGAGCCCAAAATCGAATGTTTTCATCAGTTTCGGTCTACTTTCTTCTTTTTACGATGTTTCTTCATCCCGGATCGTTCGTCGGGAGCTACGAAAAGGTCGACACATAAGGGCTTTGCGCACTCAGCATGACGAGTGCGATCATACCAGCATAAATGCACTGGATCCCATCGGTACTTCAAAGTTAAGCGTGCTTGGGCGAGAGTAGTACTAGGATAGGCGACACCCTAGGAAGTCCTTGTGTTGCGCCCCTTTTCATTTTGTCTTTTTTGCGCTGTTCAGGCTTCCCAAAATGCTTTATCCATCACATTTCTTTAATCGAGTCCCACGGCATCTTGGCCAAGACAACTTCACTTTGCGTAGAGGCTAGGCCCGCAAACCGAGGGCATGGGGCCTATGACTAGGTCTCCGTTGCTCCGATGCCCATAAGTTTTGATCTGTTAGAAGTTATACGGGGCACATCATATAGTTGGAAAGGTCTCCGAGAGCTCTACGACGGGGGTAGCAAGACTGCTTGGCTGCGCCTATTTTCGGAGCTAAAAAATTGAATGTTTTCATCAGTTTTGGGCCACTTTTCTTCTTTTTGCGCTGTTTCTTCATTCCGGATTGTTCGTCGGGAGTAGTGAAAAAGGACAACAAATAAGCGCTTTGCGCCCTTAACATGACGGTTGTGACCATACCATCAGTAATGTACAGGATCCTATCAGAACTCCGAAGTTAAATGTGCTTGGGCGAGAGTTGTACTAGGAACGGTGAACCCCTATGAACTCCTCGTGTTGCTTCCCCCCTTTTCGTTTTGCTTTTTTGCCCCTTTTAGGCTTGCCAAAATGCTTTATCCGTCACAATTATATTATCAAGTCCCACGGCATCTTGGCCAAGAAAACTTCGCTTCGCGTAGAGGCTAGGCCTAAAAACCAAAGGCGTGGGGCCTGTGACCAGGTCTCTGTCGCTCCGGTGCCCATAACATTTGATTCGGAAGGACTTAGGCGGTGCACAGCATACTGTTAAAAAGCTCTCCGAGGGCTCTACGGCGGGGGCAGCAAGCCTGCACAGTTGCTTCTATTTTTGGCATCCAAAAATCAAAAGTTTTCATTTGTTTTAGGCTACTTTTCTTCTTTTTGCGCTGTTTCTTCGACCCAGATCATTCGTCGGGAGCCGCATAACGGACAACAGATAAGGGCTTTGCGCCCTCAACATGACGGGTGCAATCATTTCAACAGTAATGCACTGGATCCCATCAAAACTGTGAAGTTAAGCGTGCTTGGACGAGAGTAGTACTAGGATGGGTGACCCCCTGGGGAGTCCTCGTATTGCACCCACCTTTTCGTTTTGTTTTTTTGCCCCGTTCAGGCTTGCCGAAATGCTTTATTCGTCACAATTCTATTACCGAGTACCACGGCATCTTGGCCAAGACAACTTTGCTTCGCGTAGAGGCTAGGACCGCAAACCGAGGGCGCGGGGCCTGTGACCAGGTCTCTGTCGCTCCGATGCCCATAACTTTTGATCCGTAAGGAGTTATGCGGCGCACAGCATACCATTGGAAAGCTCTCTGAGAGCTCTACGATGGGTGCAACAAGCCTGCTAGGCTGCATCTATTTTCAGAGCCCAAAAATGGAATGTTTTCATCAGTTTTAGGCTACTTTTCTTCTTTTTGTGTTGTTTCTTCTTCCCGGATCGTTCACCGGGAGCTGCAAAAAGGACAACAAATAAGGGCTTTTTGCCCTCAATATGACAGGTGCGATCATGCCATCAGTAATGCACCGAATGCCATATGTACTGCGAAGTTAAGCGTGCTTGGGCGAGAGTAGTACTAGGATGGGTGACCCCCTAGGAAGTCCTCGTGTTGCACCCCCCTTTTCATTTTGTTTTTTTACCCTTTCAGGCTTACCAAAATGCTTTATCCGTAACATTTCTTTCATTGAGTCCCATGGCATCTTGGCCAAGAAAACTTTGCTTCGCATAGAGGCTAGGCCCGCAAACCGTGGGCGTGGGACCAGTAACCTGATCTCCATCTCTCCGGTGCCCATAATTTTTTATTCGTAAGGAGTTATGCGGCACACAGCATACCGTTGGAAAGCTCTCCGAGAGCTCCACCACAGGGGCAGCAAGCCTTCTCAGATGCGCCTATTTTTGGACCCCAAAATCGAATGTTTTCATCAATTTTGGGCCATTTTCTTCTTTTTATGTTGTTTCCTCGTCACAGATCGTTCGTCGGGAACCGAGAAAAGGACAACAAATAAGGGCTTGGTGCCCTCAACATGACGAGTGTGATCATACCATCAGTAATGCACCGGATCCCATCAGAACTCAGAAGTTAAGCGTGCTTGGGCTAGAGTAGTACTAGGATAGGTGACCCCCTAGGAAGTCCTTGTGTTGATCCCCCTTTTCGATTTGCTTTTTTGCCCCTTTCAGGCTTGCCAAAATTCTTTATCCGTCCCATTTCTATTATCAAGTCCCACGGCATCTTGGCCAAGTAAAATTCGCTTCGCGTGGAGGCTAGGCCCGCAAACCGAGGGCATGGGCCTTTGACCAGGTCTCTGTCGCTCCGGTGCCCATAACTTTTGATATGCAAGGAGTTATGCGGCGCATAGCATACCATTGAAAAGCCCTTCGAGAGCTCTAAGATGGGGGCAGGAAGCCTGCTCGGATGCGCCTATTTTCAGATTCCAAAATCGAATGTTTTCATCAGTTTCGGCCCACTTTCTTCTTTTTACGCTATTTTTTCATCCCGGATTGTTTGTCGGGAGTCGCGAAAAGGACGACACATAAGGGCTTTGCGCCCTCAACATGACGGGTGCGTTCATACCAGCATAAATGCGCAGGATCCCATTCGTATGTCGAAGTTAAGCGTGCCTGAATGAGAGTAGTACTAGGATGGGTGACCCCTTAGGAAGTCCTTGTGTTGCACACCCATTTTTGTTTTGTTTTTTTGGCTCGTTCAAGCTTGCCAAATGCTTTATCCGTCACATTTCTATTACCGAGTACCATGACATCTTGGCCAAGAGAACTTCGCTTTGCATAGAGGCTAGGCCCGCAAACCTAGGGCATAGGGCCTGTGACCAGGTCGCCGTCGCTCTAGTGCCCATAACTTTTGATCCATAAGGTGTTATGCGGCGCACATCATACCATTGGAAAGCTCTTCGAGAGCTCTACGATGGGGGCAGCAAGCCTGATCGGCTGCGTCTATTTTCAGAGCCCAAACGTCGAACATTTTCATCAATTTTAGGCCACTTTTTTTCTTTTTGCGCTGTTTCTTTGTCCCGAATCATTTGTCGGGAGCTGCGAAAAGGAAAACAAATAAGGGCTTTGTGCACTCAACATGACGGGTGCAATCATACCATCAGTAATGCACTGGATCCCATCAGTACTCCGAAGTTAAGCTTGCTTGGGCGAGAGTAGTACTAGGATGGGTGACCAATTAGGAAGTCCTCATGTTGTACCCCTCTTTTCATTTTATTTTGTTGCCCTTTCAGGCTTACCAAAATGCTTTATCCGTCACATTTCTTTTATCGAGTCCCATTGCATCTAGGCCAAGAAAACTTCACTTCGCGTAAAGGCTAAGCCCGCAAACCGAGGGCGTGAGACCAGTCACTAGATCTCCATCGCTGCGGTGCCCATAACTTTCGATCCGCAAGGAGTTATGCGGCGCACAGCATACCGTTGGAAAGCTCTCCGAGAACTCCACCATAGGGGCAACAAGCCTGCTCGAATGCACCTATTTTTGGAGCCCAAAATTGAATGTTTTCATTAGTTTCGGGCCACTTTCTTCTTTTTACGATGTTTCTTCACATCGGATCGGTCGTCCGGAGCCACGAAAAGGACGACACATAAGGGCTTTACGCCCTCAACATGACGGGTGCGATCATACCAGCAGAAATGCATCGGATCCCGTCAGTGCACTGAAGTTAAGCATGCTTGGGCGAGAGTAGTACTAGGATGGGTGATACACTAGGAAGTCCTTGTGTTGTGCCCCACCTTTTTGTTTTGCTTTTTGCCCGGTTCAGGCTTGCCAAAATGCTTTATCCATCACATTGGTTTTATCGAGTCCCACGGCATCTTGGCCAAGGCAATATTGCTTCGCGTAGAGGAAAGGCCCGCAAACCGAGGGCGTGGGGCCTGTGACCAGGTCTCCATCGATCTGATGACCATAACTTTTGATCCGTTAGGAGTTATGCGAGGCATAGCATACCGTTGGAAAGCTCTCCAAGAGCTCTACGACGAGGATAGCAAGCCTACTCGGATGCACCTACTTTTGAAGCTCAAAAATCGAACGTTTTCATCAGTTTTTGGCTACTTTTCTTCTTTTTGCTCTGTTTCTTTGTCCCGGATCGTTCGTCGGAAGCCGCGAAAAGGACAACAAATAAGGGCTTTGTCACCTCAACATGACGGGTACGATCATACCATCAGTAATGAACCGGATCCCATCAGAACACCGATGCTAAGCGTGCTTGGGGTATAGTAGTACTAGGATGGATGACCCCTTAGGAAGTCCTCGTGTTGCACCCCCTTTTCGTTTTCCTTTTTTGCCCCTTTCAGGCTTGCCAAAATGCTTTATCAGTCATATTTCTATTATTGAGTCCCACGACATCTTGGCCAAGAAAACTTCACTTCGTGTAGAGGCTAGGCCCGCAAACCGTGGGCATGGGACCAGTAACCTGATCTCTATCTCTCCGGTGCCCATAAATTTTTATCCGTAAGGAGTTATACGATACACAGCATACCGTTGGAAAGCTCTCTGAGAGCTCCACCACAGGGGCAGCAAGCCTGCTTGGATGCACCTATTTTTGGACCCCAAAATTGAATGTTTTCATCAGTTTTGGGCCATTTTCTTCTTTTTATGCTGTTTTTTCGTCACGGATCGTTCGTCGGGAATCGAGAAAAGGACAACAAATAAGGGCTTCATGCCCTCAACATGAAGAGTTTGATCATACCATCAGTAATGCACCGGATCCCATCAGAACTCAGAAGTTAAGCGTGCTTGGGCGATAGTAGTACTAGGATGGGTGACGCCCTAGAAAGTCCTCGTGTTGATCCCTCTTTTCGATTTGCTTTTTTGCCCCTTTCAAGCTTGCCAAAATTCTTTATCCGTCCCATTTCTATTATCGAGTCCCATGGCATCTTGGCCAAGTAAACTTCGCTTCGCGTGGAGGCTAGGCCCGCAAACCGAGGGCATGGGCCTTTGACCAAGTCTCTGTCGCTCCGGTGCCCATAACTTTTGATCCACAAGGAGGTATGCGGCGCATAGCATACCATTGGAAAGCCCTCCGAGAGCTCTAGGACGGGGGTAGGAAGCCTGCTCAGATGCGCCTATTTTCAGATCCCAAAATCGAATGTTTTCATCATTTTCGGCCCACTTTCTTCTTTTTACACTATTTTTTCATCCCGGATCGTTTGTCGGGAGTCGCAAAAATGACGACACATAAGGGCTTTGCGCCCTCAACATGACGGGTGCATTCATACCAGCATAAATGTGCAGGATCCCATCCGTACGCCGAAGTTAAGCATGCCTGGGCGAGAGTAGTACTAGGATGGGTGACCCCTTAGGAAGTCCTTGTGTTCCACCCCCTTTTTGTATTGTTTTTTTGGCTCGTTCAAGCTTGTCAAATGCTTTATCCGTCACATTTCTATTACCGAGTACCACGACATCTTGGCCAAGAGAACTTCGCTTTGCATAGAGGCTAGTCCCGCAAACCTAGGGCATGGGGCCTATGACCAGGTCGCCGTCGCTCTGGTGCCCATAACTTTTGATCCATAAGGTGTTATGAGGCGTACATCATACCATTGGAAAGCTCTTCGAGAGCTCTACGATGGGGGCACCAAGCGTGATCGGCTGTGTCTATTTTCGGAGCCCAAACATCGAACGTTTTCATCAATTTCAGGCCACTTTTCTTCTTTTTGCGCTGTTTCTTCGTCCCAAATCATTCGTCGGGAGCTACGAAAAGGAAAACAAATAAGGGCTTTGTGCCCTCAACATGACGAGTGCGATCATACCATCAGTAATGCATTGGATCCCATTAGTACTCCGAAGTTAAGCGTGCTTGGGCGAGAGTAGTACTAGGATGGGTGACCCCTTAGGAAGTCCTCGTGTTGTACCCCCCTTTTCATTTTATTTTGTTGCCCTTTCAGGCTTACCAAAATGTTTTATCCATCACATTTCTTTTATCGAGTCCTATTGCATCTAGGCCAAGAAAACTTCGCTTCTCGTAAAGGCTAGGCCCGTAAACTGAGGGCGTGAGACCAGTCACTAGATCTCCATCGTTCCGGTGCCCATAACTTTCGATCCGCAAGGAGTTATGCGACGCACAGCAAACCGTTGGAAAGCTCTCCGAGAACTCCACCATAGGGGCAACAAGCTTGCTCGAATGCACCTATTTTTGGAGCCCAAAATTTAATGTTTTCATCAGTTTCGGGCCACTTTCTTCTTTTTACGCTGTTTCTTCACACCGGATCGCTCGTCCGGAGCCACGAAAAGGACGACACATAAGGCCTTTGCGCCCTCAACATGACGGGTGCGATCATACCAAAAAAAATGCATCGGATCCCATCAGTGCACTGAAGTTAAGCATGCTTGGGCGAGAGTAGTACTAGGATGGGTGACACACTAGGAAGTCCTTGTGTTGTGCCCTGCCTTTTCGTTTTGCTTTTTGCCCCGTTCAGGCTTGCCAAAATGCTTTATCCATCACATTTCTTTTATCGAGTCCCACGGCATCTTGGCCAAGGCAATATCGCTTCGCGTAGAGGAAAGGCCCGCAAACCGAGGGCGTGGGGCCTGTGACCAGGTCTCCGTCGATCCGATGACCATAACTTTTGATCCGTTAGGAGTTATGCGAGACATATCATACTGTTGGGAAGCTCTCCGAGAGCTCTACGACAAGGATAGCAAGCCTGCTCGGATGCGCCTACTTTCGAAGCCCAAAAATCGAACGTTTTCATCAGTTTTTGGCTACTTTTCTTCTTTTTGCTCTGTTTCTTTGTCCCGGATCATTCGTCGAAAGCTGCGAAAAGGACAACAAATAAGGGCTTTGCCACCTCAACATGACGGGTGTGATCATACCATTAGTAATAAACCGGATCCCATCAGAACTCTGAAGTTAAGCGTGCTTGGGAGATAGTAGTACTAGGACGGGTGACCCGTTAGGAAGTCCTCGTGTTGTACCCCCTTTTCGTTTTGCTTTTTTGCCCTTTCAAGCTTGCCAAAATGCTTTATCTGTCACATTTCTATTATCGAGTCCCACAGCATCTTGGCCAAGTACACTTCGCTTCGTGTCGAGGCTAGGCCCGCAAACTGAGGGCGTGGGGCCTGTGACCAGGTCTCTGTCGCTCCGGTGCCCATAACATTTGATCCGTAAGGAGTTATGTGGCGCACAACATACTGTTGGAAAGCTCTTCGAGAGGTCTACGACGGTGCCGGCAAGCCTGCTCGGATGCCCCTATTTTTCGAGCCCAAAATCGAATGTTTTCATCAGTTTTGGGCCACTTTCTTGTTTTTACGCTGTTTCTTCATCCCGGATCGTTCGTCGGGAGCCGAAAAAAGGATGACACATAAGAGCTTTGCGCCATTAACATGATGGGTGCGATCATACCAGCAGCAATGCACCGAATCCCATCCGTACTCCGAAGTTAAGAGTGCTCAGGCAAGAGTAGTACTAGGATTGGTGACCCCCTGGGAAGTACTCGTGTTGCACCCCCCTTTTCATTTTGTTTTTTGGCCCCGTTCAAGTTTGCCAAAATGCTTTATCTTTCACATTTCTATTACCGAGTACCACGGCATCTTGGCCAAGATAACTTCACTTGGCGTAGAGGCTAGGCCCGCAAATCTGGCCCCGTTCAAGTTTGCCAAAATGCTTTATCTTTCACATTTCTATTACCGAGTACCACGGCATCTTGGCCAAGATAACTTCACTTGGCGTAGAGGCTAGGCCCGCAAATCGAGGGCGTGGGGCCTGTGACCAGGTCTTCGTCGCTCTAGTCCCCATAACTTTTAATCCGTAAGGACTTATGCAGCACACAGCATGACGTTGAAAAGCTCTCCAAGAGCTCTACGATAGGGCAGCAAGCCTGGACGACTGTGCCAGTTTTCGGAGTCCAAAAATTGAAAGTTTTCATTAGTTTCAGGCTACTTTTCTTCTTTTTGTGCTGTTTTTTCGTCCCAGATCTTTCGTCGGGAGCCGCGAAAAGGACAACAGATAAGGGCTTTGCGCCATCAACATTACAGGTGAAATCATATCACCAGAATGCACCGGATCCCATAAAAAACTC
Source organism: Ehretia macrophylla (assembly GCA_037974665.1). Taxonomy (NCBI): domain Eukaryota; kingdom Viridiplantae; phylum Streptophyta; class Magnoliopsida; order Boraginales; family Ehretiaceae; genus Ehretia; species Ehretia macrophylla. Next base: position 23,998,795 of record CM075771.1, read on the forward strand.
CGAGGTTAAGCATGCTTGGGCGAGAGTAGTACTATGATGGGTGATCCCCTGGGAAGTCCTCGTGTTGCACCCACCTTTTCGTTTTGTTTTTTTGCCCTGTTCTGGCTTGCCAAAATGTTTTATCTGTTACATTTCTATTACTGAGTACCACGGCATCTTGGCCAAGGCAACTTTGCTTCGCGTATAGGCTAGGCCCGCAAACCGAGGGCGTGGGGCCCGTGACCAGGTCTCTGTCGCTTTGGTACCCATAACTTTTGATTCGTGTGGAGTTATGCGGCGCATTTCATATCATTAGAAAGCTCTCCGAGAGCTCTACAACGGGAGTAGCAAGCCTGCTCGGCTGCGTCTGTTTTCAGAGCCCAAAAATTGAACGTTTTCATTAGTTTCAGTCTACTTTTCTTCTTTTTGCGCTGTTTCTTTGTCCCGGATAGTTCGTCGGGAACTGCGAAAAGGACAACAAATAAAGACTTTGTGCCCTTAACATGACGGGTACGATCATACCATCAGTAATGCACAGGATCCCATCAGTACTCCAAAGTTAAGCGTGCTTGGGATAGAGTAGTACTAGGATGGGTGACCCCCTGGGAAGCCCTTGTGTTGCACCGCCCCTTTTATTTTGTTTTTTTGCCCTTTCAGGCTTGCCAAAATGCTTTATCCGTCACATTTCTTTTATCGAGTCGCACGGCATCTTGGCCAAGAAAACTTTGCTTCGTGTAGAGGCTAGGCCCGGAAATCGAGGGCGTGGGACCACTGACCAGATCTTCATCGCTCCGGTGCCTATAACTTTTGATCCGTAAGGATTTATGCAGCGCGCAGCATACCGTTGGAAAGATCTCCGAGTGCTCTACCATAGGGGCAGCATGCCAACTCGGATGCGCCTATTTTTGGAGCCCAAAATTGAATGTTTTCATCAGTTTCAGGCCATTTTCTTCTTTTTACGCTATTTCTTTGTCCCGGATCGTTCATCGGGAGCCGCGAAAAGCACAACACATAAGGGCTTTGCGTTTTCAACATGATAGGTGCGATCATACCAGCAGTAATGCACCGGATCCCATCCATACTCTGAAGTTAAGCATGCTTGGGCAAAAGTAGTACTAGGATGGGTGACCCCCTAGGAAGTACTCGTGTTGCAGCCCCCTTTTCGTTTTGTTTTTTAGCCCCTTCAGGCTTGCCAAAATTCTTTATCCGTCACATTTCTATTATCGAGTACCATGGCATCTTGGCCAAGACAACTTCCCTTCGCGTAAAGGCTAGGCCCGTAAACCAAGAGCATGGGGCCTGTGACCAGGTCTCCGTCACTATGGTGCCCATAACTTTTGATTCGTGAGGCGTTATACGGCACACAGCATACTGTTGAAAAGCTCTCCGAGAGCTCTACGATGGGGGCAGCAAGCCTGCACGGCTATGCCTATTTTCGGAGTGCAAAAATAGAAAGTTTTCATTAGTTTCAAGCTATTTTTCTTCTTTTTGCACTGTTTCTTCATCTCAGATCGTTCATCGGGAGCCGTGAAAAGGACAACAGATAAAGGCTTTGCGCCCTTAACATGACGGGTGCGATCATATCATCTGTAATGCACCAGATCCCATCAAAAACTCCGAAGTTAAGCGTGCTTGGCCGAGAGTAGTACTAGGATGGGTGACCCCCTGGGAAATCCTCGTGTTGCACCCCCCTTTTCATTTTGGTTTTTGCCCTGTTATGGCTTGCCAAAATGCTTTATCTGTCACTTTTCTATTACCGAGTACCACGGCATCTCGGCCAAGACAACTTCACTTCACGGAGAGCTAGGCCCGCAAATCGAGGGCGTGGGGCCTGTGACAAGGTATCCGTCGCTCCAGTGCCCATAACTTTTGATCTGTGAGGAGTTATGCGGCTCACAGCATACCGTTGAAAAGCTCTCCGAGGGCTCCACAACGGGAGCAGCATGCCTACTCGTATGCGTCTATTTTCTGAGCCCACAATCGAATGTTTTCTTCAGTTTCGGGCCATTTTCTTCTTTTTACGGTGTTTCTTCATCCCGGATCGTTCTTCAGGTGCCGCGAAAAGAACGACACATAAGGGCTTTGCACCCTCAACATGAAGGGTGCGATCATACCAGCAGAAATACACCGGATCCCATCAGTACTCCGAAGTTAAGCGTGCTTGGGCGAGAGGAGTACTAGGATGGGTGACACCCTGGGAAGTCATTGTGTTGCGCCGCCCTTTTTGTTTTGTTTTTTTGCCCCGTTCAGGTTGGCCAAAATGCTTTATCCGTCAGATTTATATTATCAACTACCATGGCATCTTGGCCAAGACAACTTTGCTTCGCGTAGAGGCTAGGCCCGCAAACTAAGAGCGTGGGGCTTGTGACCAAGTCTCCGTCACTCAGATGAGCATAACTTTTGATCCGTTAGGAGTTATGCGGCGCACAGCATACCGTTGGAAAGCTCTCTGAGAGCTATACGACGAAGGCAACAACCCTGCTTTGTTGCGCCTACATTCAGAGCCCAAAAATTTAACATTTTGATCAGTTTTAGGCCATTTTTCTTCTTTTTATGCTGTTTCTTCATCCCGGAGCGTTCGTTGGGAACATCAAAAAGGACAACAAATAAGGGCTTTGTGCCCTCAACATGACGGGTGCGATCATACCATCAGTAATGCACCGGATCCCATCAGTACTCCGAAGTTAAGCGTGCTTGGGCGAGAGTAGTAATAGGATGGGCGATCCCCTAGGAAGTCCTCGTGTTGCACCCCCCTTTTGGTTTTGCTTTTTTGCCCCGTTAAGGCTTGCCAAAATGCTTTATCCGTCACAATTCTATTATTGAGTCCCAGGGTATCTTGGCCAAGAAAACTTCGATTTGCGTAAAGGCTAGGCTCACAAACCGAGGGCATGGGGGTTGTGACCACATCTCTGTCTCTCCGGTGCCCATAACTTTTGATCCGTGAGGAGTTATGCGGCGCACAACATACCGTTGGAAAGCTCTCTGAGAGCGCTACGACGGGGGCAACAAGCTTGCTCAATGCACCAATTTTCGGAGCCCAAAATCGAATGTTTTCATCAGTTTTGGGCCACTTTCTTCTTTTTACGCTGTTTATTCGTCCCGGGTCGTTCGTCGAAAGCCGCAAAAAGGACAACACATAAGGGCTTTGTGCCCTTAACATGACGGGTGATATCATACCAGCAGAAATGCACTGGATCCCATCTGTACTCTGAAGTTAAGCATGCTTGGGCAAGAGTAGTACTAGGATGGGTGACCCTCTAGGAAGTACTAGTGTTGTACCACCTTTTCGTTTTGTTTTTCTTGCCCCGTTCAAGCTTGCCAAAATGCTTTATCCGTCACATTTCTATTACCGAGTACCACGCCATCTTGGCCAAGACAACTTCGCTTCGCGTAAAGGCTAGGCCTGCAAACTGAGAGCGTGGGGCCTATGACCTGGTCTCCGTCGCTCTAATGCCCATAAATTTTGATTCGTAACGAGTTATGCGGCGCACAACATACTGTTGAAATGCTCTCCGAGAGCTCTACGACGGGGGCAGCAAGTCTGCGCCGCTGCGCCTGTTTTTAGAGTCCAAAAATTGAAAGTTTTCATTAGTTTCAAGCCACTTTTCTTCTTTTTGCAATGTTTTTTCGTCCCAAATCATTCGTCGGGAGCCGCAAAAAGCACAACAGATAAAGGCTTTGCGCCCTCAACATGACGAGTGCGATCATATCATCAGTAATGCACCGAATCCCATCAAAAACTCTGAAGTTAAGTGTGCTTGGGCTAGAGTAGTACTATGATGGGTGACCCCCAGGGAAGTCCCCGCGTTGCACCCACCCTATCATTTTGTTCTTTTGCCCCGTTTAGGCTTGTCAAAATGCTTTATCCGTCACATTTCTATTACTGAGTACCACGGCATCTTGGCCAAGACAACTTCGCTTTGCGTAGAGGCTAGGCTCGCAAACCGAGGGCATAGGGCCAGTGACCAGGTCTACGTCACTCCGGTGCCCATAACTTTTGATCCGTAAGGAGTTATGCGGAGCGCAACATACCATTGGAAAGCTCTCCGGGAGCTCTACGACGTTGGTAGTAAGCCTGTACAACTGCGCCTATTTTGGGAACCCAACTATTGAACGTTTTCATCAGTTTCAGGCCTATTTTCTTCTTTTTGCGCTGTTTCGTCGTCCCGGATCGTTCGTCGGGAGCCACAAAAGGGACAACAAATAAGGGCTTTGTACCCTCAACATGATTGATGCGATCATACCATCAGTAATGCACCGGATCCCATCAGAACTCCAAAGTTAAGCGTGCTTGGGCGAGAGTAGTACTAGGATGGGTGACCCCCTAGGAAGTCCTCGTTTTGCACCCCCCTTTTTGTTTTGTTTTTTTGACCCATTCAGGCTTGCCAAGTTGCTTTATCCATCACATTTCTATTATCGAGTCCCACGGCATCTTGGGCAAGACAACTTCGCTTCACGTAGAGGCTGGGCCTGCAAACCGAGGGCGTGGGACCTATGACGAGGTCTCCGTCGCTCTGGAGCCCATAACCTTTGATTCGTAAGGAGTTATGCGACGCACAACATACCGTTGAAAAGCTCTTCGAGAGCTCTACGAATGGGGTAGCAAGCCTGCACGGCTGCGCCTGTTTTAGGTGTCCTAAAATTGAAAGTTTACACTAGTTTTGGGCCACTTTTCTTATTTTTGCGCTATTTCTTTGTCCCAGATCGTTCGTCGGGAGATGCGAAAAGGACAACAGATAAGGGCTTTGTGCCCTCAACATGACGGGTGTGATCATATCATATGCAATACACCGGATCCCATCAGAACTCCGAAGTTAAGCGTGCGTTGGCGAGAGTAGTACTAGGATGGGTGACCCTATGGGAAGTCCTCGTGTTGCACCTCCCCTTTTTGTCATGTTTTTTTTCCCCGTTCACGCTTGCCAAGATGCTTTATCCGTCACATTTATATTATCGAGTCCCACGATATCTTGGCCAAGAAAACTTCGCTTCGCGTAGAGGCTAGGCCAGCAAACCTAGGGCGTAGGGCCTGTGACGAGGTCTCCCTCGCTCTGGTGCCCATAACTTTTGATCCATAAGGATTTATGCGGCGCACAGCATACAGTTGGAAAGCACTCTGAGGGCTCTACGACATTGGCAGTAAGCATGCTCGACTGCGTCTATTTTTGGAGCCCAAATATCGAACATTTTCATAGTTTCAAGCCTTTTTTTCTTCTTTTTGTGTTGTTTCTTCGTCCCGGAACGTTTGTCGGGAGCCGCGAAAAGGACAACAAATAAAGGTTTTGCGCCCTCAACATGATGGGTGCTATCATACCATCAGTAATGCTTCGGATCCCATCGGCACTTTGAAGTTAAGCGTGCTTGGGCGAGAGTAGTACAAGAATGGGTGACCCCTTGGGAAGTCCTCGTGTTGCAACCTCTTTTCGTTTTGTTTTTTTGCTCCGTTTAGGCATGCCAAAATGCTTTATCCATCACATTTCTATTACCGAGTACCACGACATCTTGGCCAACACAACTTCGCTTCGGGTAGAGGCTAAGCCCACAAACCGAGGGCGTGGGGCCTGTCACCAGGTCTCCATCTCTCTGGTGCCTATAACTTTTGATCTGTAAGGAGTTATGCGGTGCACAGCATATCGTTGAAATGCTCTCTGAGAGCTCTATGATGGGGGTAGCAAGCCTGCATGGCTGCGCCTGTTTTCGGTGTCAAAAATTGAAAGTTTTCATTAGTTTCTAGCCACTTTTCTTCTTTTTGTGCTGTTTATTCATCCCAAATCGTTCGTCGAGAGCCCCGAAAAGGACAACATATATGGGCTTTGCACCCTCAACATAATGGGTGCGATCATATCATTAGTAATGCACCGGATCCCATCAAAAACTCCGAAGTTAAGCGTGCTTAGGCGAGAGTAGTTCTATGATGGGTGACCCTTGGGAAGTCCTCGTGTTGCACCCCCTTTTTGTTTTATTTTTTTGCCCCGTTCATGCTTGCCAAAATGCTTTATCCATCATATTTTTATTACCGAGTACCACGGCATCTTGGCCAAGACAACTTCACTTCGCATAAGGGCTAGGCCCGCAAACTGAGGGCGTGGGGCGTGGGGCCTGTGACCAGGTCTCTGTCGCTCCAGTGCCCATAACTTTTGATCCGTAAGGAGTTATGCGGCACAAAGCATACCGTTGGAAAGCACTCCGATAGCTCTACGGCAGGGGTAGTAATCCTGCTCAACTGCGCCTATTTTTGGAGCCCAAAAATCAAAAGTTTTCAGCAGTTTAAGGCTTTTTTTCTTCTTTTTACGCTATTTCTTCATCCCGAATCGTTCGTCAAGAGCTGCGAAAGGGACGACAAATAAGGGCTTTGTGCCTTCAACATGACGGGTGCGATCATACCATCAGTAATGCATCGGATCCCATCAATACTCTGAAGTTAAGCATGCTTGCGCGAGAGTAGTACTAGGATGGGTGACCCCCTGGGAAGTCCTCGTGTTATAACCCCTTTTCGTTTTGTTCTTTTGTCTCGTTCAGGCATGCCAAAATGCTTTATCAGTCACATTTCTATTACCGAGTACCACGGCATCTTGGCCAAGACAAATTCACTTCGCGTAGAGGATAGGCCCGCAAACCGAGGGCGTAGGACTTGTGACTTGGTCTCCGTCGCTCCAGTACCCATAACTTTTGATCAGTAAGGAGTTATGTGGCGCACAACATACCGTTGGAAAGCTCTCCAAGAGCTCTACAATAGGGGCAGAGAGCCTGCTCGACTTCGCCTATTTTTGGAGGCCAAATATCGAACATTTTCATCAGTTTTAGGCCTTTTTTCTTCTTTTTGTGCTATTTTTTCATCCCAGATCGTTCGTCGGGAGACGCGAAAGGGACAACAAATAAGGGCTTTGCGCCATCAACATGGCGGGTGCGATCATACCATTAGTAATGCATCGCATCCCATCAGAACTCCGAAGTTAAGCGTGCTTGGTCCCGAGTAGTACTAGGATGGGTGACCCCGAGGGAAGCCCTCGTGTTGCACCCCCCTTTTCGTTTTGTTTTTTTGCCCTGTTCAGGCTTGCCAAGATGCTTTATCCGTCACATTTCTATTATCGAGTCCCATGCTATCTTGGCCAAGACAACTTCGCTTCGCGTAGAGGCTAGGCCCGCAAACCGAGAGCGTAGGGCCTGTGACCAGGTCTTCTTCGCTCTAGTGCCCATAACTTTTGATCAGTAAGGAGTTATGCGGCGCATAGCATACCCTTGGAAAGCTCTCTGAGTGCTCTGCGACAGGGGTTGCAAGCCTACTCTGCTGCGCCTATTTTCGGAGCCCAAAATCGAACATTTTCATCAGTTTTAGGCCACTTTTTTTCTTTATGCGTTGTTTCTTCATCCCAAATCGTTCGTCGCGAGTCGCGAAAAGGACAACAAATAAGGGCTTTGCGTCCTCAACATGACGAGTGCGATCATACCATCAGTAATGCACTCGATCCCCTAAGAACTCTGAAGTTAAGCGTGTTTGGGCTATAGTAGTACTAGGATGGGTGACCCCCTAGGAAGTCCTCGTGTTGCACCACCCTTTTCATTTTGGTTTTTTTGCCCTTTCAGGCCTGTCAAAATGCTTTTTTCGTCACATTTCTTTTATCGAGTCCCACAGCATCTTGGCCAAGAAAACTTTGCTTCTCGTAGAGGCTGGGCCCGTAAACCGAGGACATGGGACCAGTGACCAGATCTTCATCGCTCTGGTGCCCAAAACTTTTGATCCGTAAGGAATTATGCGGTGCACAGCATACTGTTGGAAAGCTCTCCTGGAGCTCCACCACGAGGGCAGCAAGCCTGCTTGGATGCGCCTTTTTTTTGGAGCCAAAAATATAATGTTTTCATCAGTTTTGGGCCACTTTTCTTCTTTTTGCTATGTTTCTTCATCCCGGATCTTTCGTCGGGAGCCGCGAAAAGGATGAAAAATAAGGGCTTTGTGCCCTCAACATGACGGATGCGATCATACCAACAGAAATGCCCCAGATCCCATCATTACTCTGAAGTTAAACGTGCTTGGGCGAGAGTAGTACTAGGATGGGAGACACCTTGGGAAGTCCTTGTGTTGTGCCCCTCTTTTCGTTTTGTTTTTTTGCCCCGTTCAAGCTTGCCAAAATGCTTTATCCATCACATTTCTTTTATCGAGTCCCACAACATCTTGACCAAGACAACTTCGCTTCGCGTAGAGGCTAGGCCGGCAAACCGAGGGCGTGGGGCCTATGACTAGGTCTCCGTCGCTTCGATGACCATAACTTTCGATCCGTTAGGAGTTATGCGGTGCACAGCATACCATTGGAAAGCTCTCTGAGAGCTTTACGACGGAGGTAGCAAGCCTACTAGGCTACGCCTATTTTCAGACTTAAAAAATTGAACGTTTTCATCAGTTTTAGGCCACTTTTCTTCTTTTTGCGCTGTTTCTTCATCCCGGATCGTTCGTCGGGAGTCGCGAAATGGAAAACAAATAAGGGCTTTACCTCCTCAGCATGACGGGTGGGATCATACCATTAGTAATGCACCGGATCCCATCAGAACTCCGAAGTTAAGCGTGCTTGGGCAAGAGTAGTACTAGGATGGGTGACCCCTTAGGAAGTCCTCGTGTTGCACCCCACTTTTTGTTTTGCTTTTTTTGTCCCTTTCAGGCTTGCCAAAATGCTTTATCGTGTTGACCATTAGTAATACCAATCGCAGATGTCGTTCATGCTCAGCCTAGAATTTCGAGTATACCAGAATATCATCAATGAAGATCACCATAAATTTGTCCAAGTAGGGTTGAAAAACCCTGTGCATCAAGTCCATAAAAGCTGCAGGGGTATTGGTTAGTCCAAATGGCATCACCACATATTCATAATGCCCATATCTTGTCCTAAAAGCCATTTTAGGCACATCTTCCTTTTTGATCCGTAACTGATAGTACCCTTGCCTCAAGTCGAGCTTCGAATACACTTTGGCTCCTTGAAGTTGATCAAACAACTCGTCGATCAGTGGAAATGGGTATTTATTCTTGACAGTCACTTGGTTTAATCCTCGATAATCGATGTATAGCCTCAACGTTCCGTCTTTCTTCTTTACAAATAGAACTGGTACACCCCACGGAGAAGAACTTGGTTGAACAAACCCTTTCTTCAACAATCCTTGCAATTGGTCCTTCAATTCTTGTAGCTCTGCTGGTGCCATACGATAGGGAACTTTAGATATCAGTTCGGTGCCAGGCAGTAACTCTATAATGAACTCGATCTCCCGATTTGGGGGTAAACCGGGCAATTCTTCTGGAAACACATCTGCATACTCTTTGATCACTGGCATCTCCTCCAACTTAGCTTTATCCGACGGCTTGTTGATGAGGAAAGCTAAGTATCCACTACACCCTTTTCTCAAGGACTTCACTGCTTTCGTAGATGAAATTATGGAACTCCTGATGAAGTCTCTTCGACCCATTACCTCCAGTATTGGTTGACTAGGTACCCGGAACGTTACAATCTTCGTTTGGTAATCTAGTTGGACATGATGCTTTGCCAACCATTCCATCCCTAAAATGACCTCATAGTCTCGAAAAGGTAATATAATAAGATTGGCTGAGAATTCCCTATCCTTAATTTGGATTTTACATGCTTTACAAGCTGACCTAGTAACAAGTTTAGAACCCATCGGAGTACCAACTTCTACTTCGTAAGGCAAATATACAACTCGTAGTTTCACACGTTTCACACATAAGGGAGTAATAAATGAATAAGTAGCACCCGGATCAATTAGCACCCTAACAGGTTGATTCAGTATGAAGAATGTACCTTCAACAACAGCGGTCTCATCTGGAAGCTCTTCACACTCAATAGCATAGGCTCGAGCCTAAACTCTAGGAACTGGAGTCTTGCCTCTACCAGTTGGTTTACCCTGATTCTGTCCTACTTGCCATTTAGGGCAATCATTGATCTGATGATGATCACTGCCACATCTCACACATCATCTTGACTTCTTCTAGCACTGGGCCTCGGTATGCCCCTCCTTGTCACAGTAAGAACAGTTAACAGACTGAGTAGCAGGTAAACTACCTGTGCATCCGCGGGTGGAAGAGGCTGATGGTGTTTTAGTCAGGCCACGGTTATTCACTGGTCTGTTTTGGCCTTGGCCCTGACTACGACTCTGGCTTTGGAATTTCATATGTTGACCTGAAGGTTGGTATGGTTTCTTGTTCGGCTGACTCGAACTGGCTCTATCGAGTTTCTTCTTCTCAACTCGGGAAGATGCAGCAAAGAGAGCAGAATAGGTATCGAAGTCAAGTGAAGCCAACTGGTCCTGAATCTCTGGCCTCAATCCAGTCGTAAATTTCCACATCTTCGCCTCCGGAGTACTGAGCATGTATTGAGCATAGCGGGACAGTCGGTCAAAACAAGCCTCGTACTAGGCCACCGTCATGTTACCCTGGTTCAAGTGCATGAACTCCTCAATCCTCCTCTGCTTGGAAACTGCAGGTACATATTTCTCCTTGAATGCCTTAACGAAATTACCCCACAAGCGAGGGGTATGATTAGTTTCCCACAGTGCCTCCATAGTGTGCCACCAATGTTCAGCTCCCCGTGCAACAGAAACACAGCAAACTCCACCTTTTCTTCATCAGTATAATCAAGTGGCCTGAAAATCCTCTCGATCTCAGACAGCCAAGCCTCTGCTTTCTCATCATCAGCTTCCCCGTGGAATTTGGACGGGCGAAAGTCAAGGAACTCCCTCATTCTGCTATGTCTCCCATAGTTACCATTATTCATGTTGTTATTGTTGTTAGCTTCACGTGCATCTTGACGTTCCATCACTCGTGACACGCGATCCATGACATTCGTCATCATGTTAAACATAGCTATGCCGAGATTAGTTTGATAAGCATCTCCAGTCTCTTGGGGTTCACCGCTCCTTTTAGTAGTGCGGGTACTAGGGCCAGCCATCTATAGGCACATATTACGATGCACAATTTATTGAAATACGACAAACAAGAATTTAACGCATAACATATGCAACATAATATAAATACACAATTCCAGAAACAATTAAGACATGTTAATCACTTAAGCACATAGAACATAGAAGGCACAATTAACATTATCACACAACAACATATAGACAAGTCATCCTAATTATCTTAGGGCTCTACCCATGGTCCGAGAGTTAAACCCGGCTTAAGCAATCTAAGGTCTGATACCATTCTTTCTATAAGGTGTCATGCCCCAACCCGGCCTATAAGGTTAGACTAGGGTATGATCTAAACATTCAAGTCATGTCTTGTTCATGAAAGTTTAACACTTAACGTTTTAGCCTAAACTCCAAAATTTTCTGAAAAACCGGCAGCGTAATGGCTGTAATAGGGCTCTTTGGTTTGACCTAATTATCTAAACGCCTCAAATTTTCCAATCTCAATTTCATTTCCAACTAAGATTAGTATTTACAATCAATTAAAATGTCTACTGGTTATCTCGGAGTCTCGTTTGACTAATAACCTAGTATGATACTATATCTCGTCTGTTTGTTAATCCTCGTTACAAAGTACCTGTTGATCTTAGCTTAATAGTGAGTACCTGCTTAAGATTGGATAGGTTCATTTTACTTAGTTCTTACCTGATACTTCATAATGCTATGATAGATACTAGCCAATGACAATACCAAAATTACCATAGTAGTGTCACTCTAGTTATTAACAATACAAGCCAAAATTAGACCCCAAATTACAACGGGGGTCTTTTACATTACAAACATTAAGCAACATGAAAAGAAATAGTCTTCAAGCAGGATAGTGTTCACAAATGGCCAAAATCAAGCAAGCACATAGGACATGCAATCATTCCAAGGAATCATCGTTAGGCACGTCGTCCTCGGGTACCTGTTCTTGATCTTCTTCACCTGAGGTGATAAAAGAGGGTGAGTCCTTATGAACTCAGCGAGGGGGAACGAGAAATAAGTTTTGAAACTCATTTTCTGGTTCAACTTATGAAAACCCCTTTTTGTAAGCATGAATATATCACAAATAAGTACATAACAATAATATAAAAGTAAAGGAACACAATTACCCGTCTTTCCTCCCCGAGGTCCTCTAGGAACCAAGCGAGAGTACTTATACACATAGTGAAAAGGATACGGTGAGCTTTTACTCTCAGTTCATTTCCAGTATCAGTTGTTGCGGCCGACTTCAAATCATCCCCTTATCACGCCAAATGGGTGTACTCTGGATGTACCACGAAATCCTACGACCTAACTCTCCGAGGAAGTCTAGCCCCCAAGCGAGAGAGGGAATTGGACAATGGTAATCACGGTTGCACCGGCAAGTCCGATGCCGCCCGGTGTACGTGAACGCTACCACGCCAGAATGAAAGGTTGCAACCTTGTATGCAATGTACATTTATGACATTTAATATATCACATTAGGATGACAACAAAGTAGGTTGCCTCCGAGCATTCATAAGATTGCACATTGATAAGTAAACAGGCGAGGCACGATAAGACAAGAAATTTCACTTGAAAGGCACATGGAGTTATACGAACATTAAACGGGAAGCCATGTAACGCATGTAAATCAAGTCATATAACTCATTTCAAAGTTCACATAATCAAATAACAAGATTATTCAACATGCAACGACATCTACGTGGGACCGGGTGCAAGAAAAGCCTACTTGTCAATCATGAAATCATCGAAATCATATTTAGGGCTACAAGGGCAACTACGGGCAGCCTACTAAACACATAATCCAACACAACATCCAAAGGATCAACACTTAGCAAATTCACCTAGTTACTAGGGTTCCAATTCGTGCTTACATGTACGATTAAGCCCCAAGTCATCTCGAAATCAACTCAAGCCATGCATCGATTAATTCAAACACCCTCAAGTATTCAAAACATTCCACACAACATCCCAATGCCACAATCCCAAGCATTTAATACAACAAGAGAAGCTACAATAATTTTTCTAAGCATATCACTAAGTGAAACCCTCACTGCAATGGGCTGTCTTCTCACAATAATTAAGACAAGCAAACAATCTCCAATTCCAGTGAGTAAGATGTCAAATTAAAGCTTAAGAAGTGAACTAAATTCAGAAACAAACCTCGCATCGTTTGGAGTTCGGGTTCAATAATTATAGCCAAAACAGTGGGACTGCACAAAACTGTCCAGATTTGCACACATTTCAATACTTGTCATTTTTGAGGTCCTTAGGGTCAGATTTAGCCTTAGTCCATTTCTGACAAAAATGTCCAGAACTGAAAATTTTAGCAGAACACTAAATTTCATGCATTTTTTGTTAGCGATATGCCCTAATGCTATGTGGTTAGATGACCTATTTTTTGGCATTTTATGTAAACTTGTATATTTATCAATGACATTTTATGGATGTTCATATTCTCCGCTTTTATATTATATGAATGTGTCCCCTGATATTCTTGTAAAAGAAATATATTCCAAAATGCGTTGGAATATCTTGGCATGTTTCTTGCGTATATAGAATATCTAAAACTATTCGTAGTCCTTATATTATTTGACCGGGACTAGAATAATCTATTATGGACTATCACGTGAATTGTTACCTTTGATTGATATTAGATATTAATGGTAAAGGATGGTGAGCCATGAGCCATAACAACATATGATGCAATTAACAATCACGTGAATGATTATTAGTAGAATAGATCATTGAATGTGACATGAGTAACAAACTACATGACTCCGGATTAATAGTTTGATATTCGTTGTGAATGTACCTGTAAAACTAAGACTTGAGAAATTACGGCTGTAACATATATTGGAATTTAATATTAGCACTTGGACAACACTTGTCTTTGACTTGTCAAGATAAGTTATGACCTCTTGCATATTATCTTTCTAGTATAGTGGTTGATAGGTAATTGTCGAGAAATGATCTATTAACCTCCGGTGTGAGGTGATGTCCTATGCAATCTAATTTCGGTTGTACAATGAGGAAGTCCTTGGCCAAGGCATGGATGATGGAAAAATGTTTCCATGAATGTCATCTCTCATTCTACCCTATTAGATGTTTGCATCGTTATCGAGTTTATAGACTTAATCTTTTCATGGTCTTTGCTTGATCGTGACGTATTAATAGAAGGATTAAACTGTACGATTATTCGTGACTATAAATAGATTCACCTGTTTGACTTCATTGCTATATAAATTGTTTTGATACGTTGCTAGACGTCACTCTAGAATGTGAGGGTATTTTGGGAATGGCGGAGATTTTCCCAAAATATATTAAAGTCGTTTAATGTTCCCTCATTGCTATATGGCGGTGAATCTAGAGAGTCACACACAATAAAGCGTAATTGAATGAGTTTCGAATAAGCTTGAATTTGGTTTTGGAACGTTAAAGTGTTAACGTTGGCAATGCTCGGCCATTAAGTAGTAATGGGCCGAATGTGTAATTATTTATAAGTGTTGGGACAAAAGTATAAATACGAAAAGATAGCTTCCTTAATTAAAATTAATAATGATTAGATTAAATTAAATGTACAATTCCAAGATTAATAAATTATATATACATGTATATGATATGTATATATACATATTAGTCTTGAAAAATGAAGATGCCAAATAGATGGCTAAGATTGTTACACATCATTAAGTTGACCATTATTTTTGAAATCAATGGTTAAGATAAAAGAAGACAAAGTACATGTTTTGATGCATTGAGAAGTGCAATTGTTGTCTTCTCTTTTTATTGTGCAATTTTCGTCCATTGCATGAGTAGCCCAAGAAGAGGTTTCAATTTTTCAGAAAAAAACTCTTATTCTAGCTTAAAAACATCCCAAAGAATACTAGCATAAAACCTTTGGTGATTAAGGAACTCATTCAAGCTTGTGTGGACAACCTAGAGCTCTTGCATTTGTGGGAGGACTTGTCAAAGCTTGTTCATCATCATCATTATCATCTTTGCAAGATCTACAAGAGGTATATCTAAATCTACCTCTTTACTATATAGATAAATGCTTGAATATATGCTTACCATATGTTAACCACATGAAATCAAGAGTAGAGTTTTTGGATGAATATAGAATTTGTTATAGAAATTTTTGAAAATCTAGCCATGGATTCCTCTTGGTTTTAATCTATATGATTCCATAACTCTAAAAATAAAGATTCTTACATTTTTAATGTCATTTACTGAGTCAAAACTGGTTCGTTCCACAAGGTCAGTAAATCTGCCAAAACCTGCTTCATTTTTTTCCAGACTTTCCAGATTTGGACACATTTTAATAATTTGCCATTTTGAGGACTTTATATTCAAAATTAGCTTTGGCCTATTTCTGCGAAAAATGTTCAGAACTGGAAAAACGAGTTATCTACCAATTTTCACGCATTTTTAACATCATTTACCTAGCCAAAAACACCTCGCACCAACAAGACAGAAAGTTGTCACAAACCCGATTTCATCTATCATTACCTCTCTAGCCAAAATCTTGCCATGCATGGTTGTAAAAGCTTATGAACACACATATATATCAAGTACAGAAGCAAAGACAAACATTTAAGAGCATGCATGTGGATTTTTAAAAGATTTTCAAGAAGTTTTAGCCCTCACCTTAGCAAACAACAAGAAGATGCACAAGAGTCTTGGTGAAGCACAAAGTTGATCTTCTTCCTTGCTTAGCCAAGATACCACTCGAATTTTCTCTATTTTTCCTAGCTTAGTGACCAAGTTCTTAGTAGGTGCATGTGGTTAGAACAAGAAGAAAAGAAATGGAAGCTAGCAAACTCACCTAAGCCGAAATGGTTGTTCAAAGAGCTTGCATGTGAGTTTTCTTGCAACCTAGCTTGCTTAGTCGAGTTCCCTACCTTCTTGCTTGCCTTGATTAACCATGGAGTGATGAAGATGAGCTATGGTGTGAAGCAACTCAGCCAAAGCAGAGAGAGAGAGAGAAGAATGAGAGGGAGAGAGAAGAATGAGAGGAAAATGAGAGAAATAAAAGAAAATGAAAGCTTTTGCAAATGTTGATGCATATGTCGGCCTTGAGCTTTGCAATTCAGATTTTTGTGTCTTCAAGAAGCATTTTGAAATTCCTAGCATGGGCAAAGAGCTTATGTCGAGATTTGGAGGCTTTGGGTGGAGTTTTTGAGCTAAATTTTTTATGCATTGTGTCATAACTTGTCATAGAATTGTCTAGAATTAATTTTGAATTGAGCAAGCAAGCATAAATGCCACAAGGTGGTCGGCCAAGGCATGAAAATGCTGAATCTTTGTCATCTTTTGAGCATTAATTAATTGTATGTTTGAAAGTGCAAAAGAATAAGGAATAAAAAATAAGGAATGTCTAGCTTTTTGTGAGATTTTGTCTTCTAGTGGGTTGAATTAGTAATTTAATATTAGTTAGTGGGATTTGTAGGATTAATTATTGACCTAGTACTTCGTGTAAGATGCTTTCTTGATTAGTGTGAGGGCACGCTTTCCTAGGTCTAGGGCACGCACGACGAGATAGGGCACGAACTACGAGACGAATGCATATTTTTCCAAGTAAATGCACGTAACCCTAAATGAATGCACGTAATTCAATGCAAGGCACACAAAACGAAACACAATTCTTAAACCTAGGTCAAGGCACACAAATCTAGGTTAGGGCACACGAAACGAGGTATCGCACGCAAATCGAGGTCGGGCCTCACATGCACCCCCATTTTCGTTTTATTTTTTTGCCCCGTTCAGTCTTGCCAAAATGTTTTATCCGACACATTTCTATTACTAAGTACCACAGCATCTTGGCCAAGACAACTTCGTTTCACATAGAGGGTAGGCCCACAAACCGAGCGCATGGCGCCTTTGACAAGGTCTTCGTCACTCCGGTGCCCAGAACTTTTGATCCGTTAGGAGGAATGCGGCGCACAACATACAGTTGGAAAGTTCTCCGAGAGCTCTACGACGGGGGTGGCCAGCCTTCTCAACTGCGCCTGTTTTTGGAGCCCAAAATCGAATGTTTTTGTCAGTTTCGAGCCACCTTCTTCATTTTGTGCTGTTTCTTCGTATCGAATCGTTTGTCGGGAGCCGCGAAAAGGACAACACATAAAGGCTTAGCGCCCTCAACCTGACGGGTACGATCATACGAATAGAAATGCACTAGATCCCATCTGTACTTCGAAGTTAAGCGTGCTTGGGCGAGAGTAGTACAAGGATGGGTGACCCTATGGGAAGTCCTCTTGTTGCACCCCCCTTTTCGTTTTGTTTTTTGGCCCCGTTTAGGCTTTCCAAAATGCTATATCCGTCACATTTCTATTATTGAATCCCATGGCACCTTGTCCAAGGCAACTTCAATTCGCGTAGAGGCTAGGCCCGTAAACCGAGGGCATGGGGGCCTATGACTAGGTCTCCGTCGCTTCGATGCCTATAACTTTTGATCCGTAAGGAGTTATGCGGCACACAATATACCATGGGAAAGCTCTCCTAGAGCTCTACGACTGGGGCAGCAAGCCTGCTCAGTTGCGCCTGTTTTCAAGGCCCAAAAATTGAACGTTTTTATCAGTTTCAGGCCACTTTTCTTCTTTTTACACTGTTTCTTAGTCCCGAATCGTTCGTCGGGAGCCGCGAAAAGGACAACAAGTAAGGGCTTTGCGCCCTCAACGTGATGGGTGCGATCATATCATCAGTAATGCCCCGGATCCCATTAGAACTTGAAAGTTAAGTGTGCTTGGGCGAGAGTAGTACTAGGATGGGTAACCTCCTTGGAAGTCCTTGTGTTGCACCCCCCCTTTTCGTTTTGTTCTTTTGCCCCGTTCAGGTTTGCCAAGAGGCTTTATCAGTCACATTTCTATTATCGAGTCCCACGACATCTTAGGCAAGATAACTTCGCTTCACGTAGAGGCAAGGCCTTCAAACTTAGGGCGTGGGGCCTGTGACCAGGTCTCCGTCGCTCTGGTGCCCATAAATTTTTATCTATAAGTAGTTATGAGGTGCACAACATACCGTTGGAAAGCTCTCCGAGAGCTTTACGATGGGGGCAGCAAGCCTACTCGGCTATGTCTGTTTTTGGCGCCCAAAATTGAATGTTTTCATCAGTTTTAAGCCACTTTCTTCTTTTTGCGTAGTTTCTTCGTCTCGAATCGTTCGTTGGGAACCGCAAAAAGGACGACACATATGGGCTTAGTGCCCTTAACATGACGGGTGCGATCATACCAACAGAAATGCACTGCATTCCATCTGTACTCTGAAGTTAAGCATGCTTGGGCGAGAGTAGTAATAGGGTGGGTGACCCCCTGGGAAGTCATCGTGTTGCATCCCCCTTTTCGTTTTGTTTTTTTGCCTCGTTCAAGCATGCTAATATGCTTCATCCGTCACATTTCTATTATCGAGCCACACGGCATCTTGGCCAAGACAACTTCACTTCGCGTAGGGGCTAGGCCTGCAAACCAAGGGTGTGTGGCATGTGACCAGGTCTCCGACGTTCTGGTGCCCATAACTTTTGATCCGTAAGGAGTTATGTAGCTCACAGCAAACCCTTGGAAAGCTTTCCAGGAGCTCTACGACGGGGGCAGCACGCCTGCTGGGCTGCAGCTTTTTTCGGAGCCCAAAATTAAATGTTTTCATCAGTTTAAGGCCACTTTTGTTCTTTTTGCGCTGTTTCTTCGTCCCTGATCATTCGTCGAGAGATGCAAGAAGGACAACAAATAAGGGCTTTTCGCCCTTAACATGATAGGTACGATCATACTATCAGTAATGCATCGGATCCCATCTGTACTCTGAAGTTAAGCATGCTTGGGCGAGAGTAGTACTAGGATGGGTGACCCCCTAGGAAGTCCTCGTGTTGCACCCCCCTTTTCATTTTGCTTTTTTGCCCCGTTCAGGCTTGACAAAATGATTTATCCGTCACATTTCTATTACCGAGTACCACATCATCTTGACCAAGACAACTTTGTTACGCATAGTGGCTAGGCCCGCAAACCGAGGGCGTGAGGCCTGTGATCAGGTGTTCGTCGCTCCGGTGCCTATAACTTTTGATCCGTAAGGAGTTATGTGGCGCACAGCATACCGTTGGAAAGCTCTCTGCGAGCTCTACGATGGGAGCAGCCAGCTTGCTTGGCTGCGTCTAAATTCGGAGTTGAAAAATCAAATGTTTTCCCCAGTTTTAGGCCACTTTACAGCTTTTTGCGTCGTTTCTTCATCCCGAATCGTTCGTCGGGAGCCACGAAAAGGACGATAAATAAAGGCTTTGCGCCCTCAACATGACGGGTTTGATCACACCATCAGTAATGCAATGGATCCCATCAGAACTCTGAAGTTAAGCATGCTTTGGCGAGAGTAGTACTAGGATGGGTGACCCCGAGGGAAGTCCTCGTGTTGCACCCCCCTTTTCATTTTGGTTTTTGCCCTGTTATGGCTTGCCAAAATGCTTTATCTGTCACTTTTCTATTACCGAGTACCACGGCATCTCGGCCAAGACAACTTCATTTCACGTAGAGGCTAGGCCCGCAAATCGAGGGCATGGGGCCTGTGACCAGGTCTCCGTCGCTCTAGTGCCCATAATTTTTGATCCATAAGAAGTTATGCGAGCCACAGTATACTGTTGGAAAGATCTCAGAGAGCTCTACGACGGGGGTAGCAAGCCTGCAGAGCTGCGCCAATTTTCAGAGCCCAAAATTGAATGTTTTCATCAGTGTCGGGCCACTTTCTTCTTTTTACGATGTTTCTTCGTCCTGAATCGTTTGTCGGGAGTCGTAAAAAGGATGACACATAAGGGCTTAAAGCCCTCAACATGATGGGTCCGATCATACCCGCAGAATGCATCGGATTCCATCAGTACTCCAAAGTTAAACGTGCTTGGGAGAGAGTAGTACTAGGATGGGTGACCCCTTGGGAAGTCCTCGTATTGCATACCTCTTTTCATTTCTTTTTTTTCCCTTTCAGCCTTCCCAAAATGGTTTATGTATTTCATTTCTTTAATCGAGTCCTATGGCATCTTGGCCAAAATAACTTCGCTTCGCGTAAAGACTAGGCCCGCAAACCGAGGGCATGGTGTGGTAACACAATCCCATATCGAAAGATTTGGAAGTAAGAGAGCTGGATATAAGAGTTAGTCTCTTATATCAGCCCAGGGCCCTTTTGAGAAGAGATTCTCAAGAGGACAAAACCCTGAGGAACCTGTGCCTGCGGGCCAAGGACTACCAATAGCGAACAATTCTTGGGTAGTGGCGGCTCGGTGAGACTCTGCGTGGGCTCCACGTGGGGAGTTAGGTCGTTACAAATGGTATCAGAGCCAGTCTTCCCTTGTGCTCGTGCCCGCGAGAGCGCGGGGGGCCTCTTAAGGGGGGTGGAATGTGGTAACACAATCCCACATCGGAAGATTTGGAAGTGAGAGAGCTGGATATAAGAGTTAGTCTCTTATATCAGCCCAGGGCCCTTTTGAGAAGAGATTCTCGAGAGGACAAAACCGTGAGGGACCTGTGCCTGCGGGCCAGGGACTGCCAATAGCGGACAATTACTGGGTAGTGGCGGCTCGGTGAGACTCTACGTGGGCTCCACATGGGTTACCACAATCCCACATCGGAAGATTTGGAAGTGAGAGAGCTGGATATAAGAGTTAGTCTCTTATATCAGCCCAGGGCCCTTTTGAGAAGAGATTCTCGAGAGGACAAAACCGTGAGGGACCTGTGCCTGCGGGCCAGGGACTGCCAATAGCGGACAATTCCTGGGTAGTGGCGGCTCGGTGAGACTCTGTGTAGGCTCCACGTAGGGAGTCGGGTCTTTACAAATGGTATCAGAGCCAGTCTTCCATTGTGCTCATGCCCGCGAGGGCGCGGGGCCTCTTAAGGGGGGTGGAATGTGGTAACACAATCCCACATCGGAAGATTTATAAGTGAGAGAGCTGGATATAAGAGTTAGTCTCTTATATCAGCCCAGGGCCCTTTTGTGAAGAGATTCTCAAGAGGACAAAACCGTGAGGGACCTGTGCCTGCGGGCCAGGGACTGCCAATAGAGGACAATTCCTGGGTAGTAGCGGCTCAGTGAGACTCTGCGTGGGCTCCACGTGGGGAGTCGGGTCGTTACACATAGGGCCAGGGGCCAGTGACCAGGTCTCCGTCGCTCCGGTGCCCATAACTTTTGATCCGTAAGGAGTTATGCGACGCACAGCATACCGTTGGAAAGTTCTCCGAGAGCTCTACGACGGGGGCAACAAGCCTGCTCGGCTGCGCCTATTTTCAGATCCCAAAATTGAATGTTTTCATAAGTTTCTGGTCACTTTCTTCTTTTTGCGCTATTTCTTCGTCCCGGATCGTTCGTCGGGAGCCACGAAAACGACGACACATAAGGGCTTTGTGCCTGGAACATGAAGGGTACGATCATAAAGGCAGAAATGCACCGGATGCCATTAGTACTCCAAAGTTAAGCGTCCTTGGGAGAGAGTAGTACTAGGATGGGTGACCCCCTGGTAAGTCCTCTTATTGCACACATATTTTCATTTCATTTTTTTCCCTTTCAGCCTTCCCAAAATGATTTATCTGTTTCATTTCTTTTATCGAGTCCTACGGCATCTTGGCCAAAACAACTTCGCTTCACGTAAAGACTAGGCCCGTAAACCGAGGGCGTGGGGCCTGTGACTAGGCCTTCGTCGCTCTGGTGCCCATAAAGTTTCATCCGTAAGGATTTATGAGGCACACAACATATCGTTGGAAAGCTCTCTGAGAGCTCTACGACAGAGGCAGGAAGCCTTCTCGAATGCGACTATTTTCGAAGACCAAAATCGAATGTTTTCATCAGTTTCGAGCCACTTTCTTCTTTTTGCACTGTTTCTTCATCTCGAATCGTTCGTCGGGAGCCTCGAATAGCACGACACATATGGGCTTAGCACCCTCAACTTGACAGGTGCGATCATACCAACAAAAATGCACCGGATCCCATCTGTACTCTGAAGTTAAGCATGCTTAGGCGAGAGTAGTACAAGGATGGGAGACCCCCTGGGAAGTCCTCGTATCGCACCCCCATTTTCGTTTTGTTTTCTTGCCCCGTTTAGGCTTGCCAAAATGCTTTATTCGTCATATTTCTATTATCGAGCCCCACGGCATCTTGACCAAGACAACTTCGCTTCGCGTAGAGGCTTGGCCCATAAAACGAGGGCATAGGGCTTGTTACCACGTCTCCGTTGTTCTGGTGCCCATAACTTTTGATCCGTAAGGTGTTATACGGCGCACAGCATATCGTTGGAAAGCTCTCCGAGAGCTCTACGACTAGGGCAGCAAGCCTGCTCGGATGCGCCTATTTTTGGGGCCCAAAACTCGAACATTTTTATCAGGTTTAGGAGACTTTTCTTTTTTTTGAGTTGTTTCTTCGTCCCCGATCGTTCGTCGGAAGACGCGAAAAGGACAAAAAATAAGGGCTTTGCGACCTCAACATGACGGGTGTGATCATACCAACAGAAATGCACCGGATCCCATCAGTACTCTGAAGTTAAGCGTGCTTGGGCGAGAATAGTACAAGGATGGGTGACCCCCTGGGAAGTCCTCGTGTCACACCCACCCTTTCATTTTGTTTTTTGGCCTCGTTCAGGCTTGCCAAAATGCTTTATCCGTCACATTTCTATTGTCGAGCCCCACAGCATCTTAGACAAGATAACTTCGCTTCGCGTAGAGGCTTGACCCGAAAACCAAGGGCGTGGGGCTTGTTACCAGGTCTTCGTCGCTCTGGTGCCCATAACTTTTGATCTGTATGGTGTTATGCAGCACACAACATACCATTCGAAAGCTCTCCGAGAGCTCTGCGACGGGGGCAGCAGGTCTGCTTGGCAGCGCCTATTTTCATAGCCCAAAAATCAAACATTTTCATCAGGTTCAGGAGACTTTTTTTCTTTTTGAGCTATTTCTTCGTCCTGGGTCGTTCGTCGGGAGCCGCAAAATGGGCCAAAAATAAGGGCTTTGCGCCCTCAACATGACGGGTGCTGTGATACCCCGAACCTGGCATGTATTCAATAGCATTTTAAGTTCATTTAAATTGCATTTTATTGACCTTTCACCTTCTTTGACCAAACTAGTTGACTTTTCATCTACATTGACCAACTAGGACAAGGTGGAAATTTTTGTAATGTTTAATAAAAGGCAAACTTGGGATTAGAAATAAAAAAATGCAATGTTAAGTTAGTCAAATTTTGGGTCAACTTTGGAATTAAATCTGAACCAATTGGGGAAGAGTTAGGTAGCAAATTATATATGGTTGGAAAGCTCTATGAGTCTAGTTTATGAGGGTTCAAACCGTTCGTGAATTGGAGTTTTCTAGAAGAAGTTATGGCCGTTTTCGTAAGGTCGCGCATAGCTGTTTTGGTTTAGCGGGTTGACCGAATCTTTGACCTTTGACTTGTCATTTTTTTTTAAAATAAGCAGAATGTGTACGAAAAAAACAGAGAGAAAAAGGCTTGAAACCATGAGGAAAAGAAGGAGAAAAAAAAAAAAGAAAATCTCAACTTCAAATCTTCGATTCTTCGCGTGGGCTTGTGCGGGGTAGTTTCCGAGGCACTCTACGAGGTTTTCCTAGCGTCTAGGAGCGTCTAAGGTGAGGGAAGCATGTTATTTGCGCATTTATACGTTGTATATGTTAACTTTGTCAATTTTTAGATTTATCCGTAGATCGTTATTTAAAGCAATTTGATGCTTCTAGAATGTTCCTTAGCATTTAGCTCATAAGCCGGGACAGGGTCCTCGGTCTGGTGGGTAGTGACCCTTAAATGTGTGCTTGTTAAGTGTGTCTTGAGAGTGTATGATTTTATGTGAGATTATGTGTCTTGACATGAATGTGTGCTCCTATGTGATATAGTTATGTGTTATGTGTTAATTGTGTGCTAAGTGAAGTAAAGTGTCTAGTTGTGCATTGAATTGACTTATCGAATCGACCTCGTGGATTGTTATTTGCTTGAAGTATTGCTTTTAATGTGTGTACTGAAATGTCTTCAATTAGCTATGCCGTGATTTGAATTGATTATGCTGTGCTTGACTTGATTGTTATGCTTGAGTGACTTTGTTAAATAAACTATATTGTAAACTTGCTGGCACAATAGCTTAATGCATATGTATAACTGTGATATATTGGCATTCATACATGTCCTATTGAAATGGTAAGTAAGTCCTCTTGCTCCCCTGAAGAAAGTGGTTCACCGCTGGCTTTTCAAGGTGTATGGATTGGCAGGAAATGAATGGCATTTGACTAGCCTTTATTTGGGAATTGGTGATTGCTTTTGGAGCTCGGTTATTGGCGAATCCCTTTGGTCCTTCTCTGTGCTTAACAGTTGCGAAAGAGTAGCTTTCTCTTGGGGTTTTAATTGGGTGTTCTCTGGAACATTCTTTGGTTTTCATTACGGGTGTTCTTTTGGGGACTTTTGTTGGCACTTCTCGGTGGACTTGGTTAATGGGATTTCAATCGGCCTTACTGCATGGTATTATCTATGGCATATGTGTCTCGGTCTTTATTGGAGTGTTACTGGTATTCCTTATTGGAAATTCTTCAATGGCATTCTCTAGGATTCTCAGTGGCCAATTATTTAGTATTACTTATTGGGCAATTCTTGGTACTTTCTTACTGGAGCATTGTTCGGGCATTCTCTTGGTATTTTCCTTGTTGGCAAAGTTGTATGAAGTTCTCACTTGGCAAACAGTGAAGAGGACTCAGAGTTTGGTTTCGGTATATTGTTCATCAGTTCGGTGTTTATCCTTGGAGTTTTCGTCCATCTGGGAAACTATGTTTGTTATTCAACTTGGTTGTCTTATTGGGCACGTTATATTTTCTCTGTTATTTCCTTTGACATTTCTCTCAGCATTTGATAGCAAAACTCAGAATCTAATTGGTTGTTCCATGGGGTTATTATTTGGAAGGCTTCTTTGGAACTTTGGAAATATATTTGATTGGGTTCTTGGTATTTTCTTCAGCACTCTTAACAGGGAATTCTTCTATGAAATCCATGACCAGCGGGGTACTTCTTTGGACCTCTAGATAGAATCTTTGTTTGAGCTTTTATTTGGCTTCTTGTTTGGGAATTCTCAGGCAGTAACAGTTAGACTTCTATTGGAGATTCGTGCGTGAGGTATTCTTCTTGTCGTTATTGTGTGGTATTAATGACATCTACAGTATCTTTGCTTTAGTCTTTATTGGTATTATCTCGGCGTTTCTGGTTGGAATTTATTCTTCTTAGCTATTCGTGTCAACGGGATTCTTGTACGGTATCTACATTTGTGCTTCTATTTGGCGTTACTACTTGGCATTTCTACTTCAACTTTCCTATTGGTCATCTTTATTAAATACTTTTTCAGTAGCTAATGAAGACTAGTCAGAGTTGGATTGTAGATGATGTAGAGTCCTATTGGAAGAAGAATTGCGAGGACGCAATTGTTTTAAGGGGGGAAGGATGTGATACCCCGAACCTGGCATGTATTCAATGGCATTTTAAGTTCATTTAAATTGCATTTTATTGACCTTTCACCTTCTTTGACCAAACTAGTTGACTTTTCATCTACATTGACCAACTAGGACAAGGTGGAAATTTTTGTAATGTTTAATAAAAGGCAAACTTGGGATTAGAAATAAAAAAATGCAATGTTAAGTTAGTCAAATTTTGGATCAACTTTGGAATTAAATCTGAACCAATTGGGGATGATTTAGGTAGCAAATTATATATGGTTGGAAAGCTCTATGAGTCTAGTTTATGAGGGTTCAAACCGTTCATGAATTGGAGTTTTCTAGAAGAAGTTATGGCCGTTTTGGTGAGGTCGCGTAGAGTTGTTTTGGTTTAGCGGGTTGACCGAATTTTGACCTTTGACTTCTTGACATTTTTTTTAAAAAATAAGCAGAATGTGCACGAAAAAAACAGAGAGAAAAAGGCTTGAAACCATGAGGAAAAGAAGGAGAAAAAAAAAAAAGAAAATCTCAACTTCAAATCTTCGATTCTTCGCGTGGGCTTGTGCGGGGTGGTTTCCGAGGCACTCTACGAGGTTTTCCTAGCGTCTAGGAGCGTCTAAGGTGAGGGAAGCATGTTATTTGCGCATTTATACGTTGTATATGTTAACTTTGTCAATTTTTAGATTTATCCGTAGATCGTTATTTAAAGCGATTTGATGCTTCTAGAATGTTCCTTAGCATTTGTAGAACATGTATTTATAGCTTTGTAACATTTTCTGCGGTTAAATGTTGTGATTGCAAATTAAATTGTGAAATGAATAGTGTTTTATGAATAGTAAAACCTTGAAACGTTGAAATTGCGCTGTTATGCTTTCCGTTGATGTAGAAACGTGCTAGGTATGCTAGAATGCTAAAATGTGTGGTTTGTTTGGGTTGCGTAGTGGAAAAAAATGAGAATTAAGCCTTTGGGAAAGTTGGGGTCGTTTTGGTCAACTTTTGCATTTTCTCGTTTTGCGTGTTGGCATTGCTTCGGGAGGCCATGGAAGCACTTTTGGTGCGATTATAGCGTTGGTTGGGTGTTTGGTTGATATAGTTGTAGTTCAAACGAGAAAGGGGGAAATCGAGGCTTTGCGCGAGTTCTAGGGTAAAGTAAGGTTTCGGGGTCTTTAGACGTGCCTTATGGTGACTTAGGAGGGTTGGCGAAGTCGGTTTCTAGAACTCTTGGCTCGTTTGGAAATGGTAGCATTTTGATAGTTGGGGCCGATTTATGTTTTTGTGTGTTTTCTTGTCTTTATGCTTATAGAATGTTTAGAATTACTTGGAATACTTGTTTGAGTTGTTTTGAATTGAATTACTTAGCAAATTGCTGCTATTGCGTCCGAGAGTAAGCTACTTTGTTATTCTTTCACGTGTGGCTTTTTCGGTTGTTTATCGTCTTGTTCGGAGTCTTTCATTGAATAGTGGGTCGCGGATGAGTCATGGGCCTCTCTGGGTAGCCTTGGGTTGCCAGTGTTGGTTGGTCTAGCTCCGCTGCTATTCCCTTTCTCGCTTGGGTTGCCTCCCAGGGAGATTTGGGTCGTAGGATTGATGGATACTTCTGGGGTATTCCAAACTGGTATTATAAGGTGGTTTGGGCCGGCGCGTCATCGTTAAAGTCATCGGAATCGTGATCGGTACATTACTCGCTCGAGTGAACCATAGCCTTCAAAGTGTGGTATAGCTTTGATTGGTTGTGTATATGCTTTCTTTAGTTGTTTAATTGTATTGTTGTTTATATTGAATGCCTTTTATTGATTGTATTGCTTAACTGTACCTATTTGCATTGCACGATCTTCTTTCTCTCCAATTCAATATCTGTCTCGCCCTCACTGAGTATACGTGTTGTGTATACTCACTCCTCACCACCACATTTCAGGAAATGCCCTATTAGCTGGAAAGTTCGTGATTTCGTGAAAATCCGTGCTTGAAGAGTTGTCTTGAGTGCCTATGTAACTTGAGTTGTCAAAGTTGTCAAGTTGTATGCTTTTATGTTGTATGTAATTATTGTTAAAAGAAATGTAATATAAATCTAGCTATGTAGTTGGAATGGTTTGATAAATTAGATTATGTATATAGTTAATGTAGCTTAACTTCAATGCATGGCTGTAATGTCCAAAGGAAAAGAATTAGAATGGCATGATAGTTTATTTTATGCAGTAGCTTTGTATGGTTTAATTGCCTAAATTGAATGTACTTGTCAAAATGAAAAGATATGTTAGTTTTTAAATTGGAAATGTATGTATACTTGCTGAGTTTAAATTGTTGAGAACCGAGGCTTGGATGGCCTTGAGGAAGTTTTGTATGGTTGGACACGGTGGTGGTCCATTTATATGCTATTACAGGTTTTGCATTTCGCCTATAAACAGGGGAGACTCCGTCCGTTTTCCCTGAAAATTTTGCCCGGGTTTGGTTTGGGTTGTGATTAGTTTGATTGATAGAACTCCCGGTCTCGAGAGGGATCGGGCTGTCACAGGTGCGATCATACAATCAGAAACACACCGGATCCTATCAGAACTCCGAAGTTAAGCGTGCTTGGGTAAGAGTAGTACTAGGATGGGTGACCCCCTGGGAAGTCCTCGTGTTGTACCCCCCTTTTCGTTTTGTTTTTTTGCCCCGTTCAGGCTTGCCAAGATGCTTTATCCTTCATATTTCTGTTATCGAGTCCCACTGCATCATCGGCAAGACAACTTCGCTTCGGGTAGAAGCTAGGCCTGCAAACCGAGGGCATGGGGCTTATGACCAGGTCTCCATCACTCTGGTGCCTATAATGTTGGATCTGTTTGGTGTTATGCGGCGCAAAGCATACAGTTGGAAAGCTCTCCGAGAGCTCTATGACGGTGGCTTCAAGCCTGCTCGGCTGTGCATTTTTTCGGAGCCCAAAATTGAATGTTTTCTTGAGTTTCGAGCCACTTTCTTCTTTTTGCGTTGTTTCTTCGTCTTAGATCGTTCGTCGGGAGCCGTGAGAAGGGCGACACATAAGGACTTAGCGCCCTCAACATGACGGGTGCGATCATACCAACAGAAATGTACCAGATCCCATATGTACTCTGAAGTTAAACGTGCTTGGACGAGAGTAGTACAATGATGGGAGACCACCTGGGAAGTCCTCGTGTCGCACCCCCCTTTTCGTTTGGTTTTTTTGCCCCGTTTAGGCTTGCCAAACTGCTTTATCCTTCACATTTGTATTGTCGAGCCCCACGGCATCTTGGCCAAGACAACATCGCTTCGCGTAAAGGCATGGCCAATAAACTGAAGGCGTAGGGCTTGTTACCAGGTCTCCGTCGCTCTGGTGCCCATAACTTTTGATCCGTAAGGAGTTATGCAGCGCACAGCATACCGTTGGAAAGTTCTCCGAGAGCTCTACGATGGGGGCAACAAGCCTGCTCACCTGTGCCTATTTTCAGAGCCCAAAAATTGAACGTTTTCATCAGGTTCAGGAGACTTTTCTTCTTTTTGAGCTGTTTCTTCGTCTCGGATCGTTTGTCGGGAGACGTGAAAAGGACAAAAAATAAGGGCTTTGTGCCCTCAACAAGACGAGTGCGATCATACCATCAGCAATGCCCCGGATCCCATCAGAACTCCGAAGTTAAGTGTGCTTGGGCGAGAGTAGTACTAGGATGGGTGACCCCCTGGGAAGTCCTCGTGTTGCAACCCCCTTTTCGTTTTGTTTTTTTGCCCCGTTCAGGCTTGCCAAGATGCTTTATCCGTCACATTTCTATTATCGAGTCCCATGGCATCTTGGGCAAGACAACTTCGCTTCGCATTGAAGCTAGGCCTGCAAACCGAGGGCATGGGGCTTGTGACCAGGTCTCCGTCGCTTTGGTGCCTATAACGTTTGATGTGTATGGTGTTATGCGGCGCAAAGCATACAGTTGGAAAGCTCTCCGAGAGCTCTACGACGGTGGCTTGTGCTCGGCTGTGCATTTTTTCGTAGCCCAAAATTGAATGCTTTCATGAGTTTCCAGCCACTTTCTTCTTTTTGCGTTGTTTATTCGTCTTGGATCGTTCGTCGGGAGCCGCAAAAAGGACGGGACATAAGGACTTAGTGCCCTCAACATGATGGGTGCGATCATACCAACAGAAATACACAAGATTCCATATGTACTCTGAAGTTAAGCGTGCTTGGGCGAGAGTAGTACAAGGATGGGAGACCCCGTGGGAAGTCCTCGTGTCGCACCCCCCTTTTCTTTTTATTTTTTTGCCTCGTTTAGGCTTGCCAAAATTCTTTATCCGTCACATTTCTATTATTGAGCCCCACGAAATCTTGGCCAAGACAACTTCGCTTCGCATAGAGGCTTGGCCAGCAAACCGAGGGCGTATGAATTGTTACCAGGTCTCCGTCGCCCTAGTGCCCATAACTTTTGATCCGTAAGGTGTTACGCGACGCACAGCATACCGTTGGAAAGCTCTCCGAGAGCTCTACAACGGGGGCAGCAAGCCTGCTCGGCTGTGCCTTTTTTAGAGCCCAAAAATTGAACATTTTCATTAGGTTCAGGAGACTTTTCTTCTTTTTGCACTATTTCTTCGTCCCGGATCGTTCGTCGGGAGCTGCGAAAACGACAAAAAATAAGGGCTTTCCGCCCTCAACATGACGGGTGCGATCATACCATCAACAACGCACCAGATCCCATTAGAACTCCGAAGTTAAGTGTGCTTGGGCGAGAGTAGTACTAGGATGGGTGACCCCCTAGGAAATCCTCGTGTTGCACCCCCTTTTCGTTTTGTCTTTTTGCCCCATTCATGCTTGCCAAGATGCTCTATCCGTCACATTTCTATTATCGAGTCCCGCGGCATCTTAGATAAGACAACTTCGCTTCTTGTAGAGGCTAGGCCCGCAAACTGAGGGCGTGGGGCCTGTGACCAGGTCTCCGTCGCTGTGCCCATAACTTTTGATCCGTAAGGTGTTATGCGGCGCAAAGCATACCGTTAGAAACCTCTCCGAGAGCTCTACGACGGTGGCTTCAAGACTGCTCAGCTGCGCATTTTTTCAGAGCCCAAAATTGAATGTTTTCATCAGTTTCAAGACATTTTTTTCTTTTTGCGCTATTTCTTCATCTTGGATCGTTCGTCGGGAGCCACGAAAAAGCCGACACATAAGGACTTAGCGCCTTCAACATGACGTGTGACGCCCCAACTTGACCCCTCCTATAATCAGTCAAGACGCAACGGAATTTCAGCGGTATAATGATAGTGAATAGGATACCGAGGCTCTAAACCAACCTCAATAGAACATCATACATCAACTCCACAAACCATACAACAAACAACTCCTCAATAAAACAACAACATACATCATAACCATATTATACAATAAACATTCCTCGTCATACGCCTCCGTTCCAACATAATACATGAACCTTAATATACATTACAAAAACATATTGAGCCAATCTAACAACCTAATCATAACAAAAGGAAGGCTACTAAGACAGCATCAACTAATTCATTAACTTTTCAACATCTTTTACATTATGAACTACAAAGCATATAAAAGTCTACTAAGTTAATTACAGGATAGTAAAACAATACAATATCAAGGATAAGACTCCGGAACATAAGACTCATCCACGTAAGGCACATTTTCTTCTTTAGGAGGACATACCCGTAATCTTGCGAAAGTACACTTGTAAGCATGCAATAATAGAGAGTGAGCAATTTTTAGTTATTTAGCATATATAAGGCAAGTCAACAATTAAAATGCAAAGTCAAAGTTAGTTATTTTTGTCCTTTAATTCAATTTCTAGTCTTTTAAATGCATTGTAGCTATTTCTTTGCTCAAAACAAATATGCAACTCCTATGATAGCTCAAGTAGGTTATTTTTAGGTAACAAGAAGTTTTACAATCAAACAATTTCACCCGAGTCAGCTTAAAACTCGATTTTCGCAAAAGTCAGTGTAAAAACCCTAATAAATTCCTAAGCCGATTTTAAAACCGTTTTTATCAAATACATGTCTATTAAAGTCCGTGGACTAGGTCTAGAAGGGTTAAAAAGACCAGTTTCAAAATTTTAGCGGACGTGTTTCGAAAATACTATTCACTAAAAATCGACGATAAAATTTCTGACTCCGTTTTTGATGAAAATTTCATGAATGCACATTTAGCATGTTCTAGGAGTATTGATACTAAAATTACCACATTCTAAGTCACATAGCACATAGACAGGTTAATTCACGCAAAACGAGATAAGATAGAAAAGTGGGGTTTCACATTCTCCCCTCCTTAAAGAAATTTCACCCTCAAAATTCTTACTTGATGCACTGAACAGATCTGGGTACTGCTGCTGCATCTGATCCCGTCTCTCCCAAGTAGCTTCCTCAATGCCGTGATGCTTCCACAACACCTTAACCATCGGAATCTTCTTCGACCTCAACTCTCGTTCCATCTGATCAAGAATACGAATCGGATGCTCGTCATAAGTCAGATTCTCACTGTAACGCCCCGATCCCTCTCGAGACCGGGAGTTCTATCAATCGATCTAATCAAAACCCAACCAAACCCGGGCATAATTTTTAGGAAAAACGGACAGAGTCTCCCCTATTTCTAGGCGAAATGTAAAACCTGCGATAGCATATAAGTGGACCAATACCATGTCCAAACATTCAAAACCACCTCAAGGCCATCCGAGCCTCGGTTCTCAACAATTTAAACTCAGCAAGTATACATACATTTCCAATTTAAAAGCTAACCTATCTCTTTTCATTTTTGACAAGTACATTCGAACTAGACGATTAAACCATACTAAGCTACTGCATAAAATAAACTATCATGCCATTCTAACTCTTTTCCTTTGGACATTACAGACATGCATTGAAGTTAAGCTATGCTAACTGATTACATAAACTAGCTTATCAATTCACCTCAGCTACTTAGCTAAATTTAAATTACATTTCTTTTGACAATAAATACAAACAACATATGAACATACATCTTTACAAACTTCGACACTCAAGCCACATAGGCACGCAAGACAACTCTTCAGGCAACGAACTTTCACGAAATCACGAACTTTCCAACTAACATGACATTTTTTGAAATGTGGTGGTGAGGAGTGAGTATACACAACACGTATACTTAGTGAGGGCGAGACAGATATCGAATTGGAGAGAAAGAAAGTCGTGCAATGCAAATAAGACAGTTAAGCAATATAACTGATAAATAAGCAATCAAGACAAACAATCAATACAATAAGCAATTACTGAAAGCATTAACACAACCATTCAAAGCTATACCACACTCTGAAGGCTATGGTTCACTCATACGAGCAATGTACCATTTCACGAGCGATACATCAATCTCGAGCTTGATGTTGACAACGATGACAGTAAGCGCCCAACCACCTTATAACACCAGTTTGGAATACCCCGGGAGTAACCATCAATTCTACGACCCAAATCTCCCTGGGAGGC
Organism: Ehretia macrophylla; assembly: GCA_037974665.1. NCBI lineage: Eukaryota > Viridiplantae > Streptophyta > Magnoliopsida > Boraginales > Ehretiaceae > Ehretia > Ehretia macrophylla. The sequence goes on from CM075771.1 coordinate 24,031,573, forward strand.
AACCCAAGCGAGAAGAGGGAATAGCCACAGAGCTAGAGCAACCAACACTAGCAACCCGAGGCTACCCAGAGAGGCCCATCACTCACGCGCGGGACACTATGCAATGCAAGACTCGATACAAGGCAATAAACGAGCGATAGCACAACCGTACAAACTAGTGACAACAAATGAGATAACAAGCAATCACAATCAATACTAGCATTCAACCAACTTTTCAAGCATAACAAGCAATAATAAGCAACAATAACACCAATTAAACAAGTAACAACAGTTCAAACACGAAAAGAACAAATATCACTATTCAATCCCTAACTTCTAAAGGCAATTACGAGCGAACGAGCTACGGAATTAGGAAACCGATTTCACTACATTCACTCAGGCACTACAAGGCACGTTTCTATGTCACTAAACTTCACTTTCTCACTCGAGGCCCGAAAGTCCACCTACTGCGTTTGAACTACAACTATGCTAACCGGTCACTCAATCAATGCCACAACAGCGCCAAAAGTGCTTCCATGCCCTCAATTGCAAAACCCCTAACTCAATTGGAGCACGGTCAACTTTTGGTCAAACGGCCCCTTTACGTTTCTTTGTCTAATTTCCAATTTTAACAAAGGCCGATCCGTTTTTATTTCACATTTTAGCTTTCTATCATTAATGACACCTATCCAAATCAATCAATCGCAATTCGGATCGAAATCAGAAATTCTAGGGTTTACTATTCATAATTCACTATTCATGTTGTTCCCCAATTTCAAATATGCAGTTTCAACCGTAAAAATTGCTAAATAACTAACAAGCAATGCTCTACGAACCCTAAGCAAGCTATTTCAAGAAATAACAGGCATTATAATGCGATAAATAGCAAATCTGAAAAATTGACTCAAAAATCAAATTCATATTAAAATGCACAAAAGCGTGAAAATCCTCACAGAGATTGAAGACCAAGACCCGCAAGGACCTGAGCCACGACCCCCGAGCAGTTCCACGCACGATTGTAGAAGAAATTGAAAGCAAAATCATTTTTTTTTTCTCTTGAAAACCATTCGGCCAAGGGGGAGGGACACAAGGGTCATTTTTGGTTTTGTTTTGAGTCATTTTTGCCATGTTTTTTAATTTAAATGGTGACAAGGGCATTTTGGTCATTTGCAAAATCAAACTTTAATTAAAAATAGTCAAATAAGCTTATTTTGATGCCATTAAATCCAATTCAAGTTAAAACAATGCAATTAAATGAAAAACAACTAAAACTAGTTAAATTAAGCTAAAAACATTTTTCACTAAGTTCGAAGAATATTTCTCTAACTCCTATTTTTGAAATTCTACGATAGAACGGTCACTAATCGATCGCTAATAAAGTGATTAACAATAATATAAAACTTTAATTCTTTGAAAAGTAGAATAGTAGAATAGTTTAAAATTCACTCAGGCTCGGAGTTACTTTCCTCATTTATTTGAAAACCAAGTGATTTTAATGCAAAACAACCAAAACCGATTATTAAAATAATCAAAACAATCAAGGTAATCAATATTCATTTAAAATAATTAATTTAACTATTTCTAGAACATTTTAAAGAATTATGAAGTTAATGTTAAGTTACAAATGAACAAATAAATATAAACATGTAATCAAGTGCAATTAAATATTAACATTTAAGATGGCACTTAATTAAATACAAGAGAATAAATTCAATTACTATAATTAATAGAAGTAGATAATAACCTTTCAATTATTCAATATACAATTACTAAATGCTTCCAAGAGAAATATGAAAATTAGCGCAAATTGGTTGATTTAACTAATTAAACATTTAATCAAATGCAGTCAAGTGCTATTAAATGCATGCCGGGTTCGAGTTATCACACTCACAAAGCTGTAACGGCTCTGGCTCAAGAATATGAGAAGGATCTGGATTATATTTCCGCAAATTAGACACGTGAAATACATCGTGGACATTAGAGAAGTTCTCCGGTAAAGCCAACTGATATGCCAACTTACCAACCCTGCCGGTAATCTCAAACGGCCCAACAAATCTCGGACTCAGCTTTCCACCTTTACCATAACGAGCAAACCCCTTATGAAGAGACAATCTCAAGAAAACCCGATCTCCGACTGCAAACTCCAAGTCCCGACGACCCTTATCAGCATAACTCTTAAATCTACTCTGCGCCGTAAGCATTCTCTGCCTGATCAACTGAACATTCTCAATCTTCTCAAGAAGCTCTGGCATGATAGTCGGATCAATAGTCTTCATCTCCCCTACCTTGTTCCAATATAAAGGTGAACGGCACTTACGACCGTAAAGAGCTGCGAAAGGTACCATCCCAATAGTAGCTTGATAACTATTGTATAGGGAAACTCGGCAAGTGGTAGATGTTTCTCTCAGTTCTTCCCGAAATCCAGAACACAGGCCCTAAGCATATCTTTCAGAATCTGAATAGTCCGCTCAGACTGACCATCGGTCTGTGGATGATACGCTGTACTGAAGTTCAACTGAGTACCCAAGGTCTCCTAAAGTTTCTCCCACAAACGAGAAGTAAATCGAGGATCTCGATCCGAGACAATACTAGATGGAATCCCGTGAAGTCTAACAATCTGATCCAAATAAAGATCCGTCAACTTTGTAACCTCATCTCCCATCCTCATCGAAATAAAATGAGCTGTCTTCGTCAAACGATCCACGACAACCCAAACTGCATCATTACCTCTCGGTGTTCTAGGAAAACCTGTGATGAAATCCATCGTAATATGCTCCCACTTCCACTCTGGTATAGCCAACGGCTGAAGCAAACCTGCAGGTCGTTAATGCTCGGCTTTCACCCTCTGACAAGTCAAACATCTAGATACAAACTGAGCAACCTCCCTCTTCATGTTATTCCACCAATAATATTGCTTCAAATCCCGATACATCTTGGTTCCACCGAGAGGAATAGTATAATTAGAATTATGAGCTTCCTCCAGAATACCTCGCCTCAAGCCCGGTTCATCGGGAACACAAACCCTGTTTTGAAACCGAAGAATACCATCCTCTTGTAGTTTAAAGTCAGACTGATCATCTGTGATCTGATCCTTGATCTTCTGAAGTTTAACATCAAGTTGTTGAGCTTCCCAGATCTGAGACAGCAATAAAGGTTGAATACGGAGATGTGAACACATCACCCCAACCTGAGTCAACTCCGGTCTCCAATAAGTGAATTCCTCAAGAATCTCTCATTTCTTGACAGCCAAACAAACAACACTCGCCTTCCGGCTGAGAGCATCTGTTACAACATTTGCCTTGCCAGGCAGATAATTGATAGAACAATTATAATCTCCAAGAAGTTCCATCTACCTCCGTTGGCGCATATTCAACTCCTTCTGTGAGAACAAGTACTTCAGACTCTTATGATTAGTAAAAATCTCGAACTTACTGCCCCACAGATAATGATGCCACTTCTTCAGTGCGAAGACAACTGCTGCCAACTCAAGATCATGAGTCGGATAATTCACCTCATAAGGCTTCAACTTCCGGGAAGCATAGGCAATAACTCGGCCATCCTGCATAAGAACACATCCCAAGCCCTCCTTGGATGCATCTCTGTAAATAACCATATTATCGGTCCCCTCTAGTAGAGCAAGTACTGGAGCAGTAGTCAACCTCTTTTTCAACTCCTGAAACCCACTCTCACATTTCTCATCCCAAGCAAAGATAGTCCGTTTCTGAGTCAACTTAGAAAGTGGCCCAGCAATCTTCGAGAAATCCTTGACAAACCTACGGTAATAACCCGCCAAGCCAAGAAAGCTACGAACCTCCGAAACATTCTCCGGACATTTCCAAGACATCACTACCTTAATCTTAGTGGGATCTACAGAAATACCGCTCTGTGTAATAACATGGCCAAGAAAAGATATGCGTTGCAGCCAAAATTCACATTTGCTGAACTTGGCAAACAACTGATGCTCCTGCAGCTTCTGTAAGACAAGCCGTAGATGTTGCTCGTGCTCCGATTCAGATTTAGAATAGACCAAGATATCATCAATAAGATTACCACAAACTGGTCTAAATACGGCAGAAAAACCCGATGCATAAGATCCATGAATACTGCCAGTGCATTAGTTAATCCAAAGGAAATAACAACAAACTCATAATGCCTATACCGAGTCCTGAAGGTAGACTTCGGAACATCCCCCGTGAGAATCCGAAGCTGATAATACCCCTGCCTCAAATCAAATTTAGAATAGACTTGGCTCCCTGAAGTTGATCAAACAACTCGTCAATCAGTGGCAAAGGATATTTGTTCTTGATGGTCACCTGATTCAAACCACGGTAATCAATACACAATCTCAAGGTACCATCCTTCTTCTTCATAAATAAAATAGGAGCTCCCCAAGGTGAAGAACACTGCTGAATAAATCCCTTCTCCAATAACTCCTGCAACTGAGTCTTCAACTCCTTCAACTCAGTTGGTGCCATCCGGTACGCTGATTTAGAAATAGGTTGAGTATCGGGAATAAGATTAATCACAAACTCCACATCTCTCTCTGGCGGTAACCCTGGCAACTCCTCGGGAAATACATTGGGATATTTTCGAATAATAGGGACTTCTTCTAGTTGCAGCTTATCAGATGGCTTGTTGATCAAATAAGCTAGATAACCCGAACACCCCTTACTAACTAACTTAATAGCTCTAGTTGCTGAGATAACAAAACTCGTCTTTGCACCCCGATTCCCTACTACCTCAACTACTGGCTGATCTGGCGAACGAAACTATACTACCTTGGTTCCACAGTTCAACTGGGCATCATACTTAGAAAGCCAATCCATACCCAAGATAACATCATACCCCCGGATAGGAAATAAGATAAGGTCTGACGGAAAATTATGCCCCTTAATATGTATTATACAATCCTTACAAACTAGGCAAGTCATATACTTATCAGTCAAAGAGGTACTAATCTCAACCACATAAGGCAATCTTTCAGGTTGCATATTAACACGTTGCACACAAGCAGGAGTAATGAAAGAATGCGTTTCACCAGAATCAATCAACACTTTAACAAGTTGATCAAGTATAAGGAAGTTACCTTCCACAACTGTAGTCTCCTCAGGCATCTCCTCTAAGTCAACTGCGTAGGCTCGAGCCCGAACCCGCTACTGCTGTGATGCACTCGCCGCAGGTCGGCCCTGATAACCCTGAGTCGCTGTCCGACCCTCAGTCCTCGCATACCTAGGGCAATCCCTCGCCCTATGCTGATTGCTGCCGCAACCTAAACACGTCCTTGCTTTCACTCTGCAATCGGCCTCCACATGCCCCGTGCGGTTGCAGTGAGTACACTGCGGTGATGATGCACTAACACTGCCCCTAGAAGAACCAGGAGCTGAAGAAACAGCTGATATAGCATGCTACTACTGAGGTCTTACCAAACTGGGCTTGTACTGACCTTGAGACTGGGCTAGCCTGAACTGAGACTGAACCTGATGTGACCCCTGCTGAAACTGAGGCCGATAATAACTCTGCTGCCCCTGTGGCCTAAAAGAACCCTGCTGAGCTGGTGGCCTATACACAACATGCTGTACGGGAGGCCTATACATACTCTGCTGATACTGCAGCTGATACGGCCTCTTACTCGGCTGACTAGACACAAGCTGATCCCCATTTGTCTTCTCTAGTCTAGAAGCTGCCTCAAAGGCCTCCGTGAATATATCATACCGATTCAGAGCCATCACATCCTGAATCTCGGGCCTCAACCCCAACATGAATCTACGAGTCCTCCGCACCTCATCAGCCACATACTCCGATGCATACTGGGACAATCGAGTAAAGGTGGCCTCATACTGAGCCACTGAAGCATCTCCCTACACTATGGCTAGAAACTCTGCCTCTCTCCGTTCCCTTGCGATCCTTGGGACATACTTTGCCCGAAAAGCCATCAGAAAGGTACCCCAAACATACGGAATACCCTGAGTCGCCAAGCTAGTTCTCACTGTGCGCCACCATTCTTCTGCCTCATCATCTAACAAGTACACGGCAAAGGAGACTTTCTGCTCATTGGTATAATCAAGAGGGTCACAAATCTTCTCCACCTTGCTAATCCATGCCTCAGCCTTCCTATCATCCGGCTCCCCCTGAAATCTAGGTGGATGATACCCTAAGAACTCTTTCAAGGTACCACGCCCGTGGTTTCCACCCTGCACATTCAACAATTGAGCCTGCCAAGCCTGAGTCTGGGCAGCCTGCCTTGCTATCAACTGAGCCTGTCCGGACACTAACTCAGCAATCCTCTCCATAGCTGCCCCCAAACGGTCATCACCCCTATCACGGCTCGGTGCTGCATTACCAGGAGTCTCATCAGTCATCTCAGGCCTACCTCTTGTTCTCGGTCTACCCGTCATTCTACTAATCAAAGAGTTAGCACAGGTTATAGCACGTAAACAAGTTATGAACAACTATTAGCACATAAACAACAAAGTCATATAAAACACATAAACAAATTGATCACATAATCACATAAGCACTAAATCACATAATCACATAATCATTTAATCATATTAATACATAGATCACTTTTCTTCCTTTTCATACATACTTTCAGGCTAAGACCATTACCCACATTCCGAGAATAACCCGGCTGACAACTAACATGCGCTCTGATACCACTTAAATGTCACACCCCAACTCGACCCCTCCTATAATCAGTCAGGGCGCAACGGAAGTTCGGCGATATAACGATAGTGAATAGGATACCGAGGCTCTAAACCAACCTCAATAGAACATCATACATCAACTCCACAAACCATACAACAAACAACTCCTCAATAAAACAACAACATACATCATAACCATATTATACAATAAACATTCCTCGTTATACGCCTCCGTTCCAACATAATACATGAACCTTAATATACATTACAAAAACATATTGAGCCAATCTAACAACCTAATCATAACAAAAGAAAGGCTACTAAGACAGCATCAACTAATTCATTAACTTTTCAACATCTTTTACATTATCAACTACAAAGCATATAAAATTCTACTAAGTTAATTACAGGATAGTAAAACAATACAACATCAAGGATAAGGCTCCGGAACATAAGACTCATCCACGTAAGGCATATTTTCCTCTTCATAAGGCACGTACCCGTAATCTTGCGAAAGTACACCTGTAAGCATGCAATAATAGAGAGTGAGCAATTTTTAGTTATTTAGCATATATAAGGCAAGTCAACAATTAAAATGCAAAGTCAAAGTTAGTTATTTTAGTCCTTTAATTCATTTTCTAGTCTTTTAAATGCATTTTAGCTATTTCTTTGCTCAAAACAAATATGCAACTCCTATGATAGCTCAAGTAGGTTATTTTTACGTGACAAGAAGTTTTACAATCAAACAATTTCACCCGAGTCAGCTTAAAACTGGATTTTTGCAAAAGTCGGTGTAAAAACCCTAATAAATTCCTAAGCCGATTTTAAAACCGTTTTAATCAAACACAGGTCTATTAAATTTTGTGGACTAGGTCTAGAAGGGTTAAAAAGACCAGTTTCAAAATTTTAGCGGATATGTTTCGAAACCACTATTCATTAAAAATTGACGATAAAATTTCTGACTCCGTTTTTGATGAAAATTTCATGAATGCACATTTAGCATGTTCTAGGAGTATTGATACTAAAACTACCACATTCTAAGTCACATAGCACATAAATAGGTTAATTCACGCAAAACAAGATAAGATAGAAAAGTGGAGTTTCACATGACGGGTGCCATTATACCAACAGAAATGCACCGGATCCCAGTTGTACTCCGAAGTTAAGCGTGCTTGGGCGAGAGTAGTACTAGGATGGGTGACCCCCTGGGAAGTCCTTGTGTTGCACCCCCTTTTTCGTTTTGTTTTTTTGACCTATTCAGGATTGCCAAAATGCTTTATCCGACACATTTCTATTATCGAGTCCCACGGCATCTTGGCCGAGGCAACTTCGCTTTGCGTAGAGGCTTGGCCCGCAAACCAAGGGCGTGATGACCAGGTCTCCGTTGATCCGATGCCCATAACTTTTGATCCGTAAGAAGTTATGCTGCACACAACATACCGTTAGAAAGCTCTCTGAGAGCTCTACGACGGGGGTAGCAAGCTTGCTCGGTTGCGCCTATTTTCGGAGCCCAAAAATTGAACATTTTCATCATGTTCAGGCAACTTTTCTTCTTTTTGCACTGTTTCTTCGTCCCGGATCGTTCGTCGGGAGCTGCGAAAAGTACAACAAATAAGGGCTTTGCGCCCTCAACATGACGGGTGCGATTATACCATCAGTAACGCACCGGATCCCATCATAACTCCGAAGCTAAGCGTGCTTGGGCAGGAGTAGTACTAGGATGGGTGACCCCCTGGGAAGACCTCATATTGCACCCCTCTTTTCATTTTGTTTTTTTGCCCCATTCAAGCTTGTCAAAATGCTTTATCCGTCACATTTCTATTACCGAGTACCATAGCATCTGGGCCAAGGAAACTTCGCTTCGCGTAGAGGCTAGTCCCGCAAACTGAGGGCGTGGCGCCTATGACCAGGTCTCCGTCGCTACGGTGCCCATAACTTTTGATCCGTAAGGAGGTATGCAGTGTACAGCAAACCGTTGGAAAGCTCTCCGAGAGCTCTACGACGTAGGCAGCAAGCCTACTCGGCTGCGCCTATTTTTGTAGCCCAAAATTGAATGTTTTCATCTATTTTGAGACACTTTCTTCTTTTTGCGCTGTTTCTTTGTAGCGGATCGTTCGTCGGGAGCCGCGAAAAGGACGACACATAATGGCTTAGCGCCCTCAACATGACGAGTGCGACCATACCAACAGAAATGCTTTGGATCCCATCTGTACTCTAAAGTTAAGTGTGCTTGGGCAAGAGTATAACAAGGATGGGTGACCCCCTAGGAAGTCCTCGTATTCACCTCCCTTTTTGTTTTGTTTTTTTTCCCCGTTCAGGCTTGCCAAGATGCCTTATCTGTCACATTTCTATTATCTTGTCCCACGGCATCTGGGGAAAGACAACTTCGCTTCGTGTAGAGGCTAGGCCCGCAAACCGAGGGCGTGGGGCTTGTGATCAGGTCTCCGTCACTCTGGTGCCCATCACTTTTGATCTGTAAGGAGTTATGTGGTGCACAACATACCATTGGAAAGTTCTCCGAGTGCTCTACGATGAGGACATCAAGCCTGCTCGTCTATGCCTGTTTTCATAGCATAAAATTGAATGTTTTCATCAGTTTCGATCCACTTTCTTCTTTTTGCGATGTTTCTTCCTCTTGGATCGTTCGTCGGGAGTAGCGAAAAGGACGACACATAGGTGCTTAGCGCCCTTAACATGACAGGTGTGATCATACCAAAAGAAATGCACCGGTTCCCATCTGTACTCCGAAGTTAAGCGTGCTTGGATGAGAGTAGTGCAAGGATGGGTGACCCCCTAGGAAGTCCGCGTCTTGCACTACCCTTTTCATTTTGTTGTTTTATCCCATTCAGGCTTCCCAAAATGCTTTATCCGTCACATTTCTATTATCGAGTCCCACGACATCTTGGCCAAGGAAACTTTGCTTCGCGTAGAGGCTAGGCCCGCAAACCGAGGGCGTGGGGCTTGTGACCAGGTCTCCGTCGCTCCGATGTCCATAACTTTTGAGCCGTAAGGAGTTATGCGGCGCACAACATACCATTGGAAAGCTCTAAGAGAGCTCTACAACGGTTACAGCAACCTTGCTCAGCTGCATCTATTTTTAGAACTCAAAAATCATTCTGTTTTGCTAGTTTCACTCTACTTTTCTTCTTTTTGCGCTGTTTTTTATTCCCGGATCGTTCGTCGGGAGCCGTGAAAAGGACAACAGATAAGGGCTTTATGCCTTCAACATGACGGGTGCAATCATATCATCAGTAATGCACCGGATCCCAACAGAACTCCGAAGTTAAGCGTATTTGGGCGAGAGTAGTACTAGGATGGGTAACCCCCTTGGAAGTCCTCGTGTTGCACCCCCTTTTCGTTTTGTTTTTTTGCCCCGTTCAGGATTGCCAAATTGCTTTATCCATCACATTTCTATTACAGAGTACCACGGCATCTTGGCCAAGACAACTTCACTTCGCGTAGAGGCTAGGCCAGCAAACTGAGAGCGTGGCGCGTGTGACCAGGTCTCAGTCGCTCTGGTGCCTATAACTTTTGATCCGTAAGGTGTTATGCGCCGCACATCATACCGTTGGAAACCTCTCCGAGAGCTCTACAACGAGGGCAGTGAGCTTGTTGTGCTGTGCCTATTTTCGGAGCCCAAAATCGAATGTTTTCATCAGTTTTGAGACACTTTCTTCTATTTGCGCCGGTTCTTCATATCGAATCGTTCGTTGAGAGCCGCGAAAAGGACGACACATAAGGGCTTAGTGCCCTCAGCATGACGGGTGTGATCATACCAATAGAAATGCATCGGATCCCATCTATATTGCAAAGTTAAACGTGCTTGGACGAGAGTAGTACAAGGATAGGTGACCCCGTGGGAAGTCCTCGTGTTGCACCCCCTTTTGTTTTGTTTTTTCGCCCCGTTAAGGCTTGCCAAGATGCTTTATCCATCACATTTCTATTATCGAGTCCCACAGCATCTAAGGCAAGACAACTTCACTTCGCGTAGAGGCTAGGCCTGCAAACCGAGGGCGTGGGGCCTATGACAAGGTCTCTATCACTCCGATGCATTTAACTTTTGATTCGTAAAGAGTTATGCGGTGCACAGCATACCCTTCGAAAGCCCTTTGAGAGCTCTACGATGAGGGTACCAAGCCTACTCGGATTTGCCAATTTTCAGAGCTCAAAATCGAATGTTTTCATTAGTTTCGAGCCACTTTCTTCTTTTTACGATATTTCTTCATCCTGGATTGTTCGTCAGGAGTCGCGAAAAGCCCAACACATAAGGGCATTGCATACTCAACATTACGGGTGCGATCATACCAGTAGAAATGCACTGGATCCCCTCACTACTCCAAAGTAAAGCGTGCTTGGGCGAAAGTAGTACTAGGATGGGTGACCACTTGGGAAGTCCTCGTGGTGCCCCCCCTTTTCGTTTTGTTTTTTTGCCCCGTTTAGGATTGCCAAAATGCTTTATCCGTCGTATTTCTATTATCTAGTACCACGGCATCTTGGCCAAGACAACTTCGATTCACGTAGAGGCTGGGCCTGCAAACCAAGGGCGTGGGACTGATTACCAGGCCCCTGCCGCTCCAATGCTCATAACTTTTGATCCGTAAGAAGTTATGCGGTGCACAGCATGCCGTTGGAAAGCTCTCCGAGAGCTTTACTACAAGGGCTGCAAGCCTGCTCTACTGCGCCTCTGTTCGGAGCCCAAAAATCAAATGTTTTTATCAGTTTTAGACTACTTTTCTTCTTTTTGCGCTTTTCTTCATCCCAGATCGTTCGTCGGGAGACGTGAAAAGGTCAACAAATAAGGGCTTTGCGCCTTCAACATGACGGGTGTGATCATACCATCGGTAATGCATAGGATCCTATCAAAACTCCAAAGTTAAGCATTCTTGGGCGAGAGTAGTACTCGGATGGGTGACCCTCTAGGAAGTCTTCGTGTTGCACCCCGCTTTTTATTTTGTTTTTTTGCCCCGTTCAGGTTTGTCAAATTGCTTTATCCGTCACATTTTTATTACCGAGTACCACAGCATCTTGGCCAACACAACTTCGCTTCAGGTAGAGGCAAGGACCACAAACCGAGGGCGTTGCGCCTGTGACCAGGTCTCCGTCGCTTTGGTGCTCTTAACTTTTGATCCGTAAGGATTTATATGGCGCATAGCATACCGTTGGAAAGCTCCCCGAGAGCTCTACGACGAGGGCAGTGAGCTTGCTCGGCTGCGCCTATTTTCAGAGCCCAAAATCTAATGTTTTCATCAGTTTTGAGCCACTTTCTTCTTTTTGCATTGTTTCTTCTTCTAGGATCGTTCGTCGGGAGCCACAAAAAGGACAACACATAAGGGCTTAGCACCCTCAACGTGACGGGTGTGATCATACCAACAGAAATGCACCGGATCCCATATGTACTCCGAAGTTAAGCGTGCTTGGGCGAGAGTAGTACAAGGATGGGTGGCCCCCTATGAAGTTCTCGTGTTGCACCCCCTTTTCGTTTTATTTTTTTTGACCTGTTCAGGCTTGCCAAAATGCTTTATCCATCACATTTCTATCATCGAGTCCCACGACATCTTGGCCAAGACAACTTTGCTTCGCGTAGAGGCTAAGCCCACAAACCGAGGGAGTGGGCCTGTGACCAAGTATCCGTCGATCCGATGCCCAAAACATTTGATCTGTAAGGAGTTATACGGTGAACAGCATACCGTTGGGAAGCTCTTCGAGAGCTCTACCACTGGGGCAACAAGCCTGCTCGGATGCGCCAATTTTCAGAGGCAAAAAATTGAACATTTTCATCAGTTTCAAGCCACTATTCTTCTTTTTGCATTGTTTCTTCGTCCCGGATCGTTTGTTGGGAACCGCGAAAAGGACACATTAGGGCTTTGCGCCCTCAACATGACAGGTGCGATCATACCTGCTCTAATGCACTAGATCCTATCAAAACTCTGAAGTTAAGCGTGCTTGGGCGAGAGTAGTACTAGGATGGGTGACCGCCTGGGAAGTCCTCGTGTTGCACCACCCTTTTTGTTTCATTTTTTTGCCCCATTCAAGCTTGCCAAGATGCTTTATCCGTCACATTTCTATTACCGAGTACCACGACATCATTGTGAAACCCCACTTTTCTATGTTATCTCGTTTTGCGTGCTTTATCTCGTTTTGCGTAAATTCACCTGTCTATGTGCTATGTGACTTAGAGTGTGGTAATTTTAGTATCAATACTCCTAGGACATACTAAATGTGCATTCATGAAATTTTCATAAAAAGCGGAGTCAGAAATTTTATCGTCGATTTTTAGTGAATAGTATTTTTGAAACATGTCCGCTAAAATTTTGAAATTGTTCTTTTTAACCCTTCTTGACCTTGTCCACGCACTTTAATAGTCCTGTGGTTGATTAAAACGGTTTTAAAATCGGCTTAAGAATTTATTAGGGTTTTTACACCGACTTTTACAAAAATCAAGTTTTAAGCTGACTCGGGTGAAATTGTTCGATTGTAAAACTTCTTGTCACCTAAAAATAAACTACTTCAGCTATCTTGGGTGTTGAATAATCGTTTTGAACTTTGGTGATCAATAAAATATATTTAAAGTCAAGAAAACACTAAAAATACTAAGTTAAATCAACTTTGACTTTCATTAAATGTTGACTTTCATGCATATATCACCAACACACACAAGCAAAGCACAAAAATACCTTCATTTGCACACACATTGCCGAGAGGAAGGAGGGAGAAAAGAGAAAAGAGTTTTCAAGGTTTTCAAAGCAATTTTTTAAAGAAAAATATAGTTTTTGTCCGTAGAACTTCGTGCCGAGTTGGATTCTGCTTGTTAGGCACGCATTGCACGCATTCCTAAACTTTTATCTCATCAAAGGTGAGAGAAAAATTCTGGATCTCAAAACTCATTTTTTTATTTTTGCTCATAACTGCATTTTGAACTGTTAGAATGTTAATATGATGTTAGATTATTGCTCCATGCATGCTAGGGATCGTTTAGGTATATTACTACGAGATTTGAGCCATTGTAGCGAAATTATTTATTTTCGGGTATTTAAAGTTGTTAGAATGGCTTTTTGAGGATTATTTTGAGTTGTTGTGGTTGGAATTGATTGCCGTCGATTTCTAAATTTTTATTAATTACATGGTAACGTCGTTATAATGCAGAATTTTCGATTACGATGTTTGGGTGAAAATCCGTAACTTTCAGCCTAGGTGCCTTGAGGTTTTAGGGTTGTTGGGCTTGATTTTGAGGTGTCTTGGTTGGTTTCCGAGAGGTCTAATGTAGTTGATCGAGTGGGTGAGTGTTTGAAACTGATTTGGGGTTGTTTGGATTAGTAGAATGTAAGATATAATTATTTGAAGTTTAGGTTATCTTTGTTTAAATTATTGAATTGAGCCTTAGTTGATCGGGTGTGGTTTGAGAGATTGAATGGTGAGTTGTTGATGGGTAAACTAGGGTTTGATTGTGTGTTTAATGCATGTTCGGTTGGATGGCCTACTTTGTCATCTAACTTAGTTATTTGTTGTTAAATTGATTATTGATGTTATTATGATGATAATATGATTATTGATGATGATAATATGATTATTGATGATGATAATATGATTATTAAGGATGATTGATGATTATTGATTGATGATTGATGCCGGGAGGTAAGTAGTTCTGCTAGACTGTCCTCCTGCGAATGATTGATGTTTATTATTATTGTTGAGTCTTTGGTATATGTGTGCCACCTCTCGAGCAGCATCGGGCTATCAGGTTGATAACGGTATGACTACCAGAGACTACCTCCAGCTCGCATGACGAAGGTATCATGGAGGGCGAGGCTAGTGGGGTACCTCGGGTGCGTGAGTTTATGGGAGTCACAAGAAGGCTGTTATGACCGTGATGGTGATTGGAGCTACACCAACTAGTGTATCCTTTATTGAATGGTCATTATAGATTATGTGATGATAGTATTATTAAAGTTATTGTGTGTTTACTTGCTCAAAGGATTAAATCCAAGGAGTATAGTAAATACTGTTGGAGATCTATCGGATCCTCACTGGGCTTATTTTATATAAGCTCACTCTCTGTTATTGCATGCTTACAGGTGTTGTAGAGCAGGTTTACGGGTACGTGCCTCCTGAAGAGAAAAATGTGCCTTACGTGGATGAGTCTTATGTTCCAGAGTCCTATCCTTGATGTTTGATGTGTTGAACACCTTATTATCTTGTATATTATCTAGTTAACTTTTATATGCTTTGTAGTTTATAATGTATAAGATGTTGAAAAGATGATGAATTAGTTGATGCTATCTTAGTAGTCTTTCTTTTGTCTATGTATAGGTTGCTAGGTTGGTATCAATATATTTTGCAATGTATATTAAGGATTATGTATTATGTTGGAACGGAGGCGTAAAATGAGAAATGATTATTATATAATATGGTCATGATGTATGTTGTTATTTTATTGAGGAGTTGTGTGATGTATGGTTGTGGAGGTGATGTATGATGGTCTATTGAGGTTGGTTTAGAGCCTTGGTGTCCTATTTACTGTCGTTATACTGCTGAAATTCCGTTGCGTCCTGACTGATTATAGGAGGGGTCGAGTTGGGGCGTGACATTTAAGTGGTATCAGAGCTCATGTTAGTTGTTAGCCGGGGTATTCTCAAAATGTGGGTAATGGTCTTAGTATGAAAGTATGTATGAAAAGAAAGAAAAGTGATCTATGTATTAATATGATTAAATGATTAAGTGATTATGTGATTATGTGATTTAGTACTTATGTGATTATGTGATCAATTTGTTTATGTGTTTTATATGACTTTGTTGTTTAAGTGATAATAGTTGTTCATAACCTATTTACGTTCTATAACCTGTGTTAACTCTTTGATTAGTAGAATGTTGGGCAGACTGAGAACCAAAGGTAGGCCTGAGATGACTGATGAGACTCCTAGTAATGCGGAACCGGGTTGTGATAGGGGTGATGACCGTTTGGGGGCAGCTATGGAGAAGATTACTGAGTTAGTGGCCAATCAGGCTCAGTTGATAGCAGGGCAGGCTGCCCAGACTCAGGCTTGGCAGGCTCAATTGTTGAATGTGCAGGGTGGAAACCACGGGCATTGTACCCTGAAAGAATTCTTAGGGTGTCATCCATCGAGATTTCAGGGGGAGCCGGATGATAGGAAAGCTGAAGCGTGGATTAGCAAGTTGGAGAAGATTTATGATCCTCTTGACTATACCGATGAGCAGAAAGTCTCCTTTGCCGTGTACTTGTTAGATGATGAGGCAGAAGAATGGTGGCGCATAGTGAGAACTAGCTGGGCGACTCAGGGTATACCGTATGTTTGGGGTGCCTTTCTGTTGGCTTTCCGGGCAAAGTATGTCCCGAGGATCGCAAGGGAACAGAGAGAGGCAGAGTTTCTAGCCTTAGTGCAGGGAGATGCTTCAGTGGCTCAGTATGAGGCCACCTTTGCTCGATTGTCCCGTTATGCACCGGAGTATGTGGCTGATGAAGAGCGGAGGACTCGTAGATTCATGTTGGGGTTGAGGCCCGAGATTCAGGATATGATGGCTTTGAATCGGTATTATGTATTCACTGAGGCCTCTGAGGCAGCTTCTAGACTAGAGAAGAGGAAGGGGGATCAACTTGTTTCTAGTCAGCCCAGTAAGAGGCCGTATCAGCAGCAGTATCAGCAGAGTATGTTTAGGCCTCCCGTACAGCAGGTTGTGTACAGGCCACCAGTTCAGCAGGGTTCTTTTAGGCCACAGGGACAGCAGAGTTATTATCGGCCTCAGTTTCAGCAGGGGTCATATCAGGTTCAGTCCCAGTTCAGGCCATCCCAGTCTCAGGGTCAGTACAAGCCTAGTTTGGTAAGACCTCAGCAGCAGCAGACTGGTTCAGCTGTTCCTTCAGCTTCTGGTTCGTCCAGGGGCAGTGTTAGTGCATTATCACCGCAATGTACACACTGTAAGCGCACGGGGCATGTAGAGGCCGATTGCAGGGTGAAAGTAGGGACGTGTTTAGGATGTGGCAGCAATCAGCACAGGGCGAGGGATTGCCCTAGGTATTCGATGACTGAGGGTCGGACAGCGACTCAGGGTTATCAGGGCCGACCTGCGGCCAGTGCACCACAGCAGCAGCGGGTTCAGGCTTGGGCCTACACAGTTGACTTAGAGGAAATGCCTGAGGAGACTGCAGTTGTAGAAGGTAACTTCCTTATACTTGATCAACTTGTTAAAGTGTTGATTGATTCTGGTGCTACACATTCTTTCATTACTCTTGCTTGTGTGCAACGTGTTAATTTGCAACCTGAAAGATTGCCTTATGTGGTTGAGATTAGTACCTCTTTGACTGATAAGTATGTTACTGGCCTAGTTTGTAAAGATTGTATAATACATGTTAAGGGGCATAATTTTCCTTCGGACCTTATCTTATTTCCTATCCGGGGGTATGATGTTATCTTGGGTATGGATTGGCTTTCTAAGTATGATGCCCAGTTGAACTGTAGAACCAAGGTAGTACAGTTTCGTTTGCCAGATCAGCCAGTAGTTGAGGTAGTAGGGAATCGGGGTGCAAAGACGAGTTTTGTTATCTCAGCAACTAAAGCCGTTAGGTTGGTGAGTAAGGGGTGTTCGGGTTATCTAGCTTATTTGATCAACAAGCCATCTGATAAGTTACAGCTAGAGGAAGTCCCTATTATTCGAGAATATCCTAATGTATTTCCCGAGGAGTTGCCAGGGTTACCGCCAGAGAGAGATTTGGAGTTTGTGATCAATCTTATTCCCAGTACTCAACCTATTTCTAAATCATCGTACTAGATGCACCAGCTGAGTTGAAGCAGTTGAAGACTCAGTTGCAGGAGTTATTGGAGAAAGGATTTATTCAGTAGAGTTCTTTACCTTGGGGAGCTCTTGTTTTATTTGTGAAGAAGAAGGATGGTACCTTGAGATTGTGTATTGATTACCGTGGTTTGAATCAGGTGACCATCAAGAACAAATATCCTTTGCCACTGATTGACGAGTTGTTTGATCAACTTCAGGGAGCCAAAGTCTATTCTAAATTTGATTTGAGGCAGGGGTATTATCAGCTTCGGATTCGTACGGAGGATGTTCCGAAGTCTGCCTTCAGGACTCGGTATGGGCATTATGAGTTTGTTGTTATGCCCTTTGGATTAACTAATGCACCGGCAGCATTCATGGACCTTATGCATCGGGTTTTTCAGCCATATTTGGACCAATTCATGGTTATCTTTATTGATGATATCTTGGTCTATTCTAAATCTGAATCGGAACACGAGCAATATCTACGGCTTGTCTTACAGAAGCTGCAGGAGCATCAGTTGTTTGCCAAGTTCAGCAAATGTGAATTTTGGCTGCAATGCATATCTTTTCTTGGCCATGTAATCACACATAGCGGTATTTCTGTAGATCCCACTAAGATTGAATCGGTGATGTCTTGGAAAAGGCCAGAGAATGTTTCTGAGGTCCGTAGCTTTCTTGGCTTGGCGGGTTATTACCGTAGGTTTGTAAAGGATTTCTCGAAGATTGCTGGGCCACTTTCTAAGTTGACTCAGAAGCAGACTATCTTTGCTTGGGATGAGAAGTGTGAGAGTGGGTTTCAGGAGTTGAAAAAGAGGTTGACTACTGCTCCAGTACTTGCTCTACCAGAGGGGACCGATAATATGGTTATTTACAGCGATGCATCCAAGGAGGGCTTGGGATGTGTTCTTATGTAGGATGGCCGAGTTATTGCCTATGCTTCCAGGAAGTTGAAGCCTTATGAGGTGAATTATCCGACTCATGATCTTGAGTTGGCAGCAGTTGTCTTCGCACTGAAGAAGTGGCGTCATTATCTGTGGGGCAGTAAGTTCGAGATTTTCACTGATCATAAGAATCTGAAGTACTTGTTCTCACAGAAGGAGTTGAATATGCGTCAGCGGAGGTAGATAGAACTTCTTGGAGATTATAATTGTTCTATCAATTATCTGCCTAGTAAGGAAAATATTGTAGCAGATGCTCTCAGCCGGAAGGCGAGTGTTGCTTGTTTGGCTATCAAGAAATGGGATATTCTTGAGGAATTCACTTATTGGAGACCGGAGTTGACTCAGGTTGGGGTGATGTGTTCACATCTCCGTATTCAACCTTTATTGTTGTCTCAGATCAGGGAAGCTCAGCAGCTTGATGTTAAACTTCAGAAGATCAAGGATCAGATCACGGATGATCAGTCTGACTTTAAACTGCATGAGGATGGTATTCTTCGATTTCGGAACAGGGTTTGTGTTCCCAATGAACCGGCTTGAGGCGAGGTATTCTAGAGGAAGCTCATAATTCTAAGTACACTATTCATCCCGGTGGAACCAAGATGTATTGGGATTTGAAGCAACATTATTGGTGGAATAACATGAAGAGAGAGATTGCTCAGTTTGTATCTAGATGTTTGACTTGTAAGAGGGTGAAAGCCGAGCATCAACGACCAGTAGGTTTTGTGAAACCCCACTTTCCTGCTTATCTCGTTTTACGTGCTATACCTCGTTTTGCGTGCATATGATCTGTTTATGTGCTATAGGACCTAGAAAGTTATAATTTTGATGTCAATACTTCTAATACGTGCTAAATGTGCATTCATGAAATTTTCATCAAAAACGGAGTCAGAAATTTTATCGTCGATTTTCAGTGAATAGTGTTTTCGAAACACGTCCGCTATAATTTTGAAACTGGTCTTTTTAACCCTTCTAGACCTAGTCCACGGACTTTAATAGACCTATGTTTGATGAAAACGGTTTTAAAATCGGCTTAAGAATTTATTAGGGTTTTTACACCGACTTTTGCGAAAATCGAGTTTTAAGCCGACTCGGGTGGAATTCTTTGAATGTAAAACTTCTTGTCACCTAAAAATAATCCACTTGAGATATCTTGGGGGTGGCATAATTATTTTTAACTTGGTGAGCACTAAAATGCAATTAAAGTCATTAAAACACAAAAAATACTAATTTAATTTAACTTTGACTTTAGTTAATTAATTGACCTTAGAAGCTAATGTCCTCAACACACACTCACACAACACAAAAACACCATCACACACACACACATTGCCGAGAGAAAAGAGGGAGAAAAGAGAAGAGAAAAACTCAAGCTTTCAATCCAATTTTTCAAAGAAAAACCTAGTTTTTGTCCGTGAAACTTCGCACCGACTTGGATTTTGCTTGTTGGGCACGCATAGCACGCATTCCTAGGCTTATATCGCATCTAAGGTGAGAGAAAAATTCTAGATCTCAAAATGTCATTTTTGTGTTTTTGCGTATAAATGAAGATTGAACCGTTAGAATTGAAATATGATGTTAGATTATTGCTCCTTGCATGCTAGGGATCATTATATACTAATACTACGAGTTTCTGTCGGATATAGCATAATTTTTATTTTCCGGGTATTTAATTTTGATTAAAATGTTCAAAGTTGAATTAAATGAGTTGTGTTGATCGAAATCGATTGCCGTCGATTTCTAAATACTTGATAATTACGTATTAGCGCTGTTGTAATGCCGAATTTTCGATTACATTGTTTGTGTGAAAATCCGGAAAATCCAGCCATGACATCTTAGGATTTTAGGGTTATCGGGCATGATTTGGAGGTGTTATGGTGGATTTCCGAGAGGGCTAATGTAGTAGGTTGAATGGGTGAGTGATAGGAACTGATTTGGCAATGTTTGGATTAGTAGATTGTAAGTTATGAATTTTAGAAGTTTAAGTTGTCATTCTTTAATTTCTTGAACGATGCCTTTAGATGGTTGGGTAGTGTTCGAGTGATGAATGGTGAGTTGTTGTTGAGTAATTTAGAGTTTAATTATGTATATTATGCATGTCCGGTTAGATGGCCTACTTTGTCATCTAACTACGTTGTTTGTTGTTTAATTTAATATTGATGTTATATTGATGTTATTGATTGATTATTACTGAATGCGGGAATCGGGCACTCTTGTTGCTGATCTCCCAATTGATTGATTGATTGATGTTTGATTGATGATTGATGAATATGGAGTCTTGGTATGTGTGTGCCACCTCTCGGGCAGCGTCGGGCTGTCGGGTTGATAACGGCATGACTGCCATAGGCTACCCCCAGCTCGCATGACGGAGGTGTCATGGAGGGAGGGGCTAGTGAGGTACCTCGGGTGCGTGAGTAATGGGGAGTTATAAGAAGAACGGTTGAGATCGTGATGGCGTTTGGAGCTACACCAAATAGAGTATCCTTATTGATTGGTTATATAGTTATGTGATGATAGTATTATTTGTGTTATTGTGTGTTTACTGACTCAAAGGATTATTCCAAGGAGTTTAGTAGACCTTGCTCGAG
Organism: Ehretia macrophylla; assembly: GCA_037974665.1. Lineage (NCBI taxonomy): Eukaryota > Viridiplantae > Streptophyta > Magnoliopsida > Boraginales > Ehretiaceae > Ehretia > Ehretia macrophylla. The sequence continues at coordinate 24,052,510 of CM075771.1, forward strand.
ATCTATCGGATCCTCACTGGGCTTATGTATATAAGCTCACTCTCTATTAATGCATGTTTCAGGTGTACTTTCACAAGATTACGGGTACGTGCCTCCTGAAGAGGAGAATGTGGAAAACGTGCCTTTCGTGGATGAGTCATATGTCCCTGAGTCTTATCCATGATTCTATGTTGTTAAATGTCATGTATATTAGCTTAATGGACTTTTATATGCTTTACGGTTCTTAGTGTAATAGTTGTAGAAAAGATGATGATCCAAACGATGTTAATTTAGTGGCTTTCTTTCGTCTATGGTTAAGTTGTAGTTGTGTCTCAACTTACTTTTGAAATGTATGATAAAGTTGAGGTATTGTATGTCATGTTGGAACGGAGGCGTATAACGAAGATGTTTTATTGTATATTATGGTTGTGTTGTATGTTGTTGTTTGTATTGAGGAATTACTGGATGTATGATGTTTAATGAGGTTGGTTTAGAACCTCGGAAATCTGTTTACTGTCGTTATGCCGCCGAAATTCCGTTGCGTCCTGACTGATTATAGGTAGGGTCGAGTTGGGGCGTGACATTGGCTATACCAGAGTGGAAATGGGAGCATATTACGATGGACTTCGTTACTAGTTTGCCTAGAACACCGAGAGATAATGATGCAATTTGGGTTGTCGTGGATCGTTTGACAAAGACAACTCATTTTATTTCGATGAGGATGAGAGATGAGGTTACAAAGTTCACGGATCTTTATTTGGATCAGATTGTTAGACTTCACGGGATTCCATCTAGTATTGTCTCAGATCGAGATCCTCGATTTACTTCTAGTTTGTGGGAGAAACTTCAGGAAACCTTGGGTACTCAATTGAACTTCAGTACAGCGTATCATCCACAGACCGACGGTCAGTCTGAGCGGACTATTCAGATTCTGGAAGATATGCTTAGGGCTTGTGTCCTGGATTTCGAGAAGAACTAGGAGAAACATCTACCACTTGACGAGTTTGCCTATAACAATAGTTATCAAGCTACTATTGGGATGGCACCTTTCGTAGCTCTTTACGATCGTAAATGTCGTTCACCTTTATATTGGGATGAGGTAGGGGAGATGAAGACTATTGATCCGACTATCATGCCAGAGCTTCTTGAGAAGATTGAGAATGTTCAGTTGATCAGGCAGAGAATGCTTACGGCGCAGAGTAGATTCAAGAGTTATGTTGATAAGCGTCGTCGGGACTTGGAGTTTGCAGTCGGAGATCGGGTTTTCTTGAGATTGTCTCCTCGTAAGGGGTTTGCTCGTTATGGTAAAGGTGGAAAGCTGAGTCCGAGATTTGTTGGGCCGTTTGAGATTACCGGCAGGGTTGGTAAGTTGGCATATCGGTTGGCTTTACCGGAGAACTTCTCTAATGTCCACGATGTATTTCACGTGTCTAATTTGCGGAAATATAATCCGGATCCTTCTCATATTCTTGAGCCAGAGCCGTTACAGCTTCGTGAGAATCTGACTTATGACGAGCGTCCAATTCGTATTCTTGATCAGATGGAACGAGAGTTGAGGTCGAAGAAGATTCCGATGGTTAAGGTGTTGTGGAAGCATCACGGCATTGAGGAAGCTACTTGGGAGAGACGAGATCAGATGCAGCAGCAGTACCCAAATCTGTTTAGTACATCAAGTAAGAATTTCGAGGGCAAAATTTCTTTAAGGGGGGGAGAATGTGAAACCCCACTTTTCTATGTTATCTCGTTTTGCGTGCTTTATCTCATTTTACATGAATTAACCTGTCTATGTGCTATGTGACTTAGAATGTGGTAATTTTAGTATCAATACTCCTAGAACATGCTAAATGTGCATTCATGAAATTTTCATAAAAAACGGAGTCATAAATTTTATCATCGATTTTTAGTGAATAGTGTTTTCGAAACACGTCCGCTAAAATTTTGAAACTGGTCTTTTTAACCCTTCTAGACCTAGTCCACGAACTTTAATAGACCTGTGTTTGATTAAAATGGTTTTAAAATCGGCTTAAGAATTTATTAGGGTTTTTACACCGACTTTTGGAAAAATGGAGTTTTAAGCCGACTCGGGTGAAATTGTTCGATTGTAAAACTTCTTGTCACCTAAAAATAACCTACTTGAGCTATCTTGGGTGTTGAATAATTGTTTTGAACTTTGGTGATCAATAAAATGCATTTAAAGTCAAGAAAACACTAAAAATACTAAGTTAAATCAACTTTGACTTTCATTAAATGTTGACTTTCATGCATATATCACCAACACACACAAGCAAAGCACAAAAACACCTTCATTTGCACACACATTGCCGAGAGGAAGAAGGGAGAAAAGAGAAAAGAGTTTTCAAGGTTTTCAAAGCAATTTTTCAAAGAAAAACCTAGTTTTTGTCCGTAGAACTTCGTGCCGAGTTGGATTCCGCTCGTTGGGCACGTATTGCACTCATTCCTAGGATTTTATCGTGTCAAAGGTGAGAGAAAATTCTGGATCTCAAAACTCATTTTTTTGTTTTTGCTCATAACTGCATTTTGAATTGTTAGAATGTTAATATGAAGTTAGCTTATTGCTCCATGCATGCTAGGGATCGTTTATGTGTATTACTACGAGATTTGAGCCATTGTAGCGAAATTATTTATTTTCGGGTATTTAAAGTTGATAGAATGACTTTTTGAGGATTATTTTGAGTTGTTGTGGTTGGAATCGATTGCCGCCGATTTCTAAAAGTTTGTTAATTACGTGGTAACGCCATTATAATGCTGAATTTTCGATTACGATGTTTGGGTGAAAATCCGGAAATTTCAACCTAGGTGCCTTGAGGTTTTAGGGTTGTTCGGCTTGATTTTGAGGTGTCTTGGTTGGTTTCCGAGAAGGCTAATGTAGTTGATCGAGTGGGTGAGTGTTTGAAACTGATTTGAGATTGTTTAGATTAGTAGAATGTAAGATATGATTATTTGAACTTTAGGTTATCTTTTTTTAAATTATTGAATTGAGCCTTAGTTGATCGAGTGTGATTTGAGTGATTGAATGGTGAGTTGTTGATGGGTAAACTAGGGTTTGATTGTGTGTTTAATGCATGTTTAGTTGGATGGCCTACTTTGTTATCTAACTTAGTTATTTGTTGTTAAATTTATTATTGATGTTATTATGATGATAATATGATTATTGATGATAATAATATGATTATTGAGGATGATTGATGATTATTGAATGATGATTGAGGCCGGGAAGTAGGCAGTTCTGTTAGACTGTCCTTCTGTGACTGATTGATGTTTATTATTATTGTTGAGTCTTTGGTATGTGTGTGCCACCTCTCGGGCAGCATCGGGCTGTCGAGTTGATAACGGCATGACGGAGGTGTCATGGAGGGCGAGGCTAGTGGGGTACCTCGGGTGCGTGAGTTTATGGGAGTCACAAGAAGGCTATTATGATCGTGATGGTGATTGGAGCTACACCAACTAGTGTATCCTGTATTGAATGGTCATTATAGATTATGTGATGATAGTATTATTGATGTTATTATGTGTTTACTTGCTCAAAGGATTAAATCCAAGGAGTATAGTAAATACTGTTGGAGATCTATCAGATCCTCACTGGGCTTATTTTATATAAGCTCACTCTCTATTATTGCATGTTTACAGGTGTTGTAAAGCAGGTTTACGGGTACGTGCCTCCTGAAGAGGAAAATGTGCCTTACGTGGATGAGTCTTATGTTCCAGAGTCCTATCCTTGATGTTTGATGTGTTGAACACCTTATTATCTTGTATATTATCTAGTTAACTTTTATATGCTTTGTAGTTTATAATGTATAAGATGTTGAAAAGATGATGAATTAGTTGATCCTATCTTAGTAGTCTTTCTTTTGTCTATGTATAGGTTGCTAGGTTGGTATCAATATATTTTGCAATGTATATTAAGGATTATGTATTATGTTGGAACGGAGGCGTAAAATGAGAAATGATTATTATATAATATGGTCATGATGTATATTGTTATTTTATTGAGGAGTTGTTTGATGTATGATGTTCTATTGAGGTTGGTTTAGAGCCTCGGTGTCCTATTTACTGTCGTTATACTGCCGAAATTCCGTAGCGTCCTGACTGATTATAGGAGGGGTCGAGTTGGGGCGTGACAATCATGGCCAAGACAATTTCACTTCGCGTAGAGGCTAGGCCCGCAAATCGAGGGTGTGGGGCCTGTGAACAAGTCTCCGTCGCTCCGGTGCCTATAACTTTTGATCCGTAAGGAGTTATGCGGCGCACATCATACTGTTGGAAAGCTCTCCGAGTGCTCTACGTCGGGGGCATCAAGCCTGGTCGGCTGCGCCAATTTTTGCAGCTCAAATTTGAATTTTTTCATCAGTTTTGAGCCACTTTCTTCTTTTTGCGCTGTTTCTTCGTCTCAGATCGTTCGTCGGGAGACGCAAAAAGGACAACACATAAGGGCTTAGCGCCCTCAACATGACGGGTACGATCATACCCATAGAAATGCATCGGATCCTATCTGTACTCCAAAGTTAAGTGTGATGGGGTGAAAGTAGTACAAGGATGGGTGACCCCCTAAGAAGTCCTCGTGTTGCACACCACTTTCCGTTTTGTTTTTTTGCCCCGTTCTGACTTGCCAAAATGCATTATCCGTCATATTTCTATTATCGAGTCCCACGACATCTTGGCCAAGACAACTTCGCTTTGCGTAGAGGCTAGGCCCGCAAACCGAGGGCATAGGGCCTATGACTAGGTCTTCGTCGTTCTGGTTCCCATAACTTTTGATTCGTAAAGAGTTATGCAATAACATACCCTTGGAAAGTTCTCGGCAGCAAACATGTTCGGAAGCGCCTATTTTCAGAGCCCAAAATTGAATGTTTTCATCAGTGTCGGGCTACTTTCTTGCTTTTACGTTGTTTTTTCATCCCGAATTGTTCGTCTGGAGCCACGAAAAAGACGACACGTAAGGGGTTTGCGCCCTCAACATTACAGGTGCGATCATACCAGCAAAAATCCATTGGATCCCATCAGTACTCCGAAGCTAAGCGAGCTTGGGTAAGAGTAGTACTAGGATGGGTGACATCCTGGGAAGTCCTTGTGTTGCACCCCACTTTTCGTTTTGTTTTTTTGCCCCTTTCAGGCTTGCCAAAATGCTTTATCCGTCATATTTCTTTTATCGAGTCCCACGGCATCCTGGGCAAGACAACTTCGCTTTGCGTAGAGGCTAGGCCTGCAAACCGAGGGCGTGGAGCCAGTGACTAGGTCTCCGTCACTCCGATGCCCATAACTTTTGATCTGTAAGGAGTTATGCATCGCACAGCTTACCTTTAGAAAGCTCTCCGAGAGCTCTACGATGGGGGCAGCAAGCTTGCTCAGCTGCGCCTGTTTTCAATGCCGAAAAATTGAACAATTTCATTAGTTTTAGCCCACTTTTCTTCTTTTTGCGCTATTTATTCATCCCGGATCGTTCGTCGGGAGCCGCAAAAAGGACGACACATAAGAGCTTTGCGCCTTCAACATGACGGGTGCAATTATACCAGCTGAAATGCATCAGATCCCATCAGAACTCCGAAGTTAAGCGTGCTTGGGCGATAGTAGTACTTGGATGGGTGATCCCCTGGGAAGTCCTTGTGTTGTACCCCCTTTTTTGTTTTGTCTTTTTGCCCCGTTCATGCATGCCAAATTTCTTCGATGCCATAACCTTTGATCCGTAAGGAGTTATGCGGCGCACAACATACCGTTGGAAAGCTCTATGAGAGCTCTACGATGGGGGCAGAAACCCTGCTCGGCTGCACCTATTTTCACAGCTCAAAAATCGTACGTTATCATCTGTTTCAGGCCATTTTTCTTCTTTTTGCATTGTTTATTTTTCTCGGATCGTTTGGCGGGAGCCGTGAAAAGGACAACAAAGAAGGGCTTTGCACCTTCAACATGCCGATTGTGATCATACAATCTGTAATGCACCGGATCCCATCAGAACTCCGAAGTTAAGCGTGCTTGGGCGGGAGTAGTATTAGGATGGGTGACCCCCTGGGAAGTCCTCGTGTTGCACCCCCCTTTTCGTTTTGTTTATTTGCCCCGTTCAGGCTTGCCAAATTTCTTTATCCATCACATTTCTCCTACCGAGTACCACGGTATCTTGGCCAAGACAACTTCGCTTTGCGAAGAGGATAGGCCCGCAAACCAAGGGCGTCGCGCGTGTGACCAGGTCTTAGTCGCTCCAGTGCCTATACCTTTTGATTCGTAATGAGTTATGGACCGCACATCATACCGTTGGAAACCTCTACGAGAGCTCTACAACGCGGGCAGTGAGCTTGCTGTGATGCGCCTATTTTCGAAGCCCAAAATTGAATGCTTTCATCAGTTTCGAGCCACTTTCTTCTTTTTGCACTGGTTCTTCTTATCGGATCGTTCGTCGGGATCCGCAGAAAGGATGACACATAAGGGCTTAGCGCCCTCAACATGACGGGTGTGATTTTACCAACAGAAATGCACTAGATCCCATCTGAATTCCGAAGTTAAGCGTGCTTGGGCGAGAGTAGTACTCGGATGGGTGACCCCTTAGGAAATCCTCGTGTTGCACCCCCCTTTTGTTTTGTTTTTTTACCCCGTTTAGACTCTCCAAGATGCTTTATCTATCACATTTCTATTATCGAGTCCCACAGCATCTTGGGCAAGACAACTTCGATTCGCATAGAGGCTAGGCCCGCCAACCGAGGGCGTGGGGCTTGTTACCAGGTCTCCGTCGCTCTAATGCACATAACTTTTGATCCGTAAGGAGTTATGTGGTGCACAACATACCATTGGAAAGCTCTCCGAGAGCTCTACAACGTGGGCAGCAAGCCAGCTAGGACGCACCAATTTTTGGAGCCCAAAATCGAATTTTTTCATCAGTTTCTGGCCACTTTCTTCTTTTGACGCTATTTCTTCGCCCTGGATCGTTCGTCAGGAGCCGCGAAAAGGACGACACATAAGGGCTTTGCGCCCTCAACATTAGGGCGTGATCATACCTGCAGAAATGCGCTGGATCCCATCAGTACTCCGAAGTAAAACATGCTTGGGCGAGAATAGTACTAGGATGGGTGATCCCGTGGGAAGTCCTCGTGGTGCACCCCCCTTTTCGTTTTGTTTTTTTGCCCCGTTCAGGCTTGCCAAAATGCTTTATCTGTCACATTTCTATTATCTAGTACAACGGCATCTTGGCCAAGACAACTTCGCTTCGCGCAGAGGCTAGGCCCGGAAACCAAGGGCGTGGGGCCTATGACCAAGTCTCCGTCGCTCCGGTGCCCATAACTTTTGATCTGTAAGGAGTAATGCGGCGCCCAGCATACCGTTGGAAAGCTCTCCCAGAGCTCTACTACGGCGGCTACAAGACTGCTCGGCTGCGCCTATTTTCGGAGCTCAAAATCGAATATTATTATCGGTTTCAAGAAATTTTCTTCTTTTTGCAATGTTTCTTCGTCATGGATCTTTCGTCGGGAACCGCAAAAAGGATGACTCATAAGGGCTTAGCGCCCTCAACATGACGGGTGCGATCATACCAACAGAAATGCACCGCATCCCATCTGTACACTGAAGTTAAGCGTGATTGGGCGAGAGTAGTACAAGGATGGGTGACCCCCTAAGAAGTCTGCGTGTTCCACAACCGTTTTTGTTTTGTTTTTTTGCTCCTTTCAGGCTTGCCAAAATGCTTTATCCATCACATTTTTATTATCGAGTCCTATGGCATCTTGGCCAAGGCAACTTCGCTTCGCGTAGAGGCTAGGCCCGCAAACCAAGGGCGTGGGGCTTGTGACTAGGTCTCTGTCGCTCCGATGCCCATAACTTTTGATCTGTAAGTAGTTATGCAGCGCACAACATACCGTTGGAAAACTCTCCGAGTGCTCTACGACGAGGGCAGCAAGCCTGCTTGGCTGTGCCTATTTTCGGAGCCAAAAAATTGAACGTTTTCATCTGTTTTAGACCACTATTCTTCTTTTTGCACTATTTTTTTGTCCCGTATCGTTTGTTTGGAGCCATGAAAGGGACAAATAATAAGGGCTTTGTACCCTACACATGACGGGTGCGATCATACCATAAGTAATGCACCGGATCCTATCAGAACTCTGAAGTTAAACGTGCTTGGGTGAGGGTAGTACTAAGATGGGTGACCCCCTGGGAAGTCCTCGTGTTGCACCCCCCTTTTTGTTTTATTTTTTTACCCCGTCCATGCTTGCCAAAATGCTTTATTTGTCACATTTCTATTACCGAGTACTTCAACATCTTGGCCAAGACAATTTCACTTCACGTAGAGGCTAGGCCCGCAAACCGAAGTTGTAGGGCCTGTGACCAGGTTTCCGTCGCTCCGGTGCCCATAACTTTTGATCCGTAAGGAGTTATGTGGCGCACAATATACCGTTGGAAAACTCTCCGAGAGCTCTACGACGGGGGCATCAAGCCTGCTCGGCTATGCCTGTTTTCGCTGCCCAAAATTGAATGTTTTCATTAGTTTCGAGCCACTTTCTTCTTTTTGCGCTGTTTCTTGGTATCGGATTGTTCGTCGGGAGCCGTGAAAAGGACGACACATAAAGGCTTAGCGCCCTCAACATGACAGGTGCGATCATACTAACAAAAATGTACCGTATCCCATCTGTACTGCAAAGTTAAGCGTGCTTGGGCGAGAGTAGTACAAGGATGGGTGACCCCCTGGGAAGTCCTCGTGTTGCACACCCCTTTTCGTTTTGATTTTTTGCCCCGTTCAGGCTTGCCAAAATGCTTTATCCGTCACATTTCTATTATTGACTCCCACGGCATCTTGGCCAAGACAAGTTCGCTTCACGTAAAGGCTAGGTCTGCAGACCGAGGGCGTGGGGCCTGTGACGAAGTCTTCGTCGTTCTAGTGCCCAAAACTTTTGATCTGTAGGGAGTTATGCGGCACACAACATACCCTTGGGAAGCTCTTCAAGAGCTCTACGACGGGAGCAGCAAACATGCTCGATTACTCTTGTTTTTGGAGCCCAAAATTGAATGTTTTCATCAGTTTCGAGCCACTTTCTTCTTTTTGCTTTGTTTCTTCGTATCGGATCGTTCGTCAGGAGCCGCGAAAATGACGACACATAAGGGCTTAGTTCCCTCAACATGACGGGTGCGATCATACAAATAGAAATGCATCGGATCCCATCTGTACTTCGAAGTTTAGCATGCTTGGGCTAGAGTAGTACAAGGATGGGTGACCCTTGCGAAAGTCCTCGTGTTGCACCCCCCTTTTCATTTTGTTTTTTTGCCCCTTTCAGGCTTGTCAAAATGCTTTATCCGTCACATTTCTATTATCGAGTCCCACAGCATCTTGGGCAACACAACTCCACTTTGCGTAGAGGCTAGGCCCGCGAACTGAGGGCGCGAGGCCTTTGACCAGGACTCCGTCTCTCCGATGCCCATAACTTTTAATTTGTAAGGAGTTATGCGGCGCACAATATATCGTTGGAAAGCTCTCCAAGAGCTCTACCATGGGGATAGCTAGCCTGCTTAGAAGCGCCTGTTTTCGGAGCCTAAAATCGAATGTTTCATAAGTTTTTGGCTACTTTCTTACTTTTACGCTGTTTCTTCATCCCGGATCATTCGTCAGGAGCCGCGAAAAAAGATGACACGTAAGGGATTTGCACCCCCAACATTACATATGTGATCATACTAGTAGAAATGTACCGGATCCCATCAGTACTCTAAAGCTAAGCGTGCTTGGGCGAGAGTAGTACTAGGATAGATGACACCCTAGGAAGTCCTTGTGCTGCACCCCCCTTTTCGTTTTGTTTTTTTGCCCCTTTCAGGCTTGCCAAAATGCTTTATCCGTCACATTTCTTTTATCAAGTCCCACGGCATCCTGGGCAAGACAACTTCACTTCGTGTAGAGGCTAGGCCCGCAAACCGAGGGCGGGGAGTCAGTGACCAGGTCTCCTTCGCTTCTGATGCCCATAACTTTTGATCCGTAAGGAGTTATGCGGCGTACAGTATGCTGTTGGAAAGATCTCCGAGAGCTCTACGACGAGGGCAGCAAGCTTGCTCGGCTGCTCCTATTTTCGTAATGCAAAACTCGAATGTTTACATTAGTTTTATCCCACTTTTCTTCTTTTTGCACTATTTCTTCATCCCGGATCATTCGTCGAGAGCCGCGAAAAGGACAACAAATAAGGGCTTTGCGCCCTCAACATGACGGGTACGATCATACCATCAGTAATGCACCGGATCCCATTAGTACTCCGAAGTTAAGCGTGCTTGGGTGAGAGTAGTACTAGGATAGGTGACTCCTTGGGAAGTCCTCGTGTTGCATACCCCTTTTCATTTTGTTTTTTTCCCTTTTCAATCTTGCCAAGATGCTTTATCAATCATATTTCTTTTATCGAGTCCCACGGCATCTTGGCCAAGAAAACTTCGCTTTGCGTAGAGGCTAAGCCAGCAAACCGAGGGCGTGGGGCCAGTGACCAGATCTCCATCGCTCCGGTGCCCATAACTTTTGATCCGTAAGGAGTTATACGGCGCACAACATACCGTTGGAAAGCTCTACGAGAGCTCTATGACAGTTGTAGGAAGCCTACTCAGCTGCACCTGTTTCCAAAACACAAAAATCGTACGTTTTCGCCAGTTTCACACCATTTTTCTTCTTTTTACGCTGTTTTTTCTTCCCGGATCGTTCGTCGGGAGCTGTGAAAAGGACAACAAATAATGGCTTTGCGCCTTCAACATGACGGGTGCAATCATACCATCAGTAATGCACCGGATCCCATCAGAACTCCAAAGTTAAGCGTGCTTGGGCGAGAGTAGTACTAGGATGGGTGAACCCCTGGGAAGTCCTCGTGTTGGACCCCCCTTTTCGTTTTGTTTTTTTGCCCCGTTCAGGGTTGCCAAATTTCTTTATCCATCAAATTTCTATTACCGAGTACCACGACATCTTGGCCAAGACAACTTCGCTTTGCGTAGAGGCTAGGCCCGCAAACCGAGGGCGTGGCGCGTGTGACCAGGTCTCAGTCACTTCGGTGCCTATAATTTTTGATTCGTAAGGTGTTATGCGCCACACATCATACCATTAGAAACCACTCCGAGAGCTCTACAACGGGGGCAGTGAGCTTCCTATGCTGCGCCTGTTTTTGGAGCCTAAAATCGAATGCTTTCATCAGTTTCGAGCCACTTTCTTCTTTTTGCGCCGGTTCTTCATATCGAATCGTTCGTCAGGAGCCGCGAAAAGGACGACACATAAGGGCTTAGTGCCCTCAACATGATTGGTGTGATCATACCAACAAAAATGCACCAGATCCCATCTGTATTCCGAAGTTAGGCGTGCTTGGGCGAGAGTAGTACAAGGATGGGTGACCCCCTGGGAAGTCCTCGTGTTGCACCCCCCTTTTCATTTTGTTTTTTCGCCCTGTTAATCCTCGCCAAGATGCTTTATTCGTCACATTTCTATTATCGAGTCCCATGGCATCTACGGCAAGACAACTTCACTTCGCGTAGAGGCTAGGCTTGCAAACTGAGGGCGTAGGGCTTGTGACAAAGTCTACGTCACTCCGATGCCTATAACTTTTGATCCGTAAAGAGTTATGCGGCGCACAGCATACCGTTGGAAAGCTTTCTGAGAGCTCTACGACGAGGCCAGCAAGCCTGCTCGGATGCGCCAATTTTTAGAGCCCAAAATTGAATGTTTTCATCAGTTTTGGGCCACATTCTTCTTTTTATGCTATTTCTTCGTCCTGGATCCTTCGTCAGGAGCCACGAAAAGCACAACACATAAGGGCTTTGTGCCCTCAACATTACGCGCGCGATCATACCAGCAGAAATGCAACGGATCCCATCAGTACTCCGAAGTAAAGCGTGCTTGGGCGAGAGTAGTACTAGGATGGGTGACCCCTTGGGAAGTCCTCGTGGTGCCCCCACTTTTCGTTTTGTTTTTTTGCCCCGTTCAGGCTTGCCAAAATGCTTTATCCGTCATATTTCTATTATCTAGTACCACGACATCTTGGCGAAGACAACTTCGATTCACGTAGAGGCTAGGCCCGCAAACCAAGGGCGTTGGGCTTGTGACCAGGTCTTCGTTGCTCCGATGCCCATAACTTTTGACTCGTAATGAGTTATGCCGCGCGCAACATACCGTTGGAAAGCTCTCTGAGAGCTTTACTACAGGGGCAGTAAGCTTGCTTTGCTGTGCCCCTGTTCGGAGCCCAAAAATCGAATGTTTTCATCAGTTTCAGGCCACTTTTCTTCTTTTTGCGCTTTTTTCATCTCAGATCGTTCGTCGGGAGCTGTGAAAAGGTCAACAAATAAGGGCTTTGCGCCTTCAACATGACGGGTGCGATCATACCATCGGTAATGCATTGGATCCTATCAGAACACCGAAGTTAAGCGTTCTTGAGCGAGAGTAATACTAGGATGGGTGACCCCCTGGAAAGTCTTTGTGTTGCACCCCCCTTTTCATTTTTTTTTTTGGCCCCGTTCAGGTTTGTCAAATTGCTATATCCATCACATTTTTATTAATGAGTACCACGGCATCTTGGCCAACACAACTTCACTTCGCGTAGAGGCTAGGACTACAAACTGAGCGCGTTGCGCCTGTGACCAGGTCTCCATCGCTCCGGTGCCCTTAACTTTTGATCCGTAAGGAGTTATGCGGCGCACAGCATACCGTTGGAAAGCTCCCCGAGTACTCTACGACGGGGGTAGTGAGCTTGCACGGCTGCACCTATTTTCGGACCACAAAATTGAATGTTTTCAACAGTTTCCAGCCACTTTCTTCTTTTTGCGCTGTTTCTTCGTATCAGATTGTTCATCGGGAGCTGCGAAAAGGACGACACATAAGGGCTTAGCGCCCTCAACATGACGGGTGTGATCATACCAACAGAAATGCACCGGATCCCATCTGTATTATGAAGTTAAGCGTGCATGGGGGAGAGTAGTACAAGGATGGGTGACCCCCTATGAAGTCCTCGTGTTGCACCCCCCTTTTCGTTTTATTTTTTTTGACCTGTTCAGGCTTGCCAAAATACTTTATCCATCACATTTCTATCATCGAGTCCCAAGCCATCTTGGCCAAGACAACTTCGCTTCGCATAGAGGCTAGGCCTACAAACCGAGGGCGTGGGGCCTATTACCAGGTATCCGTCGTTCCGATGCCCATAACTTTTGATCCGTAAGGAGTTATGCGGCGCACAGCATACCGTTGGTAAGCTCTCCGAGAGCTCTACAACGGGGACAGCAAGCTTGCTTAGATGCGCCTATTTTTGGAGCCCAAAATCGAATGTTTTTTACATTGTTTCTTTGTCCCGGATCGTTCGTCAAGAGTCGCAAAAAGGACGACATATAAGGGCTTTGCGCCCTTAACATTACTGGTGTGACCTAACCAGCAGAAATGCACCGGATCCTATCAGTACTCCGAAGCTAAGCGTGCTTCGACGGGAGTAGTACTAGGATGGGTGATACCCTAGGGAGTCCTTGTGTTGCACCTCCCTTTTCGTTTTGTTTTTTTGCCCCGTTCGGGCATGCCAAAATGCTTTATCCGTCACATTTCTATTATCAAGTTCCATGACATCTTGACCAAGGCAACTTCACTTCACGTAGAGGCTAGGCTTGCAAACCGAGGGCGTGGGGCTTGTTACCAAGTCTCCGTCGCATCGATGCCATAACTTTTGATCCGTAAGGAGTTATGCGGCGCACAACATACCGTTGGAAATCTCTACGAGAGCTCTAGGATGGGGGTAGTAAGCCTGCTAAGTTGTACCTATTTTCAGAGCTAAAAAATCGTACGTTTTCATCAGTTTCAGGCCACTTTTCTTCTTTTTGCGCTGTTTTTTCTTCCCTGATCCTTCGTCGGGAGCCGTGAAAAGGACAACAAGTAAGGGCTTTGCGCCTTCAACATAACGAGTGCGATCATACAACCAGTAATGCACTGGCTCCCATAAGAACTCCGAATTTAAGTGTGCTTGGGTGAGAGTAGTACTAGGATGGGTGACCCCCTGGGAAGTCCTCGTGTTGCACCCCCCTTTTTGTTTTGTTTTTTTGCCCCGTTCAGGCTTGCCAAATTGCTTTATCCATCACATTTCTCCCACCGAGTACCACGGCATCTCGGCCAAGACAACTTCGCTTCATGTAGAGGCTAGGCCAACAAACCGAGGGCGTGGCACGTATGACCAGGTCTCAGTCGCTCCAGTGCCCATAACTTTTGATCGTAAGGAGTTATGCACCGCACATCATACCATTGAAAACCTCTCCGAGAGCTCTACAACAGGGGCAGTGAGCCCAAAATCGAATGCTTTCATCAGTTTCGAGCCACTTTCTTCTTTTTTCGTTGGTTCTTCATATCGGATCGTTCGTCGGGATCCGTGAAAAGGACGACACATAAGGGCTTAGTGCCCTCAACATGACGGGTGTTATCATACCAACATAAATGCACCGGATCCCATCTATATTCCGAAGTTAAGCGTGCAAGGGCGAGAGTAGTACAAGAATGGGTGACCCCCTTGGAAGTCCTCATGTTGCACCACCCTTTTCATTTTTTTTTCCCCTTTAAGGCTTGCCAAGATGCTTTATTCGTCATATTTCTATTATCGAGTCCCACAGCATCTAGGTCAAGACAACCGAGGGCCTGGGGCCTGTGACAAGGTCTCCGTCTCTCCGATGCCCATAACTTTTGATCCGTAAAGAGTTATGCGGCACACAGCATACCGTTGGAAAGCTCTCCGAGAGCTCTACGATGGGGACAGCAAGCCTGCTCGGATGCGCCAATTTTTGGAGCCCAAAATTGAATGTTTTCATCAATTTCGGTCCATTTTCTTCTTTTTACGCTATTTCTTCGCCCTGGATCGTTCGTCAGGAGCCGCGAAAAGGATAACACATAAGGGCTTTGCACCTTCAACATTACGGGTGCGATCATACCTGCAGAAATGCACCGGATCCCATCAGTACTCTAAAGTAAACTGAGCTGAGGCGAGAGTAGTACTAGGATGGGTGACCCCCAAGGAAGTCCTCGTGGTGCACCCCCCTTTTCGTTTTGTTTTTTTTCCTCGTTCGGGCTTGCCAAAATGCTTTATCCGTCATATTTCTATTATCTAGTACCATGACATCTTGTCCAAGACAACTTCGCTTCGCGTAGAGACTAGGCCCGCAAACCAAGGGCTGGGGCCTGTGACCAGGTCTCTGTCGCTCTGGTGCCCATAACTTTTGATCCGTAAGAAGTTATGCGGTGCATAACATACCGTTGGAAAGCTCTTCGAGAGCTCTACGATGGGGGCATCAAGCCTGCTCGGCTGCGACCGTTTTCGAAGCCCAAAATTGAATGTTTTTTTCAGTTTCAAGCCACTTTCTTCTTTTTGCAATGTTTTTTCGTCTTGGATCGTTCGTCGGGAACTGCAAAAAAGACGACTCATAAGGGCTTAGCGCCGTCAACATGGCAGGTGCAATCATACCAAAAGAAATGCACCACATCCCATCTGTAGTCCGAAGTTAAGCATGCTTGGGCGAGAGTATTACAAGGATGGGTGACCCCCTGGGAAGTCCGCGTGTTCCACCACCCTTTTCGTTTTGTTTTTTTGCCCTGTTCAGGCTTGCCAAAATGCTTTATTTGTCACATTTTTATTATCGAGTCCCACGGCATCTTGGCCAAGGCAACTTCGCTTCGCGTAGAGGCTAGGCCAATAAACCAAGGGCGTGGGGCCTGTGACCAGGTCTCCGTCGCTCCCATGCCCATAACTTTTGATCTGTAAGGAGTTATGCGGCGCACAGTGTCACGCCCCAACCTGACCTATAAGGGTTAGACTAGGGTGTGATCTAAACATTCAACTCCTTTCAAATTCTTAATCATTCTAGGAGGTTTACACTTCACATTTTATTCTAGACTCCAAAATTTTCCAGAAATCCGGAAGCATAACAGCTGTAATTGGGCTTTTTGTTTTGACCTAAATTTTCTAACAGCCTCAAACTTTCAATTCAAATTCATTCATGACTAGAGTTCACTATTTTATCATCAATTGAATTGCTTATTGGTTATTTCGACGTCCCGTTTGATTTATAACCTAGCATGATACTATGTCTCGTTTGTCCATTTATCCTCGTTTGAAAATGTACCTGTTGATCTTAGCTTATTAGCGAGTACCTGCTGAGATTGGATAAGTTCGTTTGCCTATTCCTTAGCAAAGCATCATAACCTATGATAGATACTAGTGATAATAAAAGCAAAATAATCATAATATATCTACTATTAGTTTACTTAATATAAGTACAAACCAAAATTAGACCCCAAATTACAACGAGGGTCTTTTACATTAGCAACAACAAGCAACATAAGATAAATGGTCTTCAAGCAGCACAAAATACACAAGTAGTCACGTTCAAGCAAAACAACAATATAGGAAATCACTCCAGGGGTTCATCATTAGGTACATTGAGCTCGGGTTCCTGTACCTGTTCTTCTTCACCTGAAATGAGAAAAGAGGGTGAGTCCTTATGAACTCAGCGAGGGGGAACGAGAAATAAGTTTTTGAAACTCATTTTCCGGTTAAACTTATGAAAACCCCTTTCTCAAACATGAATACAACAGAAATACAAGTAGAGAACAGGATTACCGGTCTTTCTTCCCCGAGGTTCTCTAGGATCCAAGCGGGAGTACTTATACACATAATAAAAAGGATACGGTGAGCTTTTGCTCTCAGATCAGATCAAGGATCAGTTGTTGCGGCCGACTTCAAATCATTCCCCAAACACACCAGGTAGGTGTACTCCGGATGTACCCCAAGATCCTACGACCCAACTATCCGATGAAGTCTAGTCCCCAAGCGAGAGAGGGAATGGGACCATGGTGGTCACGGTAACACCGGCAAGCCCGATGCCGCCCGACGTACGTGATCGCTACCATGCCGACAGGAAAGGTTGTAACCTTATATGCAATGCACATTCATGACAGGTAAGATATATCACAGAAGGAAGACAACAAAGTAGGTTGCCTCCGGACAGTCATAGGATTGCACATTGACAGATAAACAAGCAGGACACGATAAGACAGGAAATTTCACTTGAAAGGCATATAGAGTTATATGGAAATTAAACGGGCAGCCATGTAACACATGTAAAACAGGCCATATAACTCATTAAAAAGTCCACGCAATCAAGTGATAAGATTATTCAACATGCAATGATATCAACATGGGTTCAGATGCAAGAAAAGCTTAATTGTCAACATGCAATGGTCAAGATCACTTTTGAAGTTATAAAACATTTACGGGCAGCCCACTAAGCTTATGATTCCAACACAATATCCAATTGATCCACACCTATTAAAACTATCGAGTCATTAGGGTTCCCATTTCTTGCTTAATCAAGTGATTAAAACCCTAAGTCCACTCAAGATCACTATCAAGTCTTGCATCATTTAATTCAACATCCTCAAGTGCTCACAACAGTCCACATAACGTCCCAACACCACATTTCCAGACAATTAGTGTCACAAGAGAGGTTACAACAATTTTCCAAGCACATGGCTAAATAAAACCTTTACTGCAATAGGCTGTTTTCTCACAATCAATAGGATAAACAAACAATCTCCAAATTCCATAAATAAGATGTCAAATTAAATCTTAAGAAGTTAACTAAAATCAGAAACAAACCTTGCATCAATTGGAGTTCAGAATCATTAGTTATAGCCGAAACAGTGAGGTAGCACAAAACTGTCCAGATTTGTACACTTTTCAGAAATTGACGTTTTTGAGGTCTTTGAGTCAGTTTTAGCTTTGGTCCATTTCTGACAAAATTGTCTAGAACTGAAAAATATAGCAGTACACCAAATTTCACTCATTTTCGACAACATTTACTAAGTCAAATATGATTCGTTCCACAAGGTCAGTGCATCTTCCAAAACCTGATACATTTTTCCAGATTTCCAGATTTGGTCACATTTTAATGATTTGCCATTTTGAGGACCTTAGAGTCAAAATTAGCTTCGGCCTATTTCTGGGAAACATGTTCAAAACTGTCCAAACTAGTCACCCACCAATGTTCAAGCATTTTCAACATCATTTGCTTAGCTAAACTTACCTCGAACAGACTGGTCAGAGAGTTGTCATCCATTTCGACTTCACCTAGCATCATTTTCAAGCCAAGATCTTGCCATGCATGGTTGATTGAGCTTATGAACGACCATATAGCTCAAGTACAGAAGCAAATACACACATTTATGAGCATGCATGTGAGTTTTTAAAGAGTTTTCAAAAGGTTTTAACCCTCACCTTAGCAATCAACCACAAAGATGCACAAAAACTTGTTGAAGCTTCAAATCTCTTCTTCTTCTTGCTTAGCCGAGATTCCAACTTGGTTTCTCTATTTTTCCTAGCTTAGTGATCAATCTCTTAGCACATGCATGAGGTTACAACAAGAAGAAAAGGAATGGAAGCCAAGAAAGCTCACCTAGGCCGAAAATGGTGACTCAAAATGCTTGCATGTGTGTTTCTTGCATCCTAGCTTGCTTGGGTGAGTTTCTTTGCTTGTGGTTTGTCTTGATGCACCATAGGATGATGAAGATGAGCTAAGAGGCAGAGAGAACTCAGCCAAAACCGAAATGGAGAGAGAGAGTGAGAGGGAGAGAGAGAAAATGTGATGAAAGTGAGAGAAATGAGAGAAAAATGAGGCTTTTGCAATTTTTTGAGCATGTGGTCAGCCTTGGGCTTCCAAATCTGAGTTTTTGTGTCTTCAAGGTGGAATTTGAAATGTTAGCATGGGCCATGAGTGGTTTGGTCGAAAATGAGAGGAAATTGAGTTGGTTTTGGGCAATTTTTTATGCATTGATAAGTGTTTTTGTGTCATGACTTGTCTAGAATCATTTTGAATTAAACATGATACAAAAATCTGATTTTGTGTCATCTTTTGAATTGTTTTAACATGTGTGTAAGAGAATGTTGGGTATTTAGGGATTTTAGGTAGAATAGAATATAGGGTATGTTTAGAGGTTTGTGAGATTTTGTCTTATAGTGAGTTTAAAATATAATATTTAGGTGTTAGTGGATTTTGTAGAGATTTGAATTAGGATTATGATAATAGTTAGTGGATTGTGTAGGATTATTTTATTGTCTTGTGCTTTGTGTAGGATTCTTTATTGATTAGCGTGGTGGCACGCTTTCCTAAGTCTAGGGCACGCACTACGAGACACACACAGAAATCAATACAGGGCACGAATCACGAGGTAGACACGAACTACGAGGTAAGACACATACTTCAAGACTAATGCACGCAATCCTAGGTGAATGCACGTAAACCAATGCAAGGCACGCAATTCAATGTAATGCACGCAAATCGAGGTACGACTCTTAAACCTAGGTTAAGGTACGTAGTTCAAGGTTAGGGCACACGAAACGAGATAATGCACGTACATCGAGGTCATGGCACGTATTTCTTGGTACCGCACGTGAGTCGGGGATTAGGGCACACTATTCTAGGTCAAGGCACGTATGACGAGGTATGCACGAAAACCAAGACATGACACGTAATCCAAGGTCGGTCATATAATTAGGGGTCTATGGCATGTAAATCAAGGTAACACACGTTATTCGGGGTCGGGCCTCACATCCTCCCCTCCTTAAAAGAATTTCGTCCCGAAATTCATTCTTGCCTATTGAGGTCATTTAGACGGATTCTGACCCTTGTTATTCTTCCTATTCCGGTTCGTCCCGTGTTTGGTGATCTCTTACCATAACCAATTCACTTCCTATGTTTCTCCAATCATTTAGTTCGGTGTGACCCCTACATTTATAGTTCTTTTCTTTGAACGACTCTATTCTCCATTTGATCTTGAGGTCAAGTTCATTAACTAATGTTAGAGTCTTCAAACATAGTCATCAAAGTTGCAACGGTATTCTAACAATAGAACTGTAACTCCAAAATCATGACTCATGTTGTGTCAATCTCGTATTCATACCTCAAAAGGAATATCACAATAATTCCACGATCCTAGGGTGACATACGCTAATTTCAAGATGATAGGTCTATATCCGATTTACATATCCTATCTACTAGCTTCAGAACTGTTATCACATAGGCCATACACAAGTTACGGATCATCTCCACGATACGACTCTATTTTTAGGAAGAACTCACCAAGTAACTAATCCATCTCAAATTGTCATCTATCGGTAGTATCATAGTCCTTATCTCGTAGGTACATTAGATTAGCAAATCTTCTAATGACTAGTCTCCCGGTTATAGGCTCCTATTCATTAACATTCTTCCCCAGCTTCGTTAACCTTCAAGCTCGTAATCAAGAAGAAAGACCGTTGAGATTCATTAAACTCGAATTCTAAGGTTTATCAAGTATCAGCAACAGATTGCCATCGAAATTGCATAGGTAAACTAATCATGTAACACTAGTTCGACTTTTCAAGTAAGCTTCATCAGCTTGTGATCCAAAATTTATTCCTTATTCAAGTCTCTATTTTCACGTCTCGAGGCTTCAGAATTTCTTTCAATCTTAACCAAGACTCCTAAGACAAATAGTTTCAACCTCAAATAAATTCCACTCACCTCAATCCAAGGTTACGTCATACTTAAGAAGACAATGATCCTACTCACTTAGCGACCTAGTCATTCCTTCGAACACTTAATGCCCGCCAATATATCTCCAACATTAATGTTACTAAGCTGGGTTCATAGCTATATAAGTGATATCAATTCTCTACTAGGTTACCGGCCGTACAAAAACAATCCTAGGACTATAAATGGGTACCGTAATGACCGAGCCCATAAAATACTTACACGAGATAACTTCAAGGTTGTATCAACATAATAATTATGACCACGAGGCATCCTTCAACATAACCTAATAGAACTTCAAAAGTAATTAACCACTTATTTAACTATCACTACAAGATCCGCCCTCTATTCAACAACCACGATTCAAAGTCCACCGATCGCTAGTCTCTAGATATGAAACGATGCACATAGATACGGTGGTCTAACAATAGTCTCTTGGGTCATTATGACTCTAATTCATCCCTATCTTAACTCTATGAAATCTTATTCTTCTCATTTATATGTTCAACTAGCTAAGAGCATCAAGACTCATCAACCTTAGGTCCTAGGGTTCACCATGAATCATCATGCATACTCACTATTAGCTATTTAGGATTTCAAATCATACCCTAACAACTCCACTTTGCAACCAGATGCTTAATATCATTTCCATGGTTTATATACCGGGCCCATCGGTCTTACTTAGGGATATATGCTATCTAACATCCTCTAGGGTATCCAAACAACGAGTGCATAGATTGACTTACTTGCATATTTACAGCTAAGTTCGAGGGACACCAAACTAATACCGTGTTTCTTAATATCGCAAATATCCAACTTAGGACCTTAGCAACGTTAGTCATCTAATGCATAATTCAATGCCTTAAACTTCTATTCGACCTAACATTTAGGTTTAGTCTTCCGAACACAAGTTCTAGCTACGTGAATTCCTCGATTCCAACATCTCTGTATCTTGTTATACCAAAGATTCATCAGCCTCGTTAAACTTAGGTTCCAGAGTTGCCTACATGTCTTGAGGTTATCCATTGTTAAGTTACTTAAACACACTATTTATGCCTTAATAATCTAACCCCTATCGTCAATTTCCACGAGTTCATCTCTTAATTTCTAGGTCACAATCTTATCATTGAGTGAACTTGAAACTCGTTAATATACACCTCATTAGGTTCAACGATGCTTAATTCCAATCAAGTAAGGATTCGATCATATAAATAGTCTATTATACCATTTCAAGATATAAGAATTTGATTCAAAAGCAACTCATAAGTCAAACATCCATTATAAGCATATGAACATATATATACTACTCCACATGTCCAATAGTATATTCTTATATCTAAGGAAAGTTGTATGCCCTTAACATTTATTCTTGAACCACAATTAGGAGAACGGTTTAACAGAATCAAGAACTCTATAGCTATAAAATTGATAACTTAATCACAGGCATATGTATTCCAAATATAATGGGATAATTTTACCTCAACAATTATACCTGTGCTACGCATTTTATACATATGCATATCCAATAATACATATTATCCATTGAGTACCTGTGAAGATGCGAGAAATATCTAACCGAGCCTTTTCGTTCGTCCTGCACAAATTCACTTCCTAGAATGTCCTAATCCTAACTATCTATATGTATAAACAGTCATTCATGGTTATATAACATGCACATGTATCAAGGAAGGAGTATAAAAGCATGCATGCATTATTGAGGTCACTAACGTGTCGGTGTGCATGACACATAATACATATGGTCCACAAAGGCACATAATATTCAATACTTAAAGCAATTAAAGCACATTAGCACACATAACACATATAAACAAGACATTATAATTACCTTAGGGCTTCTACCCATGGTCCGAGAGTTGAACCCGACTAACGCCGAGTTACTAAACTAAGCTCTAATACCATTCTAATATAAGGTGTCACGCCCCAACCCGACCTATAAGGGTTAGACTAGGGTGTGATCTAAACATTCAACTCCTTTCACATTCTTAATCATTCTAGGAGGTTTACACTTAACATTTTATTCTAGACTCCAAAATTTTCCGGAAATCCGGCAGCATAACGGCTGTAATTGGGCTCTTTGTTTTGACCTAAATTTTCTAACAGCCTCAAACTTTCAATTCAAGTTCATTCCTGACTAGAGTTCACTATTTTATCATCAATTGAATTGCTTATTGGCTATTTCGACGTCCCGTTTGATTTATAACCTAGCATGATACTATGTCTCGTTTGTCCATTTATCCTCGTTTCAAAATGTACCTGTTGATCTTAGCTTATTAACGGGTACCTGTTGAGATTGGATAAGTTCGTTTGCCTATTCCTTAGCTAAGCATCATAACCTATGATAGATACTAGTGATAATAAAAGCAAAATGATCATAGTATATCTAGTATTAGTCTACTTAATATAAGTACAAACCAAAATTAGACCCCAAATTACAACGGGGGTCTTTTACATTAGCAACAACAAGCAACATAAGATAAATGGTCTTCAAGCAGCACAAAATACACAAGTAGTCATGTTCAAGCAAAACAACAATAACAGGCAATCACTCCAGGGGTTCATCATTAGGTACATTGAGCTCGGGTTCCTGTACCTGTTCTTCTTCACCTGAAATGAGAAAAGAGGGTGAGTCCTTATGAACTCAGCGAGGGGGAACGAGAAATAAGTTTTTGAAACTCATTTTCCAGTTAAACTTATGAAAACCCCTTTCTCAAACATGAATACAACAGAAATACAAGTACAGAACAGGATTACCGGTCTTTCCTCGCCGAGGTTCTCTAGGATCCAAGCGGGAGTACTTATACACATAATAAAAAGGATACGGTGAGCTTTTGCTCTCAGATCAGATCAAGGATCAGTTGTTGCGGCCGACTTCAAATCATTCCCCAAACACACCAGGTGGGTGTACTCCGGATGTACCCCAAGATCCTACGACCCAACTCTCTGAGGAAGTCTAGCCCCCAAGCGAGAGAGAGAATGGGACCATGGTGGTCACGGTAACACCGGCAAGCCCGATGCCGCCCGGCGTACGTGATCGCTACCATGCCGACAGGAAAGGTTCCAACCTTGTATGCAATGCACATTCATGACAGGTAAGATATATCACAGAAGGAAGACAACAAAGTAGGTTGCCTCCGGACAGTCATAGGATTGCACATTGACAGATAAACAAGCAGGACACGATAAGACAGGAAATTTCACTTGAAAGGCATATAGAGTTATATGGAAATTAAACGGGCAGCCATGTAACACATGTAAAACAGGCCATATAACTCATTAAAAAGTCCACGCAATCAAGTGATAAGATTATTCAACATGCAATGATATCAACATGGGTTCGGATGCAAGAAGAGCTTAATTGTCAACATGCAATGGTCAAGATCACTTTTGAAGTTATAAAACATTTACGGGCAGCCCACTAAGCTTATGATTCCAACACAATATCCAATTGATCCACACCTATTAAAACTATCGAGTCATTAGGGTTCCCATTTCTTGCTTAATCAAGTGATTAAAACCCTAAGTCCACTCAAGATCACTATCAAGTTCTGCATCATTTAATTCAACATCCTCAAGTGCTCACAACAGTCCACATAACGTCCCAACACCACATTTCCAGATAATTAGTCTCACAAGAGAGGTTACAACAATTTTCCAAGCACATGGCTAAATAAAACCTTTACTGCAATAGGCTGTTTTCTTACAATCAATAGGATAAACAAACAATCTCCAAATTCCATAAATAAGATGTCAAATTAAAGCTTAAGAAGTTAACTAAAATCATAAACAAACCTTGCATCAATTGGAGTTCAGAATCATTAGTTATAGCCGAAACAGTGAGGTAGCACAAAACTGTCCAGATTTGTACACGTTTCAGAAATTGACGTTTTTGAGGTCTTTGAGTCAGTTTTAGCTTTGGTCCATTTCTGACAAAATTGTCTAGAACTGAAAAATATAGCAGTACACCAAATTTCACACATTTTGGACAACATTTACTAAGTCAAATATGATTCGTTCCACAAGGTCAGTGCATCTTCCAAAACCTGATTCATTTTTCCAGATTTCCAGATTTGGTCACATTTTAATGATTTGCCATTTTGAGGACCTTAGAGTCAAAATTAGCTTCAGCCTATTTCTGTGAAACATGTTCAAAACTGTCCAAACTAGTCACCCACCAATGTTCAAGCATTTTCAACATCATTTGCTTAGCTAAACTTACCTCGAACAGACTGGTCAGAGAGTTGTCATCCATTTCGACTTCACCTAGCATCATTTTCAAGCCAAGATCTTGCCATGCATGGTTGATTGAGCTTATGAACGACCATATAGCTCAAGTACAGAAGCAAATACACACATTTATGAGCATGCATGTGAGTTTTTAAAGAGTTTTCAAAAGGTTTTAACCCTCACCTTAGCAATCAACCACAAAGATGCACAAAAACTTGTTGAAGCTTCAAATCTCTTCTTCTTCTTGCTTAGCCGAGATTCCAACTTGGTTTCTCTATTTTTCCTAGCTTAGTGATCAATCTCTTAGCACATGCATGAGGTTACAACAAGAAGAAAGGAATGGAAGCCAAGAAAACTCACCTAGGCCGAAAATGGTGACTCAAAATGCTTGCATGTGTGTTTCTTGCATCCTAGCTTGCTTGGGTGAGTTTCTTTGCTTGTGGTTTGTCTTGATGCACCATAGGATGATGAAGATGAGCTAAGAGGCAGAGAGAACACAGCCAAAACCGAAATGGAGAGAGAGAGTGAGAGGGAGAGAGAGAAAATGTGAGGAAAGTGAGAGAAATGAGAGAAAAATGAGGCTTTTACAATTTTTTGAGCATGTGGTCAGCCTTGGGCTTCCAAATCTGAGTTTTTGTGTCTTCAAGTTGGAATTTGAAATGTTAGCATGGGCCATGAGTGGTTTGGTCGAAAATGAGAGGAAATTGAGGTGGTTTTGGGCAATTTTTTATGCATTGATAAGTGTTTTTGTGTCATGACTTGTCTAGAATCATTTTGAATTAAACATGATGCAAAAATCTGATTTTGTGTCATCTTTTGAATTTTTTTAACATGTGTGTAAGAGAATGTTGGGTATTTAGGGATTTTAGGTAGAATAGAATATAGGGTATGTTTAGAGGTTTGTGAGATTTTGTCTTATAGTGAGTTTAAAATATAATATTTAGGTGTTAGTGGATTTTGTAGAGATTTGAATTAGGATTATGATAATAGTTAGTGGATTGTGTAGGATTATTTTATTGTCTTGTGCTTTGTGTAGGATTCTTTATTGATTAGCGTGGTGGCACGCTTTCCTAAGTCTAGGGCACGCACTACGAGACACACACAGAAATCAATACAGGGCACGAATCACGAGGTAGACACGAACTACGAGGTAAGACACGGACTTCAAGACTAATGCATGCAATCCTAGGTGAATGCACGTAAACCAATGCAAGGCACGCAATTCAATGTAATGCTCGCAAATCGAGGTACAACTCTTAAACCTAGGTTAAGGTACGCAGTTCAAGGTTAGGGCACACGAAACGAGATAATGCATGTACATCGAGGTCATGGCACGTATTTCTTGGTACCGCATGTGAGTCGGGGATTAGGGCACACTATACTAGGTCAAGGCACGTATGACGAGGTATGCATGAAAACCAAGACATGACATGTAATCCAAGGTTGGTCATATAATTAGGGATCTATGGCACGTAAATCAAGGTAACACACGTTATTCGGGGTCGGGCCTCACACACAGCGTACCGTTAGAAAACTCTCCGAGATGTCTACGACGGGGGCAGCATGCCTGCTTGGCTGCGCCTATTTTAAGAGCCAAAAAATTGAACATTTTCATTTGTTTCAGGCCCCTATTCTTCTTTTTTGCACTGTTTCTTCATCCCGGATCGTTTGTTTGGAGCCGCGAAAAAGACAAATAATAATGACTTTGTGCCCTCCATATGACGGGTGCGATCATAGCATCAGTAATGCATCGGATCCTATCAGAACTTTGAAGTTAAATATGCTTGGGCGAGAGTAGTACTAGGATGGGTGACCCCCTAGGAAGTCCTCATGTTGCACCCCCCTTTTCGTTTTATTTTTTTGCCCCGTTCAGGCATGCCAAAATGTTTTATCCGTCACATTTCTATTACCGTGTACCACGGCATCATGGCCAAGACAATTTCACTTCGTGTAGAGGCTAGGCCCGCAAATCGAGGTTGTGGGGCCTGTGACCAGGTCTTTGTCGCTCCGGTGCCCATAACTTTTGATTCGTAAGAAGTTATGCGGCCCACAGCATACCGTTGGAAAGCACTCCGAGTGCTCTACGATTGGGGTATCAAGCTTGCTCAGCTACGCCTATATTCGCGGCCCAAATTTGAATGTTTTCATCAGTTTTCAGCCACTTTCTTCTTTTTGCGCTGTTTCTTCGTATCAGATTGTTCGTCGGGAGCCGTGAAAAGGACGACACATAAGGGCTTAGCACTCTCAACATGACGGGTGCGATCACACCCAAAAAAATGCACAGTATCCCATCTGTACTCCAAAGTTAAGCATGCTTGGGCGAGAGCAGTACAAGGATGGGTGACCCCTTGGGAAGTCCTTGTGTTGTGCACCCCTTTTCGTTTTGTTTTTTTGCCCCGTTCAGGCATGCCAAAATGCTTTATCTGTCACATTTCTATTATTGAGTCCCACGACATCTTGGCCAAGACAACTTCACTTCGCGTAAAGGCTAGGTCCGCAAACTGAGGGTGTGGGGCCTGTGACTAGATCTCCATCGTTTTGGTGCCCATAACTTTTGATCTGTAAGGAGTTATGCAACAACATACCCTTGGAAAGCTCTCAGCAGTAAACATGCTCGGCTATGCTTGTTTTCGAAGCCCAAAATTGAATGTTTTCATCAGTTTCAAGCCACTTTCTTCTTTTTGCGCTGTTTCTTCGCATCGGATCGTTCGTCGGGAGCCGCGAAAATGACGACACATAAGGGCTTAGTGCCCTCAACATGACGGGTACGATCATACCAATAGAAATGCACCAGATTCCATATGTACTTCGAAGTTTAGCGTGCTTGGGCGAGAGTAGTACAAGGATGGGAGACCCCCGGGGAAGTCCTCGTGTTGCACTCCCCTTTTTGTTTTGTTTTTTTGCCCCGTTAAGGCTTGCCAAAATGCTTTATCCGTCACATTTCTATTATTGAGTCCCACAGCATCTTGGGCAAGACAACTCCACTTCGCGTAGAAGCTAGGCCTTCGAACTAAGGGCGTGGGGCCTTTGACCAGGACTCTGTCGCTTCGATGCCCGTAACTTTTAATCCGTAAGGTGTTATGCGGTGCACAACATACCGTTGGAAAGCTCACCGAGAGCTCTACCACGGGGGTATCAAGTCAGCTTGGTATCGCCTCTTTTCGGAGCCCAAAATCGAATGTTTTCATCAGTTTCGGGCTACTTTCTTACTTTTACGTTGTTTCTTCGTCTCGGATCGTTCGTCAGGAGCCGCGAAAAGGATGACACATAAGTGCTTTGTGCCCTCAACATTACAGGTGCGATCATACTAACAGAAATGAACCGGATCCCATCAGTACTCCGAAGCCAAGTGTGCTTGGACGAGAGTAGTACTCGGATGGGTGACACCTTGGGAAGTCCTTGTGTTGCACCCCAATTTTTCTTTTGTTTTTTTGCCCCTTTCAGGCTTCCCAAAATGCTTTATCCGTCATATTTCTTTTATCGAGTCCCACGGAATCCTGGGCAAGACAACTTCGTTTCACGTAGAGGCTAGGCCCGCAAACCAAGGGCGTGGGGCCAGTGACTAGGTCTCCGTCACTCTGATGCCCATAACTTTCGATCCGTAAGGAGTTATGCGTCCCACAACATACCGTTGGAAAGCTCTCCAAGAGCTCTACGACGGGGGCAGCAAGCTTGCTCGGCTGCGCCTGTTTTAGGAGCTCAAAAATTGAACAATTTTATTAGTTTTAGCCCATTTTTCTTCTTTTTACTCTATTTCTTCATCCCGGATCGTTCGTTGGGAGCCGCGAAAAGGACAAAAAATAAGGGCTTTGTGCCCTCAACATGACAGGTGCAATCAGACCATCAGTAATGCACCGGATCCCATCAGTACTCCAAAGTTAAGCATGCTTGGGCGAGAGTAGTACTAGGATAGGTGATTCCCTGGGAAGTCCTCGTGTTGCACACCCCTTTTCATTTGGTTTTTTTCCCTTTCATCCTTGTCAAGATGCTTTATCCGTCACATTTCTTTTATCGAGTCCTACGGCATCTTGGCCAAGAAAACTTCGCTTTGCATAGAGGCTAGGCCAGCAAACCGAGGCCGTGGGGCCAGTGACCAAATCCCCATCGCTCCTATGCCCATAACTTTTGATCTGTAAGGAGTTATGCGGCGCACAACATACCGTTGGAAAGCACTCTGAGAGTTCTACGATGGGGGCAGCAAGCATGCTCGGCTGCGCCTATTTTTGGAGCCCAAATAACGAACATTTTTATCAGTTTTAGGCAATTTTTCTTCTTTTTGCACTGTTTATTCTTCCCGGATCGTTCGGCGAGAGCCGCAAAAAGAATAACAAATAAGGGCTTTGTGCCCTCAACATGACGGGTATGATCATACCATTAGTAATGCACCGGATCCCATCAAAACTCCAAAGTTAAGCGTGCTTGGGCGAGAGTAGTACTAGGATCGGTGACCCCCTAAGAAGTCCTCGTGTTGCACCCCTCTTTTTGTTTTGTTTTTTTGCCCCGTTCAGGCTTGCCAAATTGCTTTATCCATCACATTTCTCTTACCGAGTACCACGGCATCTTGGCCAAGACAACTTCGACTTGCGGAGAGGATAGGCCCGTAAACTAAGGGCGTGGCGTGTGTGACCAGGTCTCAGTCGCTCCGGTGCCCATAACTTCTGATCCATAAGGAGTTATGCGCCGCACATCATACCGTTAGAAACCTCTCTGAGTGCTCTACAACGGAGGCAGTGAGCTTGTTGTGATGCGCCTGTTTTCGGAGCCCAAAATCGAATGCTTTCATTAGTTTGGAGCCGTTTTCTTCTTTTTGCACTAGTTCTTCATATCTTATCATTCATCGGGAGCCGCGAAATGGATGACACATAAGGGCTTAGTGCCCTCAACATGACGAGTGTGATAATACCAACAAAAATGCACCGGATCCCGCTTGTATTCCGAAGTTAAGCGTGCTTGGGTGAGAGTAGTACAAGGATGGGTGACCCTGTAATACCCGAGCCCGGAATGTGAGATTTTCTTGTTTATTATTTTGGAAATTATATTTTCTTAGATTCTTTGGAATTTAATTGTTACTTCTTTATTGTCGCAAAGTGCATTGCATATCGAGAGCGATAGTTAGAGGGTGACTTTTAGTCCTCAACAAATAGTGAAACTAGTATTTTGGTGACTTAAATTTTATATTTTAGTTGTTGATAGCTAGAATTAAATTGGTGATGTTTGTTTAGCTTTAAAAATGCATGAAAATAGGCTAAATTGACCAATTTTTAAGTAGTTGACCAAGGGGTTTGACCATTTGACCAAGCTTGTCACCTTATAAGCTTAAAACATAACAAAATAAAAAAAAACAAAGCAAAAACAGAACAAGGAGCTGGACGAAACCAAGAAGGAAAGAAAAAAAATTCAACCTTCCAAACTTCCAATCTTCGCGTGGGCTTGTGCGAGGTTATTATTGGGGTGTCCAGCGTTGTTTTCCTAGCGACTAGGAGTGCCTAAGGTGAGGGAAGCACGTTATTTGCACATTTTAATGTTATATGTCTCAACTTTGTGATTTTTAAATTTTATCCGTAGTTTGTTATTTTAATCCTTTTAGCGTTTAAAGAATGTTCCTTGTCAATTGTAAAACATGTATTTATAGCTTTTTAACATTTTCTGCGGTTGAATGTTGAGATTGTAATTTAAAATGTTAATTGAATAGTAAAACGTGAATAGTAAACCCTTGAAATGATGAAGTTGCGTTGTTATGCTTTCTGTTGATGTAGAAAGATGCTAGATATGCTAGAATGCCTAAATGTATGGTTTGTTTAGGTTGTGTAATGGAAAAAATAAGAAAAATGCATTGGGGAAAGTCGGGATCGTTTAGGTCGAGTTTAGCATTTCCTCATTTTGCGTGATGGCATTGTCTCGGGAGGCCATGGAAGCACTTTTGGTGCAGTCGTGGTGTTGGTTGGGTGTTTGGTTAGTATAGTTATAGTTCAAACGAGCAAAGGGGGATATCGGGGCTTTGCGTGAATTCTAGGGTAAAGTAGGGTTTCGGGGTCTTTAGACGTGCCTTATGGTGACCTAGGAGGATTGGTGAAGTCGGTTTCCAGAACTCGTGGCTCGTTTGGAAATGGTAGCGTTTTGATAGTTGGGGTCGATTTGTGATTTTGTTTGTGATCTTGATATTATGCCTATAGAACGTTTAAAATAGCTTGATAAGCTTGTTAGAGTTGATTTTGATTGAAATGCTTATCAACTGTTGCTATTGCGTGCGAGAGTAACCTACTTTGTTATTCTCCCATGTGTGGCTTTATTGCTCGATTGTTGCATTGTATATTGTATTGCATTCATAGAGTCAGGGCGGTGTGATGGGCCTCTCTAGGTAGCCTCGGGTTGTCAGTGTTGGTTGCCCTAGCTCCGTGTCCTATTCCCTTTCTCGCTTGGGTTGCCTCCCAGGGAGATTTGGGTCATAGAATTGATGGATACTTCCGAGGTATTCCAAACTGAAGTTATAAGGTGGTTTGGGCCGGCGCGTTGTCATCGAATTCGTGATTGAAAGTTGCTCGTGGAAAGTGAATCATATCCTTTGATTGAGTGTTTATAGTTTTAATGCTTGTCTTATTTTATTGTTGGCTTTGTTTGTGTCTTTATATGATAATTGAGTGAATTGCTTGGCTATTTGCATTGCATTCTCCTCTCATCTCCGTCCTTGAGACCATTTTCCCTCGCTGAGCAATAGTTTTTGCTCATTCCTTTCTATACCATATTTTTACAGGAGTAGTTGAAGCTGATCCTCTTGAGGTAATTG
The DNA here is from genome assembly GCA_037974665.1 of Ehretia macrophylla. Taxonomy (NCBI): domain Eukaryota; kingdom Viridiplantae; phylum Streptophyta; class Magnoliopsida; order Boraginales; family Ehretiaceae; genus Ehretia; species Ehretia macrophylla. The sequence goes on from CM075771.1 coordinate 24,084,035, forward strand.
AGGAGGAGGAGCAAGTGGAGGTGTTTCCTTGATAGCACTTCTTTGCTTAGCTGGTGGTTAGTTGCCAGACTTTTGTGCGAGCCTTGCTTGATATGTACATTGCTTGGATGACGCTTTATTTTGGGGCTTGTAGCCTTGTATGTAGTTCTATTTTGAGGCCTTTATGGTAAAGATTGTAAAGGTTTAAAGATTGTAAAGGTTTAAAGATTGTAAAGATTGTAAAGTTGTACTCTTATGACTAGTAAAGAATTGCATACTAATGGTTTAACTGTTTAGTGGCATAAATACTTGTGTAGTATGCATGACATTTTTGGATTGCAAAGTTGGTTAATAAGAGAATGGATGTTTTTAAAAGAAAGTTGGCTTGTTTCAAATGTTTATTATGGCTTTCGCAAGTATTATATTGATTGTAGGGTTTTCGGATCGTCCACGGTACAGGGGAGACTCCGTCTGCGTGTCGGGTCCGGGCTTGGCCTTTTGCGGGGTCGGGTCGGGGCGTGACATCTTTAGATGGTATCAGAGCCGATGCGTTTGCATGGCCAGCGAGGACGCTGGGTCCCCAAGGGGGGGCGGGTGAAATATCCCACATCGAACGCGGAGGTCTTTGGGCTTCTTGATATAAGGGGATGTCTCCTTGTATCGTGTACGCGCGTTTTCCTGTTAGTGGTTGGGAGGCGACAAAACCGTGAGGGGTATGGGCCCCAAAGCGGACAATAAGTGCATAGTGCATTTTCGGGCCCACTTGCCTCGGCCTCGGTGCTCGCTTGGGCCCTAAGTCTAGGGAGTATCCTGCAAGCGTGGGAGTGTTGGTTCAGGGCGTTACAGACCCCCTTGGAAGTCCTCGTGTTGTACCCCCCTTTTCGTTTTGTATTTTTGCCCCGTTAAGGCTTGCCAAGATGCTTTATCCGTCACATTTCTATTATCGAGTCCCACGGCATCTAGGGAAGACAACTTCACTTCGCGTAGAGGCTAAGCTCGCAAACCGAGGGCGTGGGGCCTGTGATAAGGTCTCCGTTGCTCCGATGCCCATAACTTTTGATCCGCAAAGAGTTATGCGGCGCATAGCATACCGTTGAAAAGCTCTCCGAGAGCTCTACGACGGGGGCAGCAAGCCTACTGAGTTACGCCAATTTTCGAAGCCCAAAATCGAATGTTTTCATCAGTTTTGGGCCACTTTCTTCTTTTTACGCTATTTTTTCATCGTGGATCATTCGTCAAGAGCCGTTAAAAGGATGACACATAAGGGCTTTGTGCCCTCAACATTACGGGTGCGATCATACCAGCAGAAATACGTCGGATCCCATCAGTACTCCGAAGTAAAGCGTGCTTGGGCGAGAGTAGTACTAGGATGGGTGACCCCCTAGGAAGTCCTCGTGGTGCATGCCCTTTTTTGTTTTGTTTTTTTGCCCCATTTAGGCTTGCCAAAATGCTTTATCCGTCACATTTCTATTTTCTAGTACAACAGCATCTTGGCCAAGACAACTTCGCTTCGCGTAGAGGCTAGGCCCGCAAACCAAGGGCGTGGGGCCTGTGACTAGGTCTCTGTCGCTCTGATGCCCATAACTTTTGATCCGTAAGGAGTTATGTGTCGCACAACATACCGTTGGAAACCTCTGCAAGAGCTCTACGACGGGGGCATCAAGCCTGCTCAGCTGCGATTGTTTTCGGAGCCCAAAATTGAATGTTTTTATCTGTTTCAAGCCACTTTCTTCTTTTTGCAATGTTTCTTTGTCTTGGATCATTCGTCGGGAACTGCAACAAGGACGATTCATATGGGCTTAGCGCCCTCAACATGACGAGTGCAGGGCGAGAGTAGTACATGGTTGGGTGACCCCCTGGGAAATCCGCATGTTCCACCACCCTTTTCGTTTTGTTTTTTCGTTCATTTCAAGCTTGCCTAAATGCTTTATCCATCACATTTTTATTATCAAGTCCCATGGCATCTTGGCCAAGGCAGCTTTGTTTCGCGTAGAGCCTAGGCCCACAAACCAAGGGCGTAAGGCCTGTGACCAGGTCTCTGTCGCTCCGATGCCCATAACTTTTGATCTGTAAGGAGTTATGCAGCGCACAGCATACCATTGGAAAAATCCCCGAGAGCTCTACGACGGGGCAGCAAGCCTGCTCAGCTGCGCCTATTTTTGGTGCCAAAAAAATGAACGTTTTCATCTATTTCAGGCACTATTCTTCTTTTTATACTGTTTCTTCATCTTGGATCGTTTGTTGGGAGCCGCGAAAAGAACAAATAATAAGGGCTTTGTGCCCTCAACATGACGGGTGTAATCATACCATCAGTAATGCACCGGATCCCATCAGAACTCCAAAGTTAAGCGTGCTTGGGCGAGAGTAGTACTAGGATCGGTGACCCCTTGGGAAGTTCTTGTGTTGCACCCCCTTTTTCGTTTTATTTTTTTCCCCATCCAAGCTTGCCAAAATGCTTTATCCGTCACATTTCTATTACTGAGTACCAAGGCATCTTGGCCAAGACAATTTTACTTCGCGTAGAGCCTAGCCCCGCAAACCGAGGGTGCGAGGCCTATGACCAGGTGTCTGTGGCTCCGGTGCCCATAACTTTTGATCCGTAAGGAGTTATGTGCCGCACAACATACCGTTGGAAAGCTCTCCGAGTGCTCTATGACGGGGGCATCAAGCCTGCTTGGCTACGCCTATTTTTGCAGCCCAAAATTGAATGTTTTCATTAGTTTTGAGCCACTTTCTTCTTTTTGCCCTGTTTCTTGGTATCAGATTGTTTGTCGGGAGCCGTAAAAAGGATGACACATAAAGGCTTAGCGACCTCAACATGACTGGTGCGATCATACAAGCAAAAATGCACCGTATCCCATGTGTACTCCAAAGTTAAGCGTGCCTGGGCGAGAGTAGTACAAGGATAGGTAACCCCCTGGGAAATCCTCGTCTTGCACACCCCTTTTCGTTTTTTTTTTGGTCAAGTTTAGGCTTGCCAAAATGCTTTATCCGTCACATTTCTATTATTGAGTCCCACGGCATCTTGGCCAAGACAACTTCACTTCGCGTAGAGGCTAGGTCGGCAGACCGAGGGCGTGGGGCTTGTGACGAGGTCTCAGTCATTCTGGTGCCCAAAACTTTTGATCGGTAAGGCGTTATGCGGCGCACAACATATCGTTGGAAAGCTCTCCAAGAGCTCTACGATGGGGGCAGCAAACATGCTCGGTTGCGCTTGTTTTTGGAGCCCAAAATTGAATGTTTTCATCAGTTTCGAGCCACTTTTTTCTTTTTGCATTATCTTTTCATATCGGATCGTTCGTCGGGAGCTGCGAAAATGACGACACATAAGGGCTTAGTGCCCTCAACATGACAGGTGCGATCATACCAATAGAAATGCACCAAATCCCATCTGTACTTCGAAGTTTAGCGAGCTTGGGCGAGAGTAGTACAAGAATGGGTGACCCCCAAGGAAGTCCTCGTGTTGCATCCCCCTTTTCGTTTTGTTTGTTTGCCCATTCAGGCTTGGCAAAATGCTTTGTCCGTCATATTTCTATTATCGAGTCCCACAACATCTTGGGCAAGACAACTCTACTTCGCGAAGAGGCTAGGCTCACGAACCGAGGGTGTGGGGCCTTTGACTAGGACTCCGTCGCTCCGATGCCCATAACTTTTAATTCTTAAGGAGTTATGCGGCGCATAACATATCGTTGGAAAGCTCTCCGAGAGCTCTACCATGGGGGTAGCAACCCTGCTCGGAAGCGCCTGTTTTCGAAGCCCAAAATCGAATGTTTTCATCAGTTTTGGGCCACTTTCTTACTTTTACGCTATTTCTTCATCCCGGATCGTTCGTCAGGAGCCACAAAAAGGATGACATGTAAGGGCTTTGATCCCTCAACATTACGGGTGCGATCATACCAGCAGAAATGCACCAGATCCCGTCAGTACTCTGAAGCTAAGCGTGCTTGGGCAAGAGTAGTACTAGGATAGGTGACACCCTGGGAAGTTCTTGTGTTGCACCCCTCTTTTCATTTTGTTTTTTTGCACTTTCGCGCTTGCCAAAATGCTTTATCAGTCATATTTCTTTTATCGTGTCCCACGGCATCTTAGCCAAGACAACTTCGATTCGCTTAAAGGCTAGGCCCGCAAACCTAGGGCGTGGGGCCAGTGACCAAGTCTCCGTCGGTCCGATGCCCATTACTTTTGATCTGTAAGGAGTTATTCGATGCACAACATACCGTTGGAAAGCTCTCTGAGAGCTCTACGACATGAGCAACAAGCCCGCTCGGTTGCGTCTATTTTCGGAACCCAAAAATCAAACGTTTTCATCTATTTCAGGCCACTTTTCTACTTTTTGTGCTGTTTCTTCGTCCTGGATTGCTCGTTGGGCGCTGCGAAAAGGACAACAAATGAGGACTTTGCACCCTCAACATGACAAGTACGATGATACCTTCAATAATGCACCAGATCCCATCAGTACTCAAAAGTTAAGTGCGCTTGGGCGAGAGTAGTACAAGGATGGGAGACCCGCAGGGAAGTCTTCGTGTTGCACTACCCTTTTCATTTTGTTTTTTTGCCCTTTTAGGCTTGCCAAAATGCTTTATCCGTCACATTTCTTTTATCGAGTCCCATGGCATCTTGGCCAAGAAAACTTCACTTCGCGTAGAGGCTAGGCCCTCAAACTGAGGGCGTGGGACCAGTGACCAGATCTTCATCGCTTTGGTGCCCATAACTTTTGATTCGTGAGGTGTTATGCAGCGCATAGCAAACCGTTGGAAAGCTCTCTGAGAGCTCTACCACGGGGGCAACAAGCCTGCTCGGATGTGCCTATTTTCAGAGCCCATAATCAAATGTTTTCATCAGTTTCGTGCCATTTTCTTTTTTTTTACACTATTTCTTCATCCCGGATCGTTCGTCGGGTGCCGTAAAAAGGACGACACATAGGGGCTTAGTGCCCTCAACATGACAGGTATGATCATACCAACAGAATGCTCCGGATCCCATCATTACTCCGAAGTTAAGCATGCTTGGGCGAGAGTAGTACTAGGATGGGTGACCCCCTGAGAAGTCCTCATATTGCACACCTCTTTTCATTTTGCTTTTTTGCCCTTTTCAGGCTTCCCAAAATGCTTTATCCGTCACATTTCTTTTATCGAGTCCTACGGCATCTTGTCCAAGACAACTTAGCGTCGTGTAGAGGCTAGGCCTGCAAACCGAGGACGTGGGGCTCGTGACCAGGTCTCCGTTGCTCTGGTGACCATAACTTTTGATTCGGAAGGAGTTATGCAGCCCATAACATACCGTTGGAAAGCTCTCCGTGAGCACAACCACGGGGGCAGCAAGTCTGCTTGGATGCACCTATTTTTGGACCCCAAAATCGAATGTTTTCATCAGTTTTGGGTCACTTTCTTCTTTTTACGTAGTTTCTTCATCTTGGATCGTTCGTTAGGAGCCGTAAAAAGGAAGATACATAAGGGTTTTGCACCCTCAACATTACGGGCGTGTTCATACCAGCAGAAATGCACCAGATCCCATTAGTACTCCAAAGTTAAGCGTGGTTGGGCGAGAGTAGTACTAGGATGGGTGACCCCCTAAAAAGTCCTGGTATTTCACACCTCTTTTCATTTTGTTTTTTTACCCTTTTCAGGCTTCCCAAAATGCTTTATTCGTCACATTTCTTTTATCGAGTCCTACGGCATGTTGTCCCAGACAACTGAGCATCGCGTAGAGGCTAGGCCTGCAAACCGAGGGCGTGGGGCTCGTGACCAGGTCTCCGTCGCTTTGGTGACCATAACTTTTGATTCAGAAGGAGTTATGCAGCCCACAGCATACCGTTGGAAACCTCTCCATGAGCACAACCACGGGGGCAGCAAGCCTGCTCGGATGCACCTATTTTTGGACCCCAAAATCGAATGTTTTCATTAGTTTTGGGCTACTTTCTTCTTTTTACGTAAGTTCTTCCTCTTGGATCGTTCGTTAGGAGCCGCAAAAAGGAAGACACATAAGGGTTTTGCACCCTCAACATTACGGGCGTGTTCATACCAGTAGAAATGCACCAGATCCCATCAGTACTCCAAACTTAAGCATGCTTGGGTGAGAGTAGTACTAGGATGGGTAACCCTCTAGGAAGTCCTCATGTTGCACCCCCCTTTTCATTTTGCTTTTTGCCCCTTCAGGCATGCCAAAATACTTTATCCGTCACATTTCTTTAATCGAGTCCCACAACATCTTGGCCAAGACAACTTCACTTCGCATAGAGGCTAGGCCCACAAACCGAGGGCGTGGGGCCAGTGACCAGGTCTCCACCGCTCCGGTGCCCATAACTTTTGATCCGTAAGGAGTTATGCGGCCCACAACATACTGTTGAAAAGCTTTCCGAGAGCTCAACCACGGGGGCAAGAAACCTGCTCGGATGCACCTATCTTCGGAGCCCAAAATCGAATGTTTTAATCAGTTTCGGGCCACTTGCTTGTATTTACGCTGTTTCTTTGTCGCGGATCGTTTGTCAGGAGCCGTGAAAAGGACGACACATAAGGGCTTTGCGCTCTCAACATTACGGGTACGATACCAGCAGAAATGCCCCTGATCCCATCAGTACTCCGAAGTTAAGCGTGCTTGGACGAGAGTAATATTAGGATAGGTGACCCCCTGGGAAGTCCTCATGTTGCACCCCCATTTTCATTTTGTTTTTTAGCCCTTTCAGGTTAGCCAAAATGCTTTGTTCGACACATTTCTTTTATTGAGTCCCACGGCATCTTGGCCAAGACAACTTTGCTTCCTATAGAGGCTAGGCCTGCAAACTGAGTGCGTGGGGCTAGTGACCAGGTCTCTGTCGCTCCGATGCCCAAAACTTTTGATCCGTAAGGAGTTATGCGGCGCACAGCATGCCATTGGAAAGCTTTCTGAGAGCTCTACGACGGGTGCAACAAGCCTGCTAGGCTGCATTTGTTTTCGGAGCCCAAAAATCGAATGTTTTCATAAGTTTTAGGCCACTTTTCTTCTTTTTGCGCTGTTTCTTCGTCCCGGATCGTTCGTCGGGAACTGCGTAAAGGACAACAAATAAGGGCTTTGCGCCCACAACATGACGGGTGCGATCATACCATTAGTAATGCATCGGATACCATCAGTACTCCAAAGTTAACCATGCTTGGGCGAGAGTAATACTAGGATGGGTGGCCCCCTGCGTAGTCCTCGTGTTGCACCCCTCTTTTCATTTTGTTTTTTTGCCCTTTCAGGATTGCTAGAATGCTTTATCCGTCGCATTTCTTTTATCGAGTCCCACGGTATCTTGGCCAAGACAACTTCGTTTCACGTAGTGGGTAGCCCCGCAAACCGCGGGCATGGGGCCAGTGACCAGATCTCCGTCGCTCCGGTGGCCATAACTTTTGATCCTTAAGGAGTTATGCAGCACACAACATACTGTTGGAAAGCTATCTGAGTGCTCTGCCACGGGGGCAGCAAGCCTGCAAGGGTGCGCCTATTTTTGGAGCCCAAAATTGAATGTTTTCATCAGTTTCGGTCCACTTTCTTCTTTTTACGTAGTTTCTTCGTCGCGGATCATTCGTCAGGAACCGTGGGGCCAAGGACCAGGTCTCTGTCGCTCCGATACCCATAACGTTTGATCTATAAGGAGTTATGCGGTGCACAACATACCATTGGAGAGTTCTCCGAGAGCTCTACGACAGGGGCAAGAAGCATGCTCAGGTGAATCAATTTTTGGAGGCCAAAATTGAACATTTTGATCAATTTTTGGCCACTTTTCTTCTTCTTGCGCTGTTTTTTCGTCCCGGATCATTCGTCAGGAGCTGCAAAAAGGACAACAAATAAGGACTTTCTACACTCAACATGACGGGTGCGATAATGCCATCAGTAATGCACCGGATCTCATAAGTACTCTGAAGTTAGGAATACTTGGGCGAGAGTAGTACTAGGATGGGTGACCCCCCGGGAAGTCCTCGTGTTGCACCCCCCTTTTCATTTTGGTATTTTTCCCTTTCAGGCTTGCAAAAATGCTTTATCCGTCATATTTCTTTTATCGAGTCCCTTGATATCTTGGCCAAGAAAACTTCGCTTCGTGTAGAGGCTAGGCCCACAAACCTAGGGCACGGGACCAGTGACTAGATCTCTATCACTTTGGTGCCCATAATTTTTTATCCGTATGGAGTTATGCGGCGCACAACATACCATTGGGAAGATCTCTGAGAGCCCTACGATGGGTGCAACAAGCATGCTTGGCTGCATTTGTTTTCGGAGTACAAAAATTGAATGTTTTCATCAGTTTCAGACCAATTTTCTTCTTTTTGCACTGTTTCTTCGTCCCGGATAGTTCGCCGGGAGCTGTGAAAAGGACAACAAATGAGGGCTTTGCGCCCTCAACATGTCGGGTGCGATCATACCATCAGTAATGCACCGAATGCCATCTGTACTCCGAAGTTAAGCGTGCTTGAGCGGGAGTAGTACTAGGATGGGTGACCCCCTGGGAAGTCCTCGTGTTGCACCCCCTTTTTCATTTTGTTTTTTTGCCCTTTCAGGCTTGCCAAAATGCTTTATCCGTCACATTTATATTATCGAGTGCCACGGCATCGTGGCCATGAAAACTTTGCTTCGCGTAGAGGCTAGGCCTAAAACCCAAAGGCGTGGGGCCTGTGACGAGGTCTCCGTCGCTTCGGTGCCCAGAACATTTTATCCTTAAGGACTTATGCGGTGCACAACATACCGTTGAAAAGCTCTCCGAGGGCTCTACGACGAGGGCAGCAAGCCTGCACGGCTACTCCTATTTTTCGAGTCCAAAAATTGAAAGTTTTCATTTGTTTCAGACCACTTTTCTTCATTTTGTGATGTTTCTTCGTCCCAGATCATTCGTCGGGAGCCACGTAAAGGGCAACAGATAAGGGATTTGCGCCTTCAACATGACGGGCGCGATCATTTCATCAGTAATGCACTGGATCCTATCAAAACTGCGAAGTTAAGCATGCTTGGGCGAGAGTAGTACTAGGATGGGTGACCCCCTGGGGAGTCCTGGTGTTTCATCCACCTTTTCGTTTGTTTTTTTGCTCCATTCAGGCTTGCCAAAATGTTTTTTCCATCACAATTCTATTACCGATTACCACGGCATCTTGGCCAAGACAACTTCGCTTCGCGTAGAGGCTAGGACCGCAAACGGAGGGCGTGGGGCCTCTGACCAGGTCTCTGTCGCTCCGATGCCCATAACCTTTGATCCGTAAGGAGTTGCGCACAGCATACCATTGGAAAGCTTTTTGAGAGCTCTACGACGGGTACAACAAGCCTGCTCGGCTGAATTTGTTTTCGGAGCCCCAAAAATCAAATGTTTTCATAAGTTTCAGGCCACTTTTCTTCTTTTTGCGGTGTTTCTTCGTCCCGAATCATTCGTCGGGAACTGCGTAAAGGACAACAAATAAGGGCTTTGCGCCCACAACATGACGGGTGCTATCATACCATCAGTACTCTGAAGTTAAGCGTGCTTGGGTGAGAGTAGTACTAGGATGGGTGACCCCTTGGAAAGTCCTCGTGTTGCACCCCACCTTTTCATTTTGTTTTTTTGCCCTTTCAGGCTGGCTAGAATGCTTTATCCGTCACATTTCTTTTATCGAGTCCCACGGTATCTTGGCCAAGACAACTTCGTTTCGCGTAGTGGCTAGCCCCACAAACCGCGGGCATGGGGCCAATGACCAGATCTCCGTCGCTCCGGTGGCCATAAATTTTGATCTGTAAGGAGTTATGCAGCGCACAACATACCGTTGGAAAGCTATCCGAGAGCTCTGCCATGGGGGCAGTAAGCCTACAAGGGTGCGCCTATTTTTGGAGCCCAAAATTGAATGTTTTCATCAGTTTCGGTCCACTTTCTTCTTTTTACGTAGTTTCTTCATCGCGGATCGTTCGTCAGGAGCCGCGAAAAGGATGACACATAAGGGTTTTGCACCCTCAACATTACAGGTGCGTTCATATCAGCAGAAATGCACCAGATCCCATCAGTACTCCAAAGTTAATCGTGCTTGGGCTAGAGTAGTACTAGGATTTGTGACCCCCTAGGAAGTCCTCGTGTTGCACCGCCCTTTACATTTTATTTTTTTTCCCTTTCAGGCATGCCAAAATGCTTTATCTGTCACATTTCTTTTATTGAGTTCCATGGCATCTTGGCCAAGACAACTTCGCTTTGGGTAGAGGCTAGGCCCGCAAACTGAGGGCGTGGGGCCAGTGACCAGGTCTCCATCGCTCCGATGCCCATAACTTTTGATTCGTAGGGAGTTATGCGGCGCACAGTGTACCATTAGAAAGCACTACGAGAGCTCTACGACGGAGGCATCAAGCTTGCTATGTTTCGTCTATTTTCAGAGCCCAAAAATTGAACGTTTTCATCAGTTTTAGGCCATTTTTCTTCTTTTTGTGCTATTTCTTCACCCCGGATCGTTCGTCGGGAGCTGCAAAAAGGAAAACAAATAAGGGCTTTGCGCCCTCAACATGACGGGTGCGATCATACCATCAGTAATGCACTGAATGCCATCTGTACTCCGAAGTCAAGCGTGCTTGGGCGAGAGTAGTACTAGGATGGGTAACCCCCTGGGAAGTCCTCGTGTTGAACCCCCCCTTTCATTTTGTTTTTTTGCCCTTTCAGGCTTGTCAAAATGCTTTATCCGTCATATTTATATTATCGAGTCCCACGGCATCTTGGCCAAGAAAACTTCACTTCGCGTAGAGGCTAGGACTAAAAACCAAAGGCGTGGGGCCTGTGACCAGGTCTCCGTCGCTCTGGTGCCCATAACATTTGATCCGTAAGGACTTATGTGGCGCACAGCATACTGTTGGAAAGCTCTCTGAGAGCTCTACCATGTGGTCAGCAAGCCTGCACGGATGCGCCTATTTTTGGAGCACAAAATTGAATGTTTTCATCAGTTTTTGGACATATTCTTAGTTTTTACGCTGTTTCTTTGTCCCGGTTCGTTTGTCAGGAGCCGCAAAAAAGACGAAACATAAGGGCTTAGCGCCCTCAACATGATGGGTGCGATCATACCAGCAGAATGCACTGGATCCCATCAGTACTCCGAAGTTAAGTGTGCTTGGGCTAGAGTAGTACTAAGATGGGTGACCCCCTACGAAGTCCTCGTATTGCACACCTCTTTTCATTTTCTTTTTTTGCCCTTTCAGGCTTCCCAAAATGCTTTATCCGTCACATGTCTTTTATCGAGTCCCATGGCATCTTGGCCAAGACAACTTCGCTTCGCGTAGAGGCTAGGCCTGCAAACCGAGGGCGTGGGGCCCGTGGCCCGGTCTCCATCCCTTCGGTGCCCATAACTTTTGATCCGTAAGGTGTTATGCGGCGCACAGCATACTGTTGAAAGCTGTACGTGAGCTCTACCACGGGGGCAGAAAGCCTACTCAGATACGCCTTTTTTTCGAGCCCAAAATCGAATGTCCTCATCAGTTTTGTGCCACTTTCTTCTTTTTACGCTGTTTCTTCACCGCGTATCGTTTGCCAGGTGCCACGAAAAGGACGACACATAAGGGCTTTGCCCCCTCAACGTTACCGGTGCGATCATACCAACAAAAATGCACTAGATCCCATCAGTACACCGATCGTGCTTGGGCGAGAGTAGTACTAGGATGAGTGACCCCTTGAGAAGTCCTCGTGTTGCACCCCCCTTTTCATTTTGTTTTTTTGCCCTTTCAGGCATGCCAAAATGCTTTATCCGTCGCATTTCTTTTATTGAGTCCCACGGTATCCTGGCCAAGAAAACATCGCTTCGCGTAGAGGCTAGGCCCATAAACCGAGGCCGTTGGGCCAGGGACCAGGTCTCCGTCGCTCCGATGCCCATAACTTTTGATCTGTAAGGAGTTATGCGGCGCACAACATACCATTGGAGAGCTCTCTGAGAGCTCTATGACGGGGGTAGGAAGCATGCTCGGGTACATCAATTTTTGGAGGCCAAAAATCGAATGTTTTGATCAGTTTCTGGCCACTTTTCTTCTTTTTGCACTGTTTCTTCTTCCCGGATCATTCGTCGGGAGCTACGAAAAGGACAACAAATAAGGACTTTGCACCCTCAACATGACGGGTACGATCATGTCATCAGTAATGCACTGGATCTCATCAGTACTCTAAAGTTAAGAGTGCTTGGACGAGAGTAGTACTAGGATGGGTGACCCCTCGGGAAGTCCTCGTGTTGCACCGCCCTTTCATTTTGGTATTTTGCCCTTTCAGGCTTGCAAAAATGCTTTATCCGTCACATTTCTTTTATCAAGTCCCTCGGCATCTTGGCCAAGAAAGCTTCGCTTGATGTAGAGGCTAGGCCCGCAAACCGAGGGCGCGGGACCAGTGAACAAATCTCTATTGCTTTGGTGCCCATAATTTTTTATCCGTATGGAGTTATGCAGCGCACAGCATACCATTGGGAAGATCTCTGAGAGCTCTACGATGGGTGCAACAAGCCTACTCGGCTGCATTTGTTTTTGTAGTACAAAAATTGAATGTTTTCATCAGTTTTAGACCACTTTTCTACTTTTTGCGTTGTTTCTTCATCGTGATAGTTCGCCGGGAGCTGCGAAAAGGACAACAAATAAGGGCTTTGCGCCCTCAACATGACGGGTGCGATCATACCATTAGTAATGCACCGAATTCCATCTGTACTCCAAAGTTAAGCGTGCTTGGGCGAGAGTAGTACTAGGATGGGTGACCCCTTGGGAAGTCCTCATGTTGCACCCCCCTTTTCATTTTGTTTTTTTGCCCTTTCAAGCTTGCCAAAATGATTTATACGTCACATTTATATTATCAAGTCCAATGGCATCTTGGCCAAGAAAACTTCGCTTCATGTAGAGGCTAGGCCTAAAAACCAAAGGCGTGGGGCCTGTGACCAGGTCTCCGTCGCTCCAGTGCCCATAACATTTTATCCGTAAGGACTTATGCGGTGCACAACATACCATTGAAAAGCTCTCCGAGGGCTCTACGACGAGGGCAGCAAGCCTGCACGGCTACTCCTATTTTCAGAGTCCAAAAATTGAAAGTTTTCATTTGTTTCAGACAACTTTTCTTCTTTTTGCGATGTTTCTTCATCCCAGATCGTTCGTCGGGACCCGCGTAATGGACAACAGATAAGGGATTTGCATCCTCAACATGACGGGTGCGATCATTTCATCAGTAATGCACCGGATCCCATCAAAACTGCGAAGTTAAGCGTGCTTGGGCGAGAGTAGTACTAGGATGGGTGACCCCCTATTGGGTCCTCGTGTTGCACCCACCTTTTCGTTTTGTTTTCTTGCCCCGTTCATGCTTGCCGAAATGCTTTATCCGTCACAATTCTGTTACCGAGTACCATGGCATCTTGGCCAAGACAACTTTGCTTTGCGTAGAGGCTAGGACCGCAAACTGAGGGTGTGGGGCCTGTGGCCAGGTCTCCGTCGCTCCGATGCCCATAACTTTTGATCCGTAAGGAGTTATGCGTCGCATAGCATACCATTGGAAAGCTTTCTGAGAGCTCTACGACGGGTGCAGCAAGCCTGCTCGGCTGCATTTGTTTTTGGAACCCAAAAATCGAATGTTTTCATCAGTTTTAGGCCACTTTTCTTCTTTTTGCGTTGTTTCTTTGTCCCGGATAGTTCGCCTGGAGCTGCGAAAAGGACAACAAATGTAGGCTTTGCGCCCTCAACATGACGGGTGCGATCATACCATTAGTAATTCACCGAATGCCATCTGTACTCCGAAGTTAAGCGTGCTTAGGCGAGACTAGTACTAGGATGGGTGACCCCCTGGGAAGTCCTCGTGTTGTACCCCCCTTTTCATTTTATTTTTTGGCCCTTTCAGGCTTGCCAAATTGCTTTATCCGTCACATTTCTTTCATCGAGTCCCATGGCATCTTGGCCAAGAAAACTTCGCTTTGCGTAGAGGCTAGGCCCGCAAACCGAGGGTGTGGGACCAGTAACCTGATCTCCATCGCTCCGGTGCAACAAATTTTGATCCGTAAGGAGTTATGCGGCACACAGCATACAGTTGTAAAGCTCCCCGAGAGCTCCACCATAGGGCAGCAAGCCTGCTCGGATGTGCCTATTTTCAGACCCCCAAATCCAATGTTTTCATCAGTTTTGGGCCATTTTCTTCTTTTTACACTGTTTCTTCGTCACGGATCGATCGTCGGGAACCGCGAAAAGGACAACAAATAAGGGCTTCGTGCCCTCAACATGACGAGTGTGATCATACCATCAGTAATGCACCGGATCACATCAGAACTCAGAAGTTAAGCGTGCTTGGGCGAGAGTAGTACTAGGATGGGTGACCCTCGAGGAAGTCCTCGTGTTGCACCCCCCTTTTCGTTTTGCTTTTTTGCCCCTTTCGGGCTTGCCAAAATTCTTTATCCGTCCCATTTCTATTATCGAGTCCCACGGCATCTTGGCCAAGTAAACTTCGCTTCACGTGGAGGCTAGGCCCGTAAACCGAAGGCATGTGCCTTTGACCTGTCTCCGTCGCTCCGGTGCCCATAACTTTTGATCCGTAAGGAGTTATATGGTGCATAGTAGTCCTTTGGAAAGCGTTCCAAGAGCTCTACGACGGGGGCAGCAAGCCTGCTTGGATGCGCCTATTTTCAGCTCCCAAAATCGAATGTTTTCATCAGTTTAGGCCCACTTTCTTCTTTTTACGCTATTTTTTCATCCCGGATTGTTCGTCGGGAGCCGCATAAAGGACGACACATAAGGGCTTTGCACCCTCAACATGACAGATGCTATCATACCAACATAAATGCACAGGATCCTATCCGTATGTCGAAGTTAAGCGTGCTTGGGCGAGAGTAGTACTAGGATGGGTGACCCCCTAGGACGTACTCGTGTTGCACCCCCCTTTTTGTTTTCTTTTTTTGGCTCGTTCAAGCTTGCCAAATGCTTTATCCGTCATATTTCTATTACCAAGTACCACGACATCTTGGCCGAGAGAACATCACTTCCCGTAGAGGCTAGGCCCGCAAACCGAGGGCGTGGGGCTTGTGACCAGGTCTCTGTCGCTCTGGTGCCCATAACTTTTGATCCATAAGGTGTTATGCGGCGCACATCATACCATTGGAAAGCTCTCCAAGAGCTGTACGACGGGGGCAGCAAGCCTGATCGGCTGCGTCTGTTTTCGGAGCCCAAAAATCAAACATTTTCATCAATTTCAGGCTACTTTTCTTCTTTTTGCGCGGTTTCTTCATCCCAAATCATTCGTCGGGAGCTGCGAAAAGGAAAACAAATAAGGGCTTTGTGCCATCAACATGACGGGTGCGATCATACCATCAGTAATGCACCGGATCCCATCAATACTTCGAAGTTAAGCTTGCTTGGGCGATAGTAGTACTAGAATGGGTGACCCCTTGGGAAGTCCTCGTGTTGTAGCCCCATTTTCATTTTATTTTGTTGCCATTTCAGGCTTGCCAAAATGCTTTATCTGTCACATTTCTTTTATCGAGTCCCATGGCATCTTGGCCAAGAAAACTTCGCTCCGCGTAGAGGCTAGGCCTGCAAACCGAGGGCGTGGGACCAGTGATTAGATCTCCATCGCTTCAGTGCCCATAACTTTTAATCCGTAAGGAGTTATGCAGCGCACAGCATACCGTTGGAAAGCTCTCCAAGAGCTCCACCACAGAGGCAGCGAGCCTGCTCGAATGTGCCTATTTTCGGAGCCCAAAATTGAATGTTTTCATTAGTTTCGGGCCACTTTCTTCTTTTTACGCTGTTTCTTCATACCGGATCGTTCGTTGGGAGCCGCGAAAAGGACTACACATAAGGGCTTTGCGCCCAAAAACATGACGGGTGCGATCATACCAACAGAAATGCACCGGATCCCATCAGTACTCTGAAGTTAAGCATGCTTGGGCGAGAGTAGTACTAGGATGGGTGATACCCTAGGAAGTCCTTGTGTTGCGCCCCCTCTTTTTGTTTTGCTTTTTGCCCCATTTAGGCTTACCAAAATGCTTTATCCGTCATATTTTTTTTATCGAGTCCCACGGTATCTTGGCCAAGGAAATATTGCTTCCCGTAGAGGCAAGGCGTCGGGCCTGTGACCAGGTCTCTGTCGCTCCGATGACCATAAATTTTGATCCGTTAGGAGTTATGCGGGGCATACCATACCGTTGGAAAGCTCTCTGAGAGCTCTACGACGAGGGCAGCAATCCTCCTCGGCTGCGCCTACTTTCGAAGCTCAAAAATCGAACGTTTTCATTAGTTTTCGACTACTTTTCTTCTTTTTGCTCTATTTTTTTGTCCCGGACTGTTCGTCAGGAGCTGCGAAAAGGACAACAAATAAGGGCTTTGCTCCCTCAACATGACGGGTGTGATCATACCATGAGTAATGAATCGGATCCCATAAGAACTCCAAAGGTAAGCGTGCTTGGGAGATAATAGTAATTGGATGGGTAACCCCTTAGGAAGTCCTCGTGTTGCATCCCCCTTTTCGTTTTGCTTTTTTGCCCCTTTTAGGCTTGCCAAAATGCTTTATCTATCACATTTCTATTGTCGAGTCCCACGGCATCTTGGCCAAGTAAACTTCGCTTCGCATCGAGGCTAAGCCCGCAAACCGAGGGCGTGGGGCCTGTGACTAGGTTTTCGTCGCTCCGATGCCCATAACATTTTATCTGTAAGGAGTTATGCGGCGCACAGCATACTGTTGGAAAGCTCTCCGAGAGGTGTATGACGGGGGCGGCAAGCTTGCTCGGATGCCCCTATTTTTCGAGCCCAAAATTGAATGTTTTCATCAGTTTCATGCCTCTTTCTTCTTTTTACGCTGTTTTTTTGTCCCGGATCGTTCGTCGAGAGCCGAAAAAAGGACGACACATAAGGGCTTTGCACCCTCAAGATGACGGGTATGATCATACCAGCAGAAATGCACCGAATCCCATCGGTACTTCGAAGTTAAGCGTGCTCGGGCAAGAGTAGTGCTAGGATTGGTGACCCCCTGGGAAGTACTCGTGTTGCACCCCCCTTTTTGTTTTGTCTTTTTGCCCCGTTCAAGTTTGCCAAAATGCTTTATCCTTCACATTTATATTTCTGAGTACCAAGGCAACTTGGCCAAGATAACTTCGCTTGGCGTAGAGGCTAGGCCCATAAACAGAGGGTGTGGGGCCTGTGACCAGTTCTCCGTCGCTCTAGTCCCCATAACTTTTGATCCGTAAAGACTTATGCAGCGTATAGCATACCGTTGAAAAGCTCTCCAAGAGTTCTACGATAGGGTAGCAAGCCTGCACGGCTGTGCCAGTTTTTGGAGTCCAAAAATTGAAAGTTTTCAATAGTTTCAGGCTACTTTTCTTCTTTTTGCGCTATTTCTTCATCCCAAATCGTTCGTCGGGAGATGCGAAAAGGGCAACAAATAAGGGCTTTGCGCCCTCAACATTACAGGTGCAATCATATCACTAGTAATGCATCGGATCCCATCAAAAACTCCGAGGTTAAGCGTGCTTGGGTGAGAGTAGTACTATGATGGGTAATCCCCTCGGAAGTCCTCGGGTTGCACCCTCCTTTTCGTTTTGTTTTTTTGCCCTGTTTTAGGCTTGCCAAAATGTTTTATCCATCACATTTCTATTACCGAGTACCACGACATCTTGGCCAAGGCAACTTCGCTTCGCGTATAGGCTAGGCCCGCAAACCAAGGGCGTGGGGCCCGTGACCAGGTCTCCGTCGCTTTGGTACCCATAACTTTTGATCCGTATACAGTTATGCGGCGCACATCATATCATTGGAAAGCTATCTGAGAGCTCTACAACGGGGGCAGCAAGCCTACTCAGCTACATCTGTTTTGGAGCCCAAAAATCGAACGTTTTCATCAATTTTAGTCCACTTTTCTTCTTTTTGCGTTGTTTCTTCGTCCCATATCATTCGTCAGGAGCTGCGAAAAGGACAACAAATAAATACTTTGTGCCCTCAACTTGACGGGTACGATCGTACCATCAGTAATGCATAGGATCCCATCAGTACTCCAAAGTTAAGCGTGCTTGGGTAAGAGTAGTACTAGGATGGGTGATCCCCTAGGAAGTCCTTGTGTTGCACCCCCCCTTTTATTTTGTTTTTTTGCCCTTTCAGCTTGCCAAAATGCTTTATCAGTCACATTTCTTTTATCGAGTCGGACGGCATCTTGGCCAAGAAAACTTCGCTTCGCGTAGAGGCTAGGCCGGCAAATCGAGGGCGTGAGACCACTGACCAGATCTCCATCGCTCCGGTGCCCATAACTTTTGATCCATAAGGAATTATGCGGCGCATAGCATACCGTTGGAAAGATCTCCGAGAGCTCTACCATGGGGCCAGCAAGCTAACTTAGATGCGCCTATTTTTGGAGCCTAAAATTGAATGTTTTCATCAGTTTCGGACCATTTTCTTCTTTTTACGCTATTTCTTTGTCCCGGATCGTTCGTCGGGAACCGCGAAAAGAACGACACATAAGGGCTTTCCACCCTCAACATGACAGGTGCGATCATACTAGCAGTAATGCACCGGATCCCATCCATACTCTGAAGTTAAGCGTGCTTGGGCAAGAGTAGTACTAGGATGGGTGACCCCTTGGGAAGTACTCATGTTGCACCCCCCTTGTCGTTTTGTTTTTTTGCCCCTTCAAGCTTGCCAAAATGCTTAATCCGTCACATTTCTATTACCGAGTACCACGACATCTTGGCCAAGACAACTTCCCTTCGCGTAGATGCTAGCCTGCAAACCGAGAGTGTGGGGCCTGTGACCAAGTCTCCGTCGCTATGATGCCCATAACTTTTGATCCGTAAGGAATTATGCGGCGCAGAACAAACCATTGGAAAGCTCTCCGAGAGCTCTACAAAGGGGGGCAGCAAGCCTGCTTGGCTGCGCCTTCTTTCGGAGCCAAAATAGAATGTTTTCATTAGTTTCGGGCTACTTCTTGCATTTTGTGATGTTTCTTCATCTCAGATCGTTCGTCGGGAGCCGCTGAAAGGATGACAGATAAGGGCTTTGCACCCTCAACATGATGGGTGCGATCATATCATTTCTAATGCACCAGATCCCATCAAAAACTCTGAAGTTAAGCATGCTTGAGAGAGAGTAGTACTAGGATGGGTGACCCCCTTGGAAGTCCTCATGTTGCACCCCCCTTTTCGTTTTGTTTTTTTTCCCTGTTCAGGCTTACCAAAATGCTTTATCTGTCACATTTCTATTACCGAGTACCACAGCATCATGGCCAAGACAACTTCACTTCACTTCGTGCATAGCGTTGGAAAGCTCTCCAAGAGCTCCTCAATGGGGCAGCATGCCTGCTCGGATGCGTCTATTTTCTGAGCCCACAATCGAATGATTTCATTAGTTTCGAGCAACTTTCTTCTTTTTACGCTGTTTCTTCGTCCCGGTTCGTTCTTCGGGTACCGCAAAAAGGATGACATATTGGGGCTTTGCGCCCTAAACATGACA
This sequence comes from Ehretia macrophylla, assembly GCA_037974665.1. Classification (NCBI taxonomy): domain Eukaryota; kingdom Viridiplantae; phylum Streptophyta; class Magnoliopsida; order Boraginales; family Ehretiaceae; genus Ehretia; species Ehretia macrophylla. Next base: position 24,103,385 of record CM075771.1, read on the forward strand.
AGTGCGATCATACCAGCAGAAATACATCGGATCCCATCAGTACTCTGAAGTTAAGTGTGCTTGGACGAGAGTAGTACTAGGATGGGTGACACCCTAGGAAGTCCTTGTATTGCGCCTCCCTTTTCGTTTTGTTTTTTTGCCCCGTTCAGGCTGGCCAAAATGCTTTATCTGTCAGATTTCTATTATCGAGTCTAACGGCATCTTGGCCAAGACAACTTCACTTCGCGTAGAGGCTAGGCCCCGCAAAATGAGAGCGTGGGGCTTGTGACCTGTTTTTCGTCGCTCCAATGACCATAACTTTTGATCTGTTAGGAGTTATGCGGCGAACAGCATACCGTTGGAAAGCTCTCTGAGAGCTCTACGACGGAGGCAGCAAACTTGCTCGGCTACGCCTACTTTCAGAGCTCAAAAATCAAACATTTTCACCAATTTTAGGCCAATTTTCTTCTTTTTAAGCTGTTTCTTCGTCCCAGATTGTTCGTCGGGAGCTACGAAAAGGACTACAAAAAAGGGCTTTGTACCCTCAACAAGACGGGTACGATCATACCATCAGTAATACACCGGATCGCATCAGAACTCTGAAGTTAAGCGTGCTTCGGCGAGAGTAGTACTAGGATGGATGACCCCTTAGGAAGTCCTTGTGTTGCATCCCCCTTTTCGTTTTGCTTTTTTGCTCCTTTCAGGCTTGCCAAAATGATTTATTGTCACATTTCTATTATCGAGTCCCATGGCATCTTGACCAGGTCTCCGTCGCTCCGGTGCCTATAAATTTTGATCCGTAAGGAGTTATGCGGCACACAGCGTACCGTTGGAAAGCTCTCCGAGAGCTCTACTACGGAGGCAGCAAGCTTGCTCGGATGCGCCTATTTTCGGAGCCCAAAATTGAATGTTTTCATCAGTTTCGGTCCACTTTCTTCTTTTTACGCTGTTTATTCGTCCCGAATAGTTCGTCAGAAGTCGCAAAAAGGATGACACATAAAGGCTTTGCGCCCTTAACATGACGGGTACTATCATACCAGCAAAAATGCACTGGATCCCATCCATACTCTGAAGTTAAGCATGCTTTGGCAAGAGTAGTACTAGGATGGGTGACCCCCTGGGAAGTACTCGTGTTGTACCCCCCTTTTCGTTTTGTTTTTTTTGCCCCGTTCAAGCTTGCCAAAATGCTTAATCCGACACATTTCTATTACCGAGTACCACGGCATCTTGGCCAAGACAACTTCGTTTCGCGTAGAGGCTAGGCCCGCAAACTGAGAGCGTGGGGCCTGTGACCAGGTCTCTGTCGCTCTAGTGCCCATAACTTTTGATCCGTAAGCAGTTATGCGGCGTACATCATACTGTTGAAATATTCTCCGAGAGCTCTACGACGGGGGTAGCAAGTCTGTGCCACTGTGCCTGTTTTCAGAGTCCAAAAATTGAAAGTTTTCATTAGTTTCGAGCACTTTTCTTCTTTTTGCGTTGTTTCTTCGTCCTAGATCATTTGTTGGGAGCCGCAAAAAGGACAAAAGATAAAGGCTTTGCGTCCTCAACATGACGGGTGCGATCATATCATCAGTAATGCACCGATCCCATCAAAAACACCGAAGTTAAGCGTGCTTGGGCTAGAGTAGTACAATGATGGGTGACCCCCAGGGAAGTCCTCGTGTTGCACCCCCCTATCGTTTTGTTTTTTTGCCCCGTTCAGGCTTGCCAAAATGCTTTATCCGTCACATTTCTATTACTAGGTGCCACGACATCTTGGCCAAGACAATTTCACTTCACGTAGAGGCTAGGCCCGCAAACCAAGGGCATGGGGCCTGTGACCAGGTCTCCGTCGCTCCGGTGCCCATAACTTTTAATTTGTAAGGAGTTATGCGGAGCACAGCATACCGTTGGAAAGCTCTCTAGGAGCTCTACGACGTTGGTAGTAAGCCTGCACGATTGCACCTATTTTGGGAACCCAAATATCGAACGTTTTCATCAATTTCATGTATATTTTCTTCTTTTTGCACTGTTTCGTTGTCACGGATTGTTCGTCGGAAGACACGAAAGGGACAACAAATAAGGGCTTTGTGCCCTCAACATGATTGGTGCGATCATATCATCAGTAATACATCGTATCCCATCAGAACACCGAAGTAAAGCGTGCTAGGGCAAGAGTAGTACTAGGATGGGTGACCCCCTGGGAAGTCATCGTGTTGCACCTCCCTATTCATTTTGTTTTTTTGCCCTTTTCAGGCATGCCAAAATGCTTTATCCGTCACATTTCAATTACTGAGTACCACGGTATCTTGGCCAAGACAACTTCACTTCGCGTAGAGGCTAGGCCCGCAAATCGAGGGCATGGGGCCTGTGACCAGGTCTCCGCGGCTCTGGAGCCCATAATCGTTGATCCGTAAGGAGTTATGCGACTCACAACATACCGTTGAAAAGCTCTCCGAGAGCTCTACGACGGGGGTAGCAAGCCTGGATGGCTGCGCCTGTTTTAAGAGGCCAAAAATTGAAAGTTTACATTAGTTTTGGGCCACTTTTCTTCTTTTTGCGCTGTTTCTTCATCCCAGATCGTTCGTCGAGAGCTGCGGAAAGGTCAAAAGATAAGGGCTTTGCGCCCTCAACATGACAGGTGCGATCATATCATCAGTAATGCACCAGATCCCATTAAAATCTCCGAAGTTAAGCGTGCTTGGACGAGAGTAGTACTATGATGGGTAACCCCTTCGGAAGTCCTCGTGTTGCACCCCACTTTTCGTTTTGTTTTTTTGCCCTGTTTAGGCTTGCCAAAATGCTTTATCCGTCACATTTCTATTACCGAGTTCCACGGCACCTTGGCCAAGAAAACTTCACTTCACGTAGAGGCTAGGCCAGCAAACCGAGGGCGTGGGGCCTATGACCAGGTCTTCGTCGCTCCGGTGCCCATAACATTTGATCCGTAAGGAGTTATGCGGCGCACGGCATACCGTTGGAAAGCACTCCGATAGCTCTATGAAGGAGGCTATAAGCCTGCTCGACTGCGCCTATTTTTGGAGCCCAAATATCGAACATTTTCATCCGTTTCAGGCCTTTTTTTTTGTTCTTTTTGCGCTATTTCTTCATCCCGGATCGTTCATCGGGAGCCACGAAAGGGACAAAAAATAAGGGCTTTGCACCCTCAACATGACGGGTGCCATTATACCATCAGTAATGCATCGGATCCTATCAGAACTCCGAAGTTAAGCATGCTTGGGCGAGAGTAGTACTAGGATGGGTGACCCCCTCGAAAGTCCTCGTGCTGTAACCCCTTTTCTTTTTTTTTTTTGCCTCGTTCAGGCATGCCAAAATGATTTATCCGTCACATTTCTATTACCGAGTACCACGGTATCTTGGCCAATACAACTTCGCTTCGCGTAGAGGCTAAGCCCACAAACCGAGAGTGTGGGGCCTGTCACCAGGTCTCTGTCTCTCTGGTGCCTATAAATTTTGATCCGTAAGGAGTTATGCTGTAATACCCGAGCCCGGAATGTGAATTTTCATTGTTTATTATTTTGAAAATTATATTTCCTTAAATTCTTTGTGAATTAACTGTTACTTTCTCGCCGACGCAACGTGCATTGCATTTAAGGAGCGATAGCTAGATAACGAGTTCCAGTCCTCAGCAAATAGTGAAACTAGTATTTAGACGACTTAAATTTTATATTTTAATTGTTGCTAACTTTAATTGAACTTACCTTAACTGAAACGGCTTTAAAACGCGCGAAATAGGGCCCTTTGACCAAGTTTTTAAGTAGTTTGACTTAGCCCTTTGACCCTTTGACCATTTGACCCTTAAATAAGTTAAAATTAAGCAAAATAAAATAAAAACAGCAGCAAAACAGCAGCAGGTCGTGATCTCCCTTAGAGGAAAAAAAAAAAAACCTTTCAACCTTCCAAACGATCAATCTTCGCGTGTGCTCGTGCGGGGTGATTTCCGAGGCAACCAACGTTGTTTTCCTAGCGACTAGGAGTACCTAAGGTGAGGGAAGCATGTTATTTGCGCATTTATACGTTGTGTTAGTTAACTTTATCAGTTTTTAGATTTATCCGTAGATCGTTATTTAAAGCGAATTGATGCTTCTAAAATGTTCCTTAGCATTGGTAGAACATGTATTTATGGCTTTGTAACATTTTCTGCGGTTAAATGTTGTGATTGCAACTTGAATTGTGATATGAATAGTACTTTGTGAATAGTAAAACCTTGAAACGTTGAAATTGCGCTGTTATGCTTTCCGTTGATGTAGAAACGTGCTAGGTATGCTAGAATGCTAAAATGTGTGGTTTGTTTGGGTTGCGTAGTGGAAAAAACGAGAATTAAGCCTTTGGGAAAGTCGGGGTCGTTTAGGTTGACTTTTGCGTTTTCTCGTTTTGCGTGTTGGCATTGCTTCGGGAAGCCATGGAAGCACTTTTGGTGCGAATATGGCGTTGGTTGGGTGTTTGGTTGTTGTAGTTGTAGTTCAAACGAGAAAGGGGGAAATCGGGGCTTTGCGCGAGTTCTAGGGTGAAGTAAGGTTTCGGGGTCTTTAGACGTGCCTTATGGTGACCTAGGAGGGTTGGCGAAGTCGGTTTCCAGAACTCGTGGCTCGTTTGGAAATGGTAGCATTTTGACAGTTGGGGCCGATTTGTGTTTTTGTGTGTTTACTTGTCTTTATGCTTATAGAATGCTTAGAATTACTTGAATTACTTGTTTGAGTTGTTTCGGATTGAATTGCTTATCAAATTGCTGCTATTGCGTGCGAGAGTAACCTACTTTGTTATTCTCCCACGTGTGGTTTATCGCTTGTTTATTGCTTGTTTATTGTCTTGTATCGAGTCTTGCATGGCATAGTGTCTCGCACGTGAGTGATGCGCCTCTCTGGGTAGCCTTGGGTTGCCAGTGTTGGTTGCTCTAGCTCCGTTGCTATTCCCTTTCTCGCTTGGGTTGCCTCCCAGGGAGATTTGGGTCGTAGGATTGATGGATACTTCCGGAGTATTCCAAACTGGTGTTATAAGGTTGTTTTGGGCCGGCGCGTCATCATCGAATTCGAGTTTGAAAGTGGTTCGTGAAAAGAGTATCGTATCCTTTGATTGAGTGTTTGCAGCTTTAAATACTTGCCTTGCTTTATTGTTGGCTTTGGATGTATCTTTATATGTTTTGAATGTATTGCTTGGCTAATTGCATTGCATATTCCTCTCATCTCCGTCCTTGAGACCAATTGCCCTCGCTGAGCAATAGTTTTTGCTCATTCCTCTCTATACTATGTTTTTACAGGAGTAGTTGAGGCAGACCCTCTCGAGGTAATTGAGGAGGAGGAGTAGGTGGAGGTGTTTCCATGATAGCACTTACCTGCTTTGCTGGTGGTTGGTTACCAGTTTTGTGCAAACCTTGCTGTTATGTATATTGCGTGAGGAACGCTTAATTTTGAGGCTTGTAGCCTTGTATATATATTTTCTAGTTGAAATCTTTATTAGTCTTATGTTGAAATGGATTAAAGTTTGTAAGTTGTAAACTTATACTCGGATGACTAGTGAAGAATGCATGCTAATGGCTAATGGTTTAGTGGCATAAGTACTTGTGTAGTATGCATATCATTTTTGGTTTGGAAAGTTGGATAATAAGAAATGTATGTTTTATAGAAAGTTGGCTTGTTTTGATTATTTTATAGCTTTCGCAAGTGTTATATTGATTTTAGGGTTTTCGGATTGTCCGCGGTACAGAGGAGACTCCGTCCGTGTGTCGGGTCCGGGCTTGGCCTTTTGCGGGGTTGGGTCGGGGCGTGACATCTTTAGGTGGTATCAGAGCATGATAGTCTTGCATGAGCCGGGATATGATTCTCGGTCTGTGGGGTAAAGGTCTAAAATGCTAAAGTGTTTATGAATGATTGCTAAGTGAAAAGAAAATGTTCTTGCATGACTTTGTGAACTTGGAATGTTTATGTGTTTAAGTGAAATAGTTTGGCAAGTTAAACTTGTCTTATGTGAATTGTGTGATAGAATATTGGATTGTTATTGACTTGAGTGTTATCTAATCTTATGTGTTATATTTCTATCTATAAACTGCTTTTAAATGTTGCCAGCTATTGTGAGTTGCTACTATGCCGCCACGTCGTGGTACTCAAGGTATAGGATCAGATGAAGAGGCAGCAGAACAGGGTCAGCAGCCGTTGCCTGAGCAGTTTATGGCTACCATGACTACTGCAGTAGACCGGATCACACAGGTACTACATGAGCAGAGGCAGGACCGGATTAATCCCCAGGGTAATCAAGCTAATCCTGGTGGACAGGGGTACAGAGTTGAGAATAACCAGCTTGAGAAATTTCTGAGGCACGAGCCGGGAAAGTTCTTCGGGGAGCCGGATGATGAGGCGGCCGAGAGATGGATTAATCGAGTTGAGAAAATTTTCACTGCTTTGAGGTATACCGATGAGGCAAGAATAGATTATGCATCATTTTTATTTGAGGGTGATGCAGAGCAGTGGTGGAATACTGTTAGGCTGAGGTGGGATTGTGAGGATGTTCCACATTTATGGGATGATTTTGTAAGTGAGTTCCGGGACAAATATATTCCCGAGATGGCTATGGAGAGACGGGAAGATGAGTTTGTGGCCCTGAAGCAGGGAAATATGACTGTTGCACAATATGAGGCTAGATTTGTTAGCCTGTCGAGGTATATGCCCGAGTTGGTACGGCCAGCTAGGAGGATGATACATAGGTTTGTCCGTGGGTTGAGAATGGACATACAGTTGCATTTGACTGGACAGACCTACACTACTTTTCCCGAGGCATTTCAGGCAGCCTCGAAGTTTGAGAAATGGAAGGCTGAGATGTTAGCTGAGAGCAGTCAGCCGAGTAAGAAGCAGTTTTTGGGCCAGAGCAGCCAGAGTCAGCCGAGGCAGTTTCAGGCTTCTGCACAGGGTCCTCAGCAACGTCCGTACCAGCCACAGCAGCAGATTCAGGCTAGACCAGCTGTGACTAGACCTCAGCAGGGAGGTACAGTTCCTACCCCTGCCAGAGCCCCAGCACCTACAGGAAACACTGCGGTTAGGCAAAATCAGCAGTGTGATTATTGTAATCGACCAGGGCATATTGAGGCTAACTGCTGGAGGAAGAGTGGAAAATGTACGGGTTGTGGCAGTGATGAGCATAGGGTGAAGGATTGCCCTAAATTTAATAATGTTCAGGGCCGTGGTGGAGGCCGAGGTGTTCAGAATAGGGCTGCAGGTGCACGACCAGCACAGAGAGTTCAGGCTAGGGTCTTTGCACTGGATGCAGAGGAGCTGCCCGATAATACAGCTGTAGTGGAAGGTACCTTTCTTCTCAATACTCAGCCAGTTAAAGTTTTGATTGATCCTGGAGCTACACATTCGTTTATAACTCCTGCATGTGCACAATCTGTGAATGTTTGCATTGATAATTTGCCTCATGAAGTTGAAGTTAGTACTCCTTTGGGTGCAAAATTTGTTGCTGAATCTATTTGCAAATCTTGTGATATATGTATTGAGAACCGTAAATTTCCTGCTGATTTAATTATATTACCATTCCGTGACTTTGAAATCATTTTGGGAATGGACTGGTTGGGAAAGTATTATGCACAGTTGGATTGTAGAACAAAGATCGTTTATCTTAAGGTTCCTGACCTACCGGTACTAGAGATTATTGGGAACTGCAGGGCTGCCCGCATTCCACTTTTATCAGCGATCAAGACTTCTAAGTTGTTGAATAGGGGTTGTGAAGCCTACTTAGCCTATTTGATCAATCAGCCTGCTGATAAGTTGAGTTTGAATGAGGTTCCGATTGTTAGAGACTTTCCTGGTGTATTTCCCGAGGAATTACCGGGTTTACCACCAGATAGGGAGATTGAGTTCGTGATTGATCTTGCGCCAGGCACTGCGCCTATTTCTAGGAGTCCTTACAGGATGGCATCGGCTGAACTTCAGGAGTTAAAAATTCAGCTTCAGAACTTGCTTGAGAAAGGGTTTATACAACCTAGTTCTTCACCGTGGGGCGCACCTGTGTTGTTTGTAAGAAAGAAAGATGGCACGCTACGGTTATGCATTGATTACAGGGGACTTAATCAAGTCACGATTAAGAATAAATACCCCTTGCCGTTGATTGAAGAATTGTTTGACCAGTTGCAGGGTGCGAGTGTTTACTCCAAATTTGACTTGAGGCAGGGTTACTATCAACTTAGAATTCGGAGTGACGATATACCAAAGACGGCATTCAGGACTAGATATGGCCACTATGAGTTTGTTGTTTTGCCGTTTGGTTTGACGAATGCACCAGCCGCATTCATGGACTTGATGCAGAGGGTTTTTCGGCCTTACCTTGATCAGTTTGTCGTGATCTTCATTGACGACATTTTAGTGTATTCGAAGAACGGGGCTGAACATGAGCAACACTTGAGGATTGTGCTTCAGACTTTGCAGGAAAACAAGCTTTTTGCTAAATTCAGCAAGTGTGAGTTCTGGTTGAACCAGATATCTTTTCTAGGCCATATCATTTCAGACCGAGGAATTTCAGTGGACCCAGCTAAGATTGAAGTTGTTTCAGCTTGGAAGAGACCTGAGACGGTGCCAGAGATTCGGAGTTTTCTTGGATTGGCAGGTTACTACCGGAGATTTGTTAAAGACTTTTCTAAAATTTCTGGACCTTTGAGCCAGTTAACTCGGAAGAAAGTTGCTTACAATTGGGATGCCAAGTGTGAATCCAGTTTCCAGGAATTGAAGAAGAGACTAACTACAGCTCCTATACTAGCTTTACCTGAGGGAACAGAGAACTTCGTTGTCTACAGTGATGCATCTAAAGAAGGATTGGGCTGTGTTTTAATGCAGAATGGTAAGGTGATTGCCTATGCTTCTAGGAAATTGAAACCTTATGAAGTCAATTACCCTACACATGATCTTGAGTTAGCTGCAGTTGTGTTTGCATTGAAGAAGTGGCGTCATTACTTGTGGGGTTGCAGATTTGAAATATTTACTGACCACAAGAGTCTCAAGTATTTGTTTTCACAGAAGGATCTAAATATGAGGCAGCGGAGATGGCTAGAGCTATTGGGTGGTTATAACTGTTCTATTAACTATGTGCCAAGTAAGGCAAATGTTGTTGCTGATGCTTTGAGCCGAAAGGCTACTGTTGCGAGCTTGATTATCAAGGACTGGGAGACTTTGGAAGAAATTTGTTCGTGGAAACCAGAAGCTACTGAGGTAGGGATTCGGTTTGTTAGTGTACAGATTCAGTCAGGGGTGCTAGCACAGATCAGAGAGGCTCAGAAGAGTGGTCCTCACAGCTTCGAGATCCAAGAGAAAGCTAAAGAGGGAGAGTCGGAGTTTAAATTACATGCAGATGGCATTTTCAGATTCAGGGATAGAGTATGTGTTCCTGATGATCCGACTTTGAAGAATGAGATCCTGTCCGAGGCACATAATTCGAGGTACACGATTCACCCGGGCAGTACTAAGATGTATAGAGATTTGAAGCAACACTTCTGGTGGAACAATATGAAGAGGGAGATTGCTGGGTATGTATCCAGATGTTTGACTTGTCAGAGGGTTAAAGTTGAGCATCAGAGGCCAGCCGGACTTCTACAGCCGTTATCGATTCCGCAATGGAAGTGGGTACATATTACAATGGACCTTGTGACCGATCTTCCTAGATCTCCGAGAGGATGTGATTCTGTTTGGGTTGTTGTGGACCGCTTGACTAAAGTTACACATTTTATTCCCGTGAACAAACAGGATAGCCTTGATAAGCTAGCTGAGCTTTATGTTGCTAATATTGTGAGATTGCATGGTGTGCCACAGAGTATAGTGTCAGATAGGGATCCCAGATTCAGATCTCGTTTTTGGCAGAAGTTGCAAGAGGCCATGGGAACTAAGTTGAGCTTCAGTACTGCATATCATCCGCAAACTGATGGCCAGTCTGAGAGAACCATCAGGATCTTGGAAGACATGCTTCGGGCATGTGTGCTTGACTTTGGGAAGAATTGGGAGAAGTTTTTGCCTTTAGCGGAGTTCGCCTATAACAATAGTTATCAATCTACTATAGGTATGGCTCCCTACGAGGCATTGTATGGTCGTAAATGCAGATCCCCGTTATATTGGGAGGAGGTTGGAGAGATGAGAACAGTTGATCCGACTGTGTTACCTGAGATGATTAAGATGGTAGATAATGTTCACCTTATTCGCCAGCGTATGCTTACAGCTCAGAGTCGTCAGAAGAGTTATGCAGATAAGCACCGTCGGGATCTTAAGTTTGATTTGGGAGATTGGGTGTTTCTTAAGATTTCTCCACGGAAGGGATTGATTCGGCACGGTAAGAGCGGGAAGCTTAGTCCCAGGTATGTGGGTCCGTATGAGATCACCGAAAAGGTAGGTCCTTTGGCTTATCGATTAGCTTTGCCTCCGAGCTTGTCGCGACTGCATGATGTGTTCCACGTGTCTATGTTGAAGAAGTATCATCCAGACCCTTCGCATGTACTTGAACCAGAGCCTTTGCAGATTGAAGAGAAGTTATCCTATGAAGAGAAACCGATTAGAATTGTGGATCGAAAGATTCAGGAGCTTCGCAGGAAGAGTATTCCGTTAGTAAAGGTTCTGTGGAATCATCATGGGTTTGAGGAAGCGACTTGGGAAAGAGAGGACCAAGTTCGAGATCAGTATCCAGAGTTGTTTGTTGACCAGGTAAGAATTGCGTGGGCGCAATTGTTTTAAGGGGGAGATGGTGTAATACCCGAGCCCGGAATGTGAATTTTCTTTGTTTATTATTTTGAAAATTATATTTCCTTAAATTCTTTGTGAATTAACTGTTACTTTCTCGCCGACGCAACGTGCATTGCATTTAAGGAGCGATAGCTAGATAACGAGTTCCAGTCCTCAGCAAATAGTGAAACTAGTATTTAGACGACTTAAATTTTATATTTTAATTGTTGCTAACTTTAATTGAACTTACCTTAACTGAAACGGCTTTAAAACGCGCGAAATAGGGCCCTTTGACCAAGTTTTTAAGTAGTTTGACTTAGCCCTTTGACCCTTTGACCATTTGACCCTTAAATAAGTTAAAATTAAGCAAAATAAAATAAAAACAGCAGCAAAACAGCAGCAGGTCGTGATCTCCCTTAGAGGAAAAAAAAAAAAACCTTTCAACCTTCCAAACGATCAATCTTCGCGTGTGCTCGTGCGGGGTGATTTCCGAGGCAACCAACGTTGTTTTCCTAGCGACTAGGAGTACCTAAGGTGAGGGAAGCATGTTATTTGCGCATTTATACGTTGTGTTAGTTAACTTTATCAGTTTTTAGATTTATCCGTAGATCGTTATTTAAAGCGAATTGATGCTTCTAAAATGTTCCTTAGCATTGGTAGAACATGTATTTATGGCTTTGTAACATTTTCTGCGGTTAAATGTTGTGATTGCAACTTGAATTGTGATATGAATAGTACTTTGTGAATAGTAAAACCTTGAAACGTTGAAATTGCGCTGTTATGCTTTCCGTTGATGTAGAAACGTGCTAGGTATGCTAGAATGCTAAAATGTGTGGTTTGTTTGGGTTGCGTAGTGGAAAAAACGAGAATTAAGCCTTTGGGAAAGTCGGGGTCGTTTAGGTCGACTTTTGCGTTTTCTCGTTTTGCGTGTTGGCATTGCTTCGGGAAGCCATGGAAGCACTTTTGGTGCGAATATGGCGTTGGTTGGGTGTTTGGTTGTTGTAGTTGTAGTTCAAACGAGAAAGGGGGAAATCGGGGCTTTGCGCGAGTTCTAGGGTGAAGTAAGGTTTCGGGGTCTTTAGACGTGCCTTATGGTGACCTAGGAGGGTTGGCGAAGTCGGTTTCCAGAACTCGTGGCTCGTTTGGAAATGGTAGCATTTTGACAGTTGGGGCCGATTTGTGTTTTTGTGTGTTTACTTGTCTTTATGCTTATAGAATGCTTAGAATTACTTGAATTACTTGTTTGAGTTGTTTCGGATTGAATTGCTTATCAAATTGCTGCTATTGCGTGCGAGAGTAACCTACTTTGTTATTCTCCCACGTGTGGTTTATCGCTTGTTTATTGCTTGTTTATTGTCTTGTATCGAGTCTTGCATGGCATAGTGTCTCGCACGTGAGTGATGGGCCTCTCTGGGTAGCCTTGGGTTGCCAGTGTTGGTTGCTCTAGCTCCGTTGCTATTCCCTTTCTCGCTTGGGTTGCCTCCCAGGGAGATTTGGGTCGTAGGATTGATGGATACTTCCGGAGTATTCCAAACTGGTGTTATAAGGTTGTTTTGGGCCGGCGCGTCATCATCGAATTCGAGTTTGAAAGTGGTTCGTGAAAAGAGTATCGTATCCTTTGATTGAGTGTTTGCAGCTTTAAATACTTGCCTTGCTTTATTGTTGGCTTTGGATGTATCTTTATATGTTTTGAATGTATTGCTTGGCTAATTGCATTGCATATTCCTCTCATCTCCGTCCTTGAGACCAATTGCCCTCGCTGAGCAATAGTTTTTGCTCATTCCTCTCTATACTATGTTTTTACAGGAGTAGTTGAGGCAGACCCTCTCGAGGTAATTGAGGAGGAGGAGCAGGTGGAGGTGTTTCCGTGATAGCACTTACCTGCTTTGCTGGTGGTTGGTTACCAGTTTTGTGCAAACCTTGCTGTTATGTATATTGCGTGAGGAACGCTTAATTTTGAGGCTTGTAGCCTTGTATATATATTTTCTAGTTGAAATCTTTATTAGTCTTATGTTGAAATGGATTAAAGTTTGTAAGTTGTAAACTTATACTCGGATGACTAGTGAAGAATGCATGCTAATGGCTAATGGTTTAGTGGCATAAGTACTTGTGTAGTATGCATATCATTTTTGGTTTGGAAAGTTGGATAATAAGAAATGTATGTTTTATAGAAAGTTGGCTTGTTTTGATTATTTTATAGCTTTCGCAAGTGTTATATTGATTTTAGGGTTTTCGGATTGTCCGCGGTACAGAGGAGACTCCGTCCGTGTGTCGGGTCCGGGCTTGGCCTTTTGCGGGGTTGGGTCGGGGCGTGACATATGCAGTGCACAGCATACCGTTGAAAAGTACTCTGAGAGCTCTACGAAGGGGACAGTAAGCCTGTATGGCTGCGCCTGTTTTCGGGGTCCAAAAATTGAAAGTTTTCATTAGTTTCAAGCCACTTTTCTTTTTTTTTTTTCGCTGTTTATTCATCCCAGATCGTTCGTCGGGAGCCCCGAAAAGGACAACATATATGGGCTTTGTGCCCTCAACATAATGGGTACGATCATATCATCAGTAATGCAACAGATCCCATCAAAAACTCCGAAGTTAAGCATGCTTGGGCGAGAGTAGTTCTATGATAGGTGACCCCCTGGGAAGTCCTCGTGTTGCATCCCCTTTTCGTTTTCTTCCTGTTCAGGCTTACCAAAATGCTTTATCTGTCATATTTTTATTATCGACTGGCACAGCATCTTGGCCAAGACAACTTCGCTTCGCATAGGGGCTAGGCCCGCAAACAGAGGGCGTGGCACCTGTGACCAGGTCTTTGTCGCTTTGGTGCCCAGAACTTTTGATCCGTAAGGAGTTATGCGGCGCACAGCATACCGTTAGAAAGCACTTCGATAGCTTTACGGCGGGGGTAGTAAGCCTGCTCGACTGCGCCTATTTTTGGAGCCCAAATATCAAAAGTTTTCAGCAGTTAAAGGCCTTTTTTCTTCTTTTTGCGCTATTTCTTCATCCCGGATCGTTCGTTGGGAGCTGCGACAGGGATAACAAATAAGGGCTTTGCGCCTTCAACATGACGGGTGTGATCATACCATCAGTAATGCATCGGATCCCATTAGAACTCCGATGTTAAGCGTGCTTGGGCGAGAGTAGTACTAGGATGGGTGACTCCCTGGGAAGTCCTCGTGTTATAACCCCTTTTCGTTTGGTTCTTTTGCCTCGTTTAGGCCTGCCAAAATGCTTTATCCGTCACATTTCTATTACCGAGTACGACGGCATCTTGGCCAAGACAACTTCACTTTGTGTAGAGGCTAGGCCTGCAAACCGAGGGCGTGGGGCCTCTAACTTGGTCTCCGTCGCTCCGGTGCCCATAACTTTTGATCCGTAAGGAGTTATGTGGCACACAACATACCATTGGAAAGCTCTTTGAGAGCTCTACGATGGGGGCAGAGAGCCTGCTCAATATCGCTTTTTTTCGGAAGCCAAATATCGAACGTTTCCATCAATTTTAGGTCTCTTTTCTTCTTTTTGCGCTATTTTTTCATCCCGGATCGTTCGTCGGGAGCCGCGAAAGGGACAACAAATAAGGGCTTTGCGCCCTAAACATGGCGGGTGCGATCATACCATCAGTAATGCATCGGATCCCATCAGAACTCCGAAGTTAAGCGTGTTTGGTCTCAAGTAGTACTATGAAGGGTGACCCCCTGGGAAGCCCTCATGTTGCACCCCCCCTTTTCGTTTTGTTTTTTTGCCCCATTCAAGCATGCCAAAATGCTTTATCCGTCACATTTCTATTATTGAGTACCACGGCATCTTGGCCAATGTGAGACCCCATATTTTGCTTTATCTCGATTTGCGTATTTTGCCTCGTTTCGCGTGAATTGACCAGTTTATGTGCTATATGACTTTGAATGTGATAATTATGTGATTAATACTCCTAATACATGCTAAGTGTGCATTCATTAAATTTTAATCAAAAATGGAATCAGAAATTTTATTGTCGGTTTTGGTGAATATTATTTTTGAACACCTGTCCGCTAAAATTTTACAGGGGTATTTTAAACATTTTAAAACCTAGTCCTCGAGTATTAGTAGACCCGTGTTTGATTAAAACGGATTTGGAATCGGTTTTAAAATTTTAAAGATTTTTACACTTTCTTTTGCAAGAAAACGAGTTTTAAGCCGATTCGGGTGAAACTATTTTAATGTAAAATTCTTTGTCACCTAAAATATATTGTCTAGAATTATTTTAAGTGTTAATTTAATGTTTGAGCAAGAAATAGTCAAGAAATGAATTAAAAGACTAAAAATTAACTTTGACTTTGCATTTTAATTCTTTGACTTCTACTTATAAGCATCAACACACACTTACAAAGCACAAAAGTACACTCAAAAACACCTATATGGCCGAGACATCCATGGGAGAATAAGCCAAGGTTTTCTTCAAGTGTTCAAAGTAAATTTTCATAGAAAACCCTAGTTTTTGTTCGTAGAACTTCGTGCCGAGTTGGATTCCGCTTGTTGGGCACGTATTGCATGCATATCTAGGCTTATATGGCATCAAAGGTGAGAGAAAAATTGTAGATCTCAAAACTCATTTTTTATGTATTTGCTCATAACTGCATTTTGAACCATTAGAATGTTAATTTGAAGTTATATTATTGATCAGTGCGTGCTAGGGCATGACTACCAGAGACTACCTCCAGCTCGCATGACGGAGGTGTCATGGAGGGACAGGCTAGTGAGGTACCTCGGGTGCGTGAGTAATGGGGAGTTATAAGAAGAATGGTTGAGATCGTGATGGCTTATGGAGCTACACCAAATTGAGTATCCTTTATTGATTGGTCATTATAGTTATGTGTTTATATTGTATTGATGTTTATTTGTGTGTTTACTTGCTCAAAGGATCATTTCCAAGGGGCATAGTAAATATTGTTAGAGATCTATCGGATCCTCACTGAGCTTGTTTATATAAGCTCACTCTCTATTATTGCATGCATACAGGTGTCCTTGAGCAAGATTACGGGTACATGCCTCCAGAAGGGGATAATGTGCCGTATGTGGACGAGTCCTATGTGCTAGAGTCTTGTCCTTGATGCTTGAGATGTTGTATACTCTATTATCACGTATATTAAACTAGTTGTCTTTTATTTTTCCTTGTAATTTATGATGTATAAGTCATAGTAAAGATAATGAACTAAATGATGCTAACTTAGTAGTCTTTCTTTTGTTATGATCTAGGTTGCTAAGTTGGTTCATAATCTATTTTGATATGTATGTTAAAGTTAAGGTTATGTTGGAACGGAGGTGTATAACTATGAATGGATCATCTAAGAATGATTGTTGTATAATATGGTTATGTTGTATATTGTTAATGGTATTAGGGAATTGATTGTTGTTTTGTTGAGGAGTTGAATGTATGATATTTAAGTGGTGTCAAAGCGCATGTTAGCTGTCAGCCGGGGTATTCTCAGAATGTGGGTAATGGTCTTAGCATGAAAGTATGTATGAAGTGAAAGAAAAGTGAACTATGTGTTAATATAGTTAAGTGATTAAGTGATTATGTGATTTAGTGCTTATGTGATTAATTTGTTTATGTGATTGATACTTAAGTGATTTATGTGTTTATGTGAATTGTTGTTTATTTGCTAATAATTGTCTATAGCCTATTTACGTGCTATAACATGTGCTAACTCATTGATTAATAGAATGACGGGTAGACCGAGGACGAGAGGTAGGCCTGAGATGACTGATGAGGTTCCGAGAAATGTGGCACCAGGCCAAGTTAGGGATGAAGATCGTATAGGTGCAGCTTTTCATAGGATGAACGAGATTATGGCTAGTTAGGCACAGTTACTGGTAGGGCAGGCTGCCCAGAATCAGGCATTGCAGAATCAGTTGTTGAATGCACAAGGTGGGTACCATAGTCGTGGTACATTGAAAGAGTTTTTAGGGTATTATCCACCACAGTTTCAGGGGGAGCCGGATGACAGGAAGGCTGAGGCGTGGTTTAGTAAGGTGGAGAAGATTTTTGACCCTTTTGATTATACCGATGAGCGGAAGGTCACTTTTGCCGTGTACTTGCTAAATGATGAGGCAGAAGAATGGTGGTGCACGGTGAAAACTAGCTAGGAGACTCAGGGTATTCCGTATGTTTGGGATACATTTCTGTTAGCTTTCTGGGCAAAGTATGTCCCGAGGATCGCGAGGGAGCGGAGAGAGGCAGAGTTTCTAGCCTTAGTGCAGGGAGATGCTTCCGTGGCTCAGTACGAGGCCACTTTCACTAGGTTGTCCCGGTATGTACCAGAGTATGTGGCTAACAAGGAACGTAAGACTCGTAGATTTATGTTGGGGTTGAGGCCCGAGATTCAGGATGCGATGGCCCTGAATCGGTATGATATACTCACGGAGGCCTTTGATGCAGCTTCTAGACTGGAGAAGAGAAAGGGGGAACATATTGTATCTAGCCAGCCTAACAAGAGGCCCTTCCAGCCGCAGGGTCAGCAGGGAGTGTATAGGCCTTTAGTACAGTTGGTTGTGTACAGGCCGCTAGCTTAGTAGGGTTCTTTCAGACCGCAGGGTTAGCAGAGTTATTATCGACCTCAGTTTCAGCAGGGGTCTTATCAGGTTTAGTCCCAATACAGGCCAGCCCAGTCTCAGGGTCAATACAGGCCTAGTTTTGTTAGACCTCAGCAGCAGGCTGGTACAGCTGCTTCTTCAGCTTCTGGTTCTTCCAGGGGTAGTGTCAGTGCATCATCACCGCAGTGTACTTACTGCAAGCGCCAGGGCCATGTGGAGGTCGACTACAGGGTGAAGTCAGGGGCTTGTTTGGGTTGCGGTAGCAATCAACATAGGCCGAGGGATTACCCTAGATATCAAAGGACTGAGGGTCGGGCAGCGACTCAGGGTTATGAAGGTCGATCTGCGGGCAGTGCACCTTAGCAGCAGCGGGTTCATGCTCGGGCCTATGCCGTTGACTTGGAGGAGATGCCTGAGGAGACTGCAGTTGTGGAAGGTAACTTCCTTATACTTGATCGACTTGTTAAAGTGTTGATTGATTCTGGTGCTACGCATTCTTTCATTACTCCTGCTTGTGTGCAACGTGTTAATGTGCAACCTGAAAGACTACCTTATGTGGTTGAGATTAGTACCTCTTTGACTAATAAGTATATTATTGTCTTAGTATGTAAGGATTGTATAATTCATGTTAAGGGGTATAATTTTCCTTCGGACCTTATCTTATTTCCTATCCGGGGGTATGATGTTATCTTGGGTATGGATTGGCTTTCTAAG
Source organism: Ehretia macrophylla (assembly GCA_037974665.1). Taxonomy (NCBI): domain Eukaryota; kingdom Viridiplantae; phylum Streptophyta; class Magnoliopsida; order Boraginales; family Ehretiaceae; genus Ehretia; species Ehretia macrophylla. The sequence continues at coordinate 24,121,330 of CM075771.1, forward strand.
TATGATGCCCAGTTGAACTATAGAACCAAGGTAGTACAATTTTGTTTGCCAGATCAGCCAGTAGTTGAGGTAGTAGGGAATCGGGGTGCTAAGACGAGTTTTGTGATCTCAGCAACTAAAGCCGTTAAGTTGGTGAGTAAGGGGTATTCGGGTTATCTAGCTTATTTGATCAACAAGCCATCTGATAAGCTACAGTTGGAAGAAGTTCCTATTATTCGGGAATATCCTAATGTATTTCCTGAGGAGTTGCCAGGGTTACCGCCAGAGAGAGATGTGGAGTTTGTGATTAATCTTGTTCCCGGTACTCAACCAATTTCTAAATCAGCATACCGGATGGCACCAGCTGAGTTGAAGGAGTTGATAACTCAGTTACAGGAGTTAATAAAGAAGGGTTTCATTCAGCAGAGTTCTTCACCTTGGGGAGCTCCTGTTTTATTTATGAAGAAGAATGATGGTACCTTGAGATTATGCATTGATTATCGTGGTTTGAATCAGGTGACCATCAAGAACAAGTATCTCTTGCCACTGATTGACGAGTTGTTTGATCAACTTCAGGGAGCCAAAGTCTACTCTAAGTTTGACTTGAGGCAGGGGTATTATCAACTTCAGATTTGCAAGGAGGATGTTCCGAAGTCTGCCTTCAGAACTCGGTACGGGCATTATGAGTTTGTAGTTATGCCCTTTGGATTAACTAATGCACCGACAGCATTCATGGACCTTATCCATCACATTTCTATTATCGAGTCCCACGGCATCTTGGCCAAGACAACTTCGCTTTGCGCAGAGGCTAGCCCCACAAACCGAGGGTGTGGGGCCTGTGACCAGGTCTCTGTCGTTCTGGTGCCTATTAGTTTTGATCTGTTAGGAGTTATGCGGAATACAACAAACCCTTTGAAAGCTCTCCGAGAGCTCAACAACGTAGGCAGCAACGCTGCTCAGCTGAGCTTGTTTTTGGCGCCCAAAATCGAACATTTTCATCAATTTTGAGCCACTTTTCTTCTTTTTTCGCTGTTTCTTCATCCCGTATCGATCGTCGAGAGCCGTGAAAAAGATGAGACATAAGGGCTTTGCAGCCTCAACATGACGGGTGCGATCATACCATAAGTAATGCACTGGATCCTATCAGAATTCCGAAGTTAAACGTGCTTGGGCGAGAGTAGTACTAGGATGGGTGACCCCCTCGGAAGTCCTCGTGTTGCACCCTCCTTTTCGTTTTATTTTTTTGCCCCGTTCAGGCTAGCCAAGATGCTTTATCCGTCACATTTCAATTATCGAGTCCAACGACATCTTGGGCAAGACAACTTCACTTCGCGTAGAGGCTAGGCCCGCAAACAAAGAGCGTGGTACCTGTAACCAGGTCTCTGTCGCTCTGATACCCATAACTTTTGATCCATAAGGAGTTATGCGGCGCACAACATACCGTTGGAAAGATCCCTGGGAGCTCTACGACGGAGGCAACAAGCCTGTACAGCTGCACCTATTTTCTGATCCGAAAATCGAATGTTTTCATCAGTTTTGAGCCACTTTCTTCTTTTTGCGTTGTTTATTCATATCGGATCATTCGTCGGGAGCCACGAAAAGGATGACACATAAGGGCTTAGCGCCCTCAACAAGACGGGTCCGATCATACCAATAAAAATGCACCAGATCCCATCAGAACTCCAAAGTTAAGCGTGCTTGGGCGAGAGTAGTTCTAGGATGGGTGACCCTATGGGAAGTCCTCGTGTTGCACCCCCCTTATCGTTTTCTTTTTTTGCCCCGTTCAGGATTGCCAAGATGCTTTATCCGTCACATTTCTATTATCGAGTCACATGGCATTTTGGGCAAGACAACTTCGCTTTGCATAGAGGCTAAGCCTGCAAACCGAGGACGAGGGGCCTGTGACTAGGTCTGCGTCATTCTGGTGCACATAACTTTTGATCTGTAAGGAGTTATGCAGCGCACAGCGTACTGTTGGAAAGCACTCCGAGAGCTCTACGATGGGGGCAGCAAGCCTGCTCTGCTGTGCCTATTTTCAGAGCCCAAAATCGAACGTTTTAATCTATTTTGGGCCACTTTTCTTCTTTTTGCAGTGTTTCTTCATTCCAGATCGTTCGTCGAGAGCCGCGAAAAGGAGGACACAAAAGGGCTTTGCGCCCTCTACATGACAGGGGCGATGATACCATTAGTAATGCACCGGATCCCATCAGAACTCCAAAGTTAAGCGTGCTTGGGCGAGAGTAGTTCTAGGATGGGTGACCCCCTGGGAAGTCCTCGTGTTACACCCCCCTTATCGTTTTATTTTTTTACCCCGTTCAAGCTTGCCAAGATGCTTTTTCCGTCACATTTCTATTATCGAGTCGCACGGCATTTTGGACAAGACAACTTCGCTTTGCGTAGAGGCTAGGCCCGCATACCGAGGGCGTGGGGCCTATGACCAGGTTTGCGTCGTTTTGGTGCCCATAACTTTTGATCTGTAAAGAGTTATGCGGCGCACAACATAACCTTGGAAAGCTTTCTGAGAGCTGTATGATGGGGGCGGCAAGCCTGCTCAGCTACGCCTATTGTCGGAGCCCAAAATCAAACGTTTTAATCAGTTTCGGGCCACTTTTCTTCTTTTTGCGCTGTTTCTTTATCCCAGATCATTCGTCGGGAGACGCAAAAAGGACAATACATAAGGGCTTTGCACCCTCAACATGACGGGTGCGATCATACCAACAGAAATACACCGGATCCCATCTATACTCCGAAGTTAAGCGTGCTTGGACGAGAGAAGTACAAGGATGGGTGACCCATTGGGAAGTTCTCGTGTTGCACCCCCATTTTCGTTCTGTTTTTTTTCCTCGTTCAGGCTTGCCAAGATGCTTAATCCGTCACATTTCTATTATTGAGTCCCACTGCATCTTGGGCACAACAACTTCGCTTCGCGTAGAGGCTAGGCCCGCAAACCAAGAGCGTGGCGCCTGTAACCATGTCTCTGTCGCTCTGATGCCCATAATTTTTGATCCGTAAGGAGTTATGCGGCGTACAGCATACCGTTGGAAAGGTCTCTGAGAGTTCTACCACGGGGGTAGCAAGCCTGCTCGGCTGCACCTATTTTCAAATCCCAAAATTGAATGTTTTCATCAGTTTCGAGCCACTTTTCTTCTTTTTGCGTTGTTTCTTTGTCCCAGATCGTTTGTCGGGAGCTGCGAAAAGGACAACACGTAAGGGCTTTGCACCTTTAACATGACGGGTGCGATCATACCATCAGTAATGCACCGGATCCCGTCAGAACTCCGAAGGTAGGCATGCTTTGGCAAGAGTAGTACTAGGATGGGTGACAAGTTCTTGTGTTGCACTCCCTTTTTCAGTTTTTTAGCACCATTCAGGCTTGCCAAGACGCTCTATCCGTCACATTTCTGTTATCGAGTCCCACGGCATCTTGAGCAGGACAACTTTGCTTTGCGTAGAGGCTAGGCTCGCAAACCAAGGGCGTGGGGCCTGCGACCAAGTCTGCGTCATTCTGGTGCACATAACTTTTGATCTGTAAGGAGTTATGTGGCACACAGCATACCCTTGGAAAGCTCTCTGAGAGCTCTACGACATGGGCAGCAAGCCTGTTCAGTTGCGCCTATTTTTGAAGCCCAAAATCGAACATTTTCATCAGTTTCGGGCCACTTTTCTTCTTTTTGCGCTGTTTCTTCTTCCCGTATCTTTTGTCGGGAGTCGCGAAAAAGACGACACATAAGGGCTTTGCACCCTCAACAAGACGGGTGTGATCGTACCATCAGTAATGCACTGGATCCCATCAGAACTCCAAAGTTAAGCTTGCTTGGGCGGGAGTAGTACTAGGATGGGTGACCACCTGGGAAGTCCTCGTGATGCACCTCCTTTTTTGTTTTATTTTTTTGCACCGTTCAGGCTTACCAAGATGCTTTATCCATCACATTTCTGTTATCGAGTCCCACGGCATCTTGGGCAAGACAACTTCGCTTTGCGTAGAGGCTAGGCCCGCAAACCGAGGGTTGGGGCCTGTTACCAGGTCTCCGTCACTCCAGTGCCCATAACTTTTGATCCATAAGGAGTTATGCGGCGAACAACATACCGTTAGAAAGCTCTCCGAGAGCTCTACGACGGGGGCAGCCAACCTACTCAGCTGTGCCTGTTTTTGGAGCCCAAAATTGAATGTTTTTATCAGTTTCGAGCCACTTTCTTCTTTTTACGCTATTTCTTCGTATCGGATCTTTAGTTGGGAACCGCGAAAAGGATGACACATATGGGCTTAGCGCCCTCAATATGACGGGTGCGATCATACCAACAAAAATGCACTGGATCCCATCTGTACTCCGAAGTTAAGCGTGCTTGGTCGAGAGTAGTACAAGGATGGGTAACACATTATAAAGCACACAAAACACACTCATCAACACACACAAAGGGCCGAGAGGTTCAAGGGAGAAAAGTGAAAGAATTTTCAAAGTTTTCAAAGCAATTTTTCATAGAAAAATCTAGTTTTTGTCCATAGAATTTCATGCCGAGTTGGATTCCGCTTGTTGGGCACGTATTGCACGCATATCTAGGCTTATATCGCATCAAAGGTGAGAGAAAAATTCTAGATCTCAAAAGTCATTATTTTATGCTTTTGCTCATAACTGCATTTTGAACCGTTAGAATGTTAATTTGAAGTTACATTATTGCTCAGCGAATGCTAGGGATCGTTTATGTGTATTACAATGAGATTTGAACAATTGTAGCGAAATTATTTATTTTCGAGTATTAAAAGTTGATTAATTAGTCATTTGATGATTATCTTGAGTTGTTGTGGTTGGAATCGATTGCCGTCGATTTCTAAAAGTTTTTTAATTATGTGGTAATGCCGTTATAATGCTGAATTTTCGATTGCGATGTTTGGGTGAAAATCCAGAAATTTCAGCCTAGGTGCATTGAGGTTTTAGGGTTGTTGGGCTTGATTTTGATGTGTCTTGGTTGGTTTCCGAGATGGCTAATGTAGTTGATTGAATGGGTGAGTGTTTGAAACTGATTTGGAGTTGTTTGGATTAGTAGAATGTAAGATATGATTATTTGAAGTTTAGGTTGTCTTTCTTTAAATTGTTGAATTGAGCCTTTAGTTGATTGGGTGGTATTTGAGTGATTGAATTGTGAGTTGTTAATGGTTAGACTAAGGTTAGATTACGTGTTTCATGCATGTTAAGTTGGATGGCCTACTTTGTCATCTAACTTAGTTGTTTTGTTGTTTAATTAAATATTGATGTTATATTGAGGTTTATTGATGTTACATTGATGGAAATGGATGATTATTGGTGATTATTGATTGATGAATGATGAACCAGGAGATAGGCAGTTCTACTAGACTGTCCTCCTGTGAATGATATTTATTACTATTGTTGAGTCTTGGTATGTGTGTGCCACCTCTCGGGCAGCATCGGGCTGTCGGGTTGATAACGGCATGACTACTACAGACTACTGTATGAATATAACCAATTTCCCCGAAACGTCTTAACAACAATCAAGTAGAAAGACAACACTACTCGTTATAACAATTCAATATAACACTTACAAGATAATTGTCCCACCGTGCGCTCTCAAGATTAGAGCTTCAATGGCTTCTGGACTTACAAGAAGAATACAAGAAATAAAGACTAACTTAGGATTGTGTTTGGAGTTGTGTTGTGGATGAAAATGATGAACTAATGCATGCCTATTTATAGAATTCAGCTAGCCCGCCATAGGAGACTTTCCTATCAAACATTTCAATCTTGGTTGGCTTTACCAACCATGTTCAAAGTATTAGCCACCCATATTTATCACATGGGTGGCTACAATTAACCACATGGGTGGCTAGCATCCAAGTCAACTTCTAGGAAGTTTCCTTTGGTCAAGTTGGCTAACTTTAGCATTGTATCATCCTGACATCATCTTAGGTAATTCCAAATTTCCGAACTTCTTTCTTGTAGCCATCGCAATCTCTTTTGACCTCATCGACGTTTAAGTCGGAATCATTAATTTATGCTACCATATAATTAACGATACTTATTATGAAGAGGTGGATATTGACATATATCAACACCCCCTCTCAATGTTCACCTCATGTTGACTAAACTATTGGGCCAACACCCAATGTTTGAAGATGCTTGCTCAATTGGATGCTCCCTAACGCTTTAGTGAAGATATCTGCACAATTATCTTCTGTAGGGCAGTACTCCATGTAGATTTCACCTTCCTCAATCAGTTCCCTCACATAGTGATACTGAATCTCTATGTGTTTTGTTCTAGCATGAAATACCGGATTCTTTGACATGGCTATACAACTCTGACTGTCACATTTCAACATTGTTGCTTCCTCTATTGGAATGCCAATATCAGTCATGATGCGTCGTAGCCAAACAGCTTCACAGGATGCTACACAAGCAGCCTTGTATTCTGCCTCCGTTGATGAAAGTGCAATGGTGGGTTGCTTCTTACTAGCCCATGAGATGACTCCACCACCGAATGTGAATACGTAACCTGTAACAGATTTTCTTGAGTCAATATCACCAGCCCAGTCTGAGTCACAGTACCCAGATAAAGTATCTCCAGACTTGTATGATATCCCATACTCCAACGTGCCTTTGAGATATTTGAGGATCCGCATCCCTGCTTGCCAGTGACTTTGTTTCGGTTTATTTGAAAACCGACTGAGAACTCCCACAGCATAACTAATATCAGGTCTTGTGTTACAAAGGAAGATTAAACTTCCCACCAACCTTCTGTAGAGCTTGTTATCAACTTGTTCTGAAGGATCGTCAATTGATAACTTTGTATTCACTTCCATCGGGGTGACAACTGGTTTGCACTCGGACATACCAAATGCAGTCAGAAGCTCACGAACATATTGTTGATGTGAGATAAAGATCGTATGAGGTTTTTGCCATACCTCGATTCCCAAGCAATAATGAAGAAGACCAAGATTTGTCATTTCAAATTCTTGGCTCAACCATTCTTGCGTCTTCCGAATATTATCTTCATGGTCACCAGTGATTACAAGATCATCCACATATAGGACTACAATTACCTTCTTTCCTTGTTCACTTAGAACATACAAGTTGGCCTCTGATTTGCTTCTACAGAAACCATGTTGCAAGAAGAAAGAGTCTATACGTTTGTACCAAGCTCGTGGTGCTTGCTTTAACCCATATAAAGCCTTTTTCAATTTGCAGACTTTTTCTTCTTCACCTGGTATTTGGAAGCCAGGGGGTTGTGCAACGTAGACTTCTTCTTCAAGTTGCCCATTAAGAAAAGCTGACTTGACATCCATTTGATGTACAATCCATTCATAATGTGCGGCAGCTGCAACAACTAGCCTGATTGTTGACATTTTTGCTGTTGGAGCAAAGGTTTCATATACATCGAAACCTTCGACTTGCGAAAATCCTTGTGCTACAAGGTGTGCCTTGTATTTTTCAAGACTTCCATCTGCCTTGTACTTCACTTTCCAGATCCATTTGGTGCCGATAATTTTTCTATTCGGTGGCTTTTCAACGATCTCCCAAGTATCATTTTTCATGATACTATCATACTCGGCTTGCATAGCTGCTCTCCAATTTGGATCTGACATGGCTTCGTCCACAGTTACCGGTTCTTTTACCGTCTTGATGATTTGGGTCATCAAAGCCATGTTTACTAGTTGTTGTCCTGATCTGTTCTGCTCCTCTATTCTCTTTGATCGTCTTAGTCCATTAGGACGTGGACTATCATCAGTAATTCTTGGATTTCTTCCATCAAAGAGCTGTTGGAACTACTTCGGTTGTGGCTTCCTTGTGGGTACAATAGGTTGGTCTTTAGTCTCCTCATCATTAGAGACTTCTTCATTGTTCAACGGTCGTTGTTCAGGCACTTGGTGGATTACTTCATCAGTTGATGACGAAATGGCAGGACCGCTATCCTCCATTGAGTGTGGTCGCTCATTAAACACCACATCTCGGCTTATGATCACCTTCTTGGCCTCTACATCATAGAGTCTGTATGCTTTAGACTCTTCACTATATCCCAAGAAAATGCCTTTCTTGCTTTTGTCATCCAATTTCTTTTGATTTTCATTTGGAATGTGTACAAAACATTCACACCCAAATTTTCTTAAATGAGACACAGAAGGTTTCGTACCATAATAAGCCTCATTAGGAGTCTTATCGTTGAGTGCCCTTGTTGAGCACCGATTGAGGATGTATACCGCTGTGTTGACTGCTTCAGCCCAGAATGTGTCAGGTAGGCCAGAACCTTTCAACATGCATCGAGCCATTTCTACAATTGTTCGATTTCTTCGTTCCACAACTCCATTTTGTTGTAGTGTGTATGGAGCAGTCAATTGGCGCTTAATCCCAAGCTTGTTGCAGTAGTTGGTGAACTCTGTAGAACAGAATTCCCTCCCACGATTGGTACGAACTTTCTTCAACTGAGTTGTGTTCTCATTTGTCATAAGTTTGTGCCACACTTTAAACTTTTCAAGAGCATCAGCCTTGTCCCGAAGGAAGTACACCCACATCTTCCTACTATAATCATCTACTAACAGCATAAAGTAGGAAGATCCTCCCAACACCGTCGTAGTCATTTTTCCGCAGAGCTCAGCATGTACCAACTCTAGAGGAGCCTTTGATCGGTTATGACTCTCTTTGGGAAATGACTATCTATGTTGCTTGCCCAGCATACAAGCTTCACATGGTCCTTCAATTTCTTCAATTGAAGGCAAGTCGGCCACCATCTTCTTCTTTTGCATTTCCTTTAACACAGGATAGGAAATGTGCTCGAACCTTTCATGCCAAAGTTGACTTGTTTTGGCATCCACGACAGCAGAAAGAGAGCTGATTTCATAAAGATTATTTTTGCGAATACCTTTACGTACGATATTTTGATCCTTGTCAAGAATCAAAGCTTCCGTCTTCTTGAACCGCACTTCTAGATCATTATCTGTAATAGCAGCTACAGATAGCAAATTTCTGGTGATCTGGGGTACAAAGAGTACGTTGGACAGCTTCTTGCTTCCTCCATCTTGAGACACGAGCGAGATGGTTCCAGTGCCCTCAACGGGATACCTCACATTATTCCCGACGACAACATTCATTGGTTCTTGTAGAGGTTTTATGGAGTCATATAACTCCTTCTTGCTGGTCATGTGTCGGGAAGCTCCACTATCTAACACCCATGCACTTGTTTGATGTACATGTGCGCTAGTACACGTTTCCTCCGATACATCTGTTACAGTAAACAGATGCACTTCCGTTTCAACCGTATTGGCAGATTCTTTATTTCTCCAATTTTGTTTTAAAGTTCCGTTCTTCTCGTCATGGATTCGTTTCCTGCAATCTTTGACAGCATGACCTTTCTTATTGCAGTAGTAGCACGATCCAGAGAACGTCTTCTTCTTTGCTTTCTTCTTTTCTTCTTGGTTACTCCTCGCCTTGGCTGTAAAGGCAGAGTCAAGTTGATTTTCTCTGCTCCTCAGCCTCATCTCCTCCTCCATCAACATGGCAGTGAATTCTTCAAACGTCAAAGGAGGAATGCGAACTTGTGTATTGAGTGCTGTCACAAGGCCGTCAAATTTTGGAGGCAACACTCTAATGCACCTTCGAGCTAGTTCCTCGGTTGATTTGGCAATACCAACTGCAGCCATTTGATCACGTAGGTTTTTCATCCTACTGATAAATGACTCAGCTGCTTCATCTTCACTTAATCTCTCAGCAGCTAACTGATTCTCCAAGTTCTGAATGCGAGTTTGGTTCCTTGTTTCATACTGATTTTTCAGTATGGTCCAAGCTTCAGATGCCTTGGTTGTGTGTTGAATAAGAGTGAGGACATAATCTTGAACACTTGTGACAATTGCACAAAGTGCATCAGCATTTCGTCTCCTCCATTCTTTAACAAGTTGAGGATCTGGAGGTGTGACCTTTTTTGTGTCATCTTCAGCACGGACTGCAACTGGTTCTACATCTGTGCCTGACACTGTATCAAGGAGTTCGTAGGAGTCCAGAACTGTAATGATTTTGAACTTCCACAAAAGATAGTTTGTGCCATCAAGCTTTCCTTCTGTGAAGGTAGGGGGACGGATACGAATTGTTGGTACTAAACCGGAACTAGAACTGGTAGAAGAAGAACTAGCACCTTGAGTAGTCATAGTTGTTGAGCTTTACTAGACAAGATTGTTGTTAAGAGCCCCTTAAGCTCTTGATACCATGTCAGAATATAACCAATTTCTCATAAACGTCTTAACAACAATCAAGTAGAAAGACAACACTACTCGTTATAACAATTCAATATAACACTTACAAGATAATTGTCCCACCGTGCGCTCTCAAGATTAGAGCTTCAATGGCTTCTGGACTTACAAGAAGAATACAGGAAAGAAAGACTAACTTAGGATTGTGTTTGGAGTTATGTTGTGGATGAAAATGATGAACTAATGCATGCCTATTTATAGAATTCAGCTAGCCCGCCATATGAGACTTTCCTATCAAACATTTCAATCTTGGTTGGCTTTACCAACCATGTTCAAAGTATTAGCAACCCATATTTATCACATGGGTGGCTACAATTAACCATATGGGTGGCTAGCATCCAAGTCAACTTCTAGGAAGTTTCCTTTGGTCAAGTTGGCTAACTTTAGCATTGTATCATCCCCACGTCATCTTAGGTAATTCCAAATTTCTGAACTTCTTTCTTGTAGCCATCGCGATCTCTTTTGACCTCATCGACGTTTAAGTCGGAATCATTAATTTATGCTACCATATAATTAACGATACTTATTATGAAGAGATGGATATTGACATATATCAACAACTACCCCCAGCTCGCATGACAGAGATGTCATAGAGGGAGGGGCTAGTGAGGTACCTTAGGTGCGTGAGTAATGGGGAGTTATAAGAAGAATGGTTGAGATCGTGATGGCGTATAGAGCTACACCAAATTGAGTATCCTTTATTGATTGGTCATTATAGTTATGTGTTTATATTGTATTGATGTTTATTTGTGTGTTTACTTGCTCAAATGATCATTTCCAAGGAGCATAGTAAATACTGTTAGAGATCTATCGGATACTCGCTGAGCTTGTTTTATATAAGCTCACTCTCTATTATTGCATGCATACAGGTGTCCTTTCGCAAGATTTCGGGTACGTGCCTCCAGAAGGGGAAAATGTGCATTACGTGGATCAGTCTTATGTGCAAGAGTCTTTGCCATGAGATTGTTTATAGTTATTGTAATATGATGTATTGTAAAACCTACCTTAGCATAAAGACTGATGTGTAATGGTTAGTAGTCTTCTTTTTACCTTGTTTAGATTACTAAATTGGTTTATAATCTATTTTGATATGTATGTTAAAGTTAAGGTATTATGTTGGAACGAAGGCGTATAACTATGAATGGATCGTCTAAGAATGATTGTTGTATAATATGGTTATGTTGTATATTGTTAATGGTATTGAGGAATTGATTGTTCTTTGGTTGAGGAGTTTGATTGTATGATGTTCTGAGAGGTTGGTTTAGAGCATCGGTGTCTTAATTACTGTCGTTATACTGCCGAAATTCCGTTGCGTCCTGACTGATTATAGGTGGGATCGAGTTGGGGCGTGACACCCACGGCATCTTGGGCAAGACAACTTTGCTTTGCGTAGAGGCTAGGCCCGCAAACCGAGGGCGTGGGGCCTGTGACCAGTTCTCCGTCGCTCCGGTGCCTATTACTTTAGATCCATAAGGAGTTATGTGGCGTATAACATACCGTTGGAAAGCTATCCGAGAGCTCTATGACAGGGGCAGCATGCCTGCTCGGCTGCGCCTATTTTCGGAGCCCAAAATCGAATGTATTCATCAGTTTCGAGCCATTTTCTTCTTTTTGCGCTGTTTCTTCATATTGGATCATTAGTCATGAGCTGCGAAAAGGACGACACATAAGGGCTTAGCACCCTCAACATGATTGGTGCGATCATACCAATAGAAATGCACTAGATCCCATCTGTACTCCGAAGTTAAGCGTGCTTGGGTGAGAGTAGTACAAGGATGGGTGACCCCCAGGGAAGTCCTCGTATTGCACCCCCCTTTTTGTTTTGTTTTTTTGCCCCGTTCAGGCTTGCCAAAATGCTTTATCCGTCACATTTTGATTATCGTGTCCCACAGCATCTTGGCCAAGACAACTTCGCTTCGCGTAGAGGCTAGGCCCGCAAACTGAGAGCGTGGGGCTTGTGACAAGATCTGCGTCGTTCTGGTGCCCATAACTTTTGATCTGAATGGAGTTATACGGCACACAATATACTCTTGAAAAGCTCTCCGAGAGCTCTACGACGGGGGCAGTAAGCTTGCTCGGCTACGCCTATTTTTAGAGCCCAAAATTGAACATTTTAATCAATTTCGGGCCACTTTTCTTCTTTTTGCGCTGTTTCTTCATCCCGGATAGTTCGTCGGAAGCCCCGAATAGGACGACAAATAAGGGTTTTGCGCCGTCAACATGACGGGTGCGATCATACCATCAGTAATGCACTGGATCCTATCAGAACTCCAAAGTTAAGCGTGCTTGGGCTAGAGTAGTACTAGGATGGGTGACCCCATAGGAAGTCCTCGTGTTGCACCCCCATTTTCGTTTTGTTTTTTTGCCCCATTCAGGCTTGCCAAGATACTTTATCCATCACATTTCTATTATCGAGTCCCACTGCATCTTGGGCACTACCACTTCGCTTCGCGTAGAGACTAGGCCCGTAAACCGAGGGCGTTGCGCTTGTAACCCGGTCTTTGTCGCTCTAATGCCCATAACTTTTGATCCGTAAGGAGTTATGCGGCGCATAGCATACTGTTGGAAAGCTTCCCGAGAGCTCTACGACGCGGGCAGCAATCCTGCTCAGTTGTACCTGTTTTTTAATCCGGACATCGAACGTTTTCACAAGTTTCGAGCCACTTTCTTCTTTTTGTGTTGTTTCTTCGTATCGGATTGTTCGTCGGGAGCCGCGAAAAGGAGGACACATAAGGGCATAGCGCCCTCAACATGATAGGTGCGATCATACCAACACAAATGCACCGGATCCCATCTGTACTCCAAAGTTAAGCGTGCTGGGACGAGAGTAGTACAAGGATGGGTGACCCCTTGGGAAGTCCTCGTGTTGCACCCCCCTGTTCGTTTTATTTTTTTGCCTCGTTCAGGCTTACCAAAATGCTTTATCCATCACATTTCTATTATCGAGTCCCACGACATATTGCCCAAGACAACTTCGCTTTGCGTAGATGCTTGGCCCGCAAACCGAGGGCGTTGGGCCTGTGACGAGGTCTCCGTTGTTCTGGTGCCCATAACTTTTGATCTGTAAGGAGTTATGCAGCGCACAGCATACCCTTGGAAAGCTCTCCGAGAGTTCTATGAAGGGGGCAGCAAGCCTGCTTGGCTATGCCTATTTTTGAGACCCAAAATTGAATGTTTTCTCCAGTTTCGAGCCACTTTCTTCTTTTTGCGCTGTTTCCTCTTATCGGATCCTTAGTCGGGAGCCGCGAAAAGGACGACACATAAAGGCTTAGTGCCCTCAACATGACGGGTGTGATCATACCAACAGAAATACACCGGATCCCATTTATACTCCGAAGTTAAGCGTGCTTGGGCGAAAGTAGTACAAGGATGGGGAACCCCATTGGAAGTCCTCGTGTTGTACCCCCCTTTTCGTTTTCTTTCTTTGCCCCATTCAGGCTTGCCAAAATGCTTTATCCGTCACATTTCTATTATTGTGTCCCACAGCATCTTGGCCAAGACAACTTCGCTTCGCGTAGAGGCTAGACCCGCAAACCGAGGGCGTATGACTTGTGACCAGGTTTGCGTCGTTCTGGTACCCATAACTTTTGATCCATAAGGAGCTATGCGGCACACAACATACCCTTAGAAAGCTCTCCGAGAGCTCTACGACAGGGGAATCGAGCCTGCTCAACTGCGCCTATTTTCAGAGCCCAAACTTGATTGTTTTAATCAATTTCGAGCCACTTTTATTCTTTTTGCATTGTTTCTTTGTCCTGAATCGTTCGTCGGGAGCCACGAAAAGGACAACACATAGGGGTTTGCGCCCTCAACATGATGGGTGCGATTATACCATAAGTAATGCACCGGATCCCATCAGAACTCCAAAGTTAAGCATGCTTGGGCTAGAGTAGTACTAGGATGGGTGACCCCCTGGGAAGTTCTCGTGTTGCACCCCCCTTTTCGTTTTGTTTTTTTGCCCCGTTCAGGCTTGCCAAGATGCTTTATCTGTCATATTTCTATTATCGAGTCCCACTGCATTTTGCGCATGACAACTTCGCCTCGCATAGAGGCTAGGCCCGTAAACCGAGGGCGTGGCGCTTGTAACCAGGTCTCTATCGCTCCGATGCCCATAACTTTTGATCCGTAAGGAGTTATGTGGCGTACAGCATACCGTTGGAAAGCTCCCCGAGAGCTCTACGACGGGGGCAATAATCCTGCTAAGCTGCGCCTATTTCTTGAGCCCAAATTTGAATGTTTTTATCAGTTTCAAGCCACTTTCTTCTTTTTGTGCTGTTTGTTCGTATCAGATCATTCGTCAGGAGTCGCGAAAAGGACGACACATAAGGGCTTAATGCCCTCAACATGACGGGTGTGATCATACCAATAGAAATACACAGGATCCCATCTGTACTCCGAAGTTAAGCGTGCTTGGGCGAGAGTAGTACAAGAATGGATGACCCCTGGGAAGTCCTCGTGTTGCACTCCCTTTTCGTTTTGTTTTTTTGCCCTGTTCAGGCTTACCTAAATGCTTTATCTGTCACATTTCTATTATCAAGTCCCACGGCATCTTAGGCATGACAACTCTACTTCGCGTAGAGGCTAGGCCAGCAAACCGAGGGCGTGGGGCCTGTGACCAGGTCTCCATCGTTTTGGTGCCCATAACTTTTGATCCGTCAGGAGTTATGCAGCGCACAACATAGCCTTGGAAAGCTCTCCGAGAGCTCTATGACGACGACAGCAAGCCTACTCTGCTGTACCTATTCTCGGGGCCTAAAATCAAATATTTTCTTCAGTTTTGGGCTACTATTCTTCTTTTTGTGTTGTTTCTTTGACCCGAATCATTCGTCAGGAGCCGTGAAAAGGACGACACATAAGGGCTTTGCATCCTCATTATGACGGGTGCGATCATACCATCAATAATGCACCAGATCCCATCTGAACTCCAAAGTTAATTGTGCTTGGGCGAGAGTAGTACTAGGATAGGTAACCAACTGGGAAGTCCTCGTGTTGCACCCCTTTTTTAATTTTTTTTTTGCACCGTTCAGGCTTGCCAAGATGCGTTATCCATCACATTTCTATTATCGAGTCCCATGGCATCTTGGGTAAGACAACTTCGCTTTGCGTAGAGGCTAGGCCCCTCAAACCGAGGGCGTGGGGCCTGTGACCAGGTATCCGTCACTCTGATGCCCATAACTATTGATCCGTAAGGAGTTATGCGACGCACAACATACTATTGGGAAGCTTTCAGAGAGCTCTACAACGTGGGCAGCAAGACTGCTCAGCTGCGCCTATTTTTGGAGCCCAAAAATTGAACGTTTTCATTAGTTTCTGGCCACTTTTCTTCTTTTTGCGTTGTTTCTTCGTCCCGAATCGTTCATCGGGAGCCTCGAAAAGGACAACAAATAAGGGCTTTGCAATCATACCATCAGTAATGAACCATATCACATCAAAATTCAAAAGTTAAGCGTGCTTGGGCGAGAGTGGTAATAGGATGGGTGGCCCCTTGGGAAGTCCTCGTGTTGCACCCCCCCTTTTTGTTTCATTTTTTTGCCCCGTTAAGGCTTTTCAAAATGCTTTATCTGTCACATTTCTATTACCGACTACCACGACATCTTGGCCAAGAAAACTTCGCTTCGTGTAGAGGCTAGGCCCGCAAACCGAGGGCGTGGCGCTTGTGACTAGGTCTCCGTCGCTCAGGTGCCCATAACTTTTGATCCGTAAGGAATTATGCGTTGCACAGCATATCGTTGGCAAGCTCTCCGAGAGATCTACGATGGGGACAACAAGTCTGCTCGGCAGCGGCTATTTTCGGATCCTAAAATCGAACGTTTAAATCAATTTTGGCATACTTTTCTTCTTTTTGCGCTGTTTCTTCATCCCGGATCGTTCGTCGGGAGCCGCAAAAAGGACGACACATAAGGGCTTAGCGCCCTCAACATGATGGGTGCGATCATACCAACATTAATGCACCGGATCCCATCTGTACTCCGAAGTTAAGCGTGCTTGGGCCAGAGTAGTACTAGGATGGGTAACCCCTTGGGAAGTCCTCGTGTTGCGCTCCCTTTTTTGTTTTGTTTTTTTGCCCTGTTCAGGCTTGCCAAAATGCTTTATCCGTCACATTTCTATTATCGTGTCCTACATCATCTATGCCAAGAAAACTTCACTTCGTGTAGAGGATAGACCCACAAACCGAGAGCGTGGGGCCTGTTACCAGGTCTTCGTCGTTCTGGGGCCCATTACTTTTGATCTGTAAGGAGTTATGCGGCGCACAACATACCATTGGAAAGCACTCTGAGAGCTTTATGATGGAGGCAGCAACCCTGCTCAGCTGCGCCTATTGTCGGAGTGGAAAATCGATCGTTTTAATCAATTTTGGGCCACTTTTCTTCTTTTTGCTCTGTTTCTTTGTCCCGGATCATTCGTCGGGTGCCGAGAAAAGGACCACACATAAGGGATTTGCACCCTCAACATGACGGGTACGATCATACCATCATTAATGCACCGGATCCCATCAGAACTCCAAAGTTAAGCGTGCTTGGGTGAGAGTAGTACTAGGATGGGTAATACCTAGGGAAGTCCTCGTGTTGCACCTCCCTTTTCGTTTTGTTTTTTTTCCGCATTCAGGCTTGCCAAGATGCTTTATCCGCCACATTTCTATTATCGAGTCCCACTGCATCTTGGGCTTGACAACTTTGATTCGCGTAGAGGCTAGGCCTGCAAACCGAGGGTGTGGCGCTTGTAACCAGGTCTCCGTCGCTCCGATGCCCATAACGTTTGATACGTAAGGAGTTATTCGGTGCATAGCATACCGTTGGAAAGCTATCCGAGAGCTATACGACTACGGCAGCAAGCCTGCTCTGCTGTACCTATTTTCAGATCCCAAAATTGAATGTTTTCATCAGTTTCTTGCCACTTTCTTCTTTTTGCTCTGTTTCTTCATATCGGATCGTTCGTTGGGAGTCACGAAAAGGATGACACATAAGGGCTTAGCGCCCTCGACATGACAGGTGCGATCACACCAACATATATGCACCGGATCCTATCTGTACTCAGAAGTTAAGCATGCTTGGGCGAGGGTAGTAGAAGGATGGGTGACCCCTTGGGAAGAGCTCGTGTTGCACCACCCTTTTCATTTTGTTTTTTTGCACCGTTAAGGCTTGTCAAAATGCTTTATCCGTCACATTTCTGTTATCGAGTCCCATTCCATCTTGGCCAAGAAAACTTCGCTTCGTGTCGAGGCTAGGCCCTCAAACCGAGGGTGTAGGGCCTGTGACCAGGTCTTTGTTGTTCTGGTGCCCATAAATTTTGATCCGTATGGAGTTATGCGGTGCACAACATACCCTTGGAAAGCTCTCTGAGATCTATACAACGGGGGCAGCAAGCCTGCTTTGCTATGCCTGTTTTCTTGCCCCAAAATCGAACGTTTTCATCAGTTTTGGGCCACTTTTCTTCTTTTCGCGCTGTTTCTTCATCCCGGATCGTTAGTCGAGAGTCGCGAAAAGGATGACACATAAGGGCATTGCCCCCTCAACATGACAGGTGCAATCATACCATCAGTTATGCACTAGATCCCAT
Organism: Ehretia macrophylla; assembly: GCA_037974665.1. Classification (NCBI taxonomy): domain Eukaryota; kingdom Viridiplantae; phylum Streptophyta; class Magnoliopsida; order Boraginales; family Ehretiaceae; genus Ehretia; species Ehretia macrophylla. The sequence goes on from CM075771.1 coordinate 24,139,112, forward strand.
CAGAACTCTGAAGTTAAACGTGCTTGGGCGAGAGTAGTACTAGGATGGGTGACCCCCTGGGAAGGCCTCGTGTTCCACCCCCTTTTTCTTTTTGTTTTTTCACCATGTTCAGGCTTGCCAAGATGCTTTGTCTGTCACATTTCTATTATTAAGTCCCACGGCATCATGGGAAAGACAACTACGCTTCGTGTAAAGGCTAGGCCTGCATACTGAGGGCGTTGGGCCTATGACCAGGTATCCGTCACTCAGATGCCCATAATGTGATGCCCGAGATTTAGCCATGCATTCAATTACTGTTGCATCCCTTGCTTGCGCATTTACTTCTGTACTTTACTAACTGACTTCTGTAGCTACTATTCACTCCATTTTCAAACTACATTCTATTAGTTAATTAACATTTTTATTAAATCATATTAATTGTTAAAGGAGTGGGAAAAATGTGCAATTGAACTAGAAGCGATAGAAGCGCTCGTTTAGAAAATGATTTTTGTAGTTCAATGAATAGTGTTACGTAACATAACTTAGAGATTTAATTAGCTAGCCTATGTTTCACACCTTAGGCTCGTTTTAAAGTTAACAACGCTCATTTTAGTAACCCATTTAATCACCCAACTTAGCCATTTAGTATATCTACTCAACACATGACCATTTAGCTCATAAAAAAAAAAAAAAGAGAGCAAATGCTGAAAAATCACTGTAGCAAATCCGAGAATAGTATAGGAGGAGAATGAGAGGATTTTGCTCATCAAATCTTCAAGCCAAGCCAAGCCAAGCTAGGAGCAAGTAGTTTAGGGTGTTTGCTAGCCTCCCGAGAGTTCCTACGCGCAATTGGTGAGGGTTTTCATGACTTTTTATGCATATCTAAAATGTTACATTTTTCTTGATTTGTTGAAAATGTTATCAAATGCTATTGCAAAGCTTATCTATGCTATTATACCTTGTATATAAGTGCTAGAGAACACATTTGAGCTATTAGTTCGCATTTTAAACGGTTGGAATCGTCATTTGAATTTATGAGGTGAATAGTGACGTTTTTCTAGGATTTTGTGTAATTGCACGTATTAGCTTGATTCAACACTCCTAATAGATGCCTTAGGTGCTAATGAAGGTAATATAATAGCCCCGTGCACTTGAATTGCTCTAGAATCGCATAAAACGTGAAATAGCCGACTTTAACAAAGGGGTTTCGGGGTTCATGCGAATCCGGGTGGATTTGGGCTTCACTTCTAGTATTCTTAGGCTACCTAGGTGCTATAGAAGCTTTGATAACCCTTGTTTGAAGCCCGGATAAGGTATGTGTAGTTTAAAGCCATAAGAGGGAATTTGGGGCTTTCGGGGTAATCGCGGGCGTTTGAATGAGTTAGAGGGTTGAGAAGGTACCTTGAGGGTTAGTTAGAAGGTTGGGGGAGTTTTCCTTGAAAATGGAATCATTAAACTTGGTTTGGAAGAGAAATAGTTTGACAAATAAAGGGGTTTAGGTGCAATTTCGGTTGACTCACACTTCTAAACCCATGGCATGACTTCTTGAGTGTTTATATGTGGTTTCAAGTTGATTTGGAGCTTTTGGTATGATTCTATGCTTATTTTGTAAATGTCCCTTTGTAAAACTGCTTATTAGCTTATATAATTGCTTATATTCTAACTACCTCGAGGTCAACCTACTTTGTTGATCCTCCTATGTGTTAATGCTTATATTATTGCTATTAACTTGCCATTGTTAAGTGCATTGCATAGTGGTTGCGCAACCATAGTGTCAGGGGCGGATGTGTTGAATATCGGCTGGGCGGCAGAGGGCTTGCCGGTGGATATTCAATCTCCGTGCCCTAGTCCCTCATTCGCCTGGTCCGGAGATTGCCAGGGGATGTTGGGTCGTAGGATTATCGGGGTACATCCGGAGTACACCCACTGGAGTGTTTGGGGTTATGCCGGCTTATCGTGATCGTGATCGTGGTTCGTGGATCGTGAATGAAGACCAGTGAAGATTGGTGTATAGGGGTTATGAGAAATGTATCCTTTCAAATATGTGGTTATTTAAGCTATCATTGTTTCTTGATTTGCTCAATTGTTATTGTTGTTAACTGTATTACTTGTCGCATTGCACACCCCGGGACCTTATCCCTCACTGGGCAACAGTGGTTGCTCATACCTCGCTAACATGTTTCAGGTGGCGCAGTTGGAGGAGTTGCATTAGTTGCTGTGTCTAGTTGCTTGAGGTGGACTATGTTCTTGTTGATGAGAGTAGGACTTGTTTTCTTTACTTTATGTTCTATTTTGTAACCTAAGTGATATGTGTATATTATATAGTTTGCAAATTGAGGGATAGATGTTGTAGTGGTAGATTTAGAACCATGGCATGTAATAACTTATATTTCTGCTATTAGTTGCTTCGCATGCTTGGGAGTGAATGACTGGTTGTTTTCAATTTCTAAGAATACTTAAAAGCTATCATGGAGTGGCATGATAAGCGGTTTTGTAAAGAAGTTAAGTTATGAATGCATGCTTGTCTGTATCTAAACTGTTTGTATGTCTTAAGGCTCGGATGGCCTTAAAGCTAAGATCTTTAGTTATAAATGAATGTCTTGTTATGTTGTGGCTTTATTGAGCATTTACAGTTTTGAAAAATGTCCGCGGTACAGAGGAAACTCTGTCCGTTTTTCCCTAAAATTTTGAGACTGGGTTGGAATTGGGTTGAGAATAGCATGGTTATTAGAGCCTCCGGCCTCGTGAGGGATCGGGGCGTTACACATAACATTTGATCCGTAAGGAGTTTTCCAGCGCACAGCATAACGTGGCAAAGCTCTCCGAGAGCTCCACCACGAGGGTAGCAAGCCTGCTCGGCTACACCTATTTTCGGAGCCCAACATCTAACATTTTAATCAATTTTCGTCCACTTTTCTTCTTGTTACACTATTTCTTCATCTCGGATCGTTCGTCGGGAGTCACGAAAAGGACGACGCATAAGCGCTTAACGCCCTCAACATGACGGGTACAATCATACCAACAAAAATACATCGGATCCCATATGTACTTCGAAGTTAAGCGTGATTGGGCGAGAGTAGTACAAGGATTGATGATCCCCTGGGAAGTCCTCGTGTTGCACCCCCTTTTTCGTTTTGTTTTTTTGCCCCGTTCAGGCTTGCCAAAATGCTTTATCCCTCACATTTCTATTATCGTGTCCCACAGCTTCTTGGCGAAGACAACTTCACTTCGGGTAAAGGCTAGGCCCGTAAACCGAGGGCGTGGAGCCTGTAACTAAGTCTCCGACGTTCTAGTGCCCATAACTTTTGATCAATAAGGAGTTATGCGGTGCGCAACATACCCTTGGAAAGCTCTCTGATAGCTCTATGACGAGGGCAGCTAGCCTGCTTTGCTGCGCCTCTTTACGGAGCCCAAAATTGAACGTTTTAATCAATTTTGGGCTACATTTCTTCTTTTTGCGCTGTTTGTTCGTCCCGGATCGTTCGTCAGGAGTAGCGAAAAGGACGACACATAAGGGCTTTGCGCCCACAACATGACGAGTGCGATCATACCATCAGAACTCCAAAGTTAAGCATGTTTGGACGACATTAGTACTAGAATGGGTGACCCCCTGGGAAGTCCTCGTGTTGTACCCTCTTTTTTGTTTTGTTTTTTTGCCCCGTTTAGGCTTGCCAACATGCTTTATCCGTCACATTTCAATTATCGAGTCCCACTCCATCTTGGGCACAATAACTTCGCTTCGTACAGAGGCTAGGCCCGCAAACTGAGGGCATGGCGCCTGTGACCTGGTCTCTGTCGCTCTGATGCCCATAACTTTTGATCCGAAAGGAGTTATGCGGCGCACAACATACCGTTGGAAAGCACTCCAAGAGCTCTACGACGGGGGCAGCAAGCCTGCTCGGTTGTGCCTGTTTTTCGAGCCCAAATTCGAATGTTTTCTTCAGTTTTGAGCCACTTTATTCTTTTTGCGCTGTTTCTTTGTATCGGATCATTTATCGGGAGCCGCCAAAAGGACGACACATAAGGGATTTGCGCCCTCAACTTGACGGGTATGATCATACCAACAGAAATGCACCGGATGCCATCTGTACTTTGAAGTTGAGCGTGCTTGGGTGAGAGTAGTACAAGGATGGGTGACCCCTTGGGAAGTCCTCGTGTTGCACCCGCCTTTTAGTTTTGTTTTTTTGCCCTATTCAGGCTTGCCAAAATGCTTTATCCATCACATTTCTATTATCGAGTCCCACGGCATCTTTGCCAAGACGACTTTGCTTCTTGTAGAGGCTAGGCCCGCAAAACCAAGGGCGTAGGGCCTGTGACCAGTTCTCCGTCGTTTTGATGCCTATAACTTTTGATCCTTAAGGAGTTATGCGGTGTATAGCATACCTTTGAAAATCTTTGCGAGAGCTCTACGACAGAGGCAGCAATTTTGCTCGGCTGTACCTGTTTTCGGGGCAAAAATTGAACGTTTTCATCAGTTTCAGACCACTTTTCTTCTTTTTACGTTGTTTCTTCGTCTTTGATCGCTCGTCGGGAGCTGCGAAATAGACGACACTAAGGGCTTTGCGCCCTCAACATTACGGGTGTGATCATACCATCAGTAATGCACTGGATCCCATAAGAACTCCGAAGTTAAGCGTGCTTGGGCGAGAGTAGTACTAGGATAAGTGACCCCCGGGAAGTCCTCGTGTTGCACCCACCTTTTCCATTTGTTTTTTTGCCCTATTCAGGCTTGCCAAGATGCTTTATCCATCACATTTCTATTATCGAGTCCCACGGCATCTTAGGCAAGACAACTTCGCTTCGCATAGAGGCTAGGCCCGCAAACTGAGGGCGTGGGTCCTGTGACTAGGTATTCGTCACTCTGATGCCTATAACTTTTGATCCGTAAGGAGTTATGCGGCGCACAACATACCGTTGGAATGCTCTTCTAGAGCTCTACGACGGGGGCAACATGCTTGCTTGGCTGCGCCTATTTTCAGAGCCCAAAAATTGAACATTTTCATCTATTTTAGACCACTTTTATGCCTTTTGCGCTATTTCTTCATCCCCGATCGTTCGTCAGGAGCCGCTAAAAGGATAACAAATAAGGGCTTTGCGCCCTCAACATGACGGGTGCGATCATACCATCAGTAATGCACCAGATCCCAACAAAACTCAGAAGTTAAGCATGCTTGGGAGAGAGTAGTACTAGGATGGGTGACCCCCTTGGAAGTCCCCGTGTTGCACCCCTCTTTTCATTTTGTTTTTTTGCACTTTCAAACTTTCCAAAATGCTTTATCCATCACATTTCTTTTATCGAGTCCCACGGCATCTTGGCCATGACAACTTGGCTTCGTATAGAGGCTAGGCCTACAAACCGAGGGCGTGGGGCCAGTGACAAGGTCTCCGTCGCTCCGGTGCCTATAACTTTTGATCCATAAGGAGTTATACGGTGCACAACATACCGTTTGAAAGCTCTCTGAGAGCTCTACGATGAGGGCAGCAAGTTTGCTTGTCTGCACCTATTTTCGAAGCCCAAAATTGAATGTTTTCATTAGTTTCGGGCCACTTTCTTATTTTTGCGCTGTTTCATCGTCTCAGATCATTCGTTGGGAACCGCAAAAAGGATGACACATAAGGGCTTTCCGCCCTCAACATGACGGGTGCGATCATACCAACAGAAATGCATCAGATCCCATCTATACTCCGAAGTTAAGCGTGCTTGGGCGAGAGTAGTACAAGGATGGGTGACCCCCTGGGAAGTCCTCGTGTTGCACCCCTTTTTTGTTTTGTTTTTTTGCCCCGTTTAGGCTTGCCAAAATGCTTTATCCGTCAAATTTCTATTATCGAGTCCCACGGCATCTTGGCCAAGACAACTTCTCTTCACGTAGAGGCTAGGCCCGCAAACCGAGGGCGTGGGGCCTGTGACCAAGTCTCCGTCATTTTGGTGGCCATAACTTCTGATCTGTAGGGAGTTATATGACGCACATTATATCCTTGGAAAGCTCTTCAAGAGCTCTACGACGGGGGCAATGAGCCTGCTCGGCTACGCCTATTTTCAAAGCCCAAAATCGAACGATTTCATCAGTTTCGGGCCACTTTTCTTCTTTTTGCTCTATTTTTTCATCCCGGATCATTTGTCGGGAGCCGCAAAAAGGACAACACATAGGGGCTTGTGCCCTCAACATGATGAGTTCGATCATACCATTAGTAATGCAGCGGATCCCATCAGAACTCCGAAGTTAAGTGTACTTGGGCGAGAGTAGTACTAGGATGGGTGACCCCCTGGGAAGTCCTCGTGTTGCATCCCCCTTTTTGTTTTGTTTTGTTGCCATGTTCAGGTTCGCCAAGATGGTTTATCCGTCACATTTCTATTATCGAGTCCCACTGCATCTTGGGCAAGACAATTTCCCTTCGCGTAGAGGCTAGGCTAGCAAACCGAGGGCGTGGGGCCTATGACCAGGTCTCCGTCGCTCTGGTGCCTATAACTTTTGATCCGTAAGGAGTTATGTGGTACATAGCATACCGTTGGAAAGCTCTCTAAGAGCTCTACGACAAGGGAAATAAGCTTGCTTAGTTGCGCCAATTTTCGAAGCCCTCAACATGACAGGTGCGATCATGGAGCTTTTCATCAGTTTCAAGCCACGTTCTTCTTTTTGCGCTTTTTCTTCATCTCAGATCGTTCGTCAAGAGCCGCGAAAAGGACGACACATAGGGGCTTAGCGCCCTCAACATGACTTGTGCGATCATACCAACAGAAATGCACTAGATCCCATCTGTACTCCGAAGTTGAGCGTGCTTGGGCGATAGTAGTACAAGGATGGGTGACCCCCTGGAAAGTCTTCATGTTGCACCACCCTTTTCGTTTGTTTTTGTGCCCCGTTCAGGCTTGCCAATTTTCTTTATCCGTCACATTTCTATTATCGTGTCCCACGACATCTAGGGCAAGACAACTTCTCTTCGCATAGAGGCTAAGCCCGCAAACAGAGGTCGCAGGGCCTGTGATCATGTCTCTATCGCTCCGATTCCCACATCTTTTGATCCGTAAGGTATTATGCAGTGCACAGCATACCGTTGGAAAGCTCTCCGAGAGCTTAACGACGTGGGTAACAAGCCTGATCGGCTGCATATGTTTTTAGAGCCCAAAAATTGAACATTTTCATCAGTTTCAAGCCACTTTTCTTCTTTTTGCGATGTTTCTTCGTCCCGGATCGTTCGTCGGGAGCCGCAAAAAGGACAACAAATAAGGGCTTTGTACCCTCAACATGACGGGTGCGATCATACCACCAGTAATACACCGGATCCCATCAGAACTCCAAATGTTAAGCGTGCTTCGGCGAGAGTAGTACTAGGATGGGTGACCTCCTACGAAGTCCTCGTGTTGCACCCCCCTTTTTGTTTTGTTTTTTTGCCCCGTTCAGGCTTGCCAAGATGCTTTATCCGTCACATTTCTATTATCCAGTCCCACTACATCTTGGGCAAGACAACTTCGCTTTGCGTAGAGGCTAGGCCCGCAAACCGAGGGTGTGGGGCCTATGACTAGGTCTCCGAAGCTCTGGGGCCCATAACTTTTGATCCGTAAGGAGTTATACAGCGCATAGCATAACGTTGGAAAGCTCTCCAAGAGCTCTACGACTGCGGCAGTAAGCATGCATGGCTGCGCCAGTTTTTGGAGCCCAAAATATAATGTTATCATCAGTTTCGGGCCATTTTCTTCTTTTTGCGCTGTTTCTTTGTCCCGGATCGTTCGTCGGGAGCCGCAAATAGGACGACACATAAGGGCTTAGTGCCTTCAACATGACTGGTGCGATCATACTAGCAGAATGCACCAGATCCCATCAGTACTCCGAAGTTAAGTGTGCTTGGGCGAGAGTAGTACTAGGATGGGTAACCCCTTAGGAAGTCCTTGTGTTGCACGCCCCTTTTCATTTTGTTTTTTTCCCCATTTCAGGCTTGCCAAATTGCTTTATCCGTCACATTTCTATTATCGAGTCCCAAGGCATATTGGCCAAGACAACTTCGCTTTGCATAGAGGCTAGGCCCGCAAACTGAGGGCGTAGGGCCTGTGATCAAGTCTCTGTCAGTCCGGCGCCGATAACTTTTGATCTGTAAGGAGTTATGAGGTGCACAGCATACCGTTGGAAAGCTCCCCGAGAACTCTACGACAGGAGCATCGAGCGAGCATAGCTGCACCTATTTTCGGACCCTAAAATCGAATGTTTTCATCAGTTTCGTGCCGTTTTCTTCTTTTTGGGCTGTTTCTTCGTCTCAGATCGTTCGTCGGGAGTGCAAAAAGGACCACAAATAACCCCTTTGTGCCCTCAACATGACGGTTATGATCATACCATCAGTAATGCACAGGATCCCATCAGAACTCCGAAATTAAGCGTGTTTGGGCGAGAGTAGTACTAGGATGGGTGACCTCCTAAGAAGTCCTCGTGTTGCACCCCCTTTTTCATTTTTATTTTTTTGCCCCGTTCAGGCTTGCCAAGATGCCTTATCCGTCACATTTATATTATCAAGTCCCACGGCATTTTGGGCAAGACAACTTCCATTCGCGTAGAGGCTAGGCCCGCAAACCGAGGGCGTAGGGCTTGTGACCAAGTCTCCATCGATCTGGTGCCCATAACTTTTGATCCGTAAGGAGTTATGTGGCGCACAACATACCGTTAAAAATCTCCCGGAGAGCTCTATGACAGAGGCATCAAGCCTGCTCGGCTGTGCCTATTTTCAGAGCCCAAAATCAATTGGTTCCATCAGTTTTGAGCCGCTTTCTTCTTTTTGCACTTTTTTTTTGTCTTGGATCGTTCGTCGGAAGCCGCGAAAAGGACGTCACATAAGCGCTTAGCGCCTTCAACATGACGGGTGCGATTATACCAACAGTAATACACCGAATCCCATATGTACTCCGAAATTAAGCATGCTTGGGCGAGAGTAGTACAAGGATGGGTGACCCCTTGAAAAGTACGCGTGTTGCACCACCCTTTGCGTTTTGTTTTTTTGGCCCGTTCAGGCTTGCCCAAATGCTTTATCTGTCATATTTCTATTATCGAGTCCCACTGCATATTGGCCAAGGAAACTTCAGTTCACGTAGAGGCTAGGCCCGCAAACCGGGGGCTTGGGGCTTGTAACCAGGTCTCTGTCGCTCCGATGCCCATAACTTTTGATCCGTAAGGAGTTGTACGGCTCACAGCATACCGTTGGAAAGTACCCCGAGAACTCTACGATGTGAGAAGTAAGCCTGCTCGGCTGCGCCTATTTTTAGTGACCAAAAATTGAACATTTTCATCAATTTCATGACACTTTTCTTCTTTTTACGCTGTTTCTTCGTCCTGGATCATTCGTCGAGAGCCGCGAAAAGGACAACAAATAAGGGCTTTGCGCCCTCAACATGACTGGTACGATCATCCCATCAGTAATGTACAAGATCCCATCAGAACTCCGAAGTTAAACGTGCTTTGGCAAGGGTAGTACTAGGATTGTTGACCCCTGTGAAGTCCTCGTGTTGTACCCCCCTTTTCATTTTTTTTTTTGCCCCGTTCAGGCTTGCCAAGATACTTTATCCATCACATTTCTATTATCGAGTCCCATGGCATCTTGGGCAAGACAACATCGCTTCGCGTAGAGGCTAGGCCAGCAAACCAAAGGCGTGGGGCTTGTGACCAGGTCTCCGTAGCACTGATGCCTAGAAATTTTGATCCGTAAAGAGTTATGTGGCGCACAACATACCCTTGGAAAGCTCTTCGAGAGTTCTACAACAGGGGTAGCAAGACGGCATTGCAATGCCCATTTTCTGGGCCCAAAATCGAACGTTTTCATTAGTTTCGGGCCACTTTTTTTCTTTTTGCGCTATTTTTTCGTCCCGGATTGTTCATCTGGAGCGGCAAAAAGGACGACACATAAGGGCTTTGCGCCGTCAACATGACGGTTTTGATCATACCATGAGAAATGCTGCAGATCCCAACAAAACTCCGAAGTTAAGCTTGCGTGGGCGAGAGTAGTACTGGGATGGGTGACCCTTGTGAATTCCTTGTGTTGTACCCCCTTTTTTGTTTTGTTTTTTGCCCCGTTCAGGCATGCCAAGATGTTTTATCCGTCACATTTTTATTATTGAGTCCCACTGCATCTTGGGCAAGACAATTTCTCTTTGTGTAGAGGCTAGGCCCGTAAACCGAGGGCGTGAGGCCGGTGACTAGGTCTCCATCGCTCTGGTGCCCATAACTTTTGATCCGTAAGAAGTTATGCGGCGTACAGCATACCGTTGGAAAGCCCTCCGAGAGCTCTACAACGGGGGAATCAAGCCTGCTCGGGTGGTAATGTTTTCGGAGCCCAAAATCAAATGTTTTCATCAGTTTTGAGCCACTTTCTTCTTTTTTTGCTGTTTCTTCATCATGGATCGTTCGTCGGGAGCCGTGAAAAGGACGACACATAAAGACTTAGTGCCCTCAACATGACAGTTGCGGTCATACCAACAAAAATGCACCGGATCCTATCTGTACTCCGAAGTTAAGCATGCTTGGGCGAGAGTAGTACAAGGATGGGTAACCCCCTGGGAAGTCCGCGTGTTGCACCACCCTTTTCATTTTGTTCTTTTGCCCCGTTCAGGCTTGCCAAAATGCTTTATCTGTCATATTTCTATTATCGAGTCCCACAGAATCTTAGCCAAGGCAACTTTGTTTCGCATAGAGGCTACGCCCGCAAACCAAGGGCGTGGGACCTGTGACTAGGTCTCCGTCGCTCCGATGCCCATAACTTTTGATCTGTAAGGAGTTATGCAGCGCACAACCATTGAAAAGCCCTTCGAGAGCTCTGCAACAGGGGCAACAGGCCTGCTTGGCTGCACCTATTTTTAGAGCCCAAAAATTGAATATTTTCATCAGTTTCAGGCCACTTTATTTCTTCCTACGTTGTTTCTTTATCCCGAATCGTTCATCAGGAGCTGCGAAAAGGACAACAAATAAGGGCTTTGCGCCCTCAACATGACGGGTGCGATAAAACCATCAGTAATGCAACGGATCCCATCAGAACTCAAAAGTTAAGCGTGCTTGGGTGAGAGTAGTACTAGGATGGGTGACCCTCTGGGATGTCCTCGTGTTGCACCTCTCTTTCCGTTTTGTTTTTTTGACCTGTTCAGGCTTGCCAAAATGCTTTATTCGTCACATTTGTATTACCGAGTACCACAACATCTTGGCCAAGACAACTTCGCTTCGCGTAGAGGCTAGGCCCGCAAACCAAGGGCGTGGCGTCAGTGACCACGTCTCCGTCGCTCCGGTGCCAATAACTTTTGATCCGTAAGGAGTTATGCAGCGTACAGCATACCATTGGAAAGCTCTCCGAGAGCTCTACGAAGGGGGCAGCAAGCTTGAATGGCTGTGCCTATTGTCAGAGCCCAAAATTGACTGTTTTTATCAGCATCGAGCAACTTTCTTCTTTTTGCGCTGTTTCTTCGTATCGGATCGTTCGTCAGGAGCCGCAAAAAGGATGACACATAAGGGCTTAGCGCTCTCAACATGACAGATGCAATCATACCAACAGAAATGCACCAGATCCCATCTGTACACTGAAGTTAAGCGTGCTTGGGCGAAAATAGTACAAGGATGGGTGACCCCCTGGGAAGTCCTCGTGTTGCACCCTCCTTTTCGTTTTGTTTTTTTGCCCCGTTCAGGCTTGCCAAAATGCTTTATCCGTCACATTTCTATTATCGAGTCCCATGTCATCTTGGCCAAGACAACTTCGCTTCATGTAGAGGCTAAGCCAGCAAACCGAAGGCGTAGGGCCTATGACCAGGTTTCCATCGTTCTGGTGCCCATAACTTTTGATCCGTAAGGAGTTATGCGGTGCACAACTTACCCTAGGAAAGCTCTCTGAGAGCTCTACGATGGGGGCAGCAAGCCTGCCCAGCTGCGCCTATTTTAGGATCCCAAAATCGAACGTTTTCATCAGTTTTGGGCCACTTTTCTTCTTTTTGTGCTATTTTTTTATCCCGGATAATTCGTCTGGAGTTGTGAAAAGGACGACACATAAGGGCTTTGCGCCCTCAACATGACCAGTGCGATCATACAATCAGTAATGCACCGGATGCCATCAGAACTCCGAAGCTAAGCATGCTTGGGCGATAGTAGTTCTGGGATGGGTAACCCCTTTGGATGTCCTCGTGTTGCACACCCCTTTTCGTTTTGTTTTTTTGCCTCGTTCAGACTTATCAAAATGATTTGTCCATCACATTTCTATTACCGAGTACCACGGCATCTTGGCCAAGACAACTTCGCTTCGCGTAGAGGCTAAGCCCGCAAACCGAGAGCGTGGGGCCTGTGACTAGGTCTCCGTCGTTCTAGTGTCCATAACTTTTGATTTGTAATGAGTTATGTGGCGCACAGCATACCCTTGGAAAGTTCTCTGAGAGCTCTACGACGGGGCATCAAGCCTGCTCGGCTGCGCTTGTTTTTTAGGCCCAAAATTGAACATTTTCATCAATTTCGGGCCACTTTTCTTCTTTTTGCGCTGTTACTTAATCCCAAATCGTTCGTCGGGAGCCGCGAAAAGGATGACACATAAGGGCTTTGCGCCCTCAACATGACGGTTGCGATCATACCATCAGTAATGCACCAGATTCCATCAGAACTACGAAGTTAAGCGTGCTTGGGCGAGAGTAGTACTAGGACGGGTGACCCCCTGAAAAGTCCTCGTGTTGCACCCCCTTTTTCGTTTTGTTATTTTGCCCCGTTCATGCTTGCCAAAATGCTTTATCAGTCACATTTCTATTATCGGGTCCCACGACATCTTGGCCAAGACAACTTCGCTTCGCGTAGAAGGTAGGCCTGCAATCCGAGGCGCGGGGCCTAAGAAAAGGTCTCCACCGTTCTGGTGCCCATAACTTTTGATCCGTAAGGAGTTATGCGGCACACAACATACCGTTGGAAAGCTCTCATTGAGTTCTACGACAGGGGTAGCAAGCCCACTCAGCTGCGCCTGTTTTCGGAGCCCAACAATCGAACGTCTTCATTATTTTTAGGCCATATTTATTCTTTTTGCACTATTTCTTCATCCCGGATCATTCGTCGGGAGCCGCGAAAAGGATGACAGATAAGGGCTTTACGCCCTCAACATGACGGGTGCGATCATACCATCAGTAATGCTTCGAATCCCATTAGAACTCAAAAGTTAAGCGTGCTTGGGCGAGAGTAGTACTAGGATGGGTGACCCCCTAGGAAGTCCTCGTGTTGGACCCCCCTTTTTGTTTTATTTTTTTGCCCCGTTCAGGCTTGCCAAAATGCTTTATTAGTCACATTTTTATTATCAAGTCCCATGGCATCTTGGGCAAGACAACTTCACTTCGCATAGAGGCTAGGCCAACAAGCCGAGGGCGTGGGGCCTGTGAACAGGTCTCCGTCACTCTGGTGCACATAACTATTGATCCACAAGGAGTTATGCAGCTCACAGCATACCGTTGGAAAGCACTTCGAGAGCTCTACGGTGGGGGCAGTAAGCCAGCTCGATTGCTCTTGTTTTCTGAGCCCAAATTCGAATGATTTCATCAATTTTGAGCCATGTTCTTCTTTTTGCGCTGTTTCTTTGTCCTGAATCGTTCGTTGGGAGCCGCAAAAATGTCAACACATAAGGGCTTTGCGCCCTCAACATGACGAGTGCGATCATACCATCAGAAATGCACCGGATCATATCAAAACTCCAAAGTTAAGCATGCTTGGGCGAGAGTAGTACTAGGATGGGTGACCCCTTAGGAAGTCCTCGTGTTGCACCCTCATTTTCGTTTTGTTTTTTTGTCCCGTTCAGGCTTCCCAAGATGCTTTATCTGTCACATTTTTATTATCGAGTTCCACAGCATCTTGCGCAAGACAACTTTGCTTCGTGTAGAGGTTGGGCCCGCAAACCGAGGGTGTGGGGCCTGTGACCAAGTCTCCGTCACTCTGGTGCCCATAACTTTTGATCCGTAAGGAGTTATGCGGCGCACAACATACCGTTGGAAAGCTCTCCGAGAGCTCTACAACGGGGGCAACAAGTCTACTCGGTTGCGCCTATTTTCGGAGCCCAAAATCAAATGTTTTCATCAGTTTTGAACCATATTCTTCTATTTATGCTGTTTCTTCATATTGGATCATTTGTCGGGAGCCGCAAAAAGGGTGACACATAAGGTGTTAGAGCCCTTAACATGACGGGTGCGATCATACCATCAGAAATGCATCAGATCCCATCTGTACTCTGAAGTTAAGTGTGTTGGGGCGAGAGTAGTACAAGGATGCGTGACCCCCTAGGAAGTCCTCGGGTAGCACCCCCCTTTTCATTTTGTTTTCTTGCCCCATTCAGGCTTGCCAAAATGCTTTATCTGTCACATTTCAATTATGAAGTCCCACAGCATCTTGGGCAAGACAACTCCGCTTCGCGTAGAGGCTAGGCCAGCAAACCGAGGGCGTGGGGCCTGTGAACAGGTCTCCGTCGCTCTGGTGCACATAACTATTGATCCGCAAGGAGTTATGCGGCTCACAACATATCGTTGGAAAGCTCTTCGACAGCTCTACGACAGGGGCACTAATCTTGCTTGGTTGCTCTTGTTTTCGGAGCCCAAAATTGAATGATTTCATTAGTTTCGAGCCACGTTCTTTTTGCGCTGTTTCTTCGTCCCGGATCGTTCGTCGGGAGCCGCAAAAAGGTAGACACATAAGGGCTTTGCGCCCTCAACATGACGGGTGCGATCATACCATCAGTAATGCACTGGATCCCATAAGAACTCCAAAGTTAAGCATGCTTGGGCGAGAGTAGTACTAGGATAGGTGACCCTTTGGGAAATCCTCGTGTTGCACCCCCCTTTTCGTTTTGTTTTTTTGCCCATTCAGGCTTCCCAAGATGTTTTATCTGTCATATTTCTATTATCGAGTTCCACAGCATCTTGGGCAAGACAACTTCGCTTCGCATAGAGGCTAGGCCCGCAAACCGAGGGCGTGGGGCCTGTGACCAGGTCTCTGTCGCTCTGGTGCCCATAACTTTTGATCCGTAAGGAGTTATGCGGTCCACAACACACCGTTGGAAAGCTCTCCGAGAGCTCTACGACGGGGGCAACAAGCTTGCTCGACTGTGCCTGTGTTTGGAGCCCAAAATTGAATGTTATCATCAGTTTTGAGCTACATTCTTCTATTTACATTGTTTCTTCATATTGGATCGTTCGTCGGGAGCCGCAAAAAGGGTGACACATAAGGGATTAGCGCCCTTAACATGACGGGTGCGATCATACCATCAGAAATGCCTCGGATCCCGTTTGTACTATGAAGTTAAGCATGCTGGGACGAGAGTAGTACAAGGATGGGTGACCCCCTAAGAAGTCCTCGTGTTGCACCCCCCTTTTCGTTTTGTTTTCTTGCCCCATTCAGGCTTGCCAAAAAGCTTTATCCGTCACATTTTAATTATCGAGTCCCACAACATCTTGGCCATGACAACTTCGCTTTGCGCAGAGGCTAGGCCCGCAAACATAGGGCGTGGGGCTTGTGACCAGGTCTCCGTCGTTCTGGTGCACATAACTTTTGATCCGTAAGGGGTTATGCAGAGCACAGAATTTCCTTGGAAAGTTCTCCGAGAGCTCTACGACGGGTGCAGCAAGCGTGCTCGGCTGCGCCTATTTTAGGGCCCAAAATAGAATGTTTTTATTAGTTTTAGGACACATTTCTTCTTTTTGCGATGTTTCTTCATCCTGGATCGTTCGTCGGGATATGCGAAAAGGACAACACATAAGGGCTTTGCGCCCTCAACGTAACGGTTGCTATTATACCATCAGTAATGCACTGGATCCCATTAGAACTCCAAACTTAAGCGTGCTTGGGTGAAAGTAGTACTAGGATGGGTGACCCCCAAGGAAGTCCTCGTGTTGTACCCCCCTTTTCGTTTTGTTTCTTTGCCCCGTTCAGGCTTGCCAAGATGCTTTATCTATCACATTTCTATTATCGAGTTGCACGGCATCTTGGGCAAGACAACTTCACTTCACGTAGAGGCTAGGACCGCAAACCGAGGGCGTGGGCCTGTGACAAAGTCTCTGTCGCTCTAGTGCCTATAACTTTTGATCCGTAAGGTGTTATACAGCGCACAAAATACATTTGGAAAGCTCTCCGAGAGCTCTACAACGGGGGCAGCAAGCCTGCTTGGCTGCGCTTGTTTTCTAGTTTCAAAATTGAATGTTTTCATCAGTTTTGGGCCACTTTTCTTCTATTTGCGCTATTTCTTCATCCCGAATCGTTCGTTGGGAGCCGCGAAAAGGACGACACATAAGGGCTTAGCACCCTCAACATGATAGGTCTGATCATACCTAAAGAATTGTACCAGATCCCATCTGTACTCCGAAGTTAAGCGTGCTTGGGCGAGAGTAGTATAATGATGGGTGACCCCTTGGGAAGTCTCGTGTTGCACCCCCATTTCAGTTTTGTTTATTTGCCCCGTTCTGGCTTGCCAAAATGCTTTATCCGTCACATTTCTATTATCGAGTCCAACAACATCTTGGCCAGGACAACTTCGATTTGCGTAGAGGCTAGGCTCGCAAACCGAGGGTGTGGGGCCTATGACCTGGTCTCCGTCGTTCTAGTGCCCAGAACTTTTGATCCGTAAGGAGTTATGCGGCGCACAACATACCCTTGGAAAGCTCTCCGAGAGCTGTCCGACGGGGGCAGCAAGCCTTCTCTGCTGCGCCTCTTTTCGGATAACAAAATCGAACATTTTAATCAGTTTTGGGCTACTTTCTTTTTTTTGTGCTGTTTCTTTGTCCAGGATCATTCGCCGGGAGCCGCAAAAAGGACGACACATAAGGGCTTTGCGCCCTCAACATGACGGGTGCGATCATACCATTAGTAATGCACCGGATCCCATTAGAACTTCAAAGTTAAGCGTGCTTAGGTGAGAGTAGTACTAGGATGGGTGACCCCTTGGGAAGTCCTCATGTTGCACCCCCTTTTTCGTTTTATTTTTTTTCCTCGTTGAAGCTTGCCAGGATGCTTTATCCATCACATTTCTATTATCGAGTCCTACTCTATCTTGGGCAAGAGAACTTCGCTTTGCGCAGAGGCTAGGCCCGCAAACCGTGGGTGTAGGTCCTGTGACCAAGTCTCCGTCGCTCTGGTGCCCATAACTTTTGATCCGTAAAGAGTTATGCAGTGAACAGTATACTGTTGGAAAGCTTTCCGAGAGCTCTACGACGGGGGCAGCAAGGTTGGTCGGTTGCGCTAGTTTTCGTAACCCAAAATAGAATGTTTTCATCAGTTTCGAACAACTTTCTTTTTTTGTGCTGTTTCTTCGTCTCAGATCGTTCGTCGGGAGCCGCGAAAAGGACGACACATAAGGGCTTAGTGTACTCAACTTGACGGGTGCGATCATACCAACAAAAATGCACCGGATCCCATTAGAACTCCAAAGTTCAGCGTGCTGGGGTGAGAGTAGTACAAGGATGGGTGACCCCATGGGTAGTCCTCGTGTTGCAACCCACTTTTCATTTGGTTTTTTTGCCCCGTTCAGGTTTGCCAAAATGCTTTATCCGTTATATTTCTATTATCGAGTCCCACAGCATCTTGGCCAAGACAACTTCGTTTAGCGTAAAGGCTAGGCCCGCAAATCGAGGGCGTAGGGCCTGTCAACAGGTCTCCGTCATTCTGGTGCCCATAACTTTTGATCTGTAAGGAGTTATGCGGCGCACAACATACCCTTGGAAACCTCTCCGAGAGCTCTATGACAGGGGCAACAAGCCTGCTTGGCTGCGCCTATTCTCGGTGCCCAAAATTGAATGTTTTTATCAGTTTTAGGCCAATTTTCTTCTTTTTGCGCTGTTTTTTCATCCCGGATCGTTCGTCGGGAGACGCAAAAAGGACGACACATAAGGTCTTTACGGCCTCAACATGACGGGTGCGATCATACCATCAGTAATGCACAGGATCCCTTCAGAACTCCGAAATTAAGCGTGCTTGGGCGAGAGTAGTACTAGGATGGGTGACCCTTTAGGAAGTCCTCGTGTTGCACCCCTCTTTTCGTTTAGTTTTTTTGCCCCATTCAGGCTTGCCAGGATGCCTTATCCGTCACATTTCTATTATCGAGTACCACGGCATCTTGGGCAAGACAACTTCGCTTTGCGTAGAGGCTAGGCCCACAAACCAAGGGCGTGGGGCCCGTGACCAGGCCTTCGTCGCTCTAGTGCCCATAACTTTTGATCCATAAGGAGTTATGCGGTACAGAGTATACCGTTGAAAGCTCTCTGAGAGGTCTACCACGGGTGCAACAAGCTTGCTCGGCTGCGCCAATTTTTGAAGCCCAAAATCAAATGTTTTCATCAGTTTCGAGCGACTTTCTTCTTTTTGCACTGTTTCTTAGTCTCAGATCGTTCGTCGCGAGCCGTGAAAAGGACAACACATAAGGGCTTAGTGCCCTCAACATGACGGGTGCGATCATACAAACAAAAATGCACTAGATCACATCTATACTCCGAAGTTAAGCGTGCTTGGGCATGAGTAGTACAAGGATGGGTGACCCCCTAAGAAGTCCTCGTGTTGCACCCCCTCTTTTCATCTTGTTTTTTTTTTCCCGTTCAGGCTTGCCAAGATGCTTTATTCGTCATATTTCTATCATCGAGTCCCACGGCATCTTGGGCAAGACAACTTCGCTTCATGTAGAGGCTAGGCCAGCAAACCGTGGGCGTGGGGCCTATGATCAAGTCTCCGTCGCTCCGATGCCCATAACTTTTGATCCGTAAGGTGTTATGCGGTGCACAGCATACCGTTGGAAAGTTCTCCGAGAGCTCTACGACGCGGGCAGCGAGCTTGCTCGACTGCGCCTCTTTTTGAAGCTAAAAAATTGAATGTTTTCATCAGTTTCAGGCCACTTTTCTTCTTTTTGCGCTGTTTCTTTATCCCGGATAATTCGTCGGGAGCCGCGAAAAGCACAAAAAATAAGGGCTTTGCGCCCTCAACGCGACGGGTACGATCATACCATCTGTAATGCACCGGATCCCATTAGAACTCCGAAGTTAAGCATGCTTGGACAAGTGTAGTACTAGGCTGGGTAAGCCCCTGGGAAGTCCTCGTGTTGCACCCCCCTTTTCATTTTGTTTTTTGCCCCGTTCAGGCTTGCCAAGATGCTTTATCCGTCACATTTCTGTTATTGAGTCCCACGACATTTTGGGTAAGACAATTTCGCTTCGCGTAGAGGCTAGGCCTGCAAACTGAGGGCGTGGGGCTTGTGACCAGGTCTCCGTCGCTCTGGTGCCCATTACTTTTGATCCGTAAAGAGTTATGCAGCGTAGGGTAGACCATTGGAAAGCTCTCCGAGAGCTCTACGACGGGGCCAGTAAGCTTGCTCGGCTGCACCTGTATTCGAAGTCCAAAATTGAATGTTTTCATCTGTTTCGAGCCACTTTCTTCTTTTTGCACTGTATCTTCGTCTCGGATCGCTCGTTTGGAGCGGCGGAAAGGACGACACATAAGGGTTTAGCGCCCTCAACATGACAAGTGTGATCATACCAACAGAAATACATCGAATCCCATCTATACTCCAAAGTTAAGCGTGCTTGGCGAGAGTAGTACAAGGATGAGTGACCCCTTGGGAAGTCCTCGTGTTGTACCCCTCTTTTGTTTTGTTTTTTTGCCCCGTTCAGGCTTGCCAAAATGCATTATCCGTCACATTTCTATTATCGAGTCTCACGGCATCTTGGCCAAGACAACTTCGCTTCGCGTAGAGGCTTGTAACACCCTGATCCCTCTCGAGACCAGAAGTTCTATTAATCAATCTAATCGCAACCCAATTCTAAACCCAGGCATAAATTTAGGAAAAAACGGTCGGAGTCTCCCCTGTTTCTAGGCAAACTGCAAACCTGCAATAGCATATAAGTGGACCAGCACCGTGTCCAGCCATTCAAAATTCCTCAAGGCCATCCGAGCCTCGGTTCTCAACAATTAAACACAACAAGTATATATACATTCCAAGTACCCAAACTATTCTAACTCTTTCCTTTGGACAATACAAACATGCATTGAATCCAGAACTTACTAACCTATACATAAAACTTAAATGACTTTTCTTTACACATTGATTATATACATCTCATGAAAGTAAAATCTTTACATCTTTGACAACTCAAGCCACATAGCACGAAAGGCAACTCTTCAAGCACGATCTATCACAGAACCATGAACTTTCTAGCTAATATGGTATTTCCTGAAATATGGTGGTGAGGAGTGAGTATACACAACACGTATACTCAGTGAGGGCGGAACAGATATCGAGGTGGAGAGAAAGAAGATCGTGCAATGTAAATAAGACAATTAAGCAATATAATTGATAAGTAAAGCAATCAATATAAACAACAATACAATAAACAATTAATAAAAGCATTAACACAACCATTCAAAGCTATACCACACTTTGAAGGCTATGGTTCACTCATACGAGCAATGTACCATTTCACGAGCAATACATCAATCTCGAGCTTGATGTTGACAACGATGACAATAAGCGCGCAACCACCTTATAACTTCCACTGGGTGTGCTTCGGATGTACCCCGACACATCTACGACCCAAATCACCCAGGGCGGTACCCCTAGCGAGAATGGGAATAGGACACGGAGCTAGAGCAAACCAACCCTGGCAGCCCGAGACTGCCCAGAAAGGCCCATCACTCACGCGCCTGACACTATGCTATGCAATACGAGATACAAGCAATAAACGAGCGATACCACAAAAGTACAGATTAGTGGCGATATACGTGATATCAAGCATTTACAATCAATATTAGCATTCAATTAACTTTTCAAGCATGACTATCATTAACATCAACAAGAACATCAATTAAACAAGTAATTAGCAGTTCAAACAAGAAAAGCTACAAATAACACTATTCAATCTCTAACCTCCAAAGGCAATTACGAGCAAACGAGCTACAGGATTGGGAAACCGTCTTCACTACCCTCCTCCAGGCACTACAAAGAATGTTTCTATGGCACGAAACCTCACTTTCCCAACCGAAGCTCGAAAGTCCACCTACTGCGTTTGAACTACAACTATGTTAACCGGACACTCAATCCATGCCACAACAACACCAAAAGTGCTTCCATGCCCTCAATAGCAAAACCCCCAACTCAATTTGAGCACGGTCAACTCTTGGTCAAACGGCCCCTTTACGTTTCTTTGTCTAATTTCTAATTTTAACAAAGGTCGGTCCATTTTTATTGTACATTTTATCTTTCTAGCATTAATGGCACCTAACCAAATCAAGAAAATGAGATTCGAATAAAAAAATTTGAAAATCTAGGGTTTTACTATTCAAAAACACTATTCTTTGTTCTTCCCCAATTTCAATTTGCGTTTCTAGTTGTAAAAATTGCTAAATAACTAACAAGAAATGCTCTGCGATCCCTAGAGAGACAATTCCAAGTAATTTCAGGCATTATAACGCATTAAATATCAAATCTAAGAAATTGAATCAAAAATCAAATTCGAATAAAAATGCACAAAAACATGAAAACCCTCACAGAGATTGAAGAGAAAGCCTTGCAAGGATCCGAGCCACGATCCCCAAGCAATTCCACACAAGATTTTAGCTTAAAAATGCAAAATCAATTTTTTTTTCTTTTCCCTTGAACTTTCGGCCATGTGGGGGACTTGGGGGAATTTAGGGAATTGTTTTTATGTCAATTTTGGTTATTTTGGCTATTTAAAATGATGATAAAGGCTCAAGGGAAAAATGGTCATTTAGCAAAGTCAAAACTCAAGTTAAAATGGTCAAATAAGGCTATTTTGATGACTTTTAATCTATTCCAAGTTAAAGCAATGCAATTTTCATGAAAAACAACTAAAACTTGCTAAATTAAACTTAAAACACTATTCACTAAGTGCGATAAATATTTCTCTAACTTCCATTTTCGATACATTACGATCGAGCGGTTAATAAACGATTACGATAAGTATGATTAAGAATAATATAATATTTTAATTTTTGAAAAGTAGAATAATTTAAAATTCACTCCGACTCGGAGTTACTTTTCTCATTTAATTGAAAATTGAGTAATTAAATACAAGAAAATAAAACCGATTATTAAAATAATCAAAATAATCAATATTCATTTAAAAATAAATAATTTAACTATTTTTAGAATATTTTAAAGAATTATGAAATTAATGCTAAGATACGAATGAACAAGTTAATATAAACACATAATCAAATGCAATTAAATACTAACATTTAAGATGACACTTAATTAAATACAAGAAAATAAATCTAATTACTATAAACAATAAAATATGTAATAATCTTTTAAATTAATCAATATAAAAATTATTCGAATATTGTTAAAAGAAATATCAAAATAGTGCAAAATGAATGATTTAACTAATTAAACACTTAATTAAATGCATGCCGGTTTTGGGGTATCACATCCTTCCCCCCTTAAAACAATTGCGTCCTCGCAATTCTTTTTCCAATAGGACTCAGCATCACCTGAGATCTAACTCTGACCACTCTTCATTGGTTGCTAAGCAAGACACTGAATAAGATATTCATAGGAAAACCCCAATAGAAATCCCAACCAAGAATGCCGAGAAAATACCAATTAAAGACTGAAGCAGGGATACTATAGATAAAATTAACATCACATATTAATGACAAGAAGGATGCTGAAGAAATACCCCACATACGAATCTCTAGTAGAAGTTCAACAAGTACCAAATAAGGAAGTAAAAGGATAGCCAAAGTAGATGCAGCACATATAAGACCAAACTCCAAGACCTCATCACCATTTGCCGAGTGCAAACTTTATACAACTTGCCACCAAGAAAGCCCAAAGTATTCCACAGCATATCGTAAGCAATATGAGATAATAAGTCAGAACAAGGTTCCAAGTGTAAGACTTCCAATAAGTGCCAACAAGGAAAATACTAGTAGAATACCCACTAAGAATTCCAAAGAATACCATAAGTAGTACTATACAATAAGTCTGATAGGAATTCCAAATACCAAACCTGCTAAGGAACACTAAAGAAAATACCTGAAACAATGCTCTAGTAAGAAAGTACCAAGGATTACCCAATAAGTAAGTACGAGATAAATGACCACTAAGAATTCTATAGAATGCCATTGAAGAATTTCCAATAAGGGATGCCAGTAACACAACAATAAATATCGAGACACATATGCCATAGATAATACCATGCAGTAAGTCCGATTGAAACCCCAATAGCCAAGTCTACCAAGAAGTGCCAACAGAAGTTTCCAAATAATACCCAATAAGAAAACCAAAGAATGCTCCGGAGAACAACCAAATAGAACCCCAAAAGAAAGCTACTCTTTCACAACTGTTAAGCATAGAGAAGGACCTTAGTGATTCGCCAATAACCTAGCTCCAAAAGTAAACACCAACTCCCAAATAAAGGCTAGTCAAATACTGCTCATTCCGGTCAATCCATATAACTTGGAGGGCCTGCTACTAACCACTTCTCTTCAGGGGAGGAAGAAGGACATGTATGAATGCCAAGATATCACATTTATACATATATGCCTTAATTCATTATGCAAGCATGTTTGTAAAATAGTTTATAAAACAGTTTATTAAACAAAGTCACTCAAGCACGACAATCAAGTCAAGCACAACATAATCAATTCAAATCACGGCACAACCAATTCAAGACATTCCAATACACACATTACAAGAAATTCTCCAAGTAAATAACAATTCACGAGGTCAATTCGATTCACGATGCCAATTCGATACACGAGTAGTCACTTCACTTCACGTAACACACCTTTAACACATTTCACAAAACTATATCACATAGGTACACACATTCAATTCAAGACACACAATCTCATATACAGGCAAACACTTTCAAAACACACCTAACAAGCACACATTCAAGGGTCACTACCCACCAGACCGAGGACCCTGTCCCGGCTTATGAGCTAACTAAGCTCTGATACCACTTGTAACACCCCGATCCCTCTCGAGACCAGAAGTTCTATTAATCAATCTAATCGCAACCCAATTCCAAACCCGGGCATAAAATTTAGGGAAAAACGGATGAAGTCTCCCCTGTTTCTAGGCAAAATGCAAACCTGCGACAGCATATAAGTGGACCAGCACCGTGTCCAACCATTCAAAATTCCTCAAGGCCATCCGAGCCTCGGTTCTCAACAATTAAACACAACAAGTATATATACATTCCAAGTACCCAGACTATTCTAACTCTTTCCTTTAGACAATACAAACATGCATTGAATCCAGAACTTACTAACCTATACATAAAACTTAAATGACTTTTCTTTATACATTGATTATATACATCTCATGAAAGTAAAATCTTTACATCTTTGACAACTCAAGCCACATAGCACGCAAGGCAACTCTTCAAGCACGATCTATCACATAACCACGAACTTTCCAGCTAACATGGTATTTCCTGAAATGTGGTGGTGAGGAGTGAGTATACACAACACGTATACTCAGTGAGGGCGGAACAGATATCGAGGTGGAGAGAAAGAAGATCGTGCAATGCAAATAAGACAATTAAGCAATATAATCGACAAGTAAAGCAATCAATATAAACAACAATACAATAAACAATTAATAAAAGCATTAACACAACCATTCAAAGCTATACCACACTTTGAAGGCTATGGTTCACTCATACGAGCAATGTACCATTTCACGAGCAATACATCAATCTCGAGCTTGATGTTGACAACGATGACAATAAGCGCGCAACCACCTTATAACTTCCACTGGGTGTACTTCGGATGTACCCCGACACATCTACGACCCAAATCACCCAGGGCGGTACCCCTAGCAAGAATAGGAATAGGACACGGAGCTAGAGCAAACCAACCCTGGCAGCCCGAGACTGCCCAGAGAGGCCTATCACTCATGCGCCTAACACTATGCAATACAATACGAGATACAAGCAATAAACGAGCGATACCACAAAAGTACAGATTAGTGGCGATATACAAGATATCAAGCATTTACAATCAATATTAGCATTCAATTAACTTTTCAAGCATGATTATCATTAACATCAAAAAGAGCATCAATTAAACAAGTAATTAGCAGTTCAAACAAGAAAAGCTACAAATAACACTATTCAATCTCTAAATTCCAAAGGAAATTACGAGCAAACAAGCTGCAGGATTGGGAAACCATCTTCATTACCCTCCTCCAGGCACTACAAGGCACGTTTCTATGGCACGAAACCTCACTTTCCTAACCGAAGCCCGAAAGTCCACCTATTACATTTGAACTACAACTATGTTAACCGGACACTCAATCAACGCCACACAATAGCGCCAAAAGTGCTTCCATGCCCTCAATAACAAAACCCCCAACTCAATTCGAGCACGGTCAACTCTTGGTCAAACGGCCCCTTTACGTTTCTTTGTCTAATTTCCAATTTTAACAAAGGCCAGTCCGTTTTTGTTGTACATTTTATCTTTCTAGCATTAATGGCACTTAACCAAATCAAGAAAACGCGATTCGGATCAAAAATCCAAAACTCTAGGGTTTTACTATTCAAAAATATTATTCATTGTTCTTCCCCAATTTCAATTTGCGTTTCTAGCCGTAAAAATTACTAAATAACTAACAAGCAATACTCTACGATCCCTAAAGAAACAATTCCAAACAATTTCAGGCATTATAACGCATTAAATATCAAATCTAAGAAATTGAATCAAAAATCAAATTCGAATAAAAATGCACAAAAATGTGAAAACTCTCATAGAGATTGAAGAGGAAGCCTTGCAAGGACCCGAGCCACGATCCCCGAGCAATTCCACATAAGCTTTTAGCTTAAAAATGCAAAATCAATTTTTTTTTCTTTTCCCTTGAACTTTCGGCCATGGGGGGGACTTGGGGAGAATTTAGGGGATTTTTTTATGTCAATTTTTATTGATTTTGGATATTTAAAAAGATGACAAAGGCTCAAGGGAAAAATAGTCATTTAGCAAAGTCAAAACTCAAGTTAAAATGGTCAAATAAGGCAATTTTGAAGACTTTTAAAATATTCCAAGTTAAAGCATTGCAATTTTCATGAAAAACAACTAAAACTAGCTAAATTAAACTTAAAACACTATTCACTAAGTGCGATAAATATTTCTCTAACTTCCATTTTTGATACATTACGATCGAGCGGTTAATAAACGATTACGATAAGTATGATTAAGAATAATATAAAATTTTAATTTTTGAAAAGTAGAATAGTTTAAAATTCACTCCAGCTCGGAGTTACTTTTCTCATTTAATTGAAAATCGATTAATTAAATGCAAGAAAATAAAATCGATTATTAAAATAATCAAAATAAATCAATATTCATTTAAACATAAATAATTTAACTATTTCTAGAATATTTTAAAGAATTATGAAATTAATGCTAAGATATAAATGAACAAGTTAATATAAACACGTAATCAAATGCAATTAAATACTAACATTTAAGATGACACTTAATTAAATACAAGAAAATAAATCTAATTACTGTAAACAATAAAATAGGTAATAATCTTTTAAATTAATCAATATAAAAAGTATTCGAATATTTTTAAAAGAAATATCAAAATAGTGCAAAATGGATAATTTAACTAATTAAACAATTAATTAAATGCAGTCAAATGCTATTAAATGCATGCCGGTTTCGGGGTATCACAGGCTAGGCCCGCAAACCGAGGGCGTAGGGCCTGTCAACAGGTCTTCGTCGTTCTAGTACCTATAACTTTTGATCCGTAAGGAGTAATGCGGCGCGCAATATGCCCTTGGAAAGCTCTCCGAGAGCTCTACGACTAAGGCAGCAAGCCTGCCCAGCTGCGCCTATTTTCGGTGCCCAAAATCAAAAGTTTTCATCAGTTTTGGGCCACTTTTCTTCTTTTTTCGATGTTTCTTCATCACGGATCATTCGTCGGGAGGGGAGAAAAAGACCACACATAAGGGCTTTGTGGCCTCAACATGACGAGAGCGATCATACCATCAGTAATGCACAGGATCCCATCAGAACTCCGAAGTTAAGTGTGCTTGGGCGAGAGTAGTACTAGGACGGGTGACCGCCTGGGAAGTCCTCGTGTTGCACCCCCCCCCTTTTTGTTTTGTTTTTTTGCCTCGTTCAGGCTTGCCAAGATGCTTTATCCATCACATTTCTATTATCGAGTCCCATAGCATTTTGGGTAAGACAACTTTGCTTCACGTAGAGGCTAGGCCCGCAAACCGAGGGCGTAAGGCCTCTGCCCAGGTCTCTGTCGCTCTAGTGCCTATAACTTTTGATCTGTAAAGAGTTATCCAGCACACATCATATCTTTGAAAAGTTCTCTGAGAGCTCTACGACGGGGGCAACAAGCCTGTTCGCTTGCGCCTATTTTCGGAGCCCTAAAGTCGAATATTTTCATCAGTTTTGAGCCACTTTCTTCTTTTTGCGATGTTTCTTCATCTAGGATCGTTCGTAGGGAGCCGCGAAAAGGACGACACATAAGGGCTTAGCGCCCTCAACATGACGGGTACGATCATACCAACAGAAATGCACCGGATCCCATCTGTACTCTGAAGTTAAGCGTGCTTGGGCGAGAGTAATACAAGGATGGGTGCCCCTTTGGGAAGTCCTCGTGTTGCCCCCCTTTTCATTTTGTTTTTTTGCCCCATTCATGCTTGCCAAAATGCTTTATTCGTCACATGTCTAGTATCGAGTCCCACGGCATCTTGGCCAAGACAACTTCACTTCGCGTAGAGGCTAGTCCAGCAAATTGAGGGCGTGGGGCCTTTGAATAGGTCTCCGTCGTTCTGGTGCCCATAACTTTTGATCTGTATGGAGTTATGCGGCACACATCATACCCTTGAAAAGCTCTCCGAGAGCTCTACGACGGGGGTATCAAGCCTGCTTGGCTCTGCCTATTTTCGGTGCCCAAAATCGAATGTTTTGATCAATTTCAGGCTACTTTTCTTATTTTTGCGCTGTTTCCTCATCCCGGATCGTTCGTCGAGAGACGGGAAAAGGACGATAAATAAGGGCTTTGCGGCCTCAACATGACGGGTGCGATCATACCATTAGTAGTGCATAGGATCCCATCAGAACTCCGAAGTTAAGCGTGCTTGGGCATGAGTAGTACTAGGATAGGTGACCCCCTGAGAAGTCCTCATGTTGCACCCCCCTTTTCATTTAATTTTTTTGCCCCGTTCAGGCTTGCCAAGATGCTTTATCTGTCACATTTCTATTATCGAGTCCCATGGCTTCTTGGGCATGACAATTTTGCTTCGCGTAGAGGCTAGGCTCGCAAACCGAGGGCGTAGTGCCTGTGACCAGGTCTCTGTCGCTCTGGTACCCATAACTTTTGATCCGTAAGGAGTTATGCTGCTCACAGCATACCGTTGGCAAGCTCTCCGAGAGCTCTACGATGGGGGAAACATGCCTACCCGGTTGCGCCTATTTTCTGAGCCCAAAGTCAAATGTTTTAATTAGTTTCGAGCCACGTTCTTATTTTTTGCGCTGTTTCTTATTCTCAGATCGTTCATCGGGAGCCGTGAAAAGGATAGCACATAAGGGCTTAGCACCCTCAACATTACGGGTACGATCATGCCAACAGAAATGTACCGGATCCCATCTGTACTCTGAAGTTAAGCGTGCTTGGGCAAGAGTAGTACAAGAATGGGTGAGCCCCTGGGAAGTCCATATGTTGCACCCCCCTTTTAGTTTTGTTTTTTTTCCTCGTTCATGCTTGCCAAGATGTTTTATCCGTCATATTTCTATTATCGAGTCCCACGGCATCTTGGGCAAGATAACATCGTTTCGCGTAGAGGCTAGGCCCGTAAACGAGGGCGTGGGGCATGTGACCAGGTCTCCGTCGCTCCGATGCCCATAACTTTTGATCCATAAGGTGTTATGCGGCGTACAACATACCGTTGAAAAGCTCTCTAAGAGCTCTATGACAGGGGCAGTAAGCCTACTCAGCCGTGGCTGTTTTCAGAGCCCAAAAATTGAACATTTTCATCACTTTCAGGCCACATTTCTTCTTTTTGCGTTGTTTGTTCGTCCCGGATCGTTTGTCGAGAGTCGCGAATAGGACAACAAATAAGGGCTTTGTGCCATCAACATGATGGGTGCGATCATACCATAAGTAATGCACCGGATCCCATCAGAACTCCGAAATTAAGCGTGCTTGGGCTAGAGTAGTAGTAGGATGGGTGACCCCGTGGGAAGTCCTCGTGTTGCACCCCGCTTTTCGTTTTGTTTTTTTGCCCCGTTCAGGCTTGTCAAAATACTTTATCCGTCACATTTCTATTACCGAGTACCAGGGCATCTTGGCCAAAATAACCTCGCTTTGCGTAAAGGCTAGGCCCACAAACCGAAGGTAGGGGCCTGTGACTAGGTCTCCGTCATTCTGGTGCCCATAACTTTTGATCCGTAGGAGTTAGGCGGCGCACATCATAGCCTTGGAAAGCTCTCCCAAACCTCTACGATGGAGGCAGCAAGCCTGCTTGGCTGCGCCTAATTTTGGGGCCCAAAATTGAACGTTTTCATCAGTTTCAGGGCACTTTTTTTCTTTTTGTGCTGTTTCTTTGTCCCGGATCGTTTGTCGGGAGCCGCGAAAAGGATGACACATAAGGGATTTGCGACATCAACATGACGGGTGCGATCATACCAACAGTAATGCACCGGATCCCATCAGAACTCCGAAGTTAAGCGTACTTGGGTGAGAGTAGTACTAGGATGGGTGACCCCCTGGGAAGTCCTCGTGTTACACGCCCCTTTTCGTTTTATTTGTTTTGCCCCATTCAGGCTTGCCAAGAAGATTTATCTGTCACATTTCTATTATTGAGTCCCACGGCATCTTGGGCAAGACAACTTCGCGTCGCTTAGAGGCTAGGCCCGCAAACCGAGAGGGTGGGGCCTGTGACTAGGTCACCGTCGCTCTGGTGCCGATAACTTTTGATCTATAAGGAGTTATGCGGTGCACAGTATACCATTGGAAAGCTCTCCAAGAGCTCTACGATCGGGGTAGCAAGCTTGCTCGGCTGTGCCTATTTTCGGAGCCCAAAATTGAATGTTTTCTTCAGTTTCGAGTCACTTTCTTATTTTTGTGCTATTTTTTCAGCTCGGATCGTTCGTCAGGAGGCACGAAAAGGACGACACATAAGGGCTTAGTGCCCTCAACATGACGGGTGCGATCATACCAATAGAAATACACCGGATCCTATCTGTACTCCGAAGATAAGCGTGCTTGGGCGAGAGTAGTACAAGGATGGGTGCCCCCCTGGGAAGTCCTCATGTTGCACCCCTTATTTGTTTAGTTTTTTCACCCCGTTCCGGCTTGCCAAGATGCTTTATCCGTCACATTTCTATTATTGAGCCCAAAATCAAATGTTTTCATCAGTTTTGAGCCACCTTCATCTTTTTGCGATGTTTCTTCGCCTCGGATCGTTCGTCAGGAGCCGCAAAAAGGACGACACATAAGGGCTTAGCGCCATCAACATGACAGGTATGATCCTACCAACAAAAATGCATCAGATCCCATCTGTACTCCGAAGTTAAGCGTGCTTGGGCGAGAGTAGTACAAGGATGGGTGACCCCATAGGATGTCCTCGTGTTGCACCCCTATTTTCGTTTTGTTTTTTTGCCCCGTTCAGGCTTGCCAAAATGCTTTATCCGTCACATTTTTATTATCGAGTCCCACAGCATGTTGGCCAAGACAACTTCGCTTCACGGAGAGGCTAGGCCCGCAAACCGAGGGTGTGGGGCTTATGACCAGGTCTCCGTTGTTCTGGTGCCCATAACTTTTGATAAGTAAGGGATTATGTGGCACACAACATACCCTTCAAAAGCCTTCCGAGAGCTCTACGACTGGGGCTGCAAGCCTGCTCAGTTGCGCCTATTTTCAGGGCACAAAATTGAAAGTTTTCATCAGTTTGGGACCACTTATCTTCTTTTTGAGCTCTTTCTTCATCCCGAATTGTTCATCGAGAGCCGCGAAAAGGAGGACACATAAGGGCTTTGCACCCTCAACATGACGGGTGTGATCATACCATCAGTAATGCACTGGATCCCATCGGAAATCCAAAGTTAAGCGTGCTTGGGCGAGAGTAGTACAAGGATGGGTAACCCCCTAGGAAGTCCTCGTGTTGCACCCCCTTTTTTGTTTTGTTTTTTTGCCCCGTTCAGGCTTGCCAAAATGCTTTATCCATCATATTTCTATTATCAAGTCCCACGGCATCTTGGGCAAGACAACTTCGCTTCGAGTAGAGGCTAGGCCCGTAAACTGAGGGCGTGGGGCATGTGACCAGGTCTCCGTCGCTTTGGTGCCCATAACTTTTGATTCGTAAGGAGTTATACGGCGCACAACATACCGTTAGAAAGCTCTCCGAGAGCTCTACGACTGCGGCAGCAAGCCTGCTCGGCTGTGCCTGTTTTCGGGGCCAAAAATTGAATGTTTTTATAAGTTTCAGGCCATTTTTCTTCTTTTTGGGATGTTTCTTCGTCCCGAATCATTAGTCGGGAGCGCAGAAAGGACGACACATAAGGGCTTTGCGACCTCAACATGACGGGAGCGATCATACCATCAGTAATGCACCGGATCCTTTCAGAACTCTGAAGTTAAGCGTGCTTGGGTGAGAGTAGTACTAGGATGGGTAACCCCCTAGGAAGTCATCTTGTTGCATCCCCCTTTTCGTTTTGTTTTTTTGCTCCGTTCAGGCTTGCCAAGATGCTTTATCTGTCACATTTGTATTATTGAGTCCCACGACATCTTGGGCAAGACAACTTCGCATCGCTTAGAGGCTAGGCCCACAAACCGAGGGCGTGGGGCCTGTGACTAGGTCTCCGTTGCTCTGGTGCCCATAACATTTGATCCGTAAGGAGTTATGCAACACACAGTATACCATTGGAAAGCTCTCCGAGAGTTCTATGATAGGGGCAGCAAGCCTGCCCAGCTGTGCCTGTTTTCGGAGCCCAAAATTGAATATTTTCGTCAGTTTTGAGTCACTTTCTTCTTTTTGCGTTGTTTTTTCATCTCAGATGGTTCATCGGGAACCGTAAAAAGGACGATACATAAGGGCTTAGCGCCCCCAACATGACGGGTGCGATCATACCAACAAAAATACACCGGATCCCATATGTACTCTGAAGTTAAGCGTACTTGGGCAAGAGTAGTACAAGGATGGGTGCCGCCATGGGAAGTCCTCATGTTGCTCCCCCCTTTTCGTTTATTTTTTTTGCCCCATTCAGGCTTGCCAAGATGCTTTATCCGTCACATTTCTATTATCGAGCCCAAAATCAAATGTTTTCATCAGTTTCGAGCCGCTTTCTTCTTTTTGAGCTGTTTCTTCGTCTCGGATAGTTCGTCGGGAGCCTTGAAAAGGATGACACATAAGGGCTTAGCGCCGTCAACATGACGGGTGCGATCATGCAAACAGAAATGCACCGGATCCCATCACAACTCCAAAGTTAAGCGTGATTGGACGATAGTAGTACTAGGATGGGTGACCCCCTAGGAAGTCCTTGTGTTGCACCCCCTTTTTCATTTTGTTTTTTCCCCCCGTTCAAGCTTTCCAAGTTGCTTTATCTGTCACATTTCTATTATCGAGTCCCATGGCATCTTGGGCAAGAACACTTCGCTTCGCGTAGAGACTAGGCCCGCAAACCGAGGGTGTAGGGCCTGTGACCAAGTCTCCATCGCTCCGATGCCTATAACTTTTGATCCGTAAGGTGTTATGCGGCGCACAGCATGCCGTTGGAAAGCTCTTCGAGAGCTCTACGACGGGGGCAACAAGCCTACTCGGCTGCGCCTATTTTTGGAGCCCAAAATTGAATCTTTTCTTCAGTTTTGAGCCACATTCTTCTTTTAGTGCTGTTTCTTAGTCTCGGATCGTTCGTCGGGAGCCGCGAAAAGGATGACACATAAGGGCTTAGCGCCCTCAACATGACGGCTGCGAACATACCAACAGAAATGCACCGGATCCTATCTGTACTCCGAGGTTAAGCATGCTTGGGCGAAAGTAGTACAAGGATGGGTGACCCCCTGGGAAGTCCTCGTGTTGCACCCCCCTTTTAATTTTGTTTTTTTGCCTCGTTTAGGCTTGCCAAGATGCTTTATCCGTCACATCTCTATTATCGAGTCCCACGGCATCTTGGGCAAGACAACTTCGCTTGGTGTAAAGGCTAGGCTTGCAAACCGAGGGCGTGGGGCCTGTGACCAAGTCTCAGTTGGTCCGATGCCCATAACTTTTGATCTGTAAGGTGTTATGCGGCGCACAGCATACCGTTGGAAAGCTCTCCGAGAGTTATACGACGGGGGGAGCAATCATGCTCGACTGCGGCTGTTTTCAAAAACATAAAATCTAGCGTTTTAATCAATTTCAAACCACTTTTCTTCTTTTTGCGCTATTTCTTCATCCCGGATCGTTCGTCGGGAGCCGCAAATAGGTCAACAAATAAATGCTTTGTGCCCTCAACATGACGGGTGCGATCATACCATCAGTAATGCACCGGATCCCATCAGAACTCCGAAGTTAAGCGTGCTTGGGCGAGAATACTACTAGGATAGGTGACCCCCTGGGAAGTCCTTGTGTTGTACCCCGCTTTTCATTTTGTTTTTTTTGCCTCGTTCAGGCCTGTCAAAATGCTTTATCCGTCACATTTCTATTACCGAGTACCACGGAATCTTGGGCAAGACAACTTCGCTTCGCGTAGAGGCTATGCCCGCAAACCGGGGGCGTGTGGCCTGTGACCAGGTCACCGTCACTCCGACGCCCATAACTATTGATCCGTTAGGAGTTATGCGGCGCATAGCATAACGGTGGAAAGCTCTGCGAGAGTTCTACGATGGGGACAGCAAGCCTACTCGGCTGCACCTATTTTTGGAGACCAAAAATCGAACGTCTTCATCATTTTTATGACACTTTTCTTCTTTTTGCGCTATTTCTTCGTCCAGGATCATTCGTTGGGAGCCGCAAAAAGGAGAACAAATAAGGGCTTTGCGCCCTAAACATGACGGGTGCAATCATACCATCAGTAATGCACCGGATCCTATCAGAACTCCGAAGGTAAGCATGCTTGGACGAGAGTAGTACTAGGAAGGGTGACCCCCTAGGAAGTCCTAGTGTTGCACCCCCCTTTTCGTTTAGTTTTTTTGCCCCGTTCAAGCTTGCCAAGTTGCTTTATCTATCACAGATCTATTATCGAGTCCCACGACATCTTGTGCAAGACAACTTCGCTTCGCTTAAAGGCTAAGCCTGCAAACTGAGGGCGGGGGCCTGTGATTAGGTCTCCGTCGCTCTGGTGCCCATAACTTTTGATCCGTAAGGAGTTATTAGGCGCACAACATACCGTTGAAAAGCTCTCCGAGAGTTCTACGACGGGGACAACAAGCCTGCTCGGCTGTGCCTGTTTTCGGAGCCCAAAATCGAATGTTTTCATCTGTTTCGAGCCACTTTTTTATTTTTGCAATGTTTCTTCGTATCGGATCGTTCGTCGAGAGTCGCGAAAAGGATGACACACAAGGGCTTAGCACCCTCAACATGACGTGTGCGATCATACAAACAGTTATGCACCGGATCCCATATGTACTCTGAAGTTAAGCGTGCTTGGGCGAGAATAGTACAAGGATGGGTGCCCCTCTAGGAAGTCCTATTGTTGCACCCCCCTTTTCGTTTTGGTTTTTTGCCCCTTGTAGGCATGCCAAAATGATCTATTCATCACATTTCTATTATCGAGTCCCACGGCATCTTGGCGAAGACAACTTCGCTTCGCATAGAGGCTAGGCCCGCAAACCGAGGGCGTGGAGCCTGTGAACTAGTCTCCGTCGTTCTAGAGACCATAACTTTTGATCTGTAATGAGTTATGTGGCGCACAATATACCATTGGAAAGCTCTCCGAGAGCTCTACGACGGGGTTAGCAAGCCCGCTCGGCTGCGCCTATTTTCGGTGCCCAAAATTGAACGTTTTGATCAGTTTCAGGTCACTTTTTTTCTTTTTACGGTGTTTCCTCGACCCGAATCGTTCGTCAGGAGACGGGAAGAGGACGACACATAAGGGCTTTGCGGCCTCAACATGTCGGGTGCGATCATACCATCAGTAATGTACCGGATCCCTTCAGAACTCCGAAGTTAAGCGTGCTTGGACGAGAGTAGTACTAGGATGGGTTACCCCCCGGGAAGTCCTTGTGTTGCACCCCCCTTTTCGTTTTATTTTTTTGCCCCATTCAGGCTTGCCAAGTTGCTTTATCTGTCACATTTCTATTATCGACTCCCACGACATCTTGGGCAAGACAACTTCGCTTTGCTTAGAGGCTAGGCCCACAAACTGAGGGCGTGGGGCCTGTGACCAGGTCTCCGTCGCTCTGGTGCCCATAACATTTGATCCGTAAGGAGTTATCCGGCGCACAGCATACCGTTGAAAAGCAAAAATTGAACGTTTTCATCAGTTTCATGCCACTTTTCTTCTTTTTGCGCTGTTACTTCGTCCTAGATCGTTCGTCAGGAGCCACGAATAGGACAACAAATGTCACGCCCCAACTCGACCCTATCTACAATCAGTCAGGACGCAACGGAATTTTGACAGTATAACGACAGTAATTAAGACACCGATTCTCTAAACCAACCTCTCAGAACATCATACAATCAAACTTCTCAACCAAACTACAATCAATTCCTCAATACCATTAACAACATACATCATAACCATATTATACAACAATCATTCTTTGACGATCCATTCATAGTTATACACCTCCGTTCCAACATAATACCTTAACTTTAACATACATATCAAAATATATTATAAACCAACTTAGTAATCCAAACAAGGTCAAAAGAAAGACTACTAAGTTAACATCATTTAGTTCATTATCTTTACTACAACTTATACATCATAAATTACAAGGAAAATAAAAAGACAACTAGTTTAATATACATATAATAGAGTATACAACATCTCAAGCATCAAGGACAAGACTCTGGCACATAGGACTCGTCCACATACGGCACATTATCCCCTTCTGGAGGCACGTACCCGTAATCTTGCTCAAGGACACCTGTATGCATGCAATAATAGAGAGTGAGCTTATATAAAACAAGCTCAGCGAGGATTCGATAGATCTCTAACAGTATTTACTATGCTCCTTGGAAATGATCCTTTGAGCAAGTAAACACACAAATAAACGTCAATACAATATAAACACATAACTATAATGACCAATCAATAAAGGATACTCAATTTGGTATAGCTCCATACGCCATCACGATCTCAACCATTCTTCTTATAACTCCCCATTACTCACGCACCCAAGGTACCTCAATAGCCCTTCCTTCCATGACACCTCCGTCATGTGAGCTGGGGGTAGTCTCTGGTAGTAATGCCGTTATCAACCTGACAGCCCAATGCTGCCTGAGAGGTGGCACACACATACCAAGACTCAACAATAATAATAAACATCATTCACAGGAGGACAGTCTAGCAGAACTGCCTATCTCCCGGTTCATCAATCATCAATCAATAATCATCAATAATCATCCATTTCCATCAATGTAACATCAATAATCATCAATATAACATCAATATAAGATCAATATTTAATTAAACAACAAAACAACTAAGTTAGATGACAAAGTAGGCCATCCAACTTAACATGCATGAAACACGTAATATAACCCTAGTTTAACCATTAACAACTCACAATTCAATCACTCAAATACCACCAAATCAACTAAAGGCTCAATTCAACAATTTAAAGAAAGACAACCTAAACTACAAATAATCATATCTTACATTCTACTAATCCAAACAACTCCAAATCAGTTTCAAACACTCACCCAATCAATCAACTACATTAGCCCTCTCGGAAACCAACCAAGACACACCAAAATGAAGCCCAACAACACTAAAACCTCAATGCACCTAGGCTGAAATTTTTGGATTTTCACCCAAACATCACAATCGAAAATTCGACATTATAATGGCGTTACCACGTAATTAACAAACTTTTAAAAATCGACGGCAATCGATTCCAACCACAACAACTCAAGATAATCATCAAATGGCTAATTAATCAACTTTTAATACCCAAAAATAAATAATTTTGCTACAATGGTTCAAATCTCGTAGTAATACACAAAAACGATCCCTAGCATGTGCTGAGCAATAATATAACTTCAAATTAACATTCTAACGATTCAAAATGCAGTTATGAGCAAAAACATAAAAAATGACTTTTGAGATCTAGAATTTTTCTCTCACCTTTGATGCGATATAAGCCTAAATATGCATGCAATGCGTGCCCAACAAGCGGAATCCAACTTGGCATGAAATTCTATGGACAAAAACTATGTTTTTGTATGAAAAATTGATTTGAAAACTTGAAGAAAAGCTTTGGTTTTCTCTCTTATGGCTCTCGGCCATGTGTGTGTATTTTGAGTATGTTTTGTGTTGTGTTTTGTGTGTGTTGATGCATTTAAGCTAAAGGTCAATTAAAAAAATGCAAAGTCAAAGTTAGTTTATTAGTCCTTTAATTGTTTTTCTAGTCTTTTAATTCATTTCTTGACTATTTCTTGCTCAACTAACAAATTAGCACTTAAATTAATTCTAGTCAATATATGTTAGGTGACAAAGAATTTTACATTAAAATAGTTTCACCCGAATCGGCTAGAAACTCGTTTTCTTGCAAAAGAAAGTGTAAAAATCTTTAAAATTCCAAAACCGATTTCAAATCCGTTTTAATCAAACACGGGTCTATTAATACTCGAGGACTAGGTTTTAAAACGTTTAAAACACCCTTGTAAAAAATTTAGCGGACAGGTGTTCAAAATATTATTCACTAAAACCGACGATAAAATTTATGATTCCGTTTTTTATGAAAATTTCATAAATGCACACTTAGCATGTATTAGGAGTATTAATCACAGATTTATCACATTCTAAGTCATATAGCACATAAACAGGCAATTCACGCAAAACGAGATAAAGCACGCAAAACGAGAGAAAGCAAAATATATGGTCTCACAGTCTCTCCCCCTTAAAGAAATTTCTTCCACGAAATTCTTACATGCTGAACGAAATAGATCTATGTACTGCTGCAACATCTAATCTCGTCTCTCCGAAGTAGCTTCCTCGATACCGTGATGCTTCCACAACACCTTGACCATCGGAATCTTCTTTGACCTCAACTCTCGTTCCATCTGATCAAGAATACGAATCGACCGCTCGTCATAAGTCAGATTCTCACGAAGCTGTAACGGCTCTGGCTCAAGAATATGAGAAGGATCCGGATTATATTTTAGAAAATTAGACACGTGAAATACATCGTGGACATTAGAGAAATTCTCCGGTAAAGCCAACCAATATGCCAACTTACCCACTCTGCCAGTAATCTCAAACGGCCCCACAAACCACGGACTCAGCTTACCACCTTTACCATAACGAGCAAACCCCTTACGAGGAGACAATCTCAAGAAAACCCAATCTCCGACTGTAAACTCCAAATCCCGACGATACTTATCAGCATAACTCTTGATGCTCGGCTTTCACACACTGACAAGTCAAACATCTAGACACGAACTGAGCAACTTCACTCTTCATATTATTCCACCAATAGTGTTGCTTCAAGTCTCGATACATCTTGGTTCCACCAAGATGAATAGTATACTTAGAATTATGATCCTCCTCCAGAATACCTCGCCTCAAACCCGGGTCATCGGGAACACAAACCCTGTTCTGAAATGGATGAATACCATCCTCGTGCACTTTGAAGTCAGACTGATCATCCGTCATCTGATCCTTGATCTTTTGAAGTTTAACATCAAGTTGCTGAGCTTCTCTTATCTGAGACAACAATAAAGGCTGAATACAGAGATGTGAACACATCACCCCAACCTGAGTTAACTTCGGTCTCCAATAAGTAAATTCCCCAAGAACCTCCCATTAATTAACAGCCAAACAAGAAACACTCGCCTTATAGCTAAGAGCGTCTGCCACCACATTTGCCTTTCCAGGCAGATAGCTGATAGAGCAATTATAATCTCCAAGAAGTTCCATCCACCTCCGCTGATGCATATTCAACTCCTTCTGTGAGAATAAATACTTAATACTCTTATGATCAATGAAAATCTCAAACTTACTACCCCACAGATAATGACGCCACTTTTTCAGTGCGAATACAATAGCTGCCAACTCAAGATCATGAGTCGGATAATTCACCTCATAAGGTTTCAACTTTCTAGAAGCATAGGCAATAACCCGACCATTCTGCATAAGAACACATCCCAAGCCCTCCTTGGATGCATCACTGTAAATGACCATATTGTCGGTCCCTTCTGGTAGAGCAAGTACTGGAGCAGTAGTCAATCTCTTTTTCAATTCCTGAAACCCACTCTCACATTTCTCATCCCAAACAAAGCTAGTCTGTTTCTGAGTTAACATAGAAAGTGGCCCGGCAATCTTCGAAAAGTCCTTGACAAACCTACGGTAATAACCCGCCAAGCCAAGAAAGCTACGAACTTCCGAAACATTCTCCGGACGTTTCCAAGACATCATCGATTCAATCTTAGTGGGATCTCCAGAAATACCACTCTGTGTGATAACATGGCCAAGAAAAGATATGTGTTGCAGCCAAAATTCACATTTGCTGAACTTGGCAAACAACTGATGCTCCTACAGCTTCTGTAAGACAAGCCGTAGATATTGCTCGTGCTCCAATTCAGACTTAAAATAAACCAAGATATCATTAATAAAGATAACCACGAACTAGTCCAAGTACAACTGAAAACCCGATGCGTAAGATCCATAAATGCTGCCGGTGCATTAGTTAATCCAAAGGGCATAACTACAAACTCATAATGCCCGTACCGAGTCCTGAAGGCAGACTTCGGAACATCCTCCGTGCGAATCCGAAGCTGATAATACCCCTGCCTCAAGTCAAACTTAGAGTAGACTTTGGCTCCCTGAAGTTGATCAAACAACTCGTCAATCAGTGGCAAATGATACTTGTTCTTGATGGTCTACCATCCTTCTTCTTCACAAATAAAACAGGTGCTCCCCAAGGTGAAGAACTCTGCTGAATGAAACCCTTCTCTATTAACTCCTGCAACGGAGTCTTCAGCTCCTTCAACTAAGCTGGTGCCATCCGGTACGCTGATTTGGAAATAGGTTGAGTACCAGGAACAAGATTACTCACAAACTCCACATTTCTCTCTGGCGGTAACCCTGGCAACTCCTCGGGAAATACATTAGGATATTCCCGAATAATAGGAACTTCGTCCAGCTGTAGCTTATCAGATGGCTTGTTGATCAAATAAGCTAGATAACCCGAACACCCCTTACTTACCAATTTAACGACTTTAGTTGCTGAGATAACAAAACTCGTCTTAGCACCTCAATTCTCTACTACCTTAACTACTGGTTGATCTGGCAAACGAAACTGTACTACCTTTGTTCTAGAGATCAACTGGGCATCATACTTAGAAAGCCAATCCATACCCAAGATAACATTATACCCTCGGATAGGAAAGAAGATAAGGTCCGAAGGAAAATTATACCCCTTAACATGTATTATACTATCCTTACAAACTAGGCCAGTCACATACTTATCAGTCAAAGAGGTACTAATCTCAACCACATAAGGCAGTCTTTCAGGTTGCACATTAACACGTTGCACACAAACAGGAGTAATGAAAGAATGTGTAGTACTAGAATCAATCAACACTTTAACAAGTTAATCAAGTATAAGGAAGTTACCTTCCACAACTGCAGTCTCCTAAGGCATCTCCTCCAAGTCAACTGCGTAGGCTTGAGCCTGAACCCGCTGCTGCTGAGGTACCCTGCCCCCAGATTGACCCTGATAACCCTGAGTCGCTGCCGGACCCTCAATCCTTTGATATCTAGGGCAATCCCTCGCCCTATGCAGATTGTTACCGCAACCCAAACAAGCCCCTGACTTCACCCTGCAGTCGGCCTCCACATGGCCCAGGAATTTGTAGTAAGTACACTGCGGTGATGATGCACTAACACTGCCCCTACAAGAACCAGAAGCTGAAAAAGCAGCTGCACCAGCCTGCTACTGAGGTCTAACAAAACTAGGCCTGTATTGACCCTGAGACTAGGCCAGCCTAAACTGAGACTAAGCCTGATAAGACCCCTGCTGAAATTGAGGTCGATAATAACTCTGCTGACCCTGTGGCCTGAAAGAACCCTGCTGAGCTGGCGGCCTATACACACCCTGTTGTACTAAAGGCCTAAACACTCCCTGCTGACCCTGCGGCTGGAAGGGCCTCTTGCTAGGCTGGCTAGATACAATCTGTTCCCCCTTTCTCTTCTCCAGTCTAGAAGCTGCATCAAAGGCCTCCGTAAGTATATCATACCGATTCAGGGCCATCGCATCCTGAATCTCGGGCCTCAACCCCAATATAAATCTACGAGTCTTACGTTCCTCGTCAGCTACATACTCTGGTGCATACCGGGACACCCTAGTGAAAGTGGCCTCATACTGTGCCACTGAAGCATCTCCCTACACTAAGGCTAGAAACTCTGCCTCTCTCCGCTCCCTAGCGATCCTAGGGACATACTTTGCCTGGAAAGCTAATAGAAAGGTATCTGAAACATACGGAATACCCTGAGTCTCCCAGCTAGTTTTCACCGTGCGCCACCATTCTTCCACCTCATCATCTAGCAAGTACATGGCAAAAGTGACCTTCCGCTCATCGGTATAATCAAGAGGGTGAAAAATCTTCTCCACCTTGCTAATCCATGCCTCAGCTTTCCTATCATCCGGCTCCCCCTGAAACCCCGGTGGATAATACCCTAAAAACTCTTTCAGTGTACCACGACCATGGCACCCACCTTGTGCATTCAACAACTGATTCTGCAATGCCTGATTCTGGGCAGCCTGCCCTGCCAGTAACTATGCCTGACTGGCCATGATCTCGTTCATCCTATGAAAAGCGGCACCTATACGATCATCATCCTTAACTTGTCCTAGTGCCATATTTCTCGGAACCTCATCAATCATCTCAAGCCTACCTCTGGTCCTCGGTCTACTCGTCATTCTACTAATCAAAGAGTTAGCACATGTTATAGCACATTAACAAACTATGAACAACTATTAACACATAAACAACAAACACATATAAAGCACATAAATCACTTAAGTATCAATCACATAAACAAATTAGTCACATAATCACATAAGCACTAAATCACATAATCACTTAATCACTTAACCATATTAACACATAGTTCACTTTTCTTTCACTTCATACATACTTTCATGCTAAGACCATTACCCACAATCCGAGAATACCCTGGCTGACAGCTAACAAGAGCTCTGATACCACTTAAATGTCACGCCCCAACTCGACCCCACCTACAATCAGTCAGGACGCAACGGAATTTCGGCAGTATAACGACAGTAATTAAGACACCGAGGCTCTAAACCAACCTCTCAGAACATCATACAATCAAACTCCTCAACCAAAAAACAATCAACTCCTCAATACCATTAACAACATACAACATAACCATATTATACAACAATCATTCTTAGATTATCTATTCATAGTTATACGCCTCCGTTCCAACATAATACCTTAACTTTAACATACATATCAAAATAGATTATAAACCAACTTAGTAATCTAAACAAGGTCAAAAGAAAGACTACTAAGTTAACATCATTTAGTTCATTATCTTTACTACAACTTATACATCATAAATTACAAGGAAAATAAAAGACAACTAGTTTAATATACAGATAATAGAGTATACAACATCTCAAGCATCAAGGACAAGACTCTGGCACATAGGACTCATCCACATACGGCACATTATCCCCTTCTGGAGGCACGTACCCGTAATCTTTCTCAAGGACACCTGTATGCATGCAATAATAGAGAGTGAGCTTATATAAAACAAGCTCAGCGAGGATCCGATAGATCTCTAACAGTA
The DNA here is from genome assembly GCA_037974665.1 of Ehretia macrophylla. Classification (NCBI taxonomy): domain Eukaryota; kingdom Viridiplantae; phylum Streptophyta; class Magnoliopsida; order Boraginales; family Ehretiaceae; genus Ehretia; species Ehretia macrophylla. The sequence goes on from CM075771.1 coordinate 24,181,987, forward strand.
TTTACTATGCTTCTTGGAAATGATCCTTTGAGCAAGTAAACACACGAATAAAAATCAATACAATATAAACACATAACTATAATGACCAATCAATAAAGGATACTCAATTTGGTGTAGTTCCATATGCCATCACGATCTCAACCATTTTTCTTATAACTCCCCATTACTCACGCACCCGAGGTACCTCACTAGCCGTTCCCTCCATGACACCTCTGTCATGCGAGCTGGGGGTTGTCTCTGGTAGTCATACCGTTATCAACCCGACAGCCCGATGCTGCCCGGGAGGTGGCACACATATACCAAGACTCAACAATAATAATAAACATCATTCACAGAAGGATAGTCTAGCAGAATTGCCTATCTCCCGGTTCATCAATCATCAATCAATAATCATCAATAATCATCTATTTCCATCAGTGTAACATCGAAAATCATCAATATAACATCAATATAACATCAATATAACATCAATATTTGGATGACAAAGTATGCCATCCAACTTAACATGCATGAAACACGTAATCTAACCCTAGTCTAACCATTAACAACTCACATTTCAATCACTCAAATACCACCCAATCAACTAAAGGCTCAATTCAACAATTTAAAGAAAGATAACCTAAACTTCAAATAATCATATCTTACATTCTACTAATCCAAACAACTCCAAATCAGTTTCAAACACTCACCCATTCAATCAACTACATTAGCCCTCTCGGAAACCAACCAAGACACACCTAGGCTGAAATTTTTGGATTTTTACCCAAATATCGCAATCAAAAATTCAGCATTATAACGGCGTTGCCACGTAATTAACAAACTTTTAGAAACGACGGCAATCGATTCCAACCACAACAACTCAAGATAATCATCAAATGGCTAATTAATCAACTTTTAATACCCGAAAATAAATAATTTTGCTACAATGGTTCAAATCTCATAGTAATACACATAAACGATCCTTAGAATGCGCTGAGCAATAATATAACTTCAAATTAACATTCTAACAGTTCAAAATGCAGTTATGAGCAAAAACATAAAAAATGACTTTTGAGATCTAGAATTTTTATCTCACCTTTGATGCGATATAAGCGTAGATATCCGTGCAATGCTTGCCCAACAATCGAAATCCAACTTGGCACGAAGTTCTATGTACAAAAACTAGGTTTTTCTATGAAAAAATGATTTGAAAACTTGAAGAAAAGCTTTGGTTTTCTCTCTTATGGCTCTCGGCCATGTGTGTATATTTTGAGTGTGTTTTGTGTTGTGTTTTGTGTGTGTTGATGCGTTTAAGCTAAAGGTCAATTAAAAAATGCAAAGTCAAAGTTAGTTTATTAGTCCTTTAATTGTTTTTCTAGTCTTTTAATTTATTTCATGAGTATTTCTTGCTCAACTAACAAATTAACACTTAAATTAATTCTAGTCAATATATGTTAGGTGACAAAGAATTTTACATTAAAATAGTTTCACCCGAATTGGCTAGAAACTCGTTTTCTTGCAAAAGAAAGTGTAAAAATCTTTTAAATTCCAAAACCGATTCCAAATCCATTTTAATCAAACACGGGTCTATTAATACTTGAGGACTAGGTTTTAAAACGTTTAAAATACCCCTGTAAAAAATTTAGCAGACAGGTGTTCAAAAATACTATTTACCAAAACTGACGATAAAATTTCTGATTTCGTTTTTTATGAAAATTTCATGAATGCACAATTAGCATGTATTAGGAGTATTAATCACAGAATTATCACATTCTAAGTCATATAGCACATAAACAGGTCAATTCACGCAAAACGAGGTAAAGCACGCAAAACGAGATAAAGCAAAATATGGGGTCTCACATTCTCCCCCCCTCCCCCTCATTTAAAGAAATTTCAACCCCGAAATTTTTACTTGCTGAACGGAATAGATCTGGGTACTGCTACTGCATCTGATCTCGCCTCTCCCAAGTAGCTTCCTCGATACCGTGATGCTTCCACAACTCCTTGACCATCGGAATCTTTTTCGACCTCAACTCTCGTTCCATCTGATCAAGAATACGAATTGGCCACTCGTCATAAGTCAGATTCTCACAAAGCTGTAACGGCTCTGGCTCAAGAATATGAGAAGGATCTGGTTTATATTTTCGCAAATTAGACACGTGAAATATATCGTGGACATTAGAGAAATTCTTCGGTAAAGCCAACCAATATGCCAACTTACCCACTCTGCCAGTAATCGCAAACGGCCCCACAAACCTCAGACTCAGCTTACCACCTTTACCATAATGAGCAAACCCCTTACGAGGAAACAATCTCAAGAAAACCCGATCTCCGACTGTAAACTCCAAATCCCGACGACTCTTGTCAACATAACTCTTGAATCTACTATGCGTCATAAGCATTCTCTGCCTGATCAACTGAACATTCTCAATCTTCTCTAGAAGCTCTAGCATAGTAGTTAGATCAATAGTCTTCATCTCCCTTACTTTATCCCAATACAAAGGTGAACGACACTTACGACCGTCAAGAGTTGCAAAAGGTGCCATCCCAATAGTAGCTTGATAACTATTGTTATAGGCAAACTCAGCAAGTGGTAGATGTTTCTCCCAGTTCTTCCCGAAGACCAGAACACAAGCCCTGAGCATATCTTCCAGAATCTGAATAGTCCTCTTAGATTGACTGTCGGTCTGTGGATGATACGCTGTACTGAAATTAAGCTGAGTACCCAAAGTCTCCTGAAGTTTCTCCCACAAACGAGAAGTAAATCGAGGATCTCGATCCGAGACAATACTAGATGGAATCCCGTGAAGTCTAACAATCTAAACCAAATAAAGATCCGTCAACTTTGCAACTTCATCTGCCATCTGCATCGAAATAAAGTGAGTTGTCTTCATCAAACGATCCACGACAACCCAAACTGCATTGTTACCTCTGGGAGTTCTAGGCAAACCAGTGACGAAGTCCATCGTAATATGCTCCCATTTCCACTATGGTATAGCCGATGGCTGAAGCAAACCTGCTGGTCGTTGATACTCGGTTTTCACTCACTGACAAGTCAAATATCTAGACACAAACTGAGCAACTTCTCTCTTCATATTATTCCACCAATAGTGTTGCTTCAAGTCCCGATACATCTTGGTTCCACCAAGATGAATAGTATACTTAGAATTATGAGCCTCTTCTATAATACCTCGCCTCAAACCCGGTTCATCGGGAACACAAACCCTGTTCCGAAACTGAAGAATACCATCCTCGTGCACTTTGAAGTCAGACTGATCGTCCGTGATCTGATCCTTGATCTTCTGAAGTTTAACATCAAGTTGCTGAGCTTCTCTAATATGAGACAACAATAAAGGCTGAATATGGAGATGTGAACACATCACCCCAACCTGAGTTAACTTCGGTCTCCAATAAGTAAATTCCTCAAGAACCTCCCATTAATTGACAGCCAAACAAGAAACACTCGCCTTACAGCTAAGAGCGTCTGCCACCACATTTGCCTTTCCAGGCAGATAGCTGATAGAGCAATTATAATCTCCAAGAAGTTCCATCCACCTCCGCTGACGCATATTCAACTCCTTCTGTGAGAATAAATACTTAATACTCCTATGATCAGTGAAAATCTCGAACTTACTGCCCCACAGATAATGACGCCAATTTTTCAGTATGAATACAATAGCTGCCAACTCAAGATCATGAGTCGGATAATTCACCTCATAAGGTTTCAACTTTCTAGAAGCATAGGCAATAACCCGACCATTCTGCATAAGAACACATCCCAAGCCCTCCTTGGATGCATCGCTGTAAATGACCATATTGTCGGTCCCCTCTGGTAGAGCAAGTACTGAAGCAGTAGTCAATCTCTTTTTCAATTCCTGAAACCCACTCTCACATTTCTCATCCCAAACAAAGCTAGTCTGTTTCTGAGTTAACTTAGAAAGTGGCCCGGCAATCTTCGAAAAGTCCTTGACAAACCTACGGTAATAACCCACCAAGCCAAGAAAGCTACGAACTTCCGAAACATTCTCTAGATATTTCCAAGACATCACCGATTCAATCTTAGTGGGATCTACAGAAATACCACTCTGTGTGATAACATGGCCAAGAAAAGATATGCGTTGCAACCAAAATTCACATTTGCTGAACTTAGTAAACAACTGATGCTCCTGCAGCTTCTGTAAGACAAGCCATAGATGTTGCTCGTGCTCCAATTCAGACTTAGAATAAACCAAGATATCATCAATAAAGATAACCATGAACTGGTCCAAGTACGGCTGAAAAATCCGATGCATAAGATCCATAAATGCTGCCGGTGCATTAGTTAATCCAAAGGGCATAACTACATACTCATAATGCCTGTACCGAGTCCTGAAGGCAGACTTCGGAACATCCTCCGTGCGAATCCGAAGCTGATAATACCCCTGCCTCAAGTCAAACTTAGAGTAGACTTTGGCTCCCTGAAGTTGATCAAACAACTCGTCAATCAGTGGCAAAGGATACTTGTTCTTGATGGTCACCTGATTCAAACCACGATAATCAATACACAATTTCAAGGTACCATCCTTCTTCTTCACAAATAAAACAGGAGCTCCCCAAGGTGAAGAACTCTACTGAATGAAACCCTTCTCTATTAACTCCTGCAACTGAGTCTTCAGCTCCTTCAACTCAGCTGGTGCCATCCGGTACGCTGATTTTGAAATAGGTTGAGTACCGGGAACAAAATTAATCACAAACTCCACATCTCTCTCTGGCAGTAACCCTGGCAACTCCTTGGGAAATACATTAGGATATTCCCAAATAATAGGAACTTCCTCCAGCTGTAGCTTATCAGATGGCTTGTTGATCAAATAAGCTAGATAACCCGAACACCCCTTACTTACCAACTTAACGGCTTTAGTTGCTGAGATAACAAAACTAGTCTTAGCACACCGATTCCCTACTACCTCAACTACTGGCTGATCTGGCAAACAAAACTGTACTACCTTTGTTCTACAGATCAACTGGGCATCATACTTAGAAAGCCAATCCATACCCAAGATAACATCATACCCCCAAATAGGAAACAAGATAAGGTCCGAAGGAAAATTATACCCCTTAACATGTATTATACAATCCTTACAAACTAGGCCAGTCACATACTTATCAGTCAAAGAGGTACTAATCTCAACCACATAAGGCAGTCTTTCAGGTTGCACATTAACATGTTGCACACAAATAGGAGTAATGAAAGAATGCGTAGCACCAGAATCAATCAACACTTTAACAAGTTGATCAAGTATAAAAAAGTTACCTTTCACAACTGCAGTGTCGTCAGGCATCTCCTCCAAGTCAACTGCGTAGGCCCGAGCCTAAACTCGCTGCTGCTGAGGTGCACTGCGAGCAGATCAACCCTGATAACCCTGAGTCGCTGCCGGACCCTCAGTCCTTTGATATCTAGGGAAATCCCTCGCCCTATGCTGATTGCTACCGCAACCCAAACAAGCCCCTGACTTCACCCTACAGTCGGCCTCCACATGGCCCTGGCGTTTGTAGTAAGTACACTGTGGTGATGATGCACTGACACTGCCCCTACAAGAACCAGAAGCTGAAAAAGCAGCTGTACCAACCTGCTGCTGAGGTCTAACAAAACTAGGCCTGTATTGACCCTGAGACTAGGCCGGCCTAAATTGAGACTGAGCCGGCCTAAACTAAGACTGAGCCTGATAAGACCCCTGCTGAAACTGAGGTCGATAATAACTCTGCTGAAACTGAGGTCGATAATAACTCTGCTGACCCTGTGGCCTAAAAGAGCCCTGCTGAGCTGGCTGCTTATACACACCCTGCTGTACTGAAGGCCTAAACACTCCCTGCTGACTTTGCGGCTGGATGGGCCTCTTGCTAGGCTGGCTAGATACAATCTATTCCCCCTTCTCTTCTCCAGTCTAGAAGCTGCATCAAAGGCCTCCGTAAGTATATCATACCGATTCAGGGCCATCGCATCCTGAATCTCGGGCCTCAACCCCAACATGAATCTACGAGTCTTACGTTCCTCGTCAGCCATATACTCTGGTGCATACCGGGACAACCTAGTGAAAATGGCCTCATACTGTGCCACTGAAGCATCTCCCTGTACTAAGTATGATACCCCGAACCTGGCATGTATTCAATAGCATTTAAAGTTCATTTAAATTTCATTTTATTGACCTTTCACCTTCTTTGACCAAACTAGTTGACTTTTCATCTACATTGACCAACTAGGACAAGGTGGAAATTTTTGAAATGTTTAATAAAAGGCAATGTTAAGTTAGTCAAATTTTGGGTCAACTTTGGAATTAAATCTGAACCAATTGGGGAAGATTTAGGTAGCATATTATAAATGGTTGGAAAGCTCTATGAGTCTAGTTTCTGAGGCTTCAAACCGTTCGTGAATTGGACTTTTCTAGAAGAAGTTATGGCCGTTTTCGTAAGGTCGCGCATAGCTGTTTTGGTTTAACGGGTTGACTGAATCTTTGACCTTTGACTTCTTGTCATTTTTTTTCCTAAATAAGCAGAATGCAAACGAAAAAAACAGAGAAGAAAGGCTTGAAGCCATGAGGAAAAGAAAGAAAAAAATTTCAAAACAAATCATCAAATCTTTGCGTGAGCTTGCACGGGGTGGTTTCCGAGGCATCCTACGAGGTTTCCCTAGCATCTAGGAGCGTCTAAGGTGAGGGTTTCATCGTTATTTGTGCATTTGAAAATGTTGAACATAAACTTTAATTTTTGTGATTTAACTGTAGGTTGTTATTTTATCCATTTCATTGCTTAAAGTATGCTCCCTAGCAATCGTAGAACACATATTTATAGCTTTTTAACATTTTATGCGGTTGAATATTGAAATTGAAATATAAATTGTTAGTTGAATAGTATTTTATGAATAGTAAACCCTTGAAATGATAAAGTTGCGTTGTTATGCTGTCTGTTGATGTGAAAAGGTGCTAGGTATGCTAGAATGCCTAAATGCATGATTTTTTTACGTTGCATAATGGAAAAAATGAGAAAAATGCCTTGGTGAAAGTCGGGGTCGTTTAGGTCGAGTTTAGCGTTTTCTCGTTTTGCATGATGGCATTGTTTCGAGAAGCCATGGAAGCACTTTTGGTGCGATTATGGCGTTGGTTGGGTGTTTCGTTAGTATAGTTATAGTTCAAACGGGCAAAGGGGGAAATCGGGACTTTGCTTGAATTCCAGGGTTAAGTAGGGATTTGGGGTCTTTAGAGGTGCCATATAGTGACCTAGGAGGATTGGTGAAGTCGGTTTCCAAAACTCGTGGCTCGTTTGAAAGTAGTAGAGTTTGGTAAGTTGGGGTCATTTTCATGATTTTGTGTGTTTTCATAGAATATTGCTTATAGAATGCTTATATTGCTTATAGAATGCTTATGTTTCCTATAGAATACTGGTTATTGCTTGATAATGTTAGTTGGTGTTGTTCTTGTTACTTGTTTGACTGTAAATGCTTGTTAATGCTTATTACGCTTGTTAAAGTTGATTATTGATTGAAATGTTTAACAATTGTTGACAATGCTTGATATCTCGTTTATCTCCTCTATTCTGTATTGTTGTGCTATCGCTCGTTTATCGCCTTGTATCGAGTCTTGCATTGCATAGTGTTAGCACGTGAGTAATGGGCCTCTCTGGGTAGCCTCGGGTTGCCAGTGTTGGTTGCTCTAGCTCCGTAGCTATTCCCTCTTCTCGCTTTGGTTGCCTCCCAGGGAGATTTGGGTCGTAGAATTGATGGTTACTCCCGGGGTATTCCAAACTGGTGTTATAAGGTGGTTGCGCGCTTATTGTCATCGTTGTCAACATCAAGCTCGAGATTGATGTATCGCTCGTGAAATGGTACTTTGCTCGTATGAGTGAACCATAGCCTTCAGAGTGTGGTATAGCTTTGAATGGTTGTGTTAATGCTTTCTTGAATGATTAATATATTGTCGTTTGTACTGAATGCTTTCTTATTGATTTTATTGCTTAGTTGTGCCTATTTGCATTGCACGACTTTCTTTCTCTCCAATTCGATATCTGTCTCGCCCTCACTGAGTATACGTATTGTGTATACTCACTCCTCACCACCACATTTCAGGAAATGTCATGTTAGCTGGAAAGTTCGTGATTTCGTGAAAGTTCGTTGCCTGAAGAGTTGTCTTGCGTGCCTATGTGGCTTGAGTGTCGAAGTTTGTAAAGATGTATGTTCATATGTTGTTTGTATTTATTGTCAAAAGAAATGTAATTTAAATTTAGCTAAGTAGCTGAGGTGAATTGATAAGCTAGTTTATGTAATCAGTTAGCATAGCTTAACTTCAATGCATGTCTGTAATGTCCAAAGGAAAAGAGTTAGAATGGCATGATAGTTTATTTTATGCAGTAGCTTAGTATGGTTTAACCGTCTAGTTCGAATGTACTTGTCAAAAATGAAAATAGATAGGTTAGCTTATAAATTGGAAATGTATGTATACTTGTTGAGTTTAAATTGTTGAGAATCGAGGCTCGGATGGCCTTGAGGTGGTTTTGAATGTTTGGACATGGTATTGGTCAACTTATATGCTATCGCAGGTTTTACATTTCGCCTAGAAACAGGAGAGACTCCATCCGTTTTCCCTGAAAATTACGCCCGGGTTTGGTTTGGGTTGTGATTAGATCGATTGATAGAACTCCCGGTCTCGAGAGGGATCGGGGTGTTACACTAAGGCTAGAAACTCTGCCTCTCTCCGCTGCCTTGCGATCCTCGGGACATACTTTGCCCGGAAAGCTAACAGAAAGGTATCCAAAACATACGGAATATCCTGAGTCTCCCAGCTAGTTTTCGCCGTGCGCCACCATTTTTCCGCCTCATCATCCAGCACGTACACGGCTAAAGTGACCTTCCGCTCATCGGTATAATCAAGAGGGTCAAAAATCTTCTCCACCATGCTAATCCACACCTCGGCTTTCCTATCATCTGGCTTCCCCTGAAACCGTGGTGGATAATACCCTAAAAACTCTTTCAGTGTGCCACGACCGTGGTACCCACCTTGTGCATTCAACAACTGATTCTACAATGCCTGATTCTGGGCAGCCTGCCCTGCCAGTAACTGTGCCTGACTGGCCATGATCTCGTTCATCCTATCAAAAACTACACCTATACGATCATCATCCCTAGCTTGGCCTGGTGCCATATTTCTCGGAACCTCATCAGTCATCTCAGGCTTACCTCTGGTCCTCGGTCTACTCGTCATTCTACTAATCAAAGAGTTAGCACAGGTTATAGCACATTAACAAACTATGAACAACTATTTACACATAAACAATGAACTCATATAAAGCACATAAATCACTTAAGTATCAATCACAAAAACAAATTTGTCACATAATCACATAAGCACTAAATCACATAATCACTTAATCACTTAACCATATTAACACATAGTTCACTTTTCTTTCACTTCATACATACTTTCATGCTAAGGCCATTACCCACAATCCGAGAATACCCTAGCTGACAGCTAACATGCGCTCTGATACCATTTAAATGTCACACCCCAACTCGACCCCACCTACAATCAGTCAGGACGCAACGGAATTTCGGTAGTATAACAACAGTAATTAAGACACCGAGGCTCTAAACCAACCTCTTAGAACATCATACAATCAAACTCCTCAACCAAACAACAATCAATTCCTCAATACCATTAACAACATACAACATAACCATATTATACAACAATCATTGTTTGACGATCCATTCATAGTTATGCGCCTCCGTTCCAACATAATACCATAACTTTAACATACATATCAAAATGGATTATAAACCAACTTAGTAATCTAAACAAGGTCAAAAGAAAGACTACTAAGTTAACATCATTTAGTTCATTATCTTTACTACAACTTATACATCATAAATTACAAGGAAAATAAAAGACAACTAGTTTAATATACAGATAATAGAGTATACAACATCTCAAGCATCAAGGACAAGACTTTGGCACATAGGACTCGTCCACATACGGCACATTATCTCCTTCTGGAGGCACGTACCCGCAATCTTGCTCAAGGACACCTGTATGCATGCAATAATAGAGAGTGAGCTTATATAAAACAAGCTCAGCGAGGATCCGATAGATCTCTAACAGTATTTACTATGCTTCTTGGAAATGATCCTTTGAGCAAGTAAACACACAAATAAACAATAATACTATATAAACACATAACTATAATGACAAATCAATAAAGGATACTCAATTTGGTGTAGCTCCATACGCCATCACGATCTCAATCATTCTTCTTATAATTCCCCATTACTCACGCACCCGAGGTACCTCACTAGCCCCTCCCTCCATGACACCTCCGTCATGCGAGCTGGGGGTACTCTCTGGTAGTCATGCCGTTATCAACCAGACAGCTCGATGCTGCCCGAGAGGTGGCACACACATACCAAGACTCAACAATAATAATAAACATCATTCACAAGATGACAGTCTAGCAGAACTGCCTATCTCCCGGTTCATCAATCATCAATCATCAATCAATAATCATCAATAATCATCCATTTCCATCAATGTAACATCAATAATCATCAATATAACATCAATATTTAATTAAACAACAAAACAACTAAGTTAGATGACAAAGTAGGCCATCCAACTTAACATGCATGAAACATGTAATCTAACCCTAGTCTAATCATTAACAACTCACAATTCAATCACTCAAATACCACCCAATCAACTAAAGGCTCAATTCAACAATTTAAAGAAAGACAACCTAAACTTCAAATAATCATATCTTACATTCTACTAATGCAAACAACTCCAAATTAGTTTCAAACACTCACCCATTCAATCAACTACATTAGCCCTCTCGGAAACCAACCAAGACACACCAAAATCAAGCCCAACAACCCTAAAACCTCAATGCACCTAGGCTGAAATTTCTGGATTTTCACCCAAACATCGGAATCAAAAATTCGGCATTATAACGGCGTTACCACGTAATTAATAAACTTTTAGAAATCGACGACAATCGATTCCAACCACAACAACTCAAGATAATCATCAAATGGCTAATTAATCAACTTTTAATACCCGAAAATAAATAATTTCGCTACAATGGTTCAAATATCGTAGTAATACACATAAGCGATCCCTAGCCTACGCTGAGGAATAATATAACTTCAAATTAACATTCTAACGGTTCAAAATGCAGTTATGAGCAAAAACATAAAAAATAACTTTTGAGATCTAGAATTTTTCTCTCACCTTTGATGCGATATAAGCCTAGATATGTGTGCAATGCGTGCCCAACAAGTGGAATCCAACTCGGCATGAAGTTCTACAAACCAAAACTAGGTTTTTCTATGAATAATTGATTTGAAAACTTGAAGAAAAGCTTTGGTTTTCTCTCTTATGGCTCTGGGCCATGTGTGTGTATTTTGAGTGTGTTTTGTGTTGTGTTTTGTGTGTGTTGATGCATTTAAGCTAAAGGTCAATTAAAAAAATGCAATGTCAAAGTTAGTTTATTAGTCCTTTAATTGTTTTTCTAGTCTTTTAATTCATTTCTTGAGTATTTCTTGCTCAACTAACAAATTAACACTTAAATTAATTCTAGTCAATATATGTTAGGTGACAAAGAATTTTACATTAAAATAGTTTCACCCGAATCGGCTTAAAACTCGTTTTCTTGCAAAAGAAAGTGTAAAAATCTTTAAAATTCCAAAACCGATTCCAAATCCGTTTTAATCAAACACGGGTCTATTAATACTCGTGGACTAGGTTTTAAAACATTTAAAATACCCCTATAAAAATTTTAGCAGATAGGTGTTCAAAAATACTATTCACCAAAACCGACGATAAAATTTCTGATTCCATTTTTTATGAAAATTTCATGAATACACACTTAGCATGTATTAGGAGTATTAATCACAGAATTATCACATTCTAAGTCATATAGCACGTAAATAGGTTAATTCATGTAAAACAAGGTAAAGCACACAAAACGATATAAAGCAAAATATGGGGTCTCACAACAAATAAGGGCTTTGCACCCTCAACATGACGGGTGCGATCATACCATCAGTAATGCACCAAATCCTATAAGAACTCCGAAGTTAAGCATGCTTGGGCAAGAGTAGTACTAGGATGGGTGACCCCCTGGAAGTCTTCGTGTTGCACCCCACTTTTTGTTGTTTTTTTGCCCCGTTCAGGCTTGTCAAAATGCTTGATTCGTCACATTTCTATTACCGAGTACCACGTCATCTTGGGCAAGACAACTTCGCTTCGCGTAGAGGCTAGGCACGCAAACCGAGGGGTGGGGCCTATGATCAAGTCTCCGTCGCTCCGATGCCCATAACTTTTGATCCCGTAAGGTGTTGTGTGGCGCACAACATACCGTTGGAAAGCTCTCGGGGAGCTCTACGACGGAGGCAACAAGCCTGCTTGGCTGTGCCTGTTTTCGGGCCACTTTTCTTCTTTTTGCGCTGTTTCTTTGTCCCGGATCGTTCGTCGGGAGCCGCAAAAAGGACGACACATAAGGGCTTTGGAACCTCAACATGACGGGTGCGATTATACCACCGGTAATGCACTAGATCCCATAAGAAGTACGAAGTTAAGCATGTTTGGGCGAGAGTAGTATTAGGATGGGTGACCCCCTGGGAAGTCCTCGTGTTGTACCCCCTTTTATGAAGTTAAGCATGCTTGCCCTGTTCAAGCTTGCCAAGATGCTTTATCTGTCATATTTCTATTATTTAGTCCCACGGCATCTTGGGCAAGACAACTTCGCATCACTTTGAGGCTAGGCTCGCAAAAACTGAGGGCGTGGGGCCTGTGACCAAGTCTCGATCGCTCTGGTGCCCATAACTTTTGATCCGTAATGAGTTATTCACCGCACAGTATACCGTTGGAAAGCTCTCCTAGAGCTCTACGACTAGGTCAGTAAGCCTGCTCAGCTGTTCCTATTTTTGGATCCCAAAATCTAATGTTTTCATCAGTTTCCAGCCACTTTCTTCTTTTTGCGCTGTTTCTTTGTCTCGAATCGTTCATCGGTAGCCGCGAAAAGGACAAAACATAAGGGCTTACCGCCCTCAACATGATGGGTGCCATCATACCAACAGAAATACACTGGATCCCCTCTGTACTCTTAAGTTAGGCGTGCTTGGCGAGAGTAGTACAAGGGTGGGTGGCCGCCCGGGAAGTCCTCATGTTGCACCCCCCTTTTTCGTTTAGTTTTTTTGCCCCGTTCAAGCTTGCCAAGTTGCTTTATCCGTCACATTTCTATTATCGAGCCCAAAATAGAATGTTTTCATCAGTTTTGACCAACTTTCTACTTTTTGCGCTATTTCTTCATTTCGAATCGTTCGTTAGGAGCCGCGAAAAGGATGACACATAAGGGCTTAGTGCCCTCAACATGACGGGTGCGATCATACCAACAGAAATTCCCCGGATCCCATCTGTACTCCGAAGTTAAGCGTGCTTGGGCGAGAGTAGTACAAGGATTGGTGATCCCCTAGGAAGTCCTTATGTTGCACCCCCCTTTTCGATTCGTTTTTTTGCCCCGTTCAGGCTTGCCACAATGCTTTATTGAGTCCCACGGCATCTTGGCCAAGACAACTTCGCTTTGCGGAGAGGCTAGGCCCGCAAACCGAGGGCATGGGGCCTGTGACCAGGTCTCTGTCATTCTGGTGCCCATAACTTTTGATCCATAAGGAGTTATGTGGCGCATAGCATACCCTTGGAAAGCTCTCCGAGATCTCTACGATGGGTGCAGTAAGCCTACTCAGTTGCGCCAATATTAAGGGCCCAAAATCGAACGTTTTCATCAGTTTCGGGCCCCTAATCGTCTTTATGAGTTGTTTCTTCATCACGGATTGTTCGTCAGGAGCCGCGAAAAGGACGACACATAAGGGATTTGCGCCCTCAACATGACGGGTGCGATCATACCATAAGTAATGAACCGAATCCTATCAGAACTCCAAAGTTAAGCGTGCTTGGGCGAGAGTAGTACAAGGATGGGTAACCCCCTGGGAAGTCCTCGTGTTGCACCCCTCATTTCGTTTTGTTTTTTTACCCCGTTCGGGCTTGCCAAAATGCTTCATCCGTCACAATTCAATTATCGAGTCCCACGGCATCTTGGGCAAGACAACTTCGCTTTGCATAAAAGCTAGGCCCGCAAACTAAGGGCGTGGGGTATGTGACCAGGTCTCCGTCGCTCTGGTGCCCATAACTTTTGATCCGCAAGGAGTTATGTGGCACACAACATAACGTTGGATAGCTCTCCGAGAGCTCTACGATGGGGGTAACAAGCCTGCTAGGCTGCACCTATTTTCGGAGCCCAAAATTGAATGTTTTCGTCTGTTTTGAGCCACTTTCTTCTTTTTGCGCTATTTCTTCATCTCAGATCGTTCGTCGGGAGCCGCGAAAAGGACGACACATAAAGGCTTAACGCCCTCAACATGACGTGTACGATCATGCCAACATAAATGCACCAGAACTCATTTATACTCCGAAGTTAAGCATGCTTGGGCGAGAGTAGTACAAGGATGGGTGACCCCCTGGGAAGTCCTTAGTTTGCACCCCTTTTTCGTTATGTTTTTTTTCCCAGTTCAAGCTTGCCAAAATGCTTTATCCGTCACATTTCTGTTATCAAGTCCCACGGCATCTTGGCCAAGACAACTTCGCTTCGCGTAGAGGCTAGGCCCGCAAACTGAGGGCGTGGGGCATGTGACCAGGTCTCCGTCGCTTTGGTGCCCATAACTTTTGATCAGTAAGGAGTTATGCGGCGTACAACATACTGTTGGAAAGCTCTTCGAGAGCTCTACGATAGCGGCAGCAAGCCTGCTCGGATGCAATTGTTTTCGGGCTCCAAAATCAAACTTTTTCATCAGTTTTAGGCTATTTTTCTTCTTTTTGAGCTGTTTCTTCATCCCGAATCGTTTGTCGGGAGCCGCAAAAATGACGACACATACGGGCTTTGCCCCCTCAACATGACGGGTGCGATCATACCATACAGTAATGAATTGGATCCCCTCAGAACTTCGAAGTTAAGCGTGCTTGGGCGAGAGTAGTAATAGGATGGGTGACCCCCAGGGAAGTCCTCTTGTTTCACCCCCTTTTCGTTTTGTTTTTTTGCCCCGTTCAGGCTCGCCAAGATGCTTTATTCGTCACATTTCTATTACCGAGTACCACGACATCTAGGCCAATACAACTTTGCTACACGTAGAGTCTATGTGATAACCCAAACCCGGCATGCATTTAATGGCATTTAATTGTATTTAATTAAGTGTCATCTTAAATGCTAGTGTTTAATTGCATTTGATTACGTGTTTATTATAACTTGTTTATTTGTATCTTAGCATTAACTTCATAATTCTTTAAAATATTCTAGAAATAGTTAAATTAATTATTTTTAAATGAATAATAATTATTTTGATTGTTTTGATTATTTTAATAATCGGTTTTAATTGTCTTGCATTAAAATTACTAGGTTTTCAATTAAAAGAGGAAAGTAACTCCGAGCACGAGTGAATTTTAAACTATTCCACTATTCTACTTTTCAAAAAAAATTATAGTTTTCTATTATTGCTCATTACTTTATTAGCGATCATTTATTGACCGTTTGATCGTAGCATTTCGAAAATGAGAGTTAGAGAAATATTTTCCGAATTTCGTGAATAATGTTTTTAGTTTAATTTAGCTAGTTTTAGTTGGTTTTCATTAAAATTGAATTGTTTTAACTTGAATTAGATTAAATGGCATCAAAATAAGCTAAGTTAACCAATTTAACTTGAATTTTGACTTTGCAAAATGACCATTTTGCCGTTGAGGCTTTGTCATCTTTTAAATAGCCAAAATTAAGCAAAATTGACACAAAAAAAAAAACAAAACCAAAAATGGCCCTTAAGTCCTCCTTTGGCCGAAGGTTAAGGAGAAAAGAAAAAAAATGATTTTCCATTTTTATGCCAAAATCATGCATGGAATTGCTATGGGGTCGTGGCTCGGGTCTTTGCGGGTCATGGCCTTCAATCTCTGTGAGGGTTTTCATGCTTTTGTGCATTTAAATTTGAATTTGAATTTTGTGTCAAATTTTTAGATTTGATATATAATGTGTTATAATGCCTGTAATTGCTTGATATAGCTTCCTTCGAGTTCGTAGAGCATTGTTTGATAGTTATTTAGCAATTTTTACGGTTGAAACTGCGTATTTGAAATTGGGGAAGAATAATGAATAGTGAATTATGAATACTAAATCCTAGAATTTTGGATTTTGATACGAATTGCAATTGCTTGATTTGGATAGGTGCCATTAGTGATAGAAAGATAAAATGTGCAATAAAAACGGACTGGCCTTTGATAAAATTGAAAATTAGACAAAGAAACGTAAAGGGGCCGTTTGACCAAAAGATGACCGTGCTCGAATTGAGTTGGGGGTTTTGCAATTGAGGGTATGGAAGCACTGTTGGCGCTGTTGTGGCGTTAATTGAGTGATCGGTTAGCATAGCTGTAGTTCAAACGTAGTAGGTGGACTTTCGGGCCTTGGGTGAGAAAGTGAAGTTTAGTGACATAGAAATGTGCCTTGTAGTGCCTAAGTGAATGCTAAGTGAATGTAGTGAAATTGGTTTCCTAATTTCGTAGTTCGTTTGCTCATAATTGCCTTTGGAACTTAGAGATTGAATAGTGATATTTGTCGTTTTCGTGTTTAAACTGCTGTTACTTGTTTAATTGGTGTTCTTGTTGCTATTAATGATAGTTATGCTTGCAAAGTTAATTGAATGCTGGTATTGATTGTAAATGCTTGATATCTCGTTTATCGCCACTAATCTGTATTGTTGTGCTATCGCTCATTTATCGCCTTGTATCGTGTCTTGCATTGCATAGTATCAGGCGTGTGAGTGATGGGCCTCTCTGGGTAGTCTCGGGCTGCCAGTGTTGGTTGCTCTAGCTCCGTGTCCTATTCCCATTCTCGCTTGGTTGCCTCCTAGGGAGATTTGGGTCGTAGAATTGATAGGATACTTCTGGGATTTTCCAAACTGAAGTTCTAAGGTGGTTGCGCGCTTATTGTTATAGTTGTCAACATCAAGCTCGAGATTGATATAATGCTCGTAGAATCGAATCGAATGGTACATTGCTCGTATGAGTGAACCGTGACCTTCAAAGTGTGGTATAGCTTTGAATAGTTGTGTTAATGCTTTCTTTGACTATTTATTGTATTGTCGTTTATATTGAATGCTATCTTATTGACTATATTGCTTAACTGTATCTATTTGCATTGCACGATCTTCTTTCTCTCTACCTCGATATCTGTCTCGCCCTCACTGAGTATACGTGTTGTGTATACTCACTCCTTACCACCACATTTCAGGAAATGCCATGTTAGCTGGAAAGTTCGTGATTACGTGAAAGTTCGTGCTTGAAGAGTTGTCTTGTGTGCTATGTGGCTTGAGTAGTCAAAGATGAAAATATGTATGTTTCATGTGTTGTATGTATTTAATGTTAAAAGGAATGTAATTTAAATTTAACTAGGTAATTGAGGTAGAATGATAAGCTAGTGTATGTATCTAATTAGTATAGTTAACTTCAATGCATGTTTGTGATGTCCAAAGGAAAAGAGTTAGAATGGTATGATAGCCTATTTTATGCAATAGGTTAGTATGGTTTAATTGTCAAGCTTGAATGTATTTGTCAAAGATGAGAAGAGATAGGTTAGCTTTTAAACTGGAAATGTATATATACTTGTTGTGTTTATTTGTTAAGAAACAAGGCTCGGATGGCCTTGAGGTGTTTGTATGGTTGGACACGGTACTGGTCCACTTATATGCTATTACAGGTTTTGCATTTTGCCTAGAAAAAGGGGAGACTCCGTCCGTCTTTCCCTAAAATTTTATGCCCGGGTTTGGAATTTGGTTGTGATTAGATTGATTGATTGAACTCCCGGTCTCGAGAGGGATCGGGGTGTCACAGGTGGTATCAGAGCTTGTTTAGCTCATAAGCTGGGACAGGGTCCTCGGTTGGTGGGTAGTGATCCTAGAATGTGTGCTTGTTAAGTGTGTCTTGAAAGTGTATGCTTGCATGTGAGATTGTGTGTCTTGACTTGAATGTATGCACCTATGTGATATAGTTATGTGTTATGTGTTAAATGTTTCTCAAGTAAAGTGAAGTGTCTAGTTGTGCATTGAATTGACCTATTGAATTGACCTATCGAATTGGCATCGTGAATCGAATTGATCTCATAAATTGTTATTTTCTTGAAGTATTGCTTGTAATGTGTGTATTGGAATGTCTTGAATTGGTTATGCCGTGATTTGAATTGATTATGTTGTGCTTGACTTGATTGTCGTGCTTGAGTGACTTTGTTGAATAAACTCTTTTGTAAACTTGCTTGCATAATAGTTTAAGGCATGTGTATAAATGTGATATCTTGGCATTCATACATGTCCCGTGGAAATGGTAAGTAAGTCCTCTTTCTCCCCTGAAGAAAGTGGTTCACCGCTGGCCTTTCAAAGTGTATGGGTTGGCAGGAAATGAATGGCATTTAATTAGACTTTATTTGGGAGTTGGTGGTTGCCTTTGGAGCTCGGTTATTGGCGAATCTCTAAGGTCCTCCTCTGTGCTTAACAGTTGTGAAAGAGTAGCTTTCTTTTGGGGTTCTATTTGGTTGTTCTCTGGAGCATTCTTTGGATTTCTTATTGGGTATTCTTTGGAGATTTCTGTTGGCACTTCTTGGAAGACTTGGCTATTGGGTTTCAATTGGACTTACTGCATGGTGTTATCTATGGTATATGTGTCTCGGTCTTTATTGGTGTGTTACAAGCATCTCTTATTGGAAATTCTTCAATGGTATTCTCTAGAATTCTTAGTGGCCATTTATCTAGTACTTACTTATTGGGTAATCCTTGCTATTTTCTTACTGGAGCATTGTTCGGTTATTTTCTTTGGCATCCCTTAGTTGGTTTGGTAATTGGAATTCCTATCAGACTTATTGTGTAATATTACTTACAGTATTCTTTGGAATTCTTATTGGGCATTCTACTAGTATTTTTCTTATTGGCATTTATTGGAAGATCCTTGTATTGTTTACGGCTTCTCCTTTGGCCTTTCCACTCAGGGGAAATCTATACTTGCTGTGTACTAAGATGTTGCGGTAGGGACTCAGTGATTGGAGGATTTCATTTAGAGATTGGCCTTTGGTATTCTTCTCTATAATACTTTTACAGAACTTTCAGCTAGGTCTACTTACGGTAATCAGCATTGCATGAGGTGCATCTGCTCTGGCTATCTTTTAACTTTCTTATTTGGTACTTGTTAGACTTCTATTGGAGATTCGTGTGTGGGGTATTCTTCTTGTCGTTATTGTGCGGTATTAGTGACATCTACAGTATCTTTGCTTCAGTCTTTAGTTGGTATTTTCTTAGCATTCTTGGGTGGAATTTCTATTGGGATTTTCTTACGAGCATCCTTATTCACTATCTTGCCCAGCAACCGATGAAGATTAGTAAGAGTTGAGTTTCAGATGATGATGAGTTCTATTGGAAGAAGAATTGCGAGGACGCAATTGTTTTAAGGGGGGAAGGATGTGATAACCCGAACCCGGCATGCATTTAATGGCATTTAATTGTATTTAATTAAGTGTCATCTTAAATGTTAGTGTTTAATTGCATTTGATTACGTGTTTATTATACCTTGTTTATTTGTATCTTAGCATTAACTTCATAATTCTTTAAAATATTCTAGAAATAGTTAAATTAATTATTTTTAAATGAATAATGATTATTTTGATTGTTTTGATTATTTTAATAATCGGTTTTAATTGTCTTGCATTAAAATTACTCAGTTTTCAATTAAAAGATGAAAGTAACTCCGAGCCTGAGTGAATTTTAAACTATTCCACTATTCTACTATTCAAAAAAATTATAGTTTTCTATTATTGCTCATTACTTTATTAGCGATCATTTATTGACCATTTGATCGTAGCATTTCGAAAATGAGAGTCAGAAAAATATTTTCCGAATTTCGTGAATAATGTTTTTAGTTTAATTTAGCTAGTTTTAGTTGGTTTTCATTAAAATTGCATTGTTTTAACTTGAATTAGATTAAATGGCATCAAAATAAGCTAAGTTGACCAATTTAACTTGAATTTTGACTTTGCAAAATGACAATTTTGCCCTTGAGGCTTTGTCATCTTTTAAATAGCCAAAATTAAGCAAAATTGACAAAAAAAAAACAAAAAACAAAACCAAAAATGGCCCTTAAGTCGTCCCTTGGCCGAAGGTTAAAGAAAAAAAAATGATTTTCTATTTTTAAGCCAAAATCATGCGTGGAATTACTCGGGGGTCGTGGCTCGGGTCGTTGTGGGTCTTGGTCTTCAATCTCTGTGAGGGTTTTCACGCTTTTATGCATTTAAATTCGAATTTGAATTTTGTGTCAAATTTTTAGATTTGATATATAATGTGTTATAATGCCTGTAATTGCTTAATATAGCTTCCTTTGAGTTCGTAAAGCATTGTTTGATAGTTATTTAGTAATTTTTACAATTGAAACTGCGTATTTGAAATTGGGGAAGAATAATAAATAGTGAATTATGAATAGTAAATCCTAGAATTTCGGATTTTGATCCGAATTGCAATTTCTTGATTTGGATAGGTGCCATTAGTGATAGAAAGATAAAATGTGCAATAAAAACGGACCGGCCTTTGATAAAATTGGAAATTAGACAAAGAAACGTAAAGGGGCCGTTTGACCAAAAGTTGACCGTGCTCAAATTGAGTTGGGGGTTTTGCAATTGAGGGTATGGAAGCACTTTTGACGCTGTTGTGGCGTTAATTGAGTGACTGGTTAGCATAGTTGTAGTTCAAATGCAGTAGGTGGACTTTCGGGCCTCGGGTGAGAAAGTGAAGTTTAGTGACATAGAAACGTGCCTTGTAGTGCCTAAGTGAATGTAGTGAAATCGGTTTCCTAATTCCGTAGTTCGTTTGCTCGTAATTGCCTTTGGAAGTTAGAGATTGAATAGTGATATTTGTCGTTTTCGTGTTTGAACAGTTGTTACTTGTTTAATTGGTGTTCTTGTTGCTATTAATGATAGTTATGCTTGCAAAGTTAATTGAATGCTGGTATTGATTGTAAATGCTTGATATCTCGTTTAT
The DNA here is from genome assembly GCA_037974665.1 of Ehretia macrophylla. Classification (NCBI taxonomy): domain Eukaryota; kingdom Viridiplantae; phylum Streptophyta; class Magnoliopsida; order Boraginales; family Ehretiaceae; genus Ehretia; species Ehretia macrophylla. The sequence goes on from CM075771.1 coordinate 24,203,087, forward strand.
CGCCACTAATCTGTATTGTTGTGCTATCGCTCATTTATCGCCTTGTATCGTGTCTTGCATTGCATAGTGTCAGGCGCGTGAGTGATGGGCCTCTCTGGGTAGTCTCGGGCTGCCAGTGTTCGTTGCTCTAGGTCCGTGTCCTATTCCCATTCTCACTTGGGTTGCCTCCCAGGGAGATTTGGGTCGTAGAATTGATTGGATACTTCCAGGGTATTCCAAACTGAAGTTATATGGTGGTTGTGCGCTTATTGTCATCGTTGTCAACATCAAGCTCGTGATTGATGTAATGCTCGTGGAATCGAATCGAATGGTACATTGCTCGTATGAGTGAACCGTGACCTTCAAAGTGTGGTATAGCTTTGAATGGTTGTGTTAATGCTTTCTTTGACTGTTTATTGTATTGTCGTTTATATTGAATGCTATCTTATTGACTATATTGCTTAACTGTATCTATTTGCATTGCACGGTCTTCTTTCTCTCCACCTCGATATCTGTCTCGCCCTCACTGAGTATACGTGTTGTGTATACTCACTCCTTACCACCACATTTCAGGAAATGCCATGTTAGCTGGAAAGTTCGTGATTACGTGAAAGTTCGTGCTTGAAGAGTTGTCTTGCGTGCTATGTGGCTTGAGTAGTCAAAGATGCAAAGATGTATGTTTCATGTGTTGTATGTATTTAATGTTAAAAGGAATGTAATTTAAATTTAACTTGGTAATTGAGGTAGAATGATAAGCTAGTGTATGTATCTAATTAGTATAGTTAACTTCAATGCATGTTTGTAATGTCCAAAGGAAAAGAGTTAGAATGGTATGATAGCCTATTTTATGCAATAGGTTAGTATGGTTTAATTGTCAAGCTTGAATGTATTTGTCAAAGATGAGAAGAGATAGGTTAGCTTTTAAACTGGAAATGTATATATACTTGTTGTGTTTATTTGTTGAGAAACAAGGCTCGGATGGCCTTGTGGTGTTTGTATGGTTGGACACGGTGCTGGTCCACTTATATGCTATTACAGGTTTTGCATTTTGCCTAGAAACAGGGGAGACTCCGTCCATCTTTCCCTAAAATTTTATGCCCCGGTTTGGAATTGGGTTGTGATTAGATTGATTGATAGAACTTCCGGTCTCGAGAGGGATCGGGGTGTCACCGTCTAGGCCCGCAACCGAGGGCGTGGGGCCTGTGACCAGGTCTCTGTCGTTCTGGTGTCCATAACTTTTGATCCGTAAGGAGTTATGTGGCGCACAACATACCCTTGGAAAGCCCTCTGAGATCTCTACGACGGGTTTGTAAGCCTACTCAGTTGTGCCAATTTTGAGGGCCCAAAATCGAACGTTTTCATCAGTTTCGGACCCCCAATCTTCTTTTTGAGTTGTTTCTTCGTCCCAGATTGTTCATCGGGAGCCGCGAAAAGGACGACACATAAGGGCTTTGCGCCCTCAACGTGACGGGTGCGATCATACCATAAGTAATGCACCGAATCCCGTCAGAACTCCGAAGTTAAGCGTGCTTGGGCGAGAGTAGTACAAGGATGGGTAACCCCCTGGGAAGTCCTCGTGTTGCACCCCCCATTTTTGTTTTGTTTTTTTACCCCATTCAGGTTTGCCAAAATGCTTCATCCGTCACAATTCTATTATCGAGTCCCACGGCATCTTGGGCAAGACAACTTCGCTTCGCATAAAAGCTAGGCCCGCAAACTAAGGGCGTGGGGTATGTGACCAGGTCTCCATCGCTCTAGTGCCCATAACTTTTGATCCGTGAGGAGTTATGCGGCACACAACATAACGTTGGATAGCTCTCCGAGAGCTCTACGACGGGGCTAGCAAGCCTACTAGGCTATACCTATTTTTGGAGCCCAAAATTGAATGTTTTCCTCTGTTTTGAGCCATTTTCTTCTTTTTGCCCTATTTCTTCATCTCAGATCGGTCGTCGGGAGCTGCGAAAAGGACGACATATAAAGGCTTAGCTCCTTCAACATGACGTGTACGATCATGCCAACATAAATGCACCAGAACCCATCTGTACTCCGAAGTTAAGCATGCTTGGGCGAGAATAGTACAAGGATGGGTGACCCCCTGGGAAGTCCTCAGTTTGCACCCCTTTTTTGTTATTTTTTTTTTTCGCAATTCAAGCTTGCCAAAATGCTTTATCCGTCACATTTCTGTTATCGAGTCCCACGGCATCTTGGCCAAGACAACTTCGTTTCGCGTAGAGGCTAGGCCCACAAACTGAGGGCGTAAGGCATGTGACCAAGTCTCCGTCACTCTAGTGCCCATAACTTTTGATCAGTAAGGAGTTATGCGGCGTACAACATACTGTTGGAAAGCTCTTCGAGAGCTCTACTACAGCGGCAGCAAGCCTGCTCGGATGCAATTGTTTTCGGGGCCCAAAATCAAACTTTTTCATCAGTTTCGGGCCATTTTTCTTCTTTTTGAGCTGTTTCTTCATCCTGGATCATTCGTTGGGAGCCGCGAAAAGGACGACACATACGGGCTTTGCCCGCTCAACATGACAGGTGCAATCATACCATCAGTAATGAACTAGATCCCCTCAGAACTTCGAAGTTAAGCATGGTTGGGCGAGAGTAGTAATAGGATAGGTGACCCCCAGGGAAGTCCTCGTGTTTCACCCCCTTTTTGTTTTGTTTTTTTGCCCCGTTCAGGCTTGCCAAGATGCTTTATCCGTCACATTTCTATTACCGTGTACCACGATATCTTGGCCAACATAACTTCCTTCACGTAAAGGCTAGGCCCGCAAACCGAGGGCGTGGGGCATGTGACCAAGTCTCCGTCGCTCCGATGCCCATAACTTTTGATTTGTAAGGTGTTATGCGGCGCACAGCAAACCGTTAGAAAGCTCTCTAAGAGCTCTACAACGTAGGCAGCAAGCCTACTCGGCTGCGCCTATTTTTGGGGCTGCAAATCTAACATTTTCATCAGTTTTAGGCCACTTTTCTTCTTTTTACGCGGTTTATTCGTCCCGGATCGTTCGTCGGGAGCTGCGAAAAGGATGAGACATAAGGGCTTTGTGACCTCAACATGACAGGTGTGATCATACCATCAGTAATACATCGGATCCCATCAAAACTCCTAAGTTAAGCATGCTTGGGCGAGAGTAGTACTAGGATGGGTGACCCGCTGGGAAGTCCTCGTGTTGCACCCCCATTTTCGTTTTGTTTTTTTGCCCCGTCCAGACTTGCCAGGATGCTTTATCTATCACATTTCTATTATTGAGTCCCACGGCATCTTGGGCAAGACAACTTTATATCGCTTTGAGGCTAGGCCCGAAAAAACCGAGGGCGTGGGGCCTGTGACCAGGTCTCCGTCGCTCTGGTGCCCATAACTTTTGATCCGTAAGGAGTTATTCACCGCACAGTGTACCTTTGGAAAGCTCTCCAAGAGCTCTACGATTAGGGCAGCAAGCCTGCTCGGCTATGCTTGTTTTTGAATCCCAAAATCAAATGTTTTCATTAGTTTCGAGCCACTTTCTTCTTTTTGCGCTGTTTTTTCGTCACAGATCGTTCATCGGGAGCCGCGAAATGGACGAAATATAAGAGCTTAGCGCCCTCAACAAGACGGGTACGATCAAACAAATAGAAATACACCGGATCCCATCTATACTCTGAAGTTAAGCGCGTTTGGCGAGAGTAGTACAAGGATGGGTGCCCCCCTGGGAAGTCCTCGTATTGCACCCCCCCTTTTTCCTTTAGTTTTTTTGCCCCGTTCAAGCTTGCCAAGATGCTTTATCCGACACATTTCTATTATCGAGCCCAAAATAGAATATTTTCATCAGCTTCGAGCCACTTTCTTCTTTTTGTGCTATTTTTTCGTCTTAGATCGTTCATTGGGAGCCGCGAAAAGGATGACATATAAGGGCTTTGCGCCGTCAACATGACGGGTACGATCATACCAATAAAAATTCACCAGATCCCATCTGTACTCCGAAGTTAAGCATGCTTGGGCGAGAGTAGTACAAGGATGGGTGACCTCCTAGGAAGTCCTCGTGTTGCACCCCCCTTTTCGTTTTGTTTTTTTGCACCGTTCAGGCTTGCCAAAATGATTTATCTATCACATTTCTATTATCAAGTCCCACGGCATCTTGGCCAAGACAACCTCGCTTCGCGGAGAGGATAGACCCTCAAACCGAGGGCGTGGGGCCTGTGACCAGGTCTCCGTCGTTCTGGTGCCCATAACTTTTGATCCGTAAGCAGTTATGCGGTGCACAGTATACCCTTGGAAAGCCTTCCGAGAGCTCTACGACAGGGCCCAAAATCCAACATTTTCATCAGTTTCAGGCCACTTATCTTTTTCTGAGTTGTTTCTTCATCTCGGATCGTTCGTCGGGAGCCGCAAAAAGGACGACACGTAAGGGCTTTATACCCTCAACATGGCGGGTACGATCATACCATCAGTAATGCACCGGATCCCATCAGAACTCTGAAGTTAAGCGTGTCTGGGAGAGAGTAGTACAAGGATAGGTGACCCCCTCAGAAGTCCTCGTGTTGCACCCCCCATTTCGTTTTGTTTTTTTGCCGCGTTCAAGCTTGCCAAAATGCTTTATCCGTCACAATTCTATTATAGAGTCCCACGGCATCTTGGCCAAGACAACTTCGCTTCGCGTAGAGGCTAGGCCCACAAACCGAGGGTGTGGGGCCTGTAACCAGGTATCCGTCATTCTGGTGCCCATAAATTTTGATCCGTAAGGAGTTATGCGGCGCACAGTATACCCTTGGAAAGCCCTCCGAGAGCTCTACGATGAGGCAACAAGCCTACTCTGTTGCTCCTATTTTCGGGGTCCAAAATTGAATGTTTCCATTAGTTTTGAGCCACTTTCTTCCTTTTGCGCTATTTCTTCATCCCGGATCGTTCTTCGGCAACTGCGAAATGGACGACACATAAGGGCTTTGACCCCTCAACATGACGGGTGCGTTCATACAATCAGTAATGCACCGGATCCCATCAGAACTCAGAAGTTAGGCATTCTTCGGTAAGAGTAGTATTTGGAGGGGTGACCCCCTAGGAAGTCCTCGTGTTGCACCCCCCTTTTCATTTTGTTTTTTTTGCCCCGTTTAGGCTTGCCAAGATGCTTTATCCGTCACATTTCTATTATTGAGTCCCACGGCATCTTGGACAAGACAACTTCGCTTCGGGTGAAGGCTAGGCCCGCAAACTGAGGGCGTGGGGCATATGACCAGGTCTCCGTCACTCTAGTGCCCTTAACTTTTGATCCGTTAGGAGTTATACGGCACACAACATACAGTTGGAGAGCTCTCCGAGAGCTCTACGATGGGGGTAGCAAGCCTGCTCGGCTGCGCCTATTTTTGGAGCCCAAAATTAATTGTTTTTATATGTTTCGACCCACTTTCTTCTTTTTGCGTTGTTTCTTCATCTCAGATCGTTCGTCAGGTTCCGCAAAAAGTATGACACATAAGGGCTTAGCGCCCTCAACATGACGTGTGTGATCATACCAACATAAATGCACCAGAACCCATCTGTACTCCGAAGTTAAGCGTGCTCGGGCGAGAGTAGTACAAGGATGGGTGACCCCTTGGGAAGTCCTCGGGTTGCACCCCCTTTTCGTTTTGTTTTTTTGGCCCGTTCTGGTTTGCCAAAATGCTTTATCTGTCAAATTTCTATTATCGAGTCCCACGGCATCTTGGCCAAGAAAACTTCGCTTCACGTAGAGGCTAGGCCCACAAACTGAGGGCGTGGGGCATGTGACCAAGTCTCCGTCGCTCTGGTGCCCATAACTTTTGATCAGTAAGGAGTTATACGGTACACAGCATACCGTTGAAAAGCTCTCCGAGAGCTCTACGACGGCGGCAACAAACCTGCTCGGCTGCGCCTGTTTTCGGGGCCCAAAATTAAACTTTTTCATCAGTTTTGTGCTACTTTTCTTCTTTTTGAGCTGTTTCTTCGTCTCGGATCATTCGTCGGGAGCCGCGAAAAGGAAGACACAGAAAGGATTTGCCCCCTCAACATGACGGGTGCAATCATACCATCAATAATGAACCGGATTCCTTCAGAACTGCGAAGTTAAGCGTGCTTGGGCGAGAGTAGTAATAGGATGGGTGACCCCTTAGGAAGTCCTTGTGTTGCATCCCCTTTTTCATTTTGTTTTTTTGCCTCGTTCAGGCTTGCCAAGATGCTTTATCCGTCACATTTTTATTATCAAGTCCCACAGCATCTTGGGCAAGACAACTTCGGTTCGCGTAGAGGCTAGGCCTGCAAACCAAGGGCTTAGGGCCTATGACTTTGTCTCCGTCGCTCCGGTGCCCATAACGTTTGATCCGTAAGGAGTTATGCGGCGCACAACATACCATTGGAAAGAGCTTCGAAGGCTCTACGACGGGGGCAGCAAGCTTGCTCAGTTGCGCCTATTTTTGGCACCCATAATAGAACGTTTTAATCAGTTTCATGCCATTTTTCTACTTTTTGCGCTGTTTCTTCATCCCGGATCATTCGTCGGGAGCTGCGAAAAGGACGACACATAACGACTTTGTGCCCTTAACATGACGGGTGCGATCATACCATCAGTAATGCACCGGATCCCATTAGAATTCCAAAGTTAAGCGTGCCTGGGCAAGAGTAGCACTAGGATGGGTGACCCCCTGGGAAGTCCACGTGTTGCATCCCCCTTTTCATTCTATTTTTTTGGCCCGTTCATGCTTGCCAAGATGCTTTACCTATCACATTTCTATTATCGGGTCCCACGTCATCTTGGGCAAGACAACTTTGCTTCGCTTAGAGGCTAGGCCTGTAAACCAAGGGCGTGGGGCCTGTGACCAGGTCTCCGTCGCTCTGGTGCCCATAACTTTTGATCCATAAGGAGTTATGTGGCGCACAACATACCGTTGGAATACTCTCCCAATGCTCTACGACAGGGGCAGCAAGCCTGCTTGGCTGCGCCTATTTTCGGAGACCAAAATAGAATGTTTTTATCAGTTTCGAGCCTCTTTCTTCTTTTTGCTCTATTTTTTCATCTCGGATCATTCGTCGGGAGCCGTGAAAAGGATGACACATAAGGGCTTAGTGCCCTCAACATGACGGGTGCGATCATACAAACAAAAATGCACCGGATCCCATTTGTACTCCGAAGTTAAGCGTGCTTGGGCGAGAGTAGTGGGAAGTCCTCGTGTTGCACCCCCCATTTCGTTTTGTTTTTTTGTCCTGTTCAGGCATGCCAAAATGCTTTATTCATCACATTTCTATTATCAAGTCCATGGCATCTTGGGCAAGACAAATTCGCTTCTCGTAGAGGCTAGGCCCGCAAACCAAGGGCGTGGGGCTTGTGACCAGGTCTCTATCGCTCCGATGCCCATAACTTTTGATCCGTAAGGTGTTATGCGGCGCACAACATACCATTGGAAAGCTCCCTGAGAGCTCTACGATGGGGGTAGCGATCCTGCTCGGCTGCACCTATTTTTAGAGCCCTAAAATCGAACGTTTTCATCATTTTCAGGCCCCTTTTCTTCTTTTTGTGTAGTTTCTTCATCCTGGATTGTTCGTCGAGAGCCGCGAATAGGACAACAAATATGGGCTTTGCGCCCTCAACATGACGGGTGCGATCATACCATCAGTAATGAAAAGGATCCCATCAGAACTCCGAAGTGAAGCGTGCTTGGTGAGAGTAGTACTAGGATGGGTGAGCCCCTGGGATGTCCTCGTGTTGCACCCCCCTTTTCATTTTATTTTTTTGCCCTATTCAGGCTTGCCAAGCTGCTTTATCGGTCATATTTCTATTATTGAGTCCCACGACATCGTGGGCATGATAACTTCGCATCGCTTTGAGGCTAGGCCCACAAACTGAGGGCGTAGGGACTGTGACCAGGTCTCCGTCGCTCTGGTACCCATAACTTTTGATCCGTAAGGAGCTATGCGATGCACAGTATACCGTTGGAAAGCTCTCTGAGAGCTCTACGACCGGGGCAGCAAGCCTGCTCCACTGTACCTATTTTAGGAGCACAAAATCGAATGTTTTCATCAGTTTCGAGCCACTTTCTTCTTTTTATGCTATTTCTTCGTCTCGGATCGTTAGTCGGGAGCCTCAAAAAGGACGAAACATAAGGGCTTAGTGCCCTTAACATGACGGGTGCAATCATACCAACAGAAATACACCGGATCCCATCTGTACTTTAGAGTTAAGCATTCTTGGCGAGAGTGGTACAAGGATAGGTGCCCCCCTGGGAAGTCCTCGTGTTGCACCCCCCTTTTCGTTTAGTTTTTTTGCCCCGTTCAGGATTTCCAAGATGCTTTATCCGTCACATTTCTATTATCGAGCCCAAAATCGAATGTGTTCATCAGTTTCGAGCCACTTTCTTCTTTTTGCACTGTTTCTTCATCTCGGATCTTTCGTCGGGAGCCGCGAAAAGGATAAAACATAAGGGCTTAACGCTCTCAACATGATGGGTGGGATCATACAAATAGAAATGCACTGGATCCCATCTGTACTCCAAAGTTAAGCGTGCTTGGGCGAGAGTAGTACAAGGATAGGAGATCCCCTCGGAAGTCCTCATGTTGCACCCCATTTTTTGTTTTGTTTTTTTGCCCCGTTCAGGCTTGCCAAAATGCTTTATCCATCACAATTCTATTACGAGTCCCATGGCACCTTTGCCAAGCCAACTTCGCTTCGCGTAGAGGCTAGGCCCACAAACTGAGGACGTGGGGCCTGTGACCAGGTCTCCGTCGTTCTGGTGGCCATAACATTTGATCCGTAAGGAGTTATGCATCGCACAACATACCCTTGGAAAGCCCTCCGAGTGCTCTACGACGGGGGCAGCAAGCCTATTTTCCTGCGCCTATTTTCGGGGTCCAAAATCGAACGCTTTCATCAGATTCGAGCCACTTTTCTTCTTTTTGCGCTGTTTCTTCATCCCGGATCGTTCTTCGACAGCTACACAATGGACGACACATAAGGGCTTTGCGCCCTCAACATGACGGGTGCGATCATACCATCAATAATGCACCGGATCCCATCAGAACTCCGAAGTTAGGCGTGCTTGGGCGAGAGTAGTACTAGGAGGGGTTACCCTGTGGGAAGTCCTCGTGTTGCACCCCCTTTTTCATTTTGTTTTTTTGCCCCGTTCAACCTTGCCAAGATGATTTATCCGTCACATTTCTATTATCGAGTCCCACGGCATCTTGGGCAAGACAACTTCGCTTGGCGTAGAGGCTAAGCCCGCAAATTGAGGGCGTGGGGTATGTGACTAGATCTTCGTCGCTCTGCTGCCCATAACTTTTGATCCGTAAAGAGTTATGTGGCGCACAGGATACCGTTGGAAAGCACTCCGAGAGCTCTACGACGAGGGCAGCAAGCCTACTAGGCTGTGCCTATTTTTGGAACCCAAAATTGAATGTTTTAATTAGTTTTGAGCCACTTTCTTCTTTTTACGCTATTTTTTCATCTCAGATCGTTCGTCGGGATCCGCGAAAAAGACAACACATAAGGGCTTAGCACCCTCAACATGACGTGTGCGATCATGCCAACATAAATGCACCAGAACCCATTTGTACTCCGATGTTAAGCATGCTTGGGCGAGAGTAGTACAAGGGTGGGTGACCCCGTGAGAAGTCCTCGTGTTGCACCCCCTTTTCATTTTTTTTGCCCCGTTTAGGTTTGCCAAAATGCTTTATCCGTCACATTTCTATTATCAAGTCCCACGGCATCTTGGCCAAGACAACTTCGCTTCGCGTAGAGGCTAGGCTCGAAAACTGAGGGCGTGGGGCCTTTGACTAGGTCTCCGCCGTTCTGGTGCCCATAACTTTTGATCCGTAAGGAGTTATGCGGTGCACAGCATACCGTTGGGAAGCCCTCCAAGTGTTCTACAAAGGGGGCAGCAAGCCTACTCAGCTGCGCCTATTTTCGGGGTGTAAAATCGAATGTTTTCATCACATTCGGGCCACTTTTCTTCTTTTTGCGCTGTTTTTTCATCCTGGATCGTTCTTTGGCTGCCGCAAAATGGACGACACATAAGGGCTTTGCGCCCTCAACATGATGGGTGTGATCATACCATCAGTAATGCACCGGATCCCATCAAAATTCCGAAGTTAGGCGTGCCTGGACGAGAGTAGTACTAGGAGGGGCTACCCCCTGGGAAGTCCTCTGTTACACACCCTTTTTCATTTTGTTTTTTTTTGCCCCATTCAGGCTTGCCAAGATGATTTATCCGTCACATTTCTATTATCGAGTCCGACGGCATCTTGGGCAAGACAATTTCACTTCGCGTAGAGGCTAAGCCCGCAAACTGAGGGCGTGGGGCATGTGACCAGGTCTCCGTCTCTTTGGTGCCCATAACTTTTGATTCGTAAGGAGTTATGCAGCGCACAGCATGCCGTTGGAAAGCTCTCCGAGAGTTCTACAATGGGGGCAGCAAGCTTGCTTGGCTACACCTATTTTTGGAGCCTAAAATTGAATGTTTACATCAGTTTCGAGCCACTTTCTTCTTTTTGTGTTGTTTCTTCGTCTCAGATCGTTCGTCGGGATCCGCGAAAAGGACGACAGATAAGGGCTTAGCGCCCTCAACATGACGTGTACGATCATACCAACATAAATGCACCAGAACCCATCTGTACTACGATGTTAAGCGTGTTTGGGCGAGAGTAGTACAAGGATGGGTGACCCCATGGGAAGTCCTCGTGTTGCAGCCCCTTTTCATTTTTTTTGCCCCGTTCAGGCTTGCCAAAATTCTTTATCCATCACATTTCTTTTATCGAGTCCCACGGCATCTTGGCCAAGACAACTTCGTTTTGCGCAGAGGCTAGGCCTGCAAACTAAGGGCGTGGGGCCTATGACTAGGTCTCCGTCGTTCTGGTGCCCACAAATTTTGATCCGTACGGAGTTATGCGCCGTACAGCATACCCTTGGAAACCCCTCCGAGAGCTCTACGATTGAGGTGGCAAGCCTGCTCGGCTGCGCCGGTTTTCGGGGCCTAAAATCGAACATTTTCATTAGTTTCGGGCTACTTATCTTCTTTTAGAGTCGTTTCTTCGTCCCAGATCGTTCGTCAAAATCCACGAAAAGGACGACACATAAGGGCTTTGCACCCTCAACATGACGGATGCGAGCATACCATCAGTAATGCACCGGATCCCATCAGAACTCTGAAGTTAAGCTTGCTTGGGTGAGAGTAGTACAAGAATGGGTGACGCCCTATCAAGTCCTTGTGTTGCACCCACCTTTTCGTTTTGTTTTTTTGCCCCGTTGAGGCTTGCCAAAATGCTTTATCCGTCACATTTCTATTATCGAGTCCCACGGCATATTGGCCCAGACAACTTCGCTTCGCCGAGAGGCTAGGCCCAAAAACCGACTGCGTGGGGCAAGTGACCAGGTCTCCGTCGTTCTGGTGCTCATAACTTTTGATCCATAAGGAGTTATATGGCGCACAGCATACCCTTGGGAAGCCCTTCGAGAGCTCTACGATAGGGGCAGTAAGCCTATTCTGCTACTCTTGTTTTCGTGGTCCAATATTGAACGTTTTCTTCAGATTCAGGCCACTTTTCTTCTTTTTGCATTGTTTCTTCATCCCAGATCATTCGTCGGGTGCCGCGAAAACGACGACACATAAGGGCTTAGTGCCCTCAACATGACGGGTGCGATCATACCAATAGAAATGCACCGGATCCCATCTGTACTCTGAAGTTAAACTTGCTAGGGCAACAGTAGTACAAGAATGGGTGACACCCTTGGAAGTCCTCGTGTTGCACCCCCCTTTTCGTTTTGTTTTTTTGCCCCGTTGAGGCTTGCCAAATTGCTTTATCCGACATATTTCTATTATCGAGTCCCACAGCATCTTGGCCAAGAAAACTTCGCTTTGCCGAGAGGCTAGGCCCGCAAACCAAAGGCGTTGGGCATATGACCTTGTCTCCGTCGTTCTGGTGCCCATAACTTTTGATCCATAAGGAGTTATGTGGCGCACAGCATACCCTTGGGAAGCCCTGCAAGTGCTCTCCGAAAGGTGCAGCAAGCCTACTCTGCTGCGCCTATTTTTGGGGTCCAAAATCAAATGTTTTCATCAGATTCGGGCCACTTTTCTTCTTTTTGCGTTGTTTCTTCATCCCGGATCATTCTTCGGCAGTCGCAAAATGGACGACACATAATGGCTTTGCACCTTCAACATGGCGGGTGCAATTATACCATCAGTAATGCTCCAGATCCCAGCAGAACTCCGAAGTTAGGCATGCTTGGACGAGAGCAGTACTAGTTGGGGTTACCCTCTGGGAAGTCCTCGTGTTGCACCCCTCTTTTCAATTTTTTTTTTGTCCCGTTCAGGCTTGCCAAGATGATTTATCTGTCACATTTCTATTATCTAGTCCTATGCTATATTGGGCAAGACAACTTCGCTTCGCGTAGAGGCTAAGCCCACAAACTGAGGGCGTAGGGCATGTGTCCAGGTCTTCGTCGTTCTGGTGCTCATAACTTTTGATCCGTAAGGAGTTATGCGGCGCAAAACATACCCTTGGGAAGCCCTCCGAGAGCTCTACGATGGGGGCAGCAAGCCTGCTCTGCTGCACCTATTTTCGGGGTCCAATATCGAACGTTTTCTTCAGATTCGAGCTACTTTTCTTCTTTTTGCGTTGTTTTTTCATCCCGGATCGTTCTTCGACAATCGCGAAATGGACCACACATAAGGGCTTTGCACTCTCAACATGACGGGTGTGATCATACCATCAGTAATGCACCGAATTCCATCAGAACTCCGAAGTTAGGCGTGCTTGGGCGAGAGTAGAATTAGGATGGGTGACCTCTTGGGAAGTCCTCGTGTTGCACCCCCCTTTTCATTTTGTTTTTTTGCCCCGTTCAGGCTTGCCAAGATGTTTATCCGTCACATTTCTATTATCGAGTCCCATGGCATCTTGGGAAAGACAACATCGCTTTGTGTAGAGGATAGGCCTGCAAACTAAGGGCGTAGGGCATGTGACTAGGTCTCCGTCGCTCTGGCGCCCATAACTTTTGATCCGTAAGGAGTTATGCGGCGCACAGCATACCGTTGGAAAGCTCTCCAAGAGCTCTATGATGGTGGCAACAAGCCTGCCGGGCTGCGCTTGTTTTTGGTGCCCAAAATCGAACCTTTCATCAGTTTCGGGCTACTTTTTCTTCTTTTTAAGCTGTTTCTTCGGCCCGGATCGTTCGTCGGGAGCCGCTAAACGGACGACACATAAGGGCTTTGTGCCCTCAACATGATGGGTGCGATTATACCATTAGTAATGCACCGGATCCTATCAAAACTCTGAAGTTAAGCGTCCTTTGGCGAGAGTAGTACTAGGAAGGGTAACCCCCTTGGAAGTCCTCGTGTAGCACCCCCCTTTTCATTTTGTTTTTTTGCCTCGTTCAGGCTTGCCAAGATGCTTTATCCGTCACATTACTATTATCGAGTCCCACGGCATCTTGGGCAAGACAACTTCGCTTCCCGTAAAGGCTAGGCCCACAAATCGAGGGCATAGGGACTGTGACCAAGTCTCCGTCGCTCTGGTGCCCATATCTTTTGATCCGTATGGAGTTATGCAACGCACAGCATACTGTTGGAAAGCACTCTGAGATCACTACGAAGGGGGTAGCAATCCTGCTTGGCTGTGCATATTTTCAGAGCCCAAAATTGAATGTTTTCATCCATTTCGAGCCACTTTCTTCTTTTTGTACTGTTTCTTCATCTCAGATCGTTCGTTGAGTGCCGCGAAAAGGACGACATATAAGGGCTGAGCGCCTTCAACATGACGGGTGCAATCATACCCACATAAATGCCCCAAATCCCATCTGTACTCCGAAGTTAAGCGTGCTTGGGCGAGAGTAGTGCAAGGATGGGTGACCCCTTGGGAGGTCCTTGTGTTGCACCCCCCTTTTCGTTTTATTTTTTTGCCCCGTTCAGGCTTGCCAAAATGCTTTATCCATCACATTTCTATTATCGAGTCTCATGGCATCTTGGACAACACAACTTTGCTTCGTGTAGAGGCTAGGCCTACAAACCGAGGGCGTGGGGCCCGTGACCAGTTGTCCGTCACTCTGGTGCCCATAACTTTTGATCCATAAGGAGTTATCCGGCGAACAACATACCGTTGGAAAGCTATCCGAAAGCTCTACGACGGGGGCAGTAAACCTGCTTAGTTGCGCCTGTTTTCGTGTCCTAAAATTGAATGTTTTCATCAGTTTCAAGGTAATTTTTTCTTTTTGCGCTGTTTCTTCATCTCGGATCATTTGTCGGGAGCCGCGAAAACGACAACACATAAGCGCTTAGTGCCCTCAACATGACGGGTGCGATCATACCAATAGAAATGCACTGGATCCTATCTGTACTCCGAAGTTAAGCGTGCTTGGGCGAGAATAGTGTAAGGATGGGTGACCCCTTGGGAATTTCTCGTGTTGCACCACCCTTTTCGTTTTGTTTTTTTGCCCCGCTATGGCTTGCCAAAATGCTTTATACGTCACATTTCTATTATCGAGTCCCATGGCATCTTGGGCAAGACAATTTCGTTTTGCGTCGAGGCTAGACCCGCAAACCAAGGGCGTAGGGCGTGTGACCAGGTCACCATCGCTCCGATGCCCATAACTTTTGATCCGTAAGAAGTTAAGCGGCGCCCAGCATACCGTTGAAAAGCTCTCTGAGAGTTCAAATATGGGGGCAGCAAGCTTACTCGGCTGTGCCTATTTTTGGAGCCCAAAAATTGAACGTTTTCAATAGTTTCAAGCCACTTTTCTTCTTTTTGTGCTGTTTTCTTCGTCCAGGATCATTCGTCGGGAGCCGCGAAAAGGACAACACTTAAGGGCTTTGCCCCTCAACATGACGGGGGCAATCATACCATCCGTAATGCAATGAATCCCTTCAGAACTCCGAAGTTAAGCGTGCTTGGGCGAGAGTAGTAATAGGATGGGTGACTCCCTGGGAAGTCCTCGTGTTGCACCCCCTTTTCATTTTGTTTATTTGCCCTGTTCAGGCTTACCAAGATGCTTTATCCGTCATATTTTTATTATCGAGTCCCACGGCATCTTAGGCAAGACAACTTCGGTTTGCGTAGAAACTAGGCCCACAAACCAAGGGCGTGGGACATGTGACCAGGTCTCCGTCGCTCCGGTGCCCATAACTTTTGATCCGTAAGGAGTTATGCGGTGCACAGTATACCGTTGGAAAGCTCTTCAAGAGCTCTCCGATGGAGCCAGCAAGCCTGCTCGGTTGCGCCTATTTTTGGGGCCTAAAATTGAATGTTTTTATCAGTTTTGAGGCACTTTCTTCTTTTTACGGTATTTCTTCGTATCGGATCGTTCGTCGGGAGCTGCAAAAAGGATGACACATAAGGGCTTTTCACCCTCAACATGATAGGTGTGATCATAAGATTAGTAATGCACCGGATCCCATCAGAACTCCAAAGTTAAGCGTGCTTGGGCGAAAGTAGTACTAAGATGGGTGACCCCCAGGGAAGTCCTCGTGTTGCATCCCACTTTTCATTTTCTTTTGCCCCGTTCAAGCTTCCCAAAATGCTTTATCAGTCACATTTCTATTATCAAGTCCCACGGCATCTTGGCCAAGACAACTTCGTTTCGCGTAGAGGCTAGGCCCGCAAACCAAGGGAATGGGGCTTTTGGCCAAGTCTCTGTCGTTCTGGTGCCCATAAATTTTGATCCATCAGTAGTTATGTGGCGCACAACATACCCTTGGAAAGCTCTCCGAGAGCTCTACGACGAGGGCAGCAAGCCTGCAGTGCTGCACCTGTTTTTGGGCCCAAAATTGAATATTTTAACGAGTTTCGTGCTAATTTTCTTCTTTTTGTGCTGTTTCTTCCTCCCGGATCATTCGTCGGGAGCCGCGAAAAGGACGACACATAACGGCTTGGTGCCCTCAACATGACGGGTGCCATCATACCATCAGTAATGCACCGGATCCTATAAGAACTCCATAGTTAAGCATGCTTGGGCAAGAGTAGTACTTGGATGGGTAACTCCCTTGGAAGTCCTTGTGTTGTGCCCCCTCTTTTCATTTTTTATTTTTGGCCCGTTCAGGCTTGCCAAGATGCTTTATCCGTCACATTTCTATTATCAGGTCCTACAACATCTTGGGCAAGACAACTTCGCTTCGCGTAGTGGCTAGGCCCACAGATCGAGGGCTTGGGGCCAGTGACAAGGTCTCTGTTGCTCTGGTGCCCATAAATTTTTGATTTGTAAGGAGTTATGTGGCGCACAGCATACCGTTGGAAAGCTTTACCAGAGCACTACGACGGGGGCAGCAAGCCTACTCGGCTTTGCCTGTTTTCGGAGCCTAAAATCGAATGTTTCCATCAGTTTCGAGCCACTTTATTCTTTTTGAGCTGTTTCTTCTTCTCGAATTGTTCGTCGGGAGCCGCGAAAAGGACGACACATAAGGGCTTAGCGCCCTCAACATGACGGGTGCAATCATACCAACAGAAATACACCGGATCCCATTTGTACTCCGAAGTTATGCGTGCTTGGGCAAAAGTGGTACAAGGATGGGTGACCCCCTGGGAAGTCCTCGTGTTGCACACCCCTTTTCGTTTTGTTTTTCTGAACCGTTCAGGCTTGCCTAGTTTCTTTATCTGTCACATTTCTATTATCGAGTACCACGGCATCTTGGGCAAGACTACTTCGCTTCGCTTAGAGGCTAGGCCTACAAATCGAGGGCGTGGGGCCTGTGACCAGGTCTCTGTCGCTCTGGTGCCCATAACTTTTGATCCGTAAGGAGTTATTCAGCGCAGAGCATGCCGTTGAAAAGCTCTCCGAGAGCTCTACGACGGGGGCAATAAGCCTGCTCAGCTGCGCCTCTTTTCTAAAACCAAAATTGAATGTTTTCATCAATTTTGAGCCATTTTTTTCTTTTTGCATTGTTTTTTCGTCTTGGATCGTTCGTCGGTAGCTGCGAAAAGGACGACACATAAGGGCTTAGCACCCTCAACATGAAGGGTGCGATCATACCAACAGAAATGCACCGGATCCCATCTGTATTCCGAAGTTAAGCGTGCTTGGGCGAGAGTAGTACAAGGATGGGTGCCCCTCTTGGAAGTCCTCGTGTTGCACCCCCCTTTTCGTTTTGTTTTTTTTGCCCCGTTCATGCATGCCAAAATGCTTTATTCGTCATATTTCTATTATCGAGTCCCACGTCATCTTGGTCAAGACAACTTCGCTTCCCGTAGAGGCTAGGCCCGCAAACCAAGGGTGTGGGGCCTGTGAACAGGTCTCCGTCATTCTAGTGCCCATAACTTTTGATTTGTAAGGAGTTTTGCAGCGCACAACATACCCTTGAAAAGCTCTCCAAGAGCTCTACGACGGGGGTACCAAGCCTGCTCGGCTGCGCCTATTTTCGGTGCCCAAAATCGAATGTTTTGATCTATTTCAGTCCATTTTTCTTCTTTTTGCCCTGTTTCCTCGTCTTGGATCTTTCGTCGGGAAATAGGAAAAGGATGACACATAAGGGCTTTGCGGCCTCAAAGTGACGAGTGTGATCATACCATCAGTAGTGCATAGGATCCCATCAGAACTCCGAAGTTAAGCGTGCTTGGGTGGCAATAGTACTAGGATGGGTGACCCCCTGGGAAGTCCTCATTTTGCACCCACCTTTTTGTTTAAATTTTTTGCCCCGTTCAGGCTTGCCAAGATGCTTTATCCGTCACATTTTTATTATCGAGTCCCACGCCATCTTGGGAAAGACAACTTCGCTTCGCATAGAGGCTAGGCCCGTAAACCGAGGGCGTGGGGCCTGTGACTAGGTCTCCGTCGCTCTAGTGCCCATAACTTTTGATCCGTAGGGAGTTATACGGCGCAAAACATACCATTGGAAAGCTCTCCGAGAGCTCTACGATAAGGGCAACAAGCCTGCTCGGCTGCGCCTATTTTCAGATCCGAAAAACAAATTTTTTTATCAGTTTTGAGCAATTTTTTTCTTTTTACGTTATTTTTTCATCTTGAATCGTTCGTCGGGACCCGCGAAAAGGACGACACATAAGGGCTTAGCACCCTCAACATGACGGGTGCGATTATACCAATAGAAATGCACCGGATCCCATCTGTACTCCGAAGTTAAGCGTGCTTGGGCGAGAGTAGTACAAGGATGGGTGACCCCCTGGGAAGTCCTCGTGTTGCACCCCCATTTTCGTTTTGTTTTTTTGCCCCATTCATGCTTGCCAAGATGCTTTATCCGTCACATTTCTATTATCGAGTCCCACGGCATCTTGGGCAAGACAACTTCGCTTCGCATAGAGGCTAGGCCCGTAAACCGAGGGCGTGGGGCCTGTGACCAGGTCTTTGTCACTCCGATGCCCATAACTTTTGATCCGTAAGGTGTTATGCGGTGCACAACAAACCATTGGAAAGCTCTTCGAGAGCTCTATGACGGGGGCAGCAAGCCTGGTCGACTGCGCCTATTTTTGGATCCCAAAAAACAAACATTTTCATTAGTTTCAGGCCACTTTTCTTCTTTTTGAGCTGTTTCTTCGTCCTGGATCGTTCGTTAGTGTGAAACCCCAGTTTTCGTATTTACCTCAATTTGCGTGTCTTTGCCTCGATTTGCGTCATTTGACCTGTTTATGTGTTATATGAGTTAGAATGTGCTAAATATGTGATTTATATTCCTAATATATGCTATGTGTGCATTCATGAAATTTTTATAAAAATCGGCATCAAAAATTTTATCGACGATTTTTGTGAATAGTATTTTGAACACCTGTTCACTAAAATTTTTACATGGGTGTTTTAAATGTCTTAAAACCTAGTCCTATATTATTAATAGACCCATATTTGATAAAAATTGATTCTGAAGCGGAATAGTAATTTAAATAGACTTTTCGGGCGAAAAGTAGCATTTTTTAGTCAAATAGTGATTTCTTCTTAACCCGATTCTTGCATTGACTTTCGTTGACCTAGAATATATTAATATAAATGTATTTATATGTAGTATTAAATGATTTTAGATTAATTTTTCATTCAAAAGACATTTGAAAATAAATAATATGACTTTTCACCTTCTTTTGTAGAAAATCGAGTTTTAAGCCGACTCGGGTGAAATTGTTTGAATGTAAAACTTCTTGTCACCTAAAAATAAACTACTTGAGATAGTTTAGGTGTTGCATAATTAATTTGAGCAAGAGTAGTCAAGAAAATGAATTAAAAGACGAGAAAACACTAAAAATAATTAGTTTCCACCTTTGACTTTCTTTTATTTGTTTGACCTTTGCTTAATATATCATCAATACACATCAAAAGCTCACAAAACACACTCATTTTACACACACATTACCGAAATTCCAAGGGGAGGCAAAAAGAAGGCATTTTCAAGGTTTTTCAAAGCATTTTTCACATAGATTTTGCAATTCAAGTCCAAATCACTTCATTCAAAGCTTGATTTCACTTATTGGGCATCCATTCTACATCTTTCTTGCATCAAAACACATCAAAGGTGAGAGAAAAATTCTAGATCTCAAAAGTCATATTTTATGTTTTTGCTTATAATTGCATTTTGAACCGTTAGAATGTTAATTTGAAGTTATATTATTGCTCAGTACATGCTAGGGATCGTTTATGTGTATTACTACGAGATTTGAACCATTGTAGCGAAATTATTTATTTTCGGGTATTTAAAGTTGATAGATTGGCCATTTGATGAATATCTTGAGTTGTTGTGGTTGGAATTGATTGCCGTCGATTTATAAAAGTTTGTTAATTACGTAGTAACGCCGTTATAATACCAAATTTTCGATTGTGATGTTTGTGTGAAAATCTGGAAATTTCAGCCTAGTGCATTGAGGTTTTAGGGTTGTTGGGCTAGATTTTGATGTGTCTTGGTTGGTTTCCGAGAGGGCTAATGTAGTTGATTGAATGGGTGAGTGTTAGAAACTGATTTGGAGTTGTTTGGATTAGTAGAATGTAAGATATGATTATTTGGAGTTTAGGTTGTCTTTCTTTAAATTGTTGAATTGAGCTTTAGTTGATTGGATGGTATTTGAGTGATTGAATTGTGAGTTGTAAATGGTTAGACTAGGGTTAGATTACGTGTTTAATGCATGTTAAGTTGGATGGCCTACTTTGTCATCTAACTTAGTTGTTTGTTGTTTAATTGATTACTTGATGTTATATTGATGACAATTGATGATAATTGATGATTATTGATGATTATTGATTGATGATTGATGAACTGGGAGATGGGAAATTCTTCTAGATTGTCCTCTTGTGAATGATGTTTATTATTATTGCTGAGTCTTGGTATGTGTGTGCCACCTCTCGGGCAACGTCGAGCTGTCGGGTTGATAACGGTATGACTACCAGAGACTACCTCCAGCTCGCTTGACGGAGGTGTCATGGAGGGCAAGGCTAGTGAGGTACCTCAGGTACGTGAGTAATGGGGAGTTACAAGAAGAATGGTTGAGATCGTGATGGCGTTTGGAGCTATACCAACTAGAGTATCCTTTATTGATTGGACATTATAGTTATGTGTTTATATTGTTATTGATGTTGTATTGCGTGTTTACTGCTCAAAGGATCATTTCCAAGGAGTATAGTAAATACTATTAGAGATCTATTAGATCCTCGCTAAGCTTGTTTTATATAAGCTCACTCTCTATTATTGCATGCATACAGTTGTCCTTAAGCAAGATTAGGGTACGTGCCTCCAAAAGGGGAAAATGTGCCTTACGTGGATGAGTCTTATGTGCAAGAGTCTTTGCCATGAAATTGTTTATAGTTATTATAATATGATGTATTGTAAAACCTACCTTAGTTTAAAGACTTATGTATAATGGTTTAGTAGTCTTCTTTTGACCTTGTTTAGATTACTAAATTGGTTTATAGTCTATTTTGATATGTATGTTAAAGTTAAGGTATTATGTTGAAACGGAGGCGTATAACTATGAATGAATTGTCTAAGAATGTTTATTGTATGTTGTGGTTGTGTTGTTAATTGTTGAATTATTGTGGAGTTGGATGTATGAGTTTCGAAGAGGTTGGTTTAGAGCCTCAGTGTCTAAATTATTGTCGTTATACTGCCGAAATTCCGTTGCGTCCTGACTGATTGTAGGAGGGGTCGAGTTGGGGCGTGACAGTTAGGAGCCGCGAATAAGACAACAAATAAGGGCTTTGCGCCCTCAACATGATGGGTGCTCTAATACCTTCAGTAATGCACCAGATCCCTTCAGAACTCGGAAGTTAAGCGTGCTTGGTCGAGATAGTGCTAGGATGGGTAACCCCTTGAGAAGTCCTCGTGTTGCACCTCGTTTTTCATTGTGTTTTTTTGCCCCGTTCAGGCTTGTCAAAATGCTTTATCCGTCAAATTTCTATTACCGAGTACCACGGCATCTTGGCCAATACAACCTCGTTTCGCTTAAAAGTTAGGCCCGCAAACCGAGGGTGTAGGGCATGTGACTAGGTCTCCGTCATTCTGGTGCCCATAACTTTTGATTCGTAAGGAGTTATGCGGCGCATAACATACCCTTGCAAAGCTCTCTGAGAGCTCTACGACGGAGGCAACAAGCCTGCTCGGCTGCTTCTATTTTCAGGGCCCCAAATCGAACGTTTTCATCAGTTTTAGGCTACTTTTCTTCTTTTTGCACTGTTTCTTCGTCCCGGATCGTTCGTCGGGAGCCGTGAAAAGGACAACACATAAGGGCTTTGCGACCTCAACATGACGGGTGTGATCATACCATTAGTAATGCACTGGATCCCATAAGAACTACGAAGTTAAGCGTGCTTGGGCGAGAGTAGTACTAGGATGGGTGACCCCTTGGGAAGTCCTCATACTGCACCCCCCTTTTCGTTTTGTTTTTTTGCCTCGTTCAGGCTTGCCAAGATACTTTATCTGTGACATTTATGTGAGACCCCATATTTTGCTTTATCTCGTTTTGCGTGCTTTATCTCGTTTTGCATGAATTGACCTGTTTATGTGCTATATGACTTAGAATGTGATAATTCTGTGATTAATACTCCTAATACATGCTAAGTGTGCATTCATGAAATTTTCATAAAAAACGGAATCAAAAATTTTATCGTCGGTTTTGGTGAATAGTATTTTTGAACACCTATCCGCTAAAATTTTTACAGGGTTGTTTTAAACATTTTAAAACCTAGTCCTCGAGTATTAATAGACCTGTGTTTGATTAAAACGGATTTGGAATCGGTTTTGAAATTTTAAAGATTTTTACACTTTCTTTTGCAAGAAAACGAGTTTTATGCCTATTCAGGTGAAACTATTTTAATGTAAAATTCTTTGTCACCTAACATATATGGACT
Source organism: Ehretia macrophylla (assembly GCA_037974665.1). Taxonomy (NCBI): domain Eukaryota; kingdom Viridiplantae; phylum Streptophyta; class Magnoliopsida; order Boraginales; family Ehretiaceae; genus Ehretia; species Ehretia macrophylla. The sequence goes on from CM075771.1 coordinate 24,225,295, forward strand.
AGAATTAATTTAAGTGTTAATTTGTTAGTTGAGCAAGAAATACTCAAGAAATGAATTAAAAGACTAGAAAAACAATTAAAGGACTAATAAACTAACTTTGACTTTGTATTTTTTTTAATTGACCTTTAGCTTAAATGCATCAACACACACAAAACACAACACAAAACATACTCAAAATACACACACATGGCCCAGAGCCATAAGAGAGAAAACCAAAGATTTTCCTCAAGTTTTCAAATCAATTTTTCATAGAAAAACCTAGTTTTTGTCCGTAGAACTTCGTGCCGAGTTGGATTCCACTTGTTGGGCATGCATTGCACACATATCTAGGCTTATATCGCATCAAAGGTGAGAGAAAAGTTCTAGATCTCAAAAGTCATATTTTATGTTTTTGCTCATAATCGATTATTGAACTGTTAGAATGTTATTTTGAAGTTATATTATTGCTCAACGCATGCTAGGGATCGTTTATGTGTATTACTATGAGATTTGAACCATTGTAGTAAAATTATTTATTTTCGGGTATTTAAAGTGGATAGATTGGCCTTTTGATGATTATCTGGAGTTGTTGTTGTTGGAATCAATTGTCGTTGATTTCTAAAAGTTTGTTAATTATGTGGTAACGTCGTTATAATGCCGAATTTTCGATTGCGATGTTTGGGTGAAAACCCAGAAATTTCAGCCTAGGTACATTGAGGTTTTAGGGTTGTTGGGCTTGATTTTGATGTGTCTTGGTTAGTTTTCGAGAGGGCTAATGTAGTTGATCGAATGGGTGAGTGTTCGAAACTGATTTGGAGTTGTTCGGATTAGTAGAATGTAAGATATGATTATTTGAAGTTTAGGTTGTCTTTCTTTAAATTGTTGAATTGAGCCTTAGTTGATTGGGTGGTGTTTGAGTAATTGAATTGTAAGATATGATTATTTGTGAGTGGTTGATTAGGGTTAGATTACGTGTTTTATGCATGTTAAGTTGGAGGGCCTACTTTGTCATCTAACTTAGTTGTTTGTTGTTTAATTGATTACTTGATGTTATATTGATGATAATTGATGATTATTGATGATTATTGATTGATGATTGATGAACCGGGAGATAGGCAGTTCTGCTAGACTGTCCTCATGTGAATGATGTTTATTATTATTGTTGAGTCTTGGTATATGTGTGCCACCTCATGGGCAGTGTCAGGCTATCAGGTTGATAACGGCATGACTACCAGAGACTACCTCCAGCTCGCATGACAGAGGTGTCATGGAGGGAGAGGCTAGTAAGGTACCTCGGGTGCGTGAGTAATGGGGAGTTATAAGAAGAATGGTTGAGATCGTGATGGCGTATGGAGCTACACCAAATTGAGTATCCTTTATTGATTGGTCATTATAGTTATGTGTTTATATTGTATTGATGTTTATTTGTGGGTTTACTTGCTCAAAGGATCATTTCCAAGGAACATAGTAAATACTGTTAGAGATCTATCAGATCCTCGCTGAGCTTGTTTTATATAAGCTTTTTCTCTATTATTGCATGCATACAGGTGTCCTTGAGCAAGATTACGGGTACGTGCCTCCAGAAGGGGATAATGTGCCGTATGTGGACGAGTCCTATATGCCAGAGTCTTGTCCTTGATGCTTGAGATGTTGTATACTCTATTATCTGTTTATTAAACTAGTTGTCTTTTATTTTCCTTGTAATTTATGATGTATAAGTTGTAGTAAAGATAATGAACTAAATGATGTTAACTTAGTAGTCTTTCTTTTGACCTTGTTTAGATTACTAAGTTGGTTTATAATCTAGTTTGATATGTATGTTAAAGTTAAGGTATTATGTTGGAACGGAGGTGTATAACTATGAATGGATCGTCTAAGAATGATTGTTGTATAATATGGTTATGTTGTATGTTGTTAATGGTATTAAGGAATTGATTTTTGTTTGGTTGAGGAATTTGATTGTATGATGTTCTGAGAGGTTGGTTTAGAGCCTCGGTGTCTTAATTACTGTCATTATACTGCCGAAATTCCGTTGCGTCCTGACTGATTATAGGTGGGGTCGAGTTGGGGTGTGACATTTAAGTGGTATCAGAGTGCATGTTAGCTGTCAGCCGGGGTATTCTCAGAATGTGGGTAATGGTCTTAGCATGAAAGTATGTATGAAGTGAAAGAAAAGTGAACTATGTGTTAATATGGTTAAGTGATTAAGTGATTATGTGATTTAGTGCTTATGTGATTATGTGACTAATTTTTTTATGTGATTGATACTTAAGTGATTTATGTGCTTTATATGAGTTTGTTGTTTATGTGTTAATAGTTGCTCATAGTTTGTTAATGTGCTATAACCTGTGCTAACTCTTTGATTAGTAGAATGACGGGTAGACCGAGGACCAGAGGTAGGCCTGAGATGACTGATGAGGTTCCGAGAAATGTGGCACCAGGCCAAGTTAAGGATGATGATCGTATAGGTGCAAATTTTGATAGGATGAACGAGATCATGGCCAGTCAGGCACAGTTACTGGCAGGGCAGGCTGCCCAGAATCAGTTGTTGAATGCACAAGGTGGGTACCACGGTCGTGGTACACTAAAAGAGTTTTTAGGGTATTATCCACTGCGGTTTCAAGGGGAGCCGGATGATAGGAAAGCTGAGGCGTGGATTAGCAAGGTGGAGAAGATTTTTTACCCTCTTGATTATACCGATGAGTGGAAGGTCACTTTTGTCGTGTACTTGCTGGATGATAAGGCGAAAGATTGATGGTGCATGGTGAAAATTAGCTGGGAGACTCAGGGTATTCCGTATGTTTGGGATACCTTTCTGTTAGCTTTCCGGGCAAAGTATGTCCCGAGGATCGCGAGGGAGCAGAGAGAGGCAGAGTTTCTAGCCTTAGTGCAGGGAGATGCTTCAGTGGCACAGTATGAGGCCACTTTCACTAGGTTGTCCCGGTATGCACCAGAGTATGTGGCTGACGAGGAACGTAAGACTCGTAGGTTCATGTTGGAGTTGAGACTCGAGATTCAGGATACGATGGCCCTGAATCGGTATGATATACTTATGGAGGCCTTTGATGCAGCTTCTAGACTGGAGAAGAGAAAAGGGGAATAGATTGTATCTAGCCAGCCTAGCAAGAGGCCATTTCAGCCTCAGGGTCAGCAGGGAGTGTATAGGCCTCCCGTATAGCAGGGTGCGTACAGGCCGCCAGCTCAGCAGGGTTTTTACAGACAGTAGGGTCAGCAGAGTTATTATCGATCGCAGTTTCAGCAGGGGTCTTACCAGGTTCAGTCCCAGTACAAGCCAGCCCAGTCTCAGGGTCAATACCGGCCTAGTTTTGTTAGACCTCAGCAGCAGGCCGGTACAGTTGCTTCTTCAGCTTCTGGTTCTTCTAGGGGCAGTGTCAGTGCATCATCACCGCAGTGTACTTACTGCAAGCGCCAGGGCCATGTGGAGGCCGACTGCAGGGTGAAGTCAGGGGCTTGTTTGGGTTGCGGTAGCAATCAACATAGGGCAAGGGATTGCCCTAGATATCAGAGGACTGAGGGTCGGGCAGCGACTCAGGGTTATCAGGGTCGACCTGCGGGCAGTGAACCTCAGCAGTAACGGGTTCAAGCTCGGGCATACGCAGTTGACTTAGAGGAGATGCCTGAGGAGACTGCAGTTGTGGAAGGTAACTTCCTTATACTTGATCAACTTGTTAAAGTGTTGATTGATTCTGGTGCTACGTATTCTTTCATTACTCCTATTTGTGTGCAACGTGTTAATGTGCAACTTGAAAGACTGCCTTATGTGGTTGAGATTAGTACTTCTTTGACTGATAAGTATGTGACTGGCCTAGTTTGTAAGGATTGTATAATACATGTTAAGGGGTATAATTTTTCTTCGGACCTTATCTTATTTCCTATCCGGGGGTATGATGTTATCTTGGGTATGGATTGGCTTTCTAAGTATGATGCTCAGTTGAACTGTAGAATAAAGGTAGTACAGTTTCGTTTGCCAGATCAGCCAATAGTTGAGGTAGTAAGGAATCGGGGTGCTAAGACGAGTTTTGTTATCTCAGCAACTAAAGCCGTTAAGTTGGTGAGTAAGGGGTGTTCAGGTTATCTAGCTTATTTGATCAACAAGCCATCTGATAAGCTACAGCTGGAGGAAGTTCCTATTATTCGGGAATATCCTAATGTATTTCCCGAGGAGTTGCTAGGGTTACTGCCAGAGAGAGACGTGGAGTTTGTGATTAATCTTGTTCCCGGTACTCAACCTATTTCAAAATCAGTGTACCGGATGGCACCAGCTGAGTTGAAGGAGCTAAATACTCAGTTGCAGGAGTTAATAGAGAAGGGTTTCATTCAGCAGAGTTCTTCACCTTGGGGAGCTCTTGTTTTATTTGTGAAGAAGAAGGATGGTACCTTGAGATTGTGCATTGATTATTGTGGTTTGAATCAGGTAACCATCAAGAATAAGTATCCTTTGCCACTGATTGACGAGTTGTTTGATCAACTTTAGGGAGCCAAAGTCTACTCTAAGTTTGACTTGAGGCAGGGGTATTATCAGCTTTGGATTCGCACGGAGGATGTTCCGAAGTCTGCCTTCAGGACTCGGTAAGGGCATTATGAGTTTGTAGTTATTCCCTTTGGATTAACTAATGCACCGGCAGCATTTATGGACCTTATGCATCGGGTTTTTCAGCCGTACTTGGACCAGTTCGCAGTTATCTTTATTGATGATATCTTGGTTTATTCTAAGTCTGAATCGGAGCACGAGCAACATCTATGGCTTGCTTACAGAAGCTGCAGGAGCGTCAGTTGTTTGCCAAGTTCAGCAAATGTGAATTTTGGCTGCAACGCATATCTTTTCTTGGCCATGTTATCACATAGAGCGGTATTTCTGTAGATCCCACTAAGATTGAATTGGTGATGTCTTGGAAACGTCCGGAGAATGTTTCAGAAGTTCGTAGCTTTCTTGGCTTGGCAGGTTATTACCGTAGGTTTGTCAAGGACTTTTCGAAGATTGCAGGGCAACTTTCTAAGTTAACTCAGAAACACACTAGCTTTGTTTGGGATGAGAAATATGAGAGTGGGTTTCAGGAATTAAAAAAGAGATTGACTACTGCTCCAGTACTTGCTCTACCATAGGGGACCGACAATATGGTCATTTACAGCGATGCATCCAAGGAGGGCTTGGGATGTGTTCTTATGCAGAATGGTCGAGTTATTGCCTATGTTTCTAGAAAGTTGAAACCTTATGAGGTGAACTATCCGACTCATGATCTTGAGTTGGCAGCTGTTGTTTTCTCACTGAAAAAGTGGCGTCATTATCTGTGGGGCAGTAAGTTCGAGATTTTCACTGATCATAAGAGTCTTAAGTATTTATTCTCACAGAAGGAGTTGAATATGCGTCAGCGGAGGTGGATGAAACTTCTTGGAGATTATAATTGTTCTACTAGCTATCTACTTGGAAAGGCAAATGTAGTGGCAGACGCTCTTAGCCGTAAGGCGAGTGTTTCTTGTTTGGCTGTCAAGAAATGGGAGGTTCTTGAGGAATTTACTTATTGGAGACCAGAGTTAACTTAGGTTGGGGTGATGTGTTCACATCTCCATATTCAGCCTTTATTGTTGTCTCATATCAGAGAAGCTCAGCAACTTGATGTTAAACTTCAGAAGATCAAGGATCAGATAATGGATGATCAGTCTGACTTCAAAGTGCACGAGGATGGTATTCTTCGGTTTCAGAACAGGGTTTGTGTTCCCGATGAACCGGGTTTGAGGCGAGGTATTCTGGAGGAGGCTCATAATTCTAAGTATACTATTCATCCTGGTGGAACCAAGATGCATCGGGACTTGAAGCAACACTATTGGTGGAATAATATGAAGAGAGAAGTTGCTCAGTTCGTGTCTTGATGTTTGACTTGTCAGCGAGTGAAAGCCGAGCATCAACGACCAGCAGGTTTGCTTCAACCGTTGGCTATACCACAAAGGAAATAGGAGCATATTATGATGGACTTCATCACTGGTTTGCCTAGAACTCCCAGAGGTAATGATGCAGTTTGGGTTGTCGTGGATCGTTTGACGAAGACAGCTCACTTTATTTCGATGCGGATGGGAGATGAAGTTGCAAAGTTGATGGATCTTTATTTGGATCAGATTGTTAGACTTCACGGGATTCCATCTAGTATTGTCTCGGATCGAGATCCTCGATTTACTTCTCGTTTGTGGGAGAAACTTCAGGAGACTTTGGGTACTCAGCTTAATTTCAGTACAGCGTATCATCCACAGACCGACGGGCAGTCTGAAAGGACTATTCAGATTCTGGAAGATATGCTTAGGGCTTGTGTTCTGGACTTTGGGAAGAACTAGGAGAAACATCTACCACTTGTCGAGTTTGCCTATAACAATAGTTATCAAGCTACTATTGGGATGGCACCTTTTGCAGCTCTTTACGGTCGTAAGTTCCGTTCACCTTTGTATTGGGACGAAGTAGGAGAGATGAAGACTATTGATCCGACTATTATGCCAGAGCTTCTAGAGAAGATCGAGAATGTTCAGTTGATCAGGCAGAGAATGCTTACGGCGCAGAGTAGATTCAACAGTTATACTGATAAGCGTCGTCGGGATTTGGTGTTTGCAGTCGGAGATCGGGTTTTCTTGAGATTGTCTCCTTGTAAGGGGTTTTCTCGTTATGGTAAAGGTGGTAAGCTGAGTCCGAGGTTTGTGGGGCCGTTTGAGATTACTGGCATAGTGGGTAAGTTGGCATATCGGTTGGCTTTACCAGATAATTTCTCTAATGTCCACGATGTATTTAACGTGTCTAATTTGCGAAAATAAAATCCGGATCCTTCTCATATCCTTGAGCCAGAGCCGTTACAACTTCGTGAGAATCTAACTTATGACGAGCTGTCGATTCGTATTCTTGATCATATGGAACGAGAGTTGAGGTCGAAGAAGATTCCTATGGTCAAGGTGTTGTGGAAGCATCACGGTATTGAGGAGCCTACTTGGGAGAGGCAAGATCAGATGCAGCAGCAGTATCAAGATCTTTTCCGTTCAGCAAGTAAGAATTTCGGGGACGAAATTTCTTTAAGGGAGGGAAATGTGAGATTCCATATTTTGCTTTATCTCGTTTTACGTGCTTTACCTCATTTTGCGTGAATTGACCTATTTATTTGCTATATGATTTAGAATGTGATAATTCTGTGATTAATACTCCTAATACATGCTAAGTGTGCATTCATGAAATTTTTAACAAAAACAGAATCGGTTTTGGTGAATAGTATTTTTGAACACCTGTCCGCTAAAATTTTTACACGGGTGTTTTAAATGTTTTAAAACCTAGTCCTCGAGTATTAATAGACCCGTGTTTGATTAAAACGGATTTGGAATCAGTTTTGGAATTTTAAATATTTTTACACTTTCTTTTGCAAGAAAACGAGTTTTAAGCTGATTCGGGTGAAACTATTTTAATGTAAAATTCTTTGTCACCTAACATATATTGACTAGAATTAATTTAAGTGTTAATTTGTTAGTTGAGCAAGAAATACTCAAAAAATGAATTAAAAGACAAGAAAAATAATTAAAGGACTAATAAACTAACTTTGACTTTGTATTTTTTTTAATTGACCTTTAGCTTAAATGCATCAACACACACAAAACACAACACAAAACATACTCAAAATACACACACATGGCCGAGAGCCATAAGAGAGAAAACCAAAGCTTTTCTTCAAGTTTTCAAATCAATTTTTCATAGAAAAACCTAGTTTTCGTCTGTAGAACTTCATGCCGAGTTGGATTTCGCTTGTTGGGCACGCATTGCACGCTTATCTAGGCTTATATCGCATCACAGGTGAGAGAAAAATTCTAGATCTCAAAAGTTATATTTTATGTTTTTGCTCATAATCGATTATTGAACCGTTAGAATGTTAATTTGAAGTTATATTATTGCTCAGTGCATGCTAAGGATCGTTTATGTGTATTACAACGAGATTTGAACCGTTGTAGCGAAATTATTTATTTTCGGGTATTTAAAGTTGATAGATTGGCCTTTTGATGATTATCTTGAGTTGTTGTTGTTGGAATCGATTGCCGTCGATTTCTAAAAGTTTATTAATTACGTGGTAACACCGTTATAATGCCGAATTTTCGATCGCGATATTTGGCTGAAAACCCAAAAATTTCAGCCTAGGTGCATTGAGGTTTTAGGGTTGTTGGGCTTGATTTTGATGTGTCTTGGTTGGTTTCCGAGAAGGCTAATGTAGTTGATTGAATGGGTGAGTGTTTGAAACTGATTTGGAGTTGTTTGCATTAATAGAATGTAACATATGATTATTTGAAGTTTAGGTTGTCTTTCTTTAAATTGTTGAATTGAGCCTTAGTTGATTGGGTGGTGTTTGAGTAATTGAATTGTGAGTGGTTGATAGTTAGATTAGGGTTAGATTACGTGTTTTATGCATGTTAAGTTGGATGGCCTACTTTGTCATCTAACTTATTTGTTCGTTGTTTAATTGATTACTTGATGTTATATTGATGATAATTGATGATAATTGATGATTATTGATGATTATTGATTGATGATTGATGAACCGGGAGATAAGCAGTTCTGTTAGACTGTCCTCCTGTGAATGATGTTTATTATTATTGTTGAGCCTTGGTATGTGTGTGCCACCTCTCGGGCAGCGTCGGGCTATCAGGTTGATAACGGCATGACTACTAGAGACTACCTCCAGCTTGCATGACGGAGGTGTCATGGAGGGAGAGGCTAGTGAGGTATCTCGGGTGCGTGAGTAATGGGGAGTTATAAGAAGAATGGTTGAGATCGTGATGGCATATGGAGCTACACCAAATTGAGTATCCTTTATTGATTGGTCATTATAGTTATGTGTTTATATTGTATTGATGTTTATTTGTGGGTTTACTTGCTCAAAGGATCATTTCTAAGGAACATAGTAAATACTGTTAGAGATCTATTGGATCCTTGCTGAGCTTGTTTTATATAAGCTCACTCTCTATTATTGCATGCATACAAGTGTCCTTGAGCAAGATTACGAGTATGTGCCTCCGAAGGGGATAATGTGTTGTATGTGGACGAGTCCTATGTGCCAGAGTCTTGTCCTTGATGCTTGAGATGTATACTCTATTATCTGTTTATTATCTGCTGAAATTCCATTGTATCCTGACTGATTGTAGGTGGGGTCGAGTTAGGGCGTGACAATTTTTATTATTGAGTCTCACAGCATCTTGGGCAAGACAACTTGACCTCGCTTTGAGGCTAGGCCCGCAAACCGAGGGCGTGGGGACTGTGACCAAGTCTCCATCGCTTTGGTGCCCATAACATTTGATCCGTAAGGAGTTATGCGACGCACAGTATACTGTTGGAAAGCTTTTCGAGAGCTCTACGACTGGGGCAGCAAGCCTGCTCGACTGTGCCTATTTTCAGAGCCCAAAATCGAATGTTTTCTACAGTTTCGAGCCACTTTCTTCTTTTTGCGCTGTTTTTTAGTCCCGGATCGTTCGTCGGGAGACACGAAAAGGACGAAACATAAGGGCTTAGCGCCCTCAACATGACGGGTGCGATTATACCAACAGAAATACACCGGATCCCATCTGTACTTTGAAGTTATGCGTGCTTGGCAAGATTAGTAGAAGGATAGGTGCTCCCCTAGGAAGTCCTCGTGTTGCACCCCCCTTTTCGTTTAGTTTTTTTGCCCCGTTCAGGCTCGCCAAGATGGTTTATCCGTCACATTTCTATTATCGAGTGCAATATCAAATGTTTTCATCAGTTTCGAGCCACTTTCTTCTTTTTGCGCTATTACTTCGTCTCGGATCGTTTGTCGAGAGCCGAGAAAAGGATGACACATAAGGGCTTAGCACCATAAACATAACGGGTGCGATCATACAAACAAAAATGCATTAGATCCCATCGGTACTCCGAAGTTAAGAGTGCTTGGGCGAGAGTAGTACAAAGATGGTGACCCCCTAGGAAGTCCTCGTGTTGCACGGCCCATTTCGTTTTGTTTTTTTGCACCGTTCAGGCTTGCCAAAATGCTTTATCTGTCATATTTCTATTATCGAGTCCCACGGCATCATGGCCAAGAAAACTTCGCTTCCCGGAGAGGCTAGGCCCGTAAACCGAGGGTGTGGGGCCTGTGACCAAGTCCATGTCGTTCTGGTGCCCATAACTTTTGATCCCTAAGGAGTTATGCGGCCCATAGCGTACCCTTGGCAAGCCCTCTGAGAGCTCTACGATAGAGGTAGCAAGCCTTCTCAGTTACACCTATTTTCGGGGCCCAAAATCGAACGTTTTCATCAGTTTCGGGCCACTTATCTTCTTTTTGAGCTGTTTCTTCGTCCCGGATCGAGAGCCGCGAAAAGGAGGACACATAAGGGCTTAGCGCCCTCAACATGACGGGTGCGATCATACCATCAGTAATGCACCGGATCCCATCAGAACTCCGAAGTTAAGCGTGCATGGGCGAGAGTAGTACAAGGATGGGTGACCCCCTGGGAAGTCCTTGTGTTGAACCCCCCTTTTCATTTTGTCTTTTTGCCCTGTTCAGGCTTGCCAAAATGCTTTATCCGTCAGAATTCTATTATCGAGTCCCACAGCATCTTGGTCAAGACAACTTCGTTTCGCGTAAAGGTTAGTCCTGCAAACCGAGGGCGTGGGGCCTGTGACCAGGTCTCCGTCGTTCTGGTGCCCATAACTTTTGATCCGTATGGAGTTATGTGGTGCATAGCATACACTTGGAAAGCCCTCCGAGAGCTGTACGACGGGGGTAGCAAGCCTGCTATGCTTTGCCTATTTTCAAGGTCCAAAATCGAATGTTTTCATCAGATACATGCCACTTTTCTTATTTTTGCGTTGTTTCTTCATCTCAGATCGTCCTTCGGTAACCGCGAAATGGACAACACATAAGGGCTTTACGCCCTCAACATGACGGTTGTGATCATAACATCAGTAATGCATCGGATCCCATCAGAACTCCGAAGTTAGGCGTGGTTGGGCAAGAGTAGTACTAGGAGGGGTGACCCCCTGGGAAGTCGATGTATTGTACCCCCCTTTTCATTTTGTTTTTTTGACCCGTTCAAGCTTGCCAAGATGCTGTATCTGTTACATTTCTATTATCGAGTCGCACAGCATCTTGGGCAAGACAACTTCGCTTCGTATAGAGGCTAGGCCCGCAAACTGAGGGCGTGGGGCAGGTGACTAGGTCTCCGTTGCTCTGGTGCCCATAACTTTTGATCCGCAAGGAGTTATGCGGTGCACAACATACCGTTGGAAAGCTCTCTTACAACTCTATGACAAGGGCAACAAGCCTGCTCGGCTGCGCCTATTTTCGGAGCCCAAAATTGAATGTTTTCATCAATTTCGAGCCATTTTCTTCTTTTTGCGCTGTTTCTTTATCTTAGATCATTCGTCGAGAGTAGCGAAAAGGACAACACATAAGTGCTTAGTTCCCTCAACATGACGTGTGCGATCATACCAACATAAGTGCACCAGAACCAATATGTACTCCGAGGTTAAGCGTGCTTGGGCGAGAGTAGTACAAGGATGGGTGAACCCCTAGGAAGTCCTTGTGTTGCACCCCTTTTTCCTTTCATTTTTTTCCCCATTCAGGCTTGGCCAAATGCTTTATCCGTCACATTTCTATTATCGAGTCCCACGACATCTTCGCCAAGACAACTTCGCTTCGCGTAAAGGCTAGGCCCGCAAACTGAGGGTGTGGGGCTTTTGACCAGGTCTCCGTCGTTCTGGTGCCCATAACTTTTGATCCGTAAGGAGTTATGCGGCGCACAACATACTCTTGAAAAGCCCTCCGAGAGCTCTACGACGGGGGCAGCAAGCATGCTCGGCTGCGCCTGTTTTCGAGTCCCAAAATCGAATGCTTTCATCAATTTTGGGCCACTAATCTTCTTTTTCAGATGTTTCTTTATCCCGGATCGTTCGTTGAGAGCCACAAAAAGGATGACACATAAGGGCTTTGTGCCCTCAACATGACGGGTGCGTTCATACCATCAGTAATGCACCGGATCCCATCAGAACTCCGAAGTTAAGTGTGCTTGGGCAACATTAGTACAAGGATCGGGGACCCCCTAGGAAGTCCTCGTGTTGCACCCCTCTTTTTGTTTTGTTTTTTTGCCCCGTTCAGGCTTGCCAAATGTTTTATCCATCACAATTCTATTATCGAGTCCCACGGCATCTTGGCCAAACTTCGCTTCACGTAGAGGCTAGGCCTGCAAATCGAAGGCTTGGGGCCTATGACCAAGTCTCCGTCATTCTAGTGCCCATAACTTTTGATCCGTAAGGAGTTATGCGGTGCACAGTATACCCTTGGAAAGCCCTCTGAGAGCTCTACGATGAGGGCATCAAGCCTGCTCTGTTGCGCCTATTTTCGGGGTCCAATATCGAACGATTTCATCATATTCGGGCCACATTTCTTCTTTTTGCGCTGTTTCTTCATCCCGGATCGTTCTTCGGTAGCCGCGAAATGGACAACACATAAAGGCTTTGTCCCCTCAACAAGACAGGTGTGATCATACCATCAGTAATGCACCGGATCCCATCAGAACTCCAAAGTTAGGCATGCTTGGGCGAGAGTAGTACTAGGATGGGTGACCCCCTGGGAAGTCCTCGTGTTGCACCACCCTTTTGGTTTTGTTTTTTTGCCCTGTTTAGGCTTGCCAAGATGCTTTATTTGTTAGATTTCTATTATCGAGTCCCATGGCATCTTGGGCAAGATAACTTCACTTCGCGTAGAGGCTAGGCGCGCAAACTAAGGGTGTGGGGCATGTGACCAGGTCTCCGTCGCTCTGGTGCCCATAACTTTTGATCCGTATGGAGTTATGCGGTGTACAACATACCGTTGGAACGCTCTCCGAGAGCTCTACGATGGCGGCAGCAAGCGTGCTCGGCTGCACCTATTTTTGTGGAACAAAATCAAACGTTTTCATCAATTTTGGGCCATTTTTCTTCTTTTTTGGTTGTTTCTTCGTCCCAGATCGTTCATCTGGAGCCGCAAAAAGGATGACAAATAAGGGCTTTGCGCCCTCAACATGACGGGTTAAATCATACCATTAGTAATGCACCGGATCCCATCAGAACTCCGAAGTTAAGCGTGCTTGGGCGAGAGTAGTACTAGGATGGGTGACCCCCTAGGAAGTCCTCGTGTAGCACCCCCGCTTTCGTTTTGTTTTTTTGCCCCGTTCAGGCTTGACAAGATGCTTTATCCGTCACGTTACTATTATCGAGTTCCACGGTATCTTGGGCAAGACAACTTCATTTCGCGTAGAGGCTAGGCCCCCAAACCGAGGGCGTGGGGCCTGTGACCAGGTCTCCGTCACTCTGGTGCCTATAACTTTTGATCCATAAGGAGTTATGCGGTGCACAGCATACCGTTGGAAAGCTCTTCAAGAGCTCTACGATGGGAGCAGCAGGCCTTCTTAGTTGCGCATGTTTTTGAAGCCCAAAATTGAATGTTTTCATCAGTTTCGAGCCACTTTTTTTCATTTTGCACTGTTTCTTCGTCTTAGATCTTTCGTCGGGAGCCGCGAAAAGGATGACACATAATGGCTTAGTGCCCCTAACATGATGGGTGCGATCCTACCAACATAAATGCACTAGATCCCATCTATACTCCGAAGTTAAACGTGCTTAGGCAAGAGTAGTACAAGAATGGGTGACCCCATGGAAAGTCGTCGTGTTGCACACCCTTTTCATTTTGTTTTTTTGCCCCGTTCAGGCTTGCCAAAATGCTTTATCCGTCAAATTTCAATTATCGAGTCCCACGGCCTCTTGGCAAAGACAACTTCACTTCGCGTAGAGGCTAGGCCCGCAAACTGAGGGCGTGGGGCCTGTGACCAGGTCTCCGTCGTTCTGGTGCCCATAACTTTTGATTCGTAAGGAGTTATGTGGCGTACAGCATACCCTTGGAAAGCCCTCCAAGAGCTCTACGATGGGGGCAACAAGCCTGCTTTGCTGCGCCTATTTTCGGGGCCCAAAATCAAACGTTTTCATCAGTTTTGGGCCACTTATCTTCTGTTTGAGCAGATTCTTCGTCCCGGATCGTACGTCGGTAGCCACAAAATGGATGATACATAAGGGCTTTGGGCCCTCAACATGACGGGTGCAATCATACCATCAGCAATGCACCGTATCCCATCAGAACTCCGATGTTAGGCATGCTTGGGCGAGAGTATTACGAGGATGGGTGACCCCTTAGGAAGTCCTCGTGTTGCACCCCCCTTTCGTTTTGTTTTTTTGCCCCGTTCAGGCTTGCCAAAATGCTTTATCCGTCACATTTCTGTTATCGAGTCCCATGGCATCTTGGGCAAGACAACTTCACTTCGTGTAGAGGCTAGGCCCGCAAACTAAGGGCGTGGGGCCTGTGACCATGTCACCGTCGCTCCGATGCCGATAACTTTTGATCCGTAAGGAGTTATGCGGCGCACAGCATACCGTTGAAAAGCTCTCTTAGAGTTCTACGATGCGGGCAACAAGCCTACTTGGCCGCGCTTATTTTCGGAGCACAAAAATTGAACGTTTTCGTCAATTTCAGGCCACTTTTCTTCTTTTTGTGCTGTTTCTTCATCCCGAATTGTTTGTCAGGAGCTGCGAAAAGGACGACACATAAGGGCTTTGCCCCCTCAACATGACTGGTGTGATCATACCATTAGTAATGCACCAGATCCCTTCAGAACTCCGAAGTTAAGCGTGCTTGGGTGAGAGTAATAATAGGATAGGTGACCCCCTGGGAAGTCCTCGTGTTGTACCCCTCTTTTCGTTTTGTTTTTTTGCCCTGTTCAGGCTTGCCAAGATGCTTTATCCGTAACATTTTTATTATCGAGTCCCACGGCATCTTAGGCAAGACAACTTCGGTTCGCGTAGAGGCTAGGCCCGCAAACCGAGGGAGTGGGGCTTGTGACTAGGTCTCCGTTGCTCCGATGCCCATAACTTTTGATCCATAAGGAGTTATGTGGCGCACAGCATAACGTTGGAAAGCTCTCTGAGAGCTCTACGACAAGGGCAGCAAGCCTACTCAATTGCGTCTATTTTTGGGGAAAAATCGAATGTTCTAATCAGTTTGCAGCCACTTTCTTCTTTTTGCTTTGATTCTTCGTATCGGATCGTTTGTCGGGAACCGCGAAAAGGACGACACAAAAGGGTTTAGCACCCTCAACATGACGGGTGCGATCATACGAAGAGAAATGCACCAGAACCCATCTTTACTCTGAAGTTAAGCGTGCTTGGGCGAGAGTAGTATAAGGATGGGTGACCCCCTGGGAAGTCCTCGTGTTGCACCCCGTTTTTCGTTTTGTTTTTTTGCACCGGTCAGGCTTGCCAAAATGCTTTATCCGTCACATTTCTATTATCGAGTCCCATGGCATCTTGGACAAGACAACTTCGCGTCGCGTAGAGGCTAGGCCCGCGAACTGAGGGCGTGGGGCCTATGACTAGGTCTCCGTCGTTCTGGTGCCCATAACTTTCTATCCGTAAGGAGTTATGCGGCGCACAGCATACCTTTGGAAAGCTCTTCGAGAGATCTACGACGGGGGCAAGAAGCCTGCTTGGCTGCGGCAGTTTTCATGTCCCAAAATCGAACGTTTTCATCAGTTTTGTGCCACTTTTCTTCTTTTTGTGCTGTTTCTTCGTCCCGGATCGTTCGTCGGGAGCCGTGAAAAGAACGACACATAAGGGCTTTGTGATCTCAACTTGACGGGTGCATTCATACCATCAATAATTAATCAGATCCCATTAGAACTCTGAAGTTAAGCGTCCATGGGCGAGAGTAGTACTAGGATGGGTGACCCCCTGGGAAGTCCTCGTGTTACACCCCCTTTTCATTTTGTTTTTTTGCCCCGTTCAGGCTTGCCAAGATGCTTTATTGCTCATATTTCTATTATCAAGTCCCACGGCATCTTGGGCAAGACAATTTCACTTCACGTAGAAGCTAGGCCAGCAAAGCGAGGGCGTGGGGCTTGTGACTATGTCTCCGTCGCTCTGGTGTCCATAACTTTTGATTCGTAAGGAGTTATGCGGCGCACAACATACCATTGGAAAGCTCTCCGAGAGCTCTACGACTGGGGCAGCAAACCTGCTCGGTTGCACCTGTTTCGGAGTCCAAAATTAAATGTTTTCCTCAGTTTTGAGCCACTTTCTTCTTTTTTCACAGTTTTTTAGTCTCGGATCGTTCGTCGGGAGCCACGAAAAGGACGACACATAAGGGCTTAGCATCCTCAACATGACAGGTGCGATCATACCAGCATAAATGTATCAGATCCCATCTGTACTCCAAAGTTAAGTGTGCTTGGGCGAGAGTAGTACAAAGATTGGTGACCTCCTGGGAAGTCCTCGTGTTGCACCCCCTTTTCATTTTACTTTTTTTCCCCGTTCAGGCTTGCCAAAATGCTTTATCTGTCACATTTCTATTATCGAGTCCCACGGCATCTTGGCCAAGACAACTTCGCTTCGCGTAGAGGTTAGGCCCGTAAACCGAGGGCGTGGGGCATGTGACCAGGTCTCTATCGTTCTAGTGCCCATAACTTTTGATCCATAAGGAGTTATGCGACGCATATCATACCCTTGGAAAGCTCTCCGAGAGCTCTACAATGGGGGCAGCAAGTTTGCTAGGCTGCGTATCACGTCCCAACCCGACCTATGAAGGCTAGACTAGGGTATGACCTAATTCATTTATGCTATTTCACCTACTTAATCATTTGTTATGTTTTAACGCTTAACGTTGGCCCAGACTCCAAAAGTTTTTATGAAATTTCGGTAGCATAACGACTATTTTTAAGACCTTTGGTTTGACCTAATTTTCTAAACGCGTCAATTATTCCAATTATTAAACCAATTCCATCAACAAAATAAGTAGTCTTCAAAGCAAACACAACGTTCACAAAACAACCACTATCAAGCAAGGCATATAAAACATGTAATCACTCCAAGGAATCATCAACAAGCACATTCTCTTTGGGTACCTGTTCCAACTCTTCTTCACCTGTGATGATAAAAGAGGGTGAGTCCTTATGAACTCAGCGAGGGAGAAATGAGATATAACGTTTTGAAACTCTTTTCCGGTTAATCTTATGAAAAAACCTTTTTGAAAACATGTCACATTTTACAACTAATAAAGTACGCAAAGTATAAGAATAAAATTGAACAACAGATACAATTACCAATCATTTCAAGAATACAGTAAGCTTTTGCTCTCAAGTTCAATCGGTGAGCATTTGCTCTCAATATCATTTTCAATAACAATTGTTGAGGCAGGATTCAATCATCCACTTAGCGCTCCCAATTGGGTGTACTCCGGATGTATCCCAAAATCCTACGGCCCAACTCTGCGAGGGTGGAATGTCTAGCGAGAGAGAGAATTGGACCATGGTAGTCACAGGAGCACCGGCAAGCCCAATGCCGCCAAGCGTTCGTGAAACGCTACCATGCCACAATGAAAAGTTGTCACCTCGTATACAATGTACATTTATACCATTTAACAATTCACATTAAGAGGACAACAAAGTAGGTTGCCTCCGAGCAATATCAAGATCACATATTGCCAAGTAAACGAACGAGGCATGCTTGACATGAAAATTCACTTTGTAGATCAATAGAGTTATATAAACATTAAACGGGCAGCCAAGTAACACATATAAATCAAGTCATATAACTCATTTTAGGGTTCACGTATCAAGTATTAAGATTATACAAGCATGCAACGACGCTTACACGAGACCGGATGCAAGAATAGCTCACTTATCAACATGCAATCATCAGGGATCATATTTAGAGATATAAGGAAAATTACGGGCAGCCTATTAACGACACAATTAAACACATTTAACCATAGGATCATCTCTTAGCAAATAGTCATAAGCGCTAGGGCCTCAATTCCGTGCTTACTCATGCAATTAAGCAAACCATTCATCAATTAATGATCCCAAGCCATGCATCAACCAAATTAAGCAACCTCAACCAACCACAACAGTCCACACAACTTCTAAGTTCCACAATTCCAAACATTTAATACCTCAAGCAAGGTTACAACATGATTCAAGCATATCACTAAGCCAAAACCTCACTGCAATGGTCTATTTTCCCACATTCAATTAGCCAAGCAATTAGTCTCCAATTTCAGTGAACAAAATTTCAATTTGAATCTTAATGAGTGATTTAAATCTAGGAACAAACCTTTCTACATTTGGAGTTCGGACTTAGGAGTTATGGCCAAAACCGCGAGACTATGCAAAACTGTCCAGTTTTAGACACATTACGATTTTTTCCATTTTTAAGGGTCTTAGAGTCCGATTTAGCCTTAGTCTATTTCTGAAAAACATGTTCAGAACTACAAAATCTAGTAACCTTCCAATTTTCATACATTTTTATCAACGTTTACTAGGTCAACAACACTTCGTTCTACAAAGTCCGTAATCTGCCAGAAAAACGAGTTTGCATATCTCTAAGTTTCTAGCCAAAATAAAGCCATGTGTGGGAAGATAGGCTCATATACACACATATACATCAACTACAGAGGTAAATATAGACATATGAGAGCATGCATGTAAACTTTGAAAGCATTTAAAAGAGTTTAACCCTCACCTTAGCCTATTGATGGGTAAAGATGCACAAATGCTCTTGAAAATGCACAAAGGGGTCTTCTTCCTTGCTTTGGCTGAGAGATAGCTTGTTTTTCCTTAATTTCTAACTTAGTTAGCATGTGAGGAAGGTGTTCATGTGTGTGAAACCAAAAGAAATGGAAGAAAACTAGCAAATCTTACCTTAGGCCGAAAATGAAGAGTTTTGAGAGCTTGTGTGCGTTTTTCTTGCTTTGTTTGCTAGTTACTTGCTTTGGTCGAAACTTGAGTGGTATGGAGAGCAATGTTTCAGCCTTGGATGCTCAAAGAAAGGTCATAACCGAGAGGGAGAGAGAATGTGAGAGTTAGGAGAAGGTGAATGAAGTTGAAGGTGTAGAATATGCCTTGTGTGTATGTGTCGGCCTTGAGCTTCGCAAAATCTGAATTTGTGTCATCTAAAGCATGATTTGAATTGTTTTTGGCATGGGAATTTGAGTGGGCCGAGGTTTTGAAGCTTTGGTAGGGTGCTTGGTTTCATTTTTTTATGCATTGTGTCATAGGCTTGTCTAGGAATATTTTTGAAATTGCAAAGTTGTCCAATTGCCTACACATGGTCGGCCAAAGCATGTTAGGATTCTGAATTTTTTTGTTTTGTTTTAGGCTTATTTTATTGTAGGTTGATTGTGGTATTTAAGGTGCATGGATTTTGCAAAAAGAATAAAGAATAAAGAATGTTTAGTATTAAGTGTTTTTGTCTTTTGTGAGTTGACTTAGGATTAAAATATTAGTTAGTGGAGTTTGTAGGATATTTTATAGTCTAGTGCTTTGTGTAGGATTCTTTATGGGTCAAAATTATTTTAGTCCCTGAGGTTTACTCTAAACACCAAATTAGTCCCTCAGGTTTGTAAAAAGACCAAATTGGTCCCTCCAATTAATTTTTATTAGTCAAATATTAATAGTCAAATGGTTGACCGAGTTAAAAGACCATTATATCCTTAGGCAACACATATTATAAAAGAAAATTACGATAAAAGTTTAAATCAGTCTAAAAAAATATAATTCACAACATTTGTGCAGGAAAAAAAAACTAAAACTAAAAAATATCTGTTTATGTTTATGTTTGAATTGATATTTGTTTATGTTTGAATTGATATTTTTTAGTTTTAGTTTTTTTTTTCCTGCACAAATGTTGTGAATTATATTTTTTTTAGACTGATTTAAACTTTTATCGTAATTTTCTTTTATAATATATGTTGCCTAAGGATATAATGGTCTTTTAACTCAGTCAACCCTTTGACTATTAATATTTGACAAATAAAAATTAATTGGAGGGACCAATTTGGTCTTTTTACAAATCTGAAGAACTAATTTGGTCTTTAGAATAAATCTCAGAGACTAAAATAGTTTTTGCCCGATTCTTTATTGATTAGCGTGCAGGCACGCTTTCCTAGGTCTATGGCATGTACTACGAGGTAAGACACACACTTCAAGGCAAATGCACGTAAACCAAAGCAAGGAACGTAATTCAATGCAATGCACGTAAATCAAGGCATGGCTCTATATCTAGGTTAAGGCACGTAGTTCAAGGTTAAGGCACACGAATTGAGGTAACACACGTAAATCGAGGTTAGGGCACACAATTCTAGGTCAAGGCACGTATAACGAGGCATGCACAAAAACCAAGATAGTCCACGTAATTCAAGGCCAATCATATAATTCTATGTCTAAGGCACACAAATCGAGGTAAGACACATTATTCGAGGTCTGGCCTCACACTGCGCTTCTTTTCGGCGCCCAAAATTGAATGATTTCATCAGTTTTGGGCCACTTTTCTTCATTTTACGCTGTTTTTTCATCCCAGATCGCACGTCGGGAGACGCGAAAAGGACAACACATAAGGGCTTTGCGCACTCAACATGACGGGTGCAATCATACCATCAGTAATGCTCTGGATCCCATCAGAAATCTGAAGTTAAGCGTGCTTGGGCGAGAGTAGTAATAGGATGGGTGACCCCCTAGGAAGTCCTCGTGTTGTACCCCTCTTTTCGTTTTGTTTTTTTGTCCCGTTCACGCTTGCCAAGATGCTTTATCCGTCACATTTCTATTATCGAGTCCCACGGCATCTTGGGCAAGATAACTTCGGATCGCGAAGAGGCTAGGCCCACAAACCGAGGGCATGGGTCTTGTGACCAGGTCTCCGTCGTTCTGGTGCCCATAACTTTTGATCCGTAAGGAGTGATGCAGTGCACAAAATACCCTTGAAAAGCTCTCCGAGAGCTCTACAACGGGGGCAGCAAGCTTGCTAGGATGCGCCTATTTTCGAAGCCCAAATATCGAACGTGTTCTTCAGTTTCAACCCACTTTTCTTCTTTTTGCTCTATTTTTTCGTCCTGAATCGCTCGTCGGGAGCCGCGAAAGGGACAACAAATAAGGGTTTTGTACCCTCAACATCACGGGTGCGATCATACCATCCGTAATGCACCGGATCCCATCTGTACTCCGAAATTAAGCGTGATTGGGCGAGAGTAGAACAAGGATGGGTGACCCCCTAGGAGGTCCTCGTGTTGCACCCCCCTTTTCTTTTTGTTTTTTTGCCCCGTTTAGGCTTGCCAAAATGCTTTATCCGTCAGGTCCTATTATCGAGTCCCACGGCATCTTGACCAAGACAACTTTGCTTCGCGTAGAGGCTAGGCCCGCAAACCGAGGGCGTGGGACCTGTGACCAGGTCTCCGCCATTCTGGTGGCCATAACTTTTGATCCGTAAGGAGTTATGCGGCACACAACATCCCTTGGAAAGCTCTCCTAGAGCTTTACGATGGAGGCAGCAAGCCTGCTCGGCTGCACCTTTATCCATCATATTTTTGTTATCGAGTCCCACGGCATCTTGGGCAACACAACTTCGCTTCGCATAGAGGCTAGGCCAGCAAATCGGGAGCATGCGGCCTGTGACCAGGTCTCTGTCACTCTGGTGCCCATAACTTTTGATCCGTAAGGAGTTATACGGTGCATAGCATACCGTTGGAAAGCTCTCCGAGAGCTCTACGACGGGGGCAGCAAGCCAGCTAGGCTGCGCCTATTTTCGGAGCGCAAAATTGAATGTTTTCAACAGTTTTGAGCCACTTTCTTCTTTTTACACTTTTTCTTCGTCTCGGATCATTCGTCGGGAGCCGAAAAAAGGATGACACATAAGGGCTTAGCGCCCTCAACATGACGGGTGTGATCATACCAATAGAAATGCACCGGATCCCATCTGTACTTTGAAGTTAAGCGTGATTGGGCGAGAGTAGTACTAGGATGGGTGACCACCTAGGAAGTCCTCGTGTTGCACCCCCTTTTTCGTTTTGTTTTTTTGCCCCGTTCAGGCTTACCAAGATGCTTATCTGCACATTTCTATTATCAAGTCCCACGGCATCTTGGGCAAGACAACTTCACTTCGCGTAGAGGCTAGGCCCCCAAACCGAGGGCGTGGGGCCTGTGACCAGGTCTCCGTCACTCCGATGCCCATAACTTTTGATCCGTAAGGAGTTATGTGGCGCCCAACAAGCCGTTTGGAAGCTCTCCAAGAGTTCTACCACGGAGGCTGCAAGCCTACTTGGCTGTGCCTATTTTCGGAGCCCAAAATTGAATGTTTTCATCAGTTTCGAGCCACTTTTTTATTTTTACACTGTTTCTTCATCTCGGATCATTCGTCGGGAGTCGCGAAAAGGACGACATATAAGTGCTTAGAGCCTTCAACAAGACGGGTGCGATCATACCAACCGAAATGCACCAGATCGCATCTGTACTCTGAAGTTAAATGTGCTTGGACGAGAGTAGTACAAGGTTGGGTGACCCCCTGGGAAGTCCTCGTGTTGTACCCCCCCTTTTCATTTTGTTTTTTTGCCCCGTTCAAACTTGCCAAAATGCTTTATTCATCATATTTCTATTATCGAGTCCCACAGAATCTTGGCAAAGACAACTTTGCTTCGCGTAGAGGCTAGGCCCGCAAACCGAGGGCGTAGGGTTTGTGACCAGGTCTCCGTCATTCTGGTGCCCATAGCTTTTGATCCATAAGGAGTTATGCGGCGCACAGCATACCCTTGGAAAGCTCACCAAGAGCTCTACGACGTGGGCAGCAAGCCTACTCGGCTGCGCCTGTTTTCGGAGCCCAAAATTGAATGTTTTCATCAGTTTCGAGCCACTTACTTCTTTTTGCGCTGTTTCTTCGTCTCG
The DNA here is from genome assembly GCA_037974665.1 of Ehretia macrophylla. Classification (NCBI taxonomy): domain Eukaryota; kingdom Viridiplantae; phylum Streptophyta; class Magnoliopsida; order Boraginales; family Ehretiaceae; genus Ehretia; species Ehretia macrophylla. The sequence continues at coordinate 24,248,041 of CM075771.1, forward strand.
GATCATTCGTCACAAGCTGCAAAATGGACGACACAAAAGGGCTTTGCAGCCTCAACATGACGGGTGCGATCATACCATCAGTAATGCACCGGATCCCATCAGAACTCCAAAGTTAAGCGTGCTTGGGCGAGAACAGCACTAGGATGGGTGACCCCCTGTGAAGTCCTCGTGTTGCACCCCTCTTTTCATTTTGTTTTTTTGCCCTGTTCAGGCTTGCCCAAATGCTTTATCCATCACATTTCTATTATCGAGTCCCATGACTTCTTGTTCTAGACAACTTCGCTTCGCATAGAGGCTAGGCCCGCAAACCGAGGGCGTGGGGCCTGTGACCAAGTCTCCGTCGTTCTGGTGCCTATAACTTTTGATCCATAAGGAGTTATGCGGCACACAGCACACACTTGGAGAGCTCTTCGAGAGCTCTATAACAGGGGCAGCAAGCCTGCTTTGCTGCACCTATTTTTGGGGCCTAAAATCAAACATTTTCATATGTTTTGGACTATTTTTCTTCTTTTTGCACTGTTTCTTAGTCCTGGATCGTTCGTCAGGAGACACAAAAAGGACGATACATAAGGGTTTGTGCCCTCAACATGACAGGTGCGATCATACCATCAGTAATGCACCAGATCCCATCAGAACTCCGAAGTTAAACGTTCTTGGCCGAGAGTAGTACTAGGATGGGTGACCCCCTAGAAGTCCTCATATTGCAACCCCCTTTTCGTTTTTGTTTTTTTGCCCCTTTTGGGCTTGCCAAGATGCTTTATACATCACATTTCCATTATTGAGTCCCACGGCATCTTCGGTAAGGCAACTTCGCTTCGTGTAGAGGCTAGGCCCGCAAACCGAGGTCGTGGGGCCTGTGACCCGGTCTCCTTCGTTCTAGTGCCCATAACTTTTGATCCGTAAGGAGTTATGCGGCGCACAGCATACCTTTGGAAAGCTCTTCGAGAGCTCTACGATGGGGGCAGCAAGCCTGCTCACCTGCATCTATTTTCGGGTCCCAAAATCAAATATTATAAATAGTTTTGATCCACTTTTCTTCTTTTTACACTGTTTTTTGTCCTGGATCATTCATCGAGAGTCGCAAAAAGGACGACACATATGGGCTTAGCGCCCTCAACATGACTGGTGCAATCATACCAACAGAAATACAACGGATCCTATATGTACTCCGAAGTTAAGCATGCTTGGCCGAGGTAGTACAAGGATGGGTGACCCCCTAGGAAGTCCACGTGTTGCACCCTCCTTTTCGTTTGGATTTTTTGCCCCATTCAGGTTTGCCAAGATGCTTTATCTGTCACATTTCTATTATCGAGTCCCACTGCATTTTGGACAAGACAAGTGTAGATACTAGGCCCTCAAACCGAGAGCATGGGGCTTGTGACCAAGTCTCCGTCGCTCTGGTGCCCATAACTTTTGATCTGTAAAGAGTTATGCGGTGCACAACATACCGTTGAAAAGCTCTCCGAGAGCTACGACGGGGGCAACAAGCATGCCTGGCTTCGCCTTTTTTCAGAGCCCAAAATTGAATGTTTTCATCATTTTTGGGCCACTTTTATCTTTTTGCGCTGTTTCTTCGTCTTGGATCGTTTTTCGGGAACCACAAAAAGTACGACACATAAGGGCTTAGCGCTCTCAACAAGATGGATGTGATTATACCAACAGAAATGCACCGGATCCCATCTGTACTCCAAAGTTAAGTGTGCTTGGGTGAGAGTAGTACAAGGATAGGTGACCCCCTGGGAAGTCCTAGTGTTACACGCCCCTTTTCAATTTGTTTTTTTGCCCTGCTCATGCTTCCCAAAATGCTTTATCCGTCACATTTCTATTATCAAGTCCTACGCCATCTTGGGCTAGACAACTTCACTTCGCGTAGAGGCTAGGCCCGTAAACTGAGGGCGTGGGACTTATGACCAGGTCTCTATCGTTCTGGTGCCCATAACTTTTGATCTATAAGGAGTTATGCGGTGCACATCATACCCTTGCAAAGCTCTCCGAGAGCTCTATCACAGGGGCAGCAAGCTTGCTTGGCTGCCCCTGTTGTCAGTGCCCAAAATCGAACATTTTAATCAGTTTCGGGCCACTATTCTTTGTTTTAAGATGTTTCTTCATCCCAGATCATTCGTCGGGAGCCACGAAAAGGACAACACATAAGGGCTTTGTGCCCTCAACATGATGGGTGCGATCATACCATCAATAATGCACCAGATCCCATCAAAACTCCAAAGTTAATCGTGCTTGGAGGAGAGTAGTACTAGGACGGGTGACCCCGTGGGAAGTCCACGTGTTGCACCCCCCCTTTTTGTTTTGTTTTTTCTCCCCGCTCAGGCTTGCCAAGATGCTTTATCCATCACTTTTCTATTATCAAGTCCCATGGCATCTTGGGCAAGACAACTTCGCTTCGCGTAGAGGCTAGGCCAGTAAACCGAGGGCGTAGGGCATGTGACCTGGTCTCCGTCGCTTCGATGGCCATAACTTTTGAACCATAAGGAGTTATGTGGCGCACAGCATACCGTTGGGAAGCTCTCCGAGAACTCTATGACGAGGGAAGCAAGCCTGCTTGGCTGCGCCTATTTTCGAAGCCCAAAATTGAATATTTTCATTAGTTTTGAGCCACTTTCTTCTTTTTACGCAGTTTCTTCATCTCGTATCGTTCGTCAAGAGCCGCGCAAAGGACGACACATAAGGGCTTAGTGCCCTCTACAAGACGGTTGCGATCATACCAACAGAAGAAATACACTGGATCCTATCTATACACCAAAGTTAAGCGTGCTTGGGCGAGAGTAGTACAAGGATGTGTGACCCCCTAAGAAGTCCTCGTGTTGCACCCTATTTTTGTTTTGGTTTTTTACCCCGTTCAGGCTTGTCAAAATGCTTTATCCGGCACATTTCTATTATAGAGTCCCATGGCATCTTGGCCAATACAACTTCTCTTTGCGCAAAGGCTATGCCCGCAAACCGAGGGCGTGGGGCTTGGGAATAGGTCTCTGTCATTCTGGTGCCCATAACTTTTGATCCGTAAGGAGTTATGCGGTACACATCATACCCTTGGAAAGCTCTCCAAGAGCTCTATGACGGGGGCAGCAAGCCTACTTGGCTGTGCTTATTTTCGGGGTCCAAAATTGAACGTTTTCATATGTTTTGGGCTACTTTTCTTCTTTTTTTGTTGTTTCTTCATCCCAAATCGTTCGTCAGGAGACGCAAAATGGACGACACATGAGGGCTTTGCGTTCTCAACATGGCGGGTACGATCATACCATCAATAATGCACTGGATCCCATCCGAACTCCGAAGTTAAGCGTGCTTGGGCAAAATTAGTACTAGGATGGGTGACCCCCTGGGAAGTCCTCGTGTTGTACCCCGCTTTTCATTTTGTTTTCTTGCCCCATTCATGCTTGCCAAGATGCTTTATCCGTCATATTTCTATTATTGAGTCCACGGTATCTTGGGCAAGACAACTTAGCTTTGCGTAGAGGCTAGGCTCGTAAACCGAGGGACATGGTGCCTGTGACCAGGTCTCCGTCGTTCTGGTTCCCATAACTTTTGATCCGTAAGGAGTTATGCAGCACACATCATACTGTTAGGAAGCTCTCCAAGAGCTCTACGGCGGGCACAGCAAACCTACTCGGCTGCGCCTATTTTCGGAGCCCAAAATTATATGTTTTCATTAGTTTCGAGCCACTTTTTTCTTTTTGCGTTGTTTCTTCGTCTCGGATCGTTCGTCGGGAGCCGCTAAAAGGACAACACAAAAGGGCTTAGCGCCCTCAACAAGACGGGTACGATCATACCAACAGAAATGCACCGGATCGCATCTGTACTCCAAAGTTAAGCGTGCTTGGGTGAGAGTAGTACAAGGATGGGTGACCCCATGGAAAGTCCACGTGTTGCACCCGTCTTTTTCATTTTGTTTTTTTGCCCCGTTCAGGCTTGCCAAAATGCTTTATCTGTCACATTTCTATTATCTAGTCCCACGTCATCTTGGCCAAGACAACTTCGCTTCGCGTAGAAGCTAGGCCCGCAAACCGAGGGCGTGGGTCGTGTGAACATGTCGTTGTCGTTCTGATGCCCATTACTTTTGATCCTTAAGGAGTTATGCGGTACACAGCATACCTTTGAAAAGCTCTCCAGGAGCACTACGACATGGGCAACAAACCTGATCGGCTGCACCTATTTTCGAGGCCCAAAATGTAATGTTTTAATCAGTTTTGGGTCACTTTCCTTCTTTTTGCTTTGTTTCCTCATCCCAGATCGTTCGTCAGGAGCCGCAAAAAGGACGACACATAAGGGCTTTGCGGCCTCAACATGACGGGTGCGATCATACCATCAGCAATGCACCAGATCCCATCAGAACGCCAAAGTTAAGCGTGCTTGGGCGAGAGTAGTACTTGGATGGGTAACCCCCTGGGATGTCCTCGTGTTGCACCCCCTTTTTCGTTATGTTTTTTTGCCCCGTTCAAGCTTGCCAAGATGTTTTATCTGTCACTTTTTTATTATCGAGTCCCACAACATCTTGGGTAAGACAACTTCGCTTCGCATAGAGGCTAGGCCCGCAAACCGAGGGGGTGGGGCCTGTGAACAAGTCTCCGTCGTTCTGGTGCCCTTAACTATTGATCCGTAAGGAGTTATGCGGTGCATAGCATACCCTTGGAAAGCTCTCCTAGAGCTCTACGATGAGGGTAGCAAGCCTGCTTGGCTGCACCTATTTTCGGGGTCCAAAATCAAACGTTTTCATCAGTTTTGGGGCACTTTTCTTCTTTTTGTGCGGTTTCTTAATCTCGGATCGTTCGTCGGGAGCCGCGAAAAGGACGACACATAAGAGCTTAGGGCCCTCAACAAGATAGGTGTGATCATACCAACAGAAATGCATCGAATCCTATCCGTACTCAGAAGTTAAGTGTACATGGGCGAGAGTAGTACAAGGATGGGTGACCCCTAGGGAAGTCCTCATGTTGTACCCCATTTTTGTTTTGTTTTTTTGCCCCGTTCAAGCTTGCCAAAATGCTTTATCCATCACATTTCTATTATCGAGTCCCGCGGCATCTTGGCCTAGGGAACTTCGCTTCGCTTAGAGGCTGGGCTTGCAAACCGAGGGCGTGGGGCCTGTGAACAAGTCTCCGTCGTTCTGGTGCCCATAACTTTTGATCCGTAAGGAGTTACGCGGTGCACTGCATGCCAATTGGATAGCTCTACGAGAGCTCTTCGATGCGGGCAGCAAGCTTGCTTTGCTATGCCTATTTTTGGGTCACAAAATCAAAAGTTTTCATCAGTTTCGGGCTACTTTTCTTCTTTTTGCGTTGTTTCTTCATCCCATATCGTTCGTCGGGAGATACGAAAAGGACGACACATAAGGATTTGTGCCCTCTACATGACGAGTGCGATCCTCCCATTAGTAATGCACCGGATCCCATCACAACTTCGAAGTTAAGCATGCTTGGGCCAGAGTAGTACTAGGATGGGTGACCCCTTGGGAAGTCATCATGTTGCACCCCCCTTTTCGTTTTGTTTTTTTGCTCCGTTCAGGCTTGCCAAGATGCTATATATGCCACATTTCTATTACCTAGTCCCACGGTATCTTGGACAAGACAACTTCACTTCGTGCAGAGGCTAGGCTCGAAAACGGAGGGCGTGGGTCCCGTGACCAGGTCTCCATCATTCTGGTGCCCATAACTTTTGATCCGTAAGGAGTTATGTGACGCACAGTATAACCTTGGAAAGCTCTCCGAGAGCTCTACGAGGGGGGCAACTAACCTGCTCGGCTGCGCCTATTTTTGGGTCCCAAAATTGAACATTTTAATCAGTTTCGGGCCACTTTTCTTCTTTTTGCGCTGTTTCTTTTTCCTGGATCGTTCGTTGGGAGCAGCGAAAAGGACGACACATAAGGGCTTTGCGCCCCCAACATGATGGGTGTGATCATACCATCAGTAATGCACCAGATCCCATCAGAACGCCAAAGTTAAGTATGCTTGGACGAGAGTAGTACTTGGATAAGTGACCCCCTGGGATGTCCTCCTGTTGCACCCCTCTTTTCGTTATGTTTTTTTGCCCCGTTCAGGCTTGCCAAGTTGCTTTATCTGTCACTTTCTTATTATTGAGTCCCACGGCATCTTGGGTAAGACAACTTCGCTTCAGGTAGAGGCTAGGCCCGCAAACCGAGGGGGTGGGGCCAGTGAACAGGTCTCCGTCGTTCTGGTGCACATAACTATTGATCCGTAAGGAGTTATGCGGTGCACAGCATACCCTTGGAAAGCTCTCCTAGAGCTCTACAACTAGGGTAGCAAACCTGCTTGGCTGTGCCTATTTTCAGGGTCCAAAATCTAACGTTTTCATCAGTTTTGGGGCACTTTTCTTCTTTTTGCACTGTTTCTTAATCTCAGATCGTTCGTCGGGAGCCGCGAAAAGGACGACACATAAGAGCTTAGGGCCCTCAACAAGACGGGTGCGATCATACCAATAGAAATGCACCGCATCCCATCTGTACTCCGAAGTTAAGTGTGCATGGGCGAGAGTAGTATAAGGATGGGTGACCCCCTGGGAAGTCCTCTTGTTGCACCCACTTTTCGTTTTGTTTTTTTGCCCCGTTCAGGCTTGCCAAAATGCTTTATCCATCACATTTCTATTATCGAGTCCCATGGCATCTTGGCCTAGACAACTTCACTTCGCGCAGAGGCTGGGCTCGCAAACCGAGGGAGTAGGGCCTGTGAACAGGTCTCCGTCGTTCTGGTGCCCATAACTTTTGATCCGTAAGGAGTTATGCGGCGCACAGCATACCCTTGGATAGCTCTCCGAGAGCTCTTCGACGTGGGCAGCAAGCTTGCTTTGCTATGCCTATTTTTGGGTCCCAAAATCAAAAGTTTTCATCAGTTTCGGGCTACTTTTCTTCTGTTTGCGCTATTTCTTCATCCTAGATCGTTCGTCGGGAGACGCGAAAAGGACGACACATAAGGGTTTGCGCCCTCTACATGACTAGTACGATCATACCATCAGTAATGCACTGGATCCCATCAGAACTCCGAAGTTAAGCGTGCTTGGGCCAGAGTAGTACTAGGATGGGTGACCCCTTGGGAAGTCATCATGTTGCACCCCTCTTTTCATTTTGTTTTTTTGCTCCGTTCAAGCTTGCCAAGATGCTATATGCGTCACATTTCTATTATCTAGTCCCACGGCATCTTGGGCAAGACAACTTCACTTCGCGTAGAGGCTAGGCTCGAAAACCAAGGGCGTAGGTCCTGTGACCAGGTCTCCGTCATTCTGGTGCCCATAACTTTTGATCCGTAAGGAGTTATGCGGCGCACAATATACCCTTGGAATGCTCTCCGAGAGCTCTACGAAAGGGGCAGCTAGCCTGCTTGGCTGCGCCTATTTTCGGGTCCCAAAATTGAACATTTTAATCTATTTCGGGCCACTTTTCTTCTTTTTGCGCAGTTTCTTTGTCCCGGATCGTTCATCGGGAGCCGCGAAAAGGACGACACATAAGGGCTTTGCGTCCTCAACATGACGGGTGCGATCATACCATCAGTAATTCACCGGATCCTATCAGAACTCCAAAGTTAAGCGTGCTTGGGCGAGGGTAGTACTAGAATGGGTGACCCCCTAGAAAGTCCTCGTGTTGCACCCCCCTTTTCGTTTTGTTTTTTTGCCCTGTTCAAGCTTGTCAAGATGCTTTCTCCATCACATTTCTATTATCGAGTCCCACAGCATCTTGGGCAAGGTAACTTCACTTCGCGTAGAGGTTAGGCCCGCAAACAGAGGGCGTGGGGCTTGTGACCAGGTCTCCGACGCTCTGGTGCAGATAACTTTTGATCTATAAGGAGTTATGCGGCGCACAGCATACCATTGGAAAGCTCTGTGAGAGCTCTACGACAAGGGAAGTAAGCCAGCTTACCTGTGCTTGTTTTCGAATCCCAAAATTGAATGTTTTCATCAGTTTTGAGCCACTTTCTTCTTTTTACGCTGATTCTTCATCTCGGATTGTTCGTCGGGAGCCGCGAAAAGGATGACAACTAAGGGCTTAGCGCCCTCAACAAGACGGGTGCGATCATACCAACAGAAATGCTTCGGAAACCATATGTACTGCGAAGTTGAGCGTGCTTAGGCGAGAATAGTACAAGGATGGGTGACCGCCTGGAAGTCCTCGTGTTGCACCCCCGTTTCCATTTTGTTTTTTTGACCTGCTCTGGCTTGCCAAAATGCTTTATCTGTCACATTTCTATTATCGAGTCCCACGCCATCTTGGGTTAGACAACTTCGCTTCGCGTAGAGGATAAGCCCACAAACCGAGGGCGTAGGGCTTGTGACCAGGTCTCCGTTGTTCTAGTGCCCATAACTTTTGATCTGTAAGGAGTTATACGGCGCACAACATACCCTTGGAAAGCTCGCCAAGAGCTCTACGGTGAGGGCAGCAAGCTTACTTGGCTGTGCCTATTTTTAGGGCCCCAAATCGATCGTTTTAATCAATTTTGGGCCACTTTTCTTCTTTTTGCGCTTTTTCTTCATCTAGGATCGTTCGTCGGGAGCTACGAAAAGGACGACACATAAGGGCTTTGCGCCCTCAACTTGATGGGTGCGATCATACCATCAGTAATGCACCAGATCCCCTAAGAACTCCAAAGTTAAGCGTGCTTGCACCCCCTTTTTGGTTTTGTTTTTTTGCCCTATTCAGGCTTGCAAAGATGCTTTATCCATCACATTTCTAATATCGAGTCCTACGGCATCTTGGGCAATACAACTTCGATTCAGGTAGAGGCTAGGCCCGCAAACCGTGGGCGTAGGTCCTGTGACCAGGTCTCCGTCGTTCTGGTACCCATAACTTTTGATTTTAAGGAGTTATGCGGCGCAAAATATACCCTTGGAAAGCTCTCCAAGAGCTCTACGACGAGAGTAGCAAGCCTTCTTGGCTGCGCTTGTTTTTAGAGCCCAAAACCGAACGTGTCATCATTTTCGGGCCATTTTTCTTCTTTTTGCACTGTTTCTTCATTTCCGATCTGTCGTCTGGAGCCGCGAAAAGGAAGACAACTAAGGGTTTTCCACCCTCAACATGACGGGTGCAATCATACAAGCAGTAATACACTAGATCCCATTAGAACTCTGAAGTTAAGCGTGCCTGGACGAGAGTATTTCTTCGATGCGTGACCCTCTCGGAAATCTTCGTGTTGCACCCCCTTTTAATTTTGTTTTTTTTGCCCCGCTCACGCTTGCCAAAATGTTTTATCCGTCATATTTCAATTATCGACTCCTACAGCATCTTGGGCAAGACAACTTCGCTTCGCGTAGAGGCTAGGCCCGCAAACCGAGGGTGTGGGGCCTGTGACCAGGTCTCCGTCGTTTTGGTGCCTATAACTTTTGATCCATAGAGAGTTATGCTTCGTACAACATACCATTGGAAAGGTCCCCGAGAGCTCTACCACGGTGGCTACAAGCCTGCCCAACTACGCAAGTTTTCGGTTCCCAAAATTGAACATTTTAATAAGTTTCGAGCCACTTTCTTCTTTTTGTGCTGATTCTTCCTCTCGGATCGTTCGTCGGGAGCTGCGAAAAGGACGACACATAAGGCTTAGCCCCCTCAACATGACAGATATGATCATACGAACAGAAATGCAATGAATTCCATCTATACTACGAAGTTTAGCGTACTTGGGTGAGAGTAGTACAAGGATGCGTGACCCCCAAGGAAGGCCTCGTGTTGCACCCCCTTTTTTGTTTTGTTTTTTTCCTCCGTTTAGGCTTGCCAAGATTCTTTATCCGTCACATTTCTATTATCGACTCCTACGACATTTTGGCCAAGACAACTTTGCTTTGCGTAGAGGCTAGGCCCGCAAACCGAGGGCGTGGGCCTGTAACCAGGTCTCCGTTGCTCTGGTGCCCATAACATTTGATTCGTAAAGAGTTATGCGGCGCAAAGCATACCGTTGAAAAGCTATCCAAGAGCTCTACAACGGGGGCAGCAAGTTTTCTTGGCTACGCCTGTTTTCAGAGCCTAAAATCGAATGTTTTCATCAATTTTAAGCCACTTTCTTATTTTTGCCCTGTTTTTTCATCTTGGATCGTTCGTCGGGAACCGCGAAAAGGACGTCACATAAGGGCTTAGCACCCTCAACATGACGGGTACGATTATACCAACAGAAATGCACCGGATCCCATTTGTACTCCGAAGTTAAGCGTGCTTGGGCGAGAGTAGTACAAGGATGGGTGACCCCCTGGGAAGTCCTCGTGTTGCACCCCCCCCTTTTCGTTTTGTTTTTTTGCCCCGTTCAGGCTTGCCAAAATGCTTTATCTATCACATTTCTATTATCTAGTCCCACGGCATCTTGGTCAAGACAACTTCGCATCATGTAGAGGACAGGCCAACAAAGCAAGGCTGTGGGGCCAGTCAATAGGTCACCGTCGTTCTGGTGCCCATAACTTTTGATCCGTAAGGAGTTATCCGGCGCACAACATACCCTTGGAAAGCTCTCCGAGAGCTCTACAGCGGGGGTTGCATACTTGCTCGGCTGCACCTATTTTCAGGGACCAAAATTGAATGTTTTAATCAGTTTTGGGCCACTTTTCTTCTTTTTGTGCTGTTTTTTCATCCCGGATGGTTTGTCGGGAGCCGCAAAAAGGATGACACATAATGGCTTTGTAGCCTCAACATAACGGGTCCGTTCATACCATCAGTAATGCACCAGATCCTATCAGAACTCAAAAGTTAAGTGTGCTTGGACGAGAGTAGTACTAGGATAGGTGACCCCCTGGGAAGTTCTCGTGTTGCACCCCCTTTTTCAATTTTTTTTTTTTTGCTCTATTCAGGCTAGCCAAGATACTTTATCTGTCTCATTTCTATTATCGAGTCCCACGACATCTTAGGCAACATAACTTCGCTTCGTGTAGAGGCTAGGCCCGCAAATCGAGGGCATGGGGCTTGTGACCAGGTCTCCGTCGTTCTGGTGCCCATAACATTTGATTCGTAAGGAGTTATGCGGTGCACAACATACCTTGGAAAGCTCTCCGATAGCTATACGACGAGGGCATTAAGCCTGCTCGGCTATGCCTATTTTCGTGGCCCAAAATTTAACGTTTTAATCAGTTTCAGGCCACTCTTCTTATTTTTGCGCTGTTTCTTCATCCCGGTTCGTTCATCGGGAGCAGCGAAAAGGACGACACATAAGGGTTTTGCGCCCTGAACATGACGGGTGTGATCATACCATCAGTAATGCACCGGATCCCATCAGAACTCTGAAGTTAAGTGTGCTTGGAAGAGAGTAGTACTAGGATGGGTGCCCCCCTGGGAAGTCCTCGTGTCGCACCCCCCTTTTTGTTTTGTTTTTTGGCCCCATTCAGGTTTGCCAAGATACTTTATCCGTCACATTTCTATTATCGAGTCCCACGGCATTTTGGACAAGACAACATCGCTTCGCGTAGAGGCTAGGCCAGCAAACCGAGGGCGTGGGGCCTGTGACCATGTCTCCGTTGTTCCAGTGCCCATAACGTTTGATCCGTAAGGAGTTATACGGCGCACAACATACCGTTGGAAAGCTCTTCGAGAGCACTACGACGGGGGCAGCAAGCCTGCTCGGTTACGCCTATTTTCAAAGCCCAAAATCGAATGCTTTTCCTCAGTTTTGGGCTACTTTTCTTTTTTCTGCGTTATTTTTTCATCCCGGATCGTTCGATGGAGCCTCGAAAAGGATGACACATAAGGGCTTTGCGCCATCAACATGACGGGTACGATCATACCATCAGTAACGCACCGGATCCCATAAGAACTCCGAAGTTAAGCGTGCTTGGGTGAGAGTAGTACTAGGATGGGTGACCCCTTGGGAAGTCCTCGTGTTACCCTCCCCTTATTTTTTTTTTTTTTTGCCCTGTTCAGGCTTGCCAAGATGCTTTATTAGTCACATTTCTGTTATCGAGTCCCACGGCATCTTGGGCAAGACAACTTCGCTTTGCGTAGAGGCTAGGTCCGCAAACCGAGGGCGTGGGGCCTATGACCAAGTCTCCGACGCTCCGATGCCTATACCTTTTGATCTGTAAGGCATTAGGTGGCGCACAACATACCCTTGGAAAGCTCTCCAAGAGCTCTACAACGGGGGCAACAAGCCTGCTTAGTTGCGCCTGTTTTCGGGGTCGAAAATCGAACGTTTTTATCAGTTTTGGGCCAGTTTTCTTCTTTTTGCGCTATTTCTTCTTCCCGGATCATTCGTCAGGAGATGCAAAAAGGATGACACATAAGGGCTTTGCACCCTCAACATGACGGGTACGATCATACCATCAGTAATGCACCGGATCCCATCAGAACTCCGAAGTTAAGCGCGCTTAGGCGAGAGTAGTACTAGGATTGGTGACCCCTTGGGAAGCCCTCGTGTTGTATCCCCCTTTTTATTTTGTTTTTTTGCCCCGTTCAGGCTTGCCAAGATGCTTTATCTGTCACATTTCTATTATCGAGTCCCACAACTTCTTGTGCTAGACAACTTCATTTCGCGTAGAGGCTAGGCCCGCAAATCGAGGGTGTGGGGTCTGTGACCAGGGCTCCGTCGTTCTGGTGCCCATAACTTTTGATCCGTAAGGAGTAATGCAGCGCACAACATAACTTTGGAAAGCTCTCTAAGAGCTCTACGACGGGGGTAGCAAGCCTGCTTGGCTGCGCCTGTTTTCGAGTCCCAAAATTGAACATTTTAATCAGTTTTGGGCCATTTTTTTTCTTTTTGCATTGTTTCTTCTTCCCGGATCGTTCGTCGGGAACCGCAAAAAGGATGGCACATAAGGGCTTCGCGCCCTCAACATGACGGGTGCCATCATACCATCAGTAATGCACCGGATCCCATCAGAAGTCCAAAGTTAAGCGTGCTTAGGTGAGAGTAGTACTAGGATGGGTGACCCCGTAGGAATTCCCCGTGTTGCACCCCCCTTTTTGTTTTGTTTTTTTGCCCTATTCAGGCTTGCCCAGATGCTTCATCCGTCACATTTCTATTATCGAGTCCCACGGCATCTTGGGCAAGACAACTTAGCTTCGCGTCAAGGATAGGCCCGCAAACCGAGGGCGTGGGGCCTGTGAACAGGTCTCCGTCGTTCTAGTGCCTATAACATTTGATCTGTAAGGAGATAAGCGGCGCACAACATACCCTTGGAAAGCTCTCCGAGAGTTCTACAACAGGGGCAACAAGCCTGCTTAGTTACACCTGTTTTTGAAGCCCAAAATCGAAAGTTTTCATCAGTTTCGATCCATTTTCTTCTTTTTGCATTGATTCTTCGCCTTGAATTTTGTCGAGAGCCGCGAAATGGATGACACATAAGGGCTTAGTGCCCTCAATAAGATGAGTGTGATCATACCAACAGAAATGCACCGGATCCCATCTGTACTCCGAAGTTAAGCGTGTTTAAGCGAGAGTAGTAAAAGGATGGGTGACCCCCTGGGAAGTCCTCGTGCTGCACCCCCTTTTTTGTTTTGTTTTTTTCCCCGTTCAGGCTTGCCAAAATGCTTTATCCGCCATATTTCTATTATCGAGTCCCACGGCATCTTGGGCAAGACAACTTCGCTTCGCGTAGAGGCTAGGCCTGTAAACCGAGGGCGTGGGGCCTATGACCCGGTCTCCGTCGTTCTGGTGCCCACAACTTTTGATCCGTAAGGAGTTATGCGGCACACAACATACCATTGTAAAGCTCTCCGAGAGCTCTACGAAGGGGGCAGCTTGCCTGCAAGGCTAAGTCTGTTTTTGGGGTCCAAAATTGAACGTTTTAATAAGTTTCGGGCAACTTTTCTTCTTTTTAAGCTATTTCTCCGTCCCAGATCGCTCTTCGGGAGCCAAGAAAAGGACGACACATAAGGGATTTGCGCCCTCAACATGACGAGTGCGATCATACCATCAGTAATGCACCGGATCCTATCCCTCCAAAGTTAAGCGTGCTTGGGCGAGAGTAGTACTAGGATGGCTGACCCCCAGGGAAATTCTCGTGTTGCACCCCCCTTTTCGTTTAGTTTTTTTGCCCCATTCAGGCTTGCCAAGATGCTTTATCCATCACATTTATATTATCGAGTCCCACGGCATCTTGGGCAAGAAAACTTCACTTCGCGTAGAGGCTGGGCCCGCAAACCGAGGCATGAGGCCAATGACCAGGTCTCTGACACTCCGATGCCCATAACTTTTGATCCGTAATAAGTTATGCGACGCACAGCATACCATTGGGAAGCTCTTCAAGAGCTCTACGATAGGGGTAGCAATCCTGCTCGGTTTTGCCTATTTTCGGAGGAAAAAATCGAATGTTTTCATCAGTTTTGAGCCACATTCTTCTTTTTGCGTTGATTCTTCTTCCAATATGGTTTATTAGGAGATGCAAAAAGGACGACACACAAGGGCTTTGCGCCCTCAACATGACAGGTGCGATCATACCATCAGTAATACACCAGATCCTTTCAGAACTCCGAAATTAAGCGTGCTTGGGTGAGAGTTGTACTACGATGGGTAATCCTCTGGGAAGCACTCGTGTTGCACCCCTATTTTCGTTTTGTTTTTTTGCCCCATTCAAGCTTGCCAAAATGCTTTATCCGTCACATTTCTATTATCTAGTCCCACAGCATCTTGGCCAAGACAACTTCGCTTCGCGTAGAGGCTAGGCCCGCAAACCGAGGGCATAGGGCCTGTGACAAGGTCTCCGTCCTCCGATGCCCATAACTTTTGATCCGTAAGGAGCTATACGGTGCATAGCATACCCTTGGAAAGCTCTCCGAGAGCTCTACGATGGGGGCAGCAAGCTCCCTTGAATGTGCCTATTTTCAAGGCCCAAAATTGAATGTTTTCATTATTGTCGGGCCACTTTTCTTCTTTTTTCTCTATTTCTTCGTCCCTGATCATTCGTCAGGAGCCGTGAAAAGGACGACAAATAAGGGATTTGTACCCTCAACAAGACGAGTGAGATCATACCAGCAGTAATGCACCGGATCCTATCAGAACTCCAAAGTTTAGCGTGCTTGAGTGAGAGTAGTACTAGGATGACTGACCCCTTGGAAAGTCATTGTGTTGCACCCCCCTTTTCATTTTTTTTCCCCGTTCAGGCTTGCCAAGATGCTTTATCCGTCACAATTCTATTATTGAGTTCCATGGCATCTTGGGCAAGACAACTTCACTTCGCGTAGAGACTAGGCCCGTAAACCGAGGGCGTGGGGCCAATGACCAGGTCTCCGACGCTCCGATGCCCATAACTTTTGATCTGTAATGAGTTATGCGGTGCACAACATACCGTTGGGAAGCTCTTCAAGAGATCTACGACAGGGGCAGCAAGCCTGCTCGGCTTTGCCTATTTTCGGAGCCCAAAATCGAATGTTTTTATCAGTTTTGAGCCACTTTCTTCTTTTTGGGCTGATTCTCTGTCCCGGATCGTTCATCGGGAGACGCAAAAAGGACGTCACATAAGGGCTTTGCGCCCTCAACATGACGGGTGCGATCA
This sequence comes from Ehretia macrophylla, assembly GCA_037974665.1. Classification (NCBI taxonomy): domain Eukaryota; kingdom Viridiplantae; phylum Streptophyta; class Magnoliopsida; order Boraginales; family Ehretiaceae; genus Ehretia; species Ehretia macrophylla. Next base: position 24,263,455 of record CM075771.1, read on the forward strand.
TATCATTAGTAATGCACCAGATCCCATCAGAACTCCGAAGTTAAGCATGCTTGGGCGAGAGTAGTACTACGATGGGTGATCCTCTAGGAAGCCCTCGTGTTGCACCCCCATTTTCGTTTGGTTTTTTTGCCCCTTTCAGGCTTGCCAAGATGCTTTATCCGTCACATTTATATTATCGAGTCCCACTGCATCTTGGGCAAGACAACTTCGCTTCGTGTAAAGCCTAGGCCCGCAAACCGAGGGCGTAGGGCCTGTGACGAGGTCTCTGTCGCTCAAATGCCCATAACTTTTGATCCGTAAGGAGTTATGCGGCGCACAACATACCATTGAAAAGATCTCCGAGAGCTCTACGATGGGGGTAGCAAGCTCCCTTGAATGTGCCTATTTTCAAGGCCCAAAATTGAACGTTTTCATCAGTGTTGGACTACTTTTCTTCTTTTTGCGCTGTTTATTTATCGCGGATCGTTCGTCGGGAGCCACGAAATGGACGACACATAAGGGCTTTGCGCCCTCAACAAGACGGGTACGATCATACCAATAGAAATGCACCGTATCCCATCTGTACTCTGAAGTTAAGTGTGCTTGGGCGAGAGTAGTACAAGGATGGGTGACCCCCTGCGAAGTCCTCGTGTTGCACCCCATTTTCATTTTGTTTTTTTGCCCCGTTCAGGCTTGCCAAAATGCTATATCCCTTACATGTCTATTATCGAGTCCCACGGCATCTTGGTTAAGACAACTTCGCTTCTTGTAGAGGCTAGGCATGCAAACCGAGGGCATAGGGCTAGTGAACAAGTCTCCACCGTTCTGGTGCCCATAACTTTTGATCTGTATAGAGTTATGCGACGCACAACATACCCTTAGAAAGCTCTCCGAGAGCTCTACGACGGGGGCATCTAGCCTACTCGGTTGCGCCAATTTTCGGGGCCCAAAATTGAATGTTTAATCAGTTTCGGGCCACTTTTCTTCTTTTTGCGCTGGTTTTTCATCACTGATTGATCGTTGGGAGACGCAAAACGGACGACACATAAGGGCTTTGCGCCTTCAACATGACGGGTGCGATCATACCATCAATAATGCACCGGATCCTATCAGAACTCCAAAGTTAAACGTGCTTGGGCGAGAGTAGTACTAGGATGGGTGACCCTCTGGGAAGCCCTCGTGTTGCACCCCCATTTTCATTTTATTTTTTTGCCCCATTCATGTTTGCCAAGAAGCTTTATCCTTCACTTTTCTATTATCGAGTCCCATAGCATCTTGGGCAAGACAACTTCGCATCGCATAGAGGCTAGGCCCGCAAACCGAGGCGTGGGGCCAGTGAACAGGTCTCCATCGTTCTGGAGCCCATAACTTTTGATCCATAAGGAGTTAGGTGGAGCACAACACACCGTTTGGATGCTCTCTGAGAGCTCTACAACAGGGGCAGTAAGCCTGTTTGGCTGAGCCTATTTCCGGAGCACAAAATTGAATATTTTCATCATTTTCGGGCCACTTTTCTTCTTTTTGCACTTTTTTCATCCCGGATCGATCGTTAGGAGACGCGAAATGGACGAGACATAAGGGCTTTACGCCTTCAACAAGACGGGTGCGATCATACCAACAGTAATGCATGGGATCCCATTTGTACTCCGAAGTTAAGCATGCTTGGGCGAGAGTAGTACTAGGATGGGTAACCCCCTGGGAAGTTCTCGAGTTGAACCCTCCTTTTCGTTAAGTTTTTTTGCCCTGTTCAGGCCTACCAAGATGCTTTATCCGTGACATTTTTGTTATCGAGTCCCACAGCATCTTGGGCAAGACAACTTCGCTTCGCATAGAGGCTAGGCCCGCAAACCGAGGGCATAGGGCCTGTGACCAGGTCTCCGTCGCTCCAATGCCCATACCTTTTGATCCGTAAGGAGATATGCGGCGCATAGCATACCCTTGGAAAGCTCTGCGAGAGCTCTACGACGGGGTAGTAAGCCTGCTCAACTGCGCCTGTTTTTGGGACCCAAAATCGAACGTTTTCATCATTTTCGAGCCACTTTTCTTCTTTTTGCCTTGTTTTTTTGTCCCGGATCGTTCGTCAGGAGCCACAAAAAGGACAACACATAAGAGCTTAGCGCCCTCAACAAGACGGGTGCAATCATACCAACAAAAATGCAGAGGATCCCATCTATACTCCGAAGTTAAGCGTGCTTAGGCGAGAGTAGTACAAGGATGGGTGACCCCCTGGGAAGTCCTCATGTTGCAGCCCCCTTTACGTTTTGTTTTTTTGCCCCGTTTAGGCTTGGCAAAATGCTTTATCCGTCACATTTCAATTATCAAGTCCCACGATATCTTGGGCAAGACAACTTCGATTCGCGTAGAGGCTAGGTCGGCAAACTGAGGGCGTGGGGCCTGTGACCAAGTCTCTGTCGTTCTAGTGCATATAACTTTTGATACGTAAAGAGTTATGCGGTGCACAGCATGCCAATGGAAAGCTCTGCGAGAGTTCTACGACTAGGGCAGCAAGCCTGCCCAGCTGCGCCTATTTTCGGTGCTCAAAATTGAATGTTTTAATCAGTTTCGGGCCACTTTTCTTCTTTATGCGCAGTTTCTTCATCCTGGATCGTTCGTCGGGAGCCGTGAAAAGGATGACACATGAGGGCTTCACGCCATCAACATAACGGGTGAGATCATACCATCAGTAATGCACTTGAAACCATTAGAACTCCAAAGTAAAGCGTGCTTGGGCGATAGTAGTACTAGGATGGGTGACCCACTAGGAAGTCCTCGTGTTGCACCCCCCTATTCATTTTGTTTTTTTGCCCCGTTCACGCTTGCCAAGATGCTTTATCTGTGAAACCCCACTTTTCTATCTTATCTCGTTTTGTATACTTTATCTTATTTTGCGTGAATTAACCTGTCTATGTGCTATGTGCCTCAGAATGTGGTAATTTTAGTATCAATACTCCTAGAACATGCTAAATGTGCATTCATGAAATTTTGATAAAAAACGGAGTCATAAATTTTATCATCGATTTTCAGTGTATAGTGTTTTCGAAACACGTCCGCTAAAATTTTGAAACTGGTCTTTTTAACCCTTCTAGACCTAGTCCACAAACTTTAATAGACATTTGTTTGATTAAAACGGTTTTAAAATCGGCTTAAGAATTTATTAGGGTTTTTACACCGACTTTTGGAAAAATCGAGTTTTAAGCCGACTCGGGTGAAATTGTTCGATTGTAAAACTTCTTGTCACCTAAAAATAACCTACTTGAGCTATCTTGGGTGTTGAATAATTGTTTTGAACTTTGGTGATCAATAAAATGCATTTAAAGTCAAGAAAACACGAAAAATACTAAGTTAAATCAACTTTGACTTTCATTAAATGTTGACTTTCATGCATATATCACCAACACACACAAGCAAAGCACAAAAACACCTTCATTTGCGCACACATTGCCGAGAGGAAGAAGTGAGAAAAGAGAAAAGAGTTTTCAAGGTTTTCAAAGCAAAATTTCAAAGAAAAACATAGTTTTTGTCCGTAGAACTTCGTGCCGAATTGGATTCCGCTTGTTGGGCACGTATTGCACGCATTCCTAGGCTTTTATCGCATCAAAGGTGAGAGAAAAATTCTGGATCTCAAAACTCATTTTTTTTGTTTTTGCTCATAACTGCATTTTGAACCGTTAGAATGTTAATCTGATGTTAGATTATTGCTCCATGCATGCTAGGGATCATTTATGTGTATTACTACGAGATTTGAGCCATTGTAGCAAAATTATTTATTTTCGGGTATTTAAAGTTGATAGAATGGCTCTTTGAGGATTATTTTGAGTTGTTATGGTTGGAATCGATTGCCGTCGATTTCTAAAAATTTGTTAATTACGTGGTAACGCCATTATAATGCCGAATTTTTGATTACGATGTTTGGGTGAAAATCCGGAAATTTCAGCCTAGGTGCCTTGAGGTTTTAGGGTTGTTGGGCTTGATTTTGAGGTGTCTTGGTTGGTTTCCGAGAAGGCTAATGTAGTTGATTGAGTGGGTGAGTGTTTGAAACTGATTTGGGGTTGTTTGGATTAGTAGAATGTAAGATATGATTATTTAAAGTTTAGGTTATCTTTCTTTAAATTATTGAATTGAGCCTTAGTTGATTGGGTGTGGTTTGAGTAATTGAATGGTGAGTTGTTGATGGGTAAACTAGGGTTTGATTGTGTGTTTATTGCATGTTCGGTTGGATGGCCTACTGTGAAGCCCGACCCCGAATAACGTGTGTTACCTAGATTTGCGTGCCTTAGACCCAGAATGTATGACCAACCTTAGACTACGTGCCCTATCTTGGTTTTCATGCATACTTCGTCATTCGTGCCTTGACCTAGAATGGTGTGCCATAATCCCCTACTGACGCGCGATACCTAGATATACATGCCCTAACCTCGATTTGCGTGTTATACCTCATTTCGTGTGCCCAACCTAGATTTGCGTGCCTTGACCTAGGTTTGAGAATTGTGTTCATTTTGTGTGCCTTGCATTGAATTACGTGCATTCATTTAGGTTTGCGTGCATTTACTTGAAAAATGTGCATTCGTCTCATAGTTCATGTCTTACCTCGTAGTGCGTGCCACAGACCTAGGAAATTGTGCCCTCACGCTAATCAAGAAAGCATCTTACACAAAGCACTAGACTATTAAACAATCCTACAAATCCACTATCAATATTATAATCCTAATTCAACTAACTAGAAGACAAAAAGTTCACCAAACACTAGACATTCCTTATTCTTTATTCTTTGTTCTTTTTGCACTTTCAACACACAATTAAATAACACTCAAAAGATGACAAAAAATCAAAAATTATACATGCTATGGCGGGCCATACCAAAACAATTGAGTAAGAATTAAACAATTATTCATTTAAACATGCATGCTTAGACAAACTATGACAAACACTTAGCACAATGCATAAAAAATGCTCAAAACCACCTCAATCCTCTACCTTGCTCGACCAAACCACCTTTGCCCATGCTAAACATTTCAAAATTAAAGCATTTTGAAGACACAAAGCTGAAATTGAAAGCCCCAAGGCCGAACATGCTCATCTAACTTCAAGGCTTTTGTTTCTTTTCATTCTCTCATTTTCCTCTCACATTTCTCTCTCTCTCCCTCTCATTTTCTCTCTCTCTCTCGGCCTTGGCTGATTCTCTTCACTTCACAACTCATCTTCATCATCCTAAGGTCATTCAAGGCAAGCCCAAGCAAAGGAAAGCAAGTAGTTAGCTCAAAAGATGCATGCAAGCACATAGAGTCTTCATTTCGGCCCTAGGTGAGTTTTTAAGCTTCCATTTCTTTTCTTCTTGTTCTAACCTCATGCATGTACTAAGAGCTTGGTCACTAAGCTAGGAAAAATAGAGAAAATCTAGTTGGAATCTCGGCTAGGCAAAGGAGAAGAAGAAAATTGTGCTTCAACAAGTTTTGTGCATCTTCTTGGTTGAGGGCTAAAACCTTTTGAAAATCCTTCAAAAATTCACATGCATGCTCATAAATGTATGTCTTTGCTTCTGTACTTGAGTTAGATGTTCGTTCATAAGCTTCTTCAACCATGCATGGCAAGATCTTGGCTTGAAAGTGGTGATAGGTGAAGTTGGATTATGCGACAGCTCTCTGACCAGTTGTTTCGAGGTAAGTTTAGCTAAGAAAATGAGGTTGCAAATGCATGAAAATTGGTAGGTGACTAGTTTCTCCAGTTTTAAACATTTTTTGCAGAAATAGGCCGAAGCTAATTTTGACTCTAAGGTCCTAAAAATAGCAAATATTTAAAATGTGTCCAAATCTGGAAATCTGGAAAAATGAAGCAGGTTTTGGCAGATGCACTGACCTTGTAGAACGAACCTGATTTGACTTATTAAATGATGTCCAAAATGCATGAAATTTGAAAAACAAGAGATACTTTTTCTCGAAATATGGACAAATGGAAGTTTAACTCCGAAGATGAATAAATAACAGCAAAAAATTCATTTACAAAGCTTGCAACATAAGACCTTAAGCAATATGAGATTTCTCGAAGAGTGCATTCTATTGTCAGCATTACAACTAAGAGTGGCTAATGGCATATTTGGTTAAACATCCTTGAAGGAAAAGGATATAATGTAAAAATTTTAACTGACCAGCCTTATTATCTAGTGTCATGCCGAGCTACTATCAGTCACCAAGTTGCCTTTGAGGCTCGAGCTGCAAAACATACATAACAAATTAGTAAGGCTCTTCAAGGATTTGTAGCCTGTAGGCAGTATAAAGTATGGCCAATGCTCTTACCTTCATAAATCCCAATCAAATGTCTTAGATGTTGATCATTATCAAAAGTTTCTTCCAACAATTCCTCGACCAGAGTTCCTTTCTGTAACAACAAAGTTGTATCAAACCCAAATTTTAATGGCCGAAACCAAAATTAAATGCAAAGGTGTACATAGAACTTTCCCCAAAGAGTTTGTAATCTTTTGAAACTTCTATTTTGGAACTATGTGCATTAAGTTTCAAAAGATCTATATCGCCTTGAAGCAGAAGCAAGTTTAAAACCATAGTACTGCAACTTAATTTTCCTGCAACCCTCAGTTATGACCACAACCCACATGATGACTATGGTGAAATATACTACAACCTTTCATGCGATAGTCCATATGCAATCCATAACATGATTTTCTGAAAAGTAGTCAAAAAACTAAAATGGTTTTTGAATATAGCAACATCAGATTAAGCAAGATAGTAAAATTTATATTAAACACCTTGATAATAATCATTTATATGATTTTTAAAAGAAAATTATGAAAATTTAAATGCTTTTACCTCTTTCATCTTTAGGCCATCATGTGGTATCTACAACTGATCAACAAAAATAGATAATTATTACGAATAAAATGATTATGTTTGAGATATTCGACACAAAGAACCAATGAATTGACCATTTAACACGTTGAAATAAATGAAATTGGAGAATTGATGCATTCTCTAGAAAATACTACCTTAACAAACAGCTTAGCATTTTTCACTATTGCACGAAGCTTCAGTCAAAAGAGCAATATATACACATTTTCTCAGAACAGTTTTACATGACCATGTACAAAAGTCACCCAATTAACAAATTCTCTCTTTTTTTTTTTTTAATTCTTAAAATCGCTCACCTAAACCCAACTTCTCACTCTTCATTTCTTCTTTACCTCTCTGTCTTTATATCTCATTGACTCTCTTTCACGCTTCTCTCTCACACCATTTTCCCTTTCTATCACAGCCATGATAGCTCATTGTTTAGCATTGCATTTTGGTGCACTATATAAAATTTCAACCATTGCACCATGCTCTCTGCCGATTTCTAAATGCTATAACCAAAAGATATCCCAATTGTTTCTTATTCTCCCCTACATGGATACGAAAATTGTTAAAGGTTTCGTGATCTTTCCAAGAAAGTACAAATTTAATTAAAGTTTTATTGGTGTTTCTGTAAAAGAGTTCAAATATTTTGGAATAATATTTGCATCTTTAAGCTAATTAATCAACTTAACGTTACTGTGCACATACATCTCCAAATTTTAGTCCAATAGATTATGAAGAAAAACAATAGTCATCATTCTTAAATAACTCTATTATCAGTTAATATATCTAATAAATCCGTTAAAATGAGATGAATAAAAAAGCCTATAATTTATACACAACAAAAAACATATGAATTTGATCACAAAGAAAGAAAAAACAAGAAAAAAAAACACTTGAATAATCAATTCATCTGGACCTGGTTCTGCAATTTGGATCAATGCCAGTCCTATCAATAGGAAGATCAAGTTCACAATGAAGACATCCAAATGAATCATTCTTCTGGTCTCTCTGCATCAAGTCCATGAATGCAGCTGGTCCATTCGTCAATCCAAATGGCAACACAACAAACTCATAGTGGCCATATCTAGTCCTGAATGCCGTCTTTGGTATATCGTCACTCCGAATTCTAAGTTGATAGTAGCCCTGCCTCAAGTCAAATTTGGAGTAAACACTCGCACCCTGCAACTGGTCAAACAATTCTTCAATCAACGGCAAGGGGTATTTATTCTTAATCGTGACTTGATTAAGTCCCCTGTAATCAATGCATAACCGTAGCGTGCCGTCTTTCTTTCTCACAAACAACACAGGCGCACCCCACGGCGAAGAACTAGGTTGTATAAACCCTTTCTCAAGCAAGTTCTGAAGCTGAATTTTTAACTCTTGAAGTTCAGCCGATGCCATTCTATAAGGACTCCTAGAAATTGGCGCAGTGCCTGGCACAAGATCAATCACGAACTCAATCTCCCTATCCGGTGGTAAACCCGGTAATTCCTCGGGAAATACACCAGGGAAGTCTCTAACAATCGGAACCTCATTCAAACTCAACTTATCAGCAGGCTGATTGATCAAATAGGCCAAGTAAGCTTCACAACCCCTATTCAACAACTTAGAAGTCTTGATCGCTGATAAAAGTGGAATGCGGGCAGCCCTGCAGTTCCCAACAATCTCTAGTACCGGTAGGTCAGGAACCTTAAGATAAACGACCTTTGTTCTACAGTCCAACTGAGCATAATACTTTCCCAACCAGTCCATTCCCAAAATGATTTCAAAGTCACGGAATGGCAATATAATTAAATCAGCAGGAAATTTACGGTTCTCAATACATATATCACAAGATTTGCAAATAGACTCAGTAACAAATTTTGCACCCAAAGGAGTACTAACTTCAACTTCATGAGGCAATTTATCAATGCAAACATTCACATATCGTGCACATGCAGGAGTTATAAACGAATGTGTAGCTTCGGGATCAATCAAAACTTTAACTGGTTGAGTATTGAGAAGAAAGGTACCTTCCACTATAGTTGTAGTATCGGGTAGCTCCTCTGCATCCAGTGCAAAGACCCTAGCCTGAACTCTCTGTGCTGGACGTGCACCTGCTGCTCTATTCTGAACACCTTGGCCTCCACCACGGCCCTGAACATTATTATATTTAGGGCAATCCCTCACCCTATGGTCATCACTGCCACAACCCGTACATTTACCACTCTTCCTCCAGTAGTTAGCCTCAATATGCCCTGGCCGATTACAATAGTTACACTGCTGATTTTGCCTAACTGCAGTGTTTCCCGTAGGTGCTGGGCCTCTGGCAGGGGTAGGAACTGTAGCTCCCTGCTGAGGTCTAGTCACAGCTGGCCTAGCCTGAATCTGCTGCTGTCGCTGATACGGACGCTGCTGAGGACCCTGTGCAGAAGCTTGATACTACCTCGGCTGACTCTGGCTGCTCTGGCCCAAATACGGCTTCTTACTCGGCTGACTGCTCTCAGCTAACATCTCAGCCTTCCGTTTCTCAAACTTCGAGGCTGCCTGAAATGCCTCGGGAAAAGTAGTGTAGGTCTGCCCAGTCAAATGCAACTGTATGTCCATTCTCAGCCCACGGACAAACCTATGTATCATCCTCCTAGCCGGCCGTACCAACTCGGGCATATACCTCGACAGGCTAACAAACCAAGCCTCGTACTGTGCAACAGTCATATTTCCCTGCTTCAGGGCCACAAACTCATCTTCCCTCCTCTCCATAGCCATCTCGGGAATATATTTGTCCCGAAACTCACTTACAAAATCATCCCATAAGTGTGGAACATCCTCACAATCCCACCTCAACCTAACAGTATTCTACCACTGCTCTGCGTCGCCCTCAAATAAAAATGACGCATAATCTATTCTTGCCTCATCGGTGTACCTCAAAGCAGTGAAAATTTTCTCGACACGATTAATCCATCTCTCGGCCGCCTCATCATCCGGCTCTCCGAAGAACTTTCCCGGCTCGTGCCTCAGAAATTTCTCTAGCTGGTTATTCTCAACTCTATACCCCTGTCCACCAGGATTAGCTTCGTTACCCCCCGGATTAATCCGGTCCTGCCTCTGCTCATGTAGTACCTGTGTGATCCGGTCTACTGCAGTAGTCATGGTAGCCATAAACTGCTCAGGCAACGGCTGCTGACCCTGTTCTGCTGCCTCTTCATCTGATCCTATACCTTGAGTACCACGACGTGGCGGCATAGTAGCAACTCACAATAGCTGGCAACATTTAAAAGCAGTTTATAGACAGAAATATAGCACATAAGATTAGATAACACTCAAGTCAATAACAATCCAATATTCTATCACACAATTCACATAAGACAAGTTTAACTTGCCAAACTATTCCACTTAAACACACAAACATTCCAAGTTCACAAAGTCATGTTATAACATTTTCTTTTCACTTAGCAATCATACATAAACACTTTAGCATTTTAGACCTTTGCCCCACAGACCGAGAATCATATCCCGGCTCATGCAAGACTATCATGCTCTGAAACCAGCTAAAGATGTCACGCCCCGACCCAACCCCGCAAAAGGCCAAGCCCGGACCCGACACACGGACGGAGTCTCCTCTGTACCGCGGACGATCCGAAGACCCTAAAATCAAGATAATATTTGCGAACACCAAATAATAATCAAAACAAGCCAACTTTCTTTAAAAACATACATTTCTTATTATCCAACTTTCCAAACCAAAAATGCCATGCATACTACACAGGTATTTATGCCACTAAACCATTAGCTATTAGCATGCATTTCTTCACTAGTCATCCGAGTATAAGTTACAACATTACATTCTTCCAACTTATACAACATAAGACCGTAGAGGCCTCAAACTAGAAAATATATGCAAGGCTACAAGCCTCAAAATTAGGCGACCTCCACGCAATATACATAACAAGCAAGGTTCGCACAAAAACTGGTAACCAACCACCAGCCAAAGCAGAGAAGTGCTATCACTGAAACACCTCCAGCTGCTCCTCCTCCTCAATTACCTCGAGAGGATCTGCTTCAACTACTCCTGTAAAAACATAGTATAGAGAGGAATGAGCAAAAACTATTGCTCAGCGAGGGCAATTGGTCTCAAGGACGGAGATAAGAGGAGTATGCAATGCAATTAGCCAAGCAGTACATACAAATCATATAAAGATACAATAAAGCCATCAACAAGCAAGGCAAGCATTTAAAGCTGCAAACACTCATTCAAAGGATACGATACTCTTTCACGAGCAACTTTCAAACACAAATTCGATGACGACGCGCCGGCCCAAACCACCTTATAACACCAGTTTGGAATACCCCGGAAGTATCCATCAACCTACGACCCAAATCTCCCTGGGAGGCAACCCAAGCGAGAAAGGGAATAGCAGTGGAGCTAGAGCAACCAACACTGGCAACCCAAGGCTACCCAGAGAGGCCCATCACTCACGCGCGAGACACTATGCAATGCAAGACTCGATACAAGGCGATAAAGCCACACGTGGGAGAATAACAAAGTAGGTTACTCTCGCACGCAATAGCAGCAATTTGATAAGTAATTCAATCCAAAACAACTCAAACAAGTATTCCAAGTAATTCTAAGCATTCTATAAGCATAAAGACAAGAAAACACACAAAAACACAAATCGGCCCCAACTATCAAAATGCTACCATTTCCAAACGAGCCACGAGTTCTGGAAACCGACTTCGCCAACCCTCCTAGGTCACCATAAGGCACGTCTAAAGACCCCGAAACCTTACTTTACCCTAGAACTCGCGCAAAGCCCCGATTTCCCCCTTTCTCGTTTGAACTACAACTATAACAACCAAACACCCAACCAACGCCATAATTGCACCAAAAGTGCTTCCATGGCTTCCCGAAGCAATGCCAACACGCAAAACGAGAAAATACTAAAGTCGACCTAAACAACCCCGACTTTCCCAAAGGCATAATTCTCGTTTTTTCCACTACGCAACCCTAACAAACCACACATTTTAGCATTCTAGCGTACCTAGCACATTTCTACATCAACAAAAAGCATAACAGCGCAACTTCAACGTTTCAAGGTTTTACTATTCATAAATTACTATTCATTGATCAATTTAAATTGCAATCACAACATTTAACCGCAGAAAATGTTACAAAGCTATAAATACATGTTCTACAAATGCCAAGGAACATTCTAGAAGCATCAAATCGCTTTAAATAACGATCTACGGATAAATCTAAAAATTGACAAAGTTAACATACACAACGTATAAATGCGCAAATAACATGCTTCCCTCACCTCAGGTACTCCTAGTCGCTAGGAAAACAACGTTGGTTGCCTCGGAAATCACCCCGCACGAGCTCACGCGAAGATTGATCGTTTGGAAGGTGAAAGGTTTTTTTTTTCTTCAAGGAAGCTCTCGGCCCGCTGCTCTTATTTTGCTGCTATTTTTTTTTTAATGCTAATTTATAAGCTTATAAGGTGTTAAATGGTCAAAGTTGGTCAAGGGCTAAGTCAAACTACTTAAGACTAGGTCAAAGGCCCCTATTTTGAGCGTTTTAAAGTCGTTTTAGCTAAGGTAAGATCAATTAAAGCTAGCAACATTTAAAATATAAAATTTAAGTCATCTAAATACTAGTTTCACTATTTGCTGAGGACTACAAATCGTTATCTAGCTATCGCTCCTGAAATGCAATGCACGTTGCGTCGGCGAGAAAGTAACAATTAATTCACAAAGAATTTAAGGAAATATAATTTTCAAAATAATAAACAAAGAAAATTCACATTCCGGGCTCGGGTATTACAATTTCTGTATGATGGCTCTTGGTAGCATTCTTGGGTTTCTTACTGGGTATTCTTTGGAGACTTCTATTGGCACTTCTTGGTAGACTAGACTATTGGGTTTCCAGTTGGACTTACTGCACAGTATTATCTATGGTATATGTGTCTTGGACTTTATTGGTATGCTACTGGCATCCCTGATTGGAAATTCTGCAATGGCTTTCTCCAGGATCCTTAATGGCCATTTATTTAGTATTTACTTATTGGGCAAACTTGGCTACTTTCTTATTGGAGCATTGTTTCGGATATCCTCTTCAGTGTTCCTCAGTAGGTTTGGTATTTGGAGTTCCTATCAGACTTATTGTATAATACTACTTATGGTATTCTTTGAAATTCTTATTAGGCGTTCTATTGGTATTTTCTTTGTTGGCAAAGTTGTATGAAGTTCTTACTTGGCAAACAGTGAAGAGGCCTCAGAGTTTGGTCTCGGTATATTGTTCACCAGTTCGGTGTTTATCCTTTGAGTTTTCATCCATACGGGAAGCTATGGTTGTTATTCAACTTGATTGTCTTATTGGGCACATTATATTTTCTTTGCTATTTCCTTTGACATTCTTCTCAGCATTTGATAGCAGTACTCAGGATCTAATTGGTTATTTTATGGGGTTATTACTTGGAAGACTTCTTTGGAACTTTGAAAGTATATTTGATTGGGTTCTTAGTATTTTTCTTCAGCACTCTTAACAGGGAATTCTTCTATGAAATTCATGACCAGCGGGGTAATTCTTTGGACCTCTGGATGGGAACCTTTGTTTAAGCTTTTATTTGGCTTTTTGCTTAGGAATTCTCGGGCAGTAACAGTTAGACTTCTATTGGAGATTCGTGCGTGGGGTATTCTTCTTGTCGTTATTGTATGGTATTAATGACATCTACAATATCTTTGCTATAGTCTTTATTGGTATTATCTCGGCGTTTCTGGTTGGAATTTATTCTTCTTCGGTATTCGTGTCAACGGGATTCTTGTACGGTATCTACCTTTCAGCCTTTATTTGGCGTTACCACTTGGCATTTCTACTTGAAATTTCCTATTGGACATCTTGATGAAATACTTGTTTAGTAGCTAATGAAGATTAGTCAGAATTGGATTTCAGATGATGCTGATTTCTATTGGAAGAAGAATTGCAAGGACGCAATTGTTTTAAGTGGGGATGGATGTGATAACCCGAACCCGGCATGCATTTAATAGCACTTGACTTCATTTGATTAATTGTTTAATTAGTTAAATCAACCAACTTGCACTATTTTAATATTCCTCTTGGAAGCATTTAGTAGTTGTAAATTGAGTAATTAAAAGATTATTACCTATTCCTAATAATTATAGTAATTGAAATTATTTTCTTGTGATTAATTCAGTGTTACCTTAAATGTTAGTGTTTAATTGTATTTGACTACATGTTTATATTAACTTTCATTTGTAGCTTAATATTAACTTTATAATTCTTAAAATATTATGGAAATAGTTAAATTACTCATTCTAAATGAATATTGATTACCTTGATTGTTTTGATTATGTTAATAATCGATTTTGGTTGTTTTGCGTTAAAATCACTCGGTTTTCAAATAAATGAGAAAAGTAACTCCGAGCCGGAGTAAATTCTAAACTATGATGCTTTCAAAAAATGATATATTTCTTAGATTCATTGAGAATTAATTGTTACTTCTTTGTTGTCGCAACGTGCATTGCATATCGAGAGAGATAGTTAGGAAATGAATTCAAGTCCTCAACAAATAGTGAAACTAGTATTTTAGTGCCTTAAATTTTATAATTTAATTGTTGTTAGCTAGAAATGATGTTTCCTTAGTTGTTTTAGCCCAAAAATGCATAAAATAAGCTAGTTTGACCAACTTAAGTGAGCTTTGACCGAGGGGATTGACCATTTTGACCTTGAGCCCTTTTTAATAGCCTAAAATAGCAACAACAAAAAATCAGAGCTGAAACAGAAAACAAAAGGGCCGAAAAAAACAAGGAGGAAAAAAAAAATCTCAACTTCAAATCTTCGATTCTTCGCGTGGGCTTGTGCAAGGTGGTTTCCGAGGCAATCTACGAGGTTTTCCTAGCATCTAGGAGCATCTAAGGTGAGGGTTTCATCGTTATTTGTGCATTTGAAATATTTGTATCTAAACTTTGATTTTTAGATTTTATGCGTAGATTGTTGTTTTAATCGTTTTGTTGCCTAAAGAATGTTCCTTGTTGATTGTAGAACATGTATTTATAGCTTTTTAACATTTTCTGCGGTTAAATGTTGAGATTGCAATTTAAATTGGTTGTTGAATAGTGTTTTGTGAATAGTAAACCCTTGAAACGATGAAGTTGCTCCGTTATGCTGTCCGTTGATGTAGAAATGTGCTAGGTATGCTAGAATGCCTAAATGTGTGGTTTAATTGGAATGTGTAATAGAAAAACGGAGAAAAATGGCTTAGTGAAAGTTGGGGTCGTTTAGGTCGAGTTTGGTGTTTTCTCGTTTTGCGTGTTGGCATTGTTTCGGGAGGCCATGGAGGCACTTTTGGTGTGATTATAGCGTTGGTTGGTATAGTTGTAGTTCAAACGAGCAAAGGGGGAAATAGGGGCTTTGCGCGAATTCTAGGGTAAAGTAGGGTTTTGGGGTCCTTAGATGTGCCTTATGGTGACCTAGGAGGGTTGGCGAAGTCGGTTTCCAAAACTCGTGGCTCGTTTGGAAATGGTAGTGTTTTGATAGTTGGGACCGATTTGTGATTTTGCTTGTTATCTTGATATTATGCCTATAGAATGCTTAGGGTTACTTGATATACTTGTTTAATTGGTGTTATTGTTGCTTATTATTGCTTGTTATGCTTGAAAAGTTAGATGAATGCTAGTATTGATTGTGATTGCTTGTTATATCGTTTGTTGTCACTAGTTTGTATTGTTGTGATATCGCTCGTTTATTGCCTTGTATCGAGTTTTGCATTGCATAGTGTCTCGTGCGTGAGTGATGGGCCTCTCTGGGTAGCCTCGGGTTGCCAGTGTTAGTTGCTCTAGCTCCGCTGCTATTCCCTTTCTCGCTTGGGTTGCCTCCCAGGGAGATTTAGGTCGTAGAATTGATGGATACTTCCGGGGTATTCCAAACTGGTGTTATAAGGTGGATGCGCGCTTATTGTCATTGTTGTCAAACATCAAGCTCGAGATTGATGTATCTCGTGAAATGGTATATTGCTCGTAAGAGTGAACCATAGCCTTCATAGTGTGGTGTAGCTTTGAATTGTTGTGTTAATGCTTTCAGTAATTGCTTATTGTATTGATTGTTTGTTTTGATTGCTTATTTATCAGTTATATTGCTTAATTGTCTTATTTGCATTGCACGACTTTCTTTCTCTCCAATTCGATTTCTGTCTCGCCCTCACTGAGTATACGTGTTGTGTATATTCACTCCTCACCACCACATTTCAGGAAATGCCATGTTAGCTGGAAAGTTTGTGATTTCGTGAAAGTCTGTGCTTGAAGAGTTGTCCTGCGTGCCTATGTGACTTGAGTTGCCAAAGTTGTAAAATTGTATGCTTTTATGTATTATATGTATTTAAAGTTAAAGGGGAAGTAATTTAAGTTTCACTAGATTGTGTATTTAGTTAATGTAGCTTAACTTCAATGTATACTTGTAATGACAAAGGAAAAGAGATAGAAAGATATGATAGTCTAGCTTATGAAATAGGTTGGTGTAGTTTAATTGCTAAGCATGAATGTGTAATTACTTGTGATTTGCTTGTTGTGAACCAAGGCTCGGATGGCCTTGAGGTGGTTGAATGTTTGGACATGGTATTGGTCCACTTATATGTTGTCGCAGGTTTTACATTTCGCCTAGAAACAGGGGAGACTCCGTCCGTTTTCCCTGAAAATTTATGCCCGGGTTTGGTTTGGGTTGTGTTTAGATCGATTGATAGAACTCCCGGTCTCGAGAGGGATCGGGGTGTTACACACGCCCTCAGTTTACGGGCCTAGCCTCTAAGCGAAGCGAAGTTGTCTTGCCCAAGGTGCCATGTGACTCGATTATAGAAATGTGACAGATAAAGAAACTAGGCAAGCCTGAACGGTGTAGAAAAACAAAACGAAAAGGGGTGTGCAACACGAGGACTTCCTAGGGGGTCACCCATCCTTGTACTACTCTCGCCCAAGCACACATAACTTTGGAGTACAGATGGGATCCAGTGTATTTCTGTTGGTATGATCGCACACGTCATGTTGAAGGCGCTCACCCCTTATGTGTTGTCCTTTTTGCGGCTCCCGAAGAACAATCCGAGACGAAAAAATAGCTCAAAAAGAAGAAAGTGGCTCGAAACTTATGGAAACATTCAATTTTGGTCTCCGAAAACAGGTGCAGCCGAGCAGGCTTGCTACCCCCGTCGTAGTGCTCTTGGAAAGCTTTCCAACGGTATGCTGTGCGCCACATAACTACTTATAGGTCAAAAATTTAAGGGCACCAGAGCGACGGAGACCTGGTCATAGGCCCTACGCCCTCGGTCTGCGGGCCTAGCTACTACGCGAAGCGAAATTGTCTTGCCCAAGATGTCGTAGGACCCAATAATAGAAATGTGACGGATAAAGCATCTTGGCAAGCTTGAACAGGCCAAAAAAATAAAATGAAAAGGGAGGTGCAACACGAGGACTTCCCAAGGGGTCACCCATCCTAGTACTACTCTCGCCCAAGCACGCTTAACTTTGGAGTTATGATAGGATCCGGTGCATTACTGATGGTATGATCGCACCCGTCATGTTGAGGGAGCAAAGCCGTTATGTGACGTCCTTTTCGCGGCTCACGACGAATGATCCGGGAGGAAGAAACAACGCAAAAAGAAGAAAAGTAGCACGAATCTGGCTAAAACATTCAATTTTGGGCCCCAAAAACAAGCGCAGCCCTGCAGGCTTGTTTCCCCCGTCGTAGAGCTCTCAGAGAGCTTTCCAAGGGTATGTTGTGCGCCGCATAACTCCTTAAGGTTCAAAAGTTATGGGCACCAGAACGACAAAGACCTAGTCAAAGGCCCCGCGACCTCGGTTTGCGGGCCTGGCCTCTACGCAATGCGAAGTTGTCTTGGCCAAGATGCCGTGGGACTTGATAATAGAAATGTGACAGATAAATAATTTTGGGAAGCTTGAACGGGGCAAAAAAAAAAAGAAAAGTGGGATGCAACACGAGGACTTCCTAGGGGGTCACCCATCCTAGTACTACTTTCGCCCAAGCACGCTTAACTTTGGAGATCTGATGGGAACCAGTGCATTACTAATCGTACGATCACACCAGTCATGTTGAGGGCGCAAAGCCCTTCCGTGTCATCCTTTTCGCGGCTCCCGACGAACGATCCGATACGAAAAACTATCGCAAAAAAAAGAAAGTGCCTCAAAACTGATAAAAACATCCAATTTTGGGCCCCAAAAATAGGCGCAGTTGAGCAGGATTGCTGCCCCCATCGTAGAGCTCTCGGAGAGCTTTCCAACAGTATACTGTGCACCGTATAACTCCTTACAGATCAAAAGTTATGGGCACCAGAGCGACGGAGACCTAGTCACAGGTCCAACGCCCTTGGTTTGCGGGCCTAGTTTCTATGCGAACCGAAGTTGTCTTGCCTAAGATGCCATGGAACTCAATAATAGAAATGTGATGGATAAAGCAGTTTGGCAAACCTGAACGGGGCAAAAAAAACAAAACGAAAAGGGGGCGCAACACAAGGACTTCCCAGGGGGTCACCCATCCTATTTCTACTCTCGCCCAAGCACGCTTAACTTAGGAGTTTTAATGGCATCCGGTGCATTACAGATGGTATGATCGCCCTCGTCATGTTGAGGGGCAAAGCCCTTATGTGTCGTCCTTTTTGCGGCTCCCGACGAACAATCCTTGACGAAGAAACAACACAAAAAGAAGAAAAGTGGTCTGAAACTGTTGAAAACGTTCGATTTTTGGGCTCCGAAAATAGGCACAGTTGATAACGGAGGCGTGCAAAGGTTTCCTCAGGCCGGACGAAGATTGGCCCTCGAGTGCAAAGGTAGAAGGGAGCTTGACTGCAAGACCCACCCGTTGAGCAGGGACAAAAGTTGGCCTTAGTGATCCGACGGTGCCGAGTGGAAGGGCCGTCGTTTAACAGATAAAAGTTACTCTAGGGATAACAGGCTGATCTTCCCCAAGAGCTCACATCGACGGGAAGGTTTGGCACCTCGATGTCGGCTCTTCGCCACCTGGTGCTGTAGTATGTTCAAAGGGTTGGGCTGTTCGCCCATTAAAACGGTACGTGAGATGGGTTCAGAACCTCATGAGACAGTTCGGTCCATATCCGATGTGGGTGTTAGAGCATTGAGAGGACCTTTCCTTAGTACGAGAGGACTAGTAAGGACGCATCTTTAGTGTATTAGTTATCGTGCCCACGATAAACGCTGAGTAGCCAAGTGCGGAGCGGATAACTACTGAAAACATCTAAGTAGTAAGCCCACCCCAAGATGAGTACTCTCCTATTCTGACTTCCCCATAGCCTCCTGTAGCACAACCGAGACAGCGACGGGTTCTTTGCCCCTGCAGGGATAGAGCGATAGAAGTTTTGAGAATTCAAGAGAAGGTCACGGCGAGACGAGCCGTTTATCATTACGATAGGTGTCAAGTAGAAGTGCAGTGATGTATGCAGCTGAGGCATCCTAACAGACCGGTAGACTTGAACCCTGTTCCTACATGACCTGATCAATTTGATCAGGCACTCGCCATCTATTTTCATTGTTCAAATCTTTGACAACACGAAAAAACCATTGTTCAACTCTTTGACAATATGCAAAAACCAAAAGCTCTGCCCTCTCTCTCTATTTATCCAAGGGATGGAAGGACAGAGGCCTTTGGTGTCCATTCCAGTCAAGAATTGGGGCCTCACAATCAATAGCCAATATGCTTTTCTCTCATGCCTTTCCAATGGTACGCTGTGCGTCGCTTAACTCCTTACGGATCAAAAGTTATGGGCATCGGAGTGACGGTGACCTGGTCACAGGCCCCACGCCCTCAGTTTTCAGGTCTAGTCTCTACGCGAAGCAAAGTAGTTTTACTGAAGATGCCATGAGACTCGATAATAGAAATGTGATGAACAAAGCATTTTGGCAAGCCGGAACGGGGAAAAAAAACAAAACGAAAAGGGGGGTACAACACGAGGACTTCCCAAGGGGTCACCCATCCTTGTACTATTCTCGCCCAAGCACGCTTAACTTCGGTGTACAGATAGGATCTGGTACATTTCTGTTGCTATGATCGCACCCGTCATGTTGAGGGCACTAAGCCCTTATGTGTCGTCATTTTCGCGGCTCTCGACGAACGATCCGAGACGAAGAAACAGACAAAAAGAAAAAATTGCCTCGAAACGGATGAAAACATTCGATTTTGGGCTCCAAAAATAGGCGCAACTAAGCAGGCTTACTTCCCCCATCGTAGAGCTCTCGGAGAGCTTTCCAACGGTATACTGTTCACCGCATAACTGCTTACGGATCAAAAGTCATGGCACCAGAGCATCGAACAACTGAGCACAGGCCCTACGCCCTCGGTTTGTGGGCCTAGCCTCTACGTGAAACAAAGTTGTCTTGGCCAAGTTGTCGTGGGACTCGATAATAGAAATAAGACAGATAGACCATTTTGGTAAGCCTGAACCGGGCAAAAAAACAAAACGAAAAGAGGGGTGCAACACGAGGACTTCCCAAGGGGTCACCCATCCTTGTACTACGCTCACCCAACCACGCTTAACTTCGGAGTACAGATGGGATGTGGGGCATTTATGTTGGTATGATCGGACCCATCATGTTCAAGGCACTAAGCCCTTATGTGTCATCTTTTTCGTGGCTCCCGATAAACGATCTGAGACGATGGAACAGTGCAAAAAGAAGAAAGTGGCTCGAAACGGATGAAAACATTCAATTTTGGGCTCCAAAAATAAGCGCAGCCAAGCAGGATTACTGCCCTCTTCGTAGTGCTCTTGGAGAGCTTTCCAA
Source organism: Ehretia macrophylla (assembly GCA_037974665.1). Classification (NCBI taxonomy): domain Eukaryota; kingdom Viridiplantae; phylum Streptophyta; class Magnoliopsida; order Boraginales; family Ehretiaceae; genus Ehretia; species Ehretia macrophylla. The sequence continues at coordinate 24,284,067 of CM075771.1, forward strand.
TGGTATGTTGTGCTCCGCATAACTACTTACGAATCAAAATTTATAGGCACCAGAGCGACGAAGACCTTGTCACAGGTCCCATGCCCTCGATTTGTGGGCCTAGCCTCTACGGGATTGATGGATACTTCCGGGGTATTCCAAACTTGTGTTATAAGGTGGTTTGGGCCGGCGCGTCGTCATCGAATTTGTGTTTGAAAGTTGCTCGTGAATAGAGTATCGTATCCTTTGAATGAGTGTTTGCAGCTTTAAATACTTGCCTTGTTTTATTGTTGGCTTTGATGTATCTTTATGATTTGTATGTATTGCTTGACTAATTGCATTGCATACTCCTCTCATCTCCGTCCTTGAGACCAATTGCCCTCGCTGAGCAATAGTTTTTGCTCATTCCTCTCTTTTACAGGAGTAGTTGAAGCAGACCCTATCGAGGTAATAGAGGAGGAGGAGCAGGTAGAGGTGTTTCCGTGATAGCACTTCTCTGCTTTGCTGGTGGTTGGTTATTAGATTTTGTGCGAGCCTTGCTTGTTATGTATATTGCTTGGATGTCGCTTAATTTTGAGGCTTATAGCCTTGTATATATTCTCTAGTTTGAGGCCTCTACGGTCTTATGTTGTATAAGTTGAAAGAATGTAAAGTTGTAAACTAATACCCTTGTGACTAGTAAGGAATTGCATGCTAATGGAATTGATTAGTGGCATAAATACTTGTGTAGTATGCATATCATTTTTGGGTTGCAAAGTTGGATAATAAGAAATGTATGTTTTAAAGAAAGTTGGCTTGTTATGATTGTTTATATGGCTTTCCCAAGTATTATGTTGGTTTTAGGGTTTTCGGATCGTCTGCGGTACAGAGGAGACTTCGTCCGTGTGTCGGGTCCAGCTTGGCCTTTTGCGGGGTCGGGTCAGGGCGTGACATTTGCATTGGAATCCGTGCATTTATCTTGAAGTACGTGCATTAGTCTTGAAATTCGTGTCTTACCTCGTAGTTCGTGTCTACCTCATAATTCGTGCCCTAGACCTAGGAATCCGTGCCACCACGTTAATCAAGAAAGAATCCTACACAAAGCACTAGACTATAAAATAATCCTACAAATACCACCAACTATTATTATAATCCTAATTCAAATCTCTACAAAATCCACTAACACCTAAATATTATATTTTAAACTCACTACAAGACAAAATCTCACAAACCTCTAAACATATCCTATATTCTATTCTACCTAAAATCCCTAAATACCCAACATTCTCTTACACACATGCTAAAACAATTCAAAAGATGCTCAAAAGATGACACAAAATCTGATTTTTGCATGCCCAATGCCAACATTTGCATCAACAATTGCAAAAGCTTCTATTTTCTCTCATTTCTCTCACTCTTCTCACATTTCTCTCTCTCCCTCTCATTCTTCTCTCTCAATCTCGGTTTTGGCTGAGTTCATACACCTCTTAGCTCATCTTCATCATCATATGGTTAATCAAGACAAGCCACAAGCAAAGGAACTCAACCAAGCTAGCTAGGTTGCAAGAAAACTCACATGCAAGCTCTTGAGTCTTCATTTCGGCCCTAGGTGAGTTACTAAGCTTCCATTTCTTTTCTTCTTGTTCTAACTACATGCATGTACTAAGAGCTTGGTCACTAAGCTAGGAAAAATAGAGAAAACCAAGTTGGAATCTCGGCTAGGCAAAGAATAAGAAGAAAATTGTGCTTCAACAAGTTTTTGTGCATCTTCTTGTTGATTTGCTAAGGTGAGTGCTAAAACCTTTTGAAAATCCTTCAAAAATACACATGCATGCTCTTAAATGTATGTATTTGCTTCTGTACTTGATTTATATGTTCGTTCATAAGCTTCTTCAACCATTCATGGCAAGATTTTGGCTTGAAAGTGATGATAGGACAAGTCGGATTATGTGACAGCTCTCTGTCTTGTTGTTTCGAGTTGCGTTTGGCTAGGAAAATGATGTTTAAAATCAATGAAAATTGGTAGGTAACTATTTTTGCCAGTTTTGAACATTTTTCGTAGAAATAGGCCAAAGCTAATTTTGATTCTAAGGTCCTCAAAATGGTAAATCTTTGAAATATGTCCAAATCTGGAAATCTGGAAAAAATGAAGCAGGTTTTGGCAGATGCACTGACCTTGAAGAACGAACCAGATTTGACTTAGTACATGATGTCCAAAATGCATGAAATTTGGTGTGCGGCTAGAGTTTTCAGTTCTTCACATTTTTTTCAGAAATGGACTAAGGCTAAAACGGACCCTAAGGACCTCAAAACCGTCAATTATTGAAATGTGTGCAAATCTGGACAGTTTTGTGCTATCCCACTGTTTCGGCTATAACTAATGATCCCGAATTCCAAATGATGCAAGGTTTGTTTCTGATTTTAGTTCACGTCTTAAGATTTAATTTGACATCTTATTCACTGGAATTGGAGATTTTTTTCTTATCTTAATGATTGTGAGAAAACAGCCTATTGCAGTGAGGATTTCACTTGGTTGTATGCTTAGAAAAATTGTTGTAACTTCTCTTGTGGTATTGATTGCTTGGGATTGTGACATTTGGGATGTTGTGTGAACTATTTTGAGTACTTGGGGATGTTTGAATTAATTGATGCATGGCTTGAGTTTGATTTTGAGTTGACTTAGGGTTTAATCACACGGACAAGCATGAAATGGAAACCCTAATGACTAGGTAGGCTTGTTAAGTGTTGATCATTTAGATATTGTATGGAATTATATGCTTAGTAGGCTGCCCGTAGTTGCCCTTATAGTCCTAAATGTGATTTTGATCATTGCATGTTGACAAATAGGCTTTTCTTGCATCCGAGCCCACGTAGATGTTGCTGCATGCTATATAATCTTGATATTTGATTACGTGGACTTTGAATTGAGTTATATGGCTTGATTTATGTACGTTACATGGCTGTCCGTTTAATGTTCATATAACTCCAAATGCTTTTCAAGTGAAATTACCTGTCTATTCGTGCCTCGCCCGTTTACTTGTCAATGTGCAATCTTATGACTGTCCGGAGGCAACCTGCTTTGTTGTCCTCCTAATGTGATATATTAAATGTCATAAATGTGCATTGCATATAAGGTTGCAACCTTTCAGTTTGCATGGTAGTGATCACGCACCCCGGGCGGCATCGGGCTTGCTGGTGCACCCGTGACTACCATGGTCCTATTCCCTCTCTCGCTTGGGGGCTAGACTCTCTCGTAGAGTTGGGTCGTAGGATTTCGGGGTACATCCGGAGTACACCCACTTGACCTGATATGGGGATAAATTGAGGTCGGCCGCAACAACTGATACTGGAATTGATTTGAGAGCAAAAGCTCACCGTATCATTTTACTATGTGTATAAGTACTCTCGCTTGGTCCCTAGAGGACCTCGGGGAGGAAAGTCTGGTAATTGCGTTCTTTACTATTATATTACGTTATGTACTTGCTTGTGATATATATCATGCTTGCAAAATGGGTTTTCATAAGATTGAACCGGAAAATGACTTTCAAAACCTATTTCTCGTTCCCCCCTCGCTGAGTTCATAAGGACTCACCCTCTTTTATCATCTCAGGTGAAGAAGATCAAGAACAAGTACTCGAGGTCGATGTGCCTAACGACGATTCCTTGGAGTGATTGCCTGTCTTGAGTGCTTTGCTTTAAAATGATGAAAACGTTCAATTTTTGGGCACCGAAATTAGGCACAGCCGAGCAGGCTTGCTCCGCCCGTCGTAGAGCTCTCAAAGTGATTTTCAACGATATGCTGTGCGATGCATAACACCTTACGGATCAAAATTTATGGGCATTGGAGCGACGGAGACCTGGTCACAGGCCTCACGCCCTCGGTTTGCGAGCCTAGCCTCTACGCGAAGCAAAGTTGTCTGGTCCAAGATGCCGTGGGAGTCGATAATAGAAATGTGATGGATAAAGCATCTTGGCGAGCCTAAACAGGGCAAAACAAAAAACAAAACCAAAAAGGGGGTGCAACACGACGACTTCCTAGGGCGTCACCCATCCTTGTACTACTCTCGCGCAAGCACTCTTAACTTCGGAGTACAGATGGGATCCAGTGCATTTCTGTTGGTATGATCGTACCTGTCATGTTGAGGGCGCTAAGCCCTTATGTGTCATCCTTTTCGCGGCTCACGACGAACGATCCAAGATGAAGAAACAACGCAAAAAGAAGAACGTGGCTCGAAACTAATGAATACTTCAATTTTGGGCTCCGAAAATAGGCACAGCTGAGCAGGCTTAATGCCTCAGTCGTAGAGCTCTCGAAGAGATTTCCAATGGTATGCTGTGCGCCGTATACCTCCTTACAGATCAAAAGTTATGGGCACTAGAGCGACGGAGGCCTGGTCACAGCCTCACGCCCTCAGTTTGTGGGCCTAGCCTCTATGCGAAGCGAAGTTGTCTTGGCCAAGATGCCATGGGACTCGATAATATAAATGTGATGGATAAACCATCTTGGCAAGCCTAAATGGGGAAAAGCAACAAAACTAAAAGGGGGGGGGGGTGCAACACGAGAACTTCCTAGGGGGTCACCCATCCTTGTACTACCCTTGCCCAAGCACGCTTAACTTCAGAGTACAGATGGGATCCGTTGCATTTTTGTTGGTATGATCACACCCGTCATGTTGAAGGCGCTAAGCCCTTATGTGTTTACCTTTTCGTGTCTCCCGGCGAATGATCCGAGATTAAGAAACAACTCAAAAAGAAGAATATGGCTCGAAGCTGATGAAAACATTGGATTTTGGGCCCCAAAAACAGGCGCAGCCTAGCAGGCTTGCTGCCTTCGTCGTAGAGCTCTCGGAGAGCTTTCCAACGGTATATTGTGCACCGCATAACAGCTCACGGATCAAAAGTTATGGGCACCAGAGCGACAAAGACTTGGTCACAGGCCCATGCCGTCAGTTTGTGGGCCCATCCTCTACGCGAAGCGAAGTTGCCTTGCCCAAGATGTAGTGGGACTCGATAATAGAAATGTGACGGATAAAGCATCTTGGGAAGCCTGAACGTGGCAAAAAAACCAAATGAAAAAGGGGGTACAACACGAGGACTTCCGAGAGGGCCACCCATCTTAATACTACTCTCGCCCAAGCACGCTTACCTTCAGAGTTCTGAAGGGATCCTGTGCATTACTGATGGTATGATCGCACCCGTCATGTTGAGGCCGCAAAGAACTTATGTGTCGTCCTTTTCATGTCTCCCGACGAATGATCCGGGATGAAGAAACAGCGCAAAAGAAATAAAAGTAACCCGAAACTGATAAAAATATTCGATTTTGTGCACTGAGAACAGGCGTAGCCGAGCAGGCTTGTTGCCCCCATCGTAGAGCTCTCGGAGTGGTTTCCAAGGGTATGCTGTGTACTGCATAACTTCTTACAGATCAAAAGTTATGGGCACCAGAACGCTGGAGACTTGTTGACAGGCCCCACACCCTCGGTTTGCGGGCCTAGCCTCTACGCGAAGCGAAGTTGCCTTGGCTAAGTTGCTATGGGACTCGATAATAGAAATGTGATGGATAAAGCATTTTGGCAAACCTGAACGGGGCAAAAAAACAAAATGAAAAGGGGGGTGCAACACGAGGACTTCCTAGGGGGTCACCCATCCTTGTACTACTCTCGCCCTAGCATGCTTAACTTCGGAGTTCTAATGGGATCCGGTGCATTTCTGTTGGTATGATCGCACCCGTCATGTTGAGGGCACTAAGCCCTTATGTGTCGTCCTTTTCGCGGCTCCCGATGAACGATCCGAGACGAAGAAACAGCACAAAAAAAGAAAGTTTCTCGAAACTGATGAAAACATTCTATTTTGGGCATCGAAAACAAGCGCAGCCGAGCAGGGTTGCTGCCCCCGTCGTAGAGCTCTCGGAGAGTTTTCTAATAGTATACTGTGAGCCGCATAACTCCTTACAGATCAAAATTTATGGGCACCAAAGCGATGGAGACCTGGTCACAGGACCCACGCCCTCGGTTTGCAGGCCTAGCCTCTGTGCAAAGCAAAGGTCTCTTGCCCAAGATGCCGTGGGACTCGATAATATAAATGTGATGGATAAAGCATCTTGGCAAGCCTGAACGGCGCAAAAAAAAATGAAAAGGGGGGTGCAACACGAGGACTTCCCAAGGGGTCACCCATCCTAGTACTACTCTCGTCTAAACACGCTTAACTTTGGAGTTCTTATGGGATTTGGTGCATTACTAATGGTATGATCACACCCGTCATGTTAAGGGCGCAAAGTCCTTATGTGTCGTCCTTTTCATGGCTCCCGGCGAACTATCCGAGGCGAACAAACAACACAAAAAAAAAAAAGAAAAGTGGCCCGAAACTGATTGAAACATTCGATTTTGTTATCCAAAAACTGGCACAACCGATAAGGCTTGCTGCCCTCGTTGTAGAGCTCTCGGAGAGCTTTCCAAGGATATGTTGTGCGCTGCATAACTCCTTACGGATCAAAAGTTCTGGGCACTAGAACGACGAAGACCTGGTCACAGGCCCCATGCCCTCGGTTTGCGGGCCTAGCCTCTACGCGAATCGAAGTTGTCTTGGCTAAGATACTGTGGGACTCGATAATAGAAATGTGACGGAGAAAGCATTTTGGCAAGCCAGAACAGGGTAAAAAAATAATACAAAAAGGGGGGTACAACACGAGGACTTCCCAGGGGGTCACCGATCATTATACTACTCTCGCCCAAGCACGCTTAACTTCGGAGTACAGATAGGATCCGGTGTGAGCCCCGACGCCGAATAACGTGTGTTACCTTGATTTACGTGCCATAGACCAAGAATGATATGACTGACCTTGGATTACGTGCCTTGTCTTGGTTTTCGTGCATGCCTCGTCATTCGTGCCTCGACTTCAAATTGCATGCGTTATCTTGTTTTGTGTGCCCTAACCTTGAATTGTGTGTCCTAACCTAGGTCTAAGAGTCGTACCTCGATTTACATGCATTGTATTGAATTACGTGCCTTGTATTGGTTTACATATATTTACCTAGGGTTGCGTGCATTTGCATTATAATCCGTGCATTTATCTTGAAGTACGTGCATTAGTCTTAAAGTTCGTGTCTTACCTCGTAGCTCGTGTCTACCTCTTAATTCGTGCCATAGACCTAGGAATCTGTGCCACCACGTTAATCAAGGAAGAATCCTACACAAAGCACTAGACACTAAAATAATCCTACACAATCCACTAACCAATATTATATTCCTAATTCAAATTCTCTACAAACTCCACTAACAATAAAATAATACTAAACTATTCCTACATTTCCCACTATCTATTATTCTATTCATAATTCAACTCATCAACAAACATTCCTATATTTTATTCTACCTAGATTCCCTAAATTCCCAACATTCCTATGACAATTCTATGACACAAAATGCATAAAAATTAACCCAAAACCCTACCCAATGCACCCAAAATCTCGACACATGCATATGCCCATGCTAGGATGATTCAAATTGTGCTTCTTGGAGACACAAATCTGATTTTTGCATGCCCAAGGCCAACATTTGCATCAACAATAGCAAAAGCTTCTATTTTCTCTCATTTCTCTCACTCTCCTCACATTTCTCTCTCTCCCTCTCATTCTTCTCTCTCAATCTCGGTTTTGGCTGAGTTCATACACCCCATAGCTCATCTTCATCATTCCATGGTTCATCAAGGCAAGCTCGAAGCTAAGAAACTCGATTAAACAAGCTAGGATGCAAGAAACACACATGCAAGCTCTTTGAACTTCCATTTCAGTTTAGGTGAGTTTCCTAGCTTCCATTTCTTTTCTTCTTGTTCTAACCTCATGCACCTACTAAGAACTTTGTCACTAAGGTAGGAAAATTGAGAAAATCCGGGTGGAGTCTTGGCTAAGCGAGGAAAAGAACAAATTTTGTGCTTCATCAAAGTTTTGTGCATCTTCTTGTTGATTTGCTAAGGTGAGGGCTAAAACCTTTTGAAAATCCTTCAAAAATCCACATGCATGCTCTTAAATGTATGTCTTTGCTTCTGTACTTGAGTTATATAAGTGTTCATAAGCTTTTACAACCATGCATGGCAAGATTTTGGCTTGAAGATGATGATAGATGAAATCGGGTTTGGTAACAGCTCTCTGTCTTATTGTTTCGAGGTGAGTTTGGCTAGGCAAATGAGGTTGAAAATGAATGAAAATTGGTAGGTAACTAGTTTTGCCCGTTTGGAACATTTTTCACAGAAATAGACCAAAGCTAATTCTGACTCTAAGGTCCTCAAAATGGCAAATCATTAAGATGTGTCCAAATCTAGAAATCTGGAAAAAATGAAGCAGGTTTTGGCAGATGCACTGACCTTGTAGAACAAACCAGTTTTGACTTAGTAAATGATTCCCAAAATGCATGAAATTTGGTTTGCTGCTAGGTTTTTCAGTTCTGGACGTTTTTGTCAGAAATGGACCAAGGCTAAATCTGACCCTAAGACCTCAAAAACGACAAGTATTGAAATATGTGCAAATCTGGACAGTTTTGTACAATCCCACTGTTTTGGCTATAACTATTGATCCCGAACTCCAAATGATGCAAGGTTTGTTTCTGATTTTAGTTCACTTCTTAAGCTTTAATTTTACACCTTATTCACTGGAATTGGAGATTGTTTGCTTCTCTTAATGATTGTAAGAAAACAGCCTATTGCAGTAATGGTTTCACTTAGTGTTATGTTTAGAAAATTTGTTGTAACTTCTCTTGTTGAATTAAATGAGTGGGATTGTGGCATTGGGATGTTGTGTGGACTATTTTGAGTACTTGGGGATGTTTGAATTAATTGATACATGGCTTGAGTTTGATTGCGAGATGACTTGGGACTTAATCGCACGGGTAAGCACGAAATGGAAACCCTAGTGACTAGGTAGGCTTTCTAAGTGTTGATCATTTGGATATTGTGTGAAATTATATGCTTAGTAGGCTGCCCGTAGTTGCCCTAAATGTGATTTTGATCGTTCCATGTTGACAAATAGGCCTTTCTTGCATCCAAGCCCACGTAGATGTTGTTGCATGTTGAATAATCTTAATATTTTATTACGTGGACTTTGAAATGAGTTATATGACTTGATTTACATGTGTTACATGTCTGCCCATTTAATGTTCATATAACTCCATATGCTTTTCAAGTGAATTTACTTGTCTTATCGTGCCTCGCTTGTTTACTTGTCAATGTGCAATCTTATGACTGTCCGGAGGTAACCTACTTTGTTGTCCTCCTAATGTGATATATTAAATGTCATAAATGTGCATTGCATATAAGGTTGCAACCTTCCATTCTGGCATGGTACCGTTCACGCACACCGGGCGGCATCGGGCTTGCCGGTGCAACCGTGACTACCATGGTCCAATTCCCTCTCTCGCTTGGGGGCTAGACTTCCTCGGAGAGTTGGGTCGTAGGATTTCGGTGTACATCCGGAGTACACCCACTTGGCGTGTTAAGGGGATGATTTGAAGTTGGCTGCAACAATTGAGAGCAAAAGTTCACCGTATCCTTTTTACTATGTGTATAAATACTCTCGTTTGGTTCCTAGAGGACCTCGGGGAGGAAAGATAGGTAATTGTGTTCCTTTACTTCTATATTATTGTTATGTACTCAATTGTGTTATATTCATGCTTGCAAAATGATTTTCATAAGTTGAACTGAAAAATGAGTTTCAAAACCTATTTCTCGTTCCCCCTCGCTGAGTTCATAAGGACGCACCCTCTTTTTTTGTCACAGTTACAGCATATTTGGAACAGATACCCGAAGTAAATGTGCTTGTTGACGATTCCTTGGAGTGACTACGTGCTTTTGTGCTTTGCCTGAAAGTGGTTGCTATATGGATGTTGTGTTTGATTGCAAACTATTCATTTTATTGATGTAATGACCCCGTTGTAATTTGGGTCTAATTTTGGGATTGTACTATCTATAATCGGACGAACTTCTTATTTGGTTATTTGCTTTTCTAATACCCCGATCCCTCTCGAGATCGGGAGTTCTATCAATCGATCTAATTACAACCTAAACCAAACCCGGGCATAAATTTTCAGGGAAAACGGACGGAGTCTCCCCTGTTTCTAGGCGAAATGTAAAACCTGGAATAGCATATAAATGGACCAACACCGTGTCCAACATTCAACTACCTCAAGGCCATCCGAGCCTTAGTTCTCAGCAACAAAACACAGCATATAAATATACATTTCCAGTTTAAAAACTAACCTATCTCTTTACATCTTTTACAAGATCATTCAAACTTGACGTTTAATTCATACTAATCTACTACATAAAATATACTATCATACCATTCTCACTATTTTCTTTTAGACAAATACAAACATGCATCGAGGTTAACTATATTACTGAATACATAACTAGCTTATCAATCTACCTCAACTACTTAGCTAGATTAAATTACATTTCTTTTAACAATAATTACATACAACATATGAAAGCACATATCTTTGCAACTTCGACACTCAAGCCACATTGGCACGCAAGACAACTCCTCAGGCACGAACTTTCACGAAATCACGAACTTCCAGCTAATATGACATTTCCTGAAATGTGGTGGTGAGGAGTGAGTATACACAACACGTATACTCAGTGAGGGCGAGACAGATATCGAGTTGGAGAGAAAGAAAGTCGTGCAATGCAAATAAGACAGTTAAGCAATATAACTGATAAATAAGCAATTAAGACAAACAATCAATACAATAAGCATTAACACAACCATTCAAAGCTATACCACACTCTGAAGGCTATGGTTCACTCTTATGAGCAATATACCATTTTACGAGCGATACATCAATCTCGAGCTTGATGTTGACAATGATGACAATAAGCGCGCAACCACCTTATAACACCAGTTTGGAATACCCCAGAAGTATCCATCAATCTATGACCCAAATCTCCCTAGGAGGCAACCCAAGCGAGAAAAGAGAATAGCAGCGGAGCTAGAGCAACCAACACTGGCAACCCGAGGCTACCCAGAGAGGCCCATCACTCACGCGCGAGACACTATGCAATGCAAGACTCGATACAAGGCAATAAACGAGCGATAACACAACAATACAAACTAGTGACAACAAACGAGATAACAAGCAATAATAAGCAACAACAACACCAATTAACCAAGTATATCAAGCAATCCTAAGCATTCTATAGGCATAATATCAAGATGACAAACAAAATCACAAATCGGCCACAACTATCAAAACACTACCATTTCTAAACGAGCCACGAGTTCTGGAAACCGACTTTGCCAATCCTCCTAGGTCACCATAAGGCACGTCCAAGGACCCCGAAACCCTACTTTACCTTAGAATTCGCGCAAAGCCCCGATTTCCCCCTTTGCTCGTTTGAACTACAACTATACCAACCAATGCCATAATCGCACCAAAAGTGCTTCCATGGCCTCCCGAAACAATGCCAACACGCAAAACGAGAAAACGCCAAACTCGACCTAAACGACCCCGACTTTCACCAAGGCATAATTCTCATTTTTTCCATTATGCAACCCAAACAAACCATGCATTTAGGCATTCTAGCATACCTAGCACATTTCTACATCAACGGACAACATAACGGAGCAACTTCATCGTTTCAAGGGTTTACTATTAATAAAATACTATTCATTATACAATTTATATTTTAATTCCAATATTCAACCGTAGAAAATGTTAAAAAGCTATAAATACATGTTCTACGATTGCTAGAGAATATTCTTTAAGCCTCTAAACGATCAAAATAACAATATACGGATAAAACCCAAAAATTAAAGTTAACACATAAAACATTCAAATGCGCAAATAAACATGAAACCCTCACCTTAGACGCTCCTAGATGCTAGGAAAACCAAGCTAGATGCCTCGGAAACCACCCCGCACAAGCTCTCGCGAAGAAATTGAAGTTTGAAGTTGAAATGTTTTTTTTTTCTTTTTCCTCCATGGTTTCAGCCATGGCTTTTTATTTTTTTGGTTTTGCTTCTTTTGTTTCGTATTTCATACTTAAATAAAAAATGACAAATGGTCAAAGCTTCGGTCAACCCGCTAAACCAAAATAGCTATGCGTGACCTTACGAAAACGGCCATAACTTCTTCTAGAAAACTCCAATTCACGAACGGTTTGAAGCCTCAGAAACTAGACTCATAGAGCTTTCCAACCATATATAATTTGCTACCTAACTCCTCCCCAATTGGTTCAGATTTAATTCCAAAGTTGACCCAAAATTTGACTAACTTAACATTGCATTTTTTTATTTCTAATCCCAAGTTTGCCTTTTATTAAACATTTCAAAAATTCCCACCTTGTCCTAGTTGGTCAATGTAGATGAAAAGTCAACTAGTTTGGTCAAAGAAGGTGAAAAGTCAATAAAATGCAATTTAAATGAACTTTAAATGCTATTGAATACATGCCAGGTTCGGGGTATCACATCCTTCCCCCTTAAAACAATTGCGTCCTCGCAATTCTTCTTCCAATAGGACTCTGCATCATCTACAATCCAACTCTGACTAGTCTTCATTAGCTATTGAAAAAGTATTTAATCAAGATGACCAATAGGAAAGTTCAAGTAGAAATGCCAAGTAGTAACGCCAAATAGAAGCTCAAATGCAGATACTGTATAAGAATCCCGTTGACACGAATACTGAAGAAGAATAAATTCCAACCAGAAACGCCGAGATAATACCAATAAAGACTAAAGCAAAGATACTGTAGATGTCATTAATACCACACAATAACGACAAGAAGAATACCTCATGCACGAATCTCCAATAGAAGTCTAACTGTTACTGCCCGAGAATTCCCAAGCAAGAAGCCAAATAAAAGCTCAAACAAAGATTCTATCTAGAGGTCCAAAGAAGTACCCCGCTGGTCATGGATTTCATAGAAGAATTCCCTGTTAAGAGTGCTGAAGAAAATACCAAGAACCCAATCAAATATATTTCCAAAGTTCCAAAGAAGCTTTCCAAATAATAACCCCATGGAACAACCAATTAGATTCCGAGTTTTGCTATCAAATGCTGAGAGGAATGTCTAAGGAAATACTAGAGAAAATATAATGCGCCCAATAAGACAACCAAGTTGAATAACAAACATAGTTTCCCAGATGGACGAAAACTCCAAGGATAAACACCGAACTGGTGAACAATATCCCGAACCCACACTCTTAGGCCTCTTCACTGTTTGCCAAGTGAGACCTTCATACAACTTTGCCAATAAGGAAAATACCAAGAGAACGCCATTGAAGAATTTCCATTCAGGTATGCCAGTAACATACCAATAAAGACAGAGACACATATACCCTAGATAATACTGTGCAGTAAGGCCGATTGAAATCCCAATAGCCAAATCCACCGAGAAATGCCAACAGAAGTCTCCAAAGAATATCCATTAAGAAAACCAAATAATGCTCCAAAGAACAACCAAATAAACCCCAAGAGAAAGCTATTCTTTCACAACCATTAAGCATAGAGGAAGACCATAGAGATTCGCCAATAACCGAGCTCCAAAAGCAAACACCAATTCCCAAATAAAGGCTAGTCAGATGCCATTCATTTCCTGCCAATCCATACACCTTGAAAATCCAGCGGTGAACCACTTTCTTCAGGGGAGGAAGAGGACTTACTTACCATTTCAATAGGACATGTATGAATGCCAATATATCACAGTTATACATATGCCTTAAGCTATTATGCCAGCAAGTTTACAAAAGAGTTTATTCAACAAAGTCACTCAAGCATAACAATCAAGTCAAGCACAACATAATCAATTTCAAATCACGGCACAACCAATTCAAGACATTCCAATACACAAATTACAAGCAATACTCCAAGCAAATAACAATTCACGAGGTCGATTCGATTCACAATACCAATTCGATAGGTCAATTCAATGCACAACTAGACATTTTACTTCACTTAGCACACAATTAACACATAACACATAACTATATCACATAGGAGCACACATTCATGTCAAGACACATAATCTTACATACAAGCATACACTTTCAAGACACACTTAACAAGCACACATTCAAGGACCACTACCCACCAGACCAAGGACCCTGTCCTGGCTTATGAGCTAAACAAGCTCTGATACCACCTGTAATACCCCGATCCCTCTCGAGACCGGGAGTTCTATCAATCGATCTAATCACAACCTAAACCAAACCCGGGCATAAATTTTCAGGGAAAACGGACGGAGTCTCCCCTGTTTCTAGGCGAAATGTAAAACCTGGAATAGCATATAAATGGACCAACACCGTGTCCAACATTCAACCACCTCAAGGCCATCCGAGCCTTGGTTCTCAGCAACTAAACACAGCATATAAATATACATTTCCAATTTAAAAACTAACCTATATCTTTACATCTTTTACAAGATCATTCAAACTTGACGTTTAATTCATACTAATCTACTACATAAAATATAATATCATACCATTCTCACTATTTTCTTTTAGACAAATACAAACATGCATCGAGGTTAACTATATTACTAAATACATAACTAGCTTATCAATCTACCTCAACTACTTAGCTAGATTAAATTACATTTCTTTTAACAATAATTACATACAACATATGAAAACACATATCTTTGCAACTTCGACACTCAAGCCACATTGGCACGCAAGACAACTCCTCAGGCACGAACTTTCACGAAATCACAAACTTCTAACTAATATGACATTTCCTGAAATGTGGTGGTGATAAGTGAGTATACATAACACGTATACTCAGTGAGGGCAAGACAGATATCGAGTTAGAGAGAAAGAAAGTCGTGCAATGCAAATAAGACAGTTAAGCAATATAACTGATAAATAAGCAATCAAGACAAACAATCAATACAATAAGCAATTACTGAAAGCATTAACACAACCATTCAAAGCTATACCACACTCTGAAGGCTATGGTTCACTCTTACGACCAATATACCATTCTACGAGCGATACATCAATCTCGAGCTTGATGTTGACAATGATGACAATAAGCGCGCAACCACCTTATAACACCAGTTTTGAATACCCCGGAAGTATCCATCAATCTACGACCCAAATCTCCCTAGGAGGCAACCTAAGCGAGAAAAGAGAATAGCAGGGGAGCTAGAGCAACCAACACTGGCAACCCGAGGCTACCCAGAGAGGCCCATCACTCACGCGCGAGACACTATGCAATGCAAGACTCGATACAAGGCAATAAACGAGCGATAGCACAACAATACAAACTAGTGACAACAAATGAGATAACAAGCAATAATAAGCAACAACAACACCAATTAACCAAGTATATCAAGCAATCCTAAGCATTCTATAGGCATAATATCAAGATGACAAACAAAATCACAAATCGACCACAACTATCAAAACACTACCATTTCCAAACAAGCCACGAGTTCTGGAAACCGACTTTGCCAATCCTCCTAGGTCACCATAAGGCACGTCCAAGGACCCCGAAACCCTACTTTACCTTAGAATTCGCGCAAAGCCCCGATTTTCCTCTTTGCTCGTTT
Source organism: Ehretia macrophylla (assembly GCA_037974665.1). NCBI lineage: Eukaryota > Viridiplantae > Streptophyta > Magnoliopsida > Boraginales > Ehretiaceae > Ehretia > Ehretia macrophylla. The sequence continues at coordinate 24,299,566 of CM075771.1, forward strand.
GAACTACAACTATACCAACCAAACACCCAACCAATGCCATAATCACACCAAAAGTGCTTCCATGGCCTCCCGAAACAATGCCAACACGCAAAATGAGAAAATGCCAAACTCGACCTAAACGACCCCGACCTTCACCAAGGCATAATTCTCATTTTTTTCATTACGCAACCCAAACAAACCATGCATTTAGGCGTTCTAGCATACCTAGCACATTTCTACATCAACGAACAGCATAATTGAGCAACTTCATCGTTTCAAGGGTTTACTATTCACAAAACACTATTCATTATACAATTTATATTTCAATTTCAATATTCAACCGTAGAAAATGTTAAAAAGCTATAAATACATGTTCTACGATTGCTAGAGAATATTCTTTAAGCCTCTAAACGATCAAAATAACAATATACGGATAAAACCCAAAAATTAAAGTTAACACATAAAACTTTCAAATGCGCAAATAAACGTGAAACCCTCACCTTAGACGCTCCTAGACGCTAGAAAAACCAAGCTAGATGCCTCAGAAACCACCCCGCACAAGCTCTCACGAAGAAATTGAAGTTTGAAGTTGAAATGTTTTTTTTTTCTTTTTCCTCCATGGTTTCAGCCATGGCTCTTTATTTTTCTGGTTTTGCTTCTTTTGTTTCGTATTTCATACTTAAATAAAAAATGACAAATGGTCAAAGCTTCGGTCAACCCACTAAACCAAAACAGCTATGCGCGACCTTACGAAAATAGCCATAACTTCTTCTAGAAAACTCCAATTCACGAACGGTTTGAAGCCTCAGAAACTAGACTCATAGAGCTTTCCAACCATATATAATTTGTTACCTAACTCTTCCCCAATTGGTTCAGATTTAATTCCAAAGTTGACCCAAAATTTGACTAACTTAACATTGCATTTTTTTTATTTCTAATCCCAAGTTTGCCTTTTATTAAACATTTCAAAAATTCCCACCTTGTCTTAGTTAGTCAATGTAGATGAAAAGTCAACTAGTTTGGTCAAAGAAGGTGAAAGGTCAATAAAATGCAATTTAAATGAACTTTAAATGCTATTGAATACATGCCAGGTTCGGGGTATCACAGCTTTAATTATCTTGAATAGTAGCTATCATAGGTAATTAAACCACTAGGTGAAAAATCAACTAAGTCAATTCTATCTAATTCCACTTAGGTGCTTATTTGTAAACTAAAGAATAATAGGTACTTGCATGATAGGAAATTGATAAATAAACGGGACATAGTTATCATGCTAGGCTTATTAACCAAATGAGACCTTCAAGATAGACTACTAGGCATATCGGTTGATGAGACAAAATAGGAGTCCTTAATGGAATTGGATTAATGATTGGAATAATTGAGGCATTTAGAAATTAGTTCAATCTAAAAGGTCCTAACTACAGCCATTATGCTGCCAGTTTTCTAGAGAATTTGTGCAGTTTAGGCTAAAACGTTGAGTGTTAAACCCTCTTGACCGATTAAGTACGTGATATGACTTGAATGTTTAGATCACACCCTAGTCTAACCTTCATAGGTCGGGTTGGGGTGTGACATCCGGTGCAATTCTTTAGGAATGATCGGACCCGTCATGTTGAGGGTGCTAAGCCCTTATGTGTCGTCCTTTTTGCGGCTCATAACGAAAGATCCGGGATGAAAAAATAGCGCAAAAAGAAGAAAAGTGTCCCGAAACTGATAAAAATGTTCAATTTTGGGCCCCAAAAATAGGCGCAGCCAAGCATGCTTGCTGCCCCCATTGTAGAGCTCTCAGAGAGTTTTCCAACGGTATGCTGTGCGGCGCATAACACCTTACGGATCAAAAGTTATGGGCACCAGAGCAACGTAAACCTTATCATAGGCCCCACGCCCTCGGTTTGCAGGCTTAGCCTATACGTGAAGTGAAGTTATCTTGCCCAAGATGCCGTGCGACTCGATAATAGAAATGTGTTGGATAAAGCATCTTGGCAAGCCTGAACGGGGCAAAAAAACAAAACGAAAAAGACGGTACAACACGAGGACTTCCTTGGGGGTCCTCCATCCTTGTACTACTCTTACCCAGGCACGCTTAACTTCGGAGTTCTGATGGGATCCGTTGTATTGCTGATGGTATGATATCAACCGTCATGTTGATGGCACAAAGCCCTTATGTGTCGTCCATTTTGCGTATCCCGACGAGCAATCCGGGATGAAGAAACATCGTGGAAAGAAGAAAAGTGTCCTGAAACTGATGAACACGTTCAATTTTGGGCCTTGAAAATAGGCGCAGCCGAGCAGGCTTGCTACACCCCTCGTAGAGCTCTCGAAGAAATTCCCAAGGGAATTCTGTGCGCCGCATAACTCCTTACGGATCAAAAGTTATGTGCACCAGAATGACGGAGACCTGGTCACAAGCCCCACGCCCTCAGTTTGCGGGCCTAGCCTCTACGCGAAGCGAAGTTGTCATAGCCAAGATGTCGTAGGACTCGATAATTGAAATGTGATGGATAAAACATTTTGGCAAGCCTAAATGGGGCAAGAAAACAAAACAAAAAAGGGGGGGTGCAACACGAGGAATTCCTAGGGGGTCACCCATCCTTGTACTACTCTCGTCCCAACACACTTAACTTCAGAGTACAGATGGGATCCGATTCATTTCTGATGGTATGATCGCACCTGTCATGTTGAGGGCACTAAGCCCTTATATGTCGCCTTTTTTTCAGCTCTCGACGAAAGATCCGATATGAAGAAACTGAGTAAATAGAAGAATGTGGCTCAAAATTGCTAAAAACATTCGATTTTGGGCTCCGAAAATAGGCACAGCCAATGAGGCTTGTTGCCCCCGTCGTAGAGCTCTCGAAGAGCTTTCTAATGGTATGTTGTGCACCGCATAACTCCTTACGGATCAAAAGTTATGGGCACCAGAGCGACTGAGACCTGGTCACAGGCCCCGCGCCCTCAATTTACGGGCCCACCCTCTACGCGAAGCGAAGTTGTCTTGCCCAAGATGCTGTGGAACTCGATAATAGAAATGTGACGGATAAAGCATCTTGGCAAGCCTGAACGGGGCAAAAAACCAAAACGAAAAGGGGGGTGCAACACGAGGACTTCCCTGGGGGTCACCCATCCTAGTACTACTCTCGCCCAAGCACGCTTAAGTGTGGAGTTCTAATGGGATCCGTTGTATTGCTGATGGTATGATATCAACCGTCATGTTGATGGCACAAAGCCCTTATGTGTCGTCCATTTCGCGTATCCCGATGAGCAATCCGCGATGAAGAAACATCGCGAAAAGAAGAAAAGTGTCCTGAAACTGATGAACACGTTCGATTTTGCGCCTTGAAAATAGGCGCAGCCGAGCAGGCTTGCTCCACCCGTCATAAAGCTCTCGAAGAAATTTCCAAGGGAATTCTGTGCGCCGCATAACTCCTTACGGATCAAAAGTTATGTGCACCAGAATGACGGAGACATAGTCACAAGCCCCATGCCCTCGGTTTGCGGGCCTAGCCTCTACGCGAAGCGAAGTTGTCATGGCCAAGATGTTGTAGGACTCGATAATTGAAATGTGATGGATAAAACATTTTGGCAAGCCTAAATGGGGCAAGAAAACAAAACAAAAAAGGGGGGGTGCAACACGAGGAATTCCTAGGGGGTCACCCATCCTTGTACTACTCTCGTCCCAACACACTTAACTTCAAAGTACAGATGGGAGCCGATGCATTTCTGATGGTATGATCGCACCTGTCATGTTGAGGGCACTAAGCCCTTATATGTCATCTTTTTTTGGCTCCCGACGAAAGATCCGATATGAAGAAACAGAGTAAATAGAAGAATGTGGCTCAAAATTGCTAAAAACTTTCGATTTTGGGCTCCGAAAATAGGCACAGCCGATGAGGCTTGCTGCCCCCGTCGTAGAGCTCTCGGAGAGCTTTCCAATGGTATGCTGTGCACCGCCTAACTCCTAACGGATCAAAAGTTATGGGCACTAGAGTGACTGAGACCTGGTCACAAGCCCCACGCCCTCAATTTGCGGGCTCACCCTCTACGCGAAGCGAAGTTGTCTTGCCCAAGATGCTGTGGAACTCGATAATAGAAATGTGACGGATAAAGCATCTTGGCAATCCTGAACGGGGCAAAAAAACAAAATGAAAAGGGGGGTGCAACACGAGGACTTCCCTGGGGGTCACCCATCCTAGTACTACTCTCGTCCAAGCACGCTTAAGTGTGGAGTTCTAATGGGATCCGTTGTATTGCTGATGGTATGATATCAACCGTCATGTTGATGGCGTAAAGCCCTTATGTGTCGTCCATTTCGCGTATCCCGACGAGCAATCCGCGATGAAGAAACATCGCAAAAAGAAGAAAAGTGTCCTGAAACTGATGAACACGTTCGATTTTGGGCCTTGAAAATAGGCGCAGCTGAGCAGGCTTGTTACACCCGTCATAGAGCTCTCGAAGAAATTTCCAATGGAATTCTGTGCGCCGCATAACTCCTTACGGATCAAAAGTTATGTGCACCAGAATAACGGAGACCTAGTCACAAGCCCCACGCCCTCGGTTTGCGGGCCTAGCCTCTACACGAAGCGAAGTTGTCATGGCCAAGATGTCGTAGGACTCGATAATTGAAATGTGATGGATAAAACATTTTGGCAAGCCTAAATGGGGCAAGAAAACAAAACAAAAAAGGGGGGGTGCAACACGAGGAATTCCTAGGGGGTCACCCATCCTTGTACTACTCTCGTCCCAACACACTTAACTTCAAAGTACAGATGGGATCCGATGCATTTCTGATGGTATGATCGCACCTGTCATGTTGAGGGCACTAAGCCCTTATATGTCGCCTTTTTTGGGCTCCCGACGAAAGATCCGATATGAAGAAACAGAGTAAATAGAAGAATGTGGCTCAAAATTGCTAAAAACATTCAATTTTGGGCTCCGAAAATAGGCATAGCCGATGAGGCTTGCTACCCCCGTCGTAGAGCTCTTAGAGAGCTTTCCAATGGTATGCTGTGCACCGCCTAACTCCTTACGGATCAAAAGTTATGGGCACTAGAGTGACTGAGACCTGGTCACAGGCCCGATGCCCTCAGTTTGCGGGTCCAGCCTCTACTCGAAGCGAAGTTGTCTTACCCAAGATGCTGTTGGACTTGATAATAGAAATGTGACGAATAAAGCATCTTGGCAAGCCTGAGCTGGGCAAAACAACAAAACAGGGGGGTACAACACGAGGACTTCCCTGGGGTCACCCATGTTAGTACTACTCTCGCCCAAGTACGCTTAACTTTAGAGTTCTGATAGGATCCGGTGTAATAGTGCTGGTATGATCGCAACCGTCATGTTGAGGACGCAAAGCCCTTATGTATCGTCCATTTCGCGTATCCCGACGAGCAATCCGCGATGAAGAAACATCGCAAAAAGAAGAAAAGTGTCCTGAAACTGATGAACACGTTCGATTTTGGGCCTTGAAAATAGGCGCAGCCGAGCAGTCTTGTTATACCCGTCATAGAGCTCTCGAAGAAATTTCCAATGGAATTCTGTGCGCCGCATAACTCCTTACGGATCAAAAGTTATGTGCACCAGAATAACGGAGACCTAGTCACAAGCCCCACGCCCTCGGTTTGCGGGCCTAGCCTCTACACGAAGCGAAGTTGTCATGGCCAAGATGTCGTAGGACTCGATAATTGAAATGTGATGGATAAAACATTTTGGCAAGCCTAAATGGGGCAAGAAAACAAAACAAAAAAGGGGGGGTGCAACACGAGGAATTCCTAGGGGGTCACCCATCCTTGTACTACTCTCGTCCCAACACACTTAACTTCAGAGTACAGATGGGATCCGATTCATTTCTGATGGTATGATCGCACCTGTCATGTTGAGGGCACTAAGCCCTTATATGTCGCCTTTTTTTTGGCTCCCGACGAAAGATCCGATATGAAGAAACAGAGTAAATAGAAGAATGTGGCTCAAAATTGCTAAAAACATTCGATTTTGGGCTCCGAAAATAGGCACAGCCGATGAGGCTTGCTACCCCCGTCGTAGAGCTCTCGGAGAGCTTTCCAATGGTATGATGTGCACCGCATAACTCCTTACGGATCAAAAGTTATGGGCACTAGAGTGACTGAGACCTGGTCACAGGCCCCACGCCCTCAATTTACGGGCCCACCCTCTACGCGAAGCGAAGTTGTCTTGCCCAAGATGTTGTGGAACTCGATAATAGAAATGTGACGGATAAAGCATCTTGGCAAGCCTGAACGGGGCAAAAAAACAAAACGAAAAGGGTGGTGCAACACGAAGACTTCCCAACGGGTCACCCATCCTAGTACTACTCTTGCCCAAGCTTGCTTAACTTTGGAGTTTAGATGGGATCCAGCGCATTACTAATAATATGATCATACCCGTCATGTTGAGGGCGCAAAGCCCTTATTTGTCGTCCATTTTACGGCTGTCGATGAATGATCTGGGATGAAGAAACAGCGCAGAAAGAAGAAAAATGGCTCGAAATTGATGAAAACATTTGATTTCGGGGTCTGAAAACAAGAGCAACTGAGCTGGCTTACAGCCCCCATCGTAGAGCTCTCGGAGAGCTTTCCAACGGTATGCTGTGAGCCGCATAACTCCACGCGGATCAAAAGTTATGTGCACCAGAGCGACGAAGACCTGTTCACAGGCCCCACACCCTCGGTTTGCTGGCCTAGCCTCTACGCGAAGCGAAGTTGTCTTGCCCAAGATGCCGTTGGACTCGATAATAGAAAATTGATGGATAAAGCATTTTGGCAAGCCTGAACGGGGCAAAAAAACAAAACAAAAAGGGGGGTGCAACACGAGGACTTCCCAGGGGGTCACCTATCCTAGTACTACTCTCTCCTAAGCACGATTAACTTTTGAGTTCTTATGGGATCCAAAGCATTACTGATGGTATGATCGCACCCGCCATGTTGAGGGCGCAATGCCCTTATGTGTCATCCTTTTCGCAGCTCCCGATGAACGATTCGGGATGAACAAATTGCACAAAAAGAATAAAGTGGCCTAAAACTTATGAAGACACTTGATTGTTGGGCTCTAATAATAGGCGCAGCCTAGTAGGCTTGCTGCCATTGTCGTAGAGCTCTCGGAGAGCTTTCCAACGGTATGTTGTGTGCCGCATAACTCCTTATGAATCAAAAGTTATGGGCACCAGAACGACGGAGACCTTTTCATATGCCCAAGCCCTCGGATTGCAGGCCTAGCTTCTACGCGAAGTGAAGTTGTCTTGGCCAAGATGCCGTGGGACCCGATAATAGAAATGTGACGGATAAAGAATTTTGGCAAGCCTGAACGGGGCAAAAACGTTCCATTTTGGGCCCCGAAGACAGGCACAGCCGAGCAGGCTTGCTGCCTCGTCGTAGAGCTCTCGGAGAACTTTCCAAGGGTATGCTGTGCGCCGCATAACTCCTTCCGGATCAAAAGTTATGGACACTAGAACGATAGAGACCTGGTCACAGGCCCCATGCTCTCGGTTTGCGGGCCTAGCCTCTACGCGAAGCAAAGTTGTCTTGGCCAAGATGTCGTGGTACTCGGTAATAGAAATGTGACGGACAAAGCATTTTGACAAACCTGAACGGGGCAAAAAAACAAAACGAAAAGGGGTGTGCAACACGGGACATCCCAGGGGGTCACCCATCCCAGAACCACTCTTGCCCAAGCACGCTTAACTTCGGAGTTCTGATGGGATCCGGTGCATTACTGATGGTATGATCGCACTAGTCATGTTGAGGGCGCAAAGCCTTTATGTGTCGTCCTTTTTGCGGCTCCCGACGACCGATTCGGGACGAAAAAATAGTGCAAAAAGAAGAAAAGTGGCCCGAAACTGATGAAAACGTTTGATTTTGGGCCCCAAAAACAGGCACAGCCGAGCAAGCATGTTGCCTCCGTCGTAGAGCTCTCAGAGTGCTTTCCAAGGGTATGTTGTGCGCCGTATAACTCCTTACGGATCAAAAGTTATGGGCACCAGAATGACGGAGACTTAGTCACAAGCCACACACCCTCGGTTTGCGGGCCTAGCCTCTACGCGAAGCAAAGTTGTCTTGGCCAAGATGTCGTGGGACTCGATAATAGAAATGTGATGGATAAAGAATTTTGGCAAGCCTGAACGGGGCAAAAAAACAAAACGAAAAGGGGGGTCCAACACGAGGACTTCCTAGGGGGTCACCTATTCTTGTACTATTCTCGCCCTAGCACGTTTAACTTTAGAGTACAAATGGGATCCGGAGCATTTCTGTTGGTATGATGGCATTTGTCACATTGAGAGCGCTGAGCCCTTATGTGTCATCCTTTTTGCGGCTCCTGACGAATGATCCGATACGAAGAAACAGCGCAAAAAGAAGAAAGTGGCTTGATGCTGATAAAAGCAGTCAATTTTGGGCTCCAAGAACCGGCGCAGAAGTTCAAGCTTGCTGCCCCCTTCGTAGAGCTCTCGGAGAGCTTTCCAATGGTACGCTGTGCGCTGCATAACTCCTTACGGATCAAAAGTCATGGGCACCGGAGCGACGGAGACCTGGTCACAGGCGCCACGCCCTTGGTTTGCGGGCCTAGCCTCTACGCAAAGCGAAGTTGCCTTGGCCAAGATGCTGTGGTACTTGGTAATACAAATGTGATGAATAAAGAGTTTTGGCAACCCAGAAAGGCGCAAAAAAACAAAACAAAAAGGTAGGTGCAACACGAGGCCTTCTCAAAGGATCACCGATCCTAGTACTACTCTCGCACAAGCACGCTTAACTTGGGAGTTCTGATGGGATCCGGTGCATTACTGATGGTTTGATTGCAACCGTCATGTGGAGGGCGTAAAGCCCTTATTTGTTGTCCTTTTCGCGGCTCCCGATGAACGATTCGGGATAAAGAAACAACATAAAAAGAAATAAAGTGGCCTGAACCTGATGAAAACGTTCGATTTTTTGGCTCTAAAAACAGGTGCAACCAAGCAGGACTGTTGCCCTTGTTGCAGAGCTCTCGAAGGGCTTTCCAATGGTTTGTTATGTGCCGCATAACTCCTTACGGATCAAAATTTATGGGCATCGGAGCGACGGAGACCTGGTCACAGGCCCCACACACTAGGTTTGCAGGCGTAGTCTCTACGTGAAGCAAAGTTTCCTTGGCCAAGATTCCATAGGACTCAAAACGAAATAGGTGGTACAACACGCGGACTTCCTAGGGGGTCACCCATCCTATTACTACTCTCACTCAAGCACGCTTAACTTCGGAGTACAGATAGGATCCGGTGCATTTCTGTTGGTATGACTACAACCGTCATGTTAAGGGCCCTAAGTCCTTATGTGTCATCCTTTTCGCGGCTCCCGCCGAACAATCTAAGATTAAGAAACAACGCAAAAAGAAGAAAATGGCTTGAAACTTATGAAAACATTTGATTTTGGGCTCCAAAAACATTCGCAGCCAAGCAGGCTTGATTCCAGTGTCGTAGAGCTCTCGGAGGGCTTTCCAACGGTATGCTGTGCGTTGCATAAATCCTTACGGATCAAAACTTATGGGCACTAGAGCGATGAAGACCTGGTCACAGGCCCCACGCTCTCGGTTTGCGGGTCTAGCCTCTACGCAATGTGAAATTGTCTTGCCCAAGATGCAGTGGGACGCGATAATAGAAATGCGACGGATAAAACATCTTAGCAAGCCTGAACGAGGCAAAAAAACAAAACGAAAAAGGGGGTGCAACACGAGGAATTCTTAGGGGGTCATCCATCCCAGTACTACTCTCGCCCACGCACGCTTAACTTCGAAGTTCTGTTGGGATCCGCTGTATTACTGATGCTATGATCGCACCCGACATTTTGACGGTGCAAAGCCCTTATGTGTTGTCCTTTTTGCAGCTCCTGATGAACAATCCAGGATGAAGAAACATCGCAAAAAGAAGAAAAGTGGCCCGAAACTGATGAAAACATTCGATATTGGGCCCCGAAAATAGGCATTGCATCGCAGTCTTGCTTCCCCCGTTGTAAAGCTCTCGGAGAACTTTCCAAGGGTATGTTGGGCGCCATATAACTATTTACGGATCAAAAGTTATGGGCACCAGAACTACAGAGACCTGGTCACAGGCCCCACGCCTTCGGTTTATGGGCCCAGCCTCTACGCGAAGCGAAGTTGTCTTGGCCAAGATGCTGTGGGACTCGATAACAGAAATTTGACAGATAAAGCATTTTGGCAAAGCTGAACGGGGCACAAAAACAAAACGAAAAGGGGGTTGCAACACGAGGACTTCCCTGGGGGTCACCTATCCTTGTACTACTCTCGCCCAAGCACGCTTAACTTTGATGTACAGATGGGATCCGGTGCATTTCTGTTCGTATGATCGCACCCGTCATGTTCAGGGCACTAAGCCCTTATGTGTCGTCCTTTACGCGGCTCCCGACGTACGATCCGAGAAGAAGAAACAGTGCAAAAAGAAAAAGTGGCTCGAAATTAATGAAAACATTCGATTTTGGTCTCCGAAAACAGGCGCAGCCAAGTAAGGTTGTAGACCACATCGTAGAGCTCTCGGAGAGCTTTCCAACGGTATGTTGTGCTCCTCATAACTCCTTACGGATCAAAATTTCTGGGCATCAGAGCTACGGAGACCTGGTCACAAGCCCCACGCCTTCGGTGTGCGAGCCTAGCCTCTACGCGAAGCAAAGTTGTCTTGCCCAAGATGCCGTGGGACTCGTTAATAGAAATGTGACGGATAAAGCATCTTGGCAAACCTGAACGAGGCAAAAAACAAAACGAAAAGGGGGGTGCAACACGGGGACTTCCCAAGGGGTCACCAATCCTAGTACTACTCTCGCCCAAGCAAGTTTAACTTTGGAGTTCTGATCGGATCCGATGCATTACTGATGGTATGATCGCACCCGTCATGTTGAGGGCGCAAAGTCCTTATTTGTTGTCCTTTTCGCGTCTCCCGACGAACGATCCGGGATGAAGAAACATCGTTAAAAGAAGAAAAGTATCATGAAACTGATGAAAATGTTCTATTTTTGGGCTCTGAAAACAAGCACGGATGAGTAGGCTTGCTACCCACATCGTAGAGCTCTCGGAGTGCTTTCCAATGGTATGCTGTGAGCCGCATGACTCCTTACGGATCAAAAGTTATGGTCATCGGAGCGACAGAGACCTGGTCACAAGCTCCACACCCCAGGTTTGCGGGCCTGGCCTCTACGCGAACCGAAGTTGCCTTGCCCAATATGCAGTGGGACTCGATAATAGAAAAATGACAAATGAAGCAGTAAGGCAAGCCTGGACGTGCCAAGAAACAAAATGAGAAGGGTGGTGCAACACGCAGACTTCTCAATGGGTCACCCATCCTTGTACTACTCTTGCCCAAGCACGCTTAACTTGGGAGTATAGATGGGATCCGGTGTATTACTGTTGGTATAATCGCACCCTTCATGTTGAGGGCACTAAGCCCTTATGTAACGTCCTTTTCGCGGCTTTCGACGAACGATCCATGACGAAGAAACAGCGCAAAAAGAAGAAAGTAGCTCAAAACTGATGAAAACATTCGATTTTGGGCTACGAAAATAGGTGCAGCCAACCAGGCATGGTGCCTCTTTCGCAGAGCTCACGGGGAGCATTTCAATGGTATGCTTTGCGCCGCATAACTCCTTGCGGATAAAAAGTAATAGGCATTGGAGCTACGGAGACCTGGTCATAGGCCCCACGCCCTCGGTTTGCGGGCGTAGCCTCTACGCGAAGCGAAGTTTTCTTGCCCAAGATGCCGTGGGACTCGATAATAGAATTGTGACGGATAAAGCATCTTGGCAAGCTTGAACGGGGCAAAAAAAAAACAAAACAAAAAGTGGGGTGCAACACGGGGACTTCCCAAGGGGTCATCAATCCTAGTACTACTCTCGCCCAAGAAGTTTAACTTTGGAGTTCTGATGGGATCTTGTGCATTACTGATGGTATGATCGCAACCGTCATGTTGAGATCGTAAAGCCGTTATTTGTGGTCCTTTTCGCAACTCCCGACGAACGATCCGGGATGAAGAAACACCGCAAAAAGAAGAAAATGGTTTGAAACTGATGAAAACATTCGATTTTAGGTTCCGAAAATAGGTGCAGCCGAGCAGGCTTGATGCCCTTGTCATAGGGCTCTCGGGGAGCTTTGCAACGGTATGTTGTGCGCCTCATAACGCCATACAGATCAAAAGTTATCGGCACCAGAGCGCCAAAGCCCTGGTCATAGGCCCTACGCCCTCATTCTGTGGGCCTAGCCTCTATGCGAAGCGCAGTTGTCTTGGCCAATATGCCTTGGGACTCGATAAAAGAAATGTGATGGATAAAGCAATTTGGCAAGCCTGAACGGGGCAAAAACACAAAACGAAAAGGGGGGTGCAACACAGGGACTTCCCAGGGGGTTACCCATCCTAGTACTACTCTCGTCCAAGTGCGCTTAACTTCGGAGTTCTTATGGGATCCGGTGCATTACTGGTGGTATGATCGCACCCGTCATGTTGAGGGCGTAAAGCCCTTATTTGTTGTCCTTTTCACGGCTCCCGATGAACGATCCGGGATGAAGAAACTGCGCCAAAGAAGAAAAGTGGCTTGAAACTAATGAAAATGGTCGATTTTTGGGCTCTAAAAACAGATGCAGCCAAGTAGGCCGGCTGCCCCCACCGTTAAGCTCTCGGAGAACTTTCCAATGGTCTGCTTTGCACTGCATAATACATTACGGATCAAAAGTTATAGGAATCGGAGCGACAAAGACTTGGTCACAGGCCCCTCGCCCTCGGTTTGCGGGCCTAGCCTCTATGCGAAGAGAAGTTGTCTTGCCCAAGATGTCGTGGGACACGATAATAGAAATGTGACGGATAGAGAATTTTGGCAAACTTGAACGGGTCAAAAAAACAAAACGAAAATGGTGGTGCAACGCGAAGACTTTCCAGTGGGTCTCCCATCCTTGTACTACTATCGCCCAAGCACGCTTAACTTCGGAGTACTGATGGGATCCGGTGGATTTCTGTTGGTATGATCGCACCCGTTATGTTGAGTGCGCTAAGCCCCTATGTGTCGTCCTTTTCGCAGCTCTTGACGAACGATCCGAGATGAATAAACAACGCAAAAAAAAGAACGTGGCTTGAAACTGATGAAAACATTCGATTTTGGGCTTCGAAAATAGGTACAGCCGAGCAGGCTTGTTGCCTCGGTCGTAGAGCTCTTAGAGAGCTTTCCAAGGGTATGTTGTGCGCTGCATAACTCCCTACGGATCAAAAGTTATGGGCACCGGAGCGACAGAAACCTGGTCACAGGCCCCATGCCCTCGGTTTGCGGGCCTAGCCTCTACGCGATATGAAGTTGTCTTGGCCAAGATGCCGTGGGACTCGATAATAGAAATGTGATGGATAAAGCATCTTGGCAAGCCTGAACAGGTCAAAAAAATAAAACGAAAACCGTGGTGCAACACGAGGACTTCCTAGGGGTTCACATATCCTAGTACTGCTCTCGCCCAAGCGCGCTTAACTTCGGAGTTCTGAAGGGATCAACTGCATTACTGATGGTATGATCACACCCATCATATTGAGGGCACCAAGCCCTTATGTGTCGTCCTTTTTGCAGCTCCCGACGAACGATCTGGGACAAAAAAAAGTGTAAAAAGAAGAAAAGTGGCCCGAAATGGATGAAATCGTTTGATTTTGGGCTATGAAAATAGGTGCAGCTGAGCAGGCTTGTTGTCCCCTTCGTAGTGCTCTCGAAGAGCTTTCCAAGGAAATAATGTGTCCCATATAACTCCCTACGGATCAAAAGTTATCGGCACCAAAAATGACGGAGACGTGGTCACATGCCCCACGCCCTCGGTTTGCGTGCCTAGCCTCTACGCGAAGAGAAGTTATCTTGCCTAAGATGCCGTAGGACACGATAATAGAAATATGAAGGATAAAGCATTTTGGCAAGCCTAAACGGGGCTAAAAAACAAAACGAAAAGAGGGGTGCAATACGAGGACTTCCCAGGGGGTCTCCCATACTTGTACTACTCTCGCCCAAACATGCTTAACTTCGGAGTACAGATGGGATCCGATGCATTTCTGTAATTTCAAACGGTCCAACATATCTCGGACTGAGTTTACCACCCTTACTATGCCGAATCAATCCTTTCCGAGGTGAGATTTTCAGAAATACCTGATCACCCACGGCGAACTCCAAATCTCGGTGATGCCTATCCGCATAACTTTTCTGCCGACTCTGAGCTGTAAGCATTCTCTTTCTGATAAGCTGTACATGATCAATCATTATGTTCATCTCGGGCAAAAGAGTAGGGTCGATAGTCTTCATCTCACCAACTTCATCCTAATAGAGAGGAGACTTGCATTTGCGCCCATAAAGTGCCTCATACGGTGTCATTCCAATAGTAGCTTGATAACTATTGTTATAGGTGAACTCTGCGAGTGGCAAATATTTCTCCTAACTCTTTTCGAAGTCCAGAATACAGGCTCGTAACATATCCACGAGGATTAAGATAGTTCTTTCTGATTTACCATCTATCTGAGGGTGATAATCAGTACTGAAGCTCAGAGTCGTGCCCAAAGCTTTCTAAATATTCTGCCAGAACTAAGATGTCAATCTGGGATCTCTGTCTGACACAATACTCTTTGGAATCCCATGAAGTCTGACAACATTCTCAATATATAACTCCACTGGCTTATCAAGAGAATCAGTCTTCTTTCTAGCAATAAAGTGAGAAGTTTTGGTCAGTCTATCAACAACAACCCAAACTGAGTCATTACCCTTCGAAGACCTCGACAAGTCTGAAACAAAATCCATAATAATATGATCCCACTTCCATTCTTGTATAGCCAAAGGCTGTAACAACCCAACCGGCCTTTGATGCTCTGCTTTAACTTTTTGACAAGTAAAGAGTCTAGCCACATAGTCTACAATTTCCCTGTTCATGTTTTTCCACCAGAAGTTATGTTTCACATCTTTGTACTGCCTGGATGGATAGTATATCTAGAACTGTGTGCCTCAGCAAGAATATCATTCTTCATAGTTGGCTCACTCGGAATACAGATTCTACCTTTCAATTTGAGAATACCATCCTTATGCAGTATGAAATCCGACTCTCCCCCTTTAGACTTCTCTAAGATTTTCAACAAATGAGGATCAGTCTGCTGAGCTTCTCGAATCCTGGATAATAATAGAGATTGAATCTGCAGACTTACAAATTGAATACCAGAATTTGAAGTATTAGGCTTCCATAAACATAGTTCTTCCATGAATTCCCAATTCTTGATAATCAAGCTAGCAACAGTAGCCTTTCGGGTCAAAGCATCAGCAACAATATTGGTCTGGCCTGGAAGATAATTAATAGTGCAATTGTAGTCCTCAAGTAATTCTAACCAACGCCTCTGCCTCATGTTCAACTCTTTCTGTGAAAACAAATATTTCAGGCTCTTATGATCTGTAAAGATTTCAAACTTGTTACCCCAGAGATAATGACGTCATTTCTTCAATGCAAGAATAATAGCTGCGAGCTCAAGATCGTGCATCGGATAGTTGAGTTCATAAGGTTTCAGTTTCCTTGAAGCATAAGCAATAACCTTTCCATTTTGCATCAATACACAGCCCAGACCTTCTTTAGAATCATCACTATAGATCACCAAATGATCATAACCCTCAGGCAATGCAAGAATAAGAGTTGTGGTTAACCTTTTCCTCAATTCCTGGAAGCTGGCCTCACACTTATTATTCAAGTTAAACACTATTTTCTTCTGAGTAAGCTGAGTCAAAGGTCCAGCAATTTTAGAGAAATCCTTGACGAATCTCCGATAATACCAAGCTAAGCCAAGGAAGCTACGGATCTCCATAACAGTTTCTGGATGTTTCCAGGATAATACAACCTCAATCTTCGCTGGATCAACAGAAATACCGTCCTGCGAGATAATATGACTAAGAAAAGCAACTTGCTTAAGCCAGAATTCGCATTTGCTAAACTTTGCAAATAACTGATGTTCCTGAAGAGTCTGCAATACAATTCTGAGATGTTGTTCATGCTCCACCTCAGATTTAGAATATACAAGAATATCATCAATAAAGCTAACTACAAATTGGTCCAGATAAGGACGGAATACCCTCTGCATCAAATCCATGTATGCAGCAGGAGCATTAGTTAGACCAAACAGCAGAACAACAAACTCATAATGGCCATAACGAGTTCTGAAAGCAGTTTTAGGAACATCATCTTTCTTAATCCTCAACTGATAATAGCTCTGCCTCAGATCGAATTTAGAGAATACCCTGGCACCTTGCAATTGATCAAATAACTCATCAATCAAAGACAAATGATATTTATTTTTTATAGTCACCTAATTGAGACCCCGATAATGAATACACAAGCGAAGAGATTCGTCCTTCTTCTTAACAAATAGAACTGGTGCACCCCAAGGTGAAAAACTCGACTGAATGAATCCCTTCTCAAGCAAGCCCTGCAATTGAACTTTCAACTCCTGCAATTCAGGTGGAGCCATTCTATACGGAGTCCTAGAGATAGATGTTGTTCTCGGCAATAAGTCAATCATGAATTCTATCTCTCTATCAAGCGGTAGACCAGGTAATTCATCAGGAAAGACTCTCTGAAACTTTCTCACAATAGGCACATCGTTCAATTTCAACTGGTCCCTAGGTTGATTAATCAAATATGCAAGATAAGCCTCACAACCTTTGTTCAACAACTTAGATGCTCTAATAGAAGAAATGATGGGAGTTCCAGTAGATTTTCTACTACCAACTATTTCAATTACAGGTTAGTTGGGCATTTCTAATTTCACAATCTGCTTTCTACAATCAAGTTGTGCATAATATCTCCCCAACCAATCCATCCCCAATATAATTTCAAAGTCATTGAAGGGTAGAATAATCAAATTAGCAGGAAATACACGGCCCTCAATAAAAATATTACCTGCTTTGCAAATAGACTTAGTAACAATCTTCGGACCCAAAAGAGTATAAACCACAATCTCATGCAACAGTTTATCAGGTTTCAGTTTAGCATTTTGTGCACAAGTGGTAGTAATAAATGAATGAGTAGCCCCAGAGTCAATTAAAACCTTAACTGATTGATCATTAAGGAGAAAAGTACATTCTACTACAGCAGTCGTATCCGGAAGCTCCTCTGTATCTAAAGCAAACACTCGGGCCTGCCCCCGTGGTACTGGTGTTGTAGTTGGTTCCTTAGTCTGAGAATTCTGAGCCAATGTCTGACCCTTGGTGTTCTTAAATTTCAAACAATCTTTCACCCTGTGCTGGTCACTCTCACAGCCCATATACCTGTTCAGTTTCCTCCAACAAATCTCCTCAGTGTGGCCCTGACGCCGACAGAAGCTGCACTGCTGGTGATGCTTAGAGTAGTGCCTCCCAAAGGAGCTCTGAAAGTAGAAGTAGTTGAATTACCCTGTTGTGAACGAGTTGCCGCTGGATGGAAGTGACTCTGATTCTGACTCTATACTGGTCATATAACACCCCGATCCCTCTCGAGACCGGAAGTTCTATCAATCAATCTAATCACAACCCAAAACCAAACCCGGGCATAATTTTCAGGGAAAACGGACGGAGTCTCCCCTGTTTCTAGGCAAAATGTAAAACCCTATAACAGCATATAAGTGGACCAATACCATGTCCAAACATCCAACCACCTCAAGGCCATCCGAGCCTTGGTTCTCAACAACTAAACACAGCATATAAATATACATTTCCAGTTTAAAGCTAACCTATCTCTTTACATCTTTTACAAGAACATTCAAGCTTGACATTTAATCCATACTCATCTACTGCACAACATATACTATCATACCATTCTCACTCTTTTCTTTTAGATAATTACAAACATGCATCGGGTTAACTATACTACTGAATACATAACTAACTTATCAATCTACCTCAACTACTTAGCTAGATTAAATTACATTTCTTTTAACAATAAATACATACAACATATGAACATACATCTTTACATCTTTGACAGCTCAAGCCACAAAGCATGCAAGACAACTCTTCAAGCACGAACTAACACATATCCACGAACTTTTCAGCTAACAAGGCATTTCTTGAAATGTGGTGGTGAGGAATGAGTATACACAACACGTATACTCAGTGAGGGCGAGACAGATATCGAGTTGGAGAGAAAGAAGATCGTGCAATGCAAATAATCACAGTTAAGCAATAAAGACAATAAGGAAACATTCAATACAAACAACAATACTATAAGCAATCAAGAAAGCATTAACACAGCCCTTTAAAGCTATACCACACTCTGAAGGCTGTGGTTCACTCATACGAGCAATATACCATTTCACGAGCAATACATCAATCTCGAGCTTGATGTTTGACAACGATGACAATAAGCGCGCATCCACCTTATAACACCAGTTTGGAATACCCCGGAAGTATCCATCAACTCTACGACCCAAATCTCCCTGGGAGGCAACCCAAGCGAGAAAGGGAATAGCAGCGGAGCTAGAGCAACCAAAACTGGCAACCCGAGGTTACCCAGAGAGGCCCATCACTCACGCGCGAGACACTATGCAATGCAAGACTCGATACAAGACAATAAACGAGCGATAGCACAACAATACAAACTTGTGACAACAAACGAGATAACAAGCAATCACAATCAATACTAGCATTCAACTAACTTTTCAAGCATAACAAGCAATAATAAGCAACAATAACAACAATTAAACAAGTAACGACAGTTCAAACACGAAAACAACAAATATCACTATTCAACCCCAACTTCCAAGGACAATTACGAGCAAACGAGCTACGGGATTAGGAAACCGATTTCACTACATTTACTCAGGCACTACAAGGCACGTTTCTATGTCACTAAACTTCACTTTCTCACCCGAGACCCGAAAGTCCACCTACTGCGTTTGAACTACAGCTATGCTAACTGGCCATTCAATCAATGCCACAATAGCGCCAAAAGTGCTTCCATGTCCTCAATTATGAAACCCCCAACTCAATTCGAGCACGGTCAACCTTTTGTCAAATGGCCCCTTTACGTTTGTTTGTCTAATTTCCAATTTTAACAAAGGCTGATCCGTTTTTATTTCACATTTTATCTTTCTATCACTAATGGCACCTATCCAAATCAATCAATCGCAATTCGGATCGAAATCCGAAATTCTAGGGTTTACTATTCATAATTCACTATTCATGTTCTTCCCCAATTTCAAATACGTCGTTTCAACCATAAAAATTGCTAAATAACTAACAAGCAATGCTCTACGAACCCTAAGCAAGCTATTTCAAGCAATAACAGGCATTATAACGCGATAAATATCAAATCTGAAAAATTGACTCAAAAATCAAATTCATATTAAAATGCACAAAAGCGTGAAAACCCTCACAGAGATTGAAGACCAAGACCTGCAATGACCCGAACCACGACCCCCGAGCAATTCCACACACAATTGTAGAAGAAAATGCAAGAAAATCTTTTTCTTTTTCTCCCCTTGAAGCTTCGGCCATGGCTAGGACAAAATGGTCATTTGGCATTTTGTTTTGTTTGATTTTTGCATTGTTTTATTATTTATTAGGTGACAAGGGACATTTTGGTCATTTGCAAAATCAAACTTATGTTAAAATTGGTCAATTAAGCTTATTTTGATGCTATTTAATCCAATTCAAGTTAGAGCAACGCAATTTTAATGAAAACCGACTAAAACTAGCTAATTTAAACTAGAAACATTATTTTTGAAATCTGATGAATATTTTTCCAACTTTCATTTTCGAAATGCTACGATCGAACGGTCCATAATCGATCGCTAATAAAGTGATAAGAAATAATATAAAACTTTAATTCTTTGAAAAGTAGAATGGTAGAATAGTTTAAAATTCACTCGGGCTCGAAGTTACTTTCCTCATTTATTTGAAACACGAGTGATTTTAATGCAAGACAATTAAAACCGATTACTAAAATAATCAAAACATTCAAAATAATCAATATTTATTTAAAAATAATTAATTTAACTATTTCTAGAATATTTTTCAAGAATTATGAAACTAGTGTGAAGATACAAGAGAATTAGTTAACATAAACACGTAATCAGATGCAACTAAATGCTAATATCTAAAATGGCACTTAATCGAACACAAGTAAAGAAATCTAATTACTATAAACAATAAAAATAAGTGATAATCTTTAGTTAATCAATATAAAAATTATTGAATGTTTTTTTTATAGAAGAAATCTCAAAATAGTGCAAAAATAGATGTTTAACTAATTAAACACTCAACTAAATGCGGTTAGATGCCATTAAATGCATGCCAGGTTCGGGTTATCACATCATTCCCCCCTTAAAAAAATTGCGTCCTCGCAATTCTTCTTCCAATAGGACTCTGCATCATCTAAAATCCAACTCTGATAAATCTTCATCGGTTGCTGAGCAGGATAATATATAAGAATGCTCGTAGGAAATCCCGAATAGAAATTCCAATCAAGAATGCTGAGGAAATACCAACTAAAGACTGAAGCAAAGATACTGTAGATATTATCAATACCACATACTAATGGCAGGAAGAGCACTGAAGGAATAGCCTATTTAAGAATCTTCAATCGATGTCTAACAAGTACCCAATAAGAAAGTTAAGAGATAGCCAGAGTAGATGCACCTCATGCAGTACTGACTACCGTAAATAGACCCAGCTGAAAATTCTGTAAAGGAATATAGAGAAGAATACCCAAGGCCAACCTCTAAATGAAATCTTCCAATAAATGCCAATAAGGAAAAATACTAGTAGAATGCCCGATAAGAATTCCAAAGAATACCGTAAGTAATATGAGATAATGAGTCTAATAGGGATTCCAGTTACCAAACCAACTGAGGGATGCCAAAGAAAATACCCGAACAATGCTCCAGTAAGAAGGTACCAAGAATTGCCCAATAAGTAAATGCTAAATAAATGGCCACTAAGGATCCTAGAAAATGCCATTGAAGAATTACCAATAAGGAATACCAGTAACACTCCAATAAAGACCGAGACACATATGCCATAGATAATACTGTGTAGTAAGGCCGATTAAAATCCCAATAGCCAAATCCACCGAGAAATGCCAACAGAAGTCTCCAAAGAATACCCATTAAGAAAACCAAAGAATGCTCTAAAGAATAACCAAATAAAACCCCAAGAGAAAGCTACTCTTTCACAACTGTTAAGCACAGAGGAGGCCATAGAGATTTGCCAATAACCGAGCCCCAAAAGCAAACACCAATTCCCAAATAAAGGCTAGCCAAATGCCATTCATTTCCTGCCAATCCATACACCTTGAAAAGCCAGCGGTGAACCACTTTCTTCAGGGGAGGAAGAGGACTTACTTACCATTTCAATAGGACATGTATGAATGCCAATATATCACAGTTATACATATGCCTTAAACTATTATGCAAGCAAGTTTACAAAATAGTTTATTCAACAAAGTCACTCAAGCACGGCAATCAAGTCAAGCATAACATAATCAATTCAAGACATTTTAAAACACACATTACAAGCAATACTTCAAGCAAATAACAATTCACGAGATCAATTCGATTCACAATGCCAATTCGATAGGTCAATTCAATGCACAACTAGACACTTTAATTCACTTAGCACACAATTAACACATAACACATAACTATATCACATAGGAGCACACATTCATGTCAAGACACACAATCTCACATACAAGCATACACTTTCAAGACACACTTAACATGCACACATTCAAGGATCACTACCCACCAGACAGAGGGCCATGTCCCGGCTTATGAGCTAGACAAGCTCTGATACCACCTATGTGAAACCCCACTTTCTTGCTTATCTCGTTTTACGTATTTTACCTCGTTTTGCGTGTATATGATCTGTTTATGTGCTATAGGACCTAGAAAGTTATAATTTTGATTTCAATACTTCTAATACGTGCTAAATGTGCATTCATGAAATTTTGATAAGAAAGGGAGTCAGAAATTTTATCGTGGATTTTTAGTGAATAGTATTTTCGAAACACGTCCGCTATAATTTTGAAACTGGTCTTTTTAACCCTTCTAGACCTAGTCCACGGACTTTAATAGACCTGTATTTGATGAAAACGGTTTTAAAATCGCCTTAAGAATTTATTAGGGTTTTTACACCGACTTTTGCGAAAATCGAGTTTTAAGCCGACTCGGGTAGAATTCTTTGAATGTAAAACTTCTTGTCACCTAAAAATAACTCACTTGAGATATCTTGGGGGTTGCATAATTAATTTTAACTTGGTGATCACAAAAATGCAATTAAAGACATTAAAAACACAAAAATACCTATTAAAATAACTTTGACTTTAATTAAATAATTGACCATTTAAGCTAATGTCCTCAACACACACTCACACAACACAAAAACACCATCACACACACACACACATTGCCGAGGGGTTGAGGGAGAAAAGAGAAGAAAGAAAACTCAAGCTTTCAATCCATTTTTTCAAAGAAAAACCTAGTTTTTGTCCGTGAAACTTCGCACCGACTTGGATTCTGCTTGTTGGGCACGCATTGCACGCATTCCTAGGCTTATATCGCATCTAAGGTGAGAGAAAAATTCTAGATCTCAAAATGTCATTTTTGTGTTTTTGCGTATAAATGAAGATTGAACCGTTAGAATTGAAATCTGATGATAGATTATTGCTCCTTGCATGCTAGGGATCATTATATACTAATACTACGAGTTTCTGTCGGATATAGCATAATTTTTATTTTCCGGGTATTTAATTTTGATTAAAATGTTCAAAGTTGATTTAATTGAGTTGCGTTGCTCGAAATCGATTGCCGTCGATTTCTAAATACTTGATAATTACGTGTTAGCGCTGTTGTAATGCCGAATTTTCGATTACATTGTTTGTGTGAAAATCCGGAAAATCCAGCCATGACGTCATAGGGTTTTAGGGTTATCGGGCATGTTTTGGAGGTGTTATGGTGGATTTCCGAGAGGGCTAATGTAGTAGGTTGAATGGGTGAGTGATAGGAACTGATTTGGCAATGTTTGGATTAGTAGATTGTAAGTTATGAATTTTAGAAGTTAGGTTGTCATTCTTTAATTTCTTGAACGATGCCTTAGATGGTTGGGTAGTGTTCGAGTGATGAATGGTGAGTTGTTGTTGAGTAATTTAGAGTTTAATTATGAATATTATGCATGTCCGGTTAGATGGCCTACTTTGTCATCTAACTACGTTGTTTGATGTTTAATTTAATATTGATGTTATATTGATGTTATATTGATGTTATTGATTGATTATTATTGAATGCGGGAATCGGGCACTCTTGTTGCTGATCTCCCAATTGATTGATTGATTTATGCTTGCATGATGATTGATGAATATGGAGCCTTGGTATGTGTGTGCCACCTCTCGGGCAGCGTCGGGCTGTCGGGTTGATAACGGCATGACTGCCATAGGCTACCCCCAGCTCGCATGACGGAGATGTCATGGAGGGAAGGGGATAGTGAGGTACCTCGGGTGCGTGAGTAATGGGGAGTTATAAGAAGAACGGTTGAGATCGTGATGGCGTTTGGAGCTACACCAAATAGAGTATCCTTATTGAATGGTCATATAGTTATGTGATGATAGCTTTATTTATGTTATTATTGTTGTTGTGTGTTTACTTGCTCAAAGGACTAAATCCAAGGAGCGTAGTGAATACTGTCGAGATCTATCGGATCCTCACTGGGCTTATGTATATAAGCTCACTCTCTATTAATGCATGTTTCAGGTGTACTTTCACAAGATTACGGGTACGTGCCTCCTGAAGAGGAGAATGTGGAAAATGTGCCTTTTGTGGATGAGTCATATGTTCCCGAGTCTTATCCATGACTTTATGTTGTTAAATGTCTTGTATATTAGTTTAATAGACTTTATATGCTTTACGGTTCTTAATGTAATAGATATTGAAAAGATGATGAACCAAATGATGTTAACTTAGCGGTTTCCTTTTGTCTATGGTTAAATTGTAGTTGTGTCTCAACTTACTTTTGAAATGTATGATAAAGTTGAGGTATTGTATGTCATGTTGGAACGGAGGCGTATAACGAAGATGTTTTATTGTATAATATGGTTGTGTTGTATGTTGTTGTTGTATTGAGGAATTACGGGATGTATGATGTTTAATGAGGTTGGTTTAGAACCTCGGAAATCTGTTTACTGTCGTTATGCCGCCGAAATTCCGTTGCGTCCTGACTGATCGTAGGTGGGGTCGAGTTGGGGCGTGACAGTTTAAGTGGTATCAGAGCTCATGTTAGTTGTCAGCCGGGGTATTCTCGGAATGTGGGTAATGGTCTTAGCATGGAATATGTATGAAAGGAAAGAAAAATGAAATATGTATTGGTATGATTAATTGATTAAGTGATTATGTGATTTAAGTGCTTATGTGATTATGTGATCAATTTGTTTATGTGTTTTATATGAGTTTGTTATTTATGTGTTAATAGTTGTTTATAACCTGTCTACGTGCTATAACTGTGCTAACTCTTTGATTAGTAGAATGGCCGGTCGACCGAGAACCAGAGGTAGGCCTGAGTTGACTGATGAGACTCCGAGTAACGTGGCACCGGGCCGTGACGGGGGTGATGACCGATTTGGAGCCGCTATGGAGCGGATTGCAGAGTTAGTGGCTAGTCAGGCACAGTTATTAGCAGGGTAGGCTGCCCAGAATCAGGCTATGCAGGCTCAGCTTCTGAATATTCAGGGTGGTAACCACGGGCGTGGTACCCTGAAGGACTTTTTAGGATATCACCCACCGAGATTTCAGGGGGAGCCGGATGATAGGAAGGCGGAGGTATGGATTAGCAAGTTGGAGAAGATTTATGATCCACTTGGCTATACTGATGAGCAGAAAGTCTCTTTTGCCGTGTATTTGTTAGATGACGAGGCAGAGGAGTGGTGGCGCACGGTAAGGACTAGTTGGGCGGCACAGGGTATTCCTTATATTTGGGGTACCTTTCTGATGGCTTTCCGGGCAAAGTATGTCCCGAGGATTTGCAGGGAACGGAGAGAGGCCGAGTTTCTAGCCTTGGTCCAGGGAGATGCTACAGTGGCTCAATATGAGGCCACATTTACTCGATTGTCCCGGTATGCACCGGAGTATGTGGTAGACGAGGAGCGGAGGACTCGCAGGTTTATGTTGGGGTTGCGGCCCGAGATTCAGGATGTGATGGCTCTGAATCGTTATGATATCTTCACTGAGGCTTTTGATGCAGCTTCTAGATTGGAGAAGAGGAAAGGGGATCAGATTGTCTCCAGTCAGCCTAGTAAGAGGCCGTATCAGCCGCCGGGCCAGCAGGTTTTATATAGGCCTCCAGTACAACAGGTCGTCTACAGCCCACCTGCCCAGCAGGGTTCTTATAGGCCACAGGGTCAGCAGAGTTACTATCGGCCTCAGTTTCAACAGAGGCCATATCAGGTTCAGACTCAGTTTAGGCCAGCCCGATCTCAGGGTCAGTATAGGCCTAGTGTGGTGAGGCCTCAGCAGCAGGCTGTATCAGCTGCTTCTTCAGCTTCTGGTTATTCTAGGGGCAGTGCTAGTGCCACATCATCGCAGTGTAATTACTGCAAGCGCTCAGGGCATGTAGAGTCCGACTGCAGGGTAAAGGCAGGGACATGTTTGGGTTGTGGTAGCATCGATCATAGGGCGAAGGATTGCCCTAAGTATGCGAGGACTGAGGGTCGGGCAGCGACTCAGGGTTATCAGGGTAGGCCTACGGGCAGTGTACCACAGCAGCAGCGGGTTCAGGCTCGGGCTTATGCAGTTGACTTAGAGGAGATGCCTGAGGAGACTGCAGTTGTGGAAGGTAACTTTCTTATACTTGATCAACTTGTTAAAGTGTTGATTGATTCTGGTGCTACGCATTCTTTCATTACTCCTGCTTGTGTGCAACGTGTTAAATTGCAACCTGAAAGATTGCCTTATGTGGTTGAAATTAGTACCTCTTTGACTGATAAGTATGTTACTGGCTTAGTATGTAAGGATTGTATAATACATGTTAAGGGGCATAATTTTCCTTCGGACCTTATTTTATTTCCTATCCGGGGGTATGATGTTATCTTGGGTATGGATTGGCTTTCTAAGTATGATGCCCAGTTGAACTGTAGAACCAAGGTAGTACAGTTTCGTTTGCCAGATCAGCCAGTAGTTGAGGTAGCGGGTAACCGGGGTGCTAAGACGAGTTTTGTTATCTCAGCAACTAAAGCCGTTAAGTTGGTGAGTAAGGGGTGTTCGGGTTATCTAGCTTATTTGATCAACAAGCCATCTGATAAGCTACAGCTAGAGGAAGTCCCTATTATCCGGGAATATCCTAATGTATTTCCCGAGGAGTTGCCAGGATTGCCGCCAGATAGGGATATCGAGTTTGTGATTAATCTTGTTCCCGGTACTCAACCTATTTCTAAATCGGCATACCGGATGGCACCAGCTGAGTTGAAGGAGTTGAAGACTCAGTTACAGGAGTTGTTGGAGAAAGGATTTATTCAGCAGAGTTCTTCACCTTGGGGAGCTCCTGTTTTATTTGTGAAGAAGAAGGATGGTACCTTGAGGTTATGTATTGATTACCGTGGTTTGAATCAGGTGACTATCAAGAATAAATATCCTTTGCCACTGATTGATGAGTTGTTTGATCAACTTCAGGGAGCCAAAGTCTACTCTAAGTTTGATTTGAGGCAGGGGTATTATCAGCTTCGGATTCGTACGGAGGATGTTCCGAAGTCTGCCTTCAGAACTCGGTACGGGCATTACGAGTTTGTTGTTATGCCCTTTGGATTGACTAATGCACCGGCAGCATTCATGGATCTTATGCATCGAGTCTTTCAGCCGTACTTGGACCAGTTCGTGGTGATTTTTATTGATGATATCTTGGTCTATTCTAAATCTGAATTGGAGCACGAGCAACATCTACGGCTTGTATTAGAGAAGTTGCAGGAGCATCAGTTGTTTGCCAAGTTCAGCAAATGTGAATTTTGGCTGCAACGGATTTCTTTTCTTGGCCATGTTATTACACAGAGTGGTATTTCTGTAGATCCCACTAAGATTGAATCGGTGATGTCTTGGAAGCGGCCAGAGAGTGTTACTGATGTCCGTAGTTTTCTTGGCTTGGCGGGTTATTACCGTAGGTTTGTCAAAGACTTCTCAAAGATTGCGGGGCCACTATCTAAGTTGGCTCAGAAACGGACTATCTTTAATTGGGACGAGAAGTGTGAGAGTGGATTTCAGGAGTTGAAAAAGAGGTTAACTACCGCTCCAGTACTTGCTCTACCAGAGGGGACCGATAATATGGTCATTTACAGCGATGCATCCAAGGAGGGCTTGGGATGTGTTCTTATGCAGGATGGCCGAGTTATTGCCTATGCTTCTCGAAAGTTGAAGCCTTATGAGGTGAATTATCCGACTCATGATCTTGAGTTGGCAGCAGTTGTCTTCGCACTGAAAAAGTGGCGTCATTATCTGTGGGGCAGTAAGTTCGAGATTTTCACTGATCATAAGAGTCTTAAGTATTTATTCTCACAGAAGGAGTTGAATATGCGCCAGCGGAGGTGGATGGAGCTTCTTGGAGATTATAATTGTTCTATCAATTATCTGCCTGGTAAGGCAAATGTTGTGGCAGATGCTCTCAGCCGGAAGGCTAGTATTTCTTGTTTGGCTGTCAAGAAGTGGGAGGTTCTTGAGGAGTTTAGTTATTGGAGACCAGAGTTCACTCAGGTTGGGGTGATGTGTTCACATCTCCGTATTCAGCCTTTATTGTTGTCTCAGATCAGGGAAGCTCAGCAACTTGATGTTAAACTTCAGAAGATCAAGGATCAGATCACGGATGATCAGTCTGACTTTAAAATGCATGAGGACGGTATTCTTCGGTTTCGGAATAGGGTTTGTGTTCCCGATGAACCGGGCTTGAGACGAGGTATTCTGGAGGAAGCTCATAATTCTAAATATACTATTCATCCTGGTGGAACCAAGATGTATCGGGATTTGAAGCAACATTACTGGTGGAACAACATGAAGAGGGGGGTTGCTCAGTTTGGGTCTAGATGTTTGACTTGTCAGAGAGTGAAAACCGAGCATTAACGACCAGCAGGTTTGCTTCAACCGTTGGCTATACCAGAGTGGAAATGGGAGCATATTACGATGGACTTCGTCACTGGTTTGCCTAGATCACCGAGGGGTAATGATGCAGTTTGGGTTGTCGTGGATCGTTTGACGAAGACAGCTCATTTTATTGCCATGAGGTTAGGAGATGAGGTTACAAAGCTGACGGATCTCTATCTGGATCAGATTGTTAGACTTCACGGTATTCCATCTAGTATTGTCTCTGATCGAGATCCTCGATTTACTTCTCGTTTGTGGGAAAAACTTCAGGAGACTTTGGGTACTCAGTTGAACTTCAGTACAGCGTATCATCCACAGACCGACGGTCAATCTGAGCGGACTATTCAGATTCTGGAAGATATGCTTAGGGCTTGTGTTCTGGACTTTGGGAAGAACTGGGAGAAACATCTACCACTTGCCGAGTTTGCCTATAACAATAGTTATCAAGCTACTATTGGGATGGCACCTTTTGCAGCTCTTTACGGTCGTAAGTGCCGTTCACCTTTATATTGGGACGAGGTAGGAGAGATGAAGACTATTGATCCGACTATCATGCCAGAACTTCTTGAGAAGATCGAGAATGTTCAGTTGATCAGGCAGAGAATGCTTACGGCGCAGAGTAGATTCAAGAGTTATGCTGATAAGCGTCGTCGAGACTTGGAGTTTGCAGTTGGAGATCGGGTTTTCTTGAGATTGTCTCCTCGAAAGGGGTTTGTTCGTTATGGTAAAGGTGGTAAGCTGAGTCCGAGATTTGTTGGGCCGTTTGAGATTACTGGCAGGGTTGGTAAGTTAGCATATCGGTTGGCTCTACCGGAAAACTTCTCTAATGTCCACGATGTGTTTCACGTGTCTAATTTGCGGAAATATAATCCGGATCCTTCTCATATTCTTGAGCCAGAGCCGTTACAGCTTCGTGAGAATTTGACTTATGACGAGCGTCCGATTCGTATTCTAGATCAGATGGACCGAGAGTTGAGGTCGAAGAGGATTCCGATGGTTAAGGTGTTGTGGAAGCATCACGGCATTGAGGAAGCTACGTGGGAGAGACGAGATCAGATGCAGCAGCAATACCCAGATCTTTTCCGTACATCAAGTAAGAATTTCGAGGACGAAATTTCTATAAGGGGGGGAGAATGTGAAACCCCACTTTCTTGCTTATCTCGTTTTACGTATTTTACCTCGTTTTGCATGCATATGATCTGTTTATGTGCTATAGGACCTAGAAAGTTATAATTTTGATTTCAATACTTCTAATACGTGCTAAATGTGCATTCATGAAATTTTCATCAAAAACGGAGTCAGAAATTTTATCGTCGATTTTTAGTGAATAGTGTTTTCGAAACACGTCCGCTATAATTTTGAAACTGGTCTTTTTAACCCTTCTAGACCTAGTCCACGGACTTTAATAGACCTGTGTTTGATGAAAACGGTTTTAAAATCGGCTTAAGAATTTATTAGGGTTTTTACACCGACTTTTGCGAAAATCGAGTTTTAAGCCGACTCGGGTGGAATTCTTTGAATGTAAAACTTCTTGTCACCTAAAAATAACTCACTTGAGATATCTTGGGGGTTGCATAATTAATTTTAACTTGGTGATCACTAAAATGCAATTAAAGACATTAAAAACACAAAATTACCTATTAAAATAACTTTGACTTTAATTAAATAATTGACCATTTAAGCTAATGTCCTCAACACACACTCACACAACACAAAAACACCATCACACACACACACATTGCCGAGGGGTTGAGGGAGAAAAGAGAAGAAAGAAAACTCAAGCTTTCAATCCATTTTTTCAAAGAAAAACCTAGTTTTTGTCCGTGAAACTTCGCACCGACTTGGATTCTGCTTGTTGGGCACGCATTGCACGCATTCCTAGGCTTATATCGCATCTAAGGTGAGAGAAAAATTCTAGATCTCAAAATGTCATTTTTGTGTTTTTGCGTATAAATGAAGATTGAACCGTTAGAATTGAAATCTGATGATAGATTATTGCTCCTTGCATGCTAGGGATCATTATATACTAATACTACGAGTTTCTGTCGGATATAGCATAATTTTTATTTTCCGGGTATTTAATTTTGATTAAAATGTTCAAAGTTGATTTAATTGAGTTGCGTTGCTCGAAATCGATTGCCGTCGATTTCTAAATACTTGATAATTACGTGTTAGCGCTGTTGTAATGCCGAATTTTCGATTACATTGTTTGTGTGAAAATCCGGAAAATCCAGCCATGACGTCATAGGGTTTTAGGGTTATCGGGCATGTTTTGGAGGTGTTATGGTGGATTTCCGAGAGGGCTAATGTAGTAGGTTGAATGGGTGAGTGATAGGAACTGATTTGGCAATGTTTGGATTAGTAGATTGTAAGTTATGAATTTTAGAAGTTAGGTTGTCATTCTTTAATTTCTTGAACGATGCCTTAGATGGTTGGGTAGTGTTCGAGTGATGAATGGTGAGTTGTTGTTGAGTAATTTAGAGTTTAATTATGAATATTATGCATGTCCGGTTAGATGGCCTACTTTGTCATCTAACTACGTTGTTTGATGTTTAATTTAATATTGATGTTATATTGATGTTATATTGATGTTATTGATTGATTATTATTGAATGCGGGAATCGGGCACTCTTGTTGCTGATCTCCCAATTGATTGATTGATTTATGCTTGCATGATGATTGATGAATATGGAGCCTTGGTATGTGTGTGCCACCTCTCGGGCAGCGTCGGGCTGTCGGGTTGATAACGGCATGACTGCCATAGGCTACCCCCAGCTCGCATGACGGAGATGTCATGGAGGGAAGGGGATAGTGAGGTACCTCGGGTGCGTGAGTAATGGGGAGTTATAAGAAGAACGGTTGAGATCGTGATGGCGTTTGGAGCTACACCAAATAGAGTATCCTTATTGAATGGTCATATAGTTATGTGATGATAGCTTTATTTATGTTATTATTGTTGTTGTGTGTTTACTTGCTCAAAGGACTAAATCCAAGGAGCGTAGTGAATACTGTCGAGATCTATCGGATCCTCACTGGGCTTATGTATATAAGCTCACTCTCTATTAATGCATGTTTCAGGTGTACTTTCACAAGATTACGGGTACGTGCCTCCTGAAGAGGAGAATGTGGAAAATGTGCCTTTTGTGGATGAGTCATATGTTCCCGAGTCTTATCCATGACTTTATGTTGTTAAATGTCTTGTATATTAGTTTAATAGACTTTATATGCTTTACGGTTCTTAATGTAATAGATATTGAAAAGATGATGAACCAAATGATGTTAACTTAGCGGTTTCCTTTTGTCTATGGTTAAATTGTAGTTGTGTCTCAACTTACTTTTGAAATGTATGATAAAGTTGAGGTATTGTATGTCATGTTGGAACGGAGGCGTATAACGAAGATGTTTTATTGTATAATATGGTTGTGTTGTATGTTGTTGTTGTATTGAGGAATTACGGGATGTATGATGTTTAATGAGGTTGGTTTAGAACCTCGGAAATCTGTTTACTGTCGTTATGCCGCCGAAATTCCGTTGCGTCCTGAATGATCGTAGGTGGGGTCGAGTTGGGGCGTGACAACCTATAACACCCCGATCCCTCTCGAGACCGGAAGTTCTATCAATCAATCTAATCACAACCCAAAACCAAACCCGGGCATAATTTTCAGGGAAAACGGACGGAGTCTCCCCTGTTTCTAGGCAAAATGTAAAACCCTATAACAGCATATAAGTGGACTAATACCATGTCCAAACATCCAACCACCTCAAGGCCATCCGAGTCTTGGTTCTCAACAACTAAACACAGCATATAAATATACATTTCCAGTTTAAAGCTAACCTATCTCTTTACATCTTTTACAAGAACATTCAAGCTTGATATTTAATCCATACTAATCTACTGCACAAAATATACTATCATACCATTCTCACTCTTTTCTTTTAGATAATTACAAACATGCATCGGGTTAACTATACTACTGAATACATAACTAACTTATCAATCTACCTCAACTACTTAGCTAGATTAAATTACATTTCTTTTAACAATAAATACATACAACATATGAACATACATCTTTACATCTTTGACAGCTCAAGCCACAAAGCACGCAAGACAACTCTTCAAGCACGAACTAACACATATCCACAAACTTTTTAGCTAACAAGGCATTTCTTGAAATGTGGTGGTGAGGAATGAGTATACACAACACGTATACTCAGTGAGGGCGAGATAGATATCGAGTTGGAGAGAAAGAAGATCGTGCAATGCAAATAATCACAGTTAAGCAATAAAGACAATAAGGAAACATTCAATACAAACAACAATACTATAAGCAATCAAGAAAGCATTAACACAACCCTTTAAAGCTATACCACACTCTGAAGGCTGTGGTTCACTCATACGAGCAATATACCATTTCACGAGCAATACATCAATCTCGAGCTTGATGTTTGAAAACGATGACAATAAGCGCGCATCCACCTTATAACACCAGTTTGGAATACCCCGGAAGTATCCATCAATTCTACGACCCAAATCTCCCTGGGAGGCAACCCAAGTGAGAAAGGGAATAGCAGCAGAGCTAGAGCAACCAACACTGGCAACCCGAGGCTACCCAGAGAGGCCCATCACTCACACGCAAGACACTATGCAATGCAAGACTCGATACAAGGCAATAAACGAGCGATAGCACAACAATACAAACTAGTGACAACAAACGAGATAACAAGCAATCACAATCAATACTAGCATTCAACTAACTTTTCAAGCATAACAAGCAATAATAAGCAACAATAACAACATTTAAACAAGTAACGACAGTTCAAACATGAAAACAACAAATATCACTATTCAACCCCAACTTCCAAGGACAATTACGAGCAAATGAGCTACGGGATTAGGAAACCGATTTCACTACATTCACTGAGGCACTATAAGGCATGTTTCTATGTCTCTAAACTTCACTTTCTCACCCGAGACCCGAAAGTCCACCTACTGCGTTTGAACTATAGCTATGCTAACCGGTCATTCAATCAACGCCACAACAGCGCCAAAAGTGCTTCCATGCCCTCAATTACGAAACCCCCAACTCAATTCGAGCACGGTCAACTTTTGGTCAAACGGCCCCTTTACGATTCTTCGTCTAATTCACAATTTTAACAAAGGCCGATCCGTTATTATTTCACCTTTTAGCTTTCTATCACTAATGGCACCTATCCAAATCAATCAATCGCAATTTGGTTCGAAATCCAAAATTCTAGGGTTTACTATTCATAATTCACTATTCATGTTCTTCCACAATTTCAAATACGCCGTTTCAACCGTAAAAATTACTAAATAACTAACAAGAAATGCTCTACGAACCATAAGCAAGCTATTTCAAGAAATAACAGGCATTATAACGCGATAAATATCAAATCTGAAAAATTGACTCAAAAATCAAATTCATATTAAAATGCACAAAAGCGTGAAAACCCTCACATAGATTGAAGACCAAGACCCGCAATGACCTGAACCACGACCCCCGAGCAATTCCATGCATAATTGTAGAAGAAAATGCAAGAAAATCTTTTTTCTTTTTCTCCCCTTGAAGCTTCGGCCATGGCTAGGACAAAATGGTCATTTGGCATTTTGTTTTGTTTGATTTTTGCATTGTTTTATTATTTATTAGGTGACAAGGGGCATTTTGGTCATTTGCAAAATCAAACTTAAGTTAAAATTGGTCAATTAAGCTTATTTTGATGCTATTTAATCCAAATCAAGTTAGAGCAATGCAATTTTAATGAAAACCGACTAAAACTAGCTAATTTAAACTAGAAACATTATTTTCGAAATCCAATGAATATTTTTCCAACTTTCATTTTCGAAATGCTACGATCGAACGGTCCATAATCGATCGCTAATAAAGTGATAAGCAATAATATAAAACTTTAATTCTTTGAAAAGTAGAATGGTAGAATAGTTTAAAATTCACTCTGGCTCGAAGTTACTTTCCTCATTTATTTGAAACCCGAGTGATTTTAATGCAAGACAATTAAAACCGATTACTAAAATAATCAAAAGATTCAAAATAATCAATATTTATTTAAAAATATTTAATTTAACTATTTCTAGAATATTTTCCAAGAATTATGAAACTAGTGTGAAGATACAAGAGAATTAGTTAACATAAACACGTAGTCAGATGCAACTAAATGCTAATATCTAAAATGGCACTTAATCGAACACAAGTAAATAAATCTAATTACTATAAACAATAAAAATAATTGATAATCTTTAGTTAATCAATATAAAAATTATTGAATGTTTTTTTTTAGAAGAAATCTCAAAATAGTACAAAAATAGATGTTTAACTAATTAAACACTCAACTAAATGCGGTTAGATGCCATTAAATGCATGCCAGGTTCGGGTTATCACAGGTCATGCCTGAGTCTGAGTAGGCCCTGTGAAGCTCTGAGTCTGCCTCGGCTATTGACTCTGGCCCACAGAAACAGTCTGCCTCTGAAACCCCTGACTCTTAGATTGGTACTGTCGTTTACTCGACTGACTAGACTCAGCCAACACATCTGCCTTGCGTTTCTCATAACTGGATGCAGCCCTGACTACTGCAGCATAATTAGGATAATCATTCGCAGACAGATTAAGCATAATATCATTTCTCAACCCCATAATGTGATAACCCGAACCCGGCATGCA
The DNA here is from genome assembly GCA_037974665.1 of Ehretia macrophylla. NCBI lineage: Eukaryota > Viridiplantae > Streptophyta > Magnoliopsida > Boraginales > Ehretiaceae > Ehretia > Ehretia macrophylla. Next base: position 24,334,333 of record CM075771.1, read on the forward strand.
TTTAATGGCATTTAACTACATTTAATTAAATGTTTAATTAGTTAAATCATCCATTTTTGCACTATCTTGATATTTGTTTTAATAGTATTCAAATAATTTTTATATTGAATAACTTAAAAGATTATTACCTAATCCTATTATTTATAGTAATTGGATTTATTTTCTTCTTTGTAATTAAGTGTCATCTAAAATGTTAGTGTTTAATTGCATTTGATTACGTATTTATATTAACTTGTTTTTTTTTGTATCTTAGCATTAACTTCATAATTCTTTAAAATATTCTAGAAATAGTTAAATTAATTATTTTTTAATGAATATTGATTATTTTGATTGTTTTGATTATTTTAATAATCGATTTTAATTGTCTTGTATTAAAATTACTCGGTTTTCAAATAAATGGGAAAAGTAACTCCGAGCCGGAGTGAATTTTAAACTATTCTACTATTCTACTTTTCAAAAATTATAGTTTTATATTATTGCTCATCATTTGATTAGCGATCGTTTATTGACCGTTCGATCGTAGCATTTCGAAAATGGGAGTTAGAGAAATATTCTTCGGACTTAGTGAAAAATGTTTTTAGCTTAATTTAACTAGTTTTAGTTGTTTTTCATTTAATTGCATTGTTTTTAACTTGAATTAGACTAAATGCTAATTAAATAAGCTTAATTGACCATTTTAACTTGAGTTTTGACTTTGCTAAATGACCATTTTGCCCTTGAGGCTTTGTCATCTTTTAAATAGCCAAAAATCAATAAAATGATCATAAAAACAAAAGCCAAAATACCCCATTTGTCCCCCCCTTTGGCCGAAGCTCCCAAGGAGGAAAAGAAATGATTTTTCTTGCATTTTTCTTCTACAATCGTGCGTGGAATTGCTCAGGGATCGTGGCTTGGGTCCTTGTGGGTCTTGGTCTTCAATCTCTGTGAGGGTTTTCACGCTTTCGTGCTTCGAATTTGATTTTTGTTTCAAATTTTTAGATTTGATATTTAATGCTTTATAATGCTTGAAATTGCTTGAAAATGCCTCTTTAGGGTTTGTAGAGCATTGCTTGTTAGTTATTTAGCGATTTTTACGGTTAGAAATGCAAATTGAATTTAGGCAAGAATGTGAATAGTAAAAATGAATAGTAAAATCCTAGAATTTCAGATTTTTGATCCGAATTGCGATTTCTTGATTTGGATAGGTCCCATTAATGATAAAAAGATAAAATGTGCAATAAAAACAGATCGGCCTTTTTTAAAATTAGAAATTAGACAAAGAAACGTAAAGGGGCCATTTGACCAAAAGTTGACCGTGCTCGAATTGAGTTGGGGGTTTTACTATTGAGGGCATGGAAGCACTTTTGGCACTGTTGTGGCGTTGATTGAATGACCGGTTAGCATAGCTGTAGTTCAAACGCAGTAGGTGGACTTTCGGGGCTCGGGTGAGAAAGTGAAGTTTAGTGATATAGAAACGTGCCTTGTAGTGCCTAAGTGAATGTAGTGAAATTGGTTTCCTAATCCCGTAGCTCGTTTGCTTGTAATTGCCTTTGGAAGTTAGAGATTGAATAGTGATATTTGTCGTTTTCGTGTTTGAACTACTGTTACTTGTTTAATTAGTGTTCTTGTTGCTATCAATGATAGTTATGCTTGAAAAGTTAATTGATTGCTATTATTAATTGTAAACGCTTGATATCTCACTAATCTGTACTTTCGTGTTATTGCTCGTTTATTGCTTGTATCTAGTATTGCATTGCATAAGTGTCAGGCACGTGAGTGATCGGCCTCTCTGGGTAGTCTCGGGCTGCCAGGGTTGGTTGCTCTAGCTCCGTGTCCTATTCCCATTCTCGCTAGGGGTACCGCCCTGGGAGATTTAGGTCGTAAATGTGTCGTGGTACTTCCGGAGTACACCCAGTGGGTGTTATAAGGTGGTTGCGCGCTTATTGTCATCGTTGTCAACATCAAGCTCGAGATTGATGTATTGCTCGTGAAATGGTACACTACTCGTATGAGTGAACCGTGACCTTCAAAGTGTGGTATAGCTTTGATTGGTTGTGTTAATGCTTTTATTAATTGCTTATTGTATTGATTTTTTATATTGATTGCTTACTTGTCAGATATATTGCTTAACTGCCTTATTTGCATTGCATGACTTTCTTTCTCTCCACCTCGTTATCTGTCTCACCCTCACTGAGTATACGTGTTGAGTATACTCACTCCTCACCACCACATTTCAGGAAATGCCATGTTAGCTGGAAAGTTCATGATTATGTGAAAGTTCGTGCTTGAAGAGTTGTCTTGCGTGCTATGTGGCTTGAGTTGTCAAATATGCAAAGATGTATGTTCATGTGTTGTTTGTATTTAATGTTAAAAAGGAATGTAATTTAAGTTTTACTAGGTTATTGAGGTGATTTGAAAAGCTAGTTTATGTATTCAGTTAGTATAGTTTAATTTCATTGCATGTTTGTAATGTCCAAAGGAAAAGAGTTAGAATGGTATGATAGTCTATTTTATGCAATAGGTTAGTATAGTTTAATTGCCAAGCATGAATGTACTTGTCAAAGATGAGAAGAGATAGGTTAGCTTTTAAACTAGAAATGTATATTTACTTGTGCTCGCTCGTTGAGAACCAAGGCTCGGATGGCCTTGAGGTGTTTGTATGGTTGGACACGGTGCTAGTCCACTTATATGCTATCACAGGTTTTTGCATTTTGCCTAGAAATAGGGGAGACTCTGTCCGTTTTCCCTAAATTTTATGCCCGGGTTTGGAATTGGGTTGCGATTAGATTGATTGATAGAACTTCCGGTCTCGAGAGGGATCGGGGTGTTACACATGATAAATCTCTGCATTTTCATGTCCTCTGGCTGTACCAAAGCCCGCATGTAACGGGAGAGCCTAGTAAAAGTTGCTTCATACTGATCCACTGACATATTTCCCAGCTTCAAAGCTATGAACTTTGCTTGATGTCTCTCACGGGCAACCACTGATATATATTTATCTCGGAATTCACGGACGAAGTCAGCCCACGAATGTTGATCCCTCTCGGCTTCCCATTTCTCACTAATAGTATGCCACCACTATTCGGCGTCACCCTCTAGAAGAAATATGGCATAGGTAATTTTTCTCTCATCACTGCACTCGAGTATTGCAGCCACCTTTTCAAACTTTCTCAACCACAATTCAGCCTTCATATCATCTGGCTCTCCAATGAAGCTGTAGGCCCCATGATGTAAAAACCTGTCATACAAATTACCTCCGGTAGTACCACTACCCTCAGCTCTTGCAGCCTGATTACCTCTGGCAGCCCCTGTCTGCCCCTGCTGAGTCACTAATTGAGCAATGGTATTCATAGCAGTAGCCATAGTAGCCAGAATCTGTGCATTGCTAGGTTCTAGTTCTTGCGGTGGTGCAGTCTTTGCTACACCTTCACCTTCCCCCGGTACATCCTGCCTAGGAACTTCCTCCGGCTTTCTCCTTGGTCTGCCCCTTCTCCTCATCTCAAGTAGCTAGAATGCAAAGTATTATGATAGGCATATACATAAATTGCAGGTAAAGCACATATGAAGAAGTTCAAATGAATCAACATAAAGTCACATATAACATTAGAAGAATGTTCACATACAAGATATTCATAGTCACTTAATCATACTTGACATTCTAGACTTTTCACTTTCAAACATTAACTCTTAAAGACCTTTCGCATTCCATTGTCATACTAACATGTTCATTTCCAATTCAAATTTCACTTAGGCAAATCAAAGAACCACTGATTCATGCAATCACAAAATCACCTAATAGACCTCTACCCACAGACCGAGAAATTTAACCCGGCTTCATGTATTCATTAGCTCTGATACCACCTAAATGTCACGCCCCGACCCAACCCCACGCTAAAGGTTAAGTCCGGACCCGACAAACGGACAGAGTCTCCCCTGTACCGTGGACATTCTAAAAGCCTGTAAACGCTCAATAAAGCCACAACATAACAAGACAAGCATTTATAACTAAAATTTAAAGCTTCAAGGCCATCCGAGCCTTAAGACATACAATAGTTTAGATTCACACAAGCATGCATCCAACTTTACTTCTTTACAAAACCACTTATCATGCCACTCCATGATAGCATTGAAACATTCTTGGGAGTTGAAAACAATTATACCCAAGCATGCAAAGTAGCTAGAAGTAGAAACATAAGTTATTACATGCCATGGTTCCAAGTTTACTACTACAACAATCCATCTTCCAATTTTGAAATTACATAACATAAACATAGCACTTAGACTACAAAATAGAGCATAAAGTAAACAAACAAGTTCTTCATTAAACAACAAGAACATAAACCACCCCAGGCAACTAGACATAGCAACTAAGGCAATGGTTCAGTCTGAACCTCCGGTTCTTCTCCTTCAACCAAATCTAGCTGGGGATCACCCACAGCGTCTCCAGAAACATGTTAGCGAGGTATGAGCAACCACTATTGCCCAGTGAGGGATAAAGGCCAAACGGGACGTGCAATGCAACAATTATGACAGTTAACAAGAAAATCAAGTAAAGTATACTTGAAACAGTAAATAACGACATATAACAAAGTATGCGATACACTTAACCCCAACACTCTAGAGTTCTCTTGTCTTCGATCACGAACCACGATCAACATGCCGGCAAATTCCCAATCACTCCAGTGGGTGTACTCCGGATATACCCCAATAATCCTACGACCCAACACCCCCTCCGGACTAGGCGAGTGAGGGAATAGGGTACGGAGATCGAATATCCACTGGCAAGCCCGCTGCCGCCCAACCGATATTCAATACAACTGCTCCCGACACTATGGTTGCGCAACCACTATGCAGTGCACATATCAATGGCACGACAATATCAAAAATATAAGCAAAAACACAAGGGAGAATCAACAAATTAGGTTGTCCTCGAAACAATTGGAAAAGAAGTAATTTCATATAAACAATTAAGAGATTTACAAAGGGGCATATTCAAGATACACATTAAACTATACCACAAGCTCCATAACAACTTGAAACCATATGTAAACACACAAGAAATCGTGCTAAGGTCTTAGAAGCGTGAGAAAGTCGAATTTGTACTTAAACCCCTTTGTAACCATACCCGTTTTCCTTTCAAACTCATGTTATGGTTCTAGATTAGCAAGCGGCCTATACAATGCTTATAGTTAACCCCTTAGAGACCTTTAGATCCCTTAAAATCACGCAAATACCCGCAATTAGCCTGAAAGCCCCAAATTCCCTCTTTTTAATTTGTACTACACGTACCTCAACCGGGACTCAAATATGAGCTAACAAAGCTTGGTTAGGTCCTAAATAGCCTAGGATTACTAAATGTGGTGGCCAATTCAATCCGGATTCGCGATAACCCCGCAACCCCATTCTAAAAACCAACTACTTCTTTCTTTTGCTAGGTTATGAGAAATTATACCCTATGGGGCCTTTCTATTACTTTCATTAACATCCAAAGCACCTATTGGAACCATTAATTCAAGCTATAAGGTCCGGTTTCTCAAAACCCTAACATTTTCGTCACTATTCATGCCAAATATTTAACGAGCAATTTCAACCGATTAAACTACGAAACAATAGCAAAAATTAGGTCTCTACTCCTTGTATATATCATACATAAGCATATTTGAGCATTGCAATAGCATTTGATAACAAATCTGAGAATTCAAGAAAGTTGACATATATTTCAAATGCAAAAATAGCATGCAAATCCCTCACCAAAGTGTGTAAGAACTCGTAGGAGGCTAGAAGATATCCTAAAGCACTTTCTCCTAGCTTGGCTTGGGTTGGTTTGAAGATTTGATGATCAAAATCTCTTATTTTTTCTTCTCTAGCTGCTGTCGGCCTAGCTACAGTATTTTCAGCTTATTTTTGTTTTTGTTTTGCTAAGTTATGACTTGTGTTGTGTGTTGTGTGAGTATATGTTTGGGTAGGTCATCTTGGGTGCATAAATGATATTCTAAAATGAGTCTAGGTAGCTTTAAAACGAGTCAAATATGCATAAACTAAGTTAGCGAACTAAAATACTTAGTTAAGTCACGTAACACTATTCATTAGATTGGCAAAACATTTTTTTAATGGGTACTCTTATAGTTCTAAGCTCAAATACACATTTCTGTCATTCCTAAAACAATTATTATGATTTAAGAAAAATGCTAATTCATTATTATTATGCAGTTGAAAAATGAAAAGAATAGTAACTAAAGAAGGTAGTAAATAAAGCACAGAAGAAATGCGCAAATAGTGGATGCAATAGTAAGCTAGAAGTACGGAAAAATCTCGGGCGTCACAATTACAAAGGGGTTTAAGTTCAATTTTGATTATGTCACGCTTCTAAGACCTTAATATGACTCCTTGTGTGTTTAAATGTGGTTTCAAGATGTTTTGGAGTTTTTGTTATAGTTCTATATGAATCTTGATTATGCCCCTTTGTAATTTCTTTAATTGTTATATGAAATTGCTTCTTTTCTAACTGTTTTGAGGACAACCTACTTTGTTGTTCCTCCCATGTGTTATTGCTCCTATTGTTATTGTTATATTTCCATTGATAAGTGCATGGCATAGTAGTTGTGCAACCATAATGTCAGGGGCGGTTGTATTGAATATCAGTTGGGCGGCAACGGGCTTGCTAGTGGATATTCGATCTTCGTGCCCTAGTCCCTCACTCGCTTGGTCTGGAGATTGCCAGGGGGTGTTGGGTTGTAGGATTATCAGGGTACATCCGGAGTACACCCACTTGAGTGATTGGGCATTTGCCGGCATATTGATCGTGGTTCATGGTTCATGGTTCGTGATCGAAGTTAAGAGAATTCTGGAGTGTTGGGGTTAAGTGTATCGTATCATTTGATATGTGTGGTTATTTACTGTTTCAAATGTACTTTACTTGTCTTCTTGTTTAATTGCTATAATTGTTGCATTGTACGTCCTGGGTAGTCCTTATCCCTCACTGGGAAATAGTGGTTTGCTCATACCTCGCTAACATGTTTTAGGAGACGTTGAGGTTGAACCCCAACTAGATTTGGTAGAGGGTGAAGAGCAACAGGTCCAGACTGATCAACTTCCTTTGTTGCAGTGTCTAGTTGGTTGAGGTGGATTTATGGTTCTTGTTGTAATGTGGGGACCTTGTTTGCTCTACTTTATGTCCTATTTTATAGCCTAAGTGCTTATGTACATGTTGTGTGGTTGTAAGCTGAATACTAGATGATTATGGTAGAAGGCATAGAACTATGGCATGTAATAACTTATGTTTCTACTTCTAGCTACTTTGCATGCTTGAGTGTGAATGCTAGGATATAAGGTTGTTTTCAATTCCTAATAATGTTTAAAGGCTATCATAGAGTGGCATGATAAGCGGTTTTGTAAAGAAAATATATTGTGAATGCATTCTGGTGTATATCTAAGCTGTTTGTATGTCTTAAGGCTCGGATGACCTTAAAGTTGGGATCTTTATTTTGGAAATGGCTTTATTGTTGCTCTATAGCTTATTGAATGCATAGGTTTTCAAAATGTCCACGTTACAGGGGAGACTCTGTCCGTTTTTCTCTAAAATTTTGAGACCGGGTTGGAATTGGGTTGAGAATAACATGGTTATTAGAGCCTCCGGTCTCGTGAGGGATCAGGGCGTTACACCATTATTTGCTTGTCCTCAAGTAAAGGCATCAACTACTTCATAGATTCAAGAATATTAAATCTAAACAGTCAATGTATTCATACAGTTAGATTTTATAAAATACAAGATTAACAATGAATTTGTCTTCCAAACAATTCCACCCCAAGAAATCGTTATGTATCTAGAATAATAGAAACCAACTTAATTACAAAAATTCTTCGAGCCTTTTTAAGCACTTTTAACTCAATTAAGAGGTAGATAAATTAATCACACAAAATTTGTAAAATTGAAAATATTTTCTATGGATAGTCATGAAATGCTAAAACTCAAATACCTTCCAAATCATGTAATACTCCCTTAGATTTTTTTCTATACATTTTTGTTCTTTTTTTTTATAGAATAGATGACTCGAATGGTAGCTGTTTAGTTGATTCAATAGCTTCATTGAAGTATTGCCTGTCTTTGGTTGAAATGTGTATGGTGAAAGAAGGCTTGTCTGGCAGGATTTAAATTGATAGCTTTTTCATAACAAAAATGCTCAAAAATTGTTAGAAGAAAGCATTTGTTATGGATTTCTTTGCTGCCTCTTTTTGTTGAATCAACACTTTTGATATTTGAATGATGTTAAGCGAGTTATCTACACTTTTTTTAATATATATATTTTTTTCTAGGGAGTATACAGACCTAGAAAAATAAGTCAAATTTTAATAAAACAAAACATCTCACATTGAAAACACTCCAATCTAACTCTTTTTTTGATAATTAATCAAAAACCTCTAATTGAATCATGTGACGCTATTGGGATGTAATAATAGTTAACAAGGTTTCAAAAAAAATTCTAGATACAAACTCAACTCTAGTGGCTAATCATTTTTTCGTTTCATCCTCACAGTTAATTCAAATGTTTTATCACAATCTAACCATATTTCGACAATTAACTACTCAAGTTTAATTATCATGAATAAATGAAGTAAAAGTGGTGAAATTTTTGAAATTTTTGTATATCAGGATGGGATTAACTTTTTCCTCCTCCTCAAACCCGAGCCTTACATTGCCCTCAATGAAAGAAAAACTATGTAATGCAAAGGAAAAAGAAAGATACAACCTGATAAATAATCCATGCAATGTTCCTCAAAAAATTTCTCAAAGAAAAATTGTCAAACAAAATCTCAAAAGCCAACATTAGCCATGAGTTTAAATAAAAACTAAAATGTTCTAAAGAAAAAATAAAATAAAAAGCATAAACTAAAATAAAAATAGAAAGCACGCCATCCGAGTTTCTGTGGAGGTGGGTGGTGAGGAGCTGCTCCTGAACCTCTCAAGAAAGCAACATTAGCTCTTACAGTGTGTTTGGATTGAGGGGATAAAATTTAATAAAGGAGAGGAGAGTATTATAAAGGAAAGGAGATGAGAGGATTAAATCATGTTTGTATTGGATAATTTGAGAGAATGAGAGTATCATAAAGGAGTATGGGTGTCCTTTGTTTGGATTAGGAAGAAAACTGAAGGGAGAGATGAATTTTATGAGTAAAATGAGTTTCATAAAGGAGACTAACTCTCTCTCCCCTCCATTTTACCCTAAATTGGAGGGAAAGAAAGAGTGAACATTGGAGGGGTTGCTTTGACCCCTCAAATTCCTTTCCCCTTAAAAAACTTCCAAACTAAATTCCTCCTTTACTAAACCTCCTATTCCCCCCATTCCCCTAAATCCAAACACACCGTTAAAACAGTTATATCCTCTTGTAGTCCATCAACTTTAGTATTCAGCGCATTAAGGTTAGTATTCATCGTCTGCATCTCTCTGTACATCCTTTCCATCAAAGACTCTTTAGACTGAGTACCCCGTTGTTGTGAAGAAGTAGAGCCTTTAGCAGGTTGAATGGAGGGTCGTGGAGCATTTAATGCTAAGTGCATCTTTCTAATAGATCGCTCCAAATGTTTAAGACTCTTTGCGAACTCCGATTCACCATACGAAGTAATAGGGAGATCCATGAATGGCTCATCAGGTGAAAAAGAAAAATTAAACCGTTGAAGTAAATAAACTATCAATTGAGGAAAACGAAGTGTAGATGTAGCATCAAACCTCCTCATGTGGTCTATAAGACTTCCCCAATTACAGCCCCAACATCAAAAAGGTCACCTTGATAAATCCAATACAAGACCTGTAAAACAATTCCCGTCCTCTCTTGATCATGACCATATGGGCAAAGGTTCTTTTTAACAATGATATATGTTAACCATATATCCCTCGGACTGGAAGATCTCTTTATACCTACACCATGTTCAAGAATCGGACCTCCACACAAATTCGTAGCAATTTCTAAATCTGTAATTCTAGTAGGAAAATCCACATTTGCCACATAAAAATATTCATGCCCACACAGTATAGTCATGATATCAACAGTAGTAAATATAAAGTCAAAACCATCAACTGACGCACTAAATGTACCATAATCATAAGAAAGATGCTCATAAAAACGTCGAATGAGACGAGGAAAAACAATAACATCATCAAAAGGTGGGTGCAGAATGCAGTCAAGAAAATATACCTCAAAATAATTGAAAGCACGTTGCCCACCTTCGGAAGCCCTCAAAATATCCGAAAAATCAGTTTTAGCCTCAATTTGAGCATTCTCAAGTAGCGCAGTCAATGACAATCTCTGTCTTTTTGGAGCCATGGTCTAAATAATAAACAAAAAACTAAATCAGAAAAATTATGAAAAATAAAAAAAAATATTTGTTTATTTTTTACGTAAAAACTGTTTATACAAACAACACCTATTAACAACCACAAAATCACCCATAACGACACACAATATTGACTAGTCATCCACTTAAACCTCCAACATTAATACAATATATAAATCCTATACTTAGAGCAACAAGAAAATATATGTACATTAATCTGAAAATTTTTGGATTTTTTTTATTTATAATTATAATTAAAAGAAATATAAACAGAAAATTTAACTAAATTCCATATACATACTCATATACCTACATGTATACATACACATATACATACACATATACATACATATATACATACGTAAATTAGAAAAAAAAATCATACCAAAACTAAGATTGGAAGCTATAGAACAACAATAAAGCATATACAAACAATAAACATCCACCGAAAACCTTCAAAAATACATATATACATACATATATAAACATATAAATACATATCTAAATTTGAAATAAAGCTGAAAAATGCGAAAATAAGATAAAAAGAATGAAAACTCACCTTGGGTTGTAGATCGGTAGTGGGTTTGGGGTGGGAAAGGTTTTTGGTGATGTTTTTGGGGGATTTCTGTGGGTGGGGGTGGTTTTTATGTTTATATTGCTACTGCAATCGGAGCTTAAAACCTAAGCCCTTACTCCACTTGGGCACTCAAGCGCCTTCAAGGCGAGCGCCCTACTGCGATTTTTTTTTTTTAATAATAATATTATATACATATATAGTAGCCTAACATATATATATACATAAATATATATACATTATTTAACAGAAATACATTAAACTAAAATCTTAACATATATATAAGTACATAGATATATATATATATACATATATAGATAAATACTATAAATAAAGAAACAAACCACAAAATATTTTATTAAACATTAAAAGACATGAAAATAAAAGTACAACAACATAAGATTATCTCCTAATCTGGGGAAATGCATGATTGACTTCAATCATTTCTAACATGTCTATGATCCCACTTGATAAAGAAATATATAGGAAAAAGGTAAATGATGAATACACTTGCAAACGAGTACACAACCATGACAAATTGATCATTCGTGAGAGTCCTAAACATCATTATGTTGAATGCAACCGAGTAGGGGAAATGAAAGAAGAGAAATGTTTTTTTTTAGAGAGAGGAGAGTGAAGGTGACGGTGAAGAGAAATGAAGGGGAGAATGAAGAAAACAGGATTTTAAACCCTTTCTGCTAGGGCTAATGGCGCTCGAGAGGGGGATTAGGTGCGCTCGAGCGTGGTCTTCCCGACTTTTAAAAAAAAAAAATGTTTTTGCAAAATTACAAAATTGGAGGATAGAATCTTCCTCAAACTTATTTTCTACAAGAATACAATTTTTTTTTTAACAATAATAAAATTGGTACAAAAGAGAAAATAAATACATGAATTTTATAACACTCAAACATCTTAGGAAAAAACAAGTGTAAGAATATACAAATGAACACCGACCGATAGTCATCCATCAAGATTCAAACCTTAAATATTCTTCCAAAATAAACAGTTGGATCCATATTTAATTTAAGAATCTTTGAGTTTAGACTAAATTTAGAGTTCAATCAACTTAACGAAGAGTTGTCCGCCAGTTTGGAAGGTAACACTGGAAGCCTAGGAAATGCAAAAAAAATAGGATCCCAATCCTATTTCAGTTTCATACCTATGTAGCAAAATAAATCACATCTGAACACCAAATGAATGACATCAAAATCTGGATAATAAATCTACCCGCCATAGCATAAGAACTGGCTGAAGCAGAGGTGATGAATCACGTATCACATGCCCCTCATAATGGTATTAGTTATCTTTCTCTCAAATACCATGAGAGCCACTATTTCTATAACGGTGGAAAAAAGACCTCCTAACGTTGAAGTTAACGCCAATTTAAAGCTAATTGGTAACTAAGCGACAACATCTAGAACGAACCTTGGAATATTACCACTGCGAGATACTAAATAACCCAGAGATCACTTGGGTTTATGTGAAGCACACACTCAAGTACAAATAGCACCCTGTTCTATCCACGGAGATTGGGTTATCAAGTTAGGTTAAGTAATTAATTTAGAATTGTTTGACTATCTCCCGTTATGAATAAGTTTGATTAAGTCCAAAAGTCCATTAAAAGTCCAAAATACGGTATTAAGTCCAAAAGTGAATTGATCAAAAATACAAAATTGAAGAATCACAACACTCAACAATGAAAATCAAAAGGGTTAATGATTCAGGGTGGTTATAGCTCGGTATACGCAAGTACAAAGTAATTGATTCATATTAAAAGTTAAGTCCTTCAGAAATAGGGCTACAAGCTCCCACTACTAAAATGAGCCTTTAATTACATAAGTGATAAGATTAATTAATTAGCAAGACTGGATGTGTTGGTACAACGTAACGATATCCAATCTCTCAATTAATCTTTCACTTATGTAAACTAGAGTTGTCGGTACAACCAGACTAGAATCCATCAGAGGTAGTCTCGTATTGCCACTGGTTTACAAAACCGGGCGTATATGTACTTTTAATTAAATATAACATAACTATAAGTATACGTATAATTAATCAAAGAATACTTGGAAATAAAAAATACGAGACTTTAATAAATCTGAATCAAAACATATGTACAAGAGTAACCTCCCACGAACCCCCCCGAATCCCGGGTCTAGTGTACCATGATAAACTGTAAAGTACAAGAAATCATAACGAAAACCCAAATAAAAGAATACTTATCGTGTTGAACGGATTTCGGTAGACCGGTATGATTTCAATATACTGATGGCTCACTAGACCCTCCCCTCGGGATTAAAACTTTGCACACAACTAAAAATAATAATTAAAACACTCACAACTCACTTCACAAACACTAAAATAGCATAAATTAATTGTGCTAAAAAATAGTGAGGTTAAATGACTGAAAATATTGCTTACCTTGAATTACCTCTAGCTGTGGTGAGTAGATGGGCGATCCACGGGGATTGGGTTATCAAATTAATTTAAGTCCTTAATTTAGAATTGTTTGACTATTTCCCGTCACGGATAAGTTGATTAAGTCCAAAAGTCCAAAAGTACAAAAATACAAAAGTACAGAAAATTAGGTCCAAGAAATGTCTACAAAATGTCCAAAGATATGGTAGTAACAAGATCCAAAAGTGAATTAAACAAGGGTATTAAACTGAAGAATCATAACACTCAACAATGAAAATCCAGAGGGTTAATGATTCAGGGTGGTTATAGCTCGGTATACGCAAGTACAAAATTATTGATTCAGATTAAAAGTTAAGTCCTTCAGAAATAGGGCTACAAGCTCCCACTACTGAAATGAGCCTTTAATTATATAAGTGATAAAATTAATTAATTAGAAAGACTGGATATGTTGGTACAACCTAACGATATCCAAACTCTCAATTAATCTTCCACTTATGTAACCTAGAGGTGTCGGTACAACCGGACTACAATCCATCCGAAGTAGTCTCGTATTGCCACTGGTTTACAAAATTGGGCGTATATGTACTTTCAATTAAATATAACATAACTACAAGTATACGTATATTTGATCAAGGTATACTTAGAAATAAAAATACGGGACTTTAATAAATTTGAATCAAAACATATGTACATGAGTAAACCTCACATGTACCACCCCGAATCTCGGGTCTAGTGTGCCATGATAAACAGTGAAGTACAAGAAATCATTACGAAAACCGAAATAAAAGAATACTTATCGTGTTGAACGGATTTCGGTAGACCGGTATGATTTCAATATGCTGATGGCTCACTAGACCCTCCCATCGGGATTAAAACTTTGCACACAACTAAAAATGATAATTAAAACACTCACAACACACTTCACAAACACTAAAATAGCATAAATTAATTGCGCTAAAAAATAGTAAGGTTAAATGATTGAAAATATTGCTTACCTTGAATTACCTCTAGCTGTGGCGAGTAGAGGGTCGATCCACGGAGATTGGGTTATCAAATTAATTTAAGTCCTTAATTTAGAATTGTTTGACTATCTCCCGTCACGGATAAGTTTGATTAAGTCCAAAAGTACAAAAGTACAAAAGTACAGAAAATTAGGTCCAAGAAATGTCCACAAAATGTCCAAAGATACGGTAGTAACAAGATCCAAAAGTGAATTAAACAAAGGTCTTAAACCGAACAATCAGAACACTCAACAATGAAAATCCAGAGGGTTAATGATTCAGGGTGGATATAGCTCGGCATACGCAAATACAAAATTATTGATTCAGATTAAAAGCTAAGACCTTCAAAAATAGGGCTACAAGCTCCCACTACTGAAATGAGCCTTTAATTATATAAGTTATAAAATAAATTAATTAGAAAGACTGGATGTGTTGCTACAACCTAACGATATCCAAACTCTCAATTAATCTTCCACTTTCGTAACCTGGAGGTGTAGTTACAACTGGACTAGAATCCATCTGAGGTAGTCTCGTATTGCCACTGGTTTACAAAAATGGGCGTATATGTACTTTCAATTAAATATAACATAACTACAAATACACGTATATTTGATCAAAGTATACTTAGAAATAAAAATACGAGACTTTAATAAATCTGAATCAAAATATATGTACAAGGGTAACCTCACACGTACCACCCCGAATCTCAGGTCTAGTGTGCCATGATAAACTGTGAAGTATAAGAAATCATAACGAAAACCAAAATAAAATAATACTTATCGTGTTGAACGAATTCGGGAGATCGGTATGATTTCAATATGCTGATGGCTCACTAGACCCTCCCATCGGGATTAAAACATTGCACACAACTAAAAATAATAATTAAAACACTCACAACTCACTTCACAAACACTAAAATAACAGAAATTAAGCGAGGCGAGAAAATGGTACGGTTTTTGTGAGAACCCAGACCTAGCATGTAGTTTAACATATTTAATTTCATATAAATTTGTATCTGCTTAAGTGTTATATGTGTTTATTTTAGCATTTAGATTTATATAAAAGTCTTATTTTTCTTCTATTCCTTTTTACTGAAATTGTATTTTTCCTTTATTATACACTTATTTTGGGCATACGTTCATAATTTTTATTTTCATAACACGTTGAGAAGGCGGGTAGGAAAAAAAAATTATTTGAAGTATCATATGAATAGTACAAAACTAGTCACTTGTTGGGCTTCTTTTAGCTTAATTTTACTTTGGGCTTCAAAAGATTAAATTACCTTGCATTTTTCTTAACTAACTAAAGCCCAACAACTATATTTATGTGTGATGCTCGAGTCCAAAAGGACTTTTAATTTGTTTTATTTAATTATTTTATGTGCATAATTATCTTTACTTGACCTTTATTTGCTTTTATATACTTAAATTTTTGTGATCAACATGAGCATGGGACAAATTTTAAACTATTTTATTTTTCAAAAATTATATTTTCTTGTATTATACTTTATTTATAGTATATTCGTTCATTGTTAAAATGTGTATATCATGTCCCGAGCATGACAAAAATAAACATTTTGTTAGTGTCCTTGAGTGAATTGTAATAATTTAATTACTTTGGGCCTATAGTATTTCTATTAGTTTTTACTTAGTTTTTATAGCCCAATTATATTTAATAGAAGCCCAAATCATTAGTAGGCCATTTATTTAGTTAGCATATGGCTAAGGAAAAAAAAAAGAAAGAAACAAGTGGACCGTCAGTCCAGTCTAGTGAAGGAAAAGATAATGGATCCAAGTTAAGGCCTTGTAGGCAATTGATATATGATCATCATAGACTTATATAATATATTAAAACTAAAGTCATAGCATTTTAGCAAAATAGAATAAAAAAGAAACGGCAACAACAACATCAAAACCGTGAGGCACTATTTGAGCTAGGCCTTGAGTTGTCTTCAATTCTCAACCATTTTTAGCATGATCCAAGGTGTCTTCAAGTTAATTCCTTCCATTTTCTAGCTATTTAAGGTGAGGGAGTTGCATATTTCTTATTTTTAAAGTTTATTACATATATGTTGAAATTCTTGAATTGTTAGAAATAGCTATATTACTTATTATAGATGTTAGATATATGTTCTTTAGAGCCTATAGAACTAACTTATATAGCTTGATAGCATATTCCATGGTTGGAAGCTTAATTGACATGAAAGAGATGATGAATAGTACCTCAAGTTAGGGTTTTGATAAATTTTGCTAATTAGATCGAATTGATGCTTCCTATAGGTGCTCTAGACTCTAGTGAAGCTAGTTGGAAGGCCACTTGAAGTTGAACCACCCGAAATTCAAAATGACAAAATTAGCTAACTTTAAAAAGGGGATTTTTCACGTAATACAATCCGGGCACGTTTTGGCTATGGATTCGGTATCCTTGGGCTTTCGATACTCTTTTGGTGCTTTCGTTAAATGAAATTGGGGTTTGGATAGGGTAGGTTAGTTAAAACCCGCTTCGGGCCTTCCCGAGCTTTTGCCTCCAAAATGGGTTTTCATGGCCTTAAAAGGTGTCGTTTGGCTTAATTAGGAATGTAATATGGTTAGATTGTGGTTTTGTAACTTCGAAATGCTTATAGGAGAAGAATAATTTGGTTAAAAAAGGGAAAAATAGTATTTGACTACTTTGATGCTTTTAAGTGTTATAGATGTGTTATTATGTACTTATATAATTATTTAAAGTGTAATTGAGCTATTTGAGAAGGTTGTGGGAAAAGATAAGTTGATTGTCTCTTTTGGGATTAGAACCTTGAATCTTGTATGGAAGTAAAACTGTTTAGTTGTCAAAGGGAAAATAGTGTCAAAGTTTAATTAAATGTTGGAGATTGATTTCTAATTGATTGATTAGGTGTTTATATGCATTTGTGTAGCATGTGTATACCTTATTGGTGAAGTTTGTGATTTGAGTTGCTTAGCTACCTTGTTGGGATATGAGCATATTTTGATTGTATTGTTATAATACTTCTTAATTGTAGCTATATGTGAGGGCATTAACGAGTTAAATGCATGCTAGAGAATGAGAGGTACATGATAATTGTATTATATTATAAGTTTAAAGTGAAGTCACTTTTGTTGCTATAAGGTGTAATGATTCATTACCTAGGCTGTTAGAATTCTAGTGTAGTGAATGTCATTTTGCAAGATCAAAGAAATGATTTAAAGTTACTTGCATAGTATTATGTGAGAATATGTTGTATTTTGTCTATATGGTTGTACTGTTCTTATGTTGTATTTTGTCTATATGGTTGTACTGTTCTTATTACAAGTTAGTGTCTTGGAATTGGTCAACTAATAATTAATTACGCTTGTGTGGAGTGTTTATTTACTTGGAGAAGTTTGTAAGTTGAGTCATTAATGTGATTTTATTGTGTTGGTTACGAATGTCTCTAGGAGATTCTTTGTGATAAGTATATGTTCTATTACATGCTAGAGTTGATCCATTGAGCCAATCCAAGGTGTTGAAAGTAGACTGATCCAAGTTCTTGTATCCTTTTGCTACCTGGTAGAGGTGAGGGAGTCTTCATCTCTTCTGTGCATGTTAACTTACTTTACTGATTCTCGATTGTATTCTTTAGTAATTGATAAAGTTTACATGCATTATTTACCTGCCATCTTATGTCTTTCCGTGTTATCTGTATTTCACTGCGAGGACGGCCTACTTTGTCGTCCCTCTTATGTATTATTTGTTAATTTTGATTCTCGTTGGCTTGTCTTGGGGTTGCGCAACCTTTTCGGACATGGTATCGTCGAGAAACACAGGCGGCGTCGGGCATCCCGTGCTCTCTCGACTACCATGGTGCCTATTCCCTTTCTCGCTGAGTATACTCCACTACCCTAGATGAGTGGTTTACCTGCTAGGCATATGGACCTACTCAGGAGAAAGGGTCGTAGGATCGGGGTACATCCGGAGTACCCCAATTTGGAGGAGTAAGGGTTTGTCAGCACTTGCTTGAAGATCTTGGCTCATGGCTCGTGATTGAAGACAATCATGGAATCGTATCCTTTTTATACGTGGTTAAATACTTGTCTAATTAACTTTGTTATTTTATGTTGTATATGTTATTATTCTTGTGGCATCTCATGAAAGCATTTTTTGGTTTGCTGCATCACCTCCCTCACTGAGTATACATGTTGTATACTCACTCTCGTTTTTAATACCTTTCAGGATCAGTGCTATAAGCTGGAAATAGGATTGCCTCATGTGTGGCCTGCCCGCTCTATCAGTGTGTAGAACAAGGAAGAATGTGTACATTATATGCCTGTATACTATTTGAGACCTTATGGTCATGTATGTATTTGTGTTATCTTAAGAAATGTAATATTAAAGTTTTTAGTCTTGGGTGATAGTTAAGTGCTAGTGGTTTGTAATAACTTCAATTGTATACTCTTCTGTTTAGTTGACTTGCATGCTGATAGGGATGAAACAAATTGAAGTTGTGGATTATGGTCTTGTGGTTGTATGTTGTACTTTACAGGTTTCCAAATAGTCCTATAAATAGGAGAAATTTCGTCTGTTTTCCCTAAATTTTATGACTGGGTTGAAATTGGGTTGTGATTAGCATGGCTATTAGAGCCTCCGGTCTCGTGAGGGATCAGAGCATTACAGTTGTAGTATCAGAGCTTATATAGCTCACAGCTAGGTTAGGGTCCTCGGCCTGTTAGGTAGTGAACATCGAGTGTGTGCCTGTGAAGTGAGTCTTGAATAAGTATATGCTTGCATGTGGTTGTGTTTATTTGAGTAAAAATGTGTTCTTATGTGTTATGATTATGTGAAATAGGAAGATTATACAATATGTGATTATGTGTGTACCTATGTGACTCTGTTTGCTATAAATGAAACCTATGTGATATGTGTACATCGAAGTGATTTCATGAATGTCTATTTGCTTCAACTATTAATAAAATGTGTGTTTGAATTCTGTGAACTAGGTTATTATGAATAACAGGATAACAAACTAATCAAAACTCAATTATATTGGCTTCTAGTACAGTTTATAATTGCATAATAGTTTAAATATTCATTGAGCATATATGATAGTTGCATGACATGTAAAAATTTATCGCATGGTATGTGCATGATATATATAAATATATATAAAAATTCATCTTGTGTAATCTCAATTGCATGCATTCACTAACCTTTGAATTGGTAAGTAATCTCTCCTCCTATAGTAGAATGGTTAGTAGCGGATCTTCCAGAGATGTGGACCAACCTGAAGAAGGGCAGTGGGTATTCCATCAGTTATATATCTTGGGAATTTTGGTTAGAATCTTTATTTGACATCATATATGGGCTTCTTGTCTAATACTTACATTTGGGAAAAGTTCACCTTTATGAGTGTCGGTTGGTGTTCTTGGGACGACCTCTTACATGGATCTTATCCTCGGGATGTACTTATGGGATTTCTTCGGTAATTCTATTTGACTTATCTCGAAAATATCTTCGAGATATACTTATGGGCTTCATCTCCGGTATTTATATACGAGTGTCCTCTTGGTATTTTCTTAGTATTGTCTAACTGGTATTTTCATAATAACCTTTATTTGGCTACCTTGCTTGGGATTTTCTCGACGGAGTTCTCTGATACTCTTACTGGACTTCTTGATGATATGGTGGAGGATATTCTTGTTAGTCTTCCAGGATGTCGTACTTCTTTGGCTTCGAGTCTGACTAGAGCTGTTGCAGTTGTTGAGGGTTTTCCTGAGCATAAGGAATTGCGAGGACACAATTTTATAAGGAGGGGAGGATGTGAGACCCCAGACCTAGCATGTAGCTTAACATACTTCATTTCATATAAATTTGTATCTGCTTAAGTGTTATATGTGTTTATTTTAGCATTTAGATTTATATAAAAGTCTTATTTTTCTTCTATTCCTTTTTGTTCTTTTATTTTTATTTTTATTTTTTATTTAAAAAAATTAAAGTATATTATTTTACTAAAACTGTATTTTTTCCTTATTATACACTTATTTGGGGCATACGTTCATAATTTTTATTTTCATAACACGTTGGGAAGGCGGGTAGGGAAAAAAATTATTTTAAGTATCATATGTGTAACACCCCGATCCCTCTCGAAACCGGAAGTTCTATCTATCAATCTAATCACAACCCAATTCCAAACCCGGGCAAAATTTTAGGGAAAACGGGCGGAGTCTCCCCTGTTTCTAGGCAAAAAGCAAACCTGCGACAGCATATAAGTGGACCAATACCATGTCCAAACATTCAACCACCTCAAGGCCATCCGAGCCTTGGTTCACAACAAGAAATCACAAGCAAATATACATTCATGCTTAGCAATTAAACTATACCAACCTATTGCATAAGTTAGACTATCATACCTTTCTAACTCTTTCTTTTGGACAATACAAACATGCATTGAAGTTAAGCTACATTAACTAGATACATAATCTAACTTATCAAACCACTTCAATAATCTAATGAAACTTAAATTACATCCCTTTTGACATTAAATACATACAATACATAAAAGAATACATCTTTACAACTTCGACAACTCAAGCCACATAGGCACGCAAGACAACTCTTCAAGCATGAACTTTCACGAAATCACGAACTTTCCAACTAACATGACATTTCCTGAAATGTGGTGGTGAGCAGTGAGTATACACAACACGTATACTCAGTGAGGGCGAGACAGATATCGAGTTGGAGAGAAAGAAAGTCGTGCAATGCAAATAAGACAGTTAAGCAATATAACTGATAAGTAAGCAATCAAGACAAACAATCAATACAATAAGCAATTACTAAAAGCATTAACACAACCATTCAAAGCTATACCACACTCTGAAGGCTATGGTTCACTCATGAAAGCAGTGTACCATTTCACGAGCGATACATCAATCTCGAGCTTGAGGTTGACAACGATGACACTCAGCGCGCACCCACCTTATAACTTTAGTTTGGAATACCCCAAAACTATCCATCAATTCTACGACCCAAATCTCCCTGGGAGGCAACCCAAGCGAGAATGGGAATAGGACACGGAGCTAGAGCAACCAACACTGGCAGCCCGAGACTACCTAGAGAGGCCCATCACTCACGCGCCTGACACTATGCATTGCAAGACACGATACAAGCAATATACGAGCAATAGCACAACAATACAAATTAGTGGCAATAAACGAGATATCAAGAACAACACTAACAAGCATTATCAACAGTTGATATACAATTCAATCATAACCAACCTTAACAAACATAACAAGCAATATTAAGCATTCTATAGGCATTATACTATGAAAACACACAAAATCACAAAATGACCCCAACTTTCAAAGCGCTACTACTTTCAAACGAGCCACGAGTTTTAGAAACTGACTTCACCAATCCTCCTAGGTCACTATAAGGCACGTCTAAAGACCCCGAAACCCTACTTAACCCTAGATTTCACGCAAAGCCCCGATTTCTCCCTTTGCTTGTTTGAACTACAACTACCTTAACTGATTACCCAACCAATGTCACAACTGCACCAAAAGTGCTTCCATGACGTACCTCGACAATGCCATCATGCAAATCGAGAAAATTTCAAACTTGACTGAAACGACCCCAACTTTCACTAAGCCATTTTTCTCCGTTTTTCCATTACGCAACCCAAACAAATCATGCATTTAGGCATTCTAGCATATCTAGCACCTTCCTACATCAACAGAACGCATAACGGAGCAACTTCATCGAAACGGGGATTTACTATTCATAATTACTATTCAATTAACAATTTATATTTCAATTTTAATATTCAAGCATAGAAAATGTTAAAAATCTATAAATACGTGTTCTACGATTGCTAGGGAACATTCTTCAAGCATGAAAATGATTAAAATAACAATATACGGATAAAACCCAAAAATTAAAGTTAATACACAAAATATTCAAATGTGCAAATAAACATGAAACCCTCACCTTAGATGCTCCTAGACGCTAGGAAAACCTCATAGGATGCCTCGGGAATCACCCCGTGCAAGCTCAAACGAAGAATCGAAGATTTGAATGTTGAAATATTTTTTTTTCTCCTAGTATTTTCGGCCCTTGCACTTCTGTTTTCAGCTCTTTTTTATTTTGTGCTATTTTAAGCTTATAAAGATGACAAACAAGTCAACAAGTCAAGGCTTGGTCAATGCTAACTAAGTTGGTCAAATTAGCCTATTTTATGCATTTTTAAAGCTAAAATAACTAATGTAATATTAATTCTAGCTAACAACAATTAAAACACTAAAATTAAAACACTAAATACTAGTTTTCACTATTTGCTGAGGACTAGAAATCATTTCCTAACTATCGTTCTCGATATGCTATGCACTTTGCGACAATAAAAGAATAACAATTAAATCTCAAAGAATTTAGGAAAATATATTTTTTTTAAAAAGTAACATAGTTCAAAATTTACTCCAGCTCGGAGCTACTTTTTATTTAATTGAAAACCGAGCATTAAGATGCAAGAAAAATAAAACTGATTAACATAAATATGAAAATAAAGCTACAAATGTATGTTTAACTAAAAATAAACACAAAATTCAATGCTAACATTTAAGATGCCACTTAATTAATTGAAATTAAATGCCATTAAATTCATGTCAGGTTTGGGTTATCACAATATGAATAGTACAAAACTAGTCACTTGTTGGGCTTCTTTTAGCTTAATTTTACTTTGGGCTTCAAAAGATTAAATTACCTTGCATTTTTCTTAACTAACTAAAGCCCAACAACTATATTTATATATGACACTCGAGTTCAGAAGGACTTTTAATTTGTTTTATTTAATTATTTTATGTGCATAATTGTCTTTACTTGACCTTTATTTGCTTTTATATGCTTAAATTTTTATGATCAACGTGAGCTTGGGACAAATTTTAAACTATTTTATTTTTCAAAAATTATATTTTTCTTGTATTATACTTTATTTATAGTATATTCGTTCATTGTTAGAATGTGTATATCATGTCCCGAGCGTGAGAAAAAGAAATATTTTTTTTAGTGTCCCTGAGTGAATAGTAATAATTTAATTAATTTGGGCCTATATTATTTCTATTAGTTTTTACTTAATTTTTATAGCCCAATTATATTTAATAGAAGCCCAAATCATTAGTAGGCCATTTATTTAGTTAGCATATGGCTAAGGAAAAAAAAAAACAAAAGAAACAAGTGGATCGTCAGTCCAGTCCAGGGAAGGAAAAGAAAATGGATCCAAGTTAAGGCCTTGTAGGCAATTGATATATGATCATCATAGACTTATATAATATATTAAAACTAATGTCCTAGTATTTAAGCAAAATAGAATGAAAAAAGAAACGGCAACAGCAGCATCAAAACTGTGAGGCACTATTTGAGCTAGGCCTTGAGTTGTCTTCAATTCTTAACCATTTTTATCATGATCCAAGGTGTCTTCAAGTTAATTCCTTCCATTTTCTAGCTATTTAAGGTAAGGGAGTTGCATATTTCTTGTTTTTAAAGTTTGTTACATACATGTTGAAATTCTTGAATTGTTAGAAATAGCTATATTACTTATTATAAATGCTAGATATATGTTCTTTAGAGCCTATAGAACTAACTTATATAGCTTGATAGCATATTCCATGGTTGGAAGCTTAATTGACATGAAAGAGATGATGAATAGTACCTCCAGTTAGGGTTTTGATAAATTTTGATAATTAGATCGAATTGACGCTTCCTATAGGTGCTCTAGACTCTAGTGAAGCTAGTTGGAAGGCCACTTGAAGTTGAACTACCCAAAATTAAGCAAAATGGAAAAATTAGCTAACTTTAAAAAGGGGATTTTTCACGTAATGCAACCCGGGCACGTTTTGTCTTTGGATTCGGTATTCTTGGGCTTTCGATACATGAAATTGGGGTCCAGATAGGGTAGGTGTAGTTAAAACCCGCTCGAGGCCTTCTAGAGCTTTTGCATCCAAAACGGGTTTTCATGGCCTTGAAAGGTGTCTTTTGTCTTAATTAGGAATGTAATATGGTTAGATTGTGGTTTTATATCTTTGAAATGCTTATAGGAGAAGAATAACTTGGTTAAAGAAAGGGGATAAATAGTATTTGAGTACTTTGATGGTTTTAAGTGTTATAGATGTGTTATTATGTACTTATATGATTATTTAAAGTGTAATTGAGCTATTTGAGAAGGTTGTGGGAAAAGATAAGTTGATTGTCTCTTTTGGGATTAGAACCTTGAATCTCGTATAGAAGAAAAATTATTTAGTTGGCAAAGGGAAAATAGTGTCAAAGTTTAATTAAATGTTGGAGATTGCTTTCTAATTGATTGATTAGGTGGTTATATGCATTTGTGTAGCATGTGTGTACCCTATGGATGGAGTTTGTAATGTGAGTTGCTTAGCTACCTTGTTGAGATATGAGGATATTTTGATTGTATTGTTATAATACTTCTAAATTGTAACTATATGTGAGGGCATTAACGAGTTAAATGCATGCTAGAGAATGAGAGGTACATGATAATTGTATTATATTATAAGTTTAAAGTATAGTCACTTTTCTTGCTATAAGGTGCAATGATTCATTACCTAGGCTGTTAGAATTCTAGTGTAGTGAATGTCATTTTGCAAGATCAAAGAAATGATTTAAAGTTACTTGTATAGTATTATGTGAGAATATGTTATATTTTGTCTATAAGGTTGTACTGTTCTTATTACATGTTAGTGTCTTGGAATTGGTCAACTAATAATTAATTACGCTTGTGTGGAATGTTTATTTACTTGGAGAAGTTTGTAAGTTGAGCCATTAATGTGATTTTATTGTGTTGGTTACGAATGTCTCTATGAGATTCTTTGTGATAAGTATATGTTCTATTACATGCTAGGGCTGATCCATTGAGCCAATCCAAGGTGTTGAAAGTAGACTGATCCTAGTTCTTGTATCCTTTAGCTACTTGGTATAGGTGAGGGAGTCTTCATCTCTTCTGTGTATCTTAACTTACTTTACTGATTCTCGATTGTATTCTTTAGTAATTAATAAAGTTTACATGCATTATTTACTTGCCATCTTATGTCTTTCCATGTTATCTGTATTTAACTACGTTGGCGGCCTACTTTGTTATCCCTCTTATGTGCTATTTGTCAATTTTGATTCTCATTGGCTTGTCTCGGGGTTGTGCAACCTTTTCGGACATGGTAGCGTCAAGAAACAAGGGCGGCATCGGACTTGCCGTGCTCCCTCAACTACCATGGTGCTTATTCCCTTTCTCGCTGAGTATACTCTACTACCCCAGATGTATGGTTCACCTACTGGGCATATGGACCTACCTCAGGAGAAAGGGTCATAGGATCGGTGTACATCCAGAGTACCCCAATTTGGAGGAGTAAGGGTTTGCCGGCACTTGCTTGAAGATCTTGGCGCGTAGCTCATGATTGAAGACAAACATGGAACCGTATCCTTTTTATACGTGGTTAAATACTTGTCTAATTAACTTTGTTATTTTGTGCTGTATATGTTATTATTCTTGTTGCCTCTCATGAAAACATTCATCGGTTTGCTGCATCACCTCCCTCACTGAGTATACATGTTGTATACGCACCCTCGTTTCTAACACCTTTCAGGATCATTGCTATAAGTTGGAAATTGGATTGCCTCCTATGTGGCCTGCCTGCTCTATCAATGTGTAGAACAAGGAAGAATGTGTACATTATATGCCCGTATACTATTTGAGACCTTATGGCCATGTATGTATTTGTGTTGTCTTAAGAAATGTAATATTAAAGTTTTTAGTCTTGGGTGACAGTTAGGTGCTAGTGGTTTGTAATAACTTCAATTGTTTACTCTTTTGTTTAGTTGACTTGCATGCTAATAGGGATGAAACAAATTGAAGTTGTGGATTATGGTCATGTGGTTGTATGTTGTAGTTTACAGGTTTCCAAATAGTCCTATAAATATGAGAAACCCCATCCGTTTTTCCTAAATTTTGTGGCCGGGTTGAAATTGGGTTGTGATTAGCATGGCTATTAGAGCCTCCGGTCTCGTGAGGGATCGGGGCATTACAGTTTTCAACAATGAAAACCGTGGTATTTATAGGCAAGATTTTAGGAGGGTGCTCGAGCGCCAGTCAAGCTTGCTCGAGTGCCCTTCTGCACTTTTTATTTTTATATTTTTTTTATGTCCTTTTCCGTCTTCATTCTGCCATTCAATTGTACCTAAGAAATCAGGAATCACTGTGGTGACGAATGATAAAGGTGAATTGGTACCTACCCACACCACAACTGGATGGCATGTGTGTATTGATTATAGAAAACTCAATGCTGCAACAAGAAAGGATCACTTTCTTTTACCATTCATTGATCAAATTTTAGATAGATTGGCAGGACAAGGTTATTACTGTTTTCTTGACGGGTACTCGGGATACAATCAGATCCCTATGGACCCTGAAGATCAGGAAAAGACAACTTTTACATGTCCTTTTGGCACATTTGCTTATAGAAGAATGTCTTTTGGCTTTTGTAATGCACCATCCATTTTCTAACGCTGCATGATGTCTATTTTCACTTATATGATGGATGAATTTGTTAAGGTCTTTATGGATGATTTTTCTATCTTTGGCACTTCATTTGACACTTGTTTGAATAATCTTTCTTTGGTGTTGAAAAGATGTTAGGAATCTAATCTCATACTTAGTTGGGAAAAAAGTCATTTCATGGTTCAAGAAGGAATTGTTTTCGGACACATTATATCCAAGGAAGGAGTTTGGGTTGATAAAGTTAAGGTTGATATTATTCCTGATCTGCCCCCTCCAACAACTGTTAAACAGGTGAGATCGTTCCTTGGACATGCTGGTTTCTACCGACGATTTATAAAGGATTTTAGTAAGATTTCTAGACCTTTATCGAATTTGTTGGCACAGTATACTCCATTTCAGTTTGATGAAAAATGTGTAACTACTTTTGAAACACTGAAAAATGCACTTTTCACTGCTCCAGTGATTCAACCACCGGACTACTCTCTTCCTTTTGAGATTATGTATGATGCTTTGGATTATACCATAGGAGCTGTATTAGGTCAACACAAGCACTGTGTTCCTTGTGTGATCTATTACGCCAACCGAACTTTGGATGATGCCCAGAAAAACTATACCACCATAGAGAAAGAATTGCTTGCTGTAGTTTTTGCATTAGAAAAGTTTCGGTCTTATGTGTTAGGGTCAAAAATAATCATTTATTCTGACACTCTACATTAAGATACCTGTTGGAAAAGAAAGATGCTAAACCTAGGCTTATTCGATGGTTGTTATTAATTCAAGAATTTGATTTAACAATCAAAGATAAGAAAGGTCGAGAAAATGTAGTTGCTGATCACTTGTCAAGGATTGTAACTTAGGAAACATAAAATGAATTACCCTTGAGAGATACATTTCCTGACGAACAATTACTACTGATTTCTGCTCCTAAACTTCCTTGGTATGCTCATATTGTGAATTATCTTGCAGTAGGTAAAATACCCAAGGAATGGAACAAGGCTGAGAGAGATCGATTTTTCTCAATAGCAAAGCATTATTTTTGGGAGGATCCTCATTTGTTCCATATTTGTTCTGATCAAATTATTCACAAATGCGTACCAGAGTCTGAACAGCTAAGCATCATGTCATTTTGCCATTTGCAGGAATGTGGAGGACACTTTGGAGGACAACGAACAGCTATCAAAATTATGCAAAGTGGGTTTTATTGGCTTACATTAATCAAGGATGCTCATGAGTTTTGCAAGGCATGTGAAAGGTCCCAAAAGACACGTAACATGGGAAAGAGGGATATGATGCCTTTAAATCCCATCTTGGTTTGTGAACTTTTTGATGTTTGGGGCATTGACTTCATGGGCCCTTTCCCCATCTACTTTGGTTTTCAATACTTCTTGGTTGGTGTTGATTATATGTCTAAATGGATTGAAGCAATTGCAACAAGGACTAATGATCACTCTGTAGTGATGAAATTCATAAAAGAAAAATTTTTCTATCGGTTTGGAATTCTAAGAGCCATCATTAATGACAGTGGAAGTCATTTCATTCACCGAACTTTTGAAAAATTGTTGAAGAAATACTCAGTCATTTATAAGGTTGCAACTCCATATCACCCACAAACTAGTGGACAAGTTGAGGTTTTTAGTAGGGAAATTAAATCAATCCTTGAAAAGACAGTTAGACCTGATAGGAAGGATTGGTCCACTCGGTTGAATGATGCACTTTGGGCATATAGAACTGCATATAAAACTCTCATAGGAATGTCACCTTTTCATTTAGTTTTTGGAAAAACATGTCATTTACCTGTTGAGTTACAACATAAGGCTTACTGGGCAATTAGAATTGTGAATTTTGACTTGCAGAAAGCTGGTGAAAATAGGTTGCTCCATCTAAATGAACTTGAAGAGATGCGTTTGGAAGCATACGAGAATGCCGAGATTTACAGTGAGAAAATGAAGAGAATGCATGATAAAATGATTATTCGGAAGTCATTTATTCCTGGAGAAGATGTGTGGTTATTTAATTCTAAGTTACGATTGTTTCCAGGAAAATTGAGATCTAGATGGGATGGACCATTTAACGTTGAACAAGTTTTTCCGTCTGAGGTTGTCAAAATAAAAGATAAAACAAATGGGAAAACTATGTTTGTAAATGGACAAAGGCTAAAACCAGCGTTCCAGTCAAAGAATTGGGGTGAAGAGTCAATTGAACTTAAGAATCTAATCCCTGTAGAGTGACAATTTCAATATAACTCTGTCTGGCTGAAGACGTTAAACTTAGCGCTCCTAGGAGGCAACCTAGGATTTCTCGAGGTATTAGGGTTCAATTTTTATTTTTCTTATTTATTTTTTGTACCAAATATGTCTTTCTCCAACTTAAAGTAGTTTGGGTCTTAACCTTGAAAAACACTCATAAAGATATAATTGTCATAATACTAGTTGTCACTGTACGTTTTCTGTGTGCGGTTGTCTGACCAATGCAACTCTGTCTAACAGTACTTTTCATTCCACTAGCTTAATGTAGTTTGGGTTTGTTGGGATTTACTCGATAAGGTAGTTAGGAGTGAGAGCATTTGTGACACCCCAGACCCAGCTTGTAGTAAATAGTACAAGTTTGCATATATTTAAATGTGTGTTCAAGTGTTTGAATGTAATTATGTGTCTACTTTAGCAAATTACATTTATTAGTTAGAATATTATTCATATTTCTTAAAAATGCATAAATTATATTTAGTTAATTTATATAAAATAAATAACCTATTATTTTGATAATGACATTAATTAGATTTATTTTCTTGCATTATTTACCTAAATTTTATTGTCTGTCTAAAGAGCTCCGAATTCGAAGTGGTTTTTAAATTATTTTATTTAATTATTTGGCATATGCATTTACCTTATTTAAATTATTTCTAAGGTACGTTCATCGAAAGAATTTCATTTCGAGCATTTCGGGAAAGGTCTGGGTGAATAGTATTACGTAATGAATAATAATTTTTTTGTAGAGATTTCTTTTGGGGCTTTAGAGTTTTATGTAACTTTGGACCTTTATCTACCACCTAAATTAAACTAAATGAAGCCCAACCCAAGCCTACAACTAAATCCAAGCCCATAAGCCCATGTATGCATATATATCTTTGTGTAATAATTAAAGTGAACAAAAACATCAAAAAAAGAAGAAGAAATGTCCAGAAGCAAGAGAGGAAAAATGTGAGGAAAGAAATAGATAAAAGAAAGGGAAAGGAAGAGGAAACAAGGAAAAAGAATAAGTTTTGGCTCAATCTTTGCATCTTTTAGCTATCAAGGTGAGGGATTTCATCTTTGTTGGCATTTATATTGTTTTACCATGTTGTTTTAATGCTAGACATGATGTGGTTGGATGATCAATTGGGTTGTATTGTATGATTGGTTAATGTTTAGCTTGTTAAGTGGGGTAAAAACTTTCAAGTGTCTATAAAATGAACTATTGCATGTCAATCATAGTTATAGTGTTTGTTTGTGCTCTTGGAACTCATGTGTAGTTTAAGTGTTTGTTGAAAGTCTCCAATGAAGAAAAAATATGTTAACATTGAATACATGTCATAACTAAGCTCTAAACTAGCTAAGATGCAAGAAATGTGCATGTGTGTGTGGATACCCTATTTGGACAGTTCATTGTTTCCGTCTTCTAGCGCAGTTTTGACATAGTAAATGAGCTTATAATTGAACTAAATTTTTACAGAAGCTAGATTAGGCATTTTAGAGCAAATGTTGATTTCTGGTGCTAAGGCTAATTCAAATGTTTGGACCTTCCGATTTAGCCATTTTTTAAATCTGTCCTAAAAATCGCTGGTACAGGGCAGTTATGTGCAGTCGTACGGAAATGGTTGTATCTTAAGGAATTTAGATCGGAATGGAGTTTCATTTGGTTCTAAAGTTATCTAAACTCGAAGAGATATGTTTATACATAAAAATCAAAGAATTTGGAGGTCATTAACATACGTAGATGATTGGATAAATTTAAGATTCTGCTAGGAAGTTGGAAAACGAGTTTGCTTCCGTGAAATGTTACAGTTAAGGGTTGAAAACGTACTTGGTAGTTGATATTCATTTGGTGGTTAAATAGATTGGAGCTTATATAAAAGTCTATCTGGTATATCGTGAGTGTGTAAGAATATTCTTTTGCTAATTGTAGAAAGTTATATGATTATTTTTATTATAGATCAAAGTTCGATGTGTTAGGTGGAAATTGAAGACCAAGTATTTGATTCAATGCTTGAATGAAGTGTATATTGGTAGAATTAGGCTTTATTTAATTTATGAACCAAGAAACAACTAAGAAATCCGAGTAAAATTCCATGTGGTAAATTGGCTTCTTTGTGTTGCTTGGGGATTTTGAGGGTTTGATGGCTAGATAGGTTTAAAAGTTAGCAATTAGTGGTCTTTTAATGGTCTTTGATCTTTAGTCTGCATTGAACAACAATTTGACAAGTTAAAGTTAAATACCTTGTTGATTTAGTTAAGGGTTTTATGAATTAATGGTGTTGTTGAAGCTACAGTGTTTAATGAGTATTGAATCTAGGTTAGTTGCAAGTTTTAGAGTTAAAGAATGATAAGAATGCATAATGTGATTTATGTGGAACCCCACCTTTCTATCCTATCTCGTTTTACGTGCTTTACCTCGTTTTGCGTGCGTATGATCTGTTTATGTGCTATAGGACCTAGAAAGTTATAATTTTGATGTCAATACTTCTAATACGTGCTAAATGTGCATTCATGAAATTTTCATCAAAAACGGAGTTAGAAATTTTATCGTCGATTTTCAGTGAATAGTGTTTTCGAAACACGTCCGCTATAATTTTGAAACTGGTCTTTTTAACCCTTCTAGACCTAGTCCACGGACTTTAATAGACCTGTGTTTGATGAAAACGATTTTAAAATCGGCTTAAGAATTTATTAGGGTTTTTACACCGACTTTTGCGAAAATCGAGTTTTAAGCCGACTCGGGTGAAATTATTGGATTGTAAAACTTCTTGTCACCTAAAAATAATCCACTTGAGATATCTTGGGGGTTGCATAATTATTTTTAACTTGGTGAGCAATAAAATGCAATTAAAGTCATTAAAAACACAAAAATACCTATTAAAACTAACTTTGACTTTGCATTTTTTTAATTGACCAAGCTTTTTATTATATAATGTCATCAACACACACTCACACAACACAAAAAACACTCCACAAACACACACAAGGCCGAGAGAAAAGAGGGAGAAAAAGAAAGAGAAAAACTCAAGCTTTTCAATCAATTTTTCAAAGAAAAACCTAGTTTTTGTCCGTAGAACTTCGCACCGACTTGGATTCTGCTTGTTGGGCACGCATAGCACGCATTCCTAGGCTTATATCGCATCAAAGGTGAGAGAAAAATTCTAGATCTCAAAATGTCATTTTTGTGTTTTTGCGTATAAATTAAGATTGAACCGTTAGAATTGAAATCTGATGTTAGATTATTGCTCCTTGCATGCTAGGGATCATTATATACTAATACTACGAGTTTCTGTCGGATATAGCATAATTTTTATTTTCCGGGTATTTAATTTTGATTAAAATGTTCAAAGTTGAATTAAATGAGTTGTGTTGATCGAAATCGATTGCCGTCGATTTCTAAATACTTGATAATTACGTGTTAGCGCTGTTGTAATGCCGAATTTTCGATTACATTGTTTGTGTGAAAATCCGGAAAATCCAGCCATGACATCTTAGGATTTTAGGGTTATCGGGCATGATTTGGAGGTGTTATGGTGGATTTCCGAGAGGGTTAATGTAGTAGGTTGAATGGGTGAGTGATAGAAACTGATTTGGCAATGTTTGGATTTGTAGATTGAAAGTTATGATTTTTAGAAGTTTAGGTTGTCATTCTTTAATTTCTTGAACGATGCCTTTAGATGGTTGGGTGGTGTTGAGTGATTGAATTGTGAGTTGTTGATGGGTAAATTAGAGTTTGATTGTGTGTTTAATGCATGTTCGGTTAGATGGCCTACTTTTTCATCTAACTTAGTTGTTTGCTGTTTAATGTTATATTAATGTTATATTGATGTTATATTGATGTTTTATTGATTGATTATTGAGTACGGGAATCGGGCACTTTTGTTGCTGATCTCTCGGAATATTGATGATTGATGTTTATTATTATTGCTGGGTCTCTGGTATGTGTGTGCCACCTCTCGGGCAGCATCGGGCTGTCGGGTTGATAACGGCATGACTATCAGAGATTGCCTCCAGCTCGCATGACGGAGGTGTCATGGAGGGCGAGGTTATTGGGGTACCCCGGGTGCGTGAGTAATGGGGAGTTACAAGAAGAATGGTTGAGATCGTGATGGCGTTTGGAGCTACACCAACTAGAGAGAGTATCCTTTATTGAATGGTCATATAGTTATGTGATGATAGTATTATTTATTGTTATTGTGTGTTTACTGACTCAAAGGATTATTCCAAAGAGTTTAGTAGACCTTGCTCGAGATCTATCGGATCCTCACTGGGCTTATTTTATATAAGCTCACTCTCTATTATTGCATGCTTACAGGTGTACTTGAGCAGGAATACGGGTACGTGCCTCCTGAAGAGGAGAACGTGGAAAATGTGCCGTATGTGGACGAGTCCTATGTGCCAGAGTCTTGTCCTTGATGCTTGAGATGTTGTATACTCTATTATCTTGTATATTAACCTAGTTGTCTTTTATTTTCCTTGTAATTTATGATGTATAAGTTGTAGTAAGATAATGAACTAAATGATGCTAACTTAGTAGTGTTTCTTTTGTTATGATCTAGGTTGCTAAGTTTGTTTATAATCTATTTTGATATGTATGTATAGCCTATGTACTATGTTGGAACGGAGGCGCGTAACTCTGAAGGGTTGATGAAAGAATGTTTAATGTATGAAGTGGTTGTGTTGTATGTTGTCAATTTGATTGTGGAATTGGTTGGTGATTTATGGAGGTTGATGCATGTTGTTCTTAAGGGTTGGTTTAGAGCCCGGATGTTCATGTTACTGTCGTTATGCTGCCGAAACTCCGTTGCGTCCTGACTGATCGTAGGTGGGGTCGAGTTGGGGCGTGACAGTTTAAGTGGTATCATAGCTTGATTAGCTGTCAGCCGGGGTATCCTCGGAATGTGGGTAGTGGTCTAAGCATGCAAGTATGTATTAAGTGAAAGAAAAGTGAAGCATATGTTAATATGTTTATGTGTCTAACTTTCTATGTGACCAGTATGCCTTGTGTGTTATGTGAACTAATGTGGTCAATATGTTTTATGTGATAATGTGCTATACGTACTCAATGTGTTGTGATTAATGTGTATTATGTGACAAATTTGTTTTATGTGATTGAAGTGTCTTGTGTGAAGTTAGTTGTTTATATGGTTTTAATTGTTTATATCCTGCTTATGTGGAACAACGTGCTTTAGGTACGCAAGGACCTTTGAGTGATTAATGTGAGTTACATAATCAATTTGACCTATGGGTAGTTTGTTGCTCATGAGACTATAATTGTTTATAACTTATTATGTGATATAACTTGTTTACGTGATATTGGCTTCTTATGTGCTGAATTGTGTGTTATATGATAATGTTGTTTTATATGTTAATTATGTATTATGTTGTACTTGTCTTCATGTGATATAATTGTATATATGTTATAACTGCGGGTGACTCTTTTGGGTGAAGTAAGGATGACTGTCAGAGCTCTTGGAATCAGAGGAAGACTTCGTAGGAATGAATTCATGTCTTTGAAACAGGGTAGCCTGTCTGTTACGCAGTATGAGGCCCGATTTCATAATCTGTCACATTATGCTCCGGGTATGGTGCAAACTACTGAAAAGAGGATTAATAGATTCGTTCGAGGGTTGAGGCCGGAGGTTCGAGATAGCTTGACTTCTTTTCAGTTTTCCACATACGGTGAAGCCCTTACTACTGCAACAAGAGTTGAGAAAGGAAAGAATGAGTTAGGGGCAGGGCCGAGTCAATCGAGTAGAAGACTTTCTCAGTTTCAGGACCAGCAAAGATATTTTCATCCTTGAAGTCGGCAGAGTCAGCTCCAGGGGCAAAATAGGCATGTAGACTTAAGGATACAGCGGAGCAGTTTAACGGTTTCGCCAGTTCAGGGTTTCGTGGGTAATAGTGTTGCTCTTCATGTTCCATTTTGTGATTTCTGTACCAAGAGGGGTCATGTTGAGACTGGATGCTGGAAGAAATTGGGAAAATGTCTAAGTTGCGGCAGTGATCAACACATGAAAGAGGACTGTCATAAATGGCAAAATGATCGGGGTTTGACTATAGTCAGGGATGCCCAGGAAAAGTCTACTATAGTGAGAGTTCAACAAGATGATTCAGTTACCTTATTGGTTCCAAATTCTTCAGGGAATCGTGCTGCAGATCAAGTCATACATTGTACTTTCTGTCGCCGAAAAGGCCATCTCGAGTCTAACTGTCGGAATAAGGCAGGAACATGTTTAGGTTGCGGCAGCAATCAGCACAGAGCGAGGAATTGTCCTAGGTATTCGAGGTCTAGGGTCGGTCAGTGACCCAAGGTTACCAAGGTAGACCTGCGGGCAGTGCATCTCAACAGCAGTAGTGAAAGGTAATTTCTTATTCTCAATCAGGCAAAATGAGAAAACGCTAAAGTCGACCTAAACATCCCCAACTTTCACCAAAGCTTAATTCCCATTTTTTTCATTACGCAACCCAAACAAACCATGCATTTAGGCATTCTAACACACCTAGCACATTTCTACATCAACGGACAGCATAACGGAGCAACTTCATCGTTTCAAGGGTTTACTATTCATAAAACACTATTCAACAACTAATTTAAATTGCAATCTCAACATTTAACCACATAAAATGTTAAAAAGTTATAAATACACGTTCTACAATTGCCAAGGAACATTCTAGAAGCATCAAAACGCTTTAAACAACAATCTACGGATAAAATCTAAAAATCACAAAGTAGATACACTTGACATTTAAATGCGCAAATAACATGCTTCCCTTACCTTAGGCACTCCTAGTCGCTAGGAAAACAATGCTGGTTGGCTCAGAAACCACCCTGCACGAGCTCACGCGAAGATTGAACGATTGGAAGTTGAAAGATTTTTTTTTCTCTCTTGAAGCTCACGGCCTGCTTGGGCTGTTTCAGCTGCTATTTTTTTTTATTTTGTTTTGTTTTAAGCTTATAAGAGGTCTACTTGGTCAAAGGGTCAAAGCCCTTGGTCAAACAACTTAAAACTTGGTCAAATGGCCTTATTTCAATGCATTTTAAGCTAAAATAACTATCATCAATATAAATTTCAACTAGCAACAATTAAAATATAAAATTTAAGT
The DNA here is from genome assembly GCA_037974665.1 of Ehretia macrophylla. Classification (NCBI taxonomy): domain Eukaryota; kingdom Viridiplantae; phylum Streptophyta; class Magnoliopsida; order Boraginales; family Ehretiaceae; genus Ehretia; species Ehretia macrophylla. Next base: position 24,370,502 of record CM075771.1, read on the forward strand.
CATCTAAATACTAGTTTCACTATTTGCTGAGGACTAGAAACCATTCTCTAGCTATCACTCCCTATATGCAATGCACGTTGTGATAGCAAGAAAGTAACAATTAATTCTCAAAGAATTTAAGGAAATATAATTTTCAAAATAATAAACAAGAAATTTCACATTCCGAGCTCAGGTATTATACCCTCTCCCCCTTAAAACAATTGCGTCCACGCAATTCTTACCTGGTCAACAAATAACTACGGATACTGATTCCGAACCTGGTCCTCTCTTTCTTAAGTCGCTTCCTCAAACCCATGATGATTCCACAAAACTTTTACTAATGGAATACTCTTTCTGCGAAGGTCCTGAACTTTCCGATCCACAATTCGAATTGGTTTCTCTTCATAAGACAACTTTTCTTCAATCTGCAAATGCTCTGGTTCAAGTACATGTGAAGGGTCTGGATGGTACTTCTTTAACATAGACACATGGAACACATCGTGCAGTCTCGACAAACTCGGAGGCAAAGCTAACCGATAAGCCAAAGGACCTACCTTTTCGGTGATCTCATACGGACCCACATACTTGGGACTAAGTTTCCCGCTCTTACCGTGCCGAATCAATCCCTTATGTGGAGAAATTTTAAGAAACACCCAATCTCTCAAATCAAACTCAAGATCCCGACGGTGCTTATCCGCATAACTCTTCTGACGGCTCTGAGCTGTAAGCATACGCTGGCGAATAAGGTGAACATTATCTACCATCTTAATCATCTCAGGTAACACAGTCGGATCAACTGTTCTCATCTCCCCAACCTCTTCCCAATATAACGGGGATTTGCATTTCCGACCATATAACGCCTATAGTAGGGAGCCATACCTATAGTAGATTGATAACTATTGTTGTAGGCGAACTCCGCTAAAGGAAAAAACTTCTCCCAATTCTTCCCAAAGTCAAGCACACATGCCCGAAGCATGTCTTCCAAGATCCTGATAGTTCTCTCAGACTGGCCATCAGTTTGTGGATGATATGCAGTGCTGAAGCTCAACTTAGTTCCCAAGGCCTCTTGCAACTTCTGCCAAAAATGAGATCTGAATTTGGGATCTCTATCTGACACTATACTCTGTGGCACACCATGCAATTTCACAATATTAGCAACATAAAGCTCAGCTAGCTTATCAAGGCTATCCTGTTTGTTCACGGGAATAAAATGTGTAACTTTAGTCAAGCAGTCCACAACCACCCAAACAAAATCACATCCTCTCGGAGATCTAGGAAGATCGGTCATAAGGTCCATTGTTATATGTACCCACTTCCATTGCGGAATCGACAACGGCTGTAGAAGTCCGGCTGGCCTTTGATGCTCAACTTTAACCCTCTGACAGGTCAAACATCTGGATACATACCCAGCAATCTCCCTCTTCATATTGTTCCACCAGAAGTGTTGTTTCAAATCTCTATACATTTTTGTACTGCCTGGGTGAATCGTATACCTTGAATTATGTGCCTCGGACAGAATCTCATTCTTCAAAGTCGGATCACCAGGAACACATACTCTGTCCCTGAATCTGAAGATACCATCTGCATGTAATTTAAACTCCGACTCTCCCCCTTTAGCCTTTTCTTGGATCTTCAAGATGTGAGGATCAGTCTTCTAAGCCTCTCTGATCTGTGCTAGCAACCCTGACTGAATCTGTAAACTAGTAAATCGAATCCCTACCTCAGTAGCTTCTGACTTCCATGAACAAATTTCTTCTAAAGTCTCCCAATCCTTGATAATTAAGCTTGCAACAGTAGCCTTTCGGTTCAAAGCATCAGCAACAACATTTACCTTACCTGGCACATAGTTAATAGAACAGTTGTAACCACTCAATAGCTCTAGCCACCTCCGCTGCCTCATATTCAAATCCTTTTGTGAAAACAAATACTTGAGACTCTTGTGGTCAGTAAATATTTCAAATCTGCTACCCCACAAGTAGTCACGCCACTTCTTCAAAGCAAACACAACTGCAGCTAACTCATGATCATGTATCGGGTAATTGACTTCATAAGGTTTCAACTTCCTAGAAGCATAGGCAATCACCTTACCATTCTGCATTAAAACACAACCCAATCCTTCCTTAGATGCGTCACTGTAGACAACGAAGTTCTCTGTTCCCTTAGGTAAAGCTAGTATAGGAGATGTAGTTAGTCTCTTCTTCAATTCTTGGAAACTGGATTCACATTTGGCATCCCAGTTGTAAGGAACTTTCTTCCGAGTCAACTGGCTCAAAGGTCCAGAAATTTTGGAAAAGTCTTTAACAAATCTCCGGTAGTAACCAACCAATCCAAGAAAACTCTGAATCTCTGACACCGTCTCAGGTCTCTTCCAAGATGAAACAACTTCAATCTTAGATGGGTCCACTGAAATTCCTCGATCTGAAATGATATGGCCTAGAAAATATATCTGATTCAACCAGAATTCACACTTGCTGAATTTAGCAAAAAGTTTGTTTTCCTGCAAAGTCTGTAGCACAATCCTCAAGTGTTGCTCATGATCAGCCTCGTTCTTCGAGTACACTTAAATGTCGTCAATAAAGATTACGACAAATTTATCAAGATAGGGTCAAAAAACCCTCTGCATCAAGTCCATGAATGCGGCTGGTGCATTCGTCACTCCAAACGGCAATACAACAAACTCAAAGTGGCCATATCTAGTCCTGAATGCCATCTTTGGTATGTCGTCACTCTGAATCCTAAGTTGATAGTAACCCTACCTCAAATCAAATTTGGAGTAAACACTCGCACCCTGCAACTGGTCGACCAATTCTTCAATCAACGGCAAGGGGTATTTGTTCTTAATCGTGACTTGATTAAGTCCCCTGTAATCAATGCATAATCGTAGCGTGCCGTCTTTCTTTCTCACAAACAACACAGGCGCACCCCACGGCGAAGAACTAGGTTGTATAAACCCTTTCTCAAGCAAATTCTGAAGCTGAATTTTTAACTCCTGAAGTTCAGCCAATGCCATTCTATAAGGACTCCTAGAAATTGGCGCAGTGCCTGGCACAAGATCAATCACGAACTCAATCTCCCTATCCGGTGGTAAACCCGGTAATTCCTCGGGAAATACACCAGGGAAGTCTCTAACAATCGGAACCTCATTCAAACTCAACTTATCAGTAGGCTGATTGATCAAATAAGCTAAGTAAGCTTCACAACCCTTATTCAACAACTTAGAAGTCTTGATCGCTGATAAAAGAGGAATTCGGGCAGCCCTGCAATTCCCAACAATCTCTAGTACCGGTAGGTCAGGAACCTGAAGGTAAACAATCTTTGTTCTACAATCCAACTGAGCATAGTATTTCCCCAACCAGTCCATTCCCAAAATGATTTCAAAGTCACGAAATGGAAATATAATTAAATAAGCAGGAAATTTACGGTTCTCAATGCATATATCACAAGATTTGCAAATAGACTCAGTAACAAATTTTGCACCCAAAGGCGTACTAACTTCAACTTCATATGGCAATTTATCAATGCAACTTCATATGGCAATTTATCAATGCAAACATTCACATATCGTGCACATGCAGGAGTTATAAACGAATGTGTAGCTCCGGGATCAATCAAAACTTCAACTGGCTGAGTATTGAGAAGAAAGGTACCTTTCACAATAGCTGTACTATCGGGTAGCTCCTCTGCATCCAGTGCAAAGACCCTAGCCTGAACCCTCTGTGCTGGACGTGCACCTGCAGCCCTATTCTGAACACCCTGGCCTCCAATACGGCCCTGAACAATGTTATACTTAGGGTAATCTCTCACCCTATGGTCATCACTGCCACAACCCGTACATTTACCACTCTTCCTCCAGCAGTTAGCCTCAATATGCCCCGATCGATTACAATAGTTGCACTGCTGATTTTGCCTTACAACAGTGTTTCCTGTAGGTGCTGGGGCTCTGGTAGTAGGAACTGTACCTCCCTGCTGGGGTCTAGTCACAGCTGGCCTAGCCTGAATCTGCTGCTGTGGCTGATACGGACGTTGCTGAGGAACCTGTGTAGAAGTCTGATACTGCCTCGGCTGACTCTGGCTGCTCTGGCCCAAATACTACTTCTTACTCGGCTGACTGCTCTCAGCTAACATCTCAGCCTTCCATTTCTCAAACTTCGAGGCTGCCTGAAATGCCTCGGGAAAAGTAGTGTAGGTCTGCCCAGTCAAATGCAACTGAATATCCATTCTCAGCCCACAGACAAACCTATGAATCATCCTCCTAGCTGGCCGTACCAACTCGGGCATATACCTCGACAGGCTAACAAACCTAGCCTCGTACTGTGCAACAGTCATATTTCCCTGCTTCAGGGCCACAAACTCGTCCTCCCTCTTTTCCATAGCCATCTCGGGAATATACTTGTCCCGAAACTCACTCACAAAATCATCCCACAAATGTGGTACATCCACACAATCCCACCTCAATTTGACAGTATTCCACCACTGCTCTGCATCACCCTCAAATAAGAATGACGCATAATCTATTCTTGCCTCATCAGTGTACCTCAAAACGGTGAAATTTTTCTCAACACGATTAATCCATCTCTCGGCCGCCTCATCATCCAGCTCTCCGAAGAACTTTCCCGGCTGGTGCCTCAGAAATTTCTCTAACTGATTATTCTCAACTCTATACCCCTGTCCACCAGGATTAGCTTGATTTCCCTAGGAATTATTCCTGTCCTGCCTCTGCTCATGCAGCACCTGTGTAATTCGGTCAACCGCTGTAGTCATAGTAGCCATAAACTGCTCAGGCAACGGTTGCTGACCTTGTTCTGCTGCCTCTTCATCTGACCCTATACCTTGAGTACCACGACGTGGCGGCATAGTAGCAATTCACAATAGCTGGCAACATTTAAAAGCAGTTTATAGACAGAAATATAGCACATAAGATTAGATAACACTCAAGTCAATAACAATCAAACATTCTAACACGCAATTCACATAACACAAGATTGACATGCCAAACTAATTCACTTTAAACACATAAGCACTACAAGTTCACAAGGTCATGCTATAACACTTTCTTTCCACTTAACAATTATACAATAACATTCTAGCATTTTGGACCTTTACCCCACAGACCGAGAAACATATCCCGGCTCATGCAAGACTATCATGCTCTGATACCACCTAAAGATGTCACGCCCCGACCTGACCCCGCAAAAGGCCAAGCCCGGACCCGACACACGGACGGAGTCTCCTCTGTACCGCGGACGATCCGAAAACATTAAAATCATCATAATACTTGCGAAAGCCATAAAACAACTCAACCCAGCCAACTTTCTTTGAAACATACATTTCTTATTAACCAACTTTGCAACCCAAAAATGATATGCATACTACACAAGTATTTATGCCACTAATCAATCCCATTAGCATGCATTTCCTTACTAGTCACAAGAGTATAAGTTTACAACTTTACATTCTTTCAACTTATACAACATAAGACCGTAGAGGCCTCAAACTAGAAAATACATACAAGGCTACAAGCCTCAAAATTAAGCGACATCCAAGCAATATACATATCAAGCAAGGCTCGCACAAAATCTGGTAACCAACCACCAGCAAAGCAAAGAAGTGCTATCACGGAAACACCTCCACCTGCTCCTCCTCCTCTATTACCTCAATAGGGTCTGCTTCAACTACTCCTGTAAAAATATAGTATAGAGAGGAATGAGCAAAAACTATTGCTCAGCGAGGGCAATTGGTCTCAAGGACGGAGATGAGAGGAGTATGCAATGCAATTAGCTAAGCAATGCATACAAATATCATACAGAGATATAATAAAGCCATCAATAAAGCAAGGCAAGTATTTAAAGCTATAAACACTCATTCAAAGGATACGATACTCTTTTCACGAGCAACTTTCAAACACGAATTCGATGACGACGCGCCGGCCCAAACCACCTTATAACACCAGTTTGGAATACCCCGGAAGTATCCATCAATCTACGACCCAAATCTCCCTAGGAGGCAACCCAAGTGAGAAGAAGGAATAGCAGCGAAGCTAGAGCAACCAACACTGGCAACCCAAGGCTACCCAGAGAGGCCCATCACTCACGCGCGAGACACTATGCATTGCAAGACTCGATACATGGCGATAAACAAGCAATAAAGCCATACGTGTGAGAATAACAAAGTAGGTTACTCTCGCACGTATAGCAACAGTTGATAAGCATTTCAATCAAATTCAATTCAAACAAGTATATCAAGCAACCCTAAGCATTCTATAGACATAATATCAAGAAAACAAGCAAAATCACAAACCGGCCCCAACTATCAAAACACTACCATTTCCAAACCAGCCACGAGTCCTGAAAATTAACTTCGCCAATCCTCCTACGTCACCATAGGGCCCGTCTAAAGACCCCGAAACCCTACTTAACCCTAGAATTCACGCAAAGTCCCGTTTTCCCCCTTTGCTCATTTGAACTACAACTATATCAACCAAACGCCCAACCAACGCCATAATCGCACCAAAAGTTCTTCCATGGCCTCCCGATACAATGCTAACACGCAAAACGAAAAAATGCTAAAGCCGACCTAAACGACCCCGACTTTCACCAAAGCTTAATTCCCGTTTTTTCCATTACGCAACCCAAACAAACCATGCATTTAGGCATTCTAACACACCTAGCACATTTCTACATCAACGGACAGCATAACGGAGCAACTTCATCGTTTCAAGGGTTTACTATTCATAAAACACTATTCAACAACTAATTTAAATTGCAATCTCAACATTTAACCGCAGAAAATGTTAAAAAGCTATAAATACACGTTCTACAATTGCCAAGGAACATTCTAGAAGCATCAAAATGCTTTAAACAACAATCTACAGATAAAATCTAAAAATCACAAAGTTGATACACTTGACATTTAAATGCGCAAATAACATGCTTCCCTCACCTTAGGCACTCCTAGTCGCTAGGAAAACAACGCTGGTTGGCTCGGAAACCACCCCGCACGAGCTCACGCGAAGATTGAACGATTGGAAGTTGAAAGGGTTTCTTTTTCTCTCTTGAAGCTCACGGCCTGCTTGGGCTGTTTCAGCTGCTATTTTTTTTTTTTTTTAAGTTTATAAGAGGTCTACTTGGTCAAAGGGTCAAAGCCCTTGGTCAAAGAACTTAAAAACTGGTCAAATGGCCTTATTTCAATGCATTTTAAGCTAAAATAACTATCACCAATATAAATTTCAGCTAGCAACAATTAAAATATAAAATTTAAGTCATCTAAATACTAGTTTCACTATTTGTTGAGGACTAGAAACTGTTCTCTAGCTATCCCTCCCTAAATGCAATGCACGTTGCGACAGCAAGAAAGTAACAATTAATTCTAAAAGAATTTAAGGAAATAAAATTTTCAAAATAATAAACAAGGAATTTTCACATTCCGGGCTCGGGTATTACACATTTACTATGTCAAAACTTTGCTAGAAGGCGGCAACATTGATCTGTCCAGACAGGGTATCCACACACACATGAACATTTCTTGCATCTCAGCTAGTTTAGAGCTTAGTTTTGACATGTATTCAATGTTAACACAATTTTTCTTCATTGGAGACTTTCAACAAACACTTAAACTACACATGAGTTCTAAGATCACAAACAAACACTATAACTACAATTGACATGAAATAGTTCATTTTATCGACACTTGAAAGTTTTTACCTCACTTAACAAGCTAAACATTAACCAATCATACAATACAACCCAATTGATCATTCAACCACATCAAGTCTAGCATTAAAACAACAAGGTAAAGCAATATATATGCCAACAAAGATGAAATCCCTCACCTTGAGAGCTAAAAGATGCAAAGATTGAGCCAAAACTTATTCTTTTTCCTTGTTTTCTCATCCTTTCCCTTTCTTTCCTCACGTTTTTCCTCTTTTGCTTCTTGACGTTTCCTCCACTTTTTTTTTGAGGTTTTTGTTCACTTTAATTATTACACAAAGATATATATGCATACATGGGCTTATGGGCTTGGATTTAGTTGTAGGCTTGGGTTGGGCTTCATTTAGTTTAATTTAGGTGGTAGACAAAGGTCCAAAGTTACCTAAAACTCTAAAGCCCCAAAAGAAAGCTCTACAAAAAAATTACTATTCATTACGTAATACTATTCACCCAGACCTTTCCCGAAATACTCGAAATGAAATTTTGTCGATGAACGTACCTTAGAAATAATTTAAATAAGGTAAATGCATATGCCAAATAATTAAATAAAATAATTTAAAAACCACTCCGAATTCGGAGCTCTTTAGACAAACAATAAAATTTAGGTAAATAATGCAAGAAAATAAATCTAATTAATGTCATTATCAAAATAATAGGTTATTTATTTTATATAAATTAACTAAATATAATTTGCGCATTTTTAAGAAATACGAATAGTATTCTAACTAATAAATGTAATTTACTAAAGTAGACACATAATTTCATTCAAGCACTTGAACACACATTTAAATATATGCAAACTTGTATTATTTACTACATACTGGGTCTGGGGTATCACACTCTCCCCCCCTTCAAACAATTGCGTATGTGCAATTCTTCTTTCAAATGTACTCTCATAAGTATTCTGAAAACTCTGGATAAGAACTTCGATTACGAATACCATATGAAAACTTCAAGGATGAATACTGAGAAGACATACCAATAAGAGTCTTTAAATAAAAGTTCCAAAGGGATTCCATCAAACATGAATGCCAGTTTAGAATACTCACGAGATTCTCCGTATGAATACCAATGGAAATACCATATATGAAATTTAGAGATAAGAACGCCTATAAAGGCTCAAATTAAAATAACAACACATAATGCCAAAAATGAATTAGCATGAAGACGAATACTGTACAAGAATTCCGAATATAATTACTTAGTAAGATGTCCGATCGAGAATCACAAATGAAAATTCCAAGGATAATACCAATAAGAATCCCAACTTTGAATACCGAGAAAAATTAGTGAAGAAGAATACCCAATGAGAATTCCATAGGAAAATACCTAAGAAGAACATTGAGAATGAACTCAAAGGCTGACTATTGATTTTACCTTCCGAGCACTGATTTCCTTTCTCTGACTGCCGTTAGCCAGCTAATCCACTACTCTTTCTTTCACTGGTCCCTATATTCGAGTAGACCATCACTTGTCATCTCTTTATAGGGGAGAGTGTTCACTTATCATATTAACCGGTAATGCATGTATACGGTGAATTTCACATAAGATAAACACTTTATACAATTTATTACAAATAATTAAGGTAGGTAAACACTCAAGAAATCACCTACAGGCATAACTAATCACATAAATAAACATATTGTATAAGTTTTACTTATTGCACAAAGAGTTCACATAGGTGCACACATAATCACATATCACATAATCTTCTTATTTCACTCAATCATAACACATAAGAGCACATTTTCACTCAAGTAAAAACAACCTACATATAAGTACATACTTATTCAAGACTTACTTTACAGGCACGCACTCGAGGTTCACTACCTAACAGGCCGAGGACCTTGTCTCGTTTGTGAGCTGCTAAGCTCTGATACCATTTCTGTAACACCCCGATCCCTCATGAGACCGGAGCCCCGACCCCAAAACCCAAGGCATGAAAAACGAGGGAAAACAGACATAGTCTCCCCTGTTTATAGGACTAATAAAAACCTGTAAACAACAACATACAACCACCAGACCATAATCCACAACCTCAATCTTTTTCATCCGTAAAAGCATGCAAGTCAATTGGACAATAAAGTAAAACAATAGAAGTTATTACAAACCACTAGCACCTAACCATCACCCAAGACTAAAACTTTAAAAATACATTTCTTTGGATAACACAAATTCATACATGACCATAAGGTCTCAAATAGTATACAAGCATATCATGTACACATTCTTCCTTGTTCTACACACTAATAGAGCAGGCAAGCCACACAGGAGGTAATCTAGTCTCCAACTTTTCTTGGGACATGTTGAGACAAGGAATGAGTAACCAAAGTTACTCAGTGAGGGAGGTGATGCAATAAACCAGAGTGTGTTTTCGTGAGATGCAATAAGATAATAACATTAATAACACAAATAAACAAGTTAATTAGACAAGTATTTAACCACGAATAAAAAGGATACTGTAACACCCCGATCCCTCTCGAGACCGGAGCCCCAAACACAAAACCTAAGTCACGAAACACGAGGGAAAACAGACGGAGTCTCCCTTATTTACAAGGCTAATTAAAAACCTGCAAGGAGCAAGTACGGCCACAATACAGCATCCCAACTCCAACCATCCTACTTTTCCTAGTCTCTTGGCCATCCGAGCCTTAGTCAGAAAAACATAACCACATGAGCATGCAATCAAAAGACAATAAAGTCTATCTTTAGCTATTACCTGCCAACTAAACCAGTAACTATTCAAGACTACAACTTTAATTACAACCCACAAAATCTATCATTAATACATACAGGACCTCAAAGGTCTCAAAATAAGACATAATACAATAACACACATCTTCAAAGGGATTCAACCTCAGCAAGATAAGCAACCAGCAACACAGCACTCAAGGTAGTTGTTCTAATTGCACCTGTAACATGTTAAAATGAGGAATAAGTAACCAAAGTTACTCGGTGAGGGAGGTGATGCAGTATACCGGACGTGCAACATGTTATGCAACAAAGATAGCCATATATATAACACAAAGTAACAAGACTAGATAGACAAGTATTTAACTACATATAAAAAGGATATGGTTCCACTTGTCTTCAATCACACAATCTGCCCTGCACCAGCGCGAGAATCCAAATGCTACTGTAATAGCCTTATAACTGCCCTTTACCAACATAATTAAATCTTGAGACTAAAAAAGAAATTGTTTCCCCAGGTCTTGAGTACAACATATCCAAAATTCAGCCATTTTTGACAACATTTGCTAGGTCAAACTGCCTCTGTAATCCAGTCGCGCAACTTGCCAGAAAATTCAGAATCTTGCACTACTCATGTTTTAGCTATTTCTTGCTTCCTTAGCATACTACCACCATTACTCACTATGTATATGATGTAAACCACTCTCTTTGACATATATACAAACACCTGGTCTTCAACAATTAACCAAAGAACCCAACTTCAACTACAACCAAAGCCAAACACCAAGGCTAGCAATTCATGCATTAGAAAGCTGCCACAATATTTCATACACTAAATACCTCATTAAACATGCATTACAAGCTTCATGTTCACTTATCTACACATGGCATACATGTATATACAACAAGAAATTGGCCAAGGATGCAAGCATGGATGAATCCTCACCTTAAGTTGAAGAATTTTCACACAAACGAGCTCAAAATCACATTTTCTTCCTTCCTTTCTTCTTCTTCTTCTCCTTCTTCTTCTTCTTCTTCTTCTTTCTTGTGTGTGTTTAAACGTGTTTAATGTGTGTGTGTGTGTCTGATTTTTGTGTGTGTTTTGTGTGCTTGTGTGTGTTGTATTATATTAGTAGGTGTAAATAATAAAAGAAAAAAAGCCCAAATGACCAACATGCCCTTCAACTAAATGCTATTAACTAGTTTGTCATTCTAGTTTAATTCTAACTAATTTAGTTGCTTCAATTCCTAATTGTCGACGTTAATTATTTTCTATGATTCCTACGATTTTCCAAAGTGTTCGGGAAGTCCCAAAATTGCACGTAAAATGAGAATTATGCACATTAACCAATTAAACATGCCTACTTATGTGTGAATGCATTTATATTGATGCAATACATGTTAATAGATGAAATTTCTTGTTAAATTAGATGTATGCACATAGTTTAAGATAAATGCATGTTAAATGAAATAGATGCACGTAACCCAAAAATATGACATTTTATGCAAACGAATATACGTAAATAATTAAAGTAGACATATAAATATATGCACATCAATAAAATAATTATATGCACAGGTCGGGGTATTACACTCTCCCTTCCTTCAAACAATTGCGTTCTCGCAATTCTTCTTCATGAGAGAATTCCGCATCAACCGAAAGACAACTCTAATCAGTAGCTATCGGTTGCCGAGCAGGAGCAGTAAGTATGAAGGCCAATGTGAAATCCAATAATATACCATAAGATGCCCCATAAGAAATCCAAAGTATAAGGCCAAATAAAGGCCCCAATAAAAATATCTTTTAAGAGTCTGAATAAGAATTCTCGAGGAATGTGAATACTATATAAGAATCCCAACAGAGATACGGTGAAAATACCAATAAAAGAATTTCCAGGTAGAACTCCAAAGAAAACCATCTGAATATGATTACCAGTTAGGAGAGCCAAGAAAACACCAATATAAAAATCCAATTGAATAACATAGAAAGGCGCCCCAAAGAATGCCAACAAAAGCCCTACTAAAATACTGCCATAGAATTCTGTATGAAAATACCAACAAGAATCCCAGAAAGAATACTGTGTAAGGAATCCAAAGGAAAATACCAGGGAAGAATACTGAAAATGAACCCCATGGCTGACTGTTGATTATAACCTTCCGAGCTCTGAATCCCTCTCTCTGACTGCCAATAATCAATCGATCAACACTCCTTCTTTCTGTTGGTCCACGTCTTTGGATAAGCCGTTACTAATCATCTCTTTATAGGGAAAAGTGTTCACTTCCCATATTTACTGGTAATGCATGTATGCGGTGGATTTTACATAAGATAAACACTTATACACTTTATTATAAATAACTAAGGTAGGTAAATACTCAAGAAATCACTTACATGCATAACTAATCACATAAATAAACATATTATATAAGTTTCACTTATTGCACAAAGAGGTCACAAAGGTGCACACACAATCACATGTCGCATAATCTTCCTATTTCACGCAATCATAACACATAAGAACACATTTTCACTCAAGTAAACACAACCCACATGCAAGCACATACTTATTCAAGACTCACTTCGCAGATACGCACTCGAGGTCCACTTCTCAACAGGCCGAGGACCTTGTCCCGGTTGTGAGCTATCTAAGCTCTGATACCACTACTGTAACACCCCGATCCCTCTCGAGACCGGAACCCCAAACCCAAAACCCAAGGCATGAAACATGAGGGGAAACGGACGAAGTCTTTCCTATTTATAAGGCTAATTAAAAATCTGCAAGGAACAAGTACGACCACAATACAACCCCCCAACTCCAACCATCCCACTTTTCCCAGTCTCAAGGCCATCCGAGCCTTAGTCAAAAAAACATAACCACATGAGCACGCAATCAAAAGACAATCAAGTCTATCTTTAGCTATTACATGCCAACTAAGCCACTAACTATTCAAGACTATAACTTTAATTACAATCCACAAAATCTATCATTAATACATACATGACCTCAAAGGTCTCAAAATAAGACATAATACAATAACACACATCTTCAAAAGGATTCAATATCAGCAAGATAAGCAACCAGTAACACAACACTCAATGTAATTATTCTAACAACACCTGTAACATGTTAAAATGAAGAATAAGTAACCAAAGTTACCTAGTAAGGGAGGTGATGCAGCATACTGGACGTGCAACATGTTATACAACAAAGATCGCCATATATGTAACACAAAGTAACAAGACTAGATAGACAAGTATTTAACTACATATAAAAAGGACACGGTCCCACTTGTATTCAATCACGAACCACGAGCCAAGATCTTCAAGCAAGTGCCAGCAAAACCCTTATTCCTCCAAAATGGGGTACTTCGGATATACCCCGATCTTACGACCTTTTCTCCTGAGGTAGGTCCATATGCCCTGTAATATCCCACATTGGACGCGGAGGTCTTTGGGCTGCTTGATATAAGGGGTAACATCCTTGTTTCGTGTCCTCGCGTTTTGCTGGGAGTGGCTGGGATATGACAAAACTGTGAGGGGTATGGGCCCCAAAGCGTACAATACGTGCATAGAGCGTTTTCGAGCCCACTTGCCTCGGCCTCGGTGCTCGCTTGTGCCTAAGTCCCAAGGGGTATCTTCCAGGAGTGGCAGTGTTGGTGCAGGGCGTTGCAAAGGTGGTATCAGATCCGACACCTTCGCATGGCCAGCGAGGACGCTAGGTCCCCAAGGGGGGGTGGGTGTAATATCCCATATCAGACACGGAGGTCTTTGGGCTGCTTGATATAAGGGGTAACATCCTTGTATCGTGTACGCGCATTTTCTTGGCAGTGGCTGGGAGACGACATAACCGTGAGGGATATAGGCCCCGAAGCGAACAATATGTGCATAGTGCATTTCCGGGCCCACTCGCCTCGGCCTCGGTGCTCGCTTGGGCCCAAGTCCCAGGGGGTATCTTGCAGGCGTGGGAGTGTTGGTTCGGGGCGTTACATGCCCAGCAGGTGAACCACGTCTCTGGGATAGTGGAGTATACTCAGCGAGAGAAAGGGAATAAGCACCATAGTAGTCGAGGGAGTACGGCAAGCCCGATGCCGCCCGTGTTTCTCGATGCTACCATGTCTGAAAAGGTTGCGCAATCCCAAGACAAGATTACTAGAAACAAGAATATCAAATCACGTAAGAGGAACGACAAAGTAGGCTGCCCTCGCAGTTAATCACAAATAATACGAAAAGGCTCAAGATAGCAAGTAAAATAAAACATATAAACTTTATCAATTACTAAATAATTCAATTTAGAAACAATAAATCATGTTAAGATGCACGAAGAGATGAAGACTCCCTCACCTTAGATTAAACCAAGAATCCTCTCATACCTTCTCCAATTGCATGCATTATAGCTAGAATTTAAATAGAATTCATAATTAAGAACAAGTTAGATTTGATTGCAGTTAAACTAGCACACACTCTTTAAGGTTAATTTTAAGCCTAATTTAAGATCTCTAATATGCACTACATTACCTTAGCTACATAACATATCTTGATAATGCTTCTTAATTCACTTAGCTTGCATTCCCTATCGAACATTCCACATAACATACACAGGGTTCCAACTATCTATATTCACTAAGCAACACTAGTTACACTAAGTTAAAGCAAGAATTCTAGTATTACAATCATTCACATTCAAGAAACATTTTCTAGTTTAACATAAAGCACAAAGATAAGTTAAGGCGCTTTAGTTGACAACTTACACTTTACTCAATCTAACTACATTTCATTAACTCTTAACTACAATTAAAACTCAAGAAAATGGTATTCAAACCAAGCTTAACACAAAATACATTAAAGGCACTAGATAGGATGCTTTAATATTACACTTTAGTTACTAAGTTATAACATGTTAATTACTCAATGACAACTCAACTAAATCATGTTCAAACTTCTAACAACATTGCACTAAACTACTTTAACTACATAAATAACTATTATGACACTCCTTAATTCATGAATCTTGCATTCGTTCTCAAACATCTCATTAAGCACATACGGGGTTCTAAAACATTTAACTTCGCTTGGAGCATTATTTACATTCATTAAACTAAGATTACCAAGCTAAACCATCCAAACCACTAAAATAACTTAACTTAATTTACAACACTTGACCACATTCTTGAGTTTCCAAACTTGCAATAACTCCCTTTCATAGCTAATACTAGCATTCATGGAACTATTCTTTCTCTTGATTCACTAGATGGCAAGTAACTATCTCCAATTCAATTGAGCATTCACATATAACCACCATTCATCATCATTAAGCTTCTTACTACCTAAAATTGCTCATTATTCACTAGAATCAATCATCAAGGCATCTTAAACCTGTAACAAGATAAGTTGAGATTCTAGTCTACATTGGCTTGACTTTGCTGCTTCGGTTACCAGCCTAATTGTTCTCCAAAAATTCTTAAACTCCACAGAAATGTAGATCATCGAATGTAGATGGGTTTAGCATCAAATGGATCTCAATTCGGAGTTATATTCAATGAGATATGGCCTTTACAAAACCATCACGCAATCTGCCCTGCACCAGCGCGAGAATCCAAATGCTACTGTAATGGCCCTATAATTGTCCTTTAACTACATAATTAAATCTTGAGACTAAAAGAGAAATTGTTTCCCCACGTCTTGGCTATAATATATCCAAAATTCAGCCATTTCTGACAACGTTTCCTAGGTCAAACTGCCTTTGTAATCCAGTCACACAACCTGCCATAAAATTCAGAATCTTGCACTCCTCATGTTTTACCTATTCCTTCCTTCCTTCGCCTACTACTACCATTACTCACTATGTATATGATGTAAACCACTCTCTTTGACATATATACAAACACTTGGTTTTCAACAATTAACCAAAGAAGCCAACTTCAACTACAACCAAAGCCAAACACCAAGGCTAGCAATTCATGCATTAGAAAGCTATCACAACATTTCATACACTAAATACCTCATCAAACATGCATTACAAGCTTCATGTTCACTTATCTACACATGGCATACATGTATATACAACAAGAAATTGGCCAAGGATGCAAGCATGGATGAATCCTCACCTTAAGTTGAAGAATTTTCACACAAACAAGCTCAAAATCACCTTTTCTTCCTTCCTTTCTTCTTCTTCTTCTTTTTCTTCTTCTTCTTTCTTGTGTGTGTTTAAACATGTTTAGTGTGTGTGTGTGTGTGTGTATGATTTTTGTGTGTGTTTTGTGTGCTTGTGTGTGTTGTAGTATATTAGTAGGTGTAAATAATAAAAGCAAAAAAGCCCAAATGACCAACATGCCCTTCAACTAAATGCTATTGACTAGTTTGCCATTCTAGTTTAATTCTACCTAATTTAGTTGCTCTAATTCCTAATTGTCTACGTTAATTATTTTCTACGATCCTACGATTTTCCAAAGTGATCAGGAAGTCCCGAAATTGCACGAAAAATGAGAATTATCCGCACTAACCAATTAAACGTGCCTACTTACATAAGAATGCATTTATATTGATACAATACATGTTAATAGATGAAATTTCTTGTTAAATTAGATGTATGCACATAGTTTGAGATAAATGCATGTTAAATGAAATAGATGCACGTAACCCAAAAATATGATATTTCATGCAAACGAATATACGTAAATAATTAAAGTAGACATATAAATATATGCACATCAATAAAATAATTATATGCACGGGTTGGGGTGTTACAGATACTATTCCACGTTTGTCTTTCATCACGAGCCACGAGCCAAGATCTTCAAGTAAGTGCTGGCAAAACCCTTATTCCTCCAAAAATGGGGTACTCCGGATGTACCCCGATCCTACGACCCTTTCTCCTGAGATAGGTCTATATGCCCAGAAGGTGAACTACGCCTCTGGGGTAGTGGAGTATACTCACCGAGAGAAAGGGAATAGGCACCATGGTAGTCGAGGGAGCACGGCAAGCCCGATGCCGCCCATGTTTCGCGACGCTACCATGTCCGAAAAGTTTGCGCAACCCCGAGACAAATCCACGAGAATCAAGACCATCAAACAACACATCAGAGGGATGACAAAGTAGGCCGTCCTTGCAATTCTCCACAAATAACACCAAAAGACTCAAGATAGCAAGTAAAATAATACATATAAACTTTATCAATTACTAAATAATTCAATTTTGAAACAATAAATCAAATTAAGATGCACAGAAGAAGAAAAAAGACTCTCTCACCTTGGATTAAGCCATGCATGCAAGAAAATAACTTACATTCACTCCAACCTCCTTGAATTGGCTCAACTATGCAATCTCAAGCTTGTTCCTATAAATATAACACTTTAGCAAATAACCCACAATACCAAGTGAACTAGCTTCCCAAGAACACTTCATAACTTTATTTATACTCCAAGCATTTGTAACTAAAATTGTAACATAACACTTAACACATATAGATAAACTAACTCTTTAGCCTTTAACTTGTTATCTCATCCCTACTTCCAATTAACAATTTAGTTTTTCAGTTATCACATTCTCCTTAAGCTAACAATTAATTTAGCAAACAGGCTAAAGTCTCAACTAACCTAACTATCACTCCAACTACTTTAAAAGCTATAACAATACAAGGAAAACACGTACAATACAACTAACAAGCAATGTAGCATTGTAAATGAGATATAGACATGTTCACTCAACCTTTAACAAAGTAAACATATAACTCGATTTATGAACTTCTCCAAAAGAAAATGATATTCTTTAACTATAATCATTTAACCTTATTCAAGGAGTTTGCTTTCCAAGCTGATTATTGCGTTAGAACAAGGAACATAAAATATGATATGAATTAGTTGCTACTTCAATAAAGTAACATAACATATTCAAGAATCAAGAAATTATATGTATTCTATAGTATTTTCTTCCACCATGATACAATAAGTCAATAAAACTATTAGTTCCTACATTTCTTCCTTACAACTAGCTAATGGCTTGCACAAAGAAGAACACAATCAACTAAAGAAAATAATATTCAACTAGTATGCTATAGTTAGGTACAATTAAGATAAATATAGTTTCACCAAACTAACTCAACTACATTTAACAAGCTTGCTAGCTTGCTAATTCGCTCATGATAACACATAATATAAGCATATGAAGTCAACATGCATTACTTTCACTAACATAAATTGTCACGCCCCAACTCGACCCCACCTACGATCAGTCAGGACGCAACGGAGTTTTGGCAGCATAACGACAGTAACATGAACATCCGGGCTCTAAACCAACCCTTAAGAACAACATTCATCAACCTCCATAAATCACCAACCAATTCCACAATCAAATTGACAACATACAACACAACCACTTCATACATTAAACATTCTTTCATCAACCCTTCAGAGTTACGCGCCTCCGTTCCAACATAGTACATAGGCTATACATACATATCAAAATAGATTATAAACAAACTTAGCAACCTAGATCATAACAAAAGAAACACTACTAAGTTAGCATCATTTAGTTCATTATCTTACTACAACTTATACATCATAAATTACAAGGAAAATAAAAGACAACTAGGTTAATATACAAGATAATAGAGTATACAACATCTCAAGCATCAAGGACAAGACTCTGGCACATAGGACTCGTCCACATACGGCACATTTTCCACGTTCTCCTCTTTAGGAGGCACGTACCCGTAATCCTGCTCAAGTACACCTGTAAGCATGCAATAATAGAGAGTGAGCTTATATTAAATAAGGCCAGTGAGGATCCGATAGATCTCGAGCAAGGTCTACTAAACTCCTTGGAATAATCCTTTGAGTCAGTAAACACACAATAACAATAAATAATACTATCATCACATAACTATATGACCATTCAATAAAGGATACTCTCTCTAGTTGGTGTAGCTCCAAACGCCATCACGATCTCAACCATTCTTCTTGTAACTCCCCATTACTCACGCACCCGGGGTACCCCAATAACCTCGCCCTCCATGACACCTCCGTCATGCGAGCTGGAGGCAATCTCTGATAGTCATGCCGTTATCAACCCGACAGCCCGATGCTGCCCGAGAGGTGGCACACACATACCAAAGTCCCAGCAATAATAATAAACATCAATCATCAATATTCCGAGAGATCAGCAACAAAAGTGCCCGATTCCCGTACTCAATAATCAATCAATAAAACATCAATATAACATCAATATAACATTAATATAACATTAAACAGCAAACAACTAAGTTAGATGACAAAGTAGGCCATCTAACCGAACATGCATTAAACACACAATCAAACTCTAATTTACCCATCAACAACTCACAATTCAATCACTCAACACCACCCAACCATCTAAACGCATCGTTCAAGAAATTAAAGAATGACAACCTAAACTTCTAAAATTCATAACTTACAATCTACTACTCCAAACATTCCCAAATCAGTTGCTATCACTCACCCATTCAACCTACTACATTAACCCTCTCGGAAATCCACCATAACACCTCCAAATCATGCCCGATAACCCTAAAACCCTAAGATGTCATGGCTGGATTTTCCGGATTTTCACACAAACAATGTAATCGAAAATTCGGCATTACAATAGCGCTAATACGTAATTATCAAGTATTTAGAAATCGACGGCAATCGATTTCGATCAACACAACTCATTTAATTCAACTTTGAACATTTTAATCAAAATTAAATACTCGGAAAATAAAAATTATGCTATATCCGACAGAAACTCGTAGTATTAGTATATAATGATCCCTAGCATGCAAGGAGCAATAATCTAACATCAGATTTCAATTCTAACGGTTCAATCTTCATTTATACGCAAAAACACAAAAATGACATTTTGAGATCTAGAATTTTTCTCTCACCTTTGATGCGATATAAGCCTAGGAATGCGTGCTATGCGTGCCCAACAAGCAGAATCCAAGTCGGTGCGAAGTTCTACGGACAAAATCTAGGTTTTTCTTTGAAAAATTGATTGAAAAGCTTGAGTTTTTGTCTTTCTTTTTTCTCCCTCTTTTCTCTCGGCCTTGTGTGTGTTTGTGGAGTGTGTTTTGTGTTGTGTGAGTGTGTGTTGATGACATTATATAATAAAAAGCTTGGTCAATTAAAAAAATGCAAAGTCAAAGTTAGTTTTAATAGGTATTTTTGTGTTTTTAATGACTTTAATTGCATTTTATTGCTCACCAAGTTAAAAATAATTATGCAACCCCCAAGATATCTCAAGTGGATGATTTTTAGGTGACAAGAAGTTTTACAGTCCAATAATTTCACCCGAGTCGGCTTAAAACTCGATTTTCGCAAAATTCGGTGTAAAAACCCTAATAAATTCTTAAGCCGATTTTAAAATCGTTTTCATCAAACACAGGTCTATTAAAGTCTATGGACTAGGTCTAGAAGGGTTAAAAAGACTAGTTTCAAAATTTTAGCGGACGTGTTTCGAAAATACTATTCACTAAAAATCGACGATAAAATTTCTGACCCCGTTTTTGATAAAAATTTCATGAATGCACATTTAGCACGTATTAGAAGTATTGACATCAAAATTATAACTTTCTAGCTCCTATAGCACATAAACAGATCATACGCACGCAAAACGAGGTAAAGCACGTAAAACGAGATAGGATAGAAAGGTGGGGTTTCACATTCTCCCCTCCTTAAAACAATTGCGTCCGCGCAATTCTGCATCGATCCGAAGACAAACTCAGGTGCTGACTCAAACATACTGATTGAAAGACCAAATACCAAATTCCAAATACCAACCAAGAACACCAAGTAGGAACACCGAATAAGATCATCGAATAAGAATCCTCAAACAAGAAGCTTAATTAGGAACGCTGAATAAGAACTCTGACTAGAATTTCTGAATAAGAATCTCAAATAAATTACCGAAGAAGAACGCCAAACATAGATCCCGTAATAGAGCACCAATCAAGAATACCAATTGAGATCTTCGAACAAGATTACCGTTGGAGAATACCGAATAATAATCCCGAAATAAGAACTCGGGATAACACCATATAATAATTCCGCATAAGAATACTAATAGAAAATACCAAAGAATAATTCCAATCAAGTATACCGAATAAGAATATTCATATGGAAATCCAAAGGAAGAATGTCGAATAGGATCACCAAATGAGAATTCCAATAGTCAATTATGTAGTCGTAAAGTAGCTTGACCCCTAATCGGAATTTTATATGCTTCAGCGTCACATATTACTCAATCGCCAACTAATATAATGCACGTGCGAACTTCAACCATATAGGGCAAACTTTCTACTCGCATACTAGCGCATTGCACTCAAGTAGACATGATAAAAGAATATGTAGCACTGGAATCATTCAATACCTTAACAAATAGTTGCTCATTTATTGATTTGTTGAAAATATGATTATATGCCATTATAATTGTTATCTATGCTAATATACTATCTATATGAATGCTAGAGAACACTTTTGAACCGTCGTTTCGCAATTTAAACAGTTAGAATCGTTAGTTTGATTTTTAGGGTGAATAGTGACGTTTTTTTCTAGGGTTTTGTGTAATTGCTCGAATTGGCTTGAATTAATGCTTCTAATTGATGCCTTAGGTACTAGTGAAGATAATTAAATAGCGCCGTACACTTGCATTGCCCTCAAATCGTCTAAAAATAGAAAATAGCCGACTTTAAGTTGGGGCTTTCGGGGTTAATGCGAATCCGGGTGGATTCGGGCTTCAATTCTAGTATCCTTAGGCTACCTAGGTGCTATAGATGCCTTGATATCCCTTGTTTGAAGCCCGGACAATGTAGGTGTGGTTTAAAGCCAAAAGAGGGAAATTGGGGCTTTCGGGGTAAACGCGGGCATTTGATTGAGTTCGAGGGTTGAGAGGGTACCTTGGGGGTTAGTTAGAAGGTTGGGAGAGTTTCCTTTGAAAATGAAATCATTAACTCTGGTTTAGAAGAGAAATAGTTCGAAAAACAAAGAGGTTTAGGTGCAATTTAAGTTGTCTCACACTTCTAAACCCATGTCAGGACTTCTTAAGTGTTTATATATGATTTTAAACTGATTTGGAGCTTTTGGAATGATTCTATGCTTATATGGTATAAGTTCATTTGTAAACTGCTTATTAGCTTCTATCTTTGCTTCTATCCTAATTGCAACGAGGTCAACCTACTTTGTTGATCCTCATATGTGTAAATGCTTATATTATTGTTATTAACTTGCCATCGTTGAGTGCATTGCATAGTGGTTGCGCACCCATAGTGTCGGGGAGGATGTGTTGAATATCGGCTGGGCGGCAGAGGGCTTGCCGGTGGATATTCAAACTCCGTGCCCTATTCCCTCATTCGCCTGGTCCGGAGATTGCCAGGGGATGTTGGGTCGTAGGATTTGGGGTACATCCGGAGTACACCCACTGGAGTGTTTGGGGATTATGCCGGCTTATCGTGATCGTGCTCGTGGTTCGTGGATCGTGATTGAAGACCAGTGAAGATTGGTGTATAGGGGATTGTTGAAACGTATCCTTTCGATTGTGTGGTTATTTAAGTTATCATTGTTTCTTAAATTGTTAAAGTGTTATTGTTGTGTAGTTGTATTATCTGTTGCATTGCACGCCCCGGGACTATATCCCTCACTGGGCAACAGTGGTTGCTCATACCTCGATATCTGTTTCAGGAGACGCTGAGGGTGACCCCCAGCTTGTTGATTTAGTTGAGGAAGAAGAAGTTCAGATCGAGCCTTTACCTTAGTTGCTGTGTCTGATAACTTGAGGTGGTCATTGAATTTGCTGCTATGTGGAAAGTTCAACTAGTTGCTTTATGTACTATTTTGTAGCCAAGGGCTATGTATATGCTTGTTGTATAAGTCGAAGATTAGTTGGTTGGGTTGTAGCTTGAAAGTCTATGAACTGTAATAACTTTTATTCTTGCCTTATTTCCTTGCATGCTTGGGAGTGGATGGTTGATGTAGAATGCTTTATCCTTTAAGTTGTTTTATTGATTTCCTAGAATGTTATGATTATAAGACTATGCTGACAACAAGTTCTCGCATGCTTGTGTGTTTTGGAGATATTGTGTACTATAAGGCTCGGATGGCCTTATAACTTTATTGTTTTATTAAGAAAAGCTAGTATGTATTGTTGGGTCTTTGTTTAAGTGTTTACAGGTTTTTAGAATGTCCACGGTACAGAGGAGACTCTGTCCGTGTGTCGGGTCCGGACTTAACCTTTAGCTTGGGGGTTGGGTCGGGGCGTGACATTTAAGTGGTATCAGAGCTATAGATTGCATGAAGCCTGGTTAAATTTCTCGGTCTGTGGGTAGAGAATTGTTATGTGACTTTGTGAATACATGAGTCTTTGATTTTGATTTGCCTAAGTAAAATTTGAATAAGGAATGAACATGCTAGCATGGAAATAGAATATCAAGAGTCTAGAATGTCAAGTATGATCTAGTGATTTATGTTTACTTCAAGAATGTGGAATATTTATTTGAACTTCTATGCACTTGACTTTATGTGAATCTAATTGGACTCTTCTTTATGTGTTTACTTATAAATTGCATATATACATATATATATATATATATCTGTCATAACACTTTGCATTCTAGCTATTCGTGATGGGGCCTCGCCGTCGTGCTGATAATCCGAATGTTGGTGGAGAACCCGAGGGGGTTCAGGGGCAAGAAGCTGAGGTGGCCGAAAATGCACCGCAGGTTCAAGAACCGAGCACTGCACAGATCTTGGCCACGATGGCCACAGCTATGAACACTATCGCCCAGTTTGTTACACAACAGGGTCAACCAGGGGTCGTTGCAGGTAATCAGGCTGCGAGAGCCGGAGGTAGTGGTCCTATTGGAGGGAATCTGTATGATCGGTTTATACATCATGGGGCCTATACTTTCTTTGGGGAGCCGGACGATATGAAAGCTGAGATGTGGCTAAGGAAGTTCGAGAGAGTGGCAGCGATACTGGAGTGCCATGATGACAGGAAGATTACCTATGCTACTTTCCTTCTCGAGGGTGATGCTGAAGATTGGTGGAATACCATCAGTGAGAAATGGGTAGCTGAGGGAGGTCATCATTCGTGGGCCGATTTTGTCCGAGAATTTCGAGACAAGTATATATCGGTAGTTGCCCGCGAGAGGCGACAAACTGAGTTCATAAACTTGAGGCAGGGAAGTATGACGGTAGATCAATACGAGGCTACTTTTACCCGGCTTTCCCGTTATGCACCAGCTTTAATTCAGCCGGAGGACATGAAGATTCAGAGGTTCATCATGGGTTTGAGGAGAGATATTATGCTGAACTTGTCTTCAAATGATTTTCCTAACTATGCTGCAGTAGTCCGAGCTGCCTCGAGATATGAGAAACGGAAGGCCGATGTGTTAGCCGAGACCAGTCAATCGAGTAAACGGTTTCAGTCTCAGAGTCAAGGGTACCAGGGGCAGGCTGTATCAGTTGGGCAGAGTTCGCAGCCGAGGCAGACTCAGAGTTACACAGGGCCTACTCAGACTCAGGCACGACCAGTTCAGAGTCAGACTCAGAGTCAGTTCCGTCCAGCAGTTTCCCGTTCGCAGCAGGGTAGTTCAGCTACCTCTACTTACAGAGCTCCTTCAGGAGGCACTGTTGCAAGACGTCACCAGCAGTGCAGCTTCTGTCAGCGTCAGGGTCACACTGAGGATGTTTGTTGGAAGAAACATAACAAATGTACAGGTTGCGGCAGTGATCAGCACAGGGTTAAAGACTGTCAGAAATTTAAGAACCCTAGGGGTCAGACATCAGCTCAGAACTCTCAGACCAGGGCCCCAGCTGCAGCACCACCACCACGAGGCCAGGCCCGTGTATTTGCTTTGGATGCCGAGGAGCTTCCGGACACTACCGCTGTGGTAGAAGGTATTTTTTTTCTTAATGATCAATCAGTTAAGGTTTTAATTGATTCCGGGGCTTCGCATTCTTTTATTACTCCTACTTGTGCACAAAATGCTAAATTGAAACATGATAAACTGTTGCATGAGATTGTGGTCTATACTCCTATGGGTCCGAAGTTTGTTACTAGGTCTATTTGCAGAGCATGTAGTATATTTATTGAAGGTCGTGTTTTTCCTGCTGATTTGATTATCCTACCCTTCAATGACTTTGAAATTATATTGGGGATGGACTGGTTAAGTAAATATTATGCCCAGCTTGATTGTAGAAAGAAGATTGTGTATCTAGAAATGCCTGACCAGCCTGTGCTTAAAATAGTTGGTAGTAGAAAATCTACGGGAACTCCTATTATTTCTTCTATTAGGGCATCTAAATTATTGAGCAAGGGTTGTGAGGCTTATCTTGCTTATTTGATTAATCAACCCGGGGATCAATTGAAATTGAATGATGTACCTATCGTGAGAGAGTTTCCGGGGGTCTTTCCTGAGGAATTACCTGGGTTACCGCCTGATAGAGAGATAGAGTTCATGATTGATTTGTTGCCGGGGACTTCACCTATCTCTAGGACTCCGTACAGAATGGCTCCACCTGAGTTGCAGGAATTGAAAGTTCAACTGCAGGGCTTGCTTGAGAAGGGATTCATTCAGCCGAGTTCTTCACCGTGGGGTGCGCCAGTTCTATTCGTTAAAAAGAAAGACGGATCTCTTCGCCTATGCATCGATTATCGGGGTCTTAATCAGGTAGCCATCAAAAATAAATATCATTTGCCTTTAATCGAAGAGTTGTTTGATCAGTTGCAAGGCGCCAGGGTATTCTCTAAATTTGATCTGAGGCAGGGTTATTATCAGCTGAGGATTAAGAAAGATGATGTTCCTAAAACTGCCTTCAGAACTCGATATGGCCATTATGAGTTTGTTGTCTTGCCGTTTGGTCTTACTAATGCTCCCGCCGCATTCATGGATTTAATGCAGAGGGTATTCCGTCCTTATCTGGATCAATTTGTAGTCATATTTATTGATGATATCCTTGTTTATTCTAAATCTGAGGCGGAACATGAACAGCATCTCAGAATTGTGTTGCAGACACTTCAGGAGCATCGGTTATTTGCAAAGTTTAGCAAATGTGAATTCTGGCTTAAGCAAGTTGCTTTTCTTGGCCATATTATCTCGCAGGATGGTATTTCTGTTGATCCAGCGAAGATTGAAGTTGTGTTATCTTGGAAACGGCCTGAAACTGTCACGAAAATTCGTAGCTTCCTTGGTTTAGCTGGGTATTATCGGAGGTTTGTAAAGGATTTCTCTAAGATTGCAGGGCCTTTAACTCAGCTTACTCAGAAGAAAACCGTATTTGACTGGAATGATAAATGTGAGGCCAGCTTCCAGGAATTGAAGAAGAGATTGACTACAGCTCCTATTCTTGCTTTACCTGAGGGTTATGATAATTTGATGATCTATAGTGATGCTTCGAAGGAAGGTCTGGGTTGTGTATTGATGCAGAATGGCAGGGTTATTGCTTATGCTTCCAGGAAACTAAAGCCTTATGAACTCAACTATCCGACTCATGATCTTGAGCTTGCAGCTATCATTCTAGCATTAAAGAAATGGCGTCATTATCTCTGGGGCAACAAATTTGAAATCTTTACAGACCATAAGAGCTTGAAATATCTGTTTTCCCAGAAAGAGTTGAACATGAGGCAGAGGCGTTGGCTGGAATTACTTGAGGACTATAACTGTACTATTAACTATCTTCCAGGTAAGGCCAATATTGTTGCAGATGCTTTGAGCCGAAAGGCTACGGTTGCCAGCTTGATTATCAAGAATTGGGAATTCATGGAAGAATTGTGCTTATGGAAGCCTAGTACTTCAAATTCTGGTATTCAATTTGCAAGTTTGCATATTCAATCTCTGTTGTTATCCAGGATTCGAGAAGCTCAACAAGCTGATCTTCAATTGTTGAAAGTCTTAGAGAATTCTAAAGGGGGAGAGTCGGATTTCAAACTGCACGACGATGGTATTCTTAAATTCAAAGGTAGAATCTGTATTCCGAATGATCCAACTCTGAAGAAGGATATTCTTGCTGAGGCACACAGTTCCAGATATACTATCCATCCAGGCAGTACGAAAATGTATAAAGATTTGAAGCAGAACTTCTGGTGGAATAATATGAAGAGAGAAATTGCTGACTATGTTGCCCGATGTCTTACTTGTCAGAAAGTTAAAGCAGAACATCAGAGACCTGCAGGGTTGTTGCAGCCTTTGGCTATTCCTGTTTGGAAATGGGATCATATTACTATGGATTTCGTATCCGATTTACCGAGGTCTTCGAGGGGTAACGACTCAGTCTGGGTTATTGTGGATAGACTGACCAAGACTTCTCATTTTATTGCTAAAAAGAAGTCTGATTCTCTTGATAAACTGGTAGAGTTGTATATTGAGAATGTTGTCCGACTACATGGAATTCCAAAGAGTATTGTGTCAGATAGAGATCCCAGATTCACATCTCAGTTCTGGCAGAAGATTCAGAAAGCTTTGGGCACGAATTTGAATTTCAGTACAGCTTATCATCCCCAGACAGATGGTCAATCCGAGAGAACTATCTTGATCCTTGAGGATATGTTGCGGGCTTGCATTCTGGACTTCGGTAAAAGTTGGGAGAAATATTTGCCACTAGCAGAGTTCGCCTACAACAATAGTTATCAAGCTACTATTGGTATGGCACCTTATGAGGCACTGTATGGGCGTAAATGTCGGTCTCCTCTCTACTGGGATGATGTTGGTGAGATGAAGACTATCGACCCTACTCTCTTACCTGAAATGAACAAAATGATTGATCAGGTGCAGCTTATCAGAAAAAGGATGCTTACAGCACAGAGCCGACAGAAGAGTTATGCAGATAGACGACGTCGTGATCTGAAATTTGCTGTGGGGGACCGGGTATTTCTGAAAATTTCTCCTCGCAAGGGTTTGATTCGGCATGGTAAAGGAGGTAAACTCAGTCCTCGATATGTGGGACCATTTGAGATAACTGAAACTGTTGGTGATTTGGCTTACCGTCTAGCTTTACCTCCCAGTCTGGGCAGAATTCATGACGTATTCCATGTTTCCATGCTTCGAAAGTATCAGCCAGATCCCTCTCACATACTTGAGCCGGAACCGCTAGAGATCAGTGAAACTTTGACCTACACCGAGAAACCTCTTCGAATTGTTGATCAGAAAGTTCAGGAGCTGAGGACTAAAAGCATTCCGATGGTTAAAGTTCTGTGGGATCATCACGGAGTAGAGGATGCGACGTGGGAAAGAGAGGATCAGATGCGGGATCGGTATCCAGAGTTATTCGCCGAATCATGTAAGAATTGCGTGGACGCAATTAGTTTAAGGGGGAGAGGATGTGACGCCCGGGTTTTAGCCATGCATTTAATTACTGTTGCATCCCTTGTTTGCGCATTTACTTCTATGCCTTATTAACTGACTTTGTGACTACTATTCACTCTATTTTTAAACTACTTTCTATTAGTTAATTAGCATTTTTATTAAATCATATTAATTGTAAAAGTAGTGGGAAAAATGTGCATTTGAGCTAAAGGCGTTAGGAGGGCTCGTTTAGAAAATAATTTTAGAAGTCAAGTGAATAGTGTTACGTAACTAACTTAGGTAATTAATTAGCTAGCATATATTTTACCATCTAAGCTCATTTTAAAGCTTACTACGCACATTTTATTAGATCGCTTAAACACCCAAAGGACCCCACCTCAACTTAACCCCTTTATATTAACACTTAAGCTCATATAATGCAAAAAAAAAAAAAATAGAAAGCTGAAACAGCAGCCCCAAACCCGACAGCCCCTCCTTGCACTTGGGAGCATTTTTCCATCTTCAACTCTTCAATTCAAGCCAAGCCAAGCCTTGAGCAACTAGTGTAGGGTGTTTGCAAGGTTCCTAGGTGCTCCTACGCGTAGTGGTGAGGGATTTCACGACTTGTTTTTGCATTTTTAAATAGTTGCTCATTTATTGATTTGTTGAAAATATGATTATATGCCATTATAATTGTTATCTATGCTAATATACTATCTATATGAATGCTAGAGAACACTTTTGAACCGTCGTTTCCCAATTTAAACGGTTAGAATCGTTAGTTTGATTTTTAGGGTGAATAGTCACGTTTTTTCTAGGGTTTTGTGTAATTGCTCGAATTGTCTTGAATTAATGCTTCTAATTGATGCCTTAGGTACTAGTGAAGATAATTAAATAGCGCCGTACACTTGCATTGCCCTCAAATCGTCTAAAAATAGAAAATAGCCGACTTTAAGTTGGGGCTTTCGGGGTTAATGCGAATCCGGGTGGATTCGGGCTTCAATTCTAGTATCCTTAGGCTACCTAGGTGCTATAGATGCCTTGATATCCCTTGTTTGAAGCCCGGACAATGTAGGTGTGGTTTAAAGCCAAAAGAGGGAAATTGGGGCTTTCGGGGTAAACGCGGGCATTTGATTGAGTTCGAGGGTTGAGAGGGTACCTTGGGGGTTAGTTAGAAGGTTGGGAGAGTTTCCTTTGAAAATGAAATCATTAACTCTGGTTTAGAAGAGAAATAGTTCGAAAAACAAAGAGGTTTAGGTGCAATTTAAGTTGTCTCACACTTCTAAACCCATGTCAGGACTTCTTAAGTGTTTATATATGATTTTAAACTGATTTGGAGCTT
The DNA here is from genome assembly GCA_037974665.1 of Ehretia macrophylla. Classification (NCBI taxonomy): domain Eukaryota; kingdom Viridiplantae; phylum Streptophyta; class Magnoliopsida; order Boraginales; family Ehretiaceae; genus Ehretia; species Ehretia macrophylla. The sequence goes on from CM075771.1 coordinate 24,400,505, forward strand.
TTGGAATGATTCTATGCTTATATGGTATAAGTTCATTTGTAAACTGCTTATTAGCTTCTATCTTTGCTTCTATCCTAATTGCAACGAGGTCAACCTACTTTGTTGATCCTCATATGTGTAAATGCTTATATTATTGTTATTAACTTGCCATCGTTGAGTGCATTGCATAGTGGTTGCGCAACCATAGTGTCGGGGCGGATGTGTTGAATATCGGCTGGGCGGCAGAGGGCTTGCCGGTGGATATTCAAACTCCGTGCCCTATTCCCTCATTCGCCTGGTCCGGAGATTGCCAGGGGATGTTGGGTCGTAGGATTCGGGGTACATCCGGAGTACACCCACTGGAGTGTTTGGGGATTATGCCGGCTTATCGTGATCGTGCTCGTGGTTCGTGGATCGTGATTGAAGACCAGTGAAGATTGGTGTATAGGGGATTGTTGAAATGTATCCTTTTGATTGTGTGGTTATTTAAGTTATCATTGTTTCTTAAATTGTTAAAGTGTTATTGTTGTGTAGTTGTATTATCTGTTGCATTGCACGCCCCGGGACTATATCCCTCACTGGGCAACAGTGGTTGCTCATACCTCGATATCTGTTTCAGGAGACGCTGAGGGTGACCCCCAGCTTGTTGATTTAGTTGAGGAAGAAGAAGTTCAGATCGAGCCTTTACCTTAGTTGCTGTGTTTGATAACTTGAGGTGGTCATTGAATTTGTTGCTATGTGGAAAGTTCAACTAGTTGCTTTATGTACTATTTTGTAGCCAAGGGCTATGTATATGCTTGTTGTATAAGTCGAAGATTAGTTGGTTGGGTTGTAGCTTGAAAGTCTATGAACTGTAATAACTTTTATTCTTGCCTTATTTCCTTGCATGCTTGGGAGTGGATGGTTGATGTAGAATGCTTTATCCTTTAAGTTGTTTTATTGATTTCCTAGAATGTTATGATTATAAGACTATGCTGACAACAAGTTCTCGCATGCTTGTGTGTTTTGGAGATATTGTGTACTATAAGGCTCGGATGGCCTTATAACTTTATTGTTTTATTAAGAAAAGCTAGTATGTATTGTTGGGACTTTGTTTAAGTGTTTACAGGTTTTTAGAATGTCCACGGTACAGAGGAGACTCTGTCCGTGTGTCGGGTCCGGACTTAACCTTTAGCTTGGGGGTTGGGTCGGGGCGTGACAGTAACATATTTATCAGTCAAAGAGGTACTAATCTCAACCACATAAGGCAATCTTTCAGGTTGTAAATTAACACGTTGCACACAAGCAGGAGTAATGAAAGAATGCGTAGCACTAGAATCAATCAGCACTTTAACAAGTTGATCAAGTATAAGGAAGTTACCTTCCACAACTGCAGTCTCCTTAGGCATCTCCTCTAAGTCACTGCGTAGGCCTGAGCCTGAACCCACTGCTGCTGAGGTACACTGGCCGCAGGTTGGCCCTGATAACCCTGAGTCGCTGCCTAACCCTCAGTCCTCGAATATCAAGGGCAATCCCTCGCCCTGTGCTGATTACTGCCGCATCCTAAACACGTCCCTGCCTTCACTCTGCAATCGACCTCTGCATGCCCCGTGCGCTTGCAGTATGTACACTGCGGTGATGATGCACTAACACTGCCCCTGGAAGAACCAGAAGCTGAAGAAACAGCTGAACCAGCCTGCTGCTGAGGCCTTACCACACTAGGCCTGTACTGACCTTGAGACTGGGCTGGCCTAAACTGGGACTGAACCTGATATTACCCCTGCTGAAACTGAGGTCGATAATAACTCTGCTGGCCCTGTGGCTTGAAAGAACCCTGCTGAGCTGGCGGCCTGTACACAACCTGCTGTACGGGAGGCCTATACACTCCCTGCTGAAACTGCGGCTCATACGACCTCTTACTAGGCTGACTAGACACAAGCTTATCCCCCTTCCTCTTTTCTAACCCAGAAGCTGCCTCAAAGGTCTCAGTGAATATATCATACCGATTCAGAGCCATCACATCCTGAATCTCGGGCCTCAACCCCAACATAAATCTACGAGTCCTTCGCTCCTCATCAGCCACATACTCCGGTGCATACCGGGACAATCGAGTAAGGGTGGCCTCATATTGAGCCACTGAGGCATCCCCCTGAACCAGAGACAGAAACTCAACCTCTCTCCGCTCCCTCGCGATCCTCGGCACATACTTTGCCCGGAAAGCTAATAGAAAGGTACCCCAAACATACGGAATACCCTAAGTTGCCCAGCTAGTTCTCACCGTGCGCCACCATTCTTCTGCCTCATCATCCAGCAAGTGCACGACAAAGGAGACTTCTGCTCATCGGTATAATCAAAAGGATCATAAATCTTCTCCACCTTACTAATCCACGCTTCAGCCTTCCGATCATCGGGTTCCCCCTGAAATCGAGGTGGATGATACCCTAAGAACTCTTTCAGGGTACCACGCCCGTGGTTTCCACCCTACACATTCAACAACTGAGCCTGCCAAGCCTGAGTCTGGGTAGCCTGCCCTGCTATCAACTGGGCCTGTCTGGCCATTAACTCAGCAATCCTATCCATAGCTGCCCCTAAACGATCATCACCCCTATCACGGCCCGGTGCCGCATTACCAGGAGTCTCATCTACTACCTCGGGCCAACCTCTGGTCCTTGGTCTACAGACCATTCTACTAATCAAAGAGTTAGCACAGGTTATAGCACGTAAACAGGTTATAAACAACTATTAACACATAAACAACAAACTCATATTAAGCACATAAATCACATAAAACACATAAATCACTTAAGTATCAATCACATAAACAAACACATAATCACATGAGCACTAGATCACATAATCACTTAATCATTTAATCATATTAATTCATAGTTCACTTTTCTTTCTTTCCATACATACTTTCATGCTAAGACCATTACCCACATTCCAAGAATACCCCGGCTGACAACTAACATGCGCTCTGATACCACTTAAATGTCACGCCCCAACTCGATCCCACCTACGATCAGTCAGGACGCAACGGAATTTTGGCAGTATAACGACAGTAAATAAAATACCGAGGCTCTAAACCAACCTTATTAGAACATCATACATCAACTCCATAACCATACAATAAACAACTCCTCAATAAAATAACAACATACAACATAACCATATTACACCATAGTCATCCTTTGTTATATGCCTCCGTTCCAACATATTACATGAACTTTAATGTACATTACAAAACATATTGATACCAACCTAGAAACCTAAACATAGACAAAAGGAAGACTACTAAGATAGCATCAACTAATTCATTATCTTTTCAACATCTTCTACATTATGAATTACAAAGCATATAAAAGTCTGCTAAGTTAATATAAAATATAGTAAAACAACATAACATCAAGGATAAGACTCCGGAATATAAGACTCATCCACATAAGGCACATTTTCCACATTTTCCTCTTCAGGAGGCACGTACCCGTAGTTGCAAAAGAACACCTGTAAACATGCAATAATAGAGAGTGAGCTTATATAAAATAAGCCTAGTGAGGATCCGATAGATCTCTAACAGTATTCACTATACTCCTTGGAAATAATCCTTTGAGCAAGTAAACACACAATAACATCAATAATACTATCATCACATAATCTATAATGACCATTCAATAAAGGATACACTAGTTGGTGTAGCTCCAAACGCCATCACAATCATAACAGCCTTCTTGTGACTCCCATAAACTCACGCACCCAAGGTACCCCAATAACCTCTCCCTCCATGACACCTCTATCATGCGAACTGGAGGCAGTCTTTGGTAGTCATGCCGTTATCAACCTGACAGCCCGATGCTGCCCGAGAGGTGGCACACACATACCAAAGACTGAGCAATAATAATAAACATCAATCATTCACAGGAGGACAACCTTTTCCGTTGACTATCTCCCGGTTCATCAATCATCAATCAATAATCAATCAATAATCATATTATCATCATAATAACATCAATAATCAATTTAACAACAAATAATTAAGTTAGATGACAAAGTAGGCCATCCAACCGAACATGCATTAAACACACCATCAAACCCTAGTTTACCCATCATCATCTCACAATTCAATCACTCAAACCATACCCAATCAACTAAAGGCATAATTTAATATTTTAAAGAAAGACAACCTAAACTTCAAATATTTATAACCTACATTCTACTAGTCCAAACCACTCCAAATCAGTTTCTATCACTCACCCATTCAATCAACTACATTAGTCCTCTCGGAAACCAACCAAAACACATCCAAATCATGCCCAATAACCCTAAAACCCTAGTGTGTCATGGCTGAAATTTCCAGATTTTAACACCGACCTCAAAATCAAAAAATCAGCATTACAACGGCGCTACCACGTAATTATCAAACTTTTAGAAATCGACGACAATCGATTTCAACCAATACAACTCAAGATAATCAACATTTAGCAAATTAATCAACTTTAAATACCCGAAAATAAATAATTATGCTACAACAGTTCAAATCTCGCAAGAATACATATAAACGATCCCTAGCGTGCATGGAGCAATAATCTAACTTCAAATTAACATTCTAACGGTTCATTAATTATTTATACGCATAAACACAAAATATGAGTTTTGAGATCTAGAAATTTTCTCTCACATTAGATGCGATATAAGCCTAGAAATGCGTGCCATGCGTGCCCAACAAGCGGAATCCAACTCAGCACGAAGTTCTACAGACAAAAACTAGGGTTTTCTTTGAAAATTTTCTTTGAAAACTTGTTGAAAACTCTTTTATTTTTTTCTCCTATGGCCTCTCGCCTATGTGTGTGAAATTGAGGGTGTTTTTGTGCTTTGTGAGTGTGTGTTTGTGATATATGCATATTGGTCAACATTTAAATAAAGTCAAAGTTAGTTTAAATTAATCTTTTAATTGTATTTTTAGTCTTTTAATTTATTTCTTGAGTATTTCTTGCTCAACTATTAAATTAACACTTAAACTAACTCAGATAATTTATTTCTAGATGACAAGATGTTTTACAATCAAACAATTTCACCCGAGTCGGCTTAAAACTCGATTTTCGCAAAAGTCGGTGTAAAAACCCTAATAAATTCCTAAGTCGGTTTTAAAGCCGTTTTAATCAAACACAGGTCTATTAAAGTCCGTGGACTAGGTCTAGAAGGGTTAAAAAGACCAGTTTCAAAATTTTAGAGGACGTGTTTCGAAAATACTATTCACTAAAAACCGACGATAAAATTTCTGACTCCGTTTTTTATGAAAATTTCATGAATGCACACTTAGCATGTATTAGGAGTATTAATATCAAAATTACCACATTCTAAGTCATATAGCACATAGACAGGTCATTTCATGCAAAACAAGAATAAACATGCAAAATGAGAATAAATACGCAAAACGAGACAAGATAGAAAAGTAGGGTTTCACACACAACATTTGCCTTCCCAGGTAGATAACTGATAGAACAATTATAGTCTCCGAGAAGTTCCATCCACCTCCATTGACGTATATTCAACTCCTTCTGTGAAAACAAATACTTAAGATTCTTATGATCAGTGAAAATCTCGAACTTACTGCCCCACAGATAATGACGCCACTTTTTCAGTGAGAAAACAATAGCTGCCAACTCAAGATCATGAGTTGGATAATTCACCTCATATGGTTTCAACTTTCTAGAAGCATAGGCAATAACCCGGCCATTCTACATAAGTACACATCCCAAGCCTTCCTTGGATGGATCACTGTAGATAACCATATTATCGATCCCCTCTGGTAGAACAAGTACTAGAGCGGTAGTCAATCTCTTTTTCAACTCCTGAATCCCACTTTCTTATTTCTCATCCTAAACAAAGCTAGTATGTTTCTGAGTTAACTTAGAAAGTGGCCCGACAATCTTAGAAAAGTCTTTCATAAACCTACGGTAATAACCCTCCAAGCCAAGAAAGCTATGAACCTCCGAAACATTCTTCGGCCGTTTCCAAGACATCACCGCTTCAATCTTAGTGGGATCTACAGATACACCGCTCTATGTGATAACATGACCAAGAAAAGATATGCATTGTAGCCAAAATTCACATTTGTTGAACTTCAAAAACAACAGATGATCCTGCAGCTTCTGTAAGACAAGCCGTAGATGTTGCTCGTGCTCCGACTCAAATTTAGAATAGACCAAGATATCATCAATAAAGATCACCAAGACCTGGTCCAAGTACGGCTGAAAAACCGAATGCATAAGGTCCATAAATGCTACAGGTACATTAGTTAATCCAAAGGGCATAAATACAAACTCATAATGCCCGTACCGAGTCCTAAAGGCAGACTTCGGAACATCCTCTGTGCGAATCCGAAGCTGATAATACCCCTGCCTCAAGTCAAACTTAGAGTAGACTTTGGCTCCCTGAGTTGATCAAACAACTCATCAATCAATGGAAAAGGATACTTGTTCTTGATGGTCACTTGATTCAAACCACGATAGTCAATGCATAATCTCAAGGTACCATCTTTCTTCTTCACAAATAAAACAGGTGCTCCCCAGGGTGAAGAACTCTACTGAATGAAACCCTTCTCTATTAACTCCTGCAACTGAGTTTCAGCTCCTTCAACTTAGCCGGTGCCATCCGGTACGCTGATTTAGAAATAGGTTGAGTACCGGGAATAAGATTGATCACAAACTCTACATCTCTCTCTGGCAGCAACCCTGGCAACTCCTCGGGAAATACATTGGGATATTCTCGAATAATAGATACTTCCTCCAGCTGCAGCTTATCAGATGGCTTGTTGATCAAATAAGCTAGATAACCCAAACACCCCTTACTCACCAACTTAATGGCTTTAGTTGATGAGATAAAAAAACTCGTCTTAGCACCCTGGTTCCTTGCTACCTCTACCACTGGCTGATCTGGCAACCGAAACTGTACTACCTTCGTTCTACAGTTTAACTGGGCATCATACTTAGAAAGCCAATCCATACCCAAGATAACATCGTACCCTCGGATAGGAAATAAGATAAGGTCCGAAGGAAAATTATACCCTTAACATGTATTTTACAATCCTTACATACTAAGCCAGTCACATACTTATCAGTCAAAGATGTACTAATCTCAACCACATAAGGCAGTCTTGCAGGTTGCATATTAACACGTTGCACACACTCAGGAGTAATGAAAGAATGTGTAGCACCAGAATCAATCAACACTTTAACAAGTTGATCAAGTATAAGGAAGTTACCTTCCACAACTGCAGTTTCCTCAAGCATCCCCTCCAAATCAACTATGTAGGCCCGAGCCTGAACCCGTTGCTGCTGAGGTGCACCACCAGTAGGTCGACCCTGATAACACTGGGTCACTGCCCAACCCTTAGTTCCCCGATATCTATAGCAATCCTTCACCCTATGCTGATTGCTGCTGCAACCCAAACACGTTTCTACCTTCGCCCTGCAATCGGCCTCCACATGGCCCTGACGCTTGCCGTAAGTACACTGCAGTGATGAAACACTGCCACTGCCCCTAGAAGAACCAGAAGCCGAGAAAGCAGTTGTACCAGCCTGCTGCTGAGGTCTCACAACACTAGGACTATATTGTCACGCCCCAACTCGATCCCACCTACAATCAGTCAGGACGCAACAGAATTTCGGCGGCATAACGACAATAAATAGATTTCCGAGGTTCTAAACCAACCTCATAAAACATCATACATCCAGCAATTCCTCAATACAAACAACAACATACAACACAACCATATGATACAATAAACAATCCTCGTTATACGCCTCCGTTCCAACATGACATACAATACCTCAACCTTATCATACATTTCAAAAATAAGTTGAGACACAACTACAACTTAACCATAGACAAAAGAAAGCCACTAAGTTAACATCATTTGGATCATCATCTTTCAACATCTATTACAATAAGAACCATAAAGCATATAAAAGTCTATTAAGCTAATATACATGACACTAAACAACATATAATCATGGATAAGACTCGGGAACATATGACTCGTCCACGTAAGGCACATTTTCCTCCTCAGGAGGCACGTACCCGTAATCCGGCTCTGCAACACCTGTAAGCATGCAATAATAGAGAGTGAGCTTATATACATAAGCCCAGTGAGGATCCGATAGATCTCGACAGTATTCACTACGCTCCTTGGATTTAGTCCTTTGAGCAAGTAAACACACAACAACAATAATAATATTATCATCACATAACTATATAACCATTCATTAAAGGATACTCTATTTGGTGTAGCTCCAAACGCCATCACGATCTCAACCGTTCTTCTTATAACTCCCCATTACTCACGCACCCGAGGTACCTCACTAGCCCCTCCCTCCATGACACCTCCGTCATGCGAGCTGGGGGTAGCCTATGGCAGTCATGCCGTTATCAACCCGACAGCCCGACGCTGCCCGAGAGGTGGCACACACATACCAAGACTCCATAATCATCAATCATCAATCAATCATCAATCAATCAATTGGGAGATCAGCAACGAAAGTGCCCGATTCCCGAACTCAATAATAATCAATCAATAACATCAATATAACATCAATATTAAATTAAACAACAAACAACGTAGTTAGATGACAAAGTAGGCCATCTAACCGGACATGCATAATATACATAATTAAACTCTAAATTACTCATCAACAACTCACCATTCATCACTCGAACACTACCCAACTGTGGCGCTCCCACATCGAAAAATTAGGAAGCGATATAGCTGAATATAAGGAGGCGACTCCTTGTATTAGCCACAAGGCCTTTTCAGGTGGGAGACCACGTGAGAAACAAAACCGTGAGAGTATTGGTTCCCTTCGGGGCTTGCTCAAAGCGGACAATATTGTGGTAGTGACGGACTCGTGCCCGTGATAAACCGTGGCGGGTCGTTACAAATGGTATCAGAGCCTACCGGGGTGACCCGGCGTTGTGACGTTAGCCCGCGAGGGCACGTGCCTCTTAAGGGGGGTGGAGTGTGGTGCTCCCACATCGAAAAATTAGGAAGTGATATAGCTGAATATAAGGGGGCGACTCCTTGTATTAGCCACAAGGCCTTTTCACGTGGGAGACCACGTGAGAAACAAAACCGTGAGAGTATTGGTTCCCTTCGGGGCTTGCTCAAAGGGGACAATATTGTGGTAGTGACGTACTCGTGCCCGTGATAAACCGTGGCGGGTCCTTACACCAACCATCTAAAGGCATCGTTCAAGAAATTAAAGAATGACAACCTAAACTTCTAAAATTCATAACTTACAATCTACTAATCCAAACATTGCCAAATCAGTTCCTATCACTCATCCATTCAACCTACTACATTAGCCCTCTCGGAAATCCACCATAACACCTCCAAATCATGCCCGATAACCCTAAAATCCTAAGATGTCATGGCTGGATTTTCCGGATTTTCACACAAACAATGTAATCGAAAATTCGGCATTACAATAGCGCTAACACGTAATTATCAAGTATTGAGAAATCGACGGCAATCGATTTCGATCAACACAACTCATTTAATTCAACTTTGAACATTTTAATCAAAATTAAATACCCGAAAAATAAAAATTATGCTACAACCGACAGAAATTCGTAGTATTAGTATATAACAATCCCTAGCATGCAAGGAGCAATAATCTATCATCATATTTCAATTCTAACGGTTAAATTTTCATTTATGAGCAAAAACATAAAAATGACATTTTGAGATCTTGAATTTTTCTCTCACCTTAGATGCGATATAAGCCTAGGAATGCGTGCTATGCGTGCCCAACAAGCAGAATCCAAGTCGGTGCGAAGTTTCACAGACAAAAACCAAGTTTTTCTTTGGAAAAATGGATTGAAAAGCTTTGAAAATTCTCTTTCTTTTTCTCCTTCTTTCTCACGTCAATGTGTGTGTGTGTGGAGTGTGTTTTGTGTTGTGTGAGTGTGTGTTGATGACAAGAAGTATTTAAAAGCTTGGTGAATAAAAAAAATGCAAAGTCAAATTTAGTTTTAATTAGTATTTTTGTGTTTTTACTGACTTTAATTGCTTTTTATTGCTCACCAAGTTAAAAATAATTATGCAACCCCCAAGATATCTCAAGTGGATTATTTTTAGGTGACAAGAAGTTTTACAATCCAACAATTTCACCCGAGTCGGCTTAAAACTCGATTTTTGCAAAAGTCGGTGTAAAAACCCTAATAAATTCTTAAGCCGATTTTAAAACCGTTTTCATCAAACACAGGTCTATTAAAGTCCGTGGACTAGGTCTAGAAGGGTTAAAAAGACCAGTTTCAAAATTTTAGCGGACGTGTTTCGAAAACACTATTCACTAAAAATCGACGATAAAATTTTTGACTCCGTTTTTGATGAAAATTTCATGAATGCACATTTAGCACGTATTAGGAGTATTGACATCAAAATTATAACTTTCTAGGTCCTATAGCACATAAACAGAACATATGCACGCAAAACGAGGTATAGCACGTAAAACGAGATAAGCAGAAAAGTGGGGTTTCACATTCTCCCCTCCTTATAGAAATTTCGTCCTCGAAATTCTTACTTGATGTACGAAATAGATCTGGATATTGCTGCTACATCTGATGTGATACCCCGAACCTGGCATGTATTCAATAGCATTTTAAGTTCATTTAAATTGCATTTTATTGACCTTTCACCTTCTTTGACCAAACTAGTTGACTTTTCATCTACATTGACCAACTAGGACAAGGTGGAAATTTTTGAAATGTTTAATAAAAGGCAAACTTGGGATTAGAAATAAAAAAATGCAATGTTAAGTTAGTCAAATTTTGGGTCAACTTTGGAATTAAATCTGAACCAATTGGGGAAGAGTTAGGTAGCAAATTATATATGGTTGGAAAGCTCTATGAGTCTAGTTTATGAGGGTTCAAACCGTTCGTGAATTGGAGTTTTCTAGAAGAAGTTATGGCCGTTTTAGTGAGGTCGCGCATAGCTGTTTTGGTTTAGCGGGTTGACCGAATTTTGACCTTTGACTTCTTGACATTTTTTTTTTAAATAAGCAGAATTTGCACACGAAAAAAACAGAGAGAAAAGGATTGAAACCATGAGGAAAAGAAGGAGAAAAAAAAAAGAAAATCTCAACTTCAAATCTCCGATTCTTCGCGTGGGCTTGCACGGGGTGGTTTCCGAGGCACTCTACGAGGTTTTCCTAGCGTCTAGGAGCGTCTAAGGTGAGGGTTTCATCGTTATTTGCGCATTTGAAATATTTGTATCTAAACTTTGATTTTTGAATTTTATGCGTAGATTGTTGTTTTAATCGTTTTGTTGCTTAAAGAATGTTCCTTGTTGATTGTAGAACATGTATTTATAGCTTTTTAACATTTTCTGCGGTTAAATATTGGAATTGAAATATAAATTGTTTGATGAATAGTAAATTATGAATAGTAAACCCCCGTTTCGATGAAGTTGCTCCGTTACGCGTTCTGTTGATGTAGGAAGATGCTAGATATGCTAGAATGCCTAAATGTGTGGTTTAATTGGAATGTGTAATGGAAAAACGGAGAAAAACGGCTTAGTGAAAGTCGGGGTCGTTTAGGTCGAGTTTGGCATTTTCTCATTTTGCGTGTTGGCATTGTTTCGGGAGGCCATGGAAGCACTTTTGGTGCGATTATGGCATTGGTAGGGTGTTTGGTTGGTATAGTTGTAGTTCAAACGAGCAAAGGGGGAATCGGGGCTTTGCGCGAATTCTAGGGTAAAGTAGGGTTTCGGGGTCCTTGGACGTGCCTTATGGTGACCTAGGAGGATTGGCGAAGTCGGTTTCCAGAACTCGTGGCTCGTTTGGAAATGGTAGTGTTTTGATAGTTGGGGCCGATTTGTGATTTTGCTTGTTATCTTGATATTATGCCTATAGAATGCTTAGGGTTGCTTGATATACTTGTTTAATTGGTGTTATTGTTGCTTATTATTGCTTGTTATGCTTGAAAAGTTAGTTGAATGCTAGTATTGATTGTGATTGCTTGTTATCTCGTTTGTTGTCACTAGTTTGTATTGTTGTGCTATCGCTCGTTTATTGCCTTGTATCGAGTCTTGCATTGCATAGTGTCAGCACGTGAGTGATGGGCCTCTCTGGGTAGCCTCGGGTTGCCAGTGTTGGTTGCTCTAGCTCCGTAGCTATTCCCTCTTCTCGCTTGGGCTGCCTCCCAGGGAGATTTGGGTCGTAGATTGATGGATACTTCCGGGGTATTCCAAACTGGTGTTATAAGGTGGTTTGGGCCGGCGCGTCATCGTTAAAGTAATCGGAATCGTGATCGGTACATTACTCGCTCGAGTGAACCATAGCCTTCAAAGTGTGGTATAGCTTTGATTGGTTGTGTTAATGCTTTCTTTAGTTGTTTAATTGTATTGTTGTTTATATTGAATGCCTTTTATTGATTGTATTGCTTAACTGTACCTATTTGCATTGCACGATCTTCTTTCTCTCCAATTCGATATCTGTCTCGCCCTCACTGAGTATACGTGTTGTGTATACTCACTCCTCACCACCACATTTCAGGAAATGCCCTGTTAGCTGGAAAGTTCGTGATTTCGTGAAAGTCTGTGCTTGAAGAGTTGTCTTGAGTGCCTATGTAACTTGAGTTGTCAAAGTTGTCAAGTTGTATGCTTTTATGTTGTATGTAATTATTGTTAAAAGAAATGTAATATAAATCTAGCTATGTAGTTGGAATGGTTTGATAAGTTAGATTATGTATATAGTTAATGTAGCTTAACTTTAATGCATGGCTGTAATGTCCAAAGGAAAAGAATTAGAATGGCATGATAGTTTATTTTATGCAGTAGCTTTGTATGGTTTAATTGCCTAAATTGAATGTACTTGTCAAAATGAAAAGATAGGTTAGTTTTTAAATTGGAAATGTATGTATACTTGCTGAGTTTAAATTGTTGAGAACCGAGGCTCGGATGGCCTTGAGGAAGTTTTGTATGGTTGGACACGGTGGTGGTCCATTTATATGCTATTACAGGTTTTGCATTTCGCCTATAAACAGGGGAGACTCCGTCCGTTTTCCCTGAAAATTTTGCCCGGGTTTGGTTTGGGTTGTGATTAGTTTGATTGATAGAACTCCCGGTCTCGAGAGGGATCGGGGTGTCACATCTGATCTCGTCTCTCCCACGTAGCTTCCTCAATGCCGTGATGCTTCCACAACACCTTAACCATCGGAATCCTCTTCGACCTCAACTCTCGGTCCATCTGATCTAGAATACGAATCGAACGCTCGTCATAAGTCAAATTCTCACGAAGCTGTAACGGCTCTGGCTCAAGAATATGAGAAGGATCCGGATTATATTTCCGCAAATTAGACACGTGAAATACATCGTGGACATTAGAGAAGTTCTCCGGTAAAGCCAACCGATATGCCAACTTACCAACCCTGCCAGTAATCTCAAACGGCCCAACAAATCTCGGACTCAGCTTTCCACCTTTACCATAACGAGCAAACCCCTTTCGAGGAGACAATCTCAAGAAAACCCGATCTCCAACTGCAAACTCTAAGTCTCGACGACGCTTATCAGCATAACTCTTGAATCTACTCTGCGCCGTAAGCATTCTCTGCCTGATTAACTGAACATTCTCAATCTTCTCAAGAAGTTCTGGCATAATAGCCGGATCAACAGTCTTCATCTCTCCTACCTCGTCCCAATATAAAGGTGAACGACACTTACGACCGTAAAGAGCTGCGAAAGGTGCCATCCCAATAGTAGCTTGATAACTATTGTTATAGGCAAACTCGGCAAGTGGTAGATGTTTCTCCCAGTTCTTCCCAAAGTCCAGAACACAAGCCCTAAGCATATCTTCCAGAATCTGAATAGTCCGCTCAGACTGACCGTCGGTCTGTGGATGATACGCTGTACTGAAGTTCAACTGAGTACCTAAGGTCTCCTGAAGTTTCTCCCACAAACGAGAAGTAAATCGAGGATCTCGATCAGAGACAATACTAGATGGAATACCGTGAAGTCTAACAATCTGATCCAGATAGAGGTCCGTCAACTTTGTAACCTCATCTCCCATCCTCATGGCAATAAAATGAGCTGTCTTCGTCAAACGATCCACGACAACCCAAACTGCATCATTACCCCTCGGTGATCTAGGCAAACCAGTGACGAAGTCCATCGTAATATGCTCCCATTTCCACTCTGGTATAGCCAACGGCTGAAGCAAACATGCTGGTCGTTGAAGCTCGGCTTTCACTCTCTGACAAGTCAAACATCTAGATACAAACTGAGCAACCTCCCTCTTCATGTTGTTCCACCAGAAATGTTGCTTCAAATCCCGATACATCTTGGTTCCACCGGGATGAATAGTATATTTAGAATTATGAGCTTCCTCCAGAATACCTCGCCTCAAGCTCGGTTCATCGGGAACACAAACCCTGTTCCGAAACCGAAGAATACCGTCCTCATGCAGTTTGAAGTCAGACTGATCATCCGTGATCTGATCCTTGATCTTCTGAAGTTTAACATCAAGCTGCTGAGCTTCCCTGATCTGAGACAATAATAAAGGCTGAATACGGAGATGTGAACACATCACCCCAACCTGAGTGAACTCTGGTCTCCAATAACTAAACTCCTCAAGAACCTCCCACTTCTTGACAGCCAAACAAGAATTACTAGCCTTCCGGCTGAGAGCATCTGCCACAACATTTGCCTTTCCAGGCAGATAATTGATAGAACAATTATAATCTCCAAGAAGCTCCATCCACCTCCGCTGGCGCATATTCAACTCCTTCTGTGAGAATAAGTACTTAAGACTCTTATGATCAGTGAAAATTTCAAACTTACTTCCCCACAGATAATGACGCCACTTCTTGAGTGCAAAGACAACTGCTGCCAACTCAAGATCATGAGTCGGATAATTTTCTTCATAAGGCTTCAACTTTCGAGAAGCATAGGCAATAACTCGGCCATCCTGCATAAGAACACATCCCAAGCCCTCCTTTGATGCATCGCTGTAAATGACCATATTATCGGTCCCCTCTGGTAGAGCAAGTACTGGAGCGGTAGTTAACCTCTTTTTCAACTCCTGAAATCCACTCTCACACTTCTCGTCCCAATTAAAGATAGTCCATTTCTGAGTCAACTTAGATAGTGGCCCCGCAATCTTTGAGAAGTCCTTAACAAACCTACGGTAATAACCCGCCAAGCCAAGAAAACTACGGACATCAGTAACACTCTTTGGCCGCTTCCAAGACATCACCGATTCAATCTTAGTGGGATCTACGGAAATACCGCTCTGTGTAATAACATGGCCAAGAAAAGAAATCCGTTGCAGCCAAAATTCACATTTGCTGAACTTGGCAAACAACTGATGCTCCTGCAACTTCTCTAATACAAGCCGTAGATGTTGCTCGTGCTCCGATTCAGATTTAGAATAGACCAAGATATCATCAATAAAAATCACAACGAACTGGTCCAAGTACGGCTGAAAGACTCGATGCATAAGATCCATGAATGCTGCCGGTGCATTAGTCAATCCAAAGGGCATAACAACAAACTCATAATGCCCGTACCGAGTCCTGAAGGCAGACTTTGGAACATCCTCCGTGCGAATCCGAAGCTGATAATACCCCTGCCTCAAATCAAATTTAGAATAGACTTTGGCTCCCTGAAGTTGATCAAACAACTCATCAATCAGTGGCAAAGGATATTTATCCTTGATGGTCACCTGATTCAAACCACGGTAATCAATACACAATCTCAAAGTACCATCCTTCTTCTTCACAAATAAAACAGGAGATCCCCAAGGTGAAGAACTCTGTTGAATGAATCCTTTCTTCAATAACTCCTGTAACTGAGTCTCCAACTCCTTCAACTCAGCTGGTGCCATCCGGTACGCCGATTTAGAAATAGGTTGAGTACCGGGAACAAGATTAATCACAAACTCTATATCCCTCTCTGGCGGCAATCCTGGCAACTCCTCGGGAAATACATTAGGATATTCCCGAATAATAGGGACTTCCTCTAGGTGTAGCTTATCAGATGGCTTGTTGATCAAATAAGCTAGATAACCCGAACACCCCTTACTCACCAACTTAACGGCTTTAGTTGCTGAGATAACAAAACTCGTCTTAGCACCCCGGTTACCCGCTACTTCTACTACTGGCTGATCTGGCAAACGAAACTGTACTACCTTGGTTCTACAGTTCAGCTGGGCATCATACTTAGAAAGCCAATCCATACCCAGAATAACATCATACCCCCGGATAGGAAATAAAATAAGGTCCGAAGGAAAATTATGCCCCTTAACATGTATTATACAATCCTTACATACTAAGCCAGTAATATACTTATCAGTCAAAGAGGTACTAATCTCAACCACATAAGGCAATCTTTCAGGTTGCAATTTAACACGTTGCACACAAGCAGGAGTAATGAAAGAATGCGTAGCACCAGAATCAATCAACACTTTAACAAGTTGATCAAGTATAAGGAAGTTACCTTCCACAACTGCAGTCTCCTCAGGCATCTCCTCCATATCAACTGCATAAGCCCGAGCCTGAACCCGCTGCTGCTGTGGTACACTGCCTGTAGGCCTACCCTGGTAACCCTGAGTCGCTGCCCGACCCTCAGTCCTCGCATATCTAGGGCAATCCTTCGCCCTATGCTCGATGCTACCACAACCCAAACATGTCCCTGCCTTTACCCTGCAGTCGGACTCCACATGCCTTGGGCGCTTGCAGTAATTACACTGCGATGATGTGGCACTAACACTGCCTCTAGAAGAACCAAAAGCTGATGAAGCAGCTGATACAGCCTGCTGCTGAGGTCTCACCACACTAGGCCTGTACTGACCCTGAGACTGCGCTGGCCTATACTGAGTCTGAACCTGATATGGCCTCTGCTGAAACTGAGGCCGATAGTAACTCTGCTGACCCTGTGGCCTATAAGAACCCTGCTGGGCTGGTGGCCTGTAGACAACCTGCTGTATTGGAGGCCTATATATAACCTGCTGGCCCTGTGGCTGATACGGCCTCTTACTAGGCTGACTGGAGACAATCTGATCCCCTTTCCTCTTCTCTAACCTAGAAGCTGCATCAAAAGCCTCAGTGAAGATATCATAGCGATTCAGAGCCATTGCATCCTGAATCTCGGGCCTCAATCCCAACATAAATCTACGGGTCTTCCTCTCATCCACAGCTACAAACTCCGGTGCATACCGGGACAACCTAGTGAATGTAGCCTCATACTGAGCCACAGTAGAATCCCCCTGCACCAAGGACAAGAACTCAGCCTCTCTCCTCTCCCGTGCAACCCTCGGGACATACTTATCCCTAAAAGCAGTCAGAAAGGTATCCCAAACATACGGAACACCCCGGGTCTCCCAACTGGCTCTCACAGTGCGCCACCATTCCTCTGCCTCATCATCAAGCAAATAGACAGCACAAGTCACCTTCCGCTCATCAGTGTACCCGAGAGAATCAAAAATTTTCTCTAACTTACTAATCCACGACTCGGCCTTCCTATCATCAGGCTCTCCCTGAAATCTAGGAGGATAGTACCCCAGAAACTCCTTCATAGTACCTCGACCGTGATTACCTCCCTGTACATTCTGTATCTGAGCCTGCAACGCCTGAGTCTGAACAGCCTGACCTGCTAACAACTGGGCCTGCCCAGCCATCAAATCTGCAATCCGATCCATTGCTGCCCCTAACCTGCCATCACCCCCATCACTGCCCTGTGCCACATTACCAGGGACCTCATCTACAATCTCGGGCCTACCACGAGTCCTCGGTCTACCGGCCATCGTACTAATCAAAGAGTTAGCACAGGTTATAGCACATAAACAGATTATATACAACTTTTAACACATAAACAACAAACTCATATAAAGCACATAGATCACATAAGTTTCAATCACATAAGCAAATTGATCACATAATCACATAAGCACTTAAATCACATAATCACATAATCATTTAATCATACCAATACATATTTCACTTTTCTTTCTTTTCATACATATTTCATGCTAAGACCTTTACCCACATTCCGAGAATACCCCGGCTGACAACTAACATGCGCTCTGATACCACTTAAACTGTCACGCCCCAACTCGACCCCACCTACAATCAGTCAGGATGCAACGGAATTTCGGCGGCATAACGACAATAAATAGATTTCCGAGGTTCTAAACCAACCTCATAAAACATCATACATCCAGCAATTCCTCAATACAAACAACAACATACAACACAACCATATTATACAATAAACCATCCTCGTTATACGCCTCCGTTCCAACATGACATACAATACCTCAACCTTATCATACATTTCAAAAATAAGTTGAGACACAACTACAACTTAACCATAGACAAAAGAAAGCCACTAAGTTAACATCATTTGGATCATCATCTTTCAACTTCTATTACAATAAGAACAATAAAGCATATAAAAGTCTATTAAGCTAATATACATGACACTAAACAACATATAATCATGGATAAGACTCGGGAACATATGACTCGTCCACGTAAGGCACATTTTCCTCCTCAGGAGGCACGTACCCGTAATCCGGCTCTGCAACACCTGTAAGCATGCAATAATAGAGAGTGAGCTTATATACATAAGCCCAGTGAGGATCCGATAGATCTCGACAGTATTCACTACGCTCCTTGGATTTAGTCCTTTGAGCAAGTAAACACACAACAACAATAATAACATTATCATCACATAACTATATAACCATTCATTAAAGGATACTCTATTTGGTGTAGCTCCAAACGCCATCACGATCTCAACCGTTCTTCTTATAACTCCTCATTACTCACGCACCCGAGGTACCTCACTAGCCCCTCCCTCCATGACACCTCCGTCATGCGAGCTGGGGGTAGCCTATGGCAGTCATGCCGTTATCAACCCGACAGCCCGACGCTGCCCGAGAGGTGGCACACACATACCAAGACTTCATAATCATCAATCATCAATCAATCATCAATCAATCAATTGGGAGATCAGCAACGAAAGTGCCCGATTCCCGAACTCAATAATAATCAATCAATAACATCAATATAACATCAATATTAAATTAAACAACAAACAACGTAGTTAGATGACAAAGTAGGCCATCTAACCGGACATGCATAATATACATAATTAAACTCTAAATTACTCATCAACAACTCACCATTCATCACTCGAACACTACCCAACCATCTAAAGGCATCGTTCAAGAAATTAAAGAATGACAACCTAAACTTCTAAAATTCATAACTTACAATCTACTAATCCAAACATTGCCCAATCAGTTTCTATCACTCACCCATTCGACCTACTACATTAGCCCTCTCGAAAATCCACCATAACACCTCCAAATCATGCCCGATAACCCTAAAACCCTAAGATGTCATGGCTGGATTTTCCGGATTTTCACACAAACAATGTAATCGAAAATTCGGCATTACAACAGCGCTAACACGTAATTATCAAGTATTTAGAAATCGACGGAAATCGATTTCGATCAACACAACTCATTTAATTCAACTTTGAACATTTTAATCAAAATTAAATACCCGGAAAATAAAAATTATGCTACATCCGACATAAATTCGTAGTATTAGTATATAACGATCCCTAGCATGCAAGGAGCAATAATCTATCATCATATTTCAATTCTAACGGTTAAATTTTCATTTATGAGCAAAAACATAAAAATGACATTTTGAGATCTAGAATTTTTCTCTCACCTTAGATGCGATATAAGCCTAGGAATGCGTGCTATGCGTGCCCAACAAGCAGAATCCAAGTCGGTGCGAAGTTTCACGAACAAAAACCAAGTTTTTCTTTGAAAAAATGGATTGAAAAGCTTTGAAAATTCTCTTTCTCTTTCTCCTTCTTTCTCACGGCAATGTGTGTGTTTGTGGAGTGTGTTTTGTGTTGTGTGAGTGTGTGTTGATGACAAGAAGTATTTAAAAGCTTGGTCAATTAAAAAATGCAAAGTCAAAGTTAGTTTTAATTAGTATTTTTGTATTTTTAATGACTTTATTTGCATTTTATTCCTCACCAAGTTAAAAATAATTATGCAACCCCCAAGATATCTCAAGTGGATTATTTTTAGGCGACAAGAAGTTTTACAATCCAATAATTTCACACGAGTCGGCTTAAAACTCGATTTTCGCAAAAGTCGGTGTAAAAACCCTAATAAATTCTTAAGCCGTTTTTAAAACCGTTTTCATCAAACACAGGTCTATTAAAGTCCGTGGACTAGGTCTAGAAGGGTTAAAAAGACCAGTTTCAAAATTTTAGCGGACGTGTTTCGAAAACACTATTCACTAAAAATCGACGATAAAATTTTTGACTCCGTTTTTGATGAAAATTTCATGAATGCACATTTAGCACGTATTAGGAGTATTGACATCAAAATTATAACTTTCTAGGTCCTATAGCACATAAACAGAACATATGCACGCAAAACGAGGTATAGCACGTAAAACGAGATAAGCAAGAAAGTGGGGTTTCACATATATGGACCTTAAGACTGGGCCGGCCTATACTGTGACTGAGCCTGATAAGACCCTTCTGAAACTGAGGCCGATAGTAGTCCTGCTGACCCTGCGGTCTGAAAGAACCCTGCTGCACTACAGGCCTATAACCACCCTGCTGTACTGAAGGTCTATACATACCCTGCTGACCCTGCGGCTGAAAGGGCCTCTTGCTAGGCTGACTAGGTCTGATCTGTTACTCCTTTCTCTTCTCTAACCTAGAAGCTGCATCAAAGGCCTTAGTAAGTATATCATACTGATTCAGGGCCATCGCAACCTGAATCTCAGGCCTCAAACCCAACATAAACCTACGAGTCTTGCACTTCTTGTCAGCCACAAACTCCGGTGCATACCAGGATAGTCTAGTAAATGTGGCCTCATACTGAGCCACTGAAGCATCCCCTTGAACTAGAGACAGAAACTCAACCTCTCTCCTTTCCCATGCAATCCTCGGGAAATACTTCGCCCTGAAAGCTCTCAGAAAGGTATCCTAGACATAAGAAATACCCCGGGTCTCCCAACTAGATTTCACCGTGCGCCACCACTGTTCTGCCTCATCATCAAACAAATAAACGGCAAAGGTGACCTTTCTTTCATCAGTATAATCCATAGGGTCATATATTTTTTCCACTTTACTATTCCATGCCTCGGCTTTCCGATCATCTGGTTCCCCCTGAAACCTCGGTAGATAGTACCCCAAGAACTCCTTCAGTGTACCACGCCCGTAGTATCTACCCTGTACGTTTAGTAACTGTGCCTCCAAAAGTCTGAGCTTGGGCAGCCTGCCCTGCTAGCAATTGTGCCTGACCGGCTATAACCTCAACTATCCTATCCATGGCTGATTCAAAACGATCATCACCCCTTTCTCGGCCCGGTGCCACATTACCCGAAACCTCATCAACTGCTTTGGGCCTACCTCTCGTTCTTGGTCTACCAATCATTCTACTAATCAAAGAGTTAGCACAGGTTATAGCACATAGATAGGCTACAGACAATTATTAGCAAAAAAACAACAATTCACATAAACACATAAATCACTTAAGTATCAATCACATAAACAAATTGATCACATAATCACATAAGCACTAAATCACATAATCACATAATCATTTAATCATATTAACACGTAGTTCACTTTTCTTTCACTTCATACATACTTTCAAGCTAAGACCATTACCCACATTCCGAGAATACCCCAGTTGACAACTAACATGTGCTCTAATACCACTTAATGTCACGCCCCAATTCGACCCCACCTACAATCAGTAAGGATGCAACGGAACTTCGGTTGTATAACGACAGTAATTAAGACACCGAGGCTCTAAACCAACCTCTTAAGAATATCATACAACTATCTCCATAACCATTCAACAGTCAACTCCTCAATTAAATTAACAACATACAACATAACAATATTATACAATAATCATTCCTTCAACAACCCATTCATAGTTATACGCCTCTGTTCCAACTTAGTACATAGGCTATATGTACAATTCAAAATAGGATATAACCAACTTAGTAATCTAATCATGATCAAAATAAAGACTACTAAATCATCATACATATGTCTTTATATTAAGATAGGTTATACAATACATTGTTTTACAACAACTAAGATAATCTCATGGCAATGACTCCTGCACATAAGACTCATCCACATATGACACATTTCCGTCTTCAAGAAGCTCGTACCCGTAGTCAAAATCAGTAACACTTGCATGCATGAAATAATTGAGAGTGAGCTTATATAAAACAAGCCCAGTGAGGATCCGATAGATCTCGAACAGTATTTACTATACTCCTTGGAAATGATCCTTTGAGCAGTAAACACATAATAAACATCAATGACAATATAAACACATAACTATAATGACCAATCAATAAAGGATACTCTAGTTGGTGTAGATCCAAATGCCATCACAATCTCAACCAACTTCTTATCACCCCCATGACACACACACCCAAGGTACCTCATTCGCCCTGCCTTCCATGGCATTTCCACCTATGCGAGATAAGGGTAGCCTCTGATAGCCATACCGTTTTCAACCCGACGGCCCAATACCGCCAGAGAGGTGGCACACACATATCAAGACTCTGTAATAATAATAAACAATCAATCACAAGAGGACAACCTTTTCCGTTGACTATCTCCCGGTTCATCAATAATCAATATTCTATAATCAATAATCAATAATGCATCAAGCAATTAATAACATTAAAGCAACACAACATCAATTAATCAATGAACAATTAAACAACTAAGTTAGATGACAAAGTAGGCTCCCCAACTTAACATGCATTAGACACACAACCAAACCCTAATCTAACCATCAACAACTCACAATTCAATCACTCAAACACCACTCGATCATCTAAAGGCATATAACAACATTTTAAAGAAAGATAACCTAAACTTCAAATAATCATGACTTAGATTCTACTAATCCAAACAACTCCAAACCAATTCTTATCACTCACTCATTCAATCAACTACATTAACCCCCTCAGAAACCAACCAAAGTACATCCAAATCAATCCCAACAACCCTAAAAGCTGAATGTCCCTAGGCTGAAATTTTTGGATTTTCGTACCAACATCTCAATCAAAATTTCGGCATTACAACGGCCCCAACCCGTATTTAACAAACTTTTACAAATCGACGGCAATCGATTCCAACTACTACAACTCAAAATAATCACCAAAGAGGTAATAACTCAACCTTTAATACCCGAAAATAAAAATTCTTGCTACAACAGTTCAAATCTTATATAAACGCATATAAACGATCCTTAGCATGCACTGAGCAATAATAAAACATCTGTCACGCCCCAACTCGACCCCACCTACGATCAGTCAGGACGCAACGGAATTTCGGTGGCATAATGACAGTAAACAGATTTCCGAGGTTCTAAACCAACCTCATTAAACATCATACATCCCGTAATTCCTCAATACAACAACAACATACAACACAACCATATTATACAATAAAACATCTTCGTTATACGCCTCCGTTCCAACATGACATACAATACCTCAACTTTATCATACATTTCAAAAGTAAGTTGAGACACAACTACAATTTAACCATAGACAAAAGGAAACCGCTAAGTTAACATCATTTGGTTCATCATCTTTTCAATATCTATTACATTAAGAACCGTAAAGCATATAAAGTCTATTAAACTAATATACAAGACATTTAACAACATAAAGTCATGGATAAGACTCGGGAACATATGACTCATCCACAAAAGGCACATTTTCCACATTCTCCTCTTCAGGAGGCACGTACCCGTAATCTTGTGAAAGTACACCTGAAACATGCATTAATAGAGAGTGAGCTTATATACATAAGCCCAGTGAGGATCCGATAGATCTCGACAGTATTCACTACGCTCCTTGGATTTAGTCCTTTGAGCAAGTAAACACACAACAACAATAATAACATAAATAAAGCTATCATCACATAACTATATGACCATTCAATAAGGATACTCTATTTGGTGTAGCTCCAAACGCCATCACGATCTCAACCGTTCTTCTTATAACTCCCCATTACTCACGCACCCGAGGTACCTCACTATCCCCTTCCCTCCATGACATCTCCGTCATGCGAGCTGGGGGTAGCCTATGGCAGTCATGCCGTTATCAACCCGACAGCCCGACGCTGCCCGAGAGGTGGCACACACATACCAAGGCTCCATATTCATCAATCATCATGCAAGCATAAATCAATCAATCAATTGGGAGATCAGCAACAAGAGTGCCCGATTCCCGCATTCAATAATAATCAATCAATAACATCAATATAACATCAATATAACATCAATATTAAATTAAACATCAAACAACGTAGTTAGATGACAAAGTAGGCCATCTAACCGGACATGCATAATATTCATAATTAAACTCTAAATTACTCAACAACAACTCACCATTCATCACTCGAACACTACCCAACCATCTAAGGCATCGTTCAAGAAATTAAAGAATGACAACCTAACTTCTAAAATTCATAACTTACAATCTACTAATCCAAACATTGCCAAATCAGTTCCTATCACTCACCCATTCAACCTACTACATTAGCCCTCTCGGAAATCCACCATAACACCTCCAAAACATGCCCGATAACCCTAAAACCCTATGACGTCATGGCTGGATTTTCCGGATTTTCACACAAACAATGTAATCGAAAATTCGGCATTACAACAGCGCTAACACGTAATTATCAAGTATTTAGAAATCGACGGCAATCGATTTCGAGCAACGCAACTCAATTAAATCAACTTTGAACATTTTAATCAAAATTAAATACCCGGAAAATAAAAATTATGCTATATCCGACAGAAACTCGTAGTATTAGTATATAATGATCCCTAGCATGCAAGGAGCAATAATCTATCATCAGATTTCAATTCTAACGGTTCAATCTTCATTTATACGCAAAAACACAAAAATGACATTTTGAGATCTAGAATTTTTCTCTCACCTTAGATGCGATATAAGCCTAGGAATGCGTGCAATGCGTGCCCAACAAGCAGAATCCAAGTCGGTGCGAAGTTTCACGGACAAAAACTAGGTTTTTCTTTGAAAAAATGGATTGAAAGCTTGAGTTTTCTTTCTTCTCTTTTCTCCCTCAACCCCTCGGCAATGTGTGTGTGTGTGATGGTGTTTTTGTGTTGTGTGAGTGTGTGTTGAGGACATTAGCTTAAATGGTCAATTATTTAATTAAAGTCAAAGTTATTTTAATAGGTAATTTTGTGTTTTTAATGTCTTTAATTGCATTTTAGTGATCACCAAGTTAAAATTAATTATGCAAACCCCAAGATATCTCAAGTGAGTTATTTTTAGGTGACAAGAAGTTTTACATTCAAAGAATTCCACCCGAGTCGGCTTAAAACTCGATTTTCGCAAAAGTCGGTGTAAAAACCCTAATAAATTCTTAAGCCGATTTTAAAACCGTTTTCATCAAACACAGGTCTATTAAAGTCCGTGGACTAGGTCTAGAAGGGTTAAAAAGACCAGTTTCAAAATTATAGCGGACGTGTTTCGAAAACACTATTCACTAAAAATCGACGATAAAATTTCTGACTCCGTTTTTGATGAAAATTTCATGAATGCACATTTAGCACGTATTAGAAGTATTGAAATCAAAATTATAACTTTCTAGGTCCTATAGCTCATAACCAGATCATATGCACGCAAACCAAGGTAAAATCCGTAAAATGAGATAAGCAAGAAAGTGGGGTTTCACCTTCTCCCCCCCTTATAGAAATTTCGTCCTCGAAATTCTTACTTGATGTACGGAAAAGATCTGGGTATTGCTGCTGCATTTGATCTCGTCTCTCCCACGTAGCTTCCTCAATGCCGTGATGCTTCCACAATACCTTAACCATCGGAATCCTCTTCGACCTCAACTCTCGGTCATCTGATCTAGAATACGAATCGGACGCTCGTCATAAGTCAAATTCTCACGAAGCTGTAACGGCTCTGGCTCAAGAATATGAGAAGGATCCGGATTATATTTCCGCAAATTAGACACGTGAAACACATCGTGGACATTAGAGAAGTTTTCCGGTAGAGCCAACCGATATGCTAACTTACCAACCCTGCCAGTAATCTCAAACGGCCCAACAAATCTCGGACTCAGCTTACCACCTTTACCATAACGAACAAACCCCTTTCGAGGAGACAATCTCAAGAAAACCCGATCTCCAACTGCAAACTCCAAGTCTCGACGACGCTTATCAGCATAACTCTTGAATCTACTCTGCGCCGTAAGCATTCTCTGCCTGATCAACTGAACATTCTCGATCTTCTCAAGAAGTTCTGGCATGATAGTCGGATCAATAGTCTTCATCTCTCCTACCTCGTCCCAATATAAAGGTGAACGGCACTTACGACCGTAAAGAGCTGCAAAAGGTGCCATCCCAATAGTAGCTTGATAACTATTGTTATAGGCAAACTCGGCAAGTGGTAGATGTTTCTCCCAGTTCTTCCCAAAGTCCAGAACACAAGCCCTAAGCATATCTTCCAGAATCTGAATAGTCCGCTCAGATTGACCGTCGGTCTGTGGATGATACGCTGTACTGAAGTTCAACTGAGTACCCAAAAACTCCTGAAGTTTTTCCCACAAACGAGAAGTAAATCGAGGATCTCGATCAGAGACAATACTAGATGGAATACCGTGAAGTCTAACAATCTGATCCAGATAGAGATCCGTCAGCTTTGTAACCTCATCTCCTAACCTCATGGCAATAAAATGAGCTGTCTTCGTCAAACGATCCACGACAACCCAAACTGCATCATTACCCCTCGGTGATCTAGGCAAACCAGTGACGAAGTCCATCGTAATATGCTCCCATTTCCACTCTGGTATAGCCAACGGTTGAAGCAAACCTGCTGGTCGTTGATGCTCGGTTTTCACTCTCTGACAAGTCAAACATCTAGACACAAACTGAGCAACCTCCCTCTTCATGTTGTTCCACCAGTAATGCTGTTTCAAATCCCGATACATCTTGGTCCCACCAGGATGAATAGTATATTTAGAATTATGAGCTTCCTCCAGAATACCTCGTCTCAAGCCCGGTTCATCGGGAACACAAACCCTGTTCCGAAACCGAAGAATACCATCCTCATGCATTTTAAAGTCAGACTGATCATCCGTGATCTGATCCTTGATCTTCTGAAGTTTAACATCAAGCTGCTGAGCTTCCCTGATCTGAGACAACAATAAAAGCTGAATACGGAGATGTGAACACATCACCCCAACCTGAGTGAACTCTGGTCTCCAATAACTAAACTCCTCAAGAACCTCCCACTTCTTGACAGCCAAACAAGAAATACTAGCCTTCCGGCAGAGAGCATCTGCCACAACATTTACCTTACCAGGCAGATAATTGATAGAACAATTATAATCTCCAAGAAGCTCCATCCACCTCCGCTGGCGCATATTCAACTCCTTCTGTGAGAATAAATACTTAAGACTCTTATGATCAGTGAAAATCTCGAACTTACTGCCCCACAGATAATGATGCCACTTTTTCAGTGCGAAGACAACTGCTGCCAACTCAAGATCATGAGTCGGATAATTCACCTCATAAGGCTTCAACTTTCGAGAAGCATAGGCAATAACTCGGCCATCCTGCATAAGAACACATCCCAAGCCCTCCTTGGATGCATCGCTGTAAATGACCATATTATCGGTCCCCTCTGGTAGAGCAAGTACTGGAGCGGTAGTTAACCTCTTTTTCAACTCCTGAAATCCACTCTCACACTTCTCGTCCCAATTAAAGATAGTCCGTTTCTGAGTCAACTTAGATAGTGGCCCCGCAATCTTTGAGAAGTCTTTGACAAACCTACGGTAATAACCCGCCAAGCCAAGAAAACTACGGACATCAGTAACACTCTCTGGCCGCTTCCAAGACATCACCGATTCAATCTTAGTGGGATCTACAGAAATACCACTCTGTGTAATAACATGGCCAAGAAAAGAAATCCGTTGCAGCCAAAATTCACATTTGCTGAACTTGGCAAACAACTGATGCTCCTGCAACTTCTCTAATACAAGCCGTAGATGTTGCTCGTGCTCCAATTCAGATTTAGAATAGACCAAGATATCATCAATAAAAATCACCACGAACTGGTCCAAGTACGGCTGAAAGACTCGATGCATAAGATCCATGAATGCTGCCGGTGCATTAGTCAATCCAAAGGGCATAACAACAAACTCGTAATGCCCGTACCGAGTTCTGAAGGCAGACTTCGGAACATCCTCCGTACGAATCCGAAGCTGATAATACCCCTGCCTCAAATCAAACTTAGAGTAGAGTTTGGCTCCCTGAAGTTGATCAAACAACTCATCAATCAGTGGCAAAGGATATTTATTCTTGATCGTCACCTGATTCAAACCACGGTAATCTATACATAACCTCAAGGTACCATCCTTCTTCTTCACAAATAAAACAGGAGCTCCCCAAGGTGAAGAACTCTGCTGAATAAATCCTTTCTCCAACAACTCCTGTAACTGAGTCTTCAACTCCTTCAACTCAGCTGGTGCCATCCGGTATGCCGATTTAGAAATAGGTTGAGTACCGGGAACAAGATTAATCACAAACTCGATATCCCTATCTGGCGGCAATCCTGGCAATTCCTCGGGAAATACATTAGGATATTCCCGGATAATAGGGACTTCCTCTAGATGTAGCTTATCAGATGGCTTGTTGATCAAATAAGCTAGATAACCCGAACACCCCTTACTCACCAACTTAACGGATTTAGTTGCTGAGATAACAAAACTCGTCTTAGCACCCCGGTTACCCGCTACCTCAACTACTGGCTGATCTGGCAAACGAAACTGTACTACCTTGGTTCTACAGTTCAACTGGGCATCATACTTAGAAAGCCAATCCATACCCAAGATAACATCATACCCCCGGATAGGAAATAAAATAAGGTCCGAAGGAAAATTATGCCCCTTAACATGTATTATACAATCCTTACATACTAAGCCAGTAACATACTTATCAGTCAAAGAGGTACTAATTTCAACCACATAAGGCAATCTTTCAGGTTGCAATTTAACACGTTGCACACAAGCAGGAGTAATGAAAGAATGCGTAGCACCAGAATCAATCAACACTTTAACAAGTTGATCAAGTATAAGAAAGTTACCTTCCACAACTGCAGTCTCCTCAGGCATCTCCTCTAAGTCAACTGCATAAGCCCGAGCCTGAACCCGCTGCTGCTGTGGTACACTGCCCGTAGGCCTACCCTGATAACCCTGAGTCGCTGCCCGACCCTCAGTCCTCGCATACTTAGGGCAATCCTTCGCCCTATGATCGATGCTACCACAACCCAAACATGTCCCTGCCTTTACCCTGCAGTCGGACTCTACATGCCCTGAGCGCTTGCAGTAATTACACTGCGATGATGTGGCACTAGCACTGCCCCTAGAATAACCAGAAGCTGAAGAAGCAGCTGATACAGCCTGCTGCTGAGGTCTCACCACACTAGGCCTATACTGACCCTGAGACTGGGCTGGCCTAAACTGAGTCTGAACCTGATATGGCCTCTGTTGAAACTGAGGCCGATAATAACTCTGCTGACCCTGTGGCCTATAAGAACCCTGCTGGGCAGGTGGCCTGTAGACAACCTGTTGTACTGGAGGCCTATATAAAACCTGCTGGCCCGGCGGCTGATACGGCCTCTTACTAGGCTGACTGGAGACAATCTGATCCCCTTTCCTCTTCTCCAATCTAGAAGCTGCATCAAAAGCCTCAGTGAAGATATCATAACGATTCAGAGCCATCACATCCTGAATCTCGGGCCGCAACCCCAACATAAACCTGCGAGTCCTCCGCTCCTCGTCTACCACATACTCCGGTGCATACCGGGACAATCGAGTAAATGTGGCCTCATATTGAGCCACTGTAGCATCTCCCTGGACCAAGGCTAGAAACTCGGCCTCTCTCCGTTCCCTGCAAATCCTCGGGACATACTTTGCCCGGAAAGCCATCAGAAAGGTACCCCAAATATAAGGAATACCCTGTGCCGCCCAACTAGTCCTTACCGTGCGCCACCACTCCTCTGCCTCGTCATCTAACAAATACACGGCAAAAGAGACTTTCTGCTCATCAGTATAGCCAAGTGGATCATAAATCTTCTCCAACTTGCTAATCCATACCTCCGCCTTCCTATCATCCGGCTCCCCCTGAAATCTCGGTGGGTGATATCTTAAAAAGTCCTTCAGGGTACCACGCCCGTGGTTACCACCCCGAATATTCAGAAGCTGAGCCTGCATAGCCTGATTCTGGGCAGCCTGCCCTGCTAATAACTGTGCCTGACTAGCCACTAACTCTGCAATCCGCTCCATAGCGGCTCCAAATCGGTCATCACCCCCGTCACGGCCAGGTGCCACGTTACTCGGAGTCTCATCAGTCAACTCAGGCCTACCTCTGGTTCTCGGTCGACCGGCCATTCTACTAATCAAAGAGTTAGCACAGTTATAGCACGTAGACAGGTTATAAACAACTATTAACACATAAATAACAAACTCATATAAAACACATAAACAAATTGATCACATAATCACATAAGCACTTAAATCACATAATCACTTAATCAATTAATCATACCAATACATATTTCATTTTTCTTTCCTTTCATACATATTCCATGCTAAGACCATTACCTACATTCCGAGAATACCCCGGCTGACAACTAACATGAGCTCTGATACCACTTAAACTGTCACGCCCCAACTTGACCCCACCTACGATCAGTCAGGACGCAACGGAATTTCGGCGGCATAACGACAGTAAACAGATTTCCGAGGTTCTAAACCAACCTCATTAAACATCATACATCCCGTAATTCCTCAATACAACAACAACATACAACACAACCATATTATACAATAAAACATCTTCGTTATACGCCTCCGTTCCAACATGACATACAATACCTCAACTTTATCATACATTTCAAAAGTAAGTTGAGACACAACTACAATTTAACCATAGACAAAAGGAAACCGCTAAGTTAACATCATTTGGTTCATCATCTTTTCAATATCTATTACATTAAGAACCGTAAAGCATATAAAGTCTATTAAACTAATATACAAGACATTTAACAACATAAAGTCATGGATAAGACTCGGGAACATATGACTCATCCACAAAAGGCACATTTTCCACATTCTCCTCTTCAGGAGGCACGTACCCGTAATCTTGTGAAAGTACACCTGAAACATGCATTAATAGAGAGTGAGCTTATATACATAAGCCCAGTGAGGATCCGATAGATCTCGACAGTATTCACTACGCTCCTTGGATTTAGTCCTTTGAGCAAGTAAACACACAACAACAATAATAACATAAATAAAGCTATCATCACATAACTATATGACCATTCAATAAGGATACTCTATTTGGTGTAGCTCCAAACGCCATCACGATCTCAACCGTTCTTCTTATAACTCCCCATTACTCACGCACCCGAGGTACCTCACTATCCCCTTCCCTCCATGACATCTCCGTCATGCGAGCTGGGGGTAGCCTATGGCAGTCATGCCGTTATCAACCCGACAGCCCGACGCTGCCCGAGAGGTGGCACACACATACCAAGGCTCCATATTCATCAATCATCATGCAAGCATAAATCAATCAATCAATTGGGAGATCAGCAACAAGAGTGCCCGATTCCCGCATTCAATAATAATCAATCAATAACATCAATATAACATCAATATAACATCAATATTAAATTAAACATCAAACAACGTAGTTAGATGACAAAGTAGGCCATCTAACCGGACATGCATAATATTCATAATTAAACTCTAAATTACTCAACAACAACTCACCATTCATCACTCGAACACTACCCAACCATCTAAGGCATCGTTCAAGAAATTAAAGAATGACAACCTAACTTCTAAAATTCATAACTTACAATCTACTAATCCAAACATTGCCAAATCAGTTCCTATCACTCACCCATTCAACCTACTACATTAGCCCTCTCGGAAATCCACCATAACACCTCCAAAACATGCCCGATAACCCTAAAACCCTATGACGTCATGGCTGGATTTTCCGGATTTTCACACAAACAATGTAATCGAAAATTCGGCATTACAACAGCGCTAACACGTAATTATCAAGTATTTAGAAATCGACGGCAATCGATTTCGAGCAACGCAACTCAATTAAATCAACTTTGAACATTTTAATCAAAATTAAATACCCGGAAAATAAAAATTATGCTATATCCAACAGAAACTCGTAGTATTAGTATATAATGATCCCTAGCATGCAAGGAGCAATAATCTATCATCAGATTTCAATTCTAACGGTTCAATCTTCATTTATACGCAAAAACACAAAAATGACATTTTGAGATCTAGAATTTTTCTCTCACCTTAGATGCGATATAAGCCTAGGAATGCGTGCAATGCGTGCCCAACAAGCAGAATCCAAGTCGGTGCGAAGTTTCACGGACAAAAACTAGGTTTTTCTTTGAAAAAATGGATTGAAAGCTTGAGTTTTCTTTCTTCTCTTTTCTCCCTCAACCCCTCGGCAATGTGTGTGTGTGTGATGGTGTTTTTGTGTTGTGTGAGTGTGTGTTGAGGACATTAGCTTAAATGGTCAATTATTTAATTAAAGTCAAAGTTATTTTAATAGGTAATTTTGTGTTTTTAATGTCTTTAATTGCATTTTAGTGATCACCAAGTTAAAATTAATTATGCAAACCCCAAGATATCTCAAGTGAGTTATTTTTAGGTGACAAGAAGTTTTACATTCAAAGAATTCCACCCGAGTCGGCTTAAAACTCGATTTTCGCAAAAGTCGGTGTAAAAACCCTAATAAATTCTTAAGCCGATTTTAAAACCGTTTTCATCAAACACAGGTCTATTAAAGTCCGTGGACTAGGTCTAGAAGGGTTAAAAAGACCAGTTTCAAAATTATAGCGGACGTGTTTCGAAAACACTATTCACTAAAAATCGACGATAAAATTTCTGACTCCGTTTTTGATGAAAATTTCATGAATGCACATTTAGCACGTATTAGAAGTATTGAAATCAAAATTATAACTTTCTAGGTCCTATAGCACATAAACAGATCATATGCACGCAAAACGAGGTAAAATACATAAAACGAGATAAGCAAGAAAGTGAGGTTTCACAACATCAATTCAACTTTCTAACGGTTCAAAATGCAATTATACGCAAAAACATAAAAGATGACATTTGAGATCTAAAATTTTTCTCTCACCTTTGATATGTTTTGAAGCTACAAAGATGCT
Organism: Ehretia macrophylla; assembly: GCA_037974665.1. Classification (NCBI taxonomy): domain Eukaryota; kingdom Viridiplantae; phylum Streptophyta; class Magnoliopsida; order Boraginales; family Ehretiaceae; genus Ehretia; species Ehretia macrophylla. The sequence continues at coordinate 24,433,814 of CM075771.1, forward strand.
CAAGAGGTGGAATCAAGCTTTGGTTGATGGAAATTGGCCTTTAATTGCAAGTTCTATTGAAAAATCTCTTTGAAAAACCTTGAGTTTCTTTCTATGTTTCTCTCTAATGGCTCTCGGCAAATATGTGTATGTGTGAGTGTGTTTTTGTGCTTTCCAAGTGTGTGTTGATGCATATTAAGTAAAAGGGAAGCAAATTAAAATAAGGTCTAAGTAGTTTTCTTTAGTCTTTTAATTATTTCTAGTCTTTTAATTCATTTATTGACTATTTCTTGCTCAACTATTAAATTGACACCTAAATTAATTCTAGACAATATATTTTAGGTGACAAAGAGTTTTACATTTAAAACATTTTGACTCGAGTCGGCTTAAAACTCGTTTTCTTGCAAAAGAAAGTGTAAAAACCTTTAAAATTCCAAAACCGGTTCCAAATCCATTTTAATCAAACACAGGTCTATTAATACCCGAGGATTAGGTTTTAAAGCGTTTAAAACACCCCTGTAAAAATTTTAGCGGACAGGTTCTCAAAACACTAATCACTAAAACCGGCAATAAAATTTTTGATTCCATTTTTTATAAAAATTTCATGAATGCACATATAGCATGTATTAGGAATATAAATCACATTTTTAACACATTTTGACTCATATAACACATAAACAGGTCAAAGCACGCAAAACGAGGCAAAACATGCAAATCAAGGTTAGGCAAAATATGGGGTCTCACAGGTCCCCCTAGATCGGTATTGCTTCAATGCCCTTTCTATCTTAAAAGGTAGAAAAAAGGTTAAGGAAGAGAAATGCTTACCTTACCATACAATTCAAATAAAAAAAAGAGTAGATTGGTCCATTGGGAGCTACTACTTTCTTCTTTGTTCAAATGCTCAAAAATCTGAAACTGGACTTGAACTTGAAAGAATGGGGTATTAAAGTAAAGCATGGCATGAAAAATCCTAGTATAAAATAGAGCGTGAAGCAATAAAAAGGGGAATACCGATAGTAAATGAAGTTCTCTTTCCTAGTTAAGTTTGCCATTACCATTAGTTGGAAATGAACTAGATTTAGTTGCTTGTACTGGGGATTGGCTTAGCAGGAAGATTAAGATTGGATATGATTTTAATTGAGGAAATATGTTCTTACTTTACAGTGAATAGTGAAGTGAAGATGGACTTATTAAGCGCCTAAGCGCAATAAAAAGACTAGGATTGACGGATTTGGCATGCCTAGCTTTATGGTCAATCGAATAGATAAATTAGATACCAAATCTCATTCCTTATGAATTGCATGGTTCATTCCAATTCCAGTCTTTCGTAAGTCAAGGCATTCGGGAAACAGGAGATTGATCCGCTCTTTGCAACATCCAATGTTAGGGAAGCTTTGGGATCGAACTCTAAGAAAAGAACGAAGGTAAGACATGAATTAAGCATGGGAACTTCCTTTATGTCTGAAGCAAGGTTTGTACTTGGATCGAACTCTCGGGTTTAGAGCATTTTGTCTACCTTGGGTAACCTCAGGAGAGAGAAGGATCATCAATCAGTTTGAGCTATGGTTCCATTCCTTGTTGAAGTCAGCCTTGCTTGAAAAGGTATAAGTGGGAAATCGAATATCTAAAGTAGATCCTATTCTTGATGGATTCGAAACCTTACCTTAGCGTGATTCCATGCCTGACTTTCTTGATAGCAGAATCGATAGATGTTCCCACGGAGCGGTAACTATCAAAAATTAGACTTCATCTGAGCACGCAAGAAGCTGGCAAAGACTAATTACGGAGTGAAATAACCGGAGTAACTAGTTAAAAGAGAGATTGCCAATACTTCTCAGTTGGTAAAGGGTGAATAGGAGAGAAAGTGATTTTATCTTTACTAATATTTGTGGCAAAAGTCAAATTACATAATAGAATCCTTTTTGTCCTTTTACAAAGGCTTTCTATCCCTGGTCGTACTGGTCAAGCGAAAAAGAAAATGGACAAAAGGCTCATCAAGAGTGTATGTTATTCGCTCGCCAACTTCATAAGATTTGTACACTCATTGACATTCCCTTTGGGTCTAATGCATTTTGTTTTCCCAATCGATATTCCTGCGATTTCTACACCAGCCCCTACATGTACTACCGAAAATGGACCTACTAAAGTTCCTGCACTAGGTAGGAATTCCTACTGAACCCACGACTACAACAGCTAGTTCTTTATTCGATCGTACACTCGTTCGGTTGGTTAATGCAAAAAACTCTACTAAGCCTTAATTGTTGATGGTGATGTATGTAGGGAGAATCCAACACCAGTAGAAATAGACCCTACCTAAGTGGTTGATCCGGTTCACTGAGGAGCAGGAAGGGCAAAGTCGCTATTCCTGGGTAAGCACCATCCAGGTCCACATCTCCACCTGCATCGTCCTCATAATATGGTCTATCGGGGAATTAGGATAAGCTAGCTAACTACGTTCGTGCTTGTTTGCCCAAACTGTGATATTCCCCCTCTTCTTCTTCCTATTACAAAATCAAGAGAACTTGACGCTATCACTTTTTCTTTTTCGTTCGAAAGAATATAATGTCAGTTTTTTTTAGTCTCGGTTGATGCGTAAGGGTGCAGTAGCCTGGAGCGTTGGTTGTTTGCTTGACCGGCTTAATTGACGGCCTTTGCTCTAAAGATTAGTGATCTTGAATGAACTCAACTTGGTAGCCCGTGAGTGAGGGGAGGGGCTAAAACTAACTCAATCCACTCTCCAAACCAAACAAAAGGCTTTGTCCCTACTGTTGCAAAAGCCGATGAGAGGCATATGGAGGATCCTCCGATCAACCCTTTGTTTTAATGGTTATGTTTTTACGTAATGAGGTCATCTGAGTTCTTTTTTTCTACAAAGAATGGTCGAGCATCTTCAAACCTTACCCTCCTTCCAATCAAATCTATTCTAAGGTATCCGGAGGTAGGGGAGAGAAATGAGGGATTGATCGACCAACTTGAACAGATCCATAACTTGCTTCCATCTGTCCTGAATGAGGGAATTAAGGCGGGTATAGTCGAACTGAACTGGTTGATTCTAAGGTGGGTGATAATCAGTTCTATCAGTATCAAGCCTACCATCTCCGTGGACGCTATGTTATCCAAACTCCCAGCATCAATGATTATCTTTGCACAGGCCAATTCTGACATAGATTTGGAATACAGCCTTCCGTCTCCTCCTCCTTTCTGCTGACGTTGGCTCACGTTGCCATACAAACTAACGACAGCGAAATTGTTTTCTCTCCTAAGCTTTAGAACCCCCGCTATGTTTGTGACTTGAACTTACCTTTAGAGCTTCCCGGGATCTAGGCTCCACAACGTTCACTCTTTCATATTCAGCTGGTCTATTCTGCACTCCCCCAGCAGCAATCGTCCATCTGAACATTGGAACAGTAACGAGCAAAATGCCCCACTCCTCTACATTCATAATAGTTACCAGATCTCCTCTACAGAAAGCTCTGCTGGACTTACGCTCCAAACTAATGGCATCTCGACGTTCTCCTTGAAGCCGTCCTGGCATTCTCCCACTTTAAGAAGTTTGTAAAAAGGCTCACATTTTTTGGCTTCCTATAAACCCCTCCTAGGTTGTGGCAACTTTCTACTCCTCCTGAGCTTTCTTGCCGTATCTAAAATGGCTTCGAGCATCCGGCTTCACCACTGTTGCCTGCTCTCTCCTTCTTCGGCGCTTCCCAGTCCACAACAAACCTGATCTTCTCTTGATCCATCTGAATCACACCCTTGCTAATCTAGTGGCCAAGAAATAGCACTTTTGTCTGAGTACTCTTTCGCTACAACCTCTTTTCTTGCTACACCTGGAAGACTGTACTCAGAGTTCCAAAGCCCTAGTGAGTGGCTATAAACAATTATGTCATCGAGGTTTTCCACTAAAAATTGGTCAAGGTAAGGGTTTTAGTTATCTATTTAAGTGTAGAACAAGACCTGAATTAAGATGATATTCATAGATCGCTTACTCTTTGTGTATGTTATGAAGTCGCCACTCCATGTTGAAAGCTCTTTCAAAAAGCATGAGCGTTAAAAGTCTTCAATTAGACTAGAGCCTTAGATTCTTTTTTTTTACTTCATTCAAAGGGGAATGAATGGGGGGAAAGTGGTTCACTAGAGTTTCTCTCTTGAAAATGGTTTTATTTATTCTCTTGAAGGTCTTTTCTATCTTTTTTTTTCATGGTATCAAAGCTAACAATAGAATTTGGGTGCTAAAACAATAACCCAAAACCTGCTTGTTTAGAGAATAAAATTGTTCTGGTCTGCTTTTTTTTTTTTTGATTTTATGACCGATATAAATGGACACTTCTTTTGTTAGATGCCCTATACCCACCCAATTTTTTTGGTAGATCCTAACACGAATTATGTACACAATAAGGATCATAATTATTGATACAGTTTAGTTTGGATACCAAGCTATCTTATCAATATATTTACTAAAAGCCTTCGACGCAGTGATGAAATTGTGATACATAATCAATCCTATTTATTTTGTTCATTACTAAAATGAATCAAATCCTATCAAATATTTATATTTATCTTTTGAATTAGTCATATATATCCTATGAATTTCATTTCGCACCGAAAACTATTCTAGGAGAAGTTCAAATCCGTTCCGTTCGGATATTGATTGGTCTTGGTTTGACAAGGTTTACGCGTTACTGGTTCCCGAAAGAGTTAATATCTCTATTAGCTAAACCCTTTCTTAACCTACCTTTGGACTCGTATTTTGTTCGTACACAATCAACAGAGGCCTTGTCGACATATGTTGAAACGTCTTCAATAGCATGCTCTTACTTCGTCTTTCCCTTAATAAGTCATCAAATTTGGTACTTTTTGATCCCCAGTTACTATGGGGAACAAAGGACAAAATACAATCGATTTCTCCATTTAAGTGGTTCTCGTTTCTCCTTGTTCCTATCCCTAACTCCTTCCCGGGTAGTTTCCAATCTTTGGCACTTTCTATACTTCATGGGTGCAATATCAACAAATTCATTCATGATCAAGTTACAACCTAAGATCTATGACCATATTACGTTAACTGTTCGTATTTCGTTCATTCCATCGGTACGCTCCCAAGTACTTGTAACTGTGATCCGTTTGCTAGAACCAAAGGGTCCTTCTGTAGAAACCTCTACGAACAATCGTCATTTTTTGATGGTTTTTTCACTTCTTGCAGCTACTTTTTCCACACCTCGGGATATCTGGTGCCAAATTGTTGCCCGTTTTCTTATTTCTTTGATAATAGAGTTGGCTATCTTTTTGGCATCGATTGTACAAGTTCGTGAAGAGGGCTGGACGAGTGGAATAGGGGAGGGCGGCTCGATCGACAAAAAAGAAGAGTAGCCCCCTAGAACCTGGCAAAGTCATTATCAATGAATTCCCGAGAAATTGTCAACCAATATATGCAATTCATTCCCGTAAAGATTCTGACACACAGAATACTCTTTACCTTAGGAGCGGGAAGAGTGATACATCCGGTGAGCGCCAGTGAAGAACGCAAGCAAAGCTGCAGCTCGGGTATTGATATATTCCATCAAGAGAAAAGAGGCAGACTGGTAAGGAGGCCAACCACATAGGGGTAGTGAACCAAAAAACTCAGCTTTTCGGAGCGGACCAATCTTCTGTACCGCCCCCTTACTCTCTCTCTATAAAAAAAGCATACGGGAAGCGCAAAGAGATAGCTAAGCCAGTAATCTCGTGGCGAAGGTTATACCTCATAAAGTCAGCGAAGCTAAGGTTTCGTATGTGTTATATCCTTTCGATCGAGCGCCAACTTCTAAGGAAGGCCTTCCTTGCCCTTTGAAAAAAGTAAAAAAAGAGCACTAGGGAAATGGAGAGAGAGAAAGTTATAGAAGTGCTTCTAGATCTCATGCAATAAGGCAGAATTTATAACAACACTTTCCATCTCTTGCTTTCATAAAAAAAAAAAAAAATTTAGGAGATGAAATCCCGATTATATTACCGCAGGCCAAAATTCTATTTGAAAGAACAGTCCATAGAAAAAAAAGTATTCTGAAGCCAAATGCTTATGGATGGGTAGTTGAATAGGGAGATAAATCCTTTTTTCTCCTTAATATTGAACGTAATCTATCACTTTGATGTCATGAGAACCCTGTGATTTGATATAAATTATGGCATGCATCTTTGAGGAGAGTGGCACAGCCAAACATCATCCCAGAAGCGAATCAACTTACCATTGCCCAAGTTCTGCCTGAAAGTCTCTCTGTATCAAATAATACCTTTCGTTATGCAAGATATTTAAGAGGTGGGTTGGTCAATCCATTTTTGCCATTGGAGAGGTACTTAGCAGCCAAATATGAGCACCATGCCTTTTTCTTTTCCTTTGGAAATATCCATAGCCACCTCATAAGAAGGGCTGATTTGGTTGAAGTCCACCTCATTCGTTAAGGTTTTTGAAAAAATCTAGACCATAAAAAGATTTTCTTTTTTGTATGGGATGTTAGAAAAGATGAACATGACGAGGTCTTATTGCATTTTTTTTTTTTGAATTGAAATTCAAACATATCTATCTCAATCTTGTGGCAATTTCCTCTTCAAATCACATCAAGATGAACTTTGAAGGAGTAGGGAAGGCTACTCTGGGAATTAAGATTATGGTGGGGTCATAAGAGATGACAATAATGTTGTCATGTGGAATTGAACAGATCTCCTCTAGGAATCAAAGATGCAACCTTTGCAGAAACAGAAACTCTCCTGCATGGCCATAGTTTTGTCCAAACTATTGATTCTTTTCAAGTCATCATATCAAATTTCTTTTTTTTTTTCTTTTGGGTAAGAAGCCCGAAGGTTGCACGCCAGCCATATGTAGCTTGAACTGTGATGGCCATAATTCTTAGGCCGATCCCCAAGACGCTTTTGGTTGAATGTTCACAACTGATCCACCGTCTGTACTTCCTACATTCACTCCCGAAAATTGAAAAGGAAAATAGGAATTGTAACCTCCCGATTTGCTATAGTCAGCCTCACGTTGTGCCTGACCGGTAAGTCTGCCGTCTCCACGGCTTTCCCTTTTTTGTGCTGCTCCTCAAGCCTTCGAGTGTCGAGCTTCGCTTGGGTTGGCTCCGAGGCTCTACCTTGGCTTTTCATTGGTTTCTCCCAAGGGCCTTTATCGTATCGCGTGTGCATCTTCAAGCAATCGGGGGACGCACCGAATACATAGACGAGGCAGTCCCGGGAATGAAAGTCCATTCCCTCATACTCTGGAACTCCTTAACTCCAGTTGAACAAATAAGGTTCAATCTTGTGAAAGCGTAGCGTAGGCGAAACCTGGCAGCCCGCCTACAGTTTGACCTTTTCCGGTCTTAGAAGGAAGCCCTACTTTCCTTCCTTCCCCCAGCGGCAACAACACTGGGAGGAAGACGATCAAGATTCCACATATGGCAGCTCTTGGAACAAACTCCGAATCCAAGAGGTACCTACCTTAAAAAAAAGGAAAATCACCACTCACTGGTGAAAGAGGAGAGAGAAAGGACCCATTGAAGTCCCCAGTGACCAACATAGTCCCTGGATAAGTTTAGACACTTTCTTTAGCTGCTCCCAAAGACATCTCTTCTCAGATATCCGGTTTGAGGCCTTTTATCTTGTCCAAGGCATAAAAAAAATATTTATCTATCTCCGCAGCTAGAAGATAAAGCCTGATCAGATCTTTGTATATCGTTAATGTCATAGTTATATTCCAGATCAGCCAAATTCTGTCGTTCCCGACCTCATTCTTCACAGTAATAGCTTTACTAAAAACCTTTCCCAAGTATCTAGTAATTCTGGCCATCTTTCCACTCCTCACTTTGATTTCTACCAAGCTAATCAAATCTGCCTGTTGTGCTATTATATAATCTTTGGCCTCTCTCTGCTTCTCGACTTTACCGATCTTTCTGACATTCCATATAAGGACCTTCATGTGGAACTATTGTTGTTTTTACATTCCCGTCACACCTTAGCATTGCCTCTGGTTTTTCGTCTTGTGCAGCTTTTATTTGTCTTTTGTTCTTTGGCCTTCACTTTTCCCCTTCCCTTTCTTTCTTAGAATTCAACATCTCTGATATGTTTCGCATTTTGTTCGCCTACTCTTCATTCAGGGTGATTCAAACCAGGGAAGGATCTTCCACCTTTAAGGTCATAGCACCAGTACCTAAACGTTTACTCTTACTGCTCTTCTCAGGTTCACCTTTTTTTCTTAGGATTGGCTACCCTAAGGTTCTTCTTTGAAGTCATTTGTTTATCACAGAACAAGTCCGCCTCAGTCACTGCCATAGTTGACCTAGTATTAACCCTCTATTCCAGATCCTAGCTTCTATGGGCAAAATCACTCTCCTCAGGAGTTATCTCCTTGACTACACCCTCCTCGGCCTTTTTACCCAAACACTCATCCTGAGCAATCTCTTCCGGTTCAGCAATGTCCAGATCTGGCATCTTTGCCTTTTCTTGTTCAGGGTCCTCTAGAACCGCAAAACGGTTCGGGCTGAATAGATCCAGTTGGGTCATTCAACTAGCACAACTAGTGTCTAACTCCCTCCCCCCATTTTGTCATTGTCACTACTGGTACCTGACCTCGTCGGCTCAACATTTTTGAAAACACCGACCCTTAGTCAATAAGGAAATTCAAAGAGGAGAATGAGGACAACTGACTACCGCTAAAAGTCAGACTACGAGTACACATTGTCTGATTGAAAACTACCGCTGTATACTACCCGGTGCTTGCAGGTCTGACTGGTACCTTCTCTCCAACAGCTGCTTCAATCAATGTTAAGTTTGACAACGAGGATTCTTAGCCCGCAACTGACTACTTATTGAAAGACCGAACATGAAATGAAAAGTCGTACGACAACAACTGTAAACATTCCTTCCCCACTCTGACTTTGATTGACTTGCCCGCACAGCGTCTTTTTTGAGAGAAGAGGTCAATAGGCTAAGTGACTCTCGAAAGTCATCTTTTGTATTGTATCGCATCAAGATAAATAACATAGATAAGATCATTGCTTAAAGACTTTCATTGTCGAATTGATCTAGGAATTTGATACCAATAGTAACTGCTGCCCAAAGGTGCTTTATGAAAGCCGGTCCACAGCAGTGAAAGTATGATGGATTCCGTCGATCGAACGAAAACCTCTTATTGTTTTTTTTGCCTTTCCGGCTTGACTACTCTGCTTGCTTAACACAAGTCTTATTTCACCTTCACAGACCACTTCACTACCTAGCAAGCTCCGACTCGAAATCAAGAAGCAAGGGGTGCGAAAGCCGTTGCGCTAACGCGCATCCGTTTTCTTGCTCGTTAGCGCTCTTTTTTGATTGCTGGGCCTTTAGGCTTTACTAATACTAATAAGATAGAAAGGACTTTTCTCGCTTGTTTGAGACCATATAAGGCTTTCTTCAATCGGCAAACAAGGGATGGATCAGAAGTTTGATAGGGTTTTAAGAGGTAGGGACTCCAGCGGTAAGAAAACGTTACTCAGTGAGTCGGTGGATCACATACTTGGAGATAGGGATAGGGGGATGCCTGAGTCTTTAAAAAGTATACAAGTGTTGAAAGAGTGAAGTCTGGGAACAACGGTTATTGTGAGGAATGGGACCTCCAAACAAACCGCCCTACTAAAGAAGTTCGCAAGCAAGGCACATGCCGAACACCTACCTTTCCAACAAAGTCCAATGCGACTTTAATTGACAATGCGTTCTATTGTCAGTAAGCGGTGGTCGAAAAGGCCCTTTTCCCTAAATATCTTAGGAAGCGAAGAGGACATGTTTGAAACTCATTCGGTAAGATTCTCTAGAAGGTAGGCGTTTACCTAAGGCATTGATATTCTGAGTCTTTCAATTACACATCTTTTAGGGAGTTCAACGTCTTATTCTTATGAGTGACCTATGTGAATATAAGCCAGGAGCAAGGTTTCCAGAAAGTCAAATCCAATTCGATATTGCAAATGCAAGTCGACGTTCCTGATATGAAAGTGAAAGTGGAGTGAAAGCCGGCCCTAAGCAGGATCCAAAGACGTTTAAGTCCAGTTCCAATCTGGAAATAAAAGTCAAGTTCAATCGTCGAAAGAGATCGCTCTTTTAGTCTGGTCTTCTTTTTTCTTTTAAGTCAGGTTCTTAAGATAGGAAATCGGGTTTTCTGAATATCTCTCTTCCAGCCTATTAAGTTAGTTTGAGATTGAAACTGGACTTGAGAGAGACTACTAAGAGTACGTGCGCCTTCAGTTGAGGAGAGCTGTTCACAAGTAGTGGTTATGAGCTCTTTCTTGTTTCGGTTTAGAAGAGGTAATTCCTTCAGTTGCACTAGTGGATTGAATAACCTTTTTTTTAGTGCCAACAAAGTGCATGTGTTGTTGGCTAATAAAAACACGAGTTTCGATAGGTTGGAGGATTGATACTAGAAGTAGGACAAAGGTCTTAAAAAAGAAATTAAAGGCATTTTTTAGCATTTTTCGACCTATCCAAGGTATGAAGTAACTCGACTGATAACGAGAGGAAGGTAGACGCTCAACCTATAGGGAAAGGGTGGAAGATGCTCGACCAATAGGGAAATGAATGGTTTCTTGGCATTTGTATTTGAGAGAGAGCTATGCTTAGGTCAGTTCCTTCAGTAAACTTTTTTGGTAAGCCATAAGTGAACTTTAGGTAAGTAAGTAGTCCCGTATGAAATTCATAAAACAATTCATATTTGACACTTGAGGATGTCAATCTTAAGTGTTGGAAGCTACTGCTAAAGGACTCCCTCTCATCTATAAAGGATAGGCAATTAAGAGAGAATATGGTGATAGCCCGGTTTTGATTGAATATATTTTCCTGTGCTTGTCTTGTATTGAGGTATACCAAAGAAATGAGTAAAAGTAGGTAACAGAAGGGGAGGGATTGCTATTTTTTATTAGTGAGGGCAAACAACATTCATTTTATTAAATCTAAAGGTAGGGCTTTAAAGAGTAGGCGGTTCGTATCTTTCTATGAAACCCAGAATAAGAAGTAGGAGGATAGGCAGAGCAAGAGCTCTTGAAGTCTACCCGAGCCCACTTCTTCATTCATCCATTTAGGCCCGACTAGGAACATGTGGATCATCCAGGGAACCTGGCTCGGGAACAACTGTAATACCCGAGCCAGGAATGTGAAAATTTCTTGTTTATTATTTTGGAAATTATATTTCCTTAAATTCTTTTAGAATTAATTGTTACTTCCTTGCTGTCGCAACATGCATTGCATTTAGGGAGCGATAGCTAGGGAACGGTTTCTAGTCCTCAGCAAATAGTGAAACTAATATTTAGATGACTTAAATTGTATATTTTAATTGTTGCTAGCTATAATTAATCTTTCCTTAGTTAAAATGGCTTTAAAGTGCACAAAAAATAAGTCATTTGACCAAATTTTAAGTCATTTGACCTAGGACTTTGACCTTTTGACCAAGCCAACACCTTATAAGCTAAAACAAAACAAAATAAAAAAAATAGAAGCTGAAAAAAACAGTGAGCAGGCCGTGAGCTTCAAAGAGAAAAAAAAAACCTTTCAACTTCCAATCGTTCAATTTTCGCGTGAGCTCGTGCGGGGTGGTTTCCGAGGTGACCAACGTTGTTTTCCTAGCGACTAGGAGTGCCTAAGGTGAGGGAAGCATGTTATTTGCGCATTTAAATGTCAAGTGTATCAACTTTGTAATTTTTAGATTTTATCCGTAGATTGTTGTTTAAAGCGTTTTGATGCTTCTAGAATGTTTCTTGGCAATTGTAGAACGTGTCTTTATAGCTTTTTAACATTTTCTGCGGTTAAATGTTGAGATTGCAATTTAAATTGGTTGTTGAATAGTGTTTTGTGAATAGTAAACCCTTGAAACGATGAAGTTGCTTCGTTATGCTGTCCGTTGATGTAGAAATGTGCTAGGTGTGCTAGAATGCCTAAATGCATGGTTTGTTTGGGTTGCGTAATGGAAAAAACGGGAATTAAGCTTTGGTGAAAGTCGGGGTCGTTTAGGTCGACTTTAGCATTTTCTCGTTTTGCCTGTTGGCATTGTTTCGGGAGGCCATGGAAGCACTTTTGGTGCTATTATAGCGTTGGTTGGGTGTTTCGTTGGTATAGTTGTAGTTCAAATGAGCAAAGGAGAAAAATGGGACTTTGTGTGAATTCTAGGGTTAGGTAAGGTTTCGGGGTCTTTAGACGTGCCTTATGGTGACGTAGGAGGATTGGAGAAGTCGGTTTCCAGAACTCGTGGCTCGTTTGGAAATGGTAGTGTTTTGATAGTTGGGGCCGATTTGTGTTTTGCTTGTTTTCTTGATATTATGCCTATAGAATGCTTAGGGTTGCTTGGTATACTTGTTTGAATTGATCTTGATTGAAATACATATCAACTATTGCTGTTGCGTGCGAGAGTAACCTACTTTGTTATTCTCCCACGTGTGGCTTAATTGCTCGTTTATCGCCTTGTATCGAGTTTTGCATTGCATAGTGTCTCACGCGTGAGTGATGGGCCTCTCTGGGTAGCCTCGGGTTGCCAGTGTTGGTTTTTCTAGCTCCGCTGCTATTCCCTTTTCTCGCTTGGGTTGCCTCCCAGGGAGATTTGGGTCGTAGATTGATGGATACTTCCGGGGTATTCCAAACTGGTGTTATAAGGTGGTTTGGGCCGGCGCGTCGTCATCGAATTCGTGTTTGAAAGTTGCTCGTGAAAAGAGTATCGTATCCTTTGAATGAGTGTTTACAGCTTTAAATACTTGCCTTGCTTTATTGATGGCTTTATTGGTATCTTTATATGATACTTGTATGTATTGCTTGACTAATTGCATTGCATACTCCTCTCATCTCCGTCCTTGAGACCAATTGCCCTCGCTGAGCAATAGTTTTGCTCATTCCTCTCTATACTATATTTTTACAGGAGTAGTTGAAGCAGACCCTATCGAGGTAATAGAGGAGGAGAAGCAGGTGGAGGTGTTTCCGTGATAGCACTTCTTTGCTTTGCGGGTGGTTGGTTACCAGATTTTGTGCGAGCCTTGCTTGATATGTATATTGCTTGGATGTCGCTTAATTTTGAGGCTTGTAGCCTTGTATGTATTTTCTAGTTTGAGGCCTCTACGGTCTTATGTTGTATAAGTTGAAAGAATGTAAAGTTGTAAACTTATACTCTTGTGACTAGTAAGGAAATGCATACTAATGGAATTGATTAGTGGCATAAATACTTGTGTAGTATGCATAACATTTTTGGGTTGCAAAGTTGGTTAATAAGAAATGTATGTTTTAAAGAAAGTTGGCTTGTTTTAATTATTTTATGGCTTTCGCAAGTATTATGTTAATTTTAGGGTTTTCGGATCGTCCGCGGTACAGAGGAGACTCCGTCCATGTGTGTCGGGTCCGGGCTTGGCCTTTTGCGGGGTCGGGTCCGGGCGTGACATCTTTAGGTGGTATCAGAGCATGATAGTCTTGCATGAGCCGGGATATGTTTCTCGGTCTTTGGGGTAAAGGTCCAAAATGATAGAATGTTGTTGTATAATTGTTAAGTGGAAAGAAAATGTTATAGCATGACTTTGTGAACTTGGAGTGCTTATGTGTTTAAAGTGAATTAGTTTGGCATGTCAATCTTGTGTTATGTGAATTGCGTGTTAGAATGTTTGATTGTTATTGACTTGAGTGTTATCTAATCTTATGTGCTATATTTCTGTCTATAAACTGCTTTTAAATGTTGCCAGCTATTTTGAATTGCTACTATGCCGCCACGTCGTGGTACTCAAGGTATAGGGTCAGATGAAGAGGCAGCAGAACAGGGTCAGCAACCGTTGCCTGAGCAGTTTATGGCTACTATGACTACAGCGGTTGACCGAATTACACAGGTGCTGCATGAGCAGAGGCAGGACAGGAATAATCCCCAGGGAAATCAAGCTAATCCTGGTGGACAGGGGTATAGAGTTGAGAATAACCAGTTGGAGAAATTTCTGAGGCTCGAGCCGGGAAAGTTCTTCGGAGAGCCGGATGATGAGGCGGCCGAGAGATGGATTAATCGTGTTGAGAAAATTTTATCCGCTTTGAGGTACATTGATGAGGCAAGAATAGATTATGCGTCATTCCTGTTTGAGGGTGATGCAGAGAAGTGGTGGAATACTGTCAGATTGAGGTGGGATTGTGAGGATGTTCCACATTTATGGGATGATTTTGTAAGTGAGTTTCGGGATAAGTATATTCCCGAGATGGCTATGGAAAGGAGGGAAGACGAGTTTGTGGCCCTGAAGCAGGAAAACAAGCTTTTTGCTAAATTCAGCAAGTACGAGTTCTGGTTGAATCATATATCTTTTCTAGGTCATATCATTTCAGATCGAGGAATTTCAGTGGACCCAACTAAAATTGAGGTTGTTTCATCTTGGAAGAGACCTGAGTCGGTGTCAGAGATTCGGAGTCTTCTTGGATTGGCAGGTTACTACTGGGGGTTTGTTAAAGACTTTTCCAAAATTCCTGGACCTTTAAGCCAGTTGACTCGGAAGAAAATTGCTTACAACTGGGATGCTAAATGTGAATCCAGTTTCCAAGAATTGAAGAAGAGACTAACTACAGCTCCTATATTAGCTTTACCTGAGGGAACAGAGAACTTCGTTGTCTATAGTGATGCATCTAAAAAAGGTTTGGGCTGTGTTTTAATGCAGAATGGTAAGGTGATTGCTTATGCTTCCAGGAAGTTGAAACCTTATGAAGTCAATTACCCTACACATGATCTAGAGTTAGCTGCAGTTGTGTTTGCTTTGAAGAAGTGGTGTCATTACTTGTGGGGTTGCAGATTTGAAATTTTTACTGACCACAAGAGTCTCAAGTATTTGTTTTCACAGAAGGATCTGAATATGAGGCAGCGAAGATGGCTAGAGCTATTAAGTGGTTACAACTGTTCTATTAACTATGTGCCAGGTAAGGCAAATGTTGTTGCTGATGCTTTGAGCCGAAAGGCTACTGTTGCAAGCTTAATTATCAAGGATTGGGAGACTTTGGAAGAAATTTGTTCATGGAAGCCAGAAGCTACTGAGGTAGGGATTCGATTTGCTAGTTTGTAGATTCAGTCAGGGTTGCTAGCACAGATCAGAGAGGCTCAGAAGACTGATCCTCACATCTTGAAGATCCAAGAAAAATCAAAAGAGGGAGAGTCAGAGTTTAAATTACATGCAGATGGTATCTTTAGATTCAGGGACAGGGTATGTGTTCCTGGTGATCCGACTTTGAAGAATGAGATCCTGTCCGAGGCACATAATTCGAGGTATACGATTCACCCGGGCAGTACAAAAATGTATAGAGACTTGAAACAACACTTCTGGTGGAACAATATGAAGAAGGAGATTGCTGGGTATGTATCCAGATGTTTGACTTGTTAGAGGGTTAAAGTTGAGCATCAGAGGCCAGCCGGACTTCTATAGCCGTTGTCGATTCCGCAATGGAAGTGGGTACATATAACAATGGACCTTGTGACCGATCTTCCTAGATCTCCGAGAGGATGTGATTCTGTTTGGGTTGTTGTGGACCGCTTGACTAAAGTTACACATTTTATTCTTGTGAACAAACATGATAGCCTTGATAAGCTAGCTAAGCTTTATGTTGCTAATATTGTGAGATTGCATGGTGTGCCACAGAGTATAGTGTCAGATAGAGATCCCAGAGTCAGATCTCGTTTTTGGCAGAAGTTGCAAGAGGCCTTGGGAACTAAGTTGAGCTTCAGTACTGCATATCATCCACAAACTGATGGCCAGTCTGAGAGAACTATCAGGATCTTAGAGGACATGCTTCGGGCATGTGTGCTAGACTTTGGGAAGAACTGGGAGAAGTTTTTGCCTTTAGCGGAGTTCGCCTACAACAATAGTTATCAATCTACTATAAGTATGGCTCCCTACGAGGCGTTGTATGGTCGGAAATGCAGATCCCCATTATATTGGGAAGAGGTTGGAGAGATGAGAATAATTGATCCGACTGTGTTACCTGAGATGATTAAGATGGTAGATAATGTTCACCTTATTCGCCAGCGTATGCTTACAACCCAGAGCCGTCAGAAAAGTTATGCGGATAAGCACCATCGGGATCTTGAGTTTGATTTGGGAGATTGGGTGTTTCTTAAGATTTCTCCTCGGAAGGGATTGATTCGGCACGGTAAGAGCGAGAAACTTAATCCCAGGTATGTGGGTCCGTATGAGATCACCGAAAAGGTAGGTCATTTGGCTTATCGGTTAGCTTTGCCTCCGAGCTTTTCGAGACTGCACGATGTGTTCCACGTGTCTTTGTTAAAGAAATACCATCTAGACCCTTCACATGTACTTGAACCAGAACCTTTGCAGATTGAAGAAAAGTTGTCTTATGAGGAGAAACCGATTCGAATTATGGATCGGAAAGTTCAGGAGCTTCGCAGAAAGAGTATTCCGTTAGTAAAGGTTTTGTGGAATCATCATGGGCTTGAGGAAGCAACTTGGGAAAGAGAGGACCAAGTTCGGGATCAGTATTCGGAGTTGTTTGTTGACCAGGTAAAAATTGCGTGGGCGCAATTGTTTTAAGGGGGAGAGGGTGTAATACCCGAGCCCGGAATATGAAAATTTCTTGTTTATTATTTTGGAAATTATATTTCCTTAAATTCTTTTAGAATTAATTGTTACTTCCTTGCTGTCGCAATATGCATTGCATTTAGGGAGCAATAGCTAGGGAACGGTTTCTAGTCCTCAGCAAATAGTGAAACTAGTATTTAGATGACTTAAATTTTATATTTTAATTGTTGCTAGCTATAATTAATCTTTCCTTAGTTAAAATGGCTTTAAAGTGCACAAAAAATAAGTCATTTGACCAAATTTTAAGTCATTTGACCTAGGACTTTGACCTTTTGACCAAGCCAACACCTTATAAGCTAAAACAAAACAAAATAAAAAAATAGAAGCTAAAAAAAACAGTGAGCAGGCCGTGAGCTTCAAAGAGAAAAAAAAAAAACCTTTCAACTTCCAATCGTTCAATCTTCGCGTGAGCTCGTGCGGGGTAGTTTCCGAGGTGACCAGCGTTGTTTTCCTAGCGACTAGGAGTGCCTAAGGTGAGGGAAGCATGTTATTTGCGCATTTAAGTGTCAAGTGTATCTTTAGATTTTGTCTGTAGATTGTTGTTTAAAGCGTTTTGATGCTTCTAGAATGTTCCTTGGTAATTGTAGAACGTGTATTTATAGCTTTTTTTAACATTTTATGTGGTTAAATGTTGAGATTGCAATTTAAATTGGTTGTTGAATAGTGTTTTATGAATAGTAAACCTTTGAAACGATAAAGTTGCTCCGTTATGCTGTCCGTTGATGTAGAATTGTGCTAGGTGTGCTAGAATGCCTAAATGCATGGTTTGTTTGGGTTGCGTAATGGAAAAAAACAGGAATTAAGCTTTGGTGAAAGTCGGGGTCGTTTAGGTCGACTTTAGCATTTTCTCATTTTACGTGTTGGCATTGTTTCGAGAGGCCATGGAAGCACTTTTGGTGCAATTATGGCGTCAGTTGGGTGTTTGGTTGGTATAGTTGTAGTTCAAACGAGCAAAGGGGGAAAACGGAACTTTGCGTGAATTCTAGGGTTAGGTAGGGTTTCGGGGTCTTTAGACGTGCCTTATGGTGACCTAGGAGGATTGGCGAAGTTGGTTTCCAGAACTCGTGGCTCGTTTGGAAATGGTAGTGTTTTGATAGTTGGGGCCGATTTATGTTTTGCTTGTTTTTCTGGATATTATGCTTATAGAATGCTTAGGGTTGCTTGATATACTTGTTTGAATTGATTTTGATTGAAATTCATATCAACTGTTGCTATTGCGTGCGAGAGTAACCTACTTTGTTATTCTCCCACGTGTGGCTTAATTGCTCATTTATCACCTTGTATCGAGTTTTGCATTGCATAGTGTCTCACGCGTGAGTGATGGGCCTCTCTGGGTAGCCTCGGGTTGCGAGTGTTGGTTTCTCTAGCTCCGCTGCTATTCCCTCTTCTCGCTTGGGTTGCCTCCCAGGGAGATTTGGGTCGTAGATTGATGGATATTTCCGGGGCATTCCAAACTGGTGTTATAAGATGGTTTGGGCCGGCGCGTCGTCATCGAATTCGTGTTTGAAAGTTGCTCATGAAAAGAGTATCGTATCCTTTGAATGAGTGTTTACAGCTTTAAATACTTGCCTTGCTTTATTGATGGCTTTATTGGTATCTCTATATGATACTTGTATGTATTGCTTGACTAATTGCATTGCATACTCCTCTCATCTCCGTCCTTGAGACCAATTGCCCTCACTGAGCAATAGTTTTTGCTCACTCCTCTCTATACTATATTTTTTACAGGAGTAGTTAAAGCAGAACCTATCGAGGTAATAGAGGAGGAGAAGCAGGTGGAGGTGTTTCCGTGATAGCACTTCTTTGCTTTGCTGGTGGTTGGTTACCAGATTTTGTGCGAGCCTTGCTTGTTATGTATGTTGCTTGGATGTCGCTTAATTTTGAGGCTTGTAGCCTTGTATGTATTTTCTAGTTTGAGGCCTCTACGGTCTTATGTTGTATAAGTTGAAAGAATATAAAGTTGTAAACTTATACTCTTGTGACTAGTAAGGAAATGCATGCTAATGAAATTGATTAGTGGAATAAATACTTGTGTAGTATGCATATCATTTTTGGGTTGCAAAGTTGGTTAATCAGAAATGTATGTTTTAAAGAAAGTTGGCTTGTTTTAATTAATTTATGGCTTTCGCAAGTATTATGTTGATTTTAGTGTTTTCGGATCGTCTGCGGTACAGAGGAGACTCCGTCCGTGTGTGTCAGGTCCGGGCTTGGCCTTTTGCGGGGTCGGGTCGGGGCGTGACAACAGCTTCTTACTAGTAGCAGCTAATCACAGTAAGAAAGTTCAATCTCTTAAACAGAGCTTAGCTCTCCATTGTAGTATACTAGTAGTTAGCTTAAGTTATGACTTGATCCAATACAATAGAGTCAGAACACCTTTCTATCTAAAAAAAATGGTGCTCGATGAAAGGATCCAAATTTCACACTATACTGTGTGCTGGGGAGAGAGCTGTTCTATGAAGCTGGGCGTTTAGTGTTCTTATATAGGAACCATACAAGAAAATAGAAAGGGCCTTCAAAAAAGAGCGAGGGAGTGATAGGCAACCTTAGTCTATATGTTGTTCGTGAGCCGTCAAGTACCAGTCTTGAAATAGTATTGGCACAAAAGGATCGGTCCTTCACTTGCTGATCGTTCGCGAGTCGAATTCGCTCTCTTGCCACGCCTTTCACTCACTAGCTTAAGTCAGACTTAATCACTCTTTTTGTTTGGGGGATCATTTGTTCTTCACTCTCTTGCTATTACCCGCAGGGAGCGCAGCAACCAAGGTGCATATTATCATATAGAAAGAGGTGAAGCGTAGCGATTCGTACTACCATAAAAGTTTTGCTAACCGGCAGGCAGTAGAATCAGCCGATAGGCGCAAGCAAGCGTAGCGAATCACATAAATAAGCCCCTACCTGCCAGCACGTGGATAGAAAGGGATTTTCAAAGGGGATGGATTTCTGAGCAGTTGAAAGCATTGGTCTTGAAAACTGAAGTATTGATAGGAATACTGGTAGTTCGAATCCCTCTCCATCCGCGAGGTCATAAGTTCTCTCTTGCGTTATCTATAGATAAGAACAAATCGGAAAGACTCGATTGAGATAATAGATGGAATGGTAGTTTGTGTTATGATTTAGTTAGGACCTTGTTTCCCTTTCGGTACCTTCTGCTCTCTTTGTATAGGTTGGGAAAAGGCCAGGTGGATTATGTGACGCCCGGGTATTAGCCATGCATTTAATTACTGTTGCATCCCTTGTTTGCGCATTTACTTCTGTGCCTTACTAACTGACTTTTGTGACAACTATTCACGCCGTTTTTAAACTGCCTTCTATTAGTTAATTAGCATTTTTATTAAATCATATTAACTATAAAAGTAGTGGGAAAAATGTGCATTTGATCTAAAGGCGTTAGGAGGGCTCGTTTAGAAAATGATTTTTGTAGTTGAGTGAATAGTGTTACGTAACTAACTTAGGCAATTAATTAGCTAGCATATATTTTACTATCTAAGCTCGTTTTAAAGCTTACTACGCGCATTATATTAGATCACTTAAGCATCCAAATGACCCCACCTCAACTTAGTCCCTTTTATATATCACTTAAGCTCATAAAATGCAAAAGAAAAAAAAATTAAAAGCTGAAAACAGAGGGCAGAACCCGACAGCTCCAAGGGAGAAAAAGGAAGAGATTTTGCTCACCAAGCCTCCAATCCAAGCCTCTCCAAGCCTTGAGCAACTAGTGTAGGGTGTGTGCAAGGTTCCTAGGTGCTCCTACGCGCTTTGGTGAGGGATTTCACGGCTTGTTTTTGCATTTCTAAATAGTTGTCAATTTCTTGATTTGTTGAAAATGTGATCAAATGCCATTGTATTTGTTATCTATGCTATTATACCATGTATATGAATGCTAGAGAACATATTTGAGCCATCGTTTCGCAATTTAAACGGTTAGAATCGTTAGTTTGATTTTTAGGGTGAATAGTGACGTTTTTCTAGGGTTTTGCGTAATTGCTTGAATTAGCTAGATTTAATGCTTCTAACAGATGCCATAGGTGCTAGTGAAGATAACCTAATAGCCCCGTGCACTTGCATTGTCCTTAAATCGCTTAAAATGGAAACTAGCCGACTTTAATTTGGGGCTTTCGGGGTTAATGCGAATCCGGGTGGATTCGGGCTTCAATTCTAGTATCCTTAGGCTACCTAGGTGCTATAGATGCCTTGATATCCCTTGTTTGAAGGCCGGACAATGTATGTGTAGTTTAAAGCCATAAGAGGGAATTTGGGACTTTCGGGGTAATCGCGGGAATTTGAATGAGTTAAAGGGTTGAGAGGGTACCTTGAGGGTTAGTTAGAAGGTTGGGAGAGTTTCCTTTGAAAATGAAATCACTAACTTTGGTTTGGAAGAGAAATAGTTTGAAAAACAAAGGGGTTTAGGTGCAATTTCAGTTGACTCACACTTCTAAACCCATGGCATGACTCCTTAAGTGTTTATATGTGGATTCAAGTTGATTTGGAGCTTTTGGTATAATTCTATGCTTATCTTGTGTATGTTCCTTTGTAAACTGCTTATTAGCTTCTATAATTGCTTCTATTCTAATTGCATCGAGGTCAACCTACTTTGTTGATCCTCCTATGTGTTAATGCTTATATTATTGCTATTAAATTGCCATTGTTAAGTGCATTGCATCATGGTTGCGCAACCATAGTGTCAGGGGCGGATGTGTTGAATATCGGCTGGGCGGCAGAGGGCTTGCCGGTGGATATTCAAACTCCGTGCCCTAGTCCCTCATTTGCCTGGTCCGGAGATTGCCAGGGGATGTTGGGTCGTAGGATTATCGGGGTACATCCGGAGTACACCCACTGGAGTGTTTGGGGATTATGCCGGCTTATCGGGATCGTGCTCGTGGTTCGTGGATTGTGATTGAAGACCAGTGAAGATTGGTGTATAGGGGATTGAGTGAAACGTATCCTTTTCAATGTGTGGTTATTTAAGTTATCATTGTTTCTTTAATTGTCTAAGTGATATTGTTGTATAACTGTATTATCTGTTGCATTGCACGCCTCGGGACTATATCCCTCACTGGGCAACAGTGGTTGCTCATACCTCGATATCTGTTTCAGGAGACGCTGAGGGTGATCCCCAGCTTGTTGAGTTAGTTGAGGAAGAAGAAGTTCAGACTGATCCTCTACCTTAGTTGCCGTGCTTGATAGCTTGAGGTGGTTAATGAATTTGCTGCTATGTGGAAAGTTCAATTAATTGTTTTATGTACTATTTTGCGGCCTAAGGGCTATGTATATGTTTGTTGTGCAAAGTTGAAGGATAGTAGATTGTGGTGTAGAATTGGAAGCCATGTCTTGTAATAACTTTTATTCTTGCCTTTATTTCCTCGCATGCTTGGGAGTGGATGGTTAATGTAGAATGCATTATCCTTTAAGTTGTTTTATTGATTTCCTAGAATGTCATGATCATAAAACTATGCTGACAACAAGTTCTCACATGCTTATGTGTTTTGGAGCTATTGTGTACCATAAGGCTCGGATGGCCTTAGAACTTTGTTGTTTATTTAAGAAAAGCTTGTATTGTATTGTTGGGACTTTGTTTGAGTGTTTACAGCTTTTTAAAATGTCCACGGTACAGGGGAGACTCTGTCCGTGTGTCGGGTTCAGACTTAACCTTTAGCTTGGGGGTTCGGTCGGGGCGTGACATTTAAGTGGTATCAGAGCTATAGATTGCATGAAGCCGGGTTAAATTTCTCGGTCTGTGGGTAGAGATTTGTTATGTGACTTTGTGAATGCATAAGTCCTTGATTTTGATTGACCTAAGTGAAATTTGAATTAGGAATGAACATGCTAGCATGGAAATATAATATCAAGAGTCTAGAATGTCAAGTATGATCTAGTGATTTACGTGTACTTCAAGAATGTGGAATATTTATTTGAACTTCTATGTACTTGACTTTATGTGAATCTAATTGGACTTTTCTTTATGTGTTTACTTATAAATTGCATATATACATATATATACCTGTCATAACACTTTGCATTCTAGCTATTCGAGATGGGGCCTCGCCGTCGTGCTGATAATCCGAATGTTGGTGGAGAACCCGAGGGGGTTCATGGGCAAGAAGCTGAGGTGGCCGAAAATGCACCGCAGGTTCAAGAACCGAGCACTGCACAGATCTTGGCCACGATGGCCACTGCTATGAACACTATCGCCCAGTTTGTTACACAACAGGGTCAGCCAGGGGTCGTTGGAGGTAATCAGGCTGCGAGAGCCGGAGGTAGTGGTCCTACCGGAGGGAGCCTATACTTTCTTTGGGGAGCCGGACGATATGAAAGCTGAGATGTGGCTAAGGAAGTTCGAGAGAGTGGCAGCAATACTGGAGTGCCATGATGACAGGAAGATTACTTATGCTACTTTCCTTCTCGAGGGTGATGCTGAAGATTGGTGGAATACCATCAGTGAGAAATGGGGAGCTGAGGGAGTTCATCATTCGTGGGCCGACTTTGTCCGAGAATTTCGAGACAAGTATATATCGGTAGTTGCCCGCGAGAGGCGACAAACAGAGTTCATAAACTTGAAGCAGGGAAGTATGACGGTAGATCAATACGAGGCTACTTTTACCCGGCTTTCCCGTTATGCACCAGCTTTGATTCAGCCGGAGGACATGAAGATCCAGAGGTTCATCCTGGGTTTGAGGAGGGATATTATGCTGAACTTGTCTTCAAATGATTTTCCCAACTATGCTGCGGTTGTCCGAGCCGCCTCGAGGTATGAGAAACGGAAGGCCGATGTGTTAGCCGAGACCAGTCAATCGAGTAAACGGTTTCAGTCTCAGAGTCAAGGGTACCAGGGGCAGGCTGTATCAGTTGGGCAGAGTTCACAGCCGAGGCAGACTCAGAGTTATACAGGGCCTACTCAGACTCAGGCACGACCAGTTCAGAGTCAGACTCAGAGTCAGTTCCGTCCAGCAGTTTCCCGTTCGCAGCAGGGTAGTTCAGCTACCTCTACTTACAGAGCTCCTTCGGGAGGCACTGTTGCAAGACGTCACCAGCAGTGCAGCTTTTGTCAGTGCCAGGGCCACACTGAGGATGTTTGTTGGAAGAAACATAACAAGTGTACAGGTTGCGGCAGTGATCAGCACAGGGTTAAAGACTGTCAGAAATTTAAGAACCCTAGGGGTCAGACATCAGCTCAGAACTCTCAGACCAGGGCACCAGCTGCAGCACCACCACCACGAGGTCAGGCCTGTGTATTTGCTTTGGATGCTGAGGAGCTTCCGGATACTACCGCTGTGGTAGAAGGTATTTTTCTTCTTAATGATCAATCAGTTAAGGTTTTAATTGATTCCGGGGCTTCGCATTCTTTTATTACTCCTACTTGTGCACAAAATGCTAAATTGAAACATGATAAACTGTTGCATGAGATTGTGGTTTATACTCCTATGGGTCCGAAGTTTGTTACTAGATCTATTTGCAGAGCATGTAGTATTTTTATTGAGGGTCGTGTTTTTCCTGCTGATTTGATTATCCTACCCTTCAATGACTTTGAAATTATATTGGGGATGGACTGGTTAAGTAAATATTATGCCCAGCTTGATTGTAGAAAGAAGATTGTGTATCTAGAAATGCCTGACCAGCCTATACTTAAAATAGTTGGTAGTAGAAAATCTATCGGAACTCCTATTATTTCTTATATTAGGGCATCTAAATTATTGAGCAAGGCTTGTGAGGCTTATCTTGCATATTTGATTAATCAACCTGGGGATCAATTGAAATTGAATGATGTGCCTATCGTGAGGGAGTTTCCGGGGATCTTTCCTGAGGAATTACCTGGGTTACTGCCTGATAGAGAGATAGAGTTCATGATTGATTTATTGCCGAGGACTTCACCTATCTCTAGGACTCCGTATAGAATGGCTCCACCTGAATTGCAGGAATTGAAAGTTCAATTGCAGGGCTTGCTTGAGAAGGGATTCATACAGCCGAGTTCTTCACCGTGGGGCGCACCAGTTCTATTCGTTAAAAAGAAAGACGAATCACTTCGCCTATGCATTGATTATCGGGGTCTTAATCAGGTGGCCTTCAAAAATAAATATCCTTTGCCTTTAATCGAAGAGTTATTTGATCAGTTGCAAGGCGCCAGGGTATTCTCTAAATTTGATTTGAGGCAGGGCTATTATCAACTGAGGATTAAGAAAGATGATGTTCCTAAAACTGCTTTCAGAACTCGATATGGCCATTATGAGTTTGTTGTCTTGCCGTTTGGTCTTACTAATGCTCCCGCCGCATTCATGGACTTAATGCAGAGGGTATTCCGTCCTTATCTGGACCAATTTGTGGTCATATTTATTGATGATATCCTTGTCTATTCTAAATCTGAGGCGGAACATGAACATCATCTCAGAATTGTGTTGCAGACTCTTCAGGAGCATCAGTTATTTGCAAAGTTTAGCAAATGTGAATTCTGGCTTAAGCAAGTTGCTTTTCTTGGCCATATTATCTCGCAAGATGGTATTTCTGTTGATCCAGCGAAGATTGAAGTTGTGTTATCTTGGAAACGACCTGAAACTGTCACGGAGATTCGTAGCTTCCTTGGTTTAGCTGGGTATTATCGGAGGTTTGTCAAGGATTTCTCTAAGATTGCAGGGCCTTTAACTCAACTTACTCAGAAGAAAACAGTTTTTGACTGGAGTGATAAATGTGAGGCCAGCTTCCAGGAATTGAAGAAGAGATTGACTACAGCTCCTATTCTTGCTTTACTTGAGGGTTATGATAATCTGGTGATCTATAGTGATGCTTCGAAGGAAGGTCTGGGTTGTGTATTGATGCAGAATGGCAGGGTTATTGCTTATGCTTCCAGGAAACTAAAGCCTTATGAACTCAACTATCCGACTCATGATCTTGAGCTTGCAGCTATCATTCTTGCATTAAAGAAATGGCGTCATTATCTCTGGGGCAACAAGTTTGAAATCTTTACAGATCATAAGAGCTTGAAATATCTGTTTTCACAGAAAGAGTTGAACATGAGGTAGAGGCGTTGGCTGGAATTACTTGAGGACTACAACTGCACCATTAGCTATCGTCCAGGTAAGGCCAATATTGTTGCTGATGCTTTGAGCCGAAAGGCTACTGTTGCTAGCTTGATTATCAAGAATTGGGAATTCATGGAAGAATTGTGCTTATGGAAGCCTAGTACTTCAAATTCTGGTATTCAATTCGCAAGTTTGCAGATTCAATCTCTGTTATTATCCAGGATTCGGGAAGCTCAACAAGCTGATCTTCAATTATTGAAAGTCTTCGAGAATTCTAAAGGGGGAGAGTCGGATTTCAAACTGTACGACGATGGTATTCTCAAATTCAAAGGTAGAATCTGTATTCCGAATGATCCAACTCTGAAGAAGGATATTCTTGCTGAGGCACACAGTTCTAGATATACTATCCATCCAGGCAGTACGAAAATGTAGAAAGATTTGAAGCAGAACTTCTGGTGGAATAATATGAAGAGAGAAATTGCTGACTATGTTGCTCGATGCCTTACTTGCCAGAAAGTTAAAGCAGAACACTAGAGACCTGCAGGGTTGTTGCAACCTTTGGCTATTCCTGTTTGGAAATGGGATCATATTACTATGGATTTCGTATCAGATTTATCGAGGTCTTCGAAGGGTAATGACTCAGTTTGGGTTATAGTGGATAGACTGACCAAGACTTCTCACTTTATTGCTAAAAAGAAGTCTGATTCTCTTGACAAGCTGGTAGAGTTGTATATTGAGAATGTTGTCCGACTTCATGGAATTCCAAAGAGTATCGTGTCAGATAGAGATCCCAGATTCACATCTCAGTTCTGGCAGAAGATTCAGAAAGCTTTGGGCACGAATTTGAATTTCAGTACAGCTTATCATCCTCAGACAGATGGTCAATCCGAGAGAACTATCTTAATCCTTGAGGATATGTTACGGGCTTGCATTCTGGACTTCGGTAAGAGTTGGGAGAAATATTTGCCACTCGCAGAATTCGCCTATAACAATAGTTATCAAGCTACTATTGGTATGGCACCTTATGAGGCACTGTATGGGCGTAAATGTCGGTCTCCTCTCTACTGGGATGATGTTGGTGAAATGAAGACTATCGACCCTACTCTTTTACCTGAAATGAACAAAATGATTGATCATGTGCAGCTTATCAGAAAAAGAATGCTTACAGCACAGAGCCGGCAAAAGAGTTATGCAGATAGACGCCGTCGTGATCTGAAATTTGTCGTGGGCGACCGGGTATTTCTGAAAATTTCTCCTCGCAAGGGTTTGATTCGGCATGGTAAAGGAGGTAAACTCAGTCCTCGATATGTGGGACCATTTGAGATAACTGAAACTGTTGGTGATTTGGCTTACCGTCTAGCTTTACCTCCCAGTCTGGGCAGAATTCATGACGTATTCCATGTTTCCATGCTTCGGAAGTATCAGCCAGATCCCTCTCACATACTTGAGCCGGAACCGCTAGAGATCAGTGAAACTTTGACCTACACAGAGAAACCTCTTCGAATTGTTGATCAGAAAGTTCAAGAGCTGAGGACTAAAAGCATTCTGATGGTTAAAGTTCTGTGGGATCATCACGGAATAGAGGATGCGACGTGGGAGAGAGAGGATCAGATGCGGGAACGGTATCCAGAGTTATTCGCCGATTCATGTAAGAATTGCGTGGACGCAATTAGTTTAAGGGGGAGAGGATGTGACGCCCGGGTTTTAGCCATGCATTTAATTACTGTTGCATCCCTTGTTTGCGCATTTACTTCTGTGCCTTACTAACTAACTTTTGTGACTACTATTCACGCCGTTTTTAAACTGCCTTCTATTAGTTAATTAGCATTTTTATTAAATCATATTAATTGTAAAAGTAGTGGGAAAAATGTGCATTTGATCTAAAGGCGTTAGGAGGGCTCGTTTAGAAAATGATTTTTGTAGTAGAGTGAATAGTGTTACATAACTAACTTAGGCAATTAATTAGCTAGCATATATTTTACTATCTAAGCTCATTTTAAATCTTACTACGCGCATTATATTAGATCACTTAAGCACCCAAATGACCCCACCTCAACTTAGCCCCTTTTATATATCACTTAAGCTCATAAAATGCAAAAGAAAAAAAAATTAAAAGCTGAAAACAGAGGGTAGAACCCGACAGCTCCAAGGGAGAAAAAGGAAGAGATTTTGCTCACCAAGCCTCCAATCCAAGCCTCTCCAAGCCTTGAGCAACTAGTGTAGGGTGTGTGCAAGGTTCCTAGGTGCTCCTACGCGCTTTGGTGAGGGATTTCACGGCTTGTTTTTGCATTTCTAAATAGTTGTCAATTTCTTGATTTGTTGAAAATGTGATCAAATGCCATTGTATTTGTTATCTATGCTATTATACCATGTATATGAATGCTAGAGAACATATTTGAGCCACCATTTCGCAATTTAAACGGTTAGAATCGTTAGTTTGATTTTTAGGGTGAATAGTGACGTTTTTCTAGGGTTTTGCGTAATTGCTCGAATTAGCTTGATTTAATGCTTCTAATAGATGCCTTAGGTGCTAGTGAAGGTAACCTAATAGCCCCGTGCACTTGCATTGTCCTTAAATCACTTAAAATGGAAAATAGCCGACTTTAATTTGGGGCTTTCGGGGTTAATGCGAATCCGGGTGGATTCGGGCTTCAATTCTAGTATCCTTAGGCTACCTAGGTGCTATAGATGCCTTGATATCCCTTGTTTGAAGCCCAGACAATAAATGTGTAGTTTAAAGCCATAAGAGGGAATTTGGGGCTTTCGGGGTAATCGCGGGAATTTGAATGAGTTAGAGGGTTGAGAGGGTACCTTGAGGGTTAGTTAGAAGGTTGGGAGAGTTTCTTTTGAAAATGAAATCGCTAACTTTGGTTTGGAAGAGAAATAGTTTGAAAAACAAAGGGGTTTAGGTGCAATTTCGGTTGACTCACACTTTTAAACCCATGGCATGACTCCTTAAGTGTTTATATGTGGATTCAAGTTGATTTGGAGCTTTTGGTATAATTCTATGCTTATCTTGTGTATGTTCCTTTGTAAACTGCTTATTAGCTTCTATAATTGCTTCTATTCTAATTGCATCGAGGTCAACCTACTTTGTTGATCCTCCTATGTGTTAATGCTTATATTATTGCTATTAAATTGCCATTGTTAAGTGCATTACATAGTGGTTGCGCAACCATAGTGTCAGGGGCGGATGTGTTGAATATCGGCTGGGCGGCAGAGGGCTTGCCGGTGGATATTCAAACTCCGTGCCCTAGTCCCTCATTCGCCTGGTCCGGAGATTGCCAGGGGATGTTGGGTCGTAGGATTATCGGGGTACATCCGGAGTACACCTACTGGAGTGTTTGGGGATTATGCCGGCTTATCGTGATCGTGCTCGTGGTTCGAGGATCGTGATTGAAGACCTGTGAAGATTGGTGTATAGGGGATTGAGTGAAATGTATCCTTTTAAATGTGTGGTTATTTAAGTTATCATTGTTTCTTTAATTGTCTAAGTGATATTGTTGTATAACTGTATTATCTGTTGCATTGCACGCCCCGGGACTATATCCCTCACTGGGCAACAGTGGTTGCTCATACCTCGATATCTGTTTCAGGAGACGCTGAGGGTGATCCCCAGCTTGTTGAGTTAGTTGAGGAAGAAGAAGTTCAGACTGATCCTATACCTTAGTTGCCGTGCTTGATAGCTTGAGGTGGTTAATGAATTTGCTGCTATGTGGAAAGTTCAATTAATTGTTTTATGTACTATTTTGTGGCCTAAGGGCTATGTATATGTTTGTTGTGCAAAGTTGAAGGATAGTAGATTGCGGTGTAGAATTGGAAGCCATGTCTTGTAATAACTTTTATTCTTGCCTTTATTTCCTCGCATGCTTGGGAGTGGATGGTTAATGTAGAATGCATTATCCTTTAAGTTGTTTTATTGATTTCCTAGAATGTCATGATCATAAAACTATGCTGACAACAAGTTCTCACATGCTTATGTGTTTTGGAGCTATTGTGTACCATAAGGCTCGGATGGCCTTAGAACTTTGTTGTTTATTTAAGAAAAGCTTGTATTGTATTGTTGGGACTTTGTTTGAGTGTTTACAGCTTTTTAGAATGTCCACGGTACAGGGGAGACTCCATCCGTGTATCGGGTCCGGACTTAACCTTTAGCTTGGGGGTTCGGTCGGGGCGTGACAGATTATCTTTGGGAGCTAAGTCGAAGATCTCGGTGGTCTTGTGAGTGGGAGTGTGTGTTGTGCCAAAAGGCAAGTAGGTGATTCAAATTATTGCGTATAGAAAGAGAGTCGGAACTTTGGAAAGCTATCTACCTGCATCACTTTCCTGTACTGACTTATGACGTGAGTGCTTAGATACAACATGGGTTGTGCCCCGGGTTCCCCTACGGGAGTTAAGAAAAGGCCGACATCAAGAGCAACATATAATAAGAAAGAACTGGAGGTTCAGGCGAAAGAGAGGCATTTCTGGTACTGGTGATATTGGACAAGCTCTCAGGAAATAATCTCTTTCTTATTTCTGCCTTTCTTTCCAATGACGACTAAAAACAGGCAAATCCAAAATTTCACATTGAATTTTGGACCTCAACATCCTGCTACTCATGGTGTTTCATGATCAGTATTAGAAATAAATGGAGAAGTGGTGGAACATGCGGAACCACATATTGGATCACTCTAGTGCGGCACGAAGCCGTTGATACTGAGTTGGCTCCTATGCTGCTAGCTTTGCCCTACTTGGTCCCCCGACACGGTGGAGGTTCTGTAGCATGTCATGAGTATTGGGCTAAGGGGTAGTTGAGCAACTCAAGCGAACCGCCCAACCTTATTACAACATAGGGACAAAAGGGAAAAGGTTGTGAATGTAGCCTCGTTATCCATACCTCCGGTTGGATGAATGGAGGACCAATCGACCAGGGTTTTCATGAGCGTTGGCAAGTTCTGGAGTGCCTGTCAGGGGCACTAGCGCATACCCTAGGGTGATCATCACCACCTACACCTCACATCTCGGCGCAGTGGAACATGTAACCCGCCTACTGTTCCATTCAACTACATTTGTTCCTGTAATCCATAGCCTAAAAGAACGCAGCAGCGAGGGACGACCCGCCCATATAGCCAGTGGAGAGGATGGAATTACTGGCAAAGACCGTCTAGCCAAAACACCATAGGTGCAAAACGTGGTAGGCCTGCACCAGGGGAGCATAGCATAGGGAGGAAAGAGAGCCCGGACAGTGGAAGAGCCAAGGGAGGCTGGGTCATTTGACGAAAATGGAAGGCTTTTCCCTATTAGAGAAGGCCCTATGGAGTAAAAGGAAGTGCATGAATTCTTAGGGAGCGAGCCTATATAAAAAAGAAATGCAAGAAAGCAAATTCAATGAATAGATAGAGTCAATGGTACGAGAGACAACGCAACCTACACGCAAATTAGCTTTTAAGGTTGAGTAGTCTCAATTTCACTACAGGATTTGCGAATGAATTCTGGGCTGGGCCACCTCAAATGGCGTGAGCCGCATGCGGGTTGACCCGCTCGTACGATTTTTAGGGAGATCTGGTCGAAAGATCGGTCGACGCTTACCCGACTAGAGGGACTGAGAAATTAATTGTCACGCCCCGACCCGACCCCGCAAAAGGCCAAGCCCGGACCCGACACACGGACGGAGTCTCCTCTGTACCGTGGACGTTCCGAAAACCCTAAAATCAACATAATACTTGCGAAAGCCATAAAAACAACTAAAACAAGCCAACTTTCTTTCAAAAACGTACATCCTCTTATTAATCAACTTCACAAACCAAAATGCCATGCATACTACACAAGTATTTATGCCACTAAACATTTAACCATTAGTATGCAATTCTTTACTAGTCATAAGAGTATAACTTTACAATCTTTAAGCCTTTACAATAAAAACCATTAAGGTCTCAAAATATAACTACATACAAGGCTATAAGCCTCAAAATAAAGTGACAACCAAGCATTAAACACATCAAGCATGGCTCGCACGAAAGTCTGGCAACCAACCACCAACAAAGCAAAGAAGTGCTATCACGGAAATACCTCCACCTGCTCCTCCTCCTCTCTTACCTCAATAGGGTCTGCTTCAACTACTCCTGTAAAAATATAGTATAGAAAGGAATGAGCAAAAACTATTGCTCAGCGAGGGCAATTGGTCTCAAGAACGGAGATGAGAGGAGTATGCAATGCAATTAGTCAAGCAATTCATACAAATATCATATAGAGATACAACAAAGCCATCAATAAAGCAAGGCAAGCATTAAAACTATAAACACTCATTCAAAGGATACGGTACTCTTTTCACGAGCAACTTTCAATCACGAATTCGATGACAACGCGCCGGCCCAAACCACCTTATAACACCAGTTCGGAATACCCCGGAAGTATCCATCAATTCTACGACCCAAATCTCCTTGGGAGGCAACCCAAGCGAGAAGAGGGAATAGGACAAGGAGCTAGAGCAACCAACACTGGCAACCCGAGGCTACCCAAAGAGGCCCATGACACCACCCTGACTCTATGAATGCAATACAATATACAATGCAACAATCGAGCAATAAAGCCACACGTGGGAGAATAACAAAGTAGGTTACTCTCGCATGCAATAACAACAATTGATAACCTTTTCAACCAAATCAACTCTAACAAGCATATCAAGCTATTTTAAACATTCTATAGGCATAATATCAAGAAAACAAGCAAAATCACAAATCGACCCCAACTATCAAAACGCCACTATTTTCATACGAGCCACGAGTTCTGGAAACCGACTTCACCAATCCTCCTAGGTCACCATAAGGCACGTCTAAAGACCCCGAAACCCTACTTTACCCTAGAATGCACGCAAAGCCCCGATTTCCCCCTTTGCTCGTTTGAACTACAACTATACCAACCAAACACCCACCCAACGCCATAATTGTAATACCCGAGCCCGGAATGTGAATTTTCTTGTTTATTATTTTGGAAATTATATTTCCTTAAATTCTTTGTGAATTAATTGTTACTTTCTCGCTGTCGCAACGTGCATTGCATTTAAGGAGCGATAGCTAGATAACGATTTCTAGTCCTCAGCAAATAGTGAAACTAGTATTTAGATGACTTAAATTTTATATTTTAATTGTTGCTAGCTTTAATTGATCTTTCCCTAGCTAAAATGGCTTTAAAACGCACAAAATAAGGCCCTTTGACCAAGTCTTAAGTTGTTTGACCTAGCCTTGACCAACTTTGACCTAACTTAACACCTTATAAGCTAAACCAAAGCAAAATAAAAAAAATTGCAGCTGAAAACAGTGAGGTGCAGGCCGTGAGTTCCAAGAGAGAAAAAAAAAGATTTCAACTTCCAATCATTCAATCTTCGCGTGAGCTCATGCGGGGTGATTTTTGTGGCAACTAGCATTGTTTTCCTAGCGACTAGGAGTACCTGAGGTGAGGGAAGCATGTTATTTGCGCATTTAAACGTTATGTATGTTAACTTTGTCAATTTTGAGATTTGTCCGTAGATTGTTGTTTAAAGCGATTTGATGCTTCTAGTATGTTCCTTGGCATTTGTAGAACATGTATTTATAGCTTTGTAACATTTTCTGCGGTTAAATGTTGTGATTGCAAATTAAATTGTCAATTGAATAGTGTTTTGTGAATAGTAAAACCTTGAAACATTGAAGTTGCACTGTTATGCTTTTTGTTGATGTAGAAATGTGCTAGGTACGCTAGAATGTTAAAATGTGTGGTTTGTTTGGGTTGCGTAGTGGAAAAAACGAGAATTATGCCTTTGGGAAAGTCGGGGTCGTTTAGGTGGACTTTAGGGTTTTGTCGTTTTGCGTGTTGGCATTGAGGCGGGAGGCCGTGGAAGCACTTTTGGTGCGATTGTGGCATTGGTTGGGCGTTTGGCTGTTATAGTTGTAGTTCAAACGAGAAAGGGGGAAATCGGGGCTTTGCGCGAGTTCTAGGGTAAAGTAAGGTTTTGGGATCTTTAGACGTGCCTTATGGTGACCTAGGAGGGTTGGTGAAGTCGGTTTCTAGAACTTGTTGCTCGTTTGGAAATAGTAGCGTTTTGATAGTTGGGACCGATTTGTGTTTTGCTTGTTTTCTTGACTTTATGCCTATAGAATGCTTAGAATTACTTGAAATACTTGTTTGAGTTGTTTTGGATTGAATTGCTTATCAATTGCTGCTATTGCGTGCGAGAGTAACCTACTTTGTTATTCTCTCACGTGTGGCTTTATCGCCTTGTATCGGGTCTTGCATTGCATAGTGTCTCGCGCGTGAGTGATGGGCCTCTCTGGGTAGCCTTGGGCTGCCAGTGTTGGTTTCTCTAGCTCCGCTGCTATTCCCTTTCTCGCTTGGGTTGCCTCTCAGGGAGAGTTGGGTCGTAGGTTGAGGGATACTTCCGGGGTATTCCAAACTGGTGTTATAAGGTGGTTTGGGCCGGCGCGTCGTCATCGAATTCTTGAATGAAAGTTGCTCGTGAAATGAGTATCGTATCCTTTGAGTGAATGTTATAGTCTTTAATGCTGTTATGATATTGACTTGTTTGTATCTTTAAATGTTAATTGTATGCATTGCTTGGCTAATTGCATTGCATACTCCTCTCATCTCCGTCCTTGAGACCAATTGCCCTCGCTGAGCAATAGTTTTTGCTCATTCCTCTCTATACTATATTTTTACAGGAGTAGTTGAAGCAGACCCTCTTGAGGTAATTGAGGAGGAGGAACAGGTGGAGGTGTTCCCGTGATTGCTCTTCTCTGCTTTGCTGGTGGTTGGTTACCAGATTTTGTGCGAGCCTTGCATGATATGTATATTGCTTGGATGTCGTTTAATTTTGAGGCTTGTAGCCTTGTATGTATTTTCTAGTTGAGGCCTCTACGGTCTTATGTTGTATAAGTTGAAAGAATGTAAAGCTGTAAAAGTTTACTCTTGTGACTAGTAAAGAAATGCATGCTAATAGCTAACTGTTTAGTGGCATAAATACTTGTGTAGTATGCATGGCATTTTGGTTTGGAAAGTTGGTTAATAAGAGAATGTATATTTTAAAGAAAGTTAGCTAGTTTTGATTATTTTATGGCATTCGCAAGTATTATATTGATTTTAGGATTTTCGGATCGTCCGCGGTACAGAGGAGACTCCGTCCGTGTGTCGGGTCTGGGCTTGGCCTTTTGCGGGGTTGGGTCGGGGCGTGACAATAATCGCACCAAAAGTGCTTCCATGGCCTCCCGAAATAATGCCAACACGCAAAATGAGAAAACGCCAAACTCGACCTAAACGACCCCGACTTTCACCAAGGCATATTTCTCATTTTTTCCATTACGCAACCTAAACAAACCATGCATTTAGGCATTCTAGCATACCTAGCACATTTTCACATCAACAGAAAGCATAACAGCGCAACTTCATCGTAATGATTTACTATTCACAAATTACTATTCAATTGACATTTAAATTACAATCTCAACATTCAACCGCAGAAAATGTTAAAAAGCTATAAATACATGTTCTACAATTGTCAAGGAACATTCTAGAAGCTTCAAAATGATTAAAACAACAATCTACGGATAAAATCTAAAAATCAAAAAGTTGACATACATAACATTTAAATGCGCAAATAACGTGCTTCCCTCACCTTAGGCACTCCTAGTCGCTAGGAAAACAACGCTGGATGGCTCGGTAACAACCCCGCACGAGCTCACGCGAAAATTGGAAGTTTGGAATGTTGAATTTTTTTTCTTTTTTTCCTTCTTGGTTTCGGCCTCTTCAAGGTTCTGTTTTCTGCTTTTATTTTTTTCATTTTGCATTGTTTTAACTATTAAAAGATGACAACTTGGTCAAAAGGTCAAAGCACTTGGTCAATATAGCTTAAGTTGGTCAATTAGACTTATTTTCATGCATTTTTAAGCTAAAATAAACATCACCAACTTAAGTCTAGCTAACAACAAGTAAAATATAAAATTTAAGTCACCTAAATACTAGTTTCCACTATTTGTTGAGGACTAGAAAACACTCTCTAGTTATCGCTCCCGAAATGCATTGCACTTTGCAACAACCAAGAAGTAACAATTAAATCTAAAAGAATCTAAGAAAATATAATTTTCAAAATAATAAACAAGAAAATTTCACATTCTGGGCTCGGGTATTACATTAATAGAGTACAAAACATATCTTCAAGCTTTATTTTATTCTGATCATTTAGAAGGTGATCGCGGGGTCATTGAATGAAGTCCTCCGTTTCTTTCGGAGGTGCTGACCCGTAGCGAGGCAGAGATGACTAAGTGACATATGGAATATGGCGACGACAATGGCATATCGTAGAAGGAGATAGGAGGTGGAGCCAATGACCCACTAAGACTAACCTATCTATAACTACATCCCCAAGCGGCAGTCAAACGGGGGAGTGAATGCCAGATGCCAGCAGAATGATCGGCCGGACAGAGGCTAGGGCTGCTTTTTTCCCACTGCGTCCTTCCTTGTGTATCGGAGATATAAAGCGAGTGCACCGGAAAAGAACAGGAACTAGCTCAATCTATTCTATGTTGAAGCATCCAAAGCATAACTGCATACTCACATGATCTTTGCCGAGAAATAGGAGCATTCGGTGGAATTGGTGAACTACACTTGCTTCTGGATAGATGTATGGGACAGAGGGCTCGTGTTATCTGCTGTCCACCCTTCTTCCTCTGCTTTGAGAACTGTGTGAATGGAAAGTGGGCAAAAGAGAAGGAGGTCCTCATACGGAGTCGCACACTTACTTGAGCAGTGTGGGGGACTGGGGAGTGGGTCGAGTAAACTCCCCTGAGGCCTGAAAAATAACAGACGAAGCTTTACTTAGATAGGGCTTTGATTGGTATTTCTTTTTCTTAGTGATTGGAAAAGAGGGCGCCTGGGTTTGTTACAGAAAGGGAAGGCAGATGCATCGAATGGCGAAGAGAGGCCACTCGGTAGGTAAGGAATGGGAAATCGTAAAGGATGACTTCTTTGTTGGCGAAACGAAGGTCGCGTTAACGCTAGTGATTCTTTGAGCCGGTCTAGATTTTCAAGGCCTCGGGAAACTGGTCGAGATAGATGACATCATTTTTTTCCCCTTTTCCAACGCAGGAGGGAAATCTTCTCTTATGGCCTTCACCTTTCACCCGGCCCGAAAATAGAGAACCAAGGCCCCTTCTGATCCATTCATTTCTGAAAGCAGGGAGGATCTAGAGCTAAGCCCCCTCCTATTCGAGGCCAGGTCATCTCCCTACAAGTACCCAACCATCTTTTTGCTCTGCATTCAGGTTGCCACCACGAACGTGCCACCTAGGACCCCTACTCTCCAACCAAAGGCGCTACTTTAATTCAAGCGCAAGCCCCACCTTCTATTACATAACCTAAAAAAGCTATAAACAAAGTACCAAAGGCGGGAACGATACGCTTTAGTTACCGGTGAACGCTTCCAAAGGCAACCAACTTTCAATACTAGTAGTTACCTTACGCTGCCATATTTCCAATATTATTGAATTGAATAGCATGGCCTGGAGCTAAGGTAACTCAAGTGGGAGAGATGTGTTATAGGTGACCTTATTGCACGGTTCAGAGAGCACTTGTGTATGTGATGCAAGTGAACGTGTACGAAAAAGTTGTCATAAAGTTTCGTTGTTCGTTCCGTCATTGACCCTATCTATGTTTCTATGATGGCCCAAGAACACGGTCATTCTTCAAACATATAGAGACTTTTGAATTACGAGGTACCATTACGAGCTCAATATATACAAGTATTATTCTGTGAAATAACTCAAATTTCAAATAATTCACTTGCTTTAACTACTCATGCTATGGATGTGGGAGCATCAACTCCGTTCCTGTGGGCTTTTGAGGAGTGGGAGAAATTGTTAGAATTCTATGAAAGAGTCTCAGGAGCCAGGATGCATGCCAGTTTCATACGACTAGGTGGAGTGGCACAAGATCTGCCTCTTGGCTTATGTCGAGATATTGATTCCTCCACACAACAATTTGTTTCTCGTATTGATGAATTAGAAGAGATGTAAACCGGAAATCGTATCTGGAAACAACGATTAGTGGATATTGGTACTGTCACTACACAGCAAGCAAAGGATTGGGGATTCAGGGGTGTAATGTTGTGAGGTCCAGGGGTATGCTGGGATTTGCGAAGAGAAGCACCTTACGATATTCATGACCAATCGGATCCTAACGTACCAGTAGGTACCAGAGGAGACCACTATGATCGTTACTGTATTCGTATCGAAGAGATGCGACAAAGTGTTCGGATCATTGTGCAATATCTTAATCAAATGCCTAGTGGCATGATCAAAGCCGATGATCACAAGCTATGTCCTCTATTACGAGGTCGAATGAAACTATCCGTGGAATCGTGTGCCATGTGAAACGTAGATAATCGCCGTTCTTAATCGAGACTCAGGTTAAGCTCCGTCTCGGAACCTTGTGGGGTTAAGAGTAAAACATCCCGAGGTCGATGCATCTCGTTGAACGTAGAGGAGCATTGGGAACCCCAATTTCTTTCTTCGAAGCCGTTTCTTTTCCCGTCCCTCTGCCCCGGCATAGCGCTTCGCTTTCGGTTCTTCGGAAGAATCAACTTACGTCTCCCTTCTTCATTGATCTGGGAAAAAGGAACCGTCTACTAGTTGGGAAGCTAGACATCAAGTAAGTGGCTTCATGAGGATAACTAAGATGACACATCAGAGTTGGCTGCTAGCAAAACAAGGTGGTGCCTTACCGCAATGCAGGCGGGCGCGCGGTAGCATTCATGGTGGTGCTTCAGGATTCCAATGTACTGCGTCCAAGATCAGAACGAGCTTGTCGGTGGATCACTATCGTCCTATTATTGAGTGAGCTGGAGCGCAACCATCTTATCCACTCAACTACCTAAAAGCTATCGCTTAGGGTCGAAGCACTAAAAGAAAATGACCGGGAAACACGGCGGCATAGGAAACACGGTGGCATAGGAACCATGGGACCCCTACTAGTAAAGTGAAAATAGAAGTGCGCTCCTACGCACCAGCTGAAAAAGCCAAGTCCCTTTTTAATAATAATAAGGTAAGCTTCATAGCTCCAACCTAGTAAAGGGGCTTTGATGCCCTTTGTATAGGTTGGGTTGTTGGATACGGGATCCTCATAGTAGGATGGTCTAACATCTAGCCGAGAGAGGGCAGTCTTTAAAAACAACAGGTTAAGAAAGCAAGAGAACTCTTCACCTTTTCTTATCTTCTTCCCACCCTAGGAGTAGGAGTAGCAAGAGCCCCGAGAAAGTGAGAATTTCTGAGGACTAATGGTAACTAAACGCAGTATAAGACAGAACAACGTATGAGCGTAAGCTATAGAAGGGCAGCGAAGGGAAATTGGCCACTAGTTACAAAGCACCAATAAGGTATCAAGAGGGCTATCACAGTCAGGTGCGAAGCAATTACCCCTATTCTTATTTAGGGAGTTGAGGCAAAAAATGGCTTGATGAACCGTTCCGTCCATTCCTTTCCCTTTCGGTCGAGCATCTTCAAACCTCGCACTGACCCCATTCACTTACTTCTCGTACAGGCTGTAAGTACACTGTGCCCCACAACTATGAATAGTATAGTGGGGTTGAAAGACAAGAGTGTAGGCTACTTTTTTCAGAACGTAGTCCAAGATAACCGTAACCGTGTATATATAGAAATATATCTTCGATGCTGTCATTTTGAAATGTTCGCTTCAACCGCTGTTTCACCTCCCAAAGAGCAAAGTTGGCTTAATGAGCAAAGATGAGGGAGCGGGAGCAAGAAAACCAATAATATCTTTCTTGTCCTTCTACTTAAGGGAAAAAGAGAAGCGCTTTTGCTACGGAGAAAGCGAACGGTCAGCCCGAAGGTTTCAAGACTTAGCCAAGTGTTAGTGAAGCTAGATTCTCATAGTGAGGCGCTTCGAGTTAGCGAAGCGCTGCAGTAGCGCCGAAGCCCTATGTGTTATAATGCTGAGCCAAGGACGCTCTGCCTTATCTATAGAAGTAGTCAACTAAGTTCTGAACGAATTAGCTCCTTGGTAATAGCTCTATCTATAGATAGAAAGCCCTATGATGGGAAACTACCACATTA
This sequence comes from Ehretia macrophylla, assembly GCA_037974665.1. Taxonomy (NCBI): domain Eukaryota; kingdom Viridiplantae; phylum Streptophyta; class Magnoliopsida; order Boraginales; family Ehretiaceae; genus Ehretia; species Ehretia macrophylla. Next base: position 24,473,438 of record CM075771.1, read on the forward strand.
GGTTTGGAGAAAGATGGGACTGGTTATATAATAGGAGAAGCAGATGCAAGCCTTTTCTTTCAATAACTGGTCAAATGACTGCAGGATCATCAGTCTACTCTACCTCAATTCACCATTTTGAACCTTATACATAAGGCTTTTCCGTACCAGCTCCTACGACCTATACCGCAGTTGAAGCACCTAATGTAACACCCCGATCCCTCTCGAGACCGGGAGTTCTATCAATCAATCTAATCGCAACCCAATTCCAAACCCGGGCATAATTTTTAGGGAAAACGGACAGAGTCTCCCCTGTTTATCGGCAAAATGTAAAACCTGTAATAACATATAAATGGACCAGCACCGTGTCCAACCATACAAACACCTCAAGGCCATCAGAGCCTTGGTTCCCATCAAGCGAACACAAGTAAATATACATTTCCAGTTTAAATGCTAACCTATCTCTTCTCATCTTTGACAAATACATTCATGCTTGGCAACTAAACTATACTAACTTATTGCATAAAATAGACTATCATACCATTCTAACTCTTTTCCTTTGGATATTACAAACATGCATTGAAGTTAAACTATACTAACTGTATACATAAACTAGCTTATCAAACCACTTCAATAATCTAGTAAAACTTAAATTACATTCCTTTTAACATTAAATACATATAATACATGAAACATACATCTTTGCATCTTTGACAACTCAAGCCACATAACACGCAAGACAACTCTTCAAGCATGATCTTTCACGTAACCACGAACATTCCAGCTAACAGGGCATTTCCCTGAAATGTGGTGGTGAGGAGTGAGTATACTCAACACGTATACTCAGTGAGGGGGAGACAGATATCGAGGTAGAGAGAAAGAAAGTCGTGCAATGCAAATAGGGCAGATAAGCAATATAGTAAGCATTCAATATAAACAATCAATACAATAAACAATTAATAAAAGCATTAACACAATCATTCAAAGCTATACCACACTCTGAAGGCTATGGTTCAATAAAACAAGTAATGTACCGATCATGATTTCGATGACTTTAACGATGACGCGCCGGCTCACCCTCCTTATAACTTCTGTTAGAGTACTCCAGACATACTCTATCAATTCTACGACCCAAAACTCTCTGGGCGGCAACCCAAGCGACAACAGGAATAGGACACGGAACTAGAGCAACAAACCCTGGTAGCCCGAGACTACCTAGAGAGGCCCGTCACTCACGCGCCTGACACAATGCAATGCAATACGAAGAATATAACGATAATCGAGCAAGACACTGAAGTGCAGGTTAGTAACAACATGCGATACAATAAGCATTTACAATCAATAAAATATCAATAATAACACTAACAAGCATTATCAACAATTGATATAAAATTCAATCATAATCAAGTATAACGAGCATAATAATCCACAATAAGCATTATATAAGCAAGCATTATAAAAGTCAACTAAAACACTAAATGACCCCAACTTTCTCAATGCTACTACTTCCAAACAAGCTACAAGTTTTGGAAACCGACTTCACCACTCTCCCTAGGACACCATAAGGCACGTCTAAAGACCACGAAACCCTACTTTACCCTTGAATCCCAGCAAAGCCCCGGTTTCCCCCTTTGGTCATTTGACCTACAACTACCTCAACTGATCACCCAACCAATGTCATAACTGCACCAAAAGTGCTTCCATGGCATACTACGACAATGCTTTCACGCAAAACGAGGAAACGCTAAACTCGACCTAAACAACCCCAACATGTACCATGGCATTTTTCTCCGTTTTTCCATTACTCAACCCAAACAAATCATGCATTTAGGCATTCTAACATATCTAGCATCTTTTCACATCAATAGAACGCAAAACAAAGCAACTTTTACGAAACGGGGGTTTACTATTCAATTCGCATTTTAAATTACAATCGCTATATTTAACAGTAGAAAATGCTAAAAGTCTACAAATACATGTTCTACAATTGTCAAGGAACATTCCTTAAGCATCAAAACGAACAAAATGACAGTCTACGGCTAAAACTCAAAAATTAAAGTTTATATACAACATTTTCAAATGTGCAAATAACGATGAAACCCTCACTTGAGACGCTACTAGACGCTAGGAAAACCACGTTGGAAGCCTCGGAAACAACCCCATGCAAGCCCTCGTGAAGATGCGAAGATTTGAAGTTGAAAATATATTTTTTTCTTTTCTCCTATGGTTTCGGCCATCTCTTTTTTTTTTCAACTTTTCCTTTGTTTTTTTTATGCCATTTTATGCTTATAAAAGATGACAACAAGTCAACAAGTCAAAGCCCTTGGTCAAAGCTAACTTAAACTTGGTCAACTAAGCTTATTTCATGCATTTTAAGGCTAAAACAACTAATACAATTATAATTCTAGTCAACAACAACTAAAACACTAAAATTAGAACACTAAATACTAGTTTTCACTATTTGCTGAGGACTATAAACCATTTCATAACTATCGCTCTCGATATGTTATGCACAAAACGAAGAAGAACGAATAACACCTAAATATTATGGAATATAAGAAAAATATAATTTCTGAAAAATAACATAGTTCAAAATTTACTCTGGCTCGGAGCTACTTTTCATTTAATTGAAAACCGAGCATTAAGGTGCAAGAAAATAAAACCAGGTAACATAAATATAGAAAGTAGTTGATACTCCATTAAAATAATTAACTCAAGTATTATTTAATTACTTCTAAAAGAATTATGAAAATAAAGCTATAAATGAATGTTTAACTAAAATAAACACGAAATTCAATATTAACATTTAAGATGACACTTAATTAAATGCAATTAAATGTCATTAATTACATGTCGAGTTCGGGGTATCACATCCTTCCCCCTTTAAAACAATTGCGTCCTCGCAATTCTTCTTCCAATAGAATTCAGCATCCACTAAAGTCCAACTCCGACTACCCTTCATCGTTTACTGAGCAAGATCCTGAATAAGAACGCTCGAAGAATACCCTACTAAGAAACCCCCAATAGTACTGACTGAAAACTCCAAGGCAATAAGGCCAAATAAAGGTTCAAATGAAGATACCATCTTGAAATCCCAAATAAGAATTCCTCTGTTCAAGAATACCATAGAAGAATTCCCTGCTAAGAGTGCCGAGAAGATACCAATAAAGACTAAAGCAGAGATACTGTGAATATTACCAATTCCACATATTATTAACAAGAAGAATACCGAAGGAATATTCTATATACGAATCTCCAATAGAAGTCCAACAAGTATCAAATAAGGAAGTCAAAAGATAGCCAGAGTAGATGCAGCACATATAAGACCAAACTCTAAGATTTCATCATCTTTTGCCGAGTGCAAACTTTATACTACTTACCACCAGGAATACCCAAAGTATTCCACAGCTAACCATAAACAATGTGAGATAACAAGTCCGAACAGGATTCCAAGTATAAGACTTCCAATAAGTGCTAATAAGGAAAATACTAGTAGAATGCCCAATAAGAATTCCAAAGAATACCGTAAGTAGTACTATACAATAAGTCTGATAAAAATTCCAAATACCAAACCTACTGAGGAACACTGAAGAAAATACCCGAAACAATGCTCCAGTAAGAAAGTAGCCAGGTTTGCCCAATAAGTAAATACTAAATAAATGGCCACTAAGGATACTAGAGAATGCCATTGAAGAATTTCCAATAAGGGGTGTCAGTAACACACCAAAAAAGACCGAGACACATATGCCATAGATAATACCATACAGTAAGTCCGGTTGAGATCCCAATAATCAAGTCCGCCGAGAAGTGCCAACAAAAGTTTCAAAGAATACCCACTAAGAAAACCAGAGAATACTCTAGAGAACAGCCAAATAGAACCCCAAAAGAAAGCTATTCTTTCACAACTATTTAGCATAGAGGAGAACCTTAGAGATTCGCCAACAACCGAGTTCCAAAAGCAAACACCAAATCCCCAAATAAAGGCTAGTCAAATGCTGCTCATTCCCGCCAATCCACATAGCTTGGAAGGCCCGCTACTAACCACTTCTCTTCAAGGGAAGCAAAAAACTCTTCCTTACCATTTCAAAAGGACATGTATTAATGCCAAGATATCACATTTATACATATGTGCCTTAAACTCTGATGCAAGCAAGTTTATAAAAAAGTTTATAAAACAGTTTATTCAACAAAGTCACTCAAGCACGACAATCAAGTCAAGCACAGCATAATCAATTCAAATCACAGCACAACCAATTCAAGACATTCCAATACATGCATTACAAGCAATACTTCGAGTAAATAGCAATTCACGAGGTCGATTCGATTCACGAGGTCAATTCAAATGGTCAATTCAATGCACAACTAGACACTTCACTTTACTTGAGAAACATTTAACACATAACATATAACTATATCATATAGGTGCATACATTCAAGTCAAAACACACAATCTCACATACAAGCATACACTTTCAAGAGACACTTATCAAGCACACATTCAAGGATCACTACCCACCAGACCGAGGACCCTGTCCCGGCTTACGAGCTAAACAAGCTCTGATACCACCTGTAACACACCGATCCCTCTCGAGATCGGGAGTTCTATCAATCAATCTAATCGCAACCCAATTCCAAACCCGGGCATAATTTTTAGGGAAAACGGACGGATTCTCCCCTGTTTCTAGGCAAAATGTAAAACCTGTAATAGCATATAAGTGGACCAGCAACGTGTCCAACCATACAAACACCTCAAGGCCATCCGAGCCTTGGTTCCCATCAAGCGAACACAAGTAAATATACATTTCCAGTTTAAATGCTAACCTATCTCTTCTCATCTTTGACAAATACATTCATGCTTGGCAACTAAACTATACTAACTTATTGCATAAAATAGACTATCATACCATTCTAACTCTTTTTCTTTAGACATTACAAACATGCATTGAAGTTAAACTATACTAACTGTATACATAAACTAGCTTATCAAACCACTTCAATAATCTAGTAAAACTTAAATTACATTCCTTTTAACATTAAATACATACAATACATGAAACATACATCTTTGCATCTTTGACAACTCAAGCCACATAGCACGCCAGACAACTCTTCAAGCATGATCTTTCACGTAACCACGAACTTTCCAGCTAACAAGGCATTTCCCTGAAATGTGGTGGTGAGGAGTGAGTATACTCAACACGTATACTCAGTGAGGGCGAGACAGATATCGAGGTGGAGAAAAAGAAAGTCGTGCAATGCAAATAGGGCAGATAAGCAATATAACTGACAAGTAAGCATTCAATATAAACAATCAATACAATAAACAATTAATAAAAGCATTAACACAACCATTCAAAGCTATACCACACTTTGAAGGCTATGGTTCACTTAAACGAGTAATGTACCGATCATGATTTCGATGACTTTAATGATGGCGCGCTGGCTCACCCTCCTTATAACTTCTGTTAGAGTACTCCGGACATACTCTGTCAATTCTACGACCCAAAACTCCTTGGGCGGCAACCCAAGCGACAACGGGAATAGGACACGGAGCTAGAACAACCAACCCTGGCAGCCTAAGACTACCCAGAGAGGCCCGTCACTCATGCGCCTAACACAATGCAATGCAATACGAAGAATATAACGATAATCGAGCAAGACACTTAAGTGCAGGTTAGTAACAACATGCGATACAATAAGCATTTACAATCAATAAAATATCAAGAACAACACTAACAAGCAATATCAACAATTGATATATAATTCAATCATAATCAAGTATAACGAGCATAATAATCCACAATAAGCATTATATAAGCAAGCATTATAAAAATCAACTAAAACACTAAATGACCCCAACTTTCTCAATGCTACTACTTCCAAACGAGCTACGAGTTTTGAAAACCGACTTCACCACTCTTCCTAGGACACCATAAGGCACATCTAAAGACCACGAAACCCTACTTTACCCTAGAATTCCCGTAAAGCCCCAATTTCCCCCTTTGCTCGTTTGAACTACAGCTACCTCAACCGATCACCCAACCAATGTCATAACTGCACCAAAAGTGCTTCCATGGCATACTACCACAATTCCTTCACGCAAAACAAGGAAATGCTAAACTCGACCTAAACGACCCCAACATGTACCATGGCGTTTTTCTCCGTTTTTCCATTACTCAACCCAAACAAATCATGCATTTAGGCATTCTAACATATCTAGCATCTTTACACATCAACAGAACACAAAACAAAGCAACTTTTATGAAACGGGGATTTAGTATTCACAATTTACTATTCAATTCGCATTTTAAATTACAATCGCTATATTTAACCATAGAAAATGCTAAAAGTCTACAAATACATGTTCTACAATTGTCAAGGAACATTCCTTAAGCATCAAAATGAACAAAATGACAATCTACGGCTAAAACCCAAAAATTAAAGTTTATATCCAACATTTTCAAATGCGCAAATAACGATGAAACCCTCACCTGAGATGCTACTAGACGCTAGGAAAACCACGTTGGAAGCCTTGGAAACAACCCCGTGCAAGCCCTCGCGAAGATGTGAAGATTTGAAGTTGAAAATATTTTTTTTTTCTTTTCTCCTATGGTTTCGGCCATCTCTTTCTTTTTTTTTCAGCTTTTCCTTTGTTTTTTTTATGCCATTTTATGCTTATAAAAGATGACAACAAGTCAACAAGTCAAAGCCCTTGGTCAAAGCTAACTTAAACTTGGTCAACTAAGCTTATTTCATGCATTTTAAGGCTAAAACAACTAATACAATTATAATTCTAGTCAACAACAACTAAAACACTAAAATTAAAACACTAAATACTAGTTTTCACTATTTGCTGAGGACTAGAAACTATTTCCTAACTATCACTCTCGATATGCTATGCACAAAACGAAGAAGAACGAATAACACCTAAATATTATGGAATATAAGAAAAATATAATTTCTGAAAAGCAACATAGTTCAAAATTTACTCCGGCTCGGAGCTACTTTTCATTTAATTGAAAACCGAGCATTAAGGTGCAAGAAAATAAAACCAGGTAACATAAATATAAAAAGTAGTTGATACTCCGTTAAAATAATTAACTCAAGTATTATTTAATTACTTCTAAAAGAAGTATGAAAATAAAGCTACAAATGAATGTTTAACTAAAAATAAACACAAAATTCAATGCTAATATTTAAGATGACACTTAATTAAATGCTTAAATGTCATTAAATGCATGCCGGGTTCGCGGTATCATACCTAAGGGAGAATTTGGTGTCTTTCTAGTCAGTAATGGAAGCAATCATCCCTACCGTCGTAAAATAAGAGCACATGGCTTTGCCCATTTACAAGGACTCGATTCTATGTCCAAACATCACATGCCAGTGGATGTGGTCACCATCATAGGTACTCAAGATATTGTGTCTGGAGAGGTGGATAGATAGGACTACTAGTTGCTCGATCAGGACCCTAGCTTTATTGCGAGCCAAAAACCTTGATAGATTCCCCTTCCCTTTCTATCCTCAATACTAGAGATCAACGAATTCCATACGCCCGGAATTTAGATCGAAGAATTTGATTTCTATTGTTGGTCTTGGAATTTCATGAACGCAGAGCCAACGAGTTCAGTCGAACAACATATATAGTAAATAGAAGTGGAAGAGCCTTTCGTTTTGTTTAGAGTTGTTTAAAACGAAAGGAGCCACCACAGCTGTATGCACAATGATTGGATTTTAGTGTATACAGGTGCAAATTGAAGTGCGTAAGCCCCTTTAGAGTAGAGATAGGGGCGGGCCATTGAATAAATCAAATCAAAGAATCCACAAAAAAGCATAACAAAAGAAGCCCATGGAGAAGGATACAGCCTACAATAAGCCGCAATGGACTATCAAAAAAGGGCGAATTTTATTAAAAAAAACTTTTGATAAAAAAAAAAGTCCACCGCTCATTTACGCACTTCATTCGCTACAGAAAATAAAACAAAAATGCAACTGAAGGTGATGCTTTCGAGTTGTGTCTTTAAAATCGGTGTTTAAATGACCAAGTTAGAATACCCACAAGTGCACGGTTCTTTACAGTGTAGTGTGCTTAGAGTGCGGAATTTTAGCACAGGGAAGCGCGTTAGAAAGTTGGTGAAGTAGTGTGTGAAAATGTTTAAAGTGGAAGTATAACAGTTTATACAGGGTGTTGATTATACTACAACTAAATTAATCTAACTAAATATGGATATGAAAGGAAAGGATCTTGGGGGGTGGAATATGTAAATAAGGCAATTAATCTAGGCCCGGTATTCAAGATTATCTGATTCTATGCAAGAGGTTAAGCTATAAGCATTTAACCTAGTCAATTTAACTTAGCCTATTAAAATCCCGATTACTACTCTGAGGTAGGTGTCGTTCCATCCTTCGCATAGATCTGTACTTGCAACCTGGTGTAAACGGTATGTTTCAACTAAGTAACTAACTTCTCCTTTCTAATCTAGAAACTATGGTCTACTTAAAAGCATTACCTATAGTCTCTCGGAATCTTCTAAGTTTGTCAAGCTATTTGATTCACTTTCTAAAACATGGATACATGGCACGAAAGTAAAGCTAACATAACATCTACTTAGAAGCATTACGTTATGTAAGACAATAATGATAGTAAAGTAATCATACATCTACTAATAAGCATTACGTATGAAAGACATTACTGAAATAAAACAAGCCATGTATTGCATTAAAAGCGTATAATCTGAATCCGAGACCGTATATTAAAAGACTAACATTTACAATATTCTTCCCTAGATATCAATCTACTCAGGCATAATTGAATACGAATTCTATAAATAAAAGAGAGTCAAGAAAGGCTCCCCCGTATTGACGAACGCGTATTTTTTATCCTGAAATTTGAGCAGAGGTCCGATGCAAAGTAGCTATTCGGGCGGAGCTAATTTTCCCCGAATAAGAACTACTAGGGATGAGTTTCCCCCGAATAAGAGCTTTCCTATTAAAAGCTATTCGAGCAGAACCTCCCCCGAATAATAACTAATCGGGTCGGACTTCCCCCTATTAGTAGCTATTCGGGCCAAATTTTCCCAAATAAGAACTACCTAGGTGGGATTTCCCCCGTATCCTACTAATTAATTAAATACAACTACGATTAAAAATAACTAGAATTAACTCAAAAACTGATTAAAAATAATCAAAATCAAATATTAATTAAATAATTCGGAGGGAGGGGGGCTATTTATAGGAAAATAATCAAAGGCGTGCTCGAGCGCCCGTTTGGCGTGCTCAAGCGTGCCTGGTCTTCAGCCAATCGCTGCACGCCACACGACGCTTCCAGAAAGGTCCGCTAGGGGCACTCGAGCGCCAGTTTGGCGTGCTCGAGCGCCATTCTATTCCATCGTTCACTTTGCGACACATGTTTTCTTCTGGAAGGTTGTGGAATTTTCTGCATAGGGCGCTCGAATGCCAGGAGGGCGCGCTCGAGCGCCCATTTGTTGACTCTCTAGCTTCGTTTGTTGACTTTTGACTGAGCATTGACCGGGGCATTTTCGGGCTATTTTGAGCGTTCTGAGTCTGATTACTCTCTAGTTTCAGCCAAATTTTAACTCTATCAGCTTCATTCTTCCACCGCTCCGCGTGTTTTCCCCCTTCTTCACTTCTTGACTCGTATTTGGATCGTTTCGAGTCTTATTTCACTGTTTTGACCTCCAAACGATAGAATTTGGCTAAAATCACGTTGCGCGCAAGGCATTGACTTGCGTTTTGCTCAGAAGGCCATTTCTACTTGAAAAAGTGATAAGATTCATCAAAAATGGATATTGGTCACTATTCAAGATCATACTACATTGCATCAAAAGTATAAAAGTGTTGCATTTATTCCTAAGTTAAGATGCAAATGTAGTACAAAAACAAAGGTTTGAGTGCTGCAAATACAGTCACATCAATATCCCCAAACCTAAACCTTGCTTTCCCTCAAGCAAGACTGTGATAACCCGAAACCGGCATGCATATAATGGCATTTGATTGCATTTAATTAAATGTTTAATTAGTTAAATCATCTAATTTTCACTGTTCTGTTATTTCTTTTAGAAGAATTCAAAAAGCTTTATATTAATTAATTAAAATATTATTACTTATTTCTAATAATTATAGTAATTGAATTTATTCTCTTGTGATTAATTAAGTGTCATCTTAAATGTTAGTGTTTAATTGTATTTGACTACGTGTTTATATTAACTTATTCATTTGTAACTTAATATTAACTTCATAGTTCTTTAAAATATTCTAGAAATATTTAAATTAATTAATTTAAATGAATAATGATTACTTTTATTGTTTTGATTATTTTAATAATCGGTTTTGGTTGTCTCGCATTAAAATTACTCGGTTTTCAATTAAATGAGAAAAGTAGCTCATAGCCGGAGTAAATTTTGAACTATGTTACTTTTCAAAAATTGTATTTTCCTAAATTTTTTGAGATTTAATTGTTATTCTTTTATTGTCGCAAAGTGCATAGCATATCGAGAGCGATAGTTAGGAAATGATTTCTAGTCCTCAGCAAATAGTAAAAACTAGTATTTAGTGTTTTAATTTTAGTGTTTTAATTGTTGTTAGCTAGAATTAATATTACATTAGTCATTTTAGCTTTAAAAATGCATAAAATAGGCTAATTTGACCAACTTAGTTAGCATTGACCAAGCCTTGACCAAATTGACTTGTTTGTCATCTTTATAAGCTTAAAATAGCACAAAAAAAGAGCTGAAAACAGAAATGCAAGGGCCGAAAATAGAAGGGGAAAAAAAAAAGAAATTTCAACTTCAAATCTTCACATCTTCGCGAGGGCTTGCACGGGGTTGTTTCCGAGGCTTCCAATGTGGTTTTCCTAGCGTCTAGGAGCGTCTAAGGTGAGGGTTTCATCGTTATTTGCGCATTTAAAATAATTGTGTTTAAACTTTAATTTTTAGAAATTATGTGTAGATTGTTATTTTATCCATTTTGTTGCTTAAAGAATGTTCCTTGTTGATTGTAGAACATGTATTTATAGCTTTTTAGCACTTTCTGCAGTTGAAAATTGAAATTGCAATTTTAATTGATTAATGAATAGTAAATTATGAATAGTAAACCCCCGTTTCGATGAAGTTGCTCCGTTATCCGTTCGGTTGATGTAGGAAGGTGCTAGATATGCTAGAATTCCTAAATGTATGGTTTAATTGGATTGTGTAATGGAAAAATGGAGGAAAATGGCTTAGTGAAAGTCGGTGTCATTTAGGTCAAGTTTGGCATTTTATCGTTTTGTGTGATGCCATTGTCTCGGAGGCCATGGAAGCACTTTTGGTGTGGTTATGGTGTTGGTTGGGTGTTTGGTTAGGGTAGTAGTAGTTCAAATGAGCAAAGGGGGAAATCGGGGCTTTGCATGAATTCTAGGCTTATGTAAGGTTTCGGGGTCTTTAGACGTGCCTTATAGTGACCTAGAAGGATTGGTGAAGTCGGTTTTCAAAGCTCGTGGCTCGTTTTAAATTAGTAGCGTTTTGAAAGTTGGGGTCATTTTGTGATTTTGTGTGTTTTCATAGTATAATGCCTATAGAATTCTTAATAATGCTTGTTAAAGTTGATTATGATTGAATTTGTAAATCAATTGTTTATAATGCTTGTTGGTGTTGTTCTTGTTTCTTAATTGATTGTAGTTGCTTATTGTATGCTTATTGTATCGCATGTTGTTACTGACTTGTACTTTAGTACCTTGCTCGATTATCGTTAAATAGCTTGTATTGCATTGCATAAGTGTCAGGCACGTGAGTGATGGGCCTCTCTGGGTAGCCTCGAGTTGCCAGTGTTGGTTTCTCTAGCTCCGTGTCCTATTCCCTTTTCTCGCTTGGGTTGCCGCCCTGGGAATTTTGGGTCGTAGAACTGACAGAGTATGTCTAGAGTACTCTAAACGGAAGTTATAAGGTGGGTGAGCCGGCGCGTCATCGTTAAAGTCATCGAAGTCATGATCGGTACATTTCTCGCTCGAGTGAACCATAGCCTTCAGAGTGTGGTATAGCTTTGAATGGTTGTGTTAATGCTTTCATTAAGTGTTTATTGTATTGATTGTCTATATTGAATGCTTACTTGTCAGTTATATTGCTTAACTGCCTTATTTGCATTGCACGACTTTCTTTCTCTCCACCTCGATATCTATCTCGCCCTCACTGAGTATACGTGTTGTGTATACTCACTCCTCACCACCACATTTCAGGAAATGCCTTGTTAGCTGGAAAGTTCGTGGTTGCGTGAAAGATCATGCTTGAAGAGTTGTCTTGCGTGCTATGTGGCTTGAGTTGTCAAAGATGCAAAGATGTATGTTCATGTGTTGTATGTATTTATTGTCAAAAAGAATGTAATTTAAGTTTTACTAGGTTATTGAAGTGATTTGAAAAGCTAGCTTATGTATTTAGTTAGTATAGTTTAACTTCAATGCATGTTTGTAATGTCCAAAGGAAAAGAGTAGAATGGTTTGATAGTCTAACTTATGCAATGGGTTGGTATAGTTTAATTGCTAAGCATGAATGTATATTTTCTTGTGATTGCTTGTTGTGAACCAAGGCTCGGATGGCCTTGAGGTGGTTGAATGTTTGGACATGGTATTGGTCCACTTATATGCAGTCGCAGGTTTGCTTTTTGCCTAGAAACAGGGGAGACTCCGTCTGTTTTCCCTAAAAATTATGCCCGGGTTTTGAGTTGGGTTGTGGTTAGATTGATTGATAGAACTTCCGGTCTCGAGAGGGATCGGGGTGTTACAAAGACTCTCTTTGAAACAGATGTGAAAGTGAAATTTGTAGATTTTTAGAAGTAAAAAACAGATGAAATAATCTAACCTATCTTTTGTCAACATTTTCCAAGTATAAAACATGAGAAATGCAATCTACTATCTTAAACCTATTTAGCTGTTGATTATAATCATGATAAGAGAACCTTGTACAAAGTATTCACAAAAGAAGGTACTCTTATCGGAAATTGACTTTTGATAGCTTCGGAGTACATATTTAGAAGTAAACTAAGCAGATTAAGTTTATTCAATTCTCAACATTCAAGTTATGCAAACAGATTGGACCTTGATATTCTTACCTACATTTATAATCAAACTCTTGATCATGCCTTAACCCTTTAACATTTGCCAGAAAAATAAAAGTACAACTTACAATATCTCTGTATAGTGTTCAATTTCCTTTGCTTTCTGGATATCCCATGTAGCAGGCTTTAAGGCCAACAATCTCTCGCCATTATGACTGAGGTTGCCAGGTTTCAAAGGGACCCCTACGTGCCTTAATCACCCTAGATATCCAGGCTCGAAACCTTACACTATAGCACATATCCTAAATTACAATGTCTAAGATAGCGGTGCTTAGAGATTTACAACATATTTACACCAAAAATTTTAATTAACAGTAAAGGTATGTACAACTCTTTTTTTCTTTTTCCATTTTTTTGATTGCTTTCTTTTTTTTTCTTTTTTTTATAGAGTGTACATACAGATAGAGTAACATTACATACTGTAAAGACATGGCATAAGGGTTCAGGTTTCAATCACAAGAAGTTCTCATAACAAACGGTAATCATATCTCAGTCATTTCATAATCACATAACTATGAATTGAAGAAAGGAAGAACAGCTAGGTTTACTCATTAATACAGTACCCCAAAGTTTCTCTTATAGAGTTTCCTCCAATTTTTCACAATGCATAGCTAACAAAACAAGTTCTCAAATCATCTAAATCATCTTCTTTTAAACAAGTAAAGTAGCAAACTACTCTTCTCATGAACAAAAATGGTGTATTTCTTGCATATTTTGAAAATGTTTTTCATGAAATGTACACACCCCCACACCGAAACTTTGCTTGTTCTTAAGCAAATAACAATGTAAGAAAGTGAGAATGTAATATGCAAGTAATAATATAATGACAAATGCTACATCCCCAAACCTATGGTTTGCTTACTCTACAGCGCAGGTTATCAGGCATAAATGGAAATGTAGTACGGATGCATATCGCCTGATGTGAAGTATTTCTATGTTGATGTCAAAGCTTTTCTGCTAACTTTTGCCAAAAGGTGTATCATTCTGCAATTAAAGATTAGTAGACAAAGCATTTCACAAATTATCATCAACACACCAAAAAGAATAGTAAGTTAATCTATACAAAATAGTATAAGGGAGGGGGGTCAAAAAGAATTACGGTCAAAGTTACTAACTAAGACATAAAAAAAATAAATAATCTACCCAGACCATTTAAACCCGTTTCTGGGGTTCTAGAGTTGATACTCCTACAAAGACTAGCTCTTCCAGAGTTTTATGTGCTCACGACATCTAGTGCTTTCCTTCAGCACACTTAAGGCCAAAGCTAGTTCCACAAGGTCAAGGTTTATTACAGTGGGGTTTTACGTCACAGACATTACGTCTGGTGTATGCTCACACTCCTAACTACCTTATCAAGTAATATTCAACAGACCCAAACTATATTAAGCTGGTGCAGTAGCTCACACTATAAGACAGAGTTACACAATTAAGCTAACTGCACACAGAAACATACAGTGACCACTAGTAGGCTAACACTAGTACCTCTATGAATGTTCCTCAGGGTTTAAAACCCAAACTACCTAAAGCTGGAGAAAGATCCACAGAGCACATGTAACGACATAATTTAAATAAATATTTACATAAAAGAGTACTAGGTTGCCTCCTCATAGCGCTAAGTTTAATGTCTTCAGCCAGACGATTGTACTAAGTTTAATCCTATCAGCTAGGCAAATTCCGTTTTATGGAAGGTATACAGGGTCCAGAAGTTCAACGGATTCAACTTCATGAGGGACTACCTTAGGATCAAAAGCATGCTTCAGTCTTTGTCCATTGATTGTGAGGACACGCCCATCTGTGGGATCCTTAATTAAGATAACTCCAGAAGGATATGCTTTAAGCACTACATAAGGACCATCCCACTTTGTTCTTAATTTTCCTGGGAAGAACTTCAGCCTAGAATTAAATAGCCACACTTTATTAGAAGGAGAGAAAGTCTTTCTTAGAATAGACCTATCATGAATCCTTTTCATTCTCTCTTTGTAAAGTTTGGCATTCTCATAAGATTCGAAGCGAAGCTCTTCCAGTTTACTCAATGCCAATTTCCTACCCTCACCTACTTGTTGCAAGTCAAAGTTTAGGGCCTTAATAGCCCAATAGGTTTTATGCTCTAGTTCAACAAGGAGGTGACAAGCTTTACCGTATACCAATCTATACGGGGACATGCCGATGGGAGTTTTGAAAGCAGTACAGTAGGCCCATAATGCGTTGTGTAGACGACTTGACCAATCTTTGCGATCAGGCCTAACCGTGTTCTGAAGAATTGACTTGATTTCCCTATTCGACACCTCTACTTGACCACTTGTTTGTGGGTGGTAAGGTGTTGCTATCTTGTGGTGGACTGAGTATTTTCTTAATAAGGTTTCGAGTGTCTTGTGGCGGAAATGTTGTCCACCGTCACTTATTAGTACACGTGGTACCGCGAATCGAGAAAATATGTTCTCTTTAATGAACTTGACCACGACTTTGTGGTCATTGGTTCGGGTTGCTACCGCTTCTACCTATTTGGACACATAGTCCACACCAACAAGAATATAAGTAAAACCTGAGGAATGAGGAAAGGGACCCATGAAGTCTATTCCCCACACATCAAATATTTCACATATGAGGATGGGTGTAAGTGGCATCATGTCTCTTCTTGAGAAAGAGCCAGCTTGTTGACATTGTGGGCAATTTTTACATATCCGCTAGGCATCCCTCAAAAGAGTGGGCCAGAAGAACCCACTTTGAAGGACTTTAGCAGCTGTCCTTTTTCTTCCAAAATATCCACCACATGCTTCAGAGTGGTAGAACTGGAGAATGCTATCAGTTTTGTCCTCAGGAATACATCTCCTAATGACTTGATCAGCACAAATCTTGAAAAGATAGGGATCTTCTTAGATAAAGTACTTGACTTGCCCCATGAATCATTCCCGTTCTCGTTTACGCCAGTGAGTTGGAAGTTCTTGGGTAGCCAGATAGTTGACATAGTGGGCATACCATGAGGTCTTATGTGAGACAACAAAAAGTTGTTCATTAGGGAACGTGTCTTTGAAAGGCAGAGTATCAATAGGAGAATCACGTACCAAACGTGATAGATGATCGGCAACAGAGTTCTCGCTTCCTTTCTTGCCTTTGATCTCAAGGTCGAACTCTTATAGGAGTAATAGACAACAGATTAGACGAGGCTTTATATCCTTTTTGGTCAGTAAATACCACAAAGTCGCGTGGTCCGTGTAGACTATTACTTTGGATCCTAGGACGTAAGATCTGAACTTATCTAAGGAGAAGACTACATCTAGCAATTCTTTTTCAGTGGTTGTGTAGTTCTTTTGAGCTTTATCTAAAGTTTTGCTAGCATAATATATCACAGTAGGCACCTTGTCCTTATGCTGGCCTAATATAGCTCGCACTGTATAGTCAGATGCATCACAAATTATCTCAAAGGGCAGACTATAATCAGGAGGTTGGATGATTGGAGCAGAGGTTAGCAAGGATTTGAGTTTCCCAAAAGCTTCCGAGCACTTGTCATCAAAGTTGAATTCAGTATCGTGTGCTAGAAGACTAGAGAGAGGTCGGGCTATATGGGTGGAGTCTTCGATGAAACGCCGGTAGAAACCAGCGTGACCAAGGAATGATCGGATGTCACGCACCGTCTTAGGTGCGGGCACCTTTTCTATTAGCTCGAGTTTGGTTGCGTTTACATGGGTTGTATCCTGTGTAATAACATGACCCAGAACTATACCTTGTCTAACCATAAAATGGCTCTTTTCCCAACTCAGAACCAGATTCATTTCAACACATCGGTCAAGCACTTGTGAAAGATGTGTAAGGCACTCGTCGAAGGTAGCTCCAAACACTAAGAAGTCATCCATGAAGACTTCCAGGAACTTTTCGATCATGTTTGAGAAAAAGGGCCATTACACACCCTTGAAATGTCGCACGGGCGTTGCAAAGACCGAAAGGCATGAGCCTGAATGCAAAGGTCCCATAGGGACAAGTGAATGTAGTCTTTTCTTGATCTTTAGGAAAGACTGGGATTTGGTTGTATCCCGAATACCTATCCAAGAAGCAGTAGTAGCCTTGTTCGGCTAATCTATCTAGGACTTGGTCATGGAAGGGTATAGGGAAGTGGTATTTCCTTGTTTTGGAGTTGAGCTTCCTGTAACCAATACATACACGCCACCTAGTAGTAGTTCGTGTAGAAATGAGCTCACCTTTATCATTTGGGACCACTGTAATCCTAGATTTCTTTGGTACAACTTGTACCGGACTTACCCAAGGACTGTCAAAAATTGGGTAGATAATACCTATATCAAGCAACTTAATGATCTCCTTGTGGACGACATCACCAATTTTTGGGTTTAGTCTCCTCTGAAATTCTTGAGAAGGAGTAACTCCTTCCTCTATATAAATTCGGTTCATATACACAGAGGGATCAATTCTTTTCAAGTCTGAAATTGTCCAACCTATCGCCTTTTATGCGTACTAAGGATCTCTAAAAGTTTGTCTTCATGCTCGGGAATCAAATTCGAGGCAATAATGACAGGTAGAGTTTCC
Organism: Ehretia macrophylla; assembly: GCA_037974665.1. Classification (NCBI taxonomy): domain Eukaryota; kingdom Viridiplantae; phylum Streptophyta; class Magnoliopsida; order Boraginales; family Ehretiaceae; genus Ehretia; species Ehretia macrophylla. Next base: position 24,491,057 of record CM075771.1, read on the forward strand.
TCAGGGCCTAAGTAGGCATACTTAAGATGTTCAGGCAAGGTTCTGAGCTCCAAAGCTGGTAGAGACTCAATTGTGGAGAAAGCAGGAACTTCAGGGAAAGGATTTGTTACTTGATCGTCCTTTTGATCAACAACAACGGAAGCAGAGGCGACCATTTCAGGTGAAATATCGCATTCATTCAATAGATGTTCAATTTCGACTCTCTCCTCATTAGGAAACAAGAGTGATTAGGCAAACTCATCTATGCATGAGTCAATGGTATCAATATGGAAGCATTCTTCTTCCTCATCTTGGTCTAATTTGTTGGCTGCATCAGTAACCCTTAACTTTGTTCTCATGTTCCCAAATGTCAATTCTATCATTCCCGTCTTATAGTAAATAACAGCATCAGCTGTTGATAGGAAAGGTCTGCCTAGTAAAACGGGAGTAGTATTCTTGTTATCAAGGCCTAAGTCCATATCTAACAGAATAAAATCCACTGGGAACAGAAATTCTCCTACTCTGACTAGGACATCCTCTACAATACCTCGAGGTCTCCGCTTAGATCTATCTACCAACTGGAGAGTTATATTTGTTGTGGTCAATTCTCCAAGAACTAGTCTTTGGTAAACTGTGTGAGGAATAAGGTTATCACTAGATCCTAATTCTAGCAAGGCGCTTTCTACCCGATGGTCATTGATTAAATATGGAATGGTGAAAGCTCCTCGGTCACTATACTTCTGAGGCAACCCTCTAGTACAGATGCTACTAACATTTTCAATAAGACAGACTGTCTTAGGAATGGAGTTGGTCCGTCTCTTTCTCACACACAAATCCTTCAGAAATTTGGCATAGGCATGAATGTGTTAGATTACCTCTACGAAAGGCAGATTGATCTTAATATCTTTCAGATGCTCTAAGACCTTGAGCTGTTTTGGATCAATACTCGGTTTCGGACGAGTCAGAGCCGTTGGGAAATGTGCTTTGGATGAAGGTTCAACTAAAGGCTCTACCGTTGGGTTTTTATTCCTACGGGAATTATCATCATTGTTGCTTAAAACCTCGATCTCAAGTTCCTCTATCTCCTCAAGAACATCCCTATTTTACTTTCTATCCTCCTTGTCTATTACTTTCCCACTCCTAAGGGTAATTACTGCCTTAGCCTGTTCATGGGCGGTCTCAGTTTGGACATTACTACATTGTCCTCGTGGATTTTCCACGGTTTGAGACGGGAATTTACCCTCATCTCTCCTGCTCATAGTTTGGGCCATTTGCCCGATTTGTCCCTCAAGTTTAGCAATAGACTGTTGCTGAACTTGGACCAATTGTAAGAGTTTATCAAACTTGTCATCAGATGATGACTGTGTAGGAGGAAGAGCGGGAAAGTTGTTCCGTTGTGTTCGGAACGGTTCTTTCTGAACTTGGTACAAACCGGAAGGGTTAGAATTTTGTGTCCTTTGATATTGCTGCTGAGGGAAACGAGGCTCAAAATTTCCTTGTTGTTTCCTATATTGTTGTTGAGGAAACTTAGTTTCATGATTTTCTTGTCGCCACGAAAATGCGGGATTGTCTCGCCAGCCAGGATTATACGTGTTTGAATATGGATTGTAATTTCTCCTATATCCTTGAGTAGCGAAGACTTATTCTTGCATAAATTTGGGAAATTGTGAGCTGATTGGATAGTCTAGAGTAAAGTGATCTACTTCAGAACATACAGCATATACTTCCGTGATATGAGGAGCTTGTTGTGAAGAAGTAGACCCTAAAGACATGAATTTTTCTAATTGAAGTGCTAGGGCATCTACTTTGTCGGTCAATTGGGCGTTGGAGTTAGAGTTAACCTCGAACAATGCCCTTTTTGGGGGTTATGGGTGCTTCTAGTTTCTCCATCTATAGCTGTGTTCTGAAGAGAATCTTCAGCTATATTCTCAATTCTACTCCAAGCTTCATCTGCTGTGAGGTTATAGAAACCTCCATTATTCATTGCATTAACCATCATTTTCTGCTGAGGTGTAAGACCTTTAAAGAAATAATATAGGAGTTCATGACGGGTAAACCCATGATGAGGACACTGATTCCTAAGATCTATAAATCTCTCCCAAGCTTCATGAAAAGGCTCTAAGTCTGATTGAACGAATGTCATGATGTCAGTTCAAAGAGTAGTGGTTTTGGCCATTGGGAAGAACCTATGTAAGAATTTCTGAACAAGTTCTTCCCAAGATGTAATAACTCCTGCGTCTAAATGATTCAGCCATTATTTGGCTTTGTCTTTCAAGGAAAATGGAAATAGACGCAGTTGGATAATCTCATGACTCACATTAGGGATGTGAAGCATAGAACATGCTTCCAAGAATTGAATGATATGAGCGTGAGGGTTTTCATTGTTTTTCCCGTAAAAGGAAGACAAATTTGAAATTGTCCCTGTCTTAAGCTCAAAGTTAACATTGCCAAGAGCCGGTGGAGCTATGGCAAATTCAGGGTTGTAATTACCCGGAGAGAAATGTTGACGAAAAGTCATTTGTGGGTCAACGGGTTGATTAACGGGTCGGTTAACAGGTTGAACTATAGGAAGAGGCGGTATGTTTTGCATATTTCCTTCTTGTTCTGCCATTGGGACTTGGACTCTCATTCGTGGAGTTTTTTGGGGCTCAGGATCAAACTGGGCGAGTTCTGAATTTAAGGAATGACGCCTGTGCATGCAAAATAAACTAAAGCTAAGTGCAATAAGTAAAGACAGAAAATAAACTAATTATATTAACTAAATATAGAAAGTAAACTACGTACTGAAAATAAAGACAGAAAGTAAACTAAGTACTGAAGTAAATACGAAATTTAAACTAAGTACTTAAATTTAAAGACAGAAATTAAGCTAAGAATATGTGCAAGCTATTTTAAAAAAGCATAATATACACAGTTTATGTGCAAGTATTATACAGACAATATACAAATTTATAAGGTATGTGCAAAATACTTTACAAGTAGAATTTATACAAATTAACACAAATAATTACAACACTTAAAACAAGTTCACAATTTAATTCAAAAACTAAACTATATCGTGCTTCCCCGGCAACGGCGCCAAAAACTTGATGCATTCGGGTTGTGCATTTAAAATTGGTGTTTAAACAACCAAGTTAAAATACCCGCAAGTGCACGGTTCTTTGCACTGTAGTGTGCTTAGAGTGCGGAATTGTACCACAGGGAAGCGCGTTAGAAGGTTGGTGAAGTAGTGTGTGAAAATGTTTAAAGCGGAAGTGTAATAGTTTATACAGGGTGTTGATTATACTACAACTAAATTAATCTAACTAAATATGGATACGAAAGGAAAGGATCTAAGGTTCGAATATATAAATGATGCAATTAATCTAGGCTCGGTATTCAAGATTATCTAATTCTATGCAAGAGGTTAAGCTACAAGCATTTAACCTAGTCAATTTAACTTAGCCTATTAAAATCCCGATTACTACTCTGATGTAGGTGCCGTTCCATCCTTCGCATAGATATGTCCTTGCAACCTGGTGTAAACAGTTTGTTTCAATTAAGTAACTAACTTCTCCTTTCTAATCTAGAAACTATGGTCTACTTAAAAGCATTAGCTATAGTCTCTCAGAATCTTCTAAGTTTGTCAAGCTATTTGATTCACTTTTTAAAACATGGATACATGGCACGAAAGTAAAGCAAACATAACATCTACTTAAAAGCATTACGTTATGTAAGACAATAATGATAGTAATGTAATCATACATCTACTAATAAGCATTACGTATGAATGACATTACTGAATTAAAACAAGCCATGTATTGCATTAAAACATATAATCTGAATCCGAGACCGTATATTAAAAGACTAACATTTACAATATTCTCCCCTAGATATCAATCTACTCAGGCATAATTGAATACGAATTCTATAAATAAAAGAGAGTCAAGAAAGACTCCCCCGTATTGACGAACGTGTATTTTTGATACCGAAAATTTGAGCAGAGGTCCGACGCAAAGTAGCTATTCGGGCGGAGCTAATTTCCCCTGAATAAGAACTACTATGGATGAGTTTCTCCCGAATAAAAGCTTTCCTATTTAAAGCTATTCAGGCAGAACCCCCCCTTCCCTCCCCGAATAATAACTACTTGGGTCAGACTTCCCCCTATTAGTAGCTATTCGGGCCAAATTTTCCCGAATAAGAACTACCTAGGTGGGATTTTCCTCGTATCCTACTAATTAATTAAATACAACTACGATTAAAAATAACTAGAATTAACTCAAAAATTGATTTAAAATAATCAAAATCCAAAATTAATTAAATAATTCGGAGGGAGGGGGGCTATTTATAGGAAAATAATTAGAGGCGCGCTCGAGAGTGCCTGGTCTTCAGCCAATCGCCACGTGCCACGCGGCGCTTCTGGAAGAGTTTGCAAGGGGCGCTCGAGAAGCAGTTTGGCACTCTCGAGCGCCATTCTGCTCTATCGTTGGCTTCACGACACGTGTTTTCTTCTAGAAGGTTGTGGAATCTTCTTGCATAGGGCGCTCGAGCGCCCATCTATTGACTTTCTAGCTCCGTTTGTTGACTTTTGACCGAGCATTGACCGGGGCATTTTCGGGCTATTTTGAGCATTCCGAGTCTGATTACGCTCTAGTTTCGGCCATATTTCAACTCTATCAGCTTCATTCTTCCACCGCTCCTCGTGTTTTCCCCCTTCTTCACTTCTTGACTTGTATTTGGATCGTTTCGGGTCTCATTTCATTGTTTTGACCCTCCAAACGATAGAATTTGGCTAAAATCAAGCTGCCCGCAAGGCACAATCTTGCATTTTACTTAGAAGGCCGTTTCTACCTAAAAAAGTGATAAGATTCGTCAAAAATGGATATTGGTCACTATGAAACCCCATATTTTGACTTTATCTCGTTTTGCGTGTTTATTCTCGTTTTGCTTGAATTGACCTGTCGATGTGCTATATGACTTAGAATGTGATAATTTTGATATTAATACTCCTAGAACATGCTAAATGTGCATTCATGAAATTTTTATAAAATATAGAGTCAGAAATTTTATCATCGATTTTTAATGAATAGTATTTTCAAAACACGTCCGCTAAAATTTTGAAACTGGTCTTTTTAACATGTCTAGACCTAGTCCACGGACTTTAATAGACCTGTGTTTGATTAAAACAGTTTTAAAATTGGCTTAGGAATTTATTAGGGTTTTTACACCGACTTTTGCGAAAATCGAGTTTTAAGCCGACTCGGGTGAAATTGTTTGATTGTAAAACTTCTTGTCACCTAAAAATAACCTACTTGAGCTATTTTGGGTGTTGAATAATTGTTTTGAACTTTGGTGATCAAGAAAATGCATTTAAAGTCAAGAAAACACAAAAATACTAAGTTAATTCAACTTTGACTTCATTTAAAATGTTGACTAATGTGCATATATCACCAACACACATTGCAAAAGCACAAAAACACCTTCCATTTCACACACATGGCCGAGAGTTTCATGGGAGAATAAGCCAAAGAGTTTTCAAAGCAAAATTTCAAAGAAAAACCTAGTTTTTGTGCGTAGAATTTCGTGCCGAGTTGGATTCTGCTTGTTGGGCACGCATTGCATGCATTCGTAGGCTTTTATCGCATCAAAGGTGAGAGAAAAATTCTAGATCTCAAAACTCATCTTTTGTGTTTTTTGCGTAGAATTGAATATCGAACTGTTAGAATGTTAATCTAATGTTAGATTATTGCTCCATGCATGCTAGGGATCATTTATATGTAATCCTATGAGATTTGAATGGTTGTAGCATAATTATTATTTTTCAGGTATTTAAAGTTGATTAATCTGCTAAATGTTGATTATTTTTAGCTGTGTTCATCGGAATCGATTGCCGTCGATTTCTAAATGTTTTTTAATTACATGGTAGTGCCATTGTAATGCCGAATTTTCGATTGTGATGTCTGTGCCAAAATCCAAAAATTTCAGCCATGACAAAGTTTTAGGGTTATTGAGCATGATTTGGATGTGTTTTGGTTGGTTTTCGAGGGGGCTAATATAGTTGATTGAATGGGTGAGTGTTTGAAACTGATTTGGAGTTGTTTGGATTAGTAGAATGTAAGATATGATTATTTGAAGTTTAGGTTGTCTTTCTTTAAAATGTTAGATTGAGCCTTAGTTGATCGGGTATGGTTTGAGTGATTGAATTGTGAGTTGATGATAGGTAAACTAGGGTTTGTTTGTGTGTTTAATGCATGTTCAGTTAGATGGCCTACTTTGTCATCTAACTTCGTTATTTGTTGTTAAATTGGTTATTAATGTTATTATGATGATAATATGATTATTGATGATTATTGATTGATGATTGATGTCGGGAGGTAGGCAGTTCTGCTAGACTGTCCTCCTGTGAATGATTGATGTTTATTATTATTGGTGAGTCTTTGGTATGTATGTGCCACCTCTCGGGCAGTATCGGGCTGTCGGGTTGATAACGGCATGACTACCAGAGACTACCTCCAGCTCGCATGATGGAGGTGTCATGGAGGGCGAGGCTAGTGGGGTACCTCGGGTGCGTGAGTTTATGGGAGTTACAAGAAGGCTGTTGTGATCGTGATGGTGTTTGGAGCTATACCAACTAGTGTATCCTTTATTGAATGGTCATTATAGTTATGTGATGATAGTATTATTGATGTTATTGTGTGTTTACTTGCTCAAAGGATTATTTCGAAGGAGCTTAGTAAACCTTGCTCGAGATCTATCGGATTCTCATTGGGCTTATTTATATAAGCTCACTCTCTATTATTGCATGCATACAGGTGTACTTTCGCAGGATTATGGGTACGTGCCTCCTGAAGAGGAAAATGTGCCTTACGTGGATGAGTCTTATGTTCCGGAGTCTTATCTTTGATGTTGTACTGTTTTATTATCTTGTAAATTAACTTAGTAGGCTTTTATATGCTTTGTAGTTCATAGTGTAAAAGATGTTGAAAAGTTAATGAATTAGTTGATGATGTCTTAGTAGCCTTTCTTTTGTTATGATTAGGTTGCTAGATTGGATCAATATGTTTTTGTAATATATATTAAGGGTTCATGTATTATGTTGGAACGGAGGCATATAACGAGGAATGTTTATTGTATAATATGGTTTGATGTATGTTGTTATGTTATTGAGAAGTTGCTTGTTGTATGGTTTATGGAGTTGATGTAGGATGTCCTATTGAGGCTGGTTTAGAGCCTCGGTATCCTATTCACTGTCGTTATACTGCCAAAATTCCGTTGCGTCCTGACTGATTATAGGAGGGGTCGAGTTGGGGCGTGACAGTTTATCTAAGGCGGATGCCTCCTAAAGAGTAACAGAGGTGTACGAAGATAGGCTCAAGCTAAGATTTTGCTCGTGAGTGTAATAGTATAAGCCTGCCTGACTGTGAGACCGACTGGTCGAACAGAGACGAAAGTCGGCCATAGTGATCCGGGAGTCCCGTGTGGAAGGGCTCTTGCTCAACGGATCAAGGGTATGCTGGGGATAACAGGCTGATGACTCCCAAGAGCTCTTATCGACGGAGTTGTTTGGCACCTCGATGTCGACTCATGAAGAAGGTCCCAAGGGTTCGGTTGTTCGCCAATTCAAGTGGTACGTAAGTTTGGTTTAGAACGTCGTGAGACAGTTCGGTTCCTATCTACCGTTGGTATTAAAGGGAGAACTACGAGGAGCCAACCCTAGTGTGATACCCCGAACCTGGCATGTATTCAATAGCATTTAAAGTTCATTTAAATTGCATTTTATTGACCTTTCACCTTCTTTGACCAAAGTAGTTGACTTTTCATCTACATTGACCAACTAGGACAAGGTGGGAATTTTTGAAATGTTTAATAAAGGGCAAACTTGGGATTAGAAATAAAAAAATGCAATATTAAGTTAGTCAAATTTTGGGTCAACTTTGGAATTAAATCTGAACCAATTGGGGAAGAGTTAGGTAGCAAATTATATATGGTTGGAAAGCTCTATAAGTCTAGTTTCTGAGGCTTCAAACCGTTCGTGAATTGGAGTTTTCTAGAAGAAGTTATGGCCGTTTTCATAAGGTCGCGCATAGCTGTTTTGGTTTAGCGGGTTGACCGAAGCTTTGACCATTTGACTTCAACTTGTCATCTTATATATGCATAATACATTACAAAAACAAGCAAAAATCTGGAAAAAAAAAAAAAAGAAAGGGCCAAAACCATAGGAGGAAAAGAAAAAAAAATTTCAACATCAAAACTTCAAATCTTCGCGAGAGCTTGCACGGGGTTGTTTCCGAGGCTTCCAACGTGGTTTTCCTAGCATCTAGGAGCGTGTAAGAAGAGGATTTCATCGATATTTGCACATTTGAAATAATTGTGTTTAAACTTTAATTTTTGGATTTTAGCCGTAAATTCTTATTTTGATCGTTTTGATACTTAAAGAATGTTCCTTGATGATTGTAGAACACGTATTTATAGCTTTTTAGTATTTTCTATGGTTAAATATAGCAATTGTAATTTAAAATGCTAATGCAATAGTAAAATATGAATAGTAAACCCTCGTTACGTTAAAGTTGCTTCGTTTTGTGTTCTGTTGATATAGGAAGGTGCTAGATATGCTAGAATGCCTAAATGTATGGTTTAATTGGATTGTGTAATGAAGAAAGAGGGAAAAATGGCGTAGTGCATGTTGGGGTGGTTTAGATCAAGTTTGGCATTTTATCGTTTTGCGTGAAGGCATTATCGTAGTATGCCATGGAAGCACTTTTGGTGCAGTTATGACATTGGTTGGGTGATCGGTTGAGATAGCTGCAGTTCAAATGAGCAAAGGGAGAAATCGGGGCTTTGCAGGAATTCTAGGGTAGAGTAGGGTTTCGTGGTCTTTAGACGTGCCTTATGGTGACCTAGGAGAAATGGTAAAGTCAGTTTCCAAAACTCGTGGCTCGTTTGAAAGTAGTAGCGTTTTGAAAGTTGGGGTCCTTTTGTGTTTTTGTTTGTTTTCATAGTGTTATACTTGTAGAATAGTTATTGTTGCTTGTTATGCTTGTTAAAGTTGGTTATGATTGAATTGTATATCAATTGCTGATAATGCTTATTAGTGTTGTTCTTGTTATTTTATTGATTGTAAATGCTTATTGTATCGCATGTTGTTACTAACCTGCACTTCAGTGCCTTGCTCGATTATCATTATATTCCTCGTATTGCATTGCATAGTGTCAGGCGCATGAGTGATTGTGACACCCCGAACCCAGTACTTCATTAATTGCATTCATTAAATGGTTTACTTAGATGTAATTTAGCTAATTACTTCTTTTTTTTTTATATTTCCATAAATTCAAATATTTATTTTCATGCATTTTATATTTTTATAAAATACTACATAATTTTAGGGGACTACAGCCCTTGACCGTGCGTGCATTGCATATCGGGATCAACGGGAAAAAATTCGTGAAATGTCTGACGAATAGTACTAGCGGGATTTTTCCAGATTTTTCAGATTTTTGGCATTTTATTTTGCTGAAATTTAATCACCCAAATGACCCTTTTGCCCTTACTAAAATGCCTTAATTATTTGACCTACCATTTGACCTCCTCATGAGAATAATATACGCCAAGAACAAAAAAAAAAGGGGTTAAAAAAATGGCCAAAAAATAGTTACGGGAATAGTAACTTCTCAAAAAAAAAATTACTCCTTGCTTCATTCTTGCTTCCATTGTTTCCCAAATTGGTTGTGCTTCATCCTTAGGACCTTAAGACCATTCTTTGATCTTCAAAAGAGGTGATGGTGCATTATATTTTTGTATTAAATTCAATTAAAGTTTGTATTATTATTTTTGTGATCTAATATTGTAGTGGTTTAATTCTTGTTCCGTTGATTCTTATATGCTCTAATGACTTCATAGAATATGTTTCATGGTTTAAAATACTTGTTGAATGCTTGAAAATGAAAATGGCACTTGGGGAAGATGATGAATAGTGCTAAACTAGGGTTTCCGAAAAAAGTTACAATTTAATTCGATTCGAGGCTTCTAATAGTTGCTAATTAGGTCCATAAGCGTGGGAAAAATGTTAATTGCACTTGCTATGTTCAAAATTTGAGAAATTTGATCAAAATAGGCTACTTTAATAAGGGGTTTCGGGTTTAACTTGAATCCGGGCACGTTTCGAGGTTATGGCTAGTCTTTATTAAGTATTGAAACCTTAGAAGTGCTTTCGTTTCGCTTGTTTGGGTTCCGAAATTAGTACTTGTAGTGTAAACCCACAAAAAGGCATTTTTGGTGTTTTCGTGTACTTGTGCTCTAGGTTATGATTTGGAGGTTTTAAATGAGGTATTTAGGTATCCTTAGATTGGTAGGATGGTTAGCTAGCTTAACTTGATCATTGAATTCCGATAGGAAGCTAAATAGCCTAGTTGAACAAAGGGGAAATGAATGAATTAATTGCTTTAGTACTTGTATTGCTTTGTAGTTGCTCATAGCGAGTCTAAATACTATTCTAAGGTATGTGTGAGCTTTCGGTTAAGTTTTGTGAAAAGTATAATATTGACCCCTTTGTGTTTGCATAGTTAATCTCATGATAATTGCTTTATAATTGAGTAATTAAATGTTTATATGCATTTTTGTAGTGTACGTATTCTAGTAGTTATGTCTCGTGAATTAAGTTGCTTGGTTTACATGGATTTGGTTGAGTATGAATTTAGAATGGACTAAAGGAACTAGTAATGAACCATGGTAATAATTGTTGTTAGTTGATTCTTGATTGATTGGATAAATATTTAAATGTACTTATGTAACAAGTTCATCTATTCGGAGAAGTTGTGAGTTAAGTTATATCGATACTAGTTAAAGATTGAGTAAACATGTTTATATTGCTTATTAATTGCATTATATGTGTAAAGATACGCTTATATAACTTATTGGTTAGATGTTATATAGTGTTTCTACTTATATGAATGGCTATGTATATGTTATTTATTATGCTATTGTCTTTGTCTAATACTTGAAAATTAAAGAATGTTGCATATGTGATCACTTGAGTTTATGTATTGTTCAAATATTGATTAGAATTATTGTTAAACCATGAAATATATTGTTAGTTTTGTGAATTAAAGGGAATCAAATAGAGTTGGATAAATTAATGGCTTTATGAACTAGCTTTAGTTGAGAATAAGAAATCACTTCTTATGCATATAGTTGATTGTATTAGGTAGTGATAATTGAAGGGAATTGATGCTTTTGGAGAATATTGAGGGAATCTTGGCTTAATTCGCGCAGGTTTGGCTTCCTAAAAGGTGAGGGATCATTTCTATGTGCATTCTATGTGTCTTATCTTGTTATATGCTAAATATTCGATACTAAGTGATTTAAGTGTTTTAGTTGGATTAGTTTAGCAATTATAGACTAATGAATGTATCATATTTCATCGTATGGCGTGATTGATGATGTGTGTGCTCGAGGACAACCTCTTTTGTTGTCCTCCTTGTTTGTATATCGGCTTATTTTGTTATATTGTTATTATTATTGCTTCCTGTGTTATCGAGTCAATGGTTGCGCAACCTTATCGTCGGGGCGGATGCAATGGGCCTCTCTGGGCGGCAGCGGGCTTGCCAGGGTTGGTTGCTCTAGCTCCGTACCCTATTCCCTCACTCGCCTGGTCCGGAGATTGCCAGGGGGTGTTGGGTCGTAGGATTGGGTACATCCGGAGTACCCTTTGGTGTTTGGGATGCCGGCTTATCGTGATCGTGATCGTGGTTCGTGGATCGTGAATGAAGACCAGCGAAGATTGGTGTATAGGGGTTATGTGAAATGTATCCTTTTAAATGTGTGGTTATTTAAGCTAATATTGTTTCTTTAATTGTCTAATTGTTATTGTTGTTTAACTGTATTACCTGTTGCATTGCACGCCCCGGGAAACTATATCCCTCATTGGGCAACAGTGGTTGCTCATACCTCGATATATGTTTCAGGAAGTGCTGAGGGTGATCCCCAGCTAATTGAGGTGCTAGTGGAAGAGGAAGAAGTTCAGGCTGAGCCTTTGCCCTAGTTGTTATGTGTTTGTTGTCTAAGGTGGATTTGTCTTCTTGCTGTTACATGGTGTACTTGTATTGCTATAGCATGATCTATTTTGTGGCCTTAAGGCTATGTATATACTTGTAGTTGCAAGTTGAAAGTTGTTAGTTGTAATGTTAGCTTTGAGATATTATGGCTTGTAATAACTTTTAATTCTCCTTTTAGTTCTTGCATGCTTGGGTATGTATGTTTAGAGGTGTTGATTTCAACTTCTAAAATTGCTCTAATGTTATCATAGAATGACATGTTAAAAAGGTTTAATGAAAAGTTAAGTTGGGTGTATGCATGTGTGATTTGGAGCTGTTGTTTGTCTCCTGGCTTGGATGGCCTAGAACCTTGAATTTTAATTATAAAAGCTTGTGTTAGTATATTGTGGCTATTTTGAGCATTTACAGGTTTGAGAAATGTCCGCGGTACAGAGGAAACTCTGTCCGTTTTTCCCTAAAATTTTGAGACCGGGTTGAGATTGGGTTGAGAATAGCTTGGTTATTAGAGCCTCCGGTCTCGTGAGGGATCGGGGCGTCACAGGTGGTATCAGAGCTTAGATGCTCTCAGCCGGGATAGGGTCCTCGGACTGCTGGGTAGTGAACCTTGAGTGCATGCTTGTGAAATGTATCTTGATTAGGTGTGTGCTTCGTGTGCCTTGAGAATGTGAGTGTCTTTTGTGCAATCTTGTATCCTGAACTTAATATGTGATCTATGTGATAGTGATGTATACTGTGTGTTAAATACTTGTCAAGTGTAGTGATATAGCTAATCATGAATCGAATTGATCTTATGAATCGCTACTTGTTCGAAATATTGATTGTAACGTGTATACTTGAGTGTCTCGGCATAGTTGTGTTGTGAATTGTATTCATTGCATATGACTCATATTTGAACTATCTTGTTGATTAACTTTGTGTTATAAAACATTTGGTTATATAATAGCTTGTGTGATATATGTCATAATCTCCTGATATATGAACATTACATCAATTACATTAGATGATATCTTGGCATTCATGCATTGTCCCCTTAAATCGGTAAGTAAGCATTCTCCCCTGAAAGAGATGGCCATTGATGCTGACTGGTGAGAGAATAATGGTTCAACCGGCTATTGGGATCAGTGAAGGGATTTGATGCCCCGAGGTTAAATTTGGACTCTCTTGGCACTTCTTAAACGGTACTTCTTGGCTGGAACTCCGATTTGGGAATCTCGGATAGATCTTCTAGTTGGCGTCATATATGGAGGTCTTATTTGATACTCTTATTCAAAAGAATTCATGTTTATGACTATTGGTCAGTATTCTTTGCGCACACTCCCACTTGGATTTCTTGTTCGGGTTTTACCTATGGTACCACCTTGATATTCTTATTGGGTATTTTCTTCAGTATTTTCGTCTAGTATTCTTGCCTAGAGATTATTTGGTATTTCCTCAGGACTACTGGTATAACGAGCATATTGGGGATTCTTATATGGTAATTCATAATTAAAGAGATTCTTATTCCAACTTCTGGATTCGTATACTTATTCGGAGCCTTTATTTGGCATCCTTATCAGATTTATTGGTGGTATTTTCTCGGAGTCCCAAGCTAGACATCTAATTAGGCCTTTATTTGGCAATCTTGAGCCTTTATTTGACAGTTAGAGTTGGGATTCACCGGACTTCCTTCTTGGGAATTTCTTGATATTATCCGGGCATTTTGGATATTAGCTGCATACTCTTCTTAATGGGATTTCTTTTGGTGCTCTCTCAGCATTAGTGAATGGCCTCCTCGTGTGACATTCTTACCGGACTCCTATTGGGTATTTTCATAGGAGCCTTTATTTAGCTACCCTACTCCGGCTTCCTTCAGTGACGTTCGCTCTTCTTAGTCTCCTTCGGCATTACACTTCTTGACTTCAAGTCCGACGAAAACTGTTCCAGTTCTTCGAAGTCATTTTAGCTCAAGAAATTGCGAGGACGCAATTTTTGTAAGGAGGGGAGGATGTGACACCCCGAAACCAGTACTTCATTAATTGCATCCATTAAATGGTTAACTTAGATGTATTTTAGCTAATTACTTCATTTTTTTTATATATTTCCATAAATTCAAATATTTCTTTTCATGCATTTTATATTTTTATAAAATACTACATATTTTTAGGGGACTATAGCCCCTAACTGTGCATGCATTGCATATCGGGATCAACAGGAAAAAATTCGTGAAATGTCTGATGAATAGTACTAGCGGGATTTTTTCAGATTTTTCAGAGTTTTGGCATTTTATTTTGCTGAAATTTAATCACCCAAATGATCCTTTTGCCCTTACTAAAATGCCTTAATTATTTGACCTACCATTTGACCTCCTCATGAGAATAATATAAGCCAAGAACAAAAAAAAAGGGGTTAAAAAAATGGCCAAAAAAGAGTTACGGGAATAGTAACTTCTCAAAAACAAAAATTACTCCTTGCTTCATTCTTGCTTCCATTGCTTCCCAAATTGGTTGTGCTTCATCCTTAGGACCTTAAGACCATTCTTTGATCTTCAAAAGAGGTGAGGGTGCATTCTATTTTTGTATTAAATTCAATTAAAGTTTGTATTATTATTTTTGTGATCTAATATTGTAGTGGTTTAATTCTTGTTCCGTTTATCCTTATATGCTCTAATGACTTCATAAAATATGTTTGATGGTTTAAAATACTTGTTGAATGCTTAAAAATGAAAATGGCACTTGGGGAAGATGATGAATAGTGCTAAACTAGGGTTTCCGAAAAAAGTTACAATTTAATTCGATTCGAGGCTTCTAGTAGTTGCTAATTAGGCCCATAAGCGTGGAAAAAATGTTAATTGCACTTGCTATGTTCAAAATTTGAGAAATTAGATCAAAATAGGCTACTTTATAAGGGGTTTCGGGTTTAACTTGAATCTGGGCACGTTTCGAGGTTATGGCTAGTCTTTATTAAGTATTGAAACCTTAGAAGTGGTTTCGTTTCGCTTGTTTGGGTTCCGGAATTAGTACTTGTAGTGTAAACCCACAAAGAGGCATTTTTGGTGTTTTCGTGTACTTGTGCTCTATGTTATGATTTGGAGGTTTTAAATGAGGTATTTAGGTATCCTTAGATTGGTAGGATGGTTAGCTAGCTTAACTTGATCATTGAATTCCGATAGGAAGCTAAATAGCTTAGTTGAACAAAGGGGAAATGAATGAATTAATTGCTTTAGTACTTGTATTGCTTTGTAGTTGCTCATAGCGAGTCTAAATACTATTCTAAGGTATGTGTGAGCTTTCGGTTAAGTTTTGTGAAAAGTATAATATTGACCCCTTCGTGTTTGCATAGTTAATCTCTTGATAATTGCTTTATAATTGAGTAATTAAATGTTTATATGCATTTGTGTAGTATACGTATTATAGTAGTGAAGTCTCGTGAATTAAGTTGCTTGGTTTACATGGATTTGGTTGAGTATGAATTTAGAATGGACTAAAGGAACTAGTAATGAACCATGGTAATAATTGTTGTTAGTTGATTCTTGATTGATTGGATAAATATTTAAATGTACTTATGTAACAAGTTCATCTATTCGGAGAAGTTGTGAGTTAAGTTATATCGATACTAGTTAAAGATTGAGTAAACATGTTTATATTGCTTATTAATTGTATTATATGTGTAAAGATACGCTTATATAACTTATTGGTTAGATGTTATATAGTGTTTCTACTTATATGAATGGCTATGTATATGTTATTTATTATGCTATTGTCTTTGTCTAATACTTGAAAATTAAAGAATGTTGCATATGTGATCACTTGAGTTTATGTATTGTTCAAATATTGATTAGAATGATTGTTAAACCATGAAATATATTGTTAGTTATGTGAATTAAAGGGAATCAAATAGAGTTGGATAAATTAATGGCTTTATGAACTAGCTTTAGTTGAGAATAAGAAATCACTTCTTATGCATATAGTTGATTGTATTAGGTAGTGATAATTGAAGGGAATTGATGCTTTTAGAGAATATTGAGGGAATCTTGGATTAATTCACGCAGGTTTGGCTTCCTAAAAGGTGAGGGATCATTTCTATGTGCATTCTATGTGTCTTATCTTGTTATATGCTAAATATTCGATACTAAGTGATTTAAGTGTTTTAGTTGGATTAGTTTAGCAATTATAGACTAATGAATGTATCATATTTCATCGTATGGCGTGATTGATGATGTGTGTGCTCGGGGACAACCTCTTTTGTTGGCCTCCTTGTTTGTATATCAACTTATTTTGTTATATTGTTATTATTATTGCTTCCTGTGTTATCGAGTCAATGGTTGTGCAACCTTATCATCGGGGCGGATGCGATGGGCCTCTCTGGGCGGCAGCGGGCTTGCCAGGGTTGGTTGCTCTAGCTCCGTACCCTATTCCATCACTCGCCTGGTCCGGAGATTGCCAGGGGGTGTTGGGTCGTAGGATTGGGTACATCCGGAGTACCCTTTGGTGTTCGGGATGCTGGCTTATCGTGATCGTGATCGTGGTTCGTGGATCGTGAATGAAGACCAGCGAAGATTGGTGTATAGGGGTTATGTGAAATGTATCCTTTTAAATGTGTAGTTATTTAAGCTATCATTGTTTCTTTAATTGTCTAATTGTTATTGTTGTTTAACTGTATTACCTGTTGCATTGCATTCCCCGTTAGACTATATCCCTCACTAGGCAACAGTGGTTGCTCATACCTCGATATATGTTTCAGGAAGTGCTGAGGGTGATCCCCAGCTAATTGAGGTGCTAGTGGAAGAGGAAGAAGTTCAGGCTGATCCTTTGCCCTAGTTGTTATGTGTTTGTTGTCTAAGGTGGATTTGTCTTCTTGTTGTTACATGGTGTACTTGTATTGCTATAGCATGATCTATTTTGTGGCCTTAAGGCTATGTATATTCTTGTAGTTGCAAGTTGAAAGTTGTTAGTTGTAATGTTAGCTTTGAGATATTATGGCTTGTAATAACTTTTAATTCTCCTTTTAGTTCTTGCATGCTTGGGTGTGTATGTTTAGAGGTGTTGATTTGAACTTCTAAAATTGCTCTAATGTTATCATAGAATGACACGTTAAAAAGGTTTAATGAAAAGTTAAGTTGGGTGCATGCATATGTGATTTGGAGCTGTTGTTTGTCTTCTGGCTTGGATGGCCGAGAACCTTGAATTTTAATTATAAAAGCTTGTGTTAGTATATTGTGGCTATTTTGAGCATTTACAGGTTTGAGAAATGTCTGCGGTACAGAGGAAACTCTGTCCGTTTTTCCCTAAAATTTTGAGACCGGGTTGGGATTGGGTTGAGAATAGCTTGGTTATTAGAGCCTCCGGTCTCGTGAGGGATCGGGGCGTCACAGTGATGGGCCTCTCTGGGTAGCCTCGGGTTGCCAGTGTTGGTTGCTCTAGCTCCGTGTCCTATTCCCTTCCGCCTAGGGAGTTTTGAGTCGTAGAATTGACAGAGTATGTCCGTAGTACTCTAAACTGAAGTTATAAGGTGGGTGAGTCGGCGCGTCATCGTTAAAGTCATCGAAATCATGATCGGTACATTACTCACTCGAGTGAACCACAACCTTCAAAGTGTGGTATAGGTTTGAATGGTTGTGTTAATGCTTTCTTAATTGTTTATTGTATTGTCGTTTACATTGAATGTTTCCTTATTGATTATGTTGCTTAACTGTACCTATTTGCATTGTACGAACTTCTTTCTCTCCACCTCGATATCTGTCTCGTCCTCACTGAGTATACATGTTGAGTATACTCACTCCTCACCTCCACATTTCAGGAAATGCCATGTTGGCTGGAAAGTTCGTGATTACGTGAAAGTTCGTGCTTGAAGAGTTGTCTTGCGTGCTATGTGGCTTGAGTTGTCAAAGACGCAAAGATGTATGTTACATGTGTTGTTTGTATTTAGTGTTAAAAAGAATGTAATTTAAGTTTTATTAGGTTATTGAAGTGATTTGAAAAGCTAGACTATGTATTTAGTTAGTATAGTTTAATTTCATTGCATGTATGTAATTGTCTAAAGGGAAAGAGTTAGAATAGTTTGGGTACTTGGAAATATGTATATTGTTGTGTTTAATTGTTGAGAACCAAGGCTTGGATGGCCTTGAGGTGTTTGTATGGTTGGACACGGTGCTGGTCCACTTATATGCTATTACAGGTTTTACATTTTGCCTAGAAACAGGGGAGACTTCGTCCGTCTTTCCCTAAAAAATTTTTGCCGGGTTTGGAATTGGGTTGCGATTAGATTGATTGATAGAACTCCCGATCTTGAGAGGGATCGGTGTTACAGGTGGTATCAGAGCTTGTTTAGCTCATAAGCCGGGACAGGGTCCTCGGTCTGGTGGGTAGTGATCCTTGAATGTGTGCTTGTTAAGTGTGTCTTGAAAGTGTATGCTTGCATGTGAGATTGTGTGTCTTGACTTGAATGTATGCACTTATGTGATATAGTTATGTGTTATGTGTTAAATGTTTCTCAAGTGAAGTGAAGTGTCTAGTTCTGTATTGAATTGGCATTGTGAATCGAATCGACCTCGTGAATTGTTATTTGCTTGAAGTATTGCTTGTAATGTGTGTATTGGAATGTCTTGAATTGGCTATGCCGTGATTTGAATTGATTATGTTGTGCTTGACTTGATTGTCGTGCTTGAGTGACTTTGTTGAATAAACTGTTTTATAAACTTGCTTGCATAATAGTTTAAGGCACATATGTATAAATGTGATATCTTGGCATTCATACATGTCCTGTTGAAATGGTAAGAAAGACTTCTTCCTTCCCCTGAAGAGAAGTGGTTAGTAGCAGGCCCTCCAAGTTATGTGGATTGACGGGAATGAGCAGTATTTGACTAGCCTTTATTTGGTAGTTGGAGTTTGTTTATTGGGATTCCTCTAAGGTTATCTCCTATGCTTAGTATAAATGACTTTCTTTGGAGTTCTACATGATTATTCTTTGGAGCATTTTCTTAATATTTCCTTGTTGGGCATTCATCGGGTATTTCTACATTGGCATTTCGTGGAAGACTTGGTTGGGATTTTAATCAACCTTTGGTGTTCTTTCTGTATTCTTATGGGGAACTTTGATTTGAGTCTACTTACAATGATCAGTTTTGCGTGAAGCGTACTACTTTGGTATTCCTTGTGGACATTTCTCAGTGGACTTGGCAATCGGAATTCTTATCGGACTTACTACATAATATTATCTACAATATCTCCGCTCTAGTATTTCTTGATATTTTATCGGCAATCGTGATTGGAATTCTTCAATAGTATATGGTGCACCTGCACGACATTCCCTCTGGAATTTTACCCAATATTCGGTAGCAATATTATTTTGGGAATCTACTTGGTTATTCAGCTTGGTGTTCATTCATGGACTTTTGATAAGTATATATATGTTGGCGTACATTTTGGATTCCCTATTCAGATGCTTCTTGAGCTATATTTTGGAAGACTTCCTTGAAACTTATGAAATATGATTGACTGGATTTCTTGTCTGGAGTCTTCCTGAGCAGTACTTGGGTTCTCGTTTAGACTTTACTTCAGACTGTTTATTGGTATGTTCTCAGTACTTTTAGTTGGGATTCTATTATGGCATTCATGTCTAGTAAGATTTTTATTTGGAGTTCTATTTGGTATTCTCTAGAGCCTTTATTTGGCCTTATTATTTTGGAATTTTCGGGCAGTACTACTCGGGTTTCTTAGATTGGTTTTCTTCAGATGTTCTTATGTAGTGTCTTACTCAGCAATCGATGAAGATTAGTCAAATTTGTATGTCAGATGATACAGAGTCCTATTGGAAGAAGAATTGCGAGGACGCAATTGTTTTAAGGGGGGAATGATGTGATACCCCGAACCTGGCATGTATTCAATAGCATTTAAAGTTCATTTGAATTGCATTTTATTGACCTTTCACCTTCTTTGACCAAACTAGTTGACTTTTCATCTACATTGACCAACTAGGACAAGGTGGAAATTTTTGAAATGTTTAATAAAGGGCAAACTTGGGATTAGAAATAAAAAAAATGCAATGTTAAGTTAGTCAAATTTTGGGTCAACTTTGGAATTAAATCTGAACCAATTGGGGAAGAGTTAGGTAGCAAATTATATATGGTTGGAAAGCTCTATGAGTCTAGTTTCTGAGGCTTCAAACCGTTCGTGAATTGGAGTTTTCTAGAAGAAGTTATGGCCGTTTTCGTAAAGTCGCGCATAGCTGTTTTGGTTTAGCGGGTTGACCGAAGCTTTGACCATTTGACTTCAACTTGTCATCTTATATATGCATAATACATTACAAAAAACAAGCAAAAATCTGGAAAAAAAAAAAAGAAAAGGCCAAAACCATAGGAGAAGAAAAAAAAACTTTTTCAATATCAAAACTTCAAATCTTCGCGAGAGCTTGCACGGGGTTGTTTCTGAGGCTTCTAACGTGGTTTTCCTAGCGTCTAGGGGCGTCTAAGGTGAGGGTTTCATTGTTATTTGCGCATTTGAAATAATTGTGTTTAAACTTTAATTTTTGGATTTTAGCCGTAAATAGTTATTTTGATCGTTTTGATGCTTAAAGAATGTTCCTTGATGATTGTAGAACACGTATTTGTAGTTTTTTTTTAGCATTTTCTACGGTTAAATATAGCAATTGTAATTTAAAATGCTAATGGAATAGTAAAATATGAATACCCTAATTTACGTGAAGGCATTGTCGTAGTATGCCATGGAAGCACTTTTGGTGCAGTTATGACATTGGTTGGGTGATCAGTTGAGGTAGCTGTAATTCAAACGAGCAAAAGAGAAAAAATCGGGGCTTCGCGGGAATTCTAGGGTAAAGTAGGGTTTCGTAGTCTTTAGACGTGCCTTATGGTGGCCTAGGAGGATTGGTGAAGTCGGTTTCCAAAACTCGTGGCTCGTTTGAAAGTAGTAGCGCTTTGAAGTTGGGGTCGTTTTGTGTTTTTGTTGGTTTTCATAGTGTTATGCTTGTAGAATGCTTATTATTGCTTGTTATGCTTGTTAATGTTGGTTATGATTGAATTGTATGTCAATTGTTGATAATGCTTGTTAGTGTTGTTCTTGTTATTTTATTGATTGTAAATGCTTATTGTATCGCATGTTGTTACTAACCTGCACTTCAGTGCCTTGCTCGATTATCGTTATATTCCTCGTATTGCATTGCATAGTGTCAGGCGCATGAGTGATGGGCCTCTCTAGGTAGCCTCGTGTTGCCAGTGTTGGTTGCTCTAGCTCCGTGTCCTATTCCCTTTCTCGCTTGGGTTGCCGCCCAGGGAGTTTTGGGTCGTAGAATTGACAGAGTACGTCCGGAGTACTCTAAACGGAAGTTATATGGTGGGTGAGCCGGTGCGTCATCGTTAAAGTCATCAAAATCATGATCGGTACATTACTCGCTCGAGTGAACCACAGCATTCAAAGTGTGGTATAGCTTTGAATGGTTGTGTTAATGCTTTCTTAATTGTTTATTGTATTGTCGTTTACATTGAATGTTTCCTTATTGATTATATTGCTTAACTGTACCTATTTGCATTGCACAAACTTGTCTCTCTCCACCTCGATATATGTCTCGCCCTCACTGAGTATACGTATTGAGTATACTCACTCCTCACCACCATATTTCAGGAAATGCCATGTTAGCTGGAAAGTTCGTGATTACGTAAAAGTTCGAGCTTGAAGAGTTTTCTTGCGTGCTATGTGGCTTGAGTTGTCAAAGCTGCAAAGATGTATGTTACATGTGTTGTTTGTATTTAGTGTTAAAAAGAATGTAATTTAAGTTTTCTTAGGTTATTGAAGTGATTTGAAAAGCTAGACTATGTATTTAGTTAGTATAGTTTAATTTCATTGCATGTATGTAATTGTCTAAAGGAAATGAGTTAGAATAGTTTGGGTACTTGGAAATATGTATATTGTTGTGTTTAACTGTTGAGAACCAAGGCTCGGATGGCCTTGAGGTATTTGTATGGTTGGACACGGTGCTGGTCCACGTATATGCTATTACAGATTTTACATTTTGCCTAGGAACAGGGGAGACTCCGTCCGTCTTTCCCTAAAATTTTTTTGCCGAGTTTGGAATTGGGTTGCGATTATATTGATTGATAGAACTCCCGGTCTTGAGAGGGATCGGGGTGTTACACCTAGTCTGAGAGGACTGAATTGGGCCAACATATGGTGTAACAGTTATTATGCGAATAGCAGCGCCGGGCAGCTAAGTTAGTATGGAAGAACTGCTGCACCGCGGGAAATCTTTCTCTATACAAGTTCTCGGATGAGGTTTTTGAACAGAACTTCGATAGGCGAGAGGTATAAGCATCGTGAGGTGTGAAGCGATCTTGTACTAAACGAAACGACTTTTACTTTCCATAACCAAAATGAAAGAAAGTCAACCTATTTTTGCAATTGCGGTCAGTCTCGTTACTTCTTTTAGTTGCCGCCCCTTACTTTCTCATTCGCAATTACTACCACAAGCAAGTCGCCCTTATCTCTAAAGGGGCTTATGTACTCTATGACTTTTTTATATTATGGGGTTTCAAAGACTGAATTTAGCTGCCAACCCTAGTCAGAAGAAAAAGCCAAGTCTCATTTCTCTAATAATAAGGTAAGCTTCATAGTTCCAACCTATACAAAATGTTGTCGCTGCCGCTTACTAAGCGCTGGTTCTATCCTAGCCAAACAACCAAAGCCGGGGACCTATGTGGGAATAGTGAAAGAAAGAGAAGGGGAAAAAGCGGGGTAAAGGAATTGGTCAACTCATCAGGCTCATGACCTGAAGGCTGTAGGTTCGAATCCTATCCCCACCTAAGAACTTGAGATGATGGCGGAGCTGGCAGCCTGCACCTTTTCGAAGCGGGAGTGGTGGGGAATGACTGGGCTTTGGCCAAAAGCAAGGGCTAAGTGCTCGAGTTACGATTGTTGACTTGGAATTTGAAGATTCCTGTGACCTGGCCTTTCTCAATACCAAGAAGCATCAAACATCACAGGCATACAAATGAAAAGAAGGTTCAACCATGGACGGAAGGAAGATATCGAGTAGGCTAGTACAAATTCTTCCACATCAGCAGCAAAACAGGACTTTCGGTCAGTTAAACCATTAGAGGTAGGTTTTTACCCGCCTTTTCTACTTGAATTGATCTTGGCAAGGTCGGGAGAGGATCGAAAATTATTATTGAAGGTGAACAGCCAGAACCAGAATTAGAATGAAAAGGCATAGTATAACATCTTTTTCGGTATTCAAATCGGGAAATTAGGGCATCATATAGCCAAGCCGGAGTCAAGACGGAATTGTAATTTACATTGCCTTAGCTCAAGCTATTCAACTCATGTTATGCGCTTTTGAACGACTTCTTGCTTAAGGACTCCAGTCAAAGACAGAGAAGAAGCTAACGATGAGTGCTGCTATTGCTTATTCAAACAGTCCTAATGCCGATTTCGAGCTTAAGTTAAGCTCGGGAAAGTAAATTCACAGTCGGAAATGAAGAAAGAGATCAGGAACAAGCTTAACACATGCATTTCAGACTGGACAAGGTTAGGAGCATAGGAGAGATTCTTATGGTGTGTTGGAAGGTTATATGTTTCCAGTACCTAGCCCTAGAAAGCAAGCTCCGTACCCGAATACAGGGAAAAGCTTTCTATTGCTTTATTTCATTATTTATGTTATAATATGAAAGTAAACTCCTAGCTCTCATAGTCAGAGTAGTAATAGCAAGCGGTAGTTTACTCGCGGGAATAAGGGGTTCTTGTCGGACTCCTGCAGCCCATATCATGACTATGTTCTGCTTTGGTAGCTTTGGTCAAAGCAGTACTGGTACTCAGTCGATCTTGCTGATGCCGCTTTCGACTTTAGGGCTAGTAAGTGAATGACTTAGTGAGGTTTGAATATGCTCGACCTATAGGGAGAGGTTGGATGGAATTCAGCTCAATTGATAAGGAGAGGAAGGTAGACGCTCGAGCTATAGGGAGAGGGTAGAAGATGCTCGATCGATAGGGAGAGGAATGGAGTTGGCTCCTAAGCCAGGGAAGACCTCGTCCGGAGGGAGAACCAATGATTTTGGTTTAAGCTCACGTATAAGGAGGGCATTAATAGCCCCCTTAACATACGGATCCAGTGGTAGACCCCGACCTAACCATAAGTCAAGGGGAAGTGAGGCCTTAGTGTACATTGCCCACAATCTTTCAATATTTAGATTGTGGGAATGTGCCAAGCGTGAAAAAGACCGGTACCTTACTCCAACTAGACGACACAAGGTCGAAAAGCGACCGCAGGAAGACTTCATATGAATGGCTATCGCCCCGGGTGGTGAGTGTTCAAACAAGATTTAGCGGATACTGGGATAAATCCGTAGTAAGACCACGAACCTTGAATCTCTTAGCAAACTCGGCAGAGCCCGTATAGGAAACCAGGGACTTTTGATAGGATATATCAACCCTAAGATTGCCCAGAGCAGAGCTATACACCAAGGCCACCTTCTCATCTACAATCACAACATTGTCCCCAGGACAATGTAATCCTGGAAGAGTCGACCCGGATATACCTATTCTGCCGCCCACCACACGAGTATGTGGTGGGAAAAGGCAAAGAGAGGCCACAAAGCATAATAGCCAAGGGGCTGACTGGCAACAAATGAGACAATGGTAAACCGCTTTACAAACGATACCTCGAACTTATTCATAGCTAGAGTGGAATTCACTAGTTGCGAAAGATCAATCAAAAAGGAAGCACACGACCCTAAACAAGAAGTACAATGGCCACCGATCAGTGGCTGACTTCAAGTCATAGGAGTAAGATGTATGCCTGCCTGTCAACCGGTCAAGAGGCTTTGATTTGTCTGCCAAAAGGTGCCATCAATAGGCAACCTTCGTAAGACAGCACAAAGACACTCATGAACAGGTCTAAGAAGATGATGATTCACATAGTTCCCTATGGCGAATACACATCGTTTTCCTTCCCCTTCTAGCGAGTAACCCAAACGTCCTATGACGACCCGTTCATAGCCAATACCATAGGGAAGTACTAGGCCTACATAGGCCTGGTACCAATCCAACGACCAACCTGAGAATAGCTTACTAGCTGGGTCTAAGGCATATCGTGTATAGTGGTGCTAGAGGGTCCCTTGTGACCACTGTTGGCCGTACGCATGGACAAACTTCACCAAGAAAGTGAAGGCACCCATTTCATACGGGTAAATAGTGAAGCAAGACTTAGCTTTCGCTAAGACAGGATTGACGCCGTCCTTGATCAATTTCTTGGTCAATTGGGCATAGGATTTGTTCCAAGTTGGTTCCCACGTTATCCCTTGATAAATGGGAATACGATCTATCCAGGGTGTATACCGTGATATCTATCAAAGAAGGTAGCTTTTCAGCTATCCGATTGACCATCACGTCAACTCGGTCCGCATCATGGACTGGTGAGGTCATTGACTCAAATAAAGACTTATCAACCTTCTTCGCTACCAAGATAATTCTTGATAGAGAGAAGAAAGATATCCAGCACTTGACCAATAGATCTGCAGTCTCATCTTTCCAGTACATCTTTTGACGGATGAATGGAGGGATGATGCGAGGATAACCCTTTAGGGTTAGAGAGATGGGAACAACCAGAAGCTCATGAGGGCGTTTATCTCCTCCATATGCTAATTGTAAAGAGCTAGCACATTGCTTTAGATAAAGCGCAACATACAAAGCACCAGACTGTTGCCTAAGCTGCTGGACTTCCTTCGCATACAAGTAGACGGCTATGCATGACTCCTGGGTAAGACTATCAGCAGCCACTAATAAGATTCATTTTAAGAATTCCATTAGGACCGGAAAGTCTTCAAACAACTGCCATCTCAGTGGCGACACACGAATTAGGGAAGGAAATACCTTTGTAAAGCGATTCATATCGATTACTTAATGCCCTCTGCCGTGCTAGTATCCTGTCCCATTAAGGTTAGATGGGGGAATGCCCACCAAGGATAAAGATCAAAATAGAATATAATTAAGATCTACAGAGCTAGCAGGAGCAAATCTGTTATCAATCTTTAGATTTACGTTGGTGACTGGCTCGTTGTCCGTGATTTCCTTACTAGACAAAGAGTCGATCCTCTACTAATTCTTGTATGCCGACACGGCGATCTCACCTATATGGGATCCCTCGTTACAGGGAACCCTATAGGTAGGGGAGGGCACCTTGGTATGACCTAAGGAGTGGACTTTCACTGAATTCCATCAAATTCCAATGAACAACCTACCAAGGTTACAACAATCATGTTAGACTAAGAAGAGCCTTAGGATCCAGTCCCTTGGACAGACTGATGCTGCGCTTCATTAGATAGCAGCGAAGCATACAACTCGATGTTAATCAAAGTTGGTACGCTCCACAGCTTAAAAAGAAAGGCTAGCAAGCTTGCGAGGGTCGGTAATGGCACGTAAGGCGCGCCCTTATGTAAATGGCCTCCTGTCTTTGCTTGTGTTGAGTAGTATGACGTCCACGTTGTCTTTGACTCTTGTTCCTTAACTCATCCCTTCGCGTAGTCCACAGAGCGGTTCGTAGGTTAGCTCGTTAGTAAAGCAAGGAAATCCTACTGGCGGTAGCGGTTGTACCTTTGACCTATATGACATCGCTTCTTTGATCATCGTCTTCATTATTGATTCACATTATTGCCTTAGGTAGGAAGTCTCAAAGGTCTTTTGCCAGCATTGAGGAACCTAAGAATTTTAATTAAAGTAGTTATCTGATAGACGCAATTTGACAATTAGTGGAGGTGTCACCTTCTAAACCTACTTTTCTTGAGTCAATAGAGTACGACCTGGATTAACAAAACCTATCCCCGTCTGAGTAGAGACTTTCGAAGAAGTTTTCAAAGCAAGGGAGGAATTCACTTCTAGCGGCCTATTCAATAGCAATGATGTTTGATCACCGTCATGAGATTTGTTTGCAGCTACTATAGCTAATCAATCTCTTGCTTTCATTCTGTTTGATTGAAGACTGGAATCTTAATGCGATCTAAGAGCGGATCTTGGAATCCCCTGGTATTGGTAGTTGGGTTGGTGAGTCCTGCCTACTTGTAGGCTTAGGGTAGTCCCTTGGCTTAGGGTCTTGGAATTACTTGTAGGCTTACAGTAATGGCACTAAGCGGAAGATGATTGGTATGCAGGATCGATTGCAACAGCTTCACATTCATGTGAATCAAAAGATTGGCTTGAAAGGCTTTCCAACTAGCCATTGTACCTGAGATTGCGATAAGTCCTTCTTCTTCTTCGAAGCTTGTTCTTGGTCCCAAGGAAAATGGGGTAACAAAGAGCAGCTTGCTTCTCCAATTGGATCATTGCTCGACTCGATGGGTAACTTCTAGTGGTTTGCCGGGGAAGCTCTTGTTTTTCTTTCAAGAGTAGGTTGGTGGCATGGACACCTAGCATTTTCTTATTTATAGTATTTGTTTGTTTGCTGGTACATGTAGTAGATTCATTCTCCACTCTAGCAGTAGCAGATGTAGAATCTAAAAGGTTGGATTCCCAGTGGATTGGATGCTTCCGTTAGAGCTTCTTCCCCTCTTGTCATTTAAGGGAACCTAGCTTACAATCACTAGTGAAAGAGTGCCAATTGACCCAACTAGCAAATCTATTTACTTCAATCTATTTCATTTCCGTGAATACCACTCGAAAGCAGTTATTTTTCAGCTTGATAGCACAAGCACGATCCATCTATCTCCCTTCAGAGAGTGAGTAACATGTAGAAGGACTGTCGGTAGCAGGTAGGGTAAATGGATATGGATGGTAGTTGGGATCCTAGGTAGGAAAGCCAGCCAGGCCAGGAGAAAGAGGTAGTCTTTGACTACCTTTCTTTTGGGAGTTGGTTCTAGAATTCAATTGAGAGTTGCCACTCCTCAATCTTCGAAATCTAGTCTAGTCCAGCAATAGAAAACTTGATACTTATCTTTGACAAGCCTCGATCTGTGCTGAAGATAGATTCTCTTATCGACTACGGAAATAGGTAGCCTGTAAGCCCACCTATTCTTCATTTCCAACCTTAGCTTAGCCGCTCACGCCAATGCTCATGGGTATGGGGCATAAGTACTGCTACTGTTATACTTCCACACTCTAAGAGAATCCTATTGTCAGCTCATCTTCTATCTAAGACCTCATCAATGAGAGGATGCTTGAAAGCTACTGTTTTCTCAGGTCTAGTTGCGGTCCGCTCTTTTCCTTCACTTATTGGTACAACAACTGAACTCAGATCTGTTAGAGCATCTTCAAACCTCTCCCTCTAGTCGAGCTACTCCGCTCCTTGGCAGTTAGTCTATTACCCACCCCTGATCCCATTGCTTCTAGCTTAGGAACTTATATTTTGAATCTGAGCTTGTACCAAGCTCCTTTCCGTGTAAGCTATTCCATGCGATGTCTTTCACAAAGTACAGGGATTTGATAATCGATAGAGCTGGTGAATCTTTTCTTCCCTCATAGGAACTCGGTCTCTCTAATACATCAATATGGTAGATAGATCAGGTAGAAGATCAGCCGCTAATCCGCTACTCTCGTTGTGTTCGATCGGCTTCAAAGCTTTTTCACTTTTTTCGCTTAGCGCTTCCATCGATGCCTGAATGCTACTTTCATCTACATATGGTTTATTATATAAGCAGTCCTCCTTCTATGGTGTTAGGCCCAATTTCTTTCAACTAACAACTATGCGCTTCTCCCATTAGTTTTTCTACTAAGCTCTGATTAGTCCTTCCCCCGAAGCTTGAGTTAAAGAATCCATCGATTCTACATCCCTTGATTCCAATTCCACTAATGGAAGTGTTGTTATGATCGATTTTGCTTCTCCTATTCATTAATAGCCTGGGAACTTAGATTCTTAATTAGAATATGACAGGTCCGTCACGCTTTGGACATTGTACAATGAGAATAGAATTAGCAGAAATTGAAAGGGATTTACCCAAAACTCCGCTCTGATACCTCTTAAAGTGAAATAGGCATATGCACGGGTAGAGAATCTGCCTGAGTCACGCGGCCCTAGGTCCTGGGTTCATCCTTCTCCTTGCTGAGTTTTGCTTCTGATCTATCTCTGACTCTCTAGTTCGTTTCCTTCTACTACCGATTTTCTCCTTGCTGCTCGCTTTGTTTCTTTCGTTAGTTTCCTTACCTTTTTTTAAATAAACTAAAAAAAATACAATATGAACAGCAGCAAACGAGTTTTAAATGACAGTAATCAGGGATGCTTCCAGCAAGAACTTAGATGGTATGCGATTGATCAAGTTGCGGTCAACACAGCTTCTGCCCAAACGAGATGCATTCATCCCAAACATTATAGCTCTAATCGTTTCCAATAAGTATATTTTTTTCTCTTAGCTATCCATACGCACAAGATCTCTGATGAATAGTGCCTCTGGAAAAAAGATATTGAGAAAATTCCTTGGACATGTATTCTTCTCCAGAATCAGATAGTCAAATTCTTTTTTTTGCATTTGAAATAATATTTGGCTTGTCGAGTGTGTGTCGTTCACTCCAACATGGCAAAATTTTGTAAATGTTCATGAAGTAGTAAAGTGCTTCTTGATGGGCTAGGAATGTTAGATAATTATTAGTGATGTGGAAGGTAAACCGGAGGATGTGGCGAATAAGAAGCCATTTTCATGTTGTTCTGGTCTGGTAGGGCTATATGCATGCGATCATAGTGTCTGTAGCTGATAAGATGCGCCTCCATATATATTATATGGGGGCATTACAGACACAAGAAAGGCATGCCGTACTTTGAGGGAAGTTAATGAACATGCGCCCGCAAGTAAGCGTCAGTGCCTGGAGACTGAAAAACATGGCCTGAAGCGGGGTAGTTTGATTCTTGTTACTGTATTAAGGTGAAGAAACTTTGTGATCAGCTGGAAGCTCTTGGTATGAAAAACTATGATGCCAATAATCTTAGTCAGATCATGAAAAGTATAAATTTCAAAATCTGATGGGATAAGGAAGTCTTTGCTACTGCATCAACATAACCCTTCCTTATTTTCTTAATGCAAAAGTACATGATAAGACGTTTACATATAGGTGGCTGAGCCTGTCTGGACAAAGTGTAGATCTTAATCCTAGGGATATACTTTTGTTCACTTCTATGTCCAAATTCAATTTAAGGGAAAGGCAAAAGCAGGATCAGGGAGCTCTTCCAAGAAGAATAAGTGGAATGGGGTGCGTGTCTTAGGTGTGGGGAGATGGGGCACTACATGATAGAGTTCATAGCAAAAATGCTTCTTGTTAAGGAAGATAATGATGAGAGGTAGGCAAGGGAGGCGCGACATGAGCATATTCAATTTGCGGAAGTGAAGAGAGCCTGCAATGCGGTCTTTGACTTCGGTACACACGATTACGCATTCTTCGCTGAGGTCGGGTCCTCAGTTTCTTCACAGGAACAATAGGGTAGCTATTCCGTACCTCATGTGGTTGATCCAGGGAGTGCAGATTTTCGTAGCGGTTTGATCATGGTTGGACAGATAGTGGTGCCACTTGGTTCGAGCCATCCTCCCTTAACTGACTCTGAAATCCCCATAAAAAAAAAAAGAATTTGATTATGTATGCGCCGATTTGCCATTTTTTTCATTAATCACCCACGGTTGGTTGAAACCCTAGAGTATGGTGGCTTAGTCTTAAGAACAATATCTTTTTGCTAAAACTTGCTTGACCGATAGAGGCAGAGGATTTCTCAAAGTGGGATCCTGCCTTAAATGAAGTGGAGTTGCAACTTAAGTTCGGCGGATCTGAGTTATGGGTCTTGTACAGTCGTTGTTGTCGACTAGCCAATAGGTGATTCAGGAGTCACCAGATAAATGACTGTTAAGTCCAGTGACTAAGTCGACACAGTCGGTGTCCATCTGTCGTCTTCAGGTCGGATCAGCATGGTTGCTGCCTCAGTCTTCGATCCGCCCATTAGCTGATTCATTTGCCGGGGTTCGCCCTCCTGATCAAAGTCGAAGTACGTGGGGTCCATTTGTAAAGATCATCTCTTTTTGGGTCGTCAAATTGCTGAGTTGACTTCTCACCGATTCGCATTAACGCGATCCAAAGAGTCGATCACAAAGTGGATTTGCTCGCCCATTCGCGTTTAGGTTTGATTCAAAGAGGCCGCAGTAAGGCGAAGAAAAGTGTTGATTTGCGTGGCCTTTGACAAAAAAGTTTTCAATCTTGATAACTTGCTTGTTCATACTTCTTGGGGATACTAGTTTCTTTGCAAAGCTTATAGTTTTTTTAGCACCTATAAGGTGAGATACGGGATATTCCATGTACCATACTACTTTGTCATAGGAAATGACAACATTGGCAACCAAAGGGTGACGAGAGCAAGAAAAGAACTCATAAATAGGCTTTGTCCATTAGGCTACTCAGAGTGTTAGAAAAGTTTAGCATGAACAACCAGAAGCCGCAACAATAGAATAGTATCAAAGAAAAGCAATTCCACTCTTTTTTCTAGAATCCTAACCTACAGGATCATAAGTACCTTAATATGATAAGCAACCGTCAGAAATCAATGAGTGAAATAAGACGGATGGAGAGAAATATGAATAATAAGTAGATGAAGCCTTAGTCCATTTTAACATCCAATCTTACCAAGTATGCAAGCAGGTCAGAAAGACAGATGTGCATGTTCATCCCTTGAAACAACTTCCATTGACATGAGTTAGAGTCATCTCCTGTAGGAACCTAACACCTTCAGAGCTCTATCTTCATTGCCTTCTAATGTGATTGTATTTGCAACACTCAAACCTTTGTTTTTGTACTACATTTGCATCTTAACTTAGAAATAAATGCAACACTTTTATACTTTTGATGCAATGTAATATGATCTTGAATAATGACTGTCACGCCCCAACTCGACCCCTCCTATAATCAGTCCGGACGCAACGAAATTTTGGCAGTATAACGACAGTGAATAGGATACCGAGGCTCTAAACCAACCTCAATAGGACATCCTACATTAACTCCATAAACCATACAACAAACAACTTCTCAATAACATAACAACATACATCATAACCATATTATACAATAAACATTCCTCATTATATGCCTCTGTTCCAACATAATACATAAATCCTTAATATATATTACAAAAACATATTGAGCCAATCTAGCAACCTAATCATAAACAAAAGAAAGGCTACTAAGACAGCATCAACTAATTCATTAACTTTTCAACATCTTTTACACTATGAACTACAAAGCATATAAAAGCCTACTAAGTTAATTTACAAGATAATAAAATAGTACAACATCAAGGATAAGACTCCGGAACATAAGACTCATCCACATAAGGCACATTTTCCTCTTCAGGAGGCACGTACCAGTAATCCTGCGAAAGTACACATGTATGCATGCAATAATAGAGAGTGAGCTTATATAAATAAGCCCAGTAAGGATCCGATATATCTCGAGCAAGGTTTACTAAGCTCCTTCGAAATAATCCTTTGAGCAAGTAAACACACAATAACATCAATAATACTATCATCACAAAACTATAATGACTATTCAATAAAGGATACACTAGTTGGTGTAGCTCCAAATGCCATCACGATCACAACAACCTTCTTATGACTCCTATAAACTCACACACCCAAGGTACCCCACTAGCCTCGCCCTCCATGACACCTCCGTCATACGAGCTGGAGGTAGTCTCTAGTAGTCATGCCGTTATCAACCCGACAGCCCAATGCTGCCCGAGAGGTGGCACACACATACCAAAGACTCAGCAATAATAATAACATCAATCATTCATAGGAGGACAGTCTAGCAGAACTGCGTACCTCCCGGCATCAATCATCAATCAATAATCATCAATAATCATATTATCATCATAATAACATCAATAACCAATTTAACGACAAATAACTAAGTTAGATGACAAAGCAGGCCATCTAACCAAACATGCATTAAACACACAATCAAACCCTAGTTTACCCATCAACAACTCACAATTCAATCACTCAAACCACACCCAATCAACTAAGGCTGAATCTAACATTTTAAAGAAAGACAACCTAAACTTCAAATAATCATATCTTACATTCTACTAATCCAAACAACTCCAAATCAGTTTCAAACACTCACCCATTCAATCAACTACATTAGGCCCCCCGGAAACCAGCCAAAACACATCCAAATCATGCTCAATAACCCTAAAACCCTAGTGTGTGATTGCTGAAATTTCTGGATTTTGGCACGGACATCACAATCAAAAATTCGGCATTACAACGGCGCTACCACGTAATTAACAAACTTTTAGAAATCGACGGCAATCGATTCCGATCAACACAACTCAAAATAATCAACATTTAGCAAATTAATCAACTTTAAATACCCGAAAAATAATAATTATGCTACAATCGTTCAAATCTCGTAGGATTACATATAAATGATCCCTAGCATGCATGGAGCAATAATCTAACATCATATTAACATTCTAACAGTTCGATATTCAATTCTACGCAAAAACACAAAAGATGAGTTTTGAGATCTAGAATTTTTCTCTCACCTTTGATGCGCGATAAAATCCTAGGAATGCGTGCAATGCGTGCCCAACAAGCGGAATCCAACTTGGCATGAAATTCTACGGACAAAAACTAGGTTTTTCTTTGAAATTTTGCTTTGAAAACCTTGAAAACTCTTTGGCTTAGTCTCTCATGAAACTCTCGGCCATGTGTGTGAAATGGAAGGTGTTTTTGTGCTTTTACAATGTGTGTTGGTGATATAAGCTTAAAAGTCAACATTTTAAATGAAGTCAAAGTTGAATTAACTTAGTATTTTTGTGTTTTCTTGACTTTAAATGCATTTTCTTGATCACCAAAGTTCAAAACAATTATTCAACACCCAAGATAGCTCAAGTAGGTTATTTTTAGGTGACAAGAAGTTTTACAATCAAACAATTTCACCCGAGTCGGCTTAAAACTCGATTTTCGCAAAAGTCGGTGTAAAAACCCTAATAAATTCTTAAGCCGATTTTAAAACCGTTTTAATCAAACACAGGTCTATTAAAGTTCGTGGATTAGGTTTAGAAGGGTTAAAAAGACCAATTTCAAAATTTTAGCGGACGTGTTTCGAAAATACTATTCACTAAAAATCGACGATAAAATTTCTAACTCCGTTTTTTATGAAAATTTCATGAATGCACATTTAGCATGTTCTAGGAGTATTAATATCAAAATTATCACATTCTAAGTCATATAGCACATCGACAGATCAATTCACGCAAAACAAGAATAAACACGCAAAATGAGATAAAGTCAAAATATAGGGTTTCACATTCTCTCCCCCCCCCCCTTTAAAGAAATTGCATCCTCGCAATTCTGCATTGATCCCAAGACAATCTCAGGTACTGACTCAAGCATACTGATTGAAAGACCAATTACTAAATTCCGAATACGAAGCAAAACACCGAACAAGGTCGTCGAATAAGAATTCCCCAAACAAGAAGCCTGAATTAGAATGGATAATAAGAACACCGACTAAAACTTCTGAATAAGAATTCCAAAGAAATTACCGAAGAAGAACGCCGATTATGAATCCGAAAGTAGAACACCGATCAAGAATACCAAGTAAGAACTTCAACAAGATTACCGTTGGAGAATACCGAATAATAATCCCGAAATAAGAACTCGGGATAACACCATATAAGAATTCCGCATAAGAATACTTATAGAAAATACCAAAGAATAATTCCAATCAAGTATACCGAATAAGAATATTCATATGGAAATCTAAAGGAAGAATGCCGAATAGGATCACCAAATGAGAATTCCAATACTCGACTATGTAGTTGTAAAGTAGCTTGACCCTTAATCGGAATTTCGTATGCTTCAGCATCACATATTACTCAGTCACCAATTGATATAGTGCATGTGCTAACTTCAACCATATAGGGCAAACTTTCTACTCGCATACTACCGCATTGCACTCAAGTAGACATGATAAAAGAATATGTAGCACTGGAATCATTCAATACCTTAACTAATTGATTGAGAATAAGAAATTACCTTTCACTACTGCTGTTGATATGCACTGCCTACAGGTCTACCCTGGTAACCCTGGGTCACTGACCGACCCTTAGACCTCGGATACCTAGGCCAATTCCTCGCTCTGTGCTAATTGCTGCCGCACCCCAAACATATTCCTGCCTTATTGCGACAATTAGACTCGAGATGGCCTTTTCGACGGCAGAAAGTACAATGTATGACTTGATTCGCAGCACGATTCCCAGAAGAATTTGGAACCAAGGAAGTAACTGAATCATCTTGTTGAGCTCTCACTATAATAGGCTTTTCCTGGGCATCCCTGACTGTAGTCAAACCCCGATCATTTTGCCATCTATGACAGTCCTCTTTCATGTGTTGATCACTGCCGCAAGGTAGACATTTTCCAAATTTCTTCCAGCATCCGGTCTCAACATGACCCTTCTTGGTACAGAAATCACAAAATGGAACACGAAGAGCAACATTATTACCCACGAAACCCTGAACTGGCGAAACCATTAAACTGTTCCACTGTATCCTCAAGTCTACTGGCCTATTTTGCCTCTGGAGCTGACTCTGCCGACTTCGAGGATGAAAATATCTTTCCTGGTCCTGAGGCTGAGAAAGTCTTCTACTCGATTGACTCGGCCCTGCACCTACCTCATTCTTTCCTTTCTCAACTCTTGTTGCAGTAGTAAGGGCTTCACCGTATGTGGAAAACTGAAAAGAAGTCAAGCTATCTCGAACCTCCGGCCTCAACCCTCGAATGAATCTCTTAATCCTCTTTTCAGTAGTTTGCACCATACCCAGAGCATAATGTGACAGATTATGAAATCGGGCCTCCTACTGCGTAACAGACAGGCTACCCTGTTTCAAAGACATGAATTCATTCCTACGGAGTCTTCCTCTAATTCCAAGAGTTCTGACAGTCATCCTTACTTCACCCAAAAGAGTCACCTGCAGTTATAACATATATACAATTATATCACATGAAGACAAGTACAACATAATACATAATGAACATATAAAACAACATTATCATATAACACACAGTTCAGCACATAAGAATCCAATATCACGTAAACAAGTTATATCACATAATAAGTTATAAACAATTAAAGTCTCATAACTAACAAACTACCCATAGGTCAAATTGATTATGTAACTCACATTAATCACTCAAAGTGCCTTGCGCACCTAAAGCACGTTGTTTCACATAAGCAGGATATAAACAATTAAAACCATATAAACAACTAACTTTACACAAGACACTTCAATCACATAAAACAAATTTGTCACATAATGCACATTAATTACAACACATTGAGTACGTAAGGCACGTTATCACATAAAACATATTGACCACATTAGTTCACTTAACACATAAACTATATTGATCACATAAAAAGTTAGACACATAAGTAAACTAATCACATAAGCATATTAACATATGTTTCACTTTTCTTTCACTTAATACACACTTGCACGCTTAGTCCCCTACCCACATTCTGAGGATACCGCGACTGACAGCTAATCAAGCTCTGATACCACTTAAATGTCATGCCCCAACTCGACCCCTCCTATAATCAGTCAGGACGCAACGGAATTTCGGCAGTATAACGACATTGAATAGGATACCGAGGCTCTAAACCAACCTCAATACGACATTCTACATCAACTCTATAAATCATACAACAAACAACTTCTCAATAACATAACAACAAACATCATAACCATATTATACAATAAACATTCCGCGTTATATGCCTCCGTTCCAACATAATACATGAACCCTTAATATATATTACAAAAACATATTGAGCCAATCTAGCAACCTAATCATAAACAAAAGAAAGGCTACTAAGACAGCATTAACTAATTCATTAACTTTTCAACATCTTTTACACTATGAACTACAAAGCATATAAAAGCCTACTAAGTTAATTTACAAGATAATAAAACAGTACAACATCAAGGATAAGACTCCGGAATATAAGACTCATCCACGTAAGGCACATTTTTCTCTTCAGAAGGCATGTACCTGTAATCCTGCGAAAGTACACCTGTATGCATGCAACAATAGAGAGTGAGCTTATATAAATAAGCCCAGTGAGGATCCGATAGATCTTGAGCAAGGTTTACTAAGCTCCTTGAAAATAATCATTTGAGCAAGTAAACACACAATAACATCAATAATACTATCATCACATAACTATAATGACCATTCAATAAAGGATACACTAGTTGGTATAGCTCCAAACACTATCACAATCACAACAGCCTTCTTGTGACTCCCATAAACTCACGCACCCGAGGTACCCCACTAGCCTCGCCCTCCATGACACCTCCATCATGCGAGCTGGAGGTAGTCTCTGTAGTCATGCCGTTATCAACCCGACAACCC
The DNA here is from genome assembly GCA_037974665.1 of Ehretia macrophylla. Lineage (NCBI taxonomy): Eukaryota > Viridiplantae > Streptophyta > Magnoliopsida > Boraginales > Ehretiaceae > Ehretia > Ehretia macrophylla. The sequence goes on from CM075771.1 coordinate 24,528,423, forward strand.
GATGCTGCCCGAGAGGTGGCACACACATACCAAAGACTTAGCAAAAATAATAAACATCAATCATTCACAGGAGGAGGAGGACAGTCTAGCAGAACTGTCTACCTCCCGGCATCAATCATCAATCAATAATCATCAATAATCATATTATCATCATAATAACATCAATAACTAATTTAACGACAAATAACTAAGTTAGATGACAAAGTAGGCCATCTAACCGAACATGCATTAAACACACAATTAAACCCTAGTTTACCCATCAACAACTCACAATTCAACCACTCAAACCATACCCAATCAACTAAGGCTCAATCTAACATTTTAAAGAAAGACAACCTAAACTTCAAATAATCATATCTTACATTCTACTAGTCCAAACAACTCCAAATTAGTTTCAAACACTCACCCATTCAATCAACTCCATTAGCCCCCTCGGAAACCAACCAAAACACATCCAAATCATGCTCAATAACCCTAAAACCCTAGTGTGTCATGGCTGAAATTTTTGGATTTTGGCACGGACATCACAATAGAAAATTCGGCATTACAACGGCGCTACCACGTAATTAACAAACTTTTAGAAATTGACGGCAATCGATTCCGATCAACACAACTCAAAATAATCAACATTTAGCAAATTAATCAACTTTAAATACCCGAAAAATAATAATTATGCTACAACCGTTCAAATCTCATAGGATTACATATAAATGATCCCTAGCATGCATGGAGCAATAATCTAACATCAGATTAACATTCTAACGGTTCGATATTCAATTCTACACAAAAACACAAAAGATGAGTTTTGAGATCTAGAATTTGTCTCTCGCCTTTGATGCGATAAAATCCTAGGAATGTGTGCAATGCGTGCCCAACAAGCGGAATCCAACTCGGCACGAAATTCTACGCACAAAAACTAGGTTTTTCTTTGAAATTTTGCTTTGAAAACCTTGAAAACTCTTTGGCTTAGTCTCTCATGAAACTCTCGGCCATGTGTGTGAAATGGAAGGTGTTTTTGTGCTTTTGCAATGTGTGTTGGTGATATAAGCTTAAAAGTCAACATTTTAGATGAAGTCAAAGTTGAATTAACTTAGTATTTTTGTGTTTTCTTGACTTTAAATGCATTTTTTTGACCATCAAAGTTCAAAACAATTATTCAACACCCAAGATAGCTCAAGTAGGTTATTTTTAGGTGACAAGAAGTTTTACAATCAAACAATTTCACCCGAGTAGGCTTAAAACTTGATTTTCGTAAAAGTCGGTGTAAAAACCCTAATAAATTCCTAATCCGATTTGAAATCTGTTTTCATCAAACACATGCCTATTAAAGTCCGTGGACTAGGTCTAGAAGGGTTAAAAAGACCAGTTTCAAAATTTTAGCGGACGTGTTTCGAAAATACTGTTCACTAAAAATCGACGATAAAATTTTGACTCCGTTTTTTATGAAAATTTCATGAATGCATATTTAGCATGTTCTAGGAGTATTAATATCAAAATTACCACATTCTAAGTCATATAGCACAGAGACAGGTCAATTCACGTAAAATGAGAATAAACACGCAAAACGAGATAAAGTCAAACTATGGGGTTTCACATAAACTACCCACCTTGCAGTGTCCCGCCTCTCCCCGAATGATCGGTGCAGCGGTTAGGCATCCTCAGACGAAAGAGTGGTCTTTCAAGATTGGTCGTTGTGTGTCACCACCTTCCACATATCCTACACATTCGATCAAGGTTGTCACTGCGAAGATATAGTTAAGGTGCACGGGGCCTTACCGCTTAGCCATTGGTACTCCGCATCTTCACGGAGAATTCAATTTCACCGGGTCCATGTCGGAGACTGTGATAACCCGAACTCGGCATGCATTTAATTGCATTTAAATTACATTTAATTAAGTGTCATCTTAAATGTTAACATTGAACTCTATGTTTATTTTAGTTAAACATTCATTTTTACCATTATTTTCATATTTTGTTAATCGGTTTTATTTTTCTTGCATCTTAATGCTAGGTTTTCAATTAAATGAAAAGTAGCTCCGAGCCGGGGTAAATTTTGAACTATGTTACTTCTCAAAAATTATATCTTCTTAAATTCTTTGAGATTTAATTGTTATTCTTTTATTGTTGTAAAGTGCATAGAATATCGAGAGCGATAGTTAGGAAATGATTTCTAGTCCTCAGCAAATAGTGAAAACTAGTGTTTGGTGTTTTAATTTTAGTGGTTTAATTGTTATTGACTGGAATTGGATTTACGTTAGTTGTTTTAGCTTTAAAATGCATGAAATAGGAAAATTTGACCAATTTTTAAGTTAGTTGACGAAGCTTGACCAATTGACCAAGGCTTGTCATCTTATTTAGGCTTATAAAACTTCGCAAAATAAAACAACAAAGCTGAAAAAATAGAGCAGGCTGGCCGAAACATGGAGAGAAGAAAAAAAAAAGATTTCAACCTTCAAAACTTCAAATCTTCGCGTGAACTTGCACGGGGTGGTTTCCGAGGCATCCGGCGTGGTTTTCCTAGCCTCTAGGAGCATTTAAGGTAAGGGTTTCATCGTTATTTGCGCATTTGAAATAGTTGTGTTTAAACTTTAATTTTTAGAAATTATGTGTAGATTGTTATTTTATCCGTTTTGTTGCTTAAAGAATGTTTGTTGTTGATTGTAGAACATGTATTTATAGTTTTTTAGCATTTTCTGCAGTTGAAAATTGAAATTGCAATCTTAATTGATTAATGAATAGTAAACCCCTGTTTCGATGAAGTTGATCCGTTACGCGTTCTGTTGATGTAGGAAGGTGCTAGATATGCTAGAATGCCTAAATGTATGGTTTAATTGGATTGTGTAATAAAAAAACGGAGAAAAATGGCTTAGTGAAAGTTGGGGTCGTTTCGGTCAAGTTTGGAATTTTCTCGATTTGCGTGAAGGTATTGTCGAGGTAGGTCATGGAAGCACTTTTGGTGCAGTTGGGACATTGGTTGAGTAATTGGTTGAGGTAGCTGTAGTTCAAACGAGCAAAAGGGGAAATCGGGGCTTTGCGGGAATTCTAGGGTAAAGTGGGGTTTTGTGGTCTTTAGTCATGCCTTATAATGACCTAGGAGGATTAGTGAAGACGGTTTCCAAAACTCGTGGCTCGTTTGAAAGTAGTAGCGTTTTGAAAGTTGGGGTCAATTTGTGATTTTGATTGTTTTATAGTGTAATGCCTTTAGAATGCTTATTATTGCTTGTTATGTTTGTTAAGGTTGGTTATGATTGAATTGTATATCAATTGTTGATAATGCTTGTTAGTGTTGTTCTTGATATCTCGTTTATTGCCACTAATTTGTATTGTTGTGCTATCGCTCATATATTGCTTGTATCGTGTCTTGCATTGCATACTGTCAGGCGCGTGAGTGATGGGCCTCTCTGGGTAGTCTCGGGCTGCCAGTGTTGGTTGCTCTAGCTCCGTGTCCTATTCCCTTTTCTCGCTTGGGTTGCCTCCCAGGGAGATTTGGGTCGTAGAATTGATGGATACTTCCGGGGTATTCCAAACTGAAGTTATAAAGTGGTTGCGCGCTTATTGTCATCGTTGTCAACATCAAGCTCGAGATTGATGTATCGCTTGTGAAATATTACATTGCTCGTATGAGTGAACCGTGACCTTCAGAGTGTGGTATAGCTTTGAATGGTTGTGTTAATGCTTTTATTGATTGCTTACTGTATTGATTGTTTATATTGGTTGCTTACTTGTCAGTTATATTGCTTAACTGCTTTATTTGCATTGCACGACTTTCTCTCTCTCCACCTCGATATCTGTCTCGCCCTCACTGAGTATACGTGTTGTGTATACTCACTCCTTACCACCACATTTCAGGAAATGCCATGTTAGCTGGAAAGTTCGTGATTACGTGAAAGTTCGTGCTTGAAGAGTTGTCTTGCGTGCCTATGTGGCTTGAGTTGTCGAAGTTGTAAAGATGTATGCTTTCATGTATTGTATGTATTTAATGTCAAAAGGAATGTAATTTAAGTTTCATTAGATTATTGAAGTTGTTTGATAAGTTAGATTATGTATCTAGTTAGTATAGCTTAACTTTAATGCATGTTTGTAATGTCCAAAGGAAAAGAGTTAGAATGGTATAATAGTCTATTTTATGCAATAAGTTAGAATGGTTTAATTGTCAAGCATGAATGTACTTATAAAAGATGTGAGGAGGTAGGTTAGTCTGTAAACTGGAAATGTATATTTGCTTGTGATTGCTTGTTGAGAACAAGGCTCGGATGGCCTTGAGGTGGTTGAATGTTTGGACATAGTATTGGTCCACTTATATGCTGTCGCAGGTTTGCTTTTTGCCTAGAAACAGGGGAGACTCCGTCCGTTTTCCCTGAAAATTATGCCCGGGTTTGGATTTGGGTTGTGATTAGATTGATTGATAGAACTCCCGGTCTCGAGAGGGATCGGGGTGTTACAGAGACAGCAGGGCAATCGTTACACCATTCGTGCAAGTTTCTACTTATGCAACATAGAATTTTGCTACCTTAGGACAGTTAGAGTTACTGCCGCCGTTTACCGGGGCTTCTATTCAAAGCTTATAACACTTTTCTTTTTGACCTTCCAGCACCAGGCAGGTGTCAGACTCTATACATCGTGTTACCACTTAGCAGAGTCCTATGTTTTTAATAAACAGTCGCTACCCCCTGGTATATGCCGCTTTCCTAATCAAAAGATATGAGAGCACCCCTTCTCCCGAAGTTACGGGGTCATTTTGTCGAGTTTCTTTGACATGGTTCTCTCAAGCGCCCTAGTATACTCTACTTGTTCACCTGTGTCGGTTTGGAGTATGGTCAGTTCACCGGGAGGATCACCCTCCCAATTCGAAGTTTTTACCTGGAAGTTTCAACCTTGTTGACTATGACTGTTAGAGATATGCCCTAATGCTACATATTTGGATGACATATATTGGGGCATTTTGACATTTACTTATGGCATTAGTGTTTATATGTTCGTTTACATATTGACATAATTAGGACATTCATATTCTCCTTCTTTACGTGTATGAATGAGTCCCTAGTATTTTCATTAGAGGAATGTATTCTAAAAGTGTTTAGAATATGTTGGCGTATTTCTTTAATATGATAAATACTTAAAGTGTTCATAGTCCTTAGATTATTTGATCGGGACTTTAATAATCAATTACGGACTATCACATGTGTTGTTACCTTTGATTAATATAGAGATGTTAATGATAAAGGATGGTGAGCCACGTGCCATAACAGCATAGCGATGCGACTTACAAACATGTGGATGACTATTAGTTGAATAGATCATTGAATGTGACGTGAATAACAAATTACATGACTTTGGATTAATAATTTGTTAATCGTTGCGATTGTGCATGTAATCCTTAGACTTGAGACATTACGGTTGTCATATGTATTGGGGTTTGATTCTAGCGTTTGGACAATGATTGTTTCGACAAACGAGATGAGATATGTCCTCTCGCAGTTTCATTCGTCTGGTATATGACTGACAAGTAGTGGTCAAGAGAGGATCTGTTAACCTCCGACGTGAGGCGATGTCCTATGCGATTCAAGTTTGGTTGTTGAATGAGGAAGTCCTTGGCCAAGACATGAATAATGGAAATGGGTTTTTCCATGTGTCATCTCTCATTCCACCATTTGGATCTATGCATCGTTTCGAGTCTATGAACTTAATCGGATCATGGTTCTTTCTCGACGGGATAATTAATTGAAGGATTGGATTGTACGATAATCGGCGACCATAAATAGATTCACTTGAATAAGATTTCATTACTTTATAAACTGTCTTGATACGTTGGTAGCTAGAACGTCACTCAAGAACTCTGAGGGTGTTTTGAGAATGACGGGAGACATTCTCTAAACAAATCGAATAGCTCGATTAACATTGAAAGTGTTCAACATTTCTTCAGTGCTATATAGTAGTGAATCTAGAAAGTCACACACAATAGAGCATGGTGAATGTTTTTTCTATTGAGTTTGATTTAGTTTCTCTTAAATTGTTAAAGTGTTAACAATTCGTTTATTTTCTCTTGAATTATTAAAGTGTTAATAATTGTGTTTAGTTTCACTTGAATTGTTAAAGTGTTAACAATTATATTTTGTTTCTCTTGTATTGTTAAGGAGTTAACAATTGTGTAATTGTTAAGGAGTTAACAATTGTGTAATTGTTAAGGAGTTAACAATTGTGTAATTGTTAAGGAGTTAACAATTGTGTAATTGTTAAGGAGTTAACAATGGTGTAATTGACCTTTTAAAAGTTATTGGGGTCAATATGCAATTATTATTAAGTGTTGGGGCTAATGTGAAAATATGAAAAGGTTGTTTTCATAATTTCAACCAATTGTGATTAGGTTGAATATTTAAATACATTAGTGAAAAAATACTACAATAAAAGAAACAAAAGATGACAAAGGTTTGTCATCTTTTCTTTTCTAACAAAGAAACAACACAACCTTAATTCAAGGAAGGTTGTCTTCTCTTTTATTTCAAAAAGGAGACAAGAATAAGAAAAGAAGGAAAAAAAGATGACAAGGGCTTGTCATCTTTCTCTTCTCTCCACACGTTGGAGACTACACAAGAGAGAGAAGAAGAGTTGTCTTCTTCACTTTTTTGGCTAAGCCTCCATGGCTGAAAAATGAGAGAAAAAACGCAGCAAGAAGAAAGAAAATAAAAAAAGGATTTTCTTCTTCATCATCTTAAGAGAACCATGGCTGAAAAATAAAGATGAATTAGATGAACTTGTCTTCTCTTCTTGTTCATAAAAACGCAGCCAAAGAAAGGGAGAAGAAGAAATGGTTTTGCTCTCTTCCTCACAAACAAGCTCATAAATCTTCCATGGTTATCTAGTACAAAACAACCACGGAAATGGAGAAGCCATTCTTTACTCGTGTGGACGGACTAGAGCTCTTGTATTTTCAAGAGGAGGTGTCTTCCATCAAGTGTGCAAAAATTCAGATCTATGGCTTCCATGAGTTGTCTACAAGAGGTATACTCTTCTACTATCTCTTGTCAATATATATACTTGCTATATATATGTTTTGCATATGTTAATCACATGATATCAAGATTAGAGTTTCATATGAACATCATGCTTTGAATTCCAGAAATTTTTGAATGTCATGTTTCGCTTCCGCTCGATTCTTAGCTAGATGATGTTTATAGATCTAAAATATATGAGATCCTTCAAGTGGTATCAGAGCAAGGACTTGATCTTCATGTGATTACATATGTGTTTGTTTAAAGTTTCTAAAGTCTTGAGCACAAAAGAACAAGGAAAGAGTTTCAACATTTCTGAAAATATTTTTGTCCACTGTTTTTACGTGACTGTTTTGGCATAGTAAATGTTGTTAGATTTGGCTGATTTTTCGATATGTTATGCTATAGAGATAGTAGAACATTTCATCCTCTAATATGTATCTCCTAATTTCGGGGCTAAGGGTTTCAAAAAACTCAAAATCAGTAAGTTCACTGATTCTCGCGTAAAGCTGGACAGTTTGTGCAGTTGTGTTCCGAAGGGCATAACTCAGTCAATTTAACTCCGAATTTAGTTCTGTTTGATTCTAAAAATATCTACACTCGAAGAGCTACGTCTCTGCAAAATTTCAGAATTTTTGGAGAAAAGTAGGTAGGCTAAACGAGTCAAAAAAATTGGTATATATGCAGCAGATTTATGATGGGTCATAAATTAAAAGCCATGACTAATTGGTTTGACTTTGGTTAAGTCCAATGGGCTTAAAAATCAGTGGGCTTTAGTCTAATAAGATTAGATGTGATTGTTTTTCTTAGTGAAGATTAATATGAGTCTTGAAACTCAAATTGGGGCATAAAATTAACAAAGGATTTGCATTGGGCCTTATTAAACAAGTATGAACTTAAAATTGATTTTATCTAGTTCTTTTGTGTTGTTTAACATGAGATGCTAAAATCTCAAGATATGAAACTTATTGCAAACATGCCTTTTATTTATTTAATGTATTGTATACATTAGTTTGTGTTAGCTTTATTGTTTATGTATATGATGCATATCCTATGCTTTATGAGTTTTATCTTACATAATGATGTTGGATGATAAATGGTGAATTTGATTATGGACTTGGTTAATGAATGGTTAATTAGTTGTAATTTCATTAGATGGCGTTGTAACTAATTATATCATTCATTAGTATGTAATTGAGACATAAGTCTCGTTTTATTTTCTTGCAATTGAGAGAAATTTGTAGTGAGACATAATGTATGTAATTTCTACAAGAAGTTTGCAAGAAGACCATTGGAGACTTTCAAGGAGTTTGAGGCGCTTTGGATCTTTGAAGAATTCAAGAAGACAAGACCAAAGAAGACATGTTGATGTGTTTATTTAGGTTTTATTTTTGTCTTGATTTAATTCATAGTCCAAGTCCATGATCCACCATAATGAATAATTTTGCATATATGTTTATTTATTTGCTTATATGTGATGTATGCTTGTAAATTAACTAATGTGCATAGTGAGACCTAATTAAATTCAAAATCTTTCTATGTGCAAATATATTAGATTGTAAAGCGGTAAAAGTGTTTATCGTTGCCCTCCACTATCCTAGGTTATATTTGCTCGATTGGGTATGTCTTGGCTAACCCAAAGGTAGGAAGACATATTCCATGAAAGTATTATGTTTACCTAGCAAGCATAGTGATGTTGTGTTGTTCCAATATCACGAGGCCAATAACGCACTAAAGCTGAGGTCCGGGATTCAAATTGTCGCAACACTGTGACGGTGGGTGTAATCTAACTAGATCACGTTTCCAATAATGCACCAAAGCTGAGGTTACGGTGATTTAGGGGCAAAATGGCCATATCCTATATAGTGATATAGATAGTAATCGTTGCTAACTCTTTGTATATATATTCCAATAATGCACCAAAGTTGAGGGGTATTCATATTAAAGAGAATCATGGTCACCTACTAATGAGTCTTTAATTAGATTCACGATCTCATTTAGGAAGTGTGAGATTCGATAAAATTAGTGGGATGTATCATTTAATTAAAGGCCAAATTAAATGTTTTAACAAGTTTATGTCAACTAGCGATCTTATTTTCTGCATACGTTTATGGCTACAACAATGAACCCGTGGTTTTTAATTAACTAGACTTTATATCACGCAACTGGACCAAACTTTTTGATTAACGTTATCATCTAAGAATGGTTCTTAGAAACTTAATAAAGTCTTAGAGTTATATGCTCCGTTATTTTTTATCTTGATAAAGTATCAAAATAAAAGGTTGTAGTACTTATGGTTGATAAGTAAAACAAATTAAATATGCTAAAGATTTATATTCTTTCATAGTTTGCATAAAGGTATGCAAGATGTAAAGAATATAACTCTAAACTAGCAAATGGTTTTATGGTAAGCATATTTAATGCATGATATTAGATATAAATAGAATTCATTCTCATATTCGTATTTCCTCTTTGGTTAGTGGTAATGCAAAGAAGAAAGACAAATAGAGATGATTCTATTAGCCAGTGGGAGCATTCTAAGAAGAAAATTAAGGATTGAATAGGCATGTGTAAATGATGTTTTCGTAACCTTAAAACCGGACATTAAAAGAAGTTTTAATCCAAAAAATCTTTATAGCTTGAAAGTCAAGGATATAAAGCTAGTAGAAATTATAAAGCTTCTTAGATTATAAGTGGGACTACTTTATGGATTCTAGTGAAACATTAGTGAATGTGTTCGAGGATAGAATCTTAATCTCAGTAGTGCACTTTGGGAAGCGTGGAATGTTTTCAGTGTTAGCAAATGAAACAAAGGTTGTTGCGTTAGCTAAAGACAATTTGTTTGGATACCTTCTGGACATATTTTGTATTTTAAATATTATACCTAAATGATATTAGGAATAAAATGTATATTCCTAAAGCTTGTATAAGTGCATTATGGTGTAGTCTTTATTGTCTTAATATGGACGAAAGAATGTATTGCAAATATATTGACAACCGTTATAACCATCCACCAAATTTTAAGATTACTCAAATGATCCAAATTAATTGTAGTTTCTACATTATTAGGTTTTTCTAATAATAAGATGATGATTAGGTTGGTTTGATCAACTTATACATCTGATTTATTGGAAAGGTAACAAAGTCATCCTTTGTTTGATAAAGGATTAAAACTACTAGTTTATTTGGATTAGTACATGTTGATGTATTTAGAGCTATTTGAGAATAGGCTCGTATAGAAAAATGTATTAGTGCCTTATGATTAGATCATGAAGGCAAAATACTTAAGTACTATTTTATTTGAGTATCCTAAAATTTTGATATAGTATCGAAATTAATAATGTCCGGTGTACCATAAATAAATAGGGTTTTCTTAGTGAAGAAATCATGCTTTGATGGACGTAGTAAAGTTATTGATTAGTTTGACTAATCATTCTATTTATTTGTGGGTCATGCTTTCCTTAATTTAATATTATATTGAATAGTAACTGTCTGCTATTGCTAGAACTTTATATTTGATATAAGTTGGATGTCAACCAAGTATTAAATGTGTTAATTTTGGTTTGTCCTACTTTTATTGAAATGTTTTTTAAAGGACTAGTGGGAGTTTTGGTTAAAGGTAATTTTATAGTATATCCTAGTTTTGTAGGATATAATTTCTATTTAGTGATCAATGTCTATTGATCTATTATATTGTAATCTTTCTTGAAGAAAATGTTTTGTTCAAGAAGATGTTACTTTATAATAAAATAGAAATTGAGGATGTATCCTCTAAAGCTATAAAATCACCTAGACCAAAGTAATGAATCTATTCAATAAGGTCCGTGATGAGTCATCACACAAGATCTTTGAAAAACTAGTAGTGTATCTCATTCTTTAAAAGAATATAGGGATATCCTTTTAGAAGCACAAACGTTGTTTGTGTATTTGAGATAATTATCAATTAGTTGATCCTACAATCTACAAAGAAACGATATATTTGATATCGATTCCAAGAAACTATATAATGCAAAGCATAATAATGAGACTTCATATACTTTAGCTTAATCTGGATATTGATCTCCGAGATAAAGGTTGAAGTTAATAGAAAAGGGTAATGACCTTTTATAGCTATATTGGTTTCTAAAAGATATCATCAAAGCCAAAGTGTTAGCTATGATGAAATCCTTTTACCAATTATTGTGCTTTAGTCTCGTTGTATTATGCTAGTCATTATAGCACATTGTATTACTATATTGATAATTATGATCTATTGATATGAGTAATATGTGCATACTTGATAAATCCACTTGTGGATTTTTAAGTGAATTCCTTGGAAATGTTTCACCCATTTCAAATGAGATTAAAGAGTTAGATTTCATTTAAAATGTAGATGAACCTTGTGATTGCAAAAGAATAGTGGGAGCGCATCCACTTTTCTATGATTGCAATAATGATGACTTCAATATCATAGTTGATGATATGTGTGTTGTGATATTAATTATAGTCTAGTCATATTAAATGTTCTCCATTTAGAACTTGTCGTTCGTATCTTGTGAATTTGTAGCTATAATGATAGTACAAATAGATTACTCGACATATTCCTTAGATTGTACATAAGAGTGATTTTGAAAGTGTTCAAGAAACTCTAGTTGTATAACAAATTTGTATTCAAAGTTATACTAACTTCATATTTGTTATATTATGTACAAGACTTGATATTGCATAAACTGTAAAGTGTTACGAGTAAATATTAGTCCAATCCAAGTTTGGGAATGGTTGATAGAATTGAAGTATATTCTTAAGGACTTGGGAAGCACTAAAGATATATATTTTAGTTCATGGAGGATGTAAATTCCGTAGTGATGGATTTACTAGTTCAGATTCTTAATCTGAATCTTATAATAGAATGTCTATGTTAGGGTTCACGTTTATTTGTAGTGGGAGCTCAGTAAGTTAGAAAGGTTCTGAGAAAACTGTAGATTCCATTACATAACTTATGTCTTTTGTGATATGTAATATTACGAAAGAAGTTGTTTGGATCGAGGAAATCATACGAGTTGGTTATGGTTCCTATTGTTAAGTTGTGATGCTTTTATTGTTATGACTATACGGAGCTACTGCACAAGCTTGTGGAACCAAGGTCTCACTGTATGTCCAAACATTTGGAAAAGTGTTTCCATTTTCATGTGTTGTATCTGTAGCCAAGAATCATATTGAGATATGTCTTTGCAGAAAACAACCACATCTCTTCATGTAGCTGACCCACTTACCGTAGCTATGAATCAGTCACAGCTAGGTCCTAGTTTTGAGAAGATGAGTATATGATATCATTGTTTGTTGTACTAATACTATGTTTCATAGCATTAGTGCAAGTGGGAGATTGTTAGGTATATGCCCTAATGCTACATATTTGGATGACATATATTGGGGCATTTTGACATTTACTTATGGCATTAGTGTTTATGTCACGCCCCAACTCGACCCCTCTTACAATCAGTCAGGACGCAACGGAATTTCGGCAGCATAACGACAGTAACATGAACATCAGGGCTCTAAACCAACCCTTAAAAACAACATACATCAAACTCCACAAATCACCAACCAACTCCACAATTAAATCAACCACATACAACGCAACTATTTCATACATTAAATATTCTTTCATCAACTCATTCATAGTTATGCGCCTCCGTTCCAACATAATACATTAACCCTTAATATACAATACAAAAACATATTGAGCCAATCTAGCAACCTAATCATAAACAAAAGAGAAGCTACTAAGACAACATCAACTAATTCATTAACTTATCAACATCTTATACATTATAAACTATAAAGCAGATAAAAGTCTACTAAGTTAATATACAAGATAGTAAAACAATACAACACCAAGGATAAGACTCTAGAACATAGGACTCATCCACGTAAGGCACGTTTTCCACATTCTCCTCTTCAGGAGGCACGTACCCGTAATCCTGTAAAAGTACACCTGTATGCATGCAATAATAGAGAGTGAGCTTATATAAAATAAGCCCAGTGAGGATCCGATAGATCTCGAGCAAGGTCTACTAAACTCCTTGGAATAATCCTTTGAGTCAGTAAACACACAATAACATAAATAATACTATCATCACATAACTATATGACCATTCAATAAAGGATACTCTCTCTAGTTGGTGTAGCTCCAAACGCCATCACGATCTCAACCATTCTTCTTGTAACTCCCCATTACTCACGCACCCGGGGTACCCCCAATAACCTCGCCCTCCATGACACCTCCGTCATGCGAGCTGGAGGCGATCTCTGATAGTCATGCCGTTATCAACCCGACAGCCCGATGCTGCCCGAGAGGTGGCACACACATACCAGAGACCCAGCAATAAATATAAACATCAATCATCAATATTCCGAGAGATCAGCAACAAAAGTGCCCGATTCCCGTACTCAATAATCAATCAATATCATTTTATCATCATCAATAATCATATCATCATCATCAATAACATCAATAATCAATTAAACAACAAATAACTAAGTTAGATGACAAAGTAGGCCATCCAACCGCACATGCATAATATACATAATTAAACTCTAAATTACTCATCAACAACTCACCATTCATCACTCGAACACTACCCAACCATCTAAGGCATCGTTCAAGAAATTAAAGAATGACAACCTAAACTTCTAAAATTCATAACTTACAATCTACTAATCCAAACATTGTCAAATCAGTTCCTATCACTCACCCATTCAACCTACTACATTAGCCCTCTCGGAAATCCACCATAACACCTCCAAATCATGCCCGATAACCCTAAAACCCTAAGATGTCATGGCTGGATTTTCCGGATTTTCACACAAACAATGTAATCGAAAATTCGGCATTACAACAGCGCTAACACGTAATTATCAAGTATTTAGAAATCAACGGCAATCGATTTCGATCAACACAACTCATTTAATTCAACTTTGAACATTTTAATCAAAATTAAATACCTGGGAAATAAAAATTATGCTACATCAGACAGAAATTCGTAGTATTGGTATATAACGCTCCCTAGCATGCATGGAGCAATAATCTAACATCAGATTAACATTCTAACGGTTCAATAATTAATTATACGCAAAAACATAAAAATGACATTTTGAGATCTAGAATTTTTCTCTCACCTTTGATCCGAAGTAAAGCTAGGAATGCGTGCAACAGGTACCCAACAAGCGGAATCAAGCTCGGTTTGAAAAGATTCGGACTTTAAATGAGTTTTCTAAGGCAAAATTACTTTGAAAATAAGTTGAATAAAATCCCTTTTTTTTCCCTAAGCTTTCACGGCTGCAAGGTGTGTGAAAATGTGGTGTTTTGCTTTGTTTCATTGTGTGTTGGTGATATATGCATGAAAGTCAACAAGTCAAATGAAAGTCAAAGGTGAAATTTTAGTATTTTTAGTGTTTTCTTGACTTTAAATGCATTTTATTGATCACCAAAGTTCAAAACATTTATTCCACAACCAAGCTAGCTCAAGTAAATTATTTTTAGGTGACAAGAAGTTTTACAATCAAACAATTTCACCCGAGTCGGCTTAAAACTCGATTTTCGCAAAAGTCGGTGTAAAAACCCTAATAAATTCTTAAGCCGATTTTAAAACCGTTTTCATCAAACACAGGTCTATTAAAGTCCGTGGAATAGGTCTAGAAGGGTTAAAAAGACCAGTTTCAAAATTATAGCGGACGTGTTTCGAAAACACTATTCACTGAAAATCGACGATAAAATTTCTGACTCCGTTTTTTATGAAAATTTCATGAATGCACATTTAGCACGTATTAGAAGTATTGACATCAAAATTATAACATTTTAGGCCCTATAGCACATAAACAGGTCATATGCACGCAAAACGAGACAAAGCACGTAAATCAAGTTAAAGCAGAAAAATGGGGTTTCACAGTTTATATGTTCGTTTACCTATTGACATAATTAGGACATTCATATTCTCCTTCTTTACGTGTATGAATGAGTCCCTAGTATTTTCATTAGAGGAATGTATTCTAAAAGTGTTTAGAATATGTTGGCGTATTTCTTTAATATGATAAATACTTAAAGTGTTCATAGTCCTTAGATTATTTGATCGGGACTTTAATAATCAATTACGGACTATCACATGTGTTGTTACCTTTGATTAATATAGAGATGTTAATGATAAAGGATGGTGAGCCACGTGCCATAACAGCATAGCGATGCGACTTACAAACATGTGGATGACTATTAGTTGAATAGATCATTGAATGTGACGTGAATAACAAATTACATGACTTTGGATTAATAATTTGTTAATCGTTGCGATTGTGCATGTAATCCTTAGACTTGAGACATTACGGTTGTCATATGTATTGGGGTTTGATTCTAGCGTTTGGACAATGATTGTTTCGACAAACGAGATGAGATATGTTCTCTCGCTGTTTCATTCGTCTGGTATAATGATTGACAAGTAGTGGTCAAGAGAGGATCCGTTAACCTCCGACGTGAGGCGATGTCCTATGCGATCCGAGTTTGGTTGTTGAATGATGAAGTCCTTGGCCAAGGCATAAATGATGGAAATGGATTTTTCCATGTGTCATCTCTTATTCCACCATTTGGATCTATGCATCTTTTTGAGTCTATGAACTTAATTGGATCATGGTTTTTGCTCGACGGGACAATTAATGGAAGGATTGGATTGCACGATAATCTACGACCATAAATAGATTCACTTGAATAAGACTTCATTGCTTTATAAACTATCTTGATACGTTGGTAGCTAGAACGTCACTCAAGAACTCTGAGGGTGTTTTGAGAATGACGGGAGACATTCTCTAAACAAATCGAATAGCTTGATTAACATTGAAAGTGTTCAACGTTTCTTCAGTGCTATATAGTAGTGAATCTAGAAAGTCACACACAATAGAGCATGGTGAATGTTTTTTCTATTCAGCTTGATTTAGTTTCTCTTAAATTGTTAAAGTGTTAACAATTCGTTTATTTTCTCTTGAATTATTAAAGTGTTAATAATTGTGTTTAGTTTCACTTGAATTGTTAAAGTGTTAACAATTATATTTTGTTTCTCTTATATTGTTAAGGAGTTAACAATTGTGTAATTGTTAAGGAGTTAACAATTGTGTAATTGTTAAGGAGTTAACAATGGTGTAATTGACCTTTTAAAAGTTATTGGGGTCAATATGCAATTATTATTAAGTGTTGGGGCTAATGTGAAAATATGAAAAGGTTGTTTTCATAATTTCAACCAATTGTGATTAGGTTGAATATTTAAAAACATTAGTGGAAAAATACTACAATAAAGAAACAAAATATGACAAAGGTTTGTCATCTTTTCTTTTCTAACAAAGAAACAACACAACCTTAATTCAAGGAAGGTTGTCTTCTCTTTTATTTCAAAAATGAGACAAGAATAAGAAAAGAAGGAAAAAAGATGACAAGGGCTTGTCATCTTTCTCTTCTCTCCACACGTTGGAGACTACACAAGAGAGAGAAGAAGAGTTGTCTTCTTCACTTTTTTGGCTAAGCCTCCATGGCTGAAAAACGAGAGAAAAAACGCAGCAAGAAGAAAGAAAAGAAAAAAAGGATTTTCTTCTTCATCATCTTAAGAGAACCATGGCTGAAAAATAAAGATGAATTAGATGAACTTGTCTTCTCTTCTTGTTCATAAAAACGCAGCCAAAGAAAGGGAGAAGAAGGAAATGGTTTTGCTCTCTTCCTCACAAACAAGCTCATAAATCTTCCATGGTTGTCTAGTACAAAACGACCACAGAAATGGAGAAGTCATTCTTTGCTCGTGTGGACGAACTAGAGCTCTTGTATTTTCAAGAGGAGGTGTCTTTCATCAAGTGTGCAAAAATTCAGATCTATGGCTTCCATGAGTTGTCTACAAGAGGTATACTCTTCTACTATCTCTTGTCAATATATATACTTGCTATATATATGTTTTACATATGTTAATCACATGATATCAAGATTAGAGTTTCATATGAACATCATGCTTTGAATTCCAAAATTTTTTGAATATCATGTTTCGCTTCCGCTCGATTAGCTAGATGATGTTTATAGCTCTAAAATATATGAGATCCTTCAATGACAACAGTCGCGTCTGTAAACAAACTTATGACTATGGCAAGGCAGTATGCTTTGCTCTCTCGCGATCCCTACTCTAATCAAAAGACTAAAAGCCCCTACTGAAGATAGGTCACCAAACTATGACAAGAGTTTCGCCTTTTAAAGGTCGCGTAGGGCGACCGGGCCAGGCCGAGTCAGAAAGGCTTTGATGACTCAAGGGCATTAAGCTTAGGGAAATGAGAGTGAGGGGAAGAGGGGGCAGCCCTCGGCCCGATCATGCAATTCGCTCCAACAGACTAGCATGGTTTTGTAGTCAAAGCAACTTCGTCACTTTCATGTACCCATCGGACGGCAGCCCTTTCGGGGGTTCCTTAGGGACCGATTCACTCTGCGTAGATTGACTGAACGCAGAAATCCTTCCACTGGCAGGAGATCGTATTTTTCATAGGATTTCTCGTTACTCATGTCAGCATTCTCACTTCTAATATCTCCAGGTCTTGTCACCAAAAACCTTCCCTGATTGACAAAACGTTCCGCTACTGATACTTGAAAAAGCAGCTTTTAAGGTCTCGTGGCTTCGATGAATCACTCGAGCCCTAATACACTTTCAGTGCCATGGAGCTAGACCAGTGAGCTATTACGCTTTCTTCAAAGCATGGCTGCTTCCAAGCCCACCTCCTGGTTGTCATCGCTCGATCACCTTCTTTTCCACTAAGTGATTGCTTAGGAACCTTAGCGTATGATATGGGTTGTTTCCCTCTCGACTTTGGATCTTAGCACCCAAAAAGTCTATTTGTACAAATGATGACGGCTTGTGTCATGCCCCGACCCAACCCCACGCTAAAGGTTAAGTCTGGACCCGACACACGGACAAAGTCTCTTCTGTACCGTGGACATTCTGATAACTTGTAAACGCTCAATTAAAGCCACAACAAAGCAAGACAAGATTTTATAACTAAAGTTCAAAGGTTCAAGGCTATCCGAGCCTTGAAGCATACAACAGCTCAAAATCACACAAGCATGCAACCAACTTAACTTCTTCATAAATCCGTTTATCATGCCACTCTAAAATAATATTGGAACATTCCTAGGAGTTGAAACCAAGCATACTTTAGAACATACACACCCAAGCATGCACGTAGCTAGAAATAGAACATAGTTATTACAACCCATGGTTTCTCAAATCTATCACTACAACCAACTATCTTTCGACTTGCAACTACAAGAATATACATAGCCCTAACGCCACAAAATAGATTATAACATAGCAATACAAGTACGCCATGTAGTGACAAGAAAGCACATCTACCTCAGGCAACAAACACACAACAACTAGGGCAAAGGCTCTGCCTGTACTTCTTTCTCTTCCACTATCACCTCAACTAGCTGGGGATCACCCTCAGCACTTCCTGAAACATATATCGAGGTATGAGCAACCACTGTTGCCCAGTGAGGGATAAAGTCTCCCGGGGCGTGCAATGCAACAGGTAATACAGTTAAACAATAATAGAAATTAAACCATTCAAGAAATAACAATAGCTTAAGTAACCACACATTAAAAGGATACATTACACTTAACCCCAACTCTCGAAATCTTCACTTGATCTTCATTCACGATCCACGAACCACGATCTTGATCACGACAAGCCGGCATAACCCCAAACACTCCAGTGAGTATACTCCAGATGTACCCCAATAAACCTACAACCTAACACCCCCTGGCAATCTCCGAACCAGGCGAGTGAGGGAATAGGGTACGGAGTTTGAATATCCACTGGCAAGCCCTCTGCCGCCCAGCCGATATTCAACACAACCACCCCTGACACTATGGTTGCGCAACTACTATGCAATGCACTTAACAATGGCAAGTCAATATCAACAATATGATCAATAACACGTAGGAGGATCAACAAAGTAGGTTGACCTCGGAACAGTTAGAATAGAAGCAGTTTATACAAGCAATTAAACAATTTTACAAAGAATCATATTCAAGATATCCATCGAATTATGTCAAAAGCTCCGAAACAACTTGAAACCACATTTAAACACATAAGGAGTCATGCCAAGGTTTTAGGTGCGAGAGACAATCGAATTTACCCTTAAACCCCTTTGTTATTCAATTCGTTTTCCTTCCAAACTCAAGTTAATGTTTCAAATTCAAGGGGAAGCAATACCAATCTTCTTACTAACCCTTAAGGTACCCCTATAACCTTCAAACACATTCAATTACCTACAATTACCCTAAAAGCCCCAATTTTCCTCTTATAGAGTTGAACTACACATACCTCAATCGGGCTTCAAACAAGGGTTAGCAAAGCTTCTATAGCACCTAGGTAGCCTAAGAATAAGAAATGTGAAGCCCGAATCCACCCGGATTAGCAATAACCCCGAAACACCTTTTATAAAGTCGGCTATTTCACATTTTATGCAAGTTTAGAGCAATTCGAGTGCACGGGGCTATTGGACTACCTTCATTAGCACCTAAGGCATCTATTAGAAGCATTGAATCAAGTTAATACGCACAAGTACACAAAACCCTAGAAATTTTGTCACTATTCACCCCTACGAATCAACTATCGATTTCTACCATTTAATATTTGAAACAATAGCATAAATGTGGTCTCTACTACATGTATACAACATATATAAGCTTATTTGAGTATTGCAATAGCATTTGATAACATTTCTAACAAATCAAGAAAATAGCAAGATTTCTAAAATACACATATAAGCATGAAAACCCTCACCAATGCACGTAGGAACTCTCGGGAGGCTTGCAAACACCCTAAACTACTTGCTCCTAGCTTGGCTTGGCTTGGCTTGATTTGAAGAATTGATGAAGCAAAATCTCTCATTTTTCTCTCTAGCTGCTGTCGGGTTTGCTACAGTCTTTTTCAGCTTTTATTTTTTTATTTTTCTTGTGTTTTATGAGCTTATGTTATGTTATATAATGAGTAAGCTAAGGTGGGGTCATGTTGAGTGTTTAAAAGGTCCACTAAAATGAACGTAGTTGGCTTTAAAACGAGCCTAAAGTGCAAAATGAATGCTAGCTAATTAAAACACTTAGTTAAGTTACGTAAAACTATTCCTAGTTTGCTAAAACATTTTCTGAACGAGTGCTCCTATCGCTCCTAGCTCAATTGCACATTTTTCCCATTCCTATGACAATTAATATGATTTAATACAAATACTAATTCATTAATATAATGCAGTTGAAAAATGGAATGAATAGTGACTAAAAAAACAACAAGTAAAGCACAGAATTAAATGCGCAATTAATGGATGCAATAGTAAGTGAATGCAGGCAAAAAGCTCGGGCGTCACATCCTCTCCTCCTTAAACTAATTGCGCCCACGCAATTCTTACATGATCCGGCAAATAACTCTGGATAGCGATCTCGTATCTGATCCTCTCTCTCCCATGTAGCGTCCTCTAACCCGTGATGATGCCACAGAACTTTAACCATCAGAATGTTTTTAGTCCTCAGCTCTTGAACTTTCTGATCCACAATCCGAAGAGGTTTCTCCGTGTAGGTCAAAGTTTCACTAATCTTTAAAGGCTCAGGCTCAAGAACATGAGAAGGATCTGGCGGATACTTCTGAAGCATAGAAACATGGAAGACATCATGAATTCTACCCAGGCTAGGAGGCAAAGCTAGACGATAAGCCAATTTACCAATGGTTTCAGTTATCTCAAACGGTCCCACATAACGAGGACAGAGTTTACCTCCTTTACCATGCCGAATCAAACCCTTGCAAGGAGAAATTTTCAGAAATATTCGATTCCTTACGACAAATTTTAGATCACAACGGCATCTATCTGCATAACTTTTTTGTCGACTCTGTGCTATAAGCATTCTTTTTCTGATAAGCTGCACATGATCAATCATTCTGTTCATCTCATGTAGAAGAGTAGGGTCGATAGTCTTCATCTCACCAACCTCATCCCAGTATAGAGGAGACTGACATTTACGCCCATAAAGTGCCTCATAAGGTGCCATCCCCATAGTAGCTTGATAACTATTGTTGTAGGCGAACTCTGCGAGTGGAAAATACTTCTCCCAACTCTTACCGAAGTCCAGAATACAAGTTCGTAACATATCCTCGAGGATTAAGATAGTTCTCTCAGATTGACCATCTGTCTGAGGATGAAAAGCTGTACTGAAACTCAAAGTCGTGCCCAAAGCTTTCTGAATCTTCTACCAGAACTGAGATGTAAATCGGGGATCTCTATCTGGCACAATACTCTTTGGAATCCTATGAAGTCTGACAACATTCTCCATGTACAACTCTGCTAGCTTATCAAGAGAATCGGTCTTCTTTTTAGCAATGAAATGAGAAGTCTTGGTCAATCTATCAACAACAACCCAAACTGAGTCATTACTCTTCGAAGACCTCAGCAAATCAGAGACGAAATCCATGGTAATATGGTCCCATTTCCAAACAGGAATGGCCAACGGCTGCAACAACCCTGCCGGTCTCTGATGTTCGGCTTTAACCTTCTGACAAGTAAGACATCTAGCCACATAGTCGGCAATTTCTCTCTTCATATTGTTCCACCAGAAGTTTTGCTTCAAATCTTTATACATCTTTGTACTGCTCGGATGGATGGTATACTTAGAACTGTGTGCCTCAGCAAGAATATCCTTCTTCAGAGTTAGCTCACTCGGAATACAGATCCTACCTTTGAATTTGAGAATGCCATCATCATGCAAATTAAAATCCGACTCTCCCCCTTTAGACTTCTCTAAGACTTTCAACAATTGAGGATCAGCCTGTTGAGCTTCTCGAATCCTGGATAATAATAGAGATTGAATCTGCAGACTTGCGAATTGAATACCAGAATTTGAAGTATTAGGCTTCCATAAGCATAGTTCCTCCATGAATTCCCAATTCTTGATGATTAAGCTAGCAACAGTAGCCTTTCGGCTCAAAGCATCAACAACAATATTGGCCTTGCCTGGAAGATAGTTAATAGCACAGTTGTAGTCTTCAAGTAATTCCAGCCAACGCCTCTGCCTCATGTTCAACTCTTTCTGTGAAAACAGATATTTCAAGCTCTTATGATCTATAAAGATTTCAAACTTGTTGCCCCAGAAATAATGACGCCATTTCCTTAATGCAAGAATGATAGCTGTGAGCTCAAGATCATGTGTCGGATAATTGAGTTCATAAGGTTTCAGTTTCCTGGAAGCATAAGCAATAACCTTCCATTCTGCATTAATACACAGCCTAGACCTTCCTTCGAAGCATCACTATAGATCACCAGTTATCATAACCCTCAGGTAAAGCAAGAATATGAGTTGTAGTCAATCTTTTCTTCAATTCCTGGAAGCTGGCCTCACATTTATCATTCCAGGCAAAGATTGTTTTCTTCTAAGTAAGCTGAGTCAAAGGCCCTGCAATTTTAGAGAAGTCCTTGACAAATCTCCGATAATACCCACCTAAACTAACCAAGCTACGAATTTCTGTAACCCTTTCTCCCCCTTTCCAACATAACACTACTTCAATCTTTGCTGCATCAACAAAAATACCATCCCGCGAGATAATGTGACCAAGAAAAGCAACTTGCTTAAGCTAGAATTCATGTTTGCTGAATTTTGCAAACAACTGATGCTCTTGAAGAATCTGTAACACAATTCTGAGATGTTGTTCATGTTCCACCTCAGATTTAGAATAGACAAGAATATCATCAATAAAGATGACCACAAATTGGTCCAAATAAGGACGGAATACCCTCTGCATTAAATCCATGAATGCGGTAGGAGCATTAGTTAGGCCAAACGGTAAGACAACAAACTCATAATGGCCATAACGAGTTCTGAAAGCAGTTTTAGGAACATCATCTTTCTTAATCCTCAACTGATAATAGCCCTGCCTCAGGTCGAATTTGGAAACTACCTTGGCACCTTGTAATTGATCAAATAACTCTTCAATTAAAGGCAAAGGATATTTGTTTTTGACAGTCACTTGATTAAGACCCCGATAATCAACGCATAAGCGAAAAGACTCGTCTTGCTTCTTAACAAATAGAACTGGTGCACCCCAAGGTGACGAACTCAGCTGAATAATTTTCTTCTAAAGCAAGCCCTGCAATTGAACTTTCAATTCCTGCAATTCGAGTGGTACCATTCTATACGAAGTCCTAGAGATAGGTGTAGTCCCCGGTAATAAGTCAACCATGAACTATATCTCTCTATCAGGCGGTAAATTGGGTAATTCCTCAAGAAAGACCCCCGAAAACTCTCTCACGACAGGTACATCATTCAAGTTCAATTGATCCACATATTGATTAATCAAATATGCAAGATAAGACTCACAACCCTTGGTCAATAGTTTAGATGCTCTAATAGAAGAAATAATAGGAGTCCCAGTTGATTTTCTACTACCAATTATTTCAATTACAGGCTGGTCAGGCATTTCTAATCTCACAATTTTATTTCTACAGTCAAGTTGTGCATAATAACTCCCCAACCAATCCATCCCCAAGATAATTTCAAAGTCATTGAAGGGTAGAATAATCAAGTCAGCAGGAAAAACACGACCCTCAATAAAAATATTACATGCTCTGCAAATAGATCTAGTAACAAACTTCGGACCCATAGGAGTATAGACCACAATCTCATGCAACAATTTATCATGTTTCAGTTTAGCATTTTGTGCACAAGTAGGAGTAATAAATGAATGAGTGGCCCCGGAGTCAATTAAAACCTTAACTGATTGATCATTGAGAAGAAAAGTACCTTCTACTACAGCCGTTGTATCCGGAAGCTCCTCTGCATCCAAAGCAAATACACGGGCCTAACCTCGCGGTGCTGGTGCGGCAGCTGGTGCCCTGGTCTGAGAATTCTGAGCCGATGTCTGCCCCCTGGTGTTCTTGTATTTCAGACAATCTTTCACTCTGTGCTGGTCACTCCCACAACCTGTACACTTGTTTTATTTTCTCCAACAAACCTCCTCAGTATGACTCTAACGCTGACAGAAACTGTACTGTTGTTGACGTCTTAGAGCAGTGCCTCCCGAAGGAGCTCTGAAAGTAGAGGTAGCTGAACTACCCTGCTGCGAACGAGATACTGCTGGACGAGATTGACTCTGAGTCTGACTCTGAACTGGTCGTGCCTGAGTCTGAGTAGGCCCTGCATAACTCTGAGTCTGCCTCGGCTGTGGACTCTGCCCAACTGAAATAGTCTGTCTCTGGTACCCCTGACTCTAAGACTGGAACTGCTGCTTACTTGATTGACTAGTCTCGGCTAACACGTCTGCCTTGCACTTTTCATACCTCGAGGTGGCTTTGACCACTGCAGCATAATTAGGGTAATCATTTGCAGACAAATTTAACATAATATCATTTCTCAACCCCATAATGAATCTCTGCATTTTCATGTCCTCAGGTTACACCAATGCCGGTACATAACGGGAGAGCCTAGTAAAAGTAGCCTCATATTGGTCCACTGACATATTTCCCTGCTTCAAAGCTATAAACTCTGCTTGGCGTCTCTCACGGGCAACCACTAATATATATTTGTCTCGAAATTCACGGACGAAGTCAGCCCACGAATGATGTACCCTCTCAGCTTCCTATTTCTCGCTAATAGTACGCCACCACTCTTCGGCATCACCCTCCAGAAGAAATGTGGAATAATTAATCTTCCTATCATCACTACACTTAAGTATTGCAGCCACCCTCTCAAACTTCCTCAACCACATTTAAGCTTTCATATCATCAGGTTCTCCAAAGAAGCTGTAGGCCCCGTGATGTGAAAATCTGTCATACAAGTTAACTCCAGTAGCACCACTACCCTCGACTCTGGCAGCCTGATTACCTCTAGCAGCCCCTGTCTGACCCTGCTGAGTTACGAACTGGGCAATGGTATTCATAACAGTAGCCATAGTAGCCAGAATCTGTGCAGTGCTGGGTTCTGGTCCCTGTGGTAGTGCATTCTCTGCTACACCTACTTCCTGCCTGGGAACCTCCTCTGGTTCTCTATCAACATTCTGATTCTCAGTTCGACGACAGGGTCCCATTCCCGATAACTAGAATGCAAAGTATTATGACAAGCATTTGTATAATTCACAGTTAAATCACATAAAGACAAGTTCAAATAAGTTAACATAAGATCGCACATAGGGTCATACAACACTTTACATATTAAAGATACAAGTAAAACGATTAGTCAAACTTTCCATTCTTAACTTTACACTTTTACACAACAACTCAAATAAGACCTTTCACATTCTCGCTTTTATGCTAGCATGTGCTTAATCATTCAATCTTTCTCTTAGCCATTCAAGGTAACATTTATTCACATAATCACACATTAACTCAATAGACTCCTATCCACAGACCGAGAAAATTAACCCGGCTTCATGCATCTATAAGCTCTGATACCATGTAAATGTCACGCCCCCACCCAACCCCACGCTAAAGGTTAAGTCTTGACCCAACACATAGACAGAGTCTCCTCTGTACCGTGAACATTCTGATAACCTGTAAACGCTCAATTAAAGCCACAACAAAGCAAGACAAGCTTTTATAACTAAAGTTCAAAGGTTCAAGGTCATCCGAGCCTTGAAGCATACAACAGTTCAAAATCACACAAGCATGCAACCAACTTAACTTCTTCATAAATCCAATTATCATACCATTCAAAATAACATTGGAACATTCCTAGGAGTTGAAATCAAGCACACTTTAAAACATACACACCCAAGCATGCAAGTAGCTAGAATAGAACATAGTTATTACAAACCATGGTTTCTCAAATCTATCACTACAACCAACTATCTTTCGACTTGCAACTACAAGAATATACATAGCCCTAACGCCACAAAATAGATTATAACATAGCAATACAAGTACGCCATGTAGTGACAAGAAAGCACATCTACCTCAGGCAACAAACACACAACAACTAGGGCAAAGGCTTTGCCTAAACTTCTTCCTCTTCCACTATCACCTCAACTAGCTGGGGATCACCCTCAGAACTTCCTGAAACATATATCGAGGTATGAGCAACCACTGTTGCTCAGTGGGGGAAAAAGTCTCTCGGGTCGTGCAATTCAACAGGTAATACAGTTAAACAATAATAGCAATTAAACCATTCAAGAAATAACAATAGCTTAAGTAACCACAAATTAAAAGGATACATTACACTTAACCCCAACACTCCAAATCTTAACTTGATCTTCATTCACAATCCACGAACCACGATCTCGATCATGACAAGCCGGCATAACCCCAAACACTCCAGTGGGTGTACTCCGGATGTACCCCGATAAACCTACGACCCAATACTCCCTGGCAATCTTTGGACTAGGCGAGTGAGGGAATAGGGTACGAAGTTTGAATATCCACTGGCAAGCCCTCTGCTGCCCAGCCGATATACAACACAACTACCCCTAACACTATGGTTGCGCAACCACTATGCAATGCACTTAACAATGGCAAGTCAATATCAACAATATGATCAATAACACGTAGGAGGATCAACAAAGTAGGTTGACCTTGGAACAGTTAGAATAAAAGCAGTTTATACAAGCAATTAAGTAATTTTACAAAGGAGCATATTCAAGATATCCATAGAATTATGTCAAAAGCTCTCAAACAACTTGAAACCACAATTAAACACATAAGAAGTCATGCCAAGGTTTTAGATGCGAGAGATTATCGAATTTACCCTTAAACCCCTTTGTTATTCAATCTGTTTTCCTTCCAAACTCAAGTTAATGTTTCAAATTCAAGGGGAAGCAATACCAATCTTCTAACTAACCCTTAAGGTACCCCTATAACCTTCAAACACATTCAATTACCCGCAATTTCCCCGAAAGCCCCAATTTCCCTCTTATAGCGTTGAACTACACATACTTCAACCGGGCTTCAAACAAGGGTTAGCAAAGCTTCTATAGTGCCTAGGTAGCCTAAGAATACCAAATGTGAAGCCTGAATCCATCTGGATTAGCATTAACCCCGAAACCCATTTTACAAAGTCGGCTATTTCACATTTTATGCAAGTTTAGAGCAATTCGAGTGCACGAGACTATTGGACTACCTTCATTAGCACCTAAGGCATCTATCAGAAGTATTGAATCAAGTTAATACGCACAAGTACACAAAACCCTAGAAATCCCATCACTATTCACCAATACGAATCAACCATCGATTTCTAGCGTTTAATATATGAAACAATAGCATAAATGTGGTCTCTACTACATGTATACAACATATATAAGCTTATTTGAGTATTGCAATAGCATTTGATAACATTTCTAACAAATCAAGAAAATAGCAACATTTCTAAAATACACATATAAGCATGAAAACCTTCACCAATGCACGTAGGAACTCTCGGGAGGCTTGCAAACACCCTAAACTACTTGCTCCTAGCTTGGCTTGGCTTGGTTTGAAGAATTGATGAAGCAAAATATCTCCTTTTCCTCTCTAGCTGCTGTCGGGTTTGCTACAGTCTTTTTCAGCTTTTATTTTTTTATTTTTCTTGGGTTTTATGAGCTTATGTTATGTTATATAATGAGTAAGCTAAGGTGGGGTCATGTTGGGTGTTTAAATGGTCCACTAAAATTAACGTAGTTGGCTTTAAAACGAGCCTAAAGTACAAAATGAATTCTAGCTAATTAAAACACTAAGTTAAATTACGTAACACTATTCCAAGTTTGCTAAAACATTTTCTAAACGAGTGCTCTTATCGCTCCTAACTCAATTGCACATTTTTTTCATTCATATGACAATTAATATGATTTAATAAAAATTCTAATTCATTAATATAATACAGTTGAAAAATGGAATGAATAGTGATTAAGAAAGACAACAAGTAAAGCACAGAATTAAATGCGCAATTAATGGATGCAACAGTAAGTGAATGCAGGCAAAAAGCTCAGGCGTCACAGCCTGTATTTGGAGTTTCTCTAGGTTTGGTAAGGCAAAATGGGGCCACCCTAGCCCATTGAGTGCTCTACCTCGGGCCATCGACATTATACGCTCTACTGAAATAGATTTCGCGAAAAACCAGTGATAAGAATGCAAAATGTCATATTTCTCTCCATTAATGTTTAATCTTTTACACCTATTTGATGTCTAAATACACTCATTAATTTTATATTTTGATTTAGGATGTAAATAGAGGCGTTAAGTGCAAGACGAAGTTAAATCGCGCAATTCTCGACAGCTCTGATGCTGTTACATTTTTTGGGCATAACTCTCTCATCCGAACTCCGATTGAGGTGATTCAAGATGTTCTGGAAATCCAAGAAGAAGATCTACAACTTTCATGTTTTGAGTTGTGAGAAATAAATGCTGCATCAAGGTCGAAATTGGACGTGAAGTTTCTGCCTCTGTGCTATTTATTGTTCTACAATGTTCTTTATCTAGAAGCTTCTAGTTGATGGTGGAGGATGTGGTGCACGAAAATTCCAACTATTTTAGCTATCCTAATTGTATTAGGACTTTTTCTAGTTGTTTTAGGCTTTCCTAGTTATATTAGGAGTTTACTTCACCTTTAATATTTTCTTATTCTATTTAGATTAGGATTCCATTATCTTATGGGATTTAGTAGGCTTCACAAACTATAAATAAGGGAAGAAATCATAAGATTTCGACGACCTCTCTTTCTCTCCTCTTTTCTCCTTCAAAATTTCTTTATGGCTCTGCGTGGCTAAACTTTTATTCTTGGTCGAAGGAAATTGAAGCCTCGGAATCAAGAAAACTGTGAGATCTAATTAGTTTTTACTATTCAATTTATGCTTTAAGTATTGAATGTTCTTCTATTTTATTTATATGATTCTTTCATTTAATTGCTAGGGTGGTCAACTAGTTTATTATACGTTATAATCTATTGTTAAGTTAGATATCAAATTTGTAATTATTTGATCCCTCTAATTTGCGAAGCAACTAAGATTTAATAATTTGTTGCGTTAGAGATTATTAGATTTTAAGAAGAACGTTCAACTAAATTAAATGCAACCGCATGTGCTTGTATTGTTTAGCTTCATCGATCTCTCTAATTACTAAGGCTGCTACTAGATTAAACCTTTAGCGCGTGTCTAAGGTTGTTTAGTGGTTAGGGTTAATTAGGTCACGTGTATTCTAATTAACTACGACTAAGGAGAGATAGGAAAATAATTACAACGGTGAATATTTAAAGTTTGAATTGAAATATACTTGCATCAATGATCAGCTACAAGATTCTAATGGTAGATGTTGACTTAGACCAAGGTTCGTCTTCTTGATTAAATTCGATATCTTTTTAATTTCAGTAATTTTTCTTAAGTTTTCTTTATATACGCAAACCCCCCCCCCCCCTCCCCCCAACCTTGTTTACGTAACATAAAATTAGGTTAGGTACTCTCTGTGGGAACGATCCTTACTCACACTACTACATATATTTTTCGGAGTACAGGTTTTATTTTTGGTTGCCTGCGACAGCACACCAAATTTTGGCGCCGTTGCCGGGGAGTTATTCTAGTTTATTTTTGTGTTTGTTGTGGTTTTTATTTCGTTCTTGAAATCTAAAAAAAAAAATAAATAAATAAATAAATAACGTTTTTTTTCGTTACAATTTCAGCAGTTTTCAAAATTTTGGTAGAATTAGGTCTCGAAAATTTACTTTTCTGAAGGGAAACGACGTTCTAAGCAAGACTCGTAGTACTTTGGACTTACGAGCCCCACCCTCTGGAGGCCAAATTCCATCGTTTACTAGCGTTTTTAGGCATTTTTTGTTGTTTTTGCATAAATTTTTAATTTTTCTTATTACTCTTGATTTCTTTTTCGTGCTTTATTTCTCATGGTTTATTAGCGCTTTCTTGATTTTATGATTGTCACTCGATCTACTAATCAAGGTGATTTGCAAAACGATCCAGAAATAGAAAAAACTACATGTAGGTTAAGGAAAGAAGCTCGAAGAAATTCTGAACAGAACGAACTAGTTGTTGATTCCCTATTTGCTAGTGATTCTGATTCTAAAGATGAGGAAGTCATGGCTGGAAATCAAACTTTGAAGGAGCTTGCCGCCCCTAATTTAGATCAACAACCCTTATGCATAACGTTTCCTACTATAGATGTTAATGTTACTTTTGAATTAAAGTCTGGCCTAATACATCTTTTGCCCACTTTTCATGGCCTTGCAGGTGAAGATCCTCATAAGCATCTAATGGAGCTTCATGTGGTATGCACGAATATGAAACCCATGGGGGTGACTGACGAGCAGATTAAATTAATGGCCTTTCCGTTTTCTTTGAAGGGTTCGGCTAAGGATTGGCTCTACTATCTACCCTCTAGAAGTATTACTACATGGAACGAGATGAAGAGGTTGTTTTTGGAGAAATATTTCCTAGCTTCAAGGGCAACAAACATTCGGAAAGAAATTTGTGGTATAAGACAGCATAGTGGGGAGTCCCTACACGAATATTGGGAACGT